>OX578149.1:5381317-6743817 GCA_951213105.1 Amaurobius ferox | reverse complement strand
ATGTATTTATGGTGAAAAATAGATTAGATTACGATCACCGAGGCTACACCGGTTAAATTAAAAAGTCTGCTTAATCTACCTCTAAAAGTATATCTATCAAGATTTTGGTTCTAAATTATTAGGCATGAACATATAAAATTCAATTTTTGGATCTTATATGTTCGTGATTAATAATTTATCCAATTTTTGGCATTTTTAAAACAAAACTCCCGTTTGATATTTCTCCGTCTCAATATTTCTTTTTAAATCCAATGGAAATAATACACGCAGCGCTTAGTTTTCATTAGATTTCGACCCATATATTAGGCTTTGCATTGAAATAATGTGTCGTCAATCTAACAAGTTAACGTCACTGCTTCGGCACCTATCTACTATAAAATCATTCGTGAATCGAAGGCCATATCAGTTCCCAGCGCGCATTGGCTGGAATCCAATCAGTTTGTGCCACTGAGTAAACCTCTTGGATTGGAAACGACTTTCAGCATAATTGACTGGAATCATCCAAGATGAGCACCGATTTGAGGATTCTCTCGTCTTTCAACCGGATCGTGAGTATCGTTTGATTTGGTTTTTCTGATATACGAGATTGCCACGGAAAAGGGATTGAGCGTGGATTTCGAATGGGTTCGATATAGGACTTTCTCTATAAACTAACAAATTCCGATAGTTTGGAAAAGCGACAGAATTTGGTCTTAGCGCTAGATCTCCCGGAAAACGCGCTATAATCTTAGTGCAGGTACCGATTAAAATAAGCGTGCCTAATTGTATTGAAATCATGTGATTCTTTCGAGAGACATCGTTTTCCTATGAGGAAAGTACAATTTCCAAGGTTATTTCATAAAGACCGATAAAGAATATAATGTTAAAACTGTTAGTGCTATACACCTATTTTCAAATAGAAAATTGTTTTGTATCTTAAAAGAAGTTTGCCTAAAATATTTTCAAAACTGGGGGTATTTGCATAAATCTAGGCATTTGCATAAAAATACGAAATCTAACATTTTATACAGACCCTTTAAAGCAAAATATCCAATACCTGAACAAATGTTTATAAATTGTATTGTAATAAATAGATAGTTTCGTATCGGTACCTATAACATCAAATCATAGGGAATAAAACAATATTCCTAACACACACACAGATATATATAATGTTAAGAATATTGAGCTCTATCTGGACATTATTCCAATGCCATTTAATGTGGACGTTAATGTTATAGATAACATACAGATTAACAGATTAACCACCTATAGGCACCGACCCGAAGATTTACAGCCTGGGGTGGCGTAATATCTGCTAAAAACAAGAAAACAAATAATGCCCAGATAAAAATGACAAAGGACTATATACACAAATGCTTGCCCATACTAAATGTAGCTGAAGTACTATATAAATATATCGCATCCATAAATACAGAACAGTTTCAAATGGGAGCAACGATATATGTTAAACTGTCTAAAATATAAAATTCTTGACTCGCCTTCTTTTTTTTTTCTTTAAGTTTGCCCATCCCTGAGCTAGAATCGTGGTTTTGATTTGTTCCGTCCCAGCTTCGAGACCAAGGGAAAACATCTAATATTTTGAAAATTCGAAGTGACAACGATGCACAGGAATGATTAAAAAAAGTTTAAAACCACTTTCCAAAAGAATCGAACCCACTCGAAAATAAAATTGATACCTTATCCTGATTTTATCTTCCGGAAAATCGACCTCTTACGTCTACCGATTAAAATCATCATAGAGCCGACTAAAATCATCGTAGTTACAGAAATATTATCATACCCACAGACACAGACAACATTCCATTCCAAAGATGCTTGTTTCGTGTTCAGGGATGCCCCAATCATGCCATTGCATCCGAACCGAGAATCGAAACTTCGACCTTTATGTATCGGTGGTAAAGTAGAAATTTGTAACCAGGACTGCAGATTTATAAATTTTTAATCGTTGCATTCTTTGCTAGAAATTAATTTTTGTTTTCATTACAACAGCAGGTTTATAAAGTGAAAAGAATACAGGTGGTGGTGGTGGTGGTGTGTGTGTGTGTGGGGGGGGGGAGGGGTCCTAAAGGAACCGAATGATTCTTAATCCTTTGGTCGAGAACAGGAAAGGAGATCGTTCACTTTGACGTCACTAAGCTGTTGCCAACTTGAAAAAAGAAACTTTTAAATACATTTTACGACATATTTTAAAACATCTTTGATACTAAATTTAAAAAGATTTTTCCTTCATTCTAATAACGATTGTTATATGAAAACTAAACAGTATAGAACAATAATGAATAAGAAAATCGAGTGGAGATTCAATACTCCAGATAATTTTACTTTATGCAAATAACAGTTAATGATATTAATAAATGTAATCAATAATCACTATTTCATAATATTTTGATTAATTAATATCAATAAGGCTAATTTTATTTCATGGTGTAATAAGTGCAATTTGTGTAGCTAATTCCGTATTTTTATGGGAAAGAGAAGGGGGGGGGGGAGCGTATAATAAACTGACGTTGGGGTCCATCTTCAATTTTTTTTTGTGACGAGCCTACTCTAAATAAAACGATGCTTTTTTTTTGTAGTATTACCCGTAGAAAACAAAAATGTAGAAATAAATTCATTTTCACAATTGTTTTTAATTCCGCGAATAAAACTTTCATATAATTTCCAATCCGAATGAGTTGAGACCCAGACCGTCCGACCTACCAGAAAGGTGTAAGGTAACTGTTTGGACGGCCGGCAATCCGAATGAGTGTATTATTTAAAGGATTAACTGTCTCATTTATTCAATAGAATTTAAGTCATGAAGCTGTGGTAATAAATATTGACACATTTGTGCAGAGAATTGCTTCCATTCTGTGTAGATTAGAATCACTTTATTGTTGCAAGTCTAGATTCCCTTTATAATGCAAGTCGGGCAGGAAGCGCCATCTATTGCACATCCAGCGAACTATTTCTCTTAGTAACAAATCAATCATTTACGTCTTCAAGGGTCTTCAGATAGGATAAGTTGTGGAATGTAGAGTATTATCGTATGAGTAGGAATAGACACCCCGAACGAACAAAATGCGTATAGGGAAGGCAATAACCTTACAGTGCACTACATTATATTTTTCTGTAAAAATTTGGGTACCTAATTAGTTTTTAGGACGCCTGTCCACTGATCGAAACAAAACCACACTTAAACAAAGCATTTTGTTTGACAAAAAGAAAATATATTTGACGAAGAATTTTATATATTTTTTTAATATTGAATAGTGTCCACAGAGCAAAACATTGGTGTATAATAGTGATGCACAACCTTTATGGCATTTTTTTTATATCCAATTAAGCTAAAGATAGACTGTAGCTAACATAACATATCGTCAGAGACGCATTTAATGGGAGGATAGGGGTCTCAACCTCGTCCACTGAATTGAAAAAATTCAAGAAAATCTCGATCCAATTGTAAATTTCCTCTCTTAGTTAGTTCAGGCGAAAATGTCTCCGAAAACTGTATAAGATGTCTATTCAAAATACGACACTACTATCTCATAAAGAGAGAGTACTGTTTTTTTAACTTGTAATATTGCACTAATAGAGGATGTTGAAGACCCAGACCGTCCGCCTCGTTCTAAGACTTGAGCAGCTGTTTGGACGGCCGAGTCTAATAGAGGGTGTTGCAAAACCAGACCACTCGATTGACCCAAAGGGTTTGTAGCAGCTGCTTGAGTGTTTCGCAGAAATTTTGAAATTCTGCTTTAAATATCCATCACTTTTTAATAAAAAAAATTATTTAATTTGATATATTCTTAAACCATCTTTTAATTCTTTCTGTGAACTAACTACAACAGCTAAAATGAAAAGTTAATCAACATATAATTATATTTAACTTGGCTCGTTTACTTAATGAGAGTTTTAAAGTAAAATTTGAATTTCGTTGGCCTAAAGCACAATGCAAAACTCCGTATTTCCCCTAAAACCATCCAAAGGCTGATTTGACAAGTCATGACGATAGACTGGTAGATCGCGAGCACCACAGGTCTAAAATAAGAAATTTTCTCCTCAAACGTAAAAAATAATGTGTCTGACAAAAGCTGTCGTGCATATGATCAATGCAAGTGTTTTGAAGAACAAATCAATCTGTATACTGATCATTTTCTTACAAAAGATCAAGTTGACTTAGCTAAAATGCCTTTAGTACGTTTGCTTTGATTATGACATAAAGTATACTATATCTCTATGTATTGAATATAGTATAGAGAAATATACTATATATAGAGATATACTATAGAGTAAATATACTACATCTCCATATAATCTCTATATTATTGAATATAGTATTGAGAAAGTATTGCCTTTACGAAATTTTGATCTCAACCTATTTTTTAGGACTTCCCGACACATTTTGACTATTTTTAGAGTATTATGTGGCCAATTTTTTTTGTGTACTCGGTAGTTGCTAGAAATATGGATGGATTTTCAAGAAACTTTAAATCTGGCTTTGTTATAAAAAAAATCTAGAACTGGATAGAATTTTTTAAAATTCGAACGAAAACTTCAAAATTTTATAGTTTTTCTAATATGGCAGCATAGGGGGCAAAGTGTGGATAAAAGGGGTTATTTACGGCTCAATGATCCCGAAACTTAACAGATGCAATCATTGGAATGAAAAATAGCCGCGACACAATTGGGATTATGACGTCATTAGCCCCCATCGAGGGGTAAATTATCAAGAATGGTATCAATTGAAATGTTTTTTCAAGCCCTCTAAAAGGAAGGGTAATATGCTACGATTGTGATTATTATTCAACGATACAGATTTTTTCTTGCTAAATTTGGAAAAAAAAAATCCACACGTCACTTAAAAATGGATTCTGGTATGAGAAGGTCGAGTTGAGCCACACTTCAGTTAATTAAAGTTTGTAATGCTCTATTTACTAGCCTAAATGGATTCTGGTATGAGAAGGTCGAGTTGAGCCACACTTCAGTTAATTAAAGTTTGTAATGCTCTATTTACTAGCCTAAATGGATTCTGGTATGAGAAGGTCGAGTTGAGCCACACTTCAGTTAATTAAAGTTTGTAATGCTCTATTTACTAGCCTAAATGGATTCTGGTATGAGAAGGTCGAGTTGAGCCACACTTCAGTTAATTAAAGTTTGTAATGCTCTATTTACTAGCCTAAATGGATTCTGGTATGAGAAGGTCGAGTTGAGCCACACTTCAGTTAATTAAAGTTTGTAATGCTCTATTTACTAGCCTAAATGGATTCTGGTATGAGAAGGTCGAGTTGAGCCACACTTCAGTTAATTAAAGTTTGTAATGCTCTATTTACTAGCCTAAATGGATTCTGGTATGAGAAGGTCGAGTTGAGCCACACTTCAGTTAATTAAAGTTTGTAATGCTCTATTTACTAGCCTAAATGGATTCTGGTATGAGAAGGTCGAGTTGAGCCACACTTCAGTTAATTAAAGTTTGTAATGCTCTATTTACTAGCCTAAATGCCAGATGAGACTGATTCATTTATTAAAGCAGCGGCTTGTTCTCTACGATCGCTCTCGCAAGAACTAGCGCAACACAGACATTTGAGCCGTTATATAAGATGGAGTGGGAAAGGAGCTGAATATGAAAGATGCGTCATTTTATATAGAAAACACAGAAATAAAAATAAAAAGTCTAAATTTTAAAAATACTAGCAAAAATAACCGGCGTTGCCCGGACTCCATACATTTATTAAAGCAGCGGCTTGTTCTCTACGATCGCTCTCGCAAGAACTAGCGCAACACAGACATTTGAGCCGTTATATAAGATGGAGTGGGAAAGGAGCTGAATATGAAAGATGCGTCATTTTATATAGAAAACACAGAAATAAAAATAAAAAGTCTAAATTTTAAAAATACTAGCAAAAATAACCGGCGTTGCCCGGACTCCATACATTTATTAAAGCAGCGGCTTGTTCTCTACGATCGCTCTCGCAAGAACTAGCGCAACACAGACATTTGAGCCGTTATATAAGATGGAGTGGGAAAGGAGCTGAATATGAAAGATGCGTCATTTTATATAGAAAACACAGAAATAAAAATAAAAAGTCTAAATTTTAAAAATACTAGCAAAAATAACCGGCGTTGCCCGGACTCCATACATTTATTAAAGCAGCGGCTTGTTCTCTACGATCGCTCTCGC
Source organism: Amaurobius ferox (assembly GCA_951213105.1). Lineage (NCBI taxonomy): Eukaryota > Metazoa > Arthropoda > Arachnida > Araneae > Amaurobiidae > Amaurobius > Amaurobius ferox. The sequence continues at coordinate 6,737,657 of OX578149.1, read as the reverse complement.
AAGAACTAGCGCAACACAGACATTTGAGCCGTTATATAAGATGGAGTGGGAAAGGAGCTGAATATGAAAGATGCGTCATTTTATATAGAAAACACAGAAATAAAAATAAAAAGTCTAAATTTTAAAAATACTAGCAAAAATAACCGGCGTTGCCCGGACTCCATACATTTATTAAAGCAGCGGCTTGTTCTCTACGATCGCTCTCGCAAGAACTAGCGCAACACAGACATTTGAGCCGTTATATAAGATGGAGTGGGAAAGGAGCTGAATATGAAAGATGCGTCATTTTATATAGAAAACACAGAAATAAAAATAAAAAGTCTAAATTTTAAAAATACTAGCAAAAATAACCGGCGTTGCCCGGACTCCATACATTTATTAAAGCAGCGGCTTGTTCTCTACGATCGCTCTCGCAAGAACTAGCGCAACACAGACATTTGAGCCGTTATATAAGATGGAGTGGGAAAGGAGCTGAATATGAAAGATGCGTCATTTTATATAGAAAACACAGAAATAAAAATAAAAAGTCTAAATTTTAAAAATACTAGCAAAAATAACCGGCGTTGCCCGGACTCCATACATTTATTAAAGCAGCGGCTTGTTCTCTACGATCGCTCTCGCAAGAACTAGCGCAACACAGACATTTGAGCCGTTATATAAGATGGAGTGGGAAAGGAGCTGAATATGAAAGATGCGTCATTTTATATAGAAAACACAGAAATAAAAATAAAAAGTCTAAATTTTAAAAATACTAGCAAAAATAACCGGCGTTGCCCGGACTCCATACATTTATTAAAGCAGCGGCTTGTTCTCTACGATCGCTCTCGCAAGAACTAGCGCAACACAGACATTTGAGCCGTTATATAAGATGGAGTGGGAAAGGAGCTGAATATGAAAGATGCGTCATTTTATATAGAAAACACAGAAATAAAAATAAAAAGTCTAAATTTTAAAAATACTAGCAAAAATAACCGGCGTTGCCCGGACTCCATACATTTATTAAAGCAGCGGCTTGTTCTCTACGATCGCTCTCGCAAGAACTAGCGCAACACAGACATTTGAGCCGTTATATAAGATGGAGTGGGAAAGGAGCTGAATATGAAAGATGCGTCATTTTATATAGAAAACACAGAAATAAAAATAAAAAGTCTAAATTTTAAAAATACTAGCAAAAATAACCGGCGTTGCCCGGACTCCATACATTTATTAAAGCAGCGGCTTGTTCTCTACGATCGCTCTCGCAAGAACTAGCGCAACACAGACATTTGAGCCGTTATATAAGATGGAGTGGGAAAGGAGCTGAATATGAAAGATGCGTCATTTTATATAGAAAACACAGAAATAAAAATAAAAAGTCTAAATTTTAAAAATACTAGCAAAAATAACCGGCGTTGCCCGGACTCCATACATTTATTAAAGCAGCGGCTTGTTCTCTACGATCGCTCTCGCAAGAACTAGCGCAACACAGACATTTGAGCCGTTATATAAGATGGAGTGGGAAAGGAGCTGAATATGAAAGATGCGTCATTTTATATAGAAAACACAGAAATAAAAATAAAAAGTCTAAATTTTAAAAATACTAGCAAAAATAACCGGCGTTGCCCGGACTCCATACATTTATTAAAGCAGCGGCTTGTTCTCTACGATCGCTCTCGCAAGAACTAGCGCAACACAGACATTTGAGCCGTTATATAAGATGGAGTGGGAAAGGAGCTGAATATGAAAGATGCGTCATTTTATATAGAAAACACAGAAATAAAAATAAAAAGTCTAAATTTTAAAAATACTAGCAAAAATAACCGGCGTTGCCCGGACTCCATACATTTATTAAAGCAGCGGCTTGTTCTCTACGATCGCTCTCGCAAGAACTAGCGCAACACAGACATTTGAGCCGTTATATAAGATGGAGTGGGAAAGGAGCTGAATATGAAAGATGCGTCATTTTATATAGAAAACACAGAAATAAAAATAAAAAGTCTAAATTTTAAAAATACTAGCAAAAATAACCGGCGTTGCCCGGACTCCATACATTTATTAAAGCAGCGGCTTGTTCTCTACGATCGCTCTCGCAAGAACTAGCGCAACACAGACATTTGAGCCGTTATATAAGATGGAGTGGGAAAGGAGCTGAATATGAAAGATGCGTCATTTTATATAGAAAACACAGAAATAAAAATAAAAAGTCTAAATTTTAAAAATACTAGCAAAAATAACCGGCGTTGCCCGGACTCCATACATTTATTAAAGCAGCGGCTTGTTCTCTACGATCGCTCTCGCAAGAACTAGCGCAACACAGACATTTGAGTCGTTATATAAGATGGAGTGGGAAAGGAGCTGAATATGAAAGATGCGTCATTTTATATAGAAAACACAGAAATAAAAATAAAAAGTCTAAATTTTAAAAATACTAGCAAAAATAACCGGCGTTGCCCGGACTCCATACATTTATTAAAGCAGCGGCTTGTTCTCTACGATCGCTCTCGCAAGAACTAGCGCAACACAGACATTTGAGTCGTTATATAAGATGGAGTGGGAAAGGAGCTGAATATGAAAGATGCGTCATTTTATATAGAAAACACAGAAATAAAAATAAAAAGTCTAAATTTTAAAAATACTAGCAAAAATAACCGGCGTTGCCCGGACTCCATACATTTATTAAAGCAGCGGCTTGTTCTCTACGATCGCTCTCGCAAGAACTAGCGCAACACAGACATTTGAGTCGTTATATAAGATGGAGTGGGAAAGGAGCTGAATATGAAAGATGCGTCATTTTATATAGAAAACACAGAAATAAAAATAAAAAGTCTAAATTTTAAAAATACTAGCAAAAATAACCGGCGTTGCCCGGACTCCATACATTTATTAAAGCAGCGGCTTGTTCTCTACGATCGCTCTCGCAAGAACTAGCGCAACACAGACATTTGAGTCGTTATATAAGATGGAGTGGGAAAGGAGCTGAATATGAAAGATGCGTCATTTTATATAGAAAACACAGAAATAAAAATAAAAAGTCTAAATTTTAAAAATACTAGCAAAAATAACCGGCGTTGCCCGGACTCCATACATTTATTAAAGCAGCGGCTTGTTCTCTACGATCGCTCTCGCAAGAACTAGCGCAACACAGACATTTGAGTCGTTATATAAGATGGAGTGGGAAAGGAGCTGAATATGAAAGATGCGTCATTTTATATAGAAAACACAGAAATAAAAATAAAAAGTCTAAATTTTAAAAATACTAGCAAAAATAACCGGCGTTGCCCGGACTCCATACATTTATTAAAGCAGCGGCTTGTTCTCTACGATCGCTCTCGCAAGAACTAGCGCAACACAGACATTTGAGCCGTTATATAAGATGGAGTGGGAAAGGAGCTGAATATGAAAGATGCGTCATTTTATATAGAAAACACAGAAATAAAAATAAAAAGTCTAAATTTTAAAAATACTAGCAAAAATAACCGGCGTTGCCCGGACTCCATACATTTATTAAAGCAGCGGCTTGTTCTCTACGATCGCTCTCGCAAGAACTAGCGCAACACAGACATTTGAGCCGTTATATAAGATGGAGTGGGAAAGGAGCTGAATATGAAAGATGCGTCATTTTATATAGAAAACACAGAAATAAAAATAAAAAGTCTAAATTTTAAAAATACTAGCAAAAATAACCGGCGTTGCCCGGACTCCATACATTTATTAAAGCAGCGGCTTGTTCTCTACGATCGCTCTCGCAAGAACTAGCGCAACACAGACATTTGAGCCGTTATATAAGATGGAGTGGGAAAGGAGCTGAATATGAAAGATGCGTCATTTTATATAGAAAACACAGAAATAAAAATAAAAAGTCTAAATTTTAAAAATACTAGCAAAAATAACCGGCGTTGCCCGGACTCCATACATTTATTAAAGCAGCGGCTTGTTCTCTACGATCGCTCTCGCAAGAACTAGCGCAACACAGACATTTGAGCCGTTATATAAGATGGAGTGGGAAAGGAGCTGAATATGAAAGATGCGTCATTTTATATAGAAAACACAGAAATAAAAATAAAAAGTCTAAATTTTAAAAATACTAGCAAAAATAACCGGCGTTGCCCGGACTCCATACATTTATTAAAGCAGCGGCTTGTTCTCTACGATCGCTCTCGCAAGAACTAGCGCAACACAGACATTTGAGCCGTTATATAAGATGGAGTGGGAAAGGAGCTGAATATGAAAGATGCGTCATTTTATATAGAAAACACAGAAATAAAAATAAAAAGTCTAAATTTTAAAAATACTAGCAAAAATAACCGGCGTTGCCCGGACTCCATACATTTATTAAAGCAGCGGCTTGTTCTCTACGATCGCTCTCGCAAGAACTAGCGCAACACAGACATTTGAGCCGTTATATAAGATGGAGTGGGAAAGGAGCTGAATATGAAAGATGCGTCATTTTATATAGAAAACACAGAAATAAAAATAAAAAGTCTAAATTTTAAAAATACTAGCAAAAATAACCGGCGTTGCCCGGACTCCATACATTTATTAAAGCAGCGGCTTGTTCTCTACGATCGCTCTCGCAAGAACTAGCGCAACACAGACATTTGAGCCGTTATATAAGATGGAGTGGGAAAGGAGCTGAATATGAAAGATGCGTCATTTTATATAGAAAACACAGAAATAAAAATAAAAAGTCTAAATTTTAAAAATACTAGCAAAAATAACCGGCGTTGCCCGGACTCCATACATTTATTAAAGCAGCGGCTTGTTCTCTACGATCGCTCTCGCAAGAACTAGCGCAACACAGACATTTGAGCCGTTATATAAGATGGAGTGGGAAAGGAGCTGAATATGAAAGATGCGTCATTTTATATAGAAAACACAGAAATAAAAATAAAAAGTCTAAATTTTAAAAATACTAGCAAAAATAACCGGCGTTGCCCGGACTCCATACATTTATTAAAGCAGCGGCTTGTTCTCTACGATCGCTCTCGCAAGAACTAGCGCAACACAGACATTTGAGCCGTTATATAAGATGGAGTGGGAAAGGAGCTGAATATGAAAGATGCGTCATTTTATATAGAAAACACAGAAATAAAAATAAAAAGTCTAAATTTTAAAAATACTAGCAAAAATAACCGGCGTTGCCCGGACTCCATACATTTATTAAAGCAGCGGCTTGTTCTCTACGATCGCTCTCGCAAGAACTAGCGCAACACAGACATTTGAGCCGTTATATAAGATGGAGTGGGAAAGGAGCTGAATATGAAAGATGCGTCATTTTATATAGAAAACACAGAAATAAAAATAAAAAGTCTAAATTTTAAAAATACTAGCAAAAATAACCGGCGTTGCCCGGACTCCATACATTTATTAAAGCAGCGGCTTGTTCTCTACGATCGCTCTCGCAAGAACTAGCGCAACACAGACATTTGAGCCGTTATATAAGATGGAGTGGGAAAGGAGCTGAATATGAAAGATGCGTCATTTTATATAGAAAACACAGAAATAAAAATAAAAAGTCTAAATTTTAAAAATACTAGCAAAAATAACCGGCGTTGCCCGGACTCCATACATTTATTAAAGCAGCGGCTTGTTCTCTACGATCGCTCTCGCAAGAACTAGCGCAACACAGACATTTGAGCCGTTATATAAGATGGAGTGGGAAAGGAGCTGAATATGAAAGATGCGTCATTTTATATAGAAAACACAGAAATAAAAATAAAAAGTCTAAATTTTAAAAATACTAGCAAAAATAACCGGCGTTGCCCGGACTCCATACATTTATTAAAGCAGCGGCTTGTTCTCTACGATCGCTCTCGCAAGAACTAGCGCAACACAGACATTTGAGCCGTTATATAAGATGGAGTGGGAAAGGAGCTGAATATGAAAGATGCGTCATTTTATATAGAAAACACAGAAATAAAAATAAAAAGTCTAAATTTTAAAAATACTAGCAAAAATAACCGGCGTTGCCCGGACTCCATACATTTATTAAAGCAGCGGCTTGTTCTCTACGATCGCTCTCGCAAGAACTAGCGCAACACAGACATTTGAGCCGTTATATAAGATGGAGTGGGAAAGGAGCTGAATATGAAAGATGCGTCATTTTATATAGAAAACACAGAAATAAAAATAAAAAGTCTAAATTTTAAAAATACTAGCAAAAATAACCGGCGTTGCCCGGACTCCATACATTTATTAAAGCAGCGGCTTGTTCTCTACGATCGCTCTCGCAAGAACTAGCGCAACACAGACATTTGAGCCGTTATATAAGATGGAGTGGGAAAGGAGCTGAATATGAAAGATGCGTCATTTTATATAGAAAACACAGAAATAAAAATAAAAAGTCTAAATTTTAAAAATACTAGCAAAAATAACCGGCGTTGCCCGGACTCCATACATTTATTAAAGCAGCGGCTTGTTCTCTACGATCGCTCTCGCAAGAACTAGCGCAACACAGACATTTGAGCCGTTATATAAGATGGAGTGGGAAAGGAGCTGAATATGAAAGATGCGTCATTTTATATAGAAAACACAGAAATAAAAATAAAAAGTCTAAATTTTAAAAATACTAGCAAAAATAACCGGCGTTGCCCGGACTCCATACATTTATTAAAGCAGCGGCTTGTTCTCTACGATCGCTCTCGCAAGAACTAGCGCAACACAGACATTTGAGCCGTTATATAAGATGGAGTGGGAAAGGAGCTGAATATGAAAGATGCGTCATTTTATATAGAAAACACAGAAATAAAAATAAAAAGTCTAAATTTTAAAAATACTAGCAAAAATAACCGGCGTTGCCCGGACTCCATACATTTATTAAAGCAGCGGCTTGTTCTCTACGATCGCTCTCGCAAGAACTAGCGCAACACAGACATTTGAGCCGTTATATAAGATGGAGTGGGAAAGGAGCTGAATATGAAAGATGCGTCATTTTATATAGAAAACACAGAAATAAAAATAAAAAGTCTAAATTTTAAAAATACTAGCAAAAATAACCGGCGTTGCCCGGACTCCATACATTTATTAAAGCAGCGGCTTGTTCTCTACGATCGCTCTCGCAAGAACTAGCGCAACACAGACATTTGAGCCGTTATATAAGATGGAGTGGGAAAGGAGCTGAATATGAAAGATGCGTCATTTTATATAGAAAACACAGAAATAAAAATAAAAAGTCTAAATTTTAAAAATACTAGCAAAAATAACCGGCGTTGCCCGGACTCCATACATTTATTAAAGCAGCGGCTTGTTCTCTACGATCGCTCTCGCAAGAACTAGCGCAACACAGACATTTGAGCCGTTATATAAGATGGAGTGGGAAAGGAGCTGAATATGAAAGATGCGTCATTTTATATAGAAAACACAGAAATAAAAATAAAAAGTCTAAATTTTAAAAATACTAGCAAAAATAACCGGCGTTGCCCGGACTCCATACATTTATTAAAGCAGCGGCTTGTTCTCTACGATCGCTCTCGCAAGAACTAGCGCAACACAGACATTTGAGCCGTTATATAAGATGGAGTGGGAAAGGAGCTGAATATGAAAGATGCGTCATTTTATATAGAAAACACAGAAATAAAAATAAAAAGTCTAAATTTTAAAAATACTAGCAAAAATAACCGGCGTTGCCCGGACTCCATACATTTATTAAAGCAGCGGCTTGTTCTCTACGATCGCTCTCGCAAGAACTAGCGCAACACAGACATTTGAGCCGTTATATAAGATGGAGTGGGAAAGGAGCTGAATATGAAAGATGCGTCATTTTATATAGAAAACACAGAAATAAAAATAAAAAGTCTAAATTTTAAAAATACTAGCAAAAATAACCGGCGTTGCCCGGACTCCATACATTTATTAAAGCAGCGGCTTGTTCTCTACGATCGCTCTCGCAAGAACTAGCGCAACACAGACATTTGAGCCGTTATATAAGATGGAGTGGGAAAGGAGCTGAATATGAAAGATGCGTCATTTTATATAGAAAACACAGAAATAAAAATAAAAAGTCTAAATTTTAAAAATACTAGCAAAAATAACCGGCGTTGCCCGGACTCCATACATTTATTAAAGCAGCGGCTTGTTCTCTACGATCGCTCTCGCAAGAACTAGCGCAACACAGACATTTGAGCCGTTATATAAGATGGAGTGGGAAAGGAGCTGAATATGAAAGATGCGTCATTTTATATAGAAAACACAGAAATAAAAATAAAAAGTCTAAATTTTAAAAATACTAGCAAAAATAACCGGCGTTGCCCGGACTCCATACATTTATTAAAGCAGCGGCTTGTTCTCTACGATCGCTCTCGCAAGAACTAGCGCAACACAGACATTTGAGCCGTTATATAAGATGGAGTGGGAAAGGAGCTGAATATGAAAGATGCGTCATTTTATATAGAAAACACAGAAATAAAAATAAAAAGTCTAAATTTTAAAAATACTAGCAAAAATAACCGGCGTTGCCCGGACTCCATACATTTATTAAAGCAGCGGCTTGTTCTCTACGATCGCTCTCGCAAGAACTAGCGCAACACAGACATTTGAGCCGTTATATAAGATGGAGTGGGAAAGGAGCTGAATATGAAAGATGCGTCATTTTATATAGAAAACACAGAAATAAAAATAAAAAGTCTAAATTTTAAAAATACTAGCAAAAATAACCGGCGTTGCCCGGACTCCATACATTTATTAAAGCAGCGGCTTGTTCTCTACGATCGCTCTCGCAAGAACTAGCGCAACACAGACATTTGAGCCGTTATATAAGATGGAGTGGGAAAGGAGCTGAATATGAAAGATGCGTCATTTTATATAGAAAACACAGAAATAAAAATAAAAAGTCTAAATTTTAAAAATACTAGCAAAAATAACCGGCGTTGCCCGGACTCCATACATTTATTAAAGCAGCGGCTTGTTCTCTACGATCGCTCTCGCAAGAACTAGCGCAACACAGACATTTGAGCCGTTATATAAGATGGAGTGGGAAAGGAGCTGAATATGAAAGATGCGTCATTTTATATAGAAAACACAGAAATAAAAATAAAAAGTCTAAATTTTAAAAATACTAGCAAAAATAACCGGCGTTGCCCGGACTCCATACATTTATTAAAGCAGCGGCTTGTTCTCTACGATCGCTCTCGCAAGAACTAGCGCAACACAGACATTTGAGCCGTTATATAAGATGGAGTGGGAAAGGAGCTGAATATGAAAGATGCGTCATTTTATATAGAAAACACAGAAATAAAAATAAAAAGTCTAAATTTTAAAAATACTAGCAAAAATAACCGGCGTTGCCCGGACTCCATACATTTATTAAAGCAGCGGCTTGTTCTCTACGATCGCTCTCGCAAGAACTAGCGCAACACAGACATTTGAGCCGTTATATAAGATGGAGTGGGAAAGGAGCTGAATATGAAAGATGCGTCATTTTATATAGAAAACACAGAAATAAAAATAAAAAGTCTAAATTTTAAAAATACTAGCAAAAATAACCGGCGTTGCCCGGACTCCATACATTTATTAAAGCAGCGGCTTGTTCTCTACGATCGCTCTCGCAAGAACTAGCGCAACACAGACATTTGAGCCGTTATATAAGATGGAGTGGGAAAGGAGCTGAATATGAAAGATGCGTCATTTTATATAGAAAACACAGAAATAAAAATAAAAAGTCTAAATTTTAAAAATACTAGCAAAAATAACCGGCGTTGCCCGGACTCCATACATTTATTAAAGCAGCGGCTTGTTCTCTACGATCGCTCTCGCAAGAACTAGCGCAACACAGACATTTGAGCCGTTATATAAGATGGAGTGGGAAAGGAGCTGAATATGAAAGATGCGTCATTTTATATAGAAAACACAGAAATAAAAATAAAAAGTCTAAATTTTAAAAATACTAGCAAAAATAACCGGCGTTGCCCGGACTCCATACATTTATTAAAGCAGCGGCTTGTTCTCTACGATCGCTCTCGCAAGAACTAGCGCAACACAGACATTTGAGCCGTTATATAAGATGGAGTGGGAAAGGAGCTGAATATGAAAGATGCGTCATTTTATATAGAAAACACAGAAATAAAAATAAAAAGTCTAAATTTTAAAAATACTAGCAAAAATAACCGGCGTTGCCCGGACTCCATACATTTATTAAAGCAGCGGCTTGTTCTCTACGATCGCTCTCGCAAGAACTAGCGCAACACAGACATTTGAGCCGTTATATAAGATGGAGTGGGAAAGGAGCTGAATATGAAAGATGCGTCATTTTATATAGAAAACACAGAAATAAAAATAAAAAGTCTAAATTTTAAAAATACTAGCAAAAATAACCGGCGTTGCCCGGACTCCATACATTTATTAAAGCAGCGGCTTGTTCTCTACGATCGCTCTCGCAAGAACTAGCGCAACACAGACATTTGAGCCGTTATATAAGATGGAGTGGGAAAGGAGCTGAATATGAAAGATGCGTCATTTTATATAGAAAACACAGAAATAAAAATAAAAAGTCTAAATTTTAAAAATACTAGCAAAAATAACCGGCGTTGCCCGGACTCCATACATTTATTAAAGCAGCGGCTTGTTCTCTACGATCGCTCTCGCAAGAACTAGCGCAACACAGACATTTGAGCCGTTATATAAGATGGAGTGGGAAAGGAGCTGAATATGAAAGATGCGTCATTTTATATAGAAAACACAGAAATAAAAATAAAAAGTCTAAATTTTAAAAATACTAGCAAAAATAACCGGCGTTGCCCGGACTCCATACATTTATTAAAGCAGCGGCTTGTTCTCTACGATCGCTCTCGCAAGAACTAGCGCAACACAGACATTTGAGCCGTTATATAAGATGGAGTGGGAAAGGAGCTGAATATGAAAGATGCGTCATTTTATATAGAAAACACAGAAATAAAAATAAAAAGTCTAAATTTTAAAAATACTAGCAAAAATAACCGGCGTTGCCCGGACTCCATACATTTATTAAAGCAGCGGCTTGTTCTCTACGATCGCTCTCGCAAGAACTAGCGCAACACAGACATTTGAGCCGTTATATAAGATGGAGTGGGAAAGGAGCTGAATATGAAAGATGCGTCATTTTATATAGAAAACACAGAAATAAAAATAAAAAGTCTAAATTTTAAAAATACTAGCAAAAATAACCGGCGTTGCCCGGACTCCATACATTTATTAAAGCAGCGGCTTGTTCTCTACGATCGCTCTCGCAAGAACTAGCGCAACACAGACATTTGAGCCGTTATATAAGATGGAGTGGGAAAGGAGCTGAATATGAAAGATGCGTCATTTTATATAGAAAACACAGAAATAAAAATAAAAAGTCTAAATTTTAAAAATACTAGCAAAAATAACCGGCGTTGCCCGGACTCCATACATTTATTAAAGCAGCGGCTTGTTCTCTACGATCGCTCTCGCAAGAACTAGCGCAACACAGACATTTGAGCCGTTATATAAGATGGAGTGGGAAAGGAGCTGAATATGAAAGATGCGTCATTTTATATAGAAAACACAGAAATAAAAATAAAAAGTCTAAATTTTAAAAATACTAGCAAAAATAACCGGCGTTGCCCGGACTCCATACATTTATTAAAGCAGCGGCTTGTTCTCTACGATCGCTCTCGCAAGAACTAGCGCAACACAGACATTTGAGCCGTTATATAAGATGGAGTGGGAAAGGAGCTGAATATGAAAGATGCGTCATTTTATATAGAAAACACAGAAATAAAAATAAAAAGTCTAAATTTTAAAAATACTAGCAAAAATAACCGGCGTTGCCCGGACTCCATACATTTATTAAAGCAGCGGCTTGTTCTCTACGATCGCTCTCGCAAGAACTAGCGCAACACAGACATTTGAGCCGTTATATAAGATGGAGTGGGAAAGGAGCTGAATATGAAAGATGCGTCATTTTATATAGAAAACACAGAAATAAAAATAAAAAGTCTAAATTTTAAAAATACTAGCAAAAATAACCGGCGTTGCCCGGACTCCATACATTTATTAAAGCAGCGGCTTGTTCTCTACGATCGCTCTCGCAAGAACTAGCGCAACACAGACATTTGAGCCGTTATATAAGATGGAGTGGGAAAGGAGCTGAATATGAAAGATGCGTCATTTTATATAGAAAACACAGAAATAAAAATAAAAAGTCTAAATTTTAAAAATACTAGCAAAAATAACCGGCGTTGCCCGGACTCCATACATTTATTAAAGCAGCGGCTTGTTCTCTACGATCGCTCTCGCAAGAACTAGCGCAACACAGACATTTGAGCCGTTATATAAGATGGAGTGGGAAAGGAGCTGAATATGAAAGATGCGTCATTTTATATAGAAAACACAGAAATAAAAATAAAAAGTCTAAATTTTAAAAATACTAGCAAAAATAACCGGCGTTGCCCGGACTCCATACATTTATTAAAGCAGCGGCTTGTTCTCTACGATCGCTCTCGCAAGAACTAGCGCAACACAGACATTTGAGCCGTTATATAAGATGGAGTGGGAAAGGAGCTGAATATGAAAGATGCGTCATTTTATATAGAAAACACAGAAATAAAAATAAAAAGTCTAAATTTTAAAAATACTAGCAAAAATAACCGGCGTTGCCCGGACTCCATACATTTATTAAAGCAGCGGCTTGTTCTCTACGATCGCTCTCGCAAGAACTAGCGCAACACAGACATTTGAGCCGTTATATAAGATGGAGTGGGAAAGGAGCTGAATATGAAAGATGCGTCATTTTATATAGAAAACACAGAAATAAAAATAAAAAGTCTAAATTTTAAAAATACTAGCAAAAATAACCGGCGTTGCCCGGACTCCATACATTTTCGACGGGTGCATACAAAACTCACGGTTTTTTTTCTACACACTTTTTCAAGTGAAAGAAGAAGACAGAGTTAATATTTTATTTGACGAATCGTTTAAATCAAAAGAGAATCAAATACATATCGTCTTCACACGTTGCCATCTAGACTATATAAATTCGTTTCCATTTTTCATTTTATTTCACGAAACTTTTGTTGTGTCTGTCGGTCATGTACACAATATTGAACATGTGTCCCTGAAACATTTTGGTTCGAACTATAGACACGTGACGGCATGGTGTTAGTAAAAAGGAGATACATTTCTTATGGATGAAACGCTTGAAAATGCCATAATGCTTTGAGAATTATTTCTAGGTGTCGCTCGTGTTAGTAAAGTAGTCGCAATTGTTAGTTGACATAACAGAAAGGCGTAGTGTTCAGTATATGTATTTTTGATTATTTTTAAATGAAGGGTTCCCTCATTATGAGTATAATTAACCAACATTTTTTCATAGTTGTAGCACAGAATACAGGGAGATAACAGTAAATGGATAAGTAAAATAATTTTAAATAGGTAGGAATATTCTTTATTGTTTCAGTTCTAATTTGCATTGGGCTAATAATTTATAAAATGGATGATTTAAATAAATATTTTAGGCTTTTGTTATAGAAATGCAGGATTATTTATTTTACCCCGGCGCCCCCTGAATGATTGTCTCAAACGATATTAGCATTTTCTTAATATGGAGTTTTAACTCCTTACTTTTACCTCCACCAGTGACGGTACACTATTTCTGGAAATTCCCCTCCTTATTTTAAAAATGACTCATTCTGTCTCTTTCCCGATTGCAGGATGGCCACGGAGGCAAAAATGGAGAGAACTATTCGAGGAAAGAAATTCTGGAAAGGAATCTGCACGCGATGGTCGTCCTCTTTTCGCTGAATGAAAAGGTGGGAGCGCTGGCAGAAGCGCTCCACATCTTCAAGGTGAGTACTCCCACGAAACCTGGCAATATTTGTTAGAGCTGTCCAACAGTGGTTGGAAAAACTACTTTATATTGTGGTGATCTACAACTACATTATAACACATGTAGTTAACTATAACTACAACTATTTTTTAAAAAAAGTAGTGACTGCAAACTATACTTTTAAAATGGAGTCACTACATAACTACTTTTATAAGGCAAATTTTGCAACAGCTTCAATTTTCACAAAGTTGAGGATATGGGTATACCGTAGTCATTTAAAGTACTTATTTTGAATAATTAAAATTCACGGATCAACTTACCAATCTTTTCGCTTTTACCCACTTCTGAAAACAGTAAAATAAAATAAAAGTATAAACTTTAAAATCAAAGACAAACAAAAATAGGTTTAAAAGTATTTTAATAAAATCTCCTTTTCTCGACGTACAAAAATGACACGGCCAAAGCGCTTTTGGACATCACAGTGCCCTTCAACAGGGACGAACGCCACTGATGAAGGGCATTGTGATACCAGAGTTGCCGGATTTTAGCCAGACCAAAAAAAGCCGTCCGGCTTTTTTTAGTTTTAACCACTTAAAAGCCGGCTTTTATTAAAAAAAGATGGTTTACAGCCAATTCACATTAAATTTGCATTACTTTATCTTTGATGCACTCCTAAATGTTTTTTATTAAAATGTTTATAAACTTGTATTAAATATTACCAAGTACATAAGATTTTATGACCACTAGAAAAATACTATGAAGGTAATATGTCTAAAAGAAAAAATATATATACAGTGAGGAGAAAGCATTAAATTAGACACCAAGATGGTGTTTTGAAAGCCTCTATTACATAATGCATAGCTCTACATTACATATACTACACATGTTAAAGACTATAATTAATTAAACATACAAATCCTTCTGCATAAAAAAACTTCCTTATAATTAACCATCTAGCTAGCTAGCTCAAGCACTACATCACTGAAATAAACCAAAACTAAACACATGTTCTTAACTTTATTTCACTTCAGTTTATAAGTAAGAGTGCTTCTTTTCTCATTTCATTTCAGTGTGATGTTTTGTTTTAGTTTTAATTGGTTGTAAAGATTTGGGGTTGGGATTGAATCATAGAATGTTCAATGTTGAAAAAGGAATTTAGAAGGAAATAATATATGAAGAAATTTTGGTTCCTCTAAGTTCAGAACAAAAGAGTGAGCAATCAAAAAAGGTTCTCAAATTAAAACTTGTTAGAATAAATTTTTAAAAAGCTTGATGCTATTCAAAAGCGTTGTTCATGCATATGTTGTTATTCCCAATACTGTTTTCAATAGCGATAAATAGTGTTTTTTATAAAATTACTTTATGCATGATTTTAACTATTTATGAGTAAAAATAAGACTCTCACATATCAATAAAGTCCATAAAATTAGTTAACTAGTAAAATATATCACTAAGCAACTATTGTTCTAAAATAAAATATTTCATTATTTAAAGCAATAACATTTTTTAAAAAAATGTGTTAAAGGCCAATGTAAGCTAAGTAAAGCAGTTGGTATACCTTTTTAAAATTTAGCTGGCTTTTTTGCAACCAACAAATCACTAGCAGGTATTCCAATATTAATGTTTTCATTATTGAGAAATAAAGTTATTTATTAAATTCTAACCCAATAAAATGCCTTTAAAATTAGTTAAAGAACATTTAAAAATGTGTAATTTAAAATGAAAATCCTTCACGCTTTTTTTTTTTTTTTTTTTTTTAAAGCCAATTTTGGACAAAAAAGCCGATAAAAACCAACAAAAGCCACCGGCGTGGCTTTTATTAATTTTAGCCGGCTTTTTAGCAACTCTGTGTGATACTCGAAAGCTCTTTGGCCGTGTCATTTTTGTACGTCGAGAAAAGGAAATTTCATTAAAATACTTTAAAACCTATATATGGTTGTTTTTGATTTTGAAGTTTAATTAAAGTTGACGTGTATCCATTTTATTTATTAAAAGTAAAAACTATTTATTTAAAAACATGTTTGTTCATTTTAGTAGAATTTGCATCTCAAAATGGCAATCAGATAAGCAGGATCTTTTGGGAAATAACGCATCTATGAACATATCCATATAAAAAATCAACTTCATGAGGCAATGAATGGCCATCCTAACCCTGCAGACCTGCAGCCATTCATCATACATCGTTGCGCAGAACACTCAATTTCATACAAATGAAGAAAGGGTGAGCACGTGATATGTAGAATGGCACCTTGCTTGTTTACTAAAGTAACGTTAAAAGTAGCGTCCAAACTCGATACAAACGAGTGATTTATTGTATCGCGCTACACTACTTATTTTTAAAAGTAGCGCGTAACACTACAAACTATGAGAAAAAATAGGGACTACTATAGTTTCGTTAGCGCACTACTTCCGACCACTGCTTTCCATCATAAGTCCTTTTGAGTCAAAAAATTGAAGAACGGGAAAATAGAAAAATTTAAATTACATTTTTCTCTTTGTATAATAAGAAACCCTATACACGATTCTTTCTGTGAGAAGTATAACAAACAATAAATGGTTTTCATACAGGTTTGATGTAGTAATGAACAGAAATATATAGAGGAAAAGGTGGTAAAATGCACCCCCACTTTGTTTTTTGTAAGTGCGACTGCATTTTAAGCTAATTTTATTTGTTTTGGGAATGGTTGGTCGCATATGCTAATCAGCTATGTCCACAACAGAGGAATCATTTTTAGAATATTTACAGTAACCTCCATAATGCGATTACCCAAAAAAGTGAAATCACCTGTTTTTTTAAAGTGCGTGTATTATGAATCTCATGAAATAGTCACAGTTTATTCGTCAAAAATGAACTTTACTGTTGAAAAAACATAAATTATTTACAAAAGTCGCAAATATAAATTTCTTTCTCAGCTCCAGCACATTCACTGTGTGCTCATAATTCACACATCACACACATGACCCATAGTTCTCCATGGCAGTGATCAGTAAAAGCTGAGTCACAGAAGAGACAGTTGGCATTTTGCACGCCAAGTTGGCCCTCCCCCACTTGGAGATCGAGCTGTGAGTCGTCAGAGTGGTCAGAATGAAATGACTGGTCAGAATCACTGTTAGATTCTTGCGCGCATTCTGGGGATCCATATTACCAGCAACACCCTGTTGAAAATATCACATCACGACTCCCAAACCTAACCCAAAAGTCGAAGTCTGGTTTCGACATATTATCGCCTAACGAGTGTAGTTCAAGGTATGACATCGAAATCTGCGTATTGTGCAGCATAAATACCCATAAAACTTGTATCACACTTACTTTGCTAAACATTCGCTAATAGGATGAAATGACCCCAACATAAATGCTCCTTCAATAATGTACGGCAATTGCGATCTCTTATCTCAGGGGGAGTGATTAGAGTTGATTTACTCCTCCGCCATTAGAGTGAGCCTCGTTCCGGCCGAGGAACCGAGGGGATCCATAATACCTGAAGGGTCCATATTACCACCTTTCCCTCTATATGCAAAGGGAATTCCCATAATTATACCTTCTCGTATAATATCAACCGGACAACCCTAAGCTCGCTATATCCTGTGATTCTGACCTAAATGAAAACATCTATAGAATTCCAGTAATGATTATTTTGCATTTATAGTGAGACATTTTACTGAGAAAAGCACAAAAAATATACAGTGTTCATAGGAAAATTCCGAATAACTTTGTAAGGAAAAGTTCCATAAGTATACATGTTAAGCCTAATAGCGACCATGGCCGATCGAATAAAAAAGTTTGCCTCACGAAAAATAAAAAAAGGTTAGAATAAGGGGCTCGGCAACAAAGCGAGATAGACGAACGTCATTATTAAGATTGAAAAGTTTGGACTGAAATTTTTTTCTTGTGAGTTAAGTAAGTCCTTTTATTTAGTGAAAACTGCACAATACGTTTTGTGTGTATGAATGAATTAATATTTCATCTACAAAAGTAACAAAAAAATCAGTGACATAAACACACATTTAACATTTTTCTCATTCTAATCTTTTAAGATCTCACAACGATGTCCAACTTCCTTAAAATACAGAATAAAATTTTTCGATCCAAATAATTTTGCTGCTATTGAAAATGATTTTTGTAGTATTTATGCGTTACATTTTTATAAAAGTTGCGTATTTCCTCAAGTATTAATGTTTGTTCATTTTTTAATACATTTTAGTAATTTAGTTTATTTTAAATATATTATTTAAGCATTCATTATCCTTGTTCGAGACCTGGCAATTCTGCATTAGAGCTTAAATTTCATGGCCAAGTGATCTATAAGGAAGGGTTGTATCCTTCCCATCTTCTAGATTCAAAATTTAAGATATTTCATAAGACTAACCATTTTTTGAATTTTTACCTGCTATACATGATAATGCATAGGGAAGGTATTGGAATCGTGTCGAAAATTGTAACTCACTTCTGTGAAGATTGAAATAATTCTATTACTTCTATCCACCAGAAAATTAAAAGAAAAAAACCTTTGCTTTAAATAAGTTGCATTTCAACTCTCACCGATTGCTCAGCTTTATCTACTTAGTCATTTTATGGTTAAATTTAGCCATTTCTTACTTTATTTAGCATCCATAAATTGTTAAATCTAGCCATAAAATGGCTAAGTTTAACAACATTGCTTATAAAAAATACTCGTCGCAAATTTAGCCATTTTTTGTTATGATTCTAGCTGAAAGATATCCTCCAAGTGTTGGCAACACTACTTTTCTCGACGATAAACTTTGGTCTAAGATAGCGTTGCCAACACTTGGATAATAACAGATAAAAATGATGAACGGTGGTGAAAGGTAGAAACTTATTTGCAACAAGTCCAGAAGTGAAACTTTCTTTGCCATACAAAAAATTGATGATGGAATTTGTTTGTGCCTGTAATAAATAATTTGAATTTATTTTATTTTATTTTTTTATATCTCGTTTTTATTTATTTATATTTTTGCAGGAGAACAAGATCAACTTGCACCACATCGAATCCCGTTCATCCAAGAGGCTGGACGACAGCTATGAGTTCATGGTGGAGTGCGACACCCGGGAAGGGAATATTAACAAGGCCATGGAGGAGATGAAAGCGAGGTCCATGTACATGACCGTCATCACCAGGGATCAAAAGGACATTGAAACCGGTACACATAGTTTTGGGAAACTGCTTCCAGTGGCGTCATTCCCCTTCAGTCCTCTAAAAGCACTGTCAGTGGGCGTTCTGAACCCCAAACTTTCTTTTCCTCACAACATTTTCCAACACTCCATATAATATCCCTCACATAAAGAAATTCCTCACTGATTACTTTTATACCGGGTTACCTTAACCCTTGCAGGGGCCCTTCGGCAAAAGTAAGTTTTAAACCCCTGTTTTATAAAACATAGCAAAAAAGGGTACATTGAGCACCGAAGTTGACCCCAGAGCTCAAAGGGCTCCAAATATTTACCTACTTTATTCACCCATGGTTAAAAGCGGCCTCGCTTTTATACAAAGACTGAGCGCATTACAGTTTAAGTTTTGGGGGGCGTTTGTTTGAGGGGTAAGGGCTCCCATAAGACAAACACGTATCCATTACAAATTTGTTTGACCTACGTTTACAAACATGTTTCATAAACGGGGGTCCGAAATTTTAATTCCCGTTCATTTCATAATCGAGCATCCTTAAGAAGTATCGACCGTCTCCTGATAGTGAATCTTCAAAAGCAGCAGTTCAATAATTGGGAAATCGATCCTGAAGCACGTTGAAACATTCGTTATCGTTAACTGACGAGATTTTACAGCGATTCCATAGACACGTCCCAAAAAAGCGTATCTGGCAGAAACTTGAATGAATGAATGATACGAAGCTATTATCATGTATCGTTCTGGGTACAGGCGGATTAACAGGGCCTGAGTATAGCACGGGCCCCTAAATTTTGTATGTGATACAAAATATAAATAAAAATAATTTTTTGATTTATTTAAAATTGGTAATATTAGTTTTTATTTTAAATTGTAAAATATATTAATACTTTCAAACATTATATATCATTTAAAGTCTTAATATATTATTTTGAAATAAAAAGTTTAGAAGTTTTCCACATGTACAGAAGGACCTTCAGGGCTGTGATCCTGACCCCCTCCCCCTACATACACAATTTCTTATGTTTAGATGTTTTGCATATGTTTGGTACTCTGCAAGTGTATGGAGGCCCCGAATTAACACCTGGCCCTGGGCCCCATTTTGGCTTGATCGGGTCCTGCGGATTAAGGTTTCGCAGGCAGGCGAATCGGTAGTGAGACTGGGGATCTGAGATGGAACTGGCGTGGGAGACATGTGTTCCGTTCCTTTGTAGGAAAGTAAGAATGCTGTAATTTTTAGTGACACACTGCTAGTCATCCAGTAAAACTATACTAATTATTGTAAGTTTGAATTTTAGGAACATGACAGCGTTCTGCCACATTTAATCGTCCTGTTTGAAGCTGACAAGTGTATATTTTACTTGCCGCGACAAACCCCAATTTTTTGCGTGGCTAATTATCGGGTACAATAATTGAGTATAATTATTATGTAACAATTACAATTATTGTGTATAAAAAAAATCCCGATCCTTTTTTAACCATGATTTGATGTTGAAGACCCAGACCGTCCGACTCATCCAGAGGACATGAGCAACTAATTGGATGGCCAGATGATCTGATGTTGTAGTATTTCGAAATTTTTGAAAGACAAGACAAGCCATATATCTCAAAACTGTTTTTTTACCACAAAAATCAATTTTTGAATCCTATCGAAATAACGATGTTTTCCCTCTCTTGTTTAGATACTGTTACCTGGTTTCCACGTAAAATCAAAGATCTCGACAGATTTGCAAACCACATTCTCTCCTACGGATCTGAATTAGAAGCTGATCACCCCGTAAGTATGAGAGTTCAGTCTTTCCATTGCAAAAAAATATACATATGTGCCATGACAGGATGTTGTATGACAAACGCTAGAATTTAATTTTTCTACAACCATTCTCCTTCCAGAATTGCGTAGTTATGATCCTTCCTGTGGGGGATTCGAATTCTGGTAGCATAGCGGCTCTCAAACTCCTTTGCTTGGGAGTTTTTATTCAACATTTAAATGTTACGGGGAGCCCTTGTCACAGTGTGTAGAGAGACAGGGAGAGCCTAAAAAATTAGCACACAAACTAGCTTATCGAAAACTAATTTAAATTAAAATACCATTCCTAAATAGTAGAATGAATTCTTCACAAATTTCGTGACATAACATTAAAGGCACAAAGTGTTACATCGTCGCAGTTCATTATTTTTGGAAGAAAGAAAAGCAGTTTGCTACAATAAGGGTTGCAACAACCATAATGGTGATTTTAATCGCACGATTATCCGAAACCAAGATCAAACTCAGTTTTCTATAAACCCTACCACCCAGGGTACCATGGTTGCCAATTTTAATTGCATTATTTTATAAATAAAAATAATTAATTATTCTATTAATTTAATAAAATGAAAACATATATTTTACGCAGTAAGGGGAACCAAGTGAATGGTTCTCTTAAAGGTTGGAAGAAGGTCGTCCATTCAAGAACTCGCTTAATGTGCCAATTAAAGAACTTTCTTAATGTGCCAATTAAAGAACTTTCTTAATGTGTCAATTCAAGAACTCGCTTAATGTGTCAATTCAAAAACTCGCCACGCGAGAAAGTTTAGGAGCTAGGATTTTATTTGATCACTTCGATTTTAAATCACTGCATTCCTAAGATTAAAATGCATGCATACAAGATCAACGAAAAAGTTCAGTCCCCTATTGCCCAACTTTATCATTGGTGCTACTTTAGAACCGGGGCCAACAGCTCGATTTGGCCGTAGAGGCTTGACAACCGACTGTGATCACTTATGACTAAAGATGGCCCTGAGTACTCGTAGCTTGTACGGTTTCTTCAAGTTAACTATAGTTTTTTGTTACATTTCTATTTTATTTTATTCCAGGGTTTCAAGGATCCAGTGTACAGGACGAGAAGGAAGTATTTCGCAGACTTGGCCTTCAACTACAAACAGTACGTCTTTTATAATTTTATATTTATATACAGTCCTTAAGCATCACAATAATTTTGTAAAGAACAGTCCATGAGGGTACATACACGATAGGTCCATTTATAGCACAGTCACAATGTCCGATCGAGTGATGAGGGGTTACGGCGTCCGTAGCGGATCATTTAAAAAGTTAGTATTGCGAACCTGCCAACAAAGCGAGAAAGATGAAAAAAGCCAATTATAAAGTTGTAGAACATTGTCTAATAAGTAGGAATCGACACAAGGAACGTAGAAAACGCATCAATAAATACTTGTCAAAAAACCAATTGTAACGCTGTAGAGGCACGTGGATGCCTGTCAAAGTACGTCGTTCTATTCTTTCTCGAATTCAAATGACCATTGTTGCTAACGGAGAGCATTTTGAACAGAATATACATTAGATTCACGTGCATGTAAATGCTTGTTTAAGCCTATCTGAATATAACAACAATTCGACAATAACCCTTTATTGTGTCTAAAAAATGCCGTCTGCAACAGTTTTATAGTCGATTCCTGCCCACTAATCAATGCTCTAGGGCTTTGTAATTGTCTTTTTCGTCTCTCTCGCTTTGTTGCCGGGTTCATTATCCTAATTGTTTCTAATTCTCCGCTAGAGGATCTTTTAGGTCGATGTCCATGAACTAAATCGTGGCTCTGCCATACATTCGTATGCCAAAATGCACACATTGGAATAGACTGTTTTAGAGACCTAAGCTCGGAGATCAAGCATATGCCCCGAATGTTCGAACTGTTAGGATTCTGTATTATTACGAATATTTAAAATATCGTCATGGCGTATTGCCGGTACCCGAGGAAAGATGACATTTACAGGCAACCGTGGTTATTATCTGAAGTTCTGGGTTGCTTGATCTTGGAGACCATTTTTATGGCCTATGACCTTAGTAATATTTTTCGAAATATTGTCAACTTGGCGACTTTTGCTGAGTTTTAGACTGGACCCCGTAAGGCTCCTAAATATAGAGGTTAGCGCAACAGCGGCCATCTTGACTCTCAGTTGAAACAATGGCCGTACATCGCGAAAAAATAGTTACTTCCTCGTTCTCTTTTCGCGATCTTGAAATAATCAAAATATTCTAGACTACTTTCTCGGATGATGGGTATAATTTTTTAAAAGCAGAAGGACCTATTTTACAGCTAAATTGCGTATCCAATATCATCCATATAACATACGCGCGCCATTGGAATAGCAGTGGTAGACGACAACTGACTGAAGCGATTGGAGTGAAAATGGCAGCTGCGTCAGCCTGTATACAGGAGCCTTAGGACCTTGGGCCCAAAAAACCCTCGATGAGCCACTACCAGAACCGAAAATAGAAATCCTTATTGACCTTTCATACCTCCTCAGGAATTTTATGCTAAATCCGTTGTTATCTGAGTTACACCTATAGCCAGTCCTAAACAATAGATGTTTCGAGTCAATTTGTTTTGTACCATAAGTGAAAAACAAAAATCGGAAGAAAAAGTCGGAATTTGATACTGAGCTATCGTCTAATCTCTATCTTATAACAGATCCAGTCAGAAACATTTTCATAAAAACCGTAGTTTGGCAAAATTTTTTGCCAAGTCAATGTAAATTAAATTTTTATAAACGAGAATACCAAATTAAAAAATAATTTAATTTTAAAATAAATTTTTTATTAGCATTACGTGCAGATGCCGAATCCTAATCTACAGGAAATGAATTCAATAACAACCACTATTAATTTGTATTAAATTACTGATATTTACGGATCGTGTACGCAACAACAAAAAATCTGATGTGGGCAACACATGACTTTCCTTATATAATGAAATGAATTTACTACTTTTACAGTAAATTAAATAGGTTTTTCTTCTAGTAGATACTAATATCCTTTCCAAGATATTGACTTTTCGACAATTAGTCGTCATTTTCATTGATTATCGTCATTTTTATCCATTTGGCGAGATTTTCGTTAATTTGGCAACATTTCAAAAAGTCGCCAAGTTGGCGACATTCCGCCAATTTTGTCGCCAAAATCTCGCCAAGCGTTATGGACAAAGAAATAAGTTATATATATATAATATATATATATATATATATATATATATATATATATAACTTATTAGATATTGAATTTTCGACATATATTATATAACTATTATTATATATTTATATATTATATAACTTATTAGATATTGAATTTTCCACAATTAGTCGTCATTTTCATTGATTTAGCGTCATTTTTATCCATTTGGCGAGATTTTCGTTAATTTGGCAACATTTCAAAAAGTCGCCAAGTTGGCGACATTCCGCCAATTTCGTCGCCAAAAGTTATGAACGAAGAAATGAGTTATTCTTACAGCAGATAAATTGGCGTTCAAATGCAAAAGTATTACTCAAAGTATCTTTTTTCATGAATGGAACGAGCTAGATCCACGAGAATGATGTCACCCAATTTATCGCATGATATTATATATGAAAAGTGAACATGTTTCTCAATAGGAAATATTTTTTTTCTTTTTTATTTGACTTTTTGATAATTTTTTTTAAAAATGTGCAATATCTCGAGAACGGTTCATGTTAGCGTTCTAAAATTTATGTCAATCGTTTTCTAATGAAAAATTACATAAGGAATGTCTATTTGCGTAACTTTATTATTGGTTTTGATTTTTTGACGATTTTTTCAAAATTTCATTCGAAAATTTAGGGGGGGTTCTGAACATTCGATTGCGTATAAAAACAATAGGCTTCCAGTGTTTACAGATTGTGATTTTTGTACCAAATTTGGTTCGAATCGGTCCATTCGTTCGTCAGTTATCGTCTCCACAGACCCACTGACACACACACACACACACACACACACACATACTTTCACACACACACACACACACACACACACACACATACTTTCACACACACACACAGACATCACTTCAAAAATGTTTGATTCGTGATCAGGGATGCTTGAAACGTGCTCTCCCGTCGAAAACTCGAATTCGAATTTTCGACCCCGTCACAATACTTTCCTTATACATTATGTATATAAGGAAAGTAAAAATGAACTGGTGTGTGACTTCAATCGACTTTCTCATATTAGAAATCATTTTTATGTAGCTTGTATTTTTTTTAATTCAAATTTTACAAGAAAAATTTTGAAAAATCGATATTGTGGGTCCAAATGATTCCAATTCTAGCGTGTTACCCTTCACTTTAAAGGGCTTGAAAAAGTCTTTCGATTAATACTATATTTGACAATGTACCTCAGGGAGGGGATAACTTGGCTCGTCATAAAAACCAAAAATTGTATCGCAGCTATTTCTCACAACAATGATTGAAACTATAAAGTCTCGTGATCGAGCCATCCACAAATCCTGCCATGCATGATTATGTCCAATTTTGTCATATGCTGCCATGTTAAAAAATATATAAATTTAAAAGTTTTTGCTCGAATTTAAAAATAAATTCTATCTAGTTCTAGGTTTTTCGATAATAAATCCGGTTATAAAGTTTCGTCAAGAAATCGACCACAGACGGACATAATCAAAACTTGTTTAGCAGATCGTAAAACATATATTGGGTTTAAAAACTTTGAAAAGTTTCGTAAAAACAATATTTTTTCTATTACATAGTATGAGAAGGTAAAAATCTGCTGATGCTTTAATAAGCTGTTGAAGCTAATTCATCACAGTATGTAAGAAAACTCATCAGATGTTGACATTGGAATTGTTTTATTTTGCAGGGGCCAACCTATTCCTCGAGTGCAATACACAGAAGAAGAAACTAAAACATGGTAAGTCTGTTTTTATTTTCTAAAAAAAGTAATCATTTGTTAAAATATTATATATATATATATATATATATATATATAGGGTGATTAAAAAAAGATGGGCCAAACTTTATGAGGTAGTAATACACACCAAACCAAGCATTTTACGTCGTAGTTTACCAGGTCGAAAATGAAACTTAAAGGCGTTACAGGGCGCTGGATTGGGCGAGGTGGTTCCATAGCTTGACCCCCATGATCGTCTGATCTATCATGTCTTGACTTCTTTTTGTGGGGATATCTCAAAAGTGTCGTCTATGACACTCCCCTTGAATCTGAAGAGGAACTCATCACCAGAATTTCGGCCACTGCTATCGAAGAGCGCGCCATGTTCGAGAGAGTTCGCCAATCCCTCCATGGCCGCTGCGAGACATGCATTCAGGTTGGCGGTTGCTCTTCTAAGCCATGACTTCTTCTTCGACCCAGACCGTCCGACCTACGGGAACTGCCACCTAATTTAGACCGAAACCCAATGGAGGAAGCATCCACAGAGACAATACCACCAACCTCTCGGAAGGAAATTACAAAGTTGCAGAGCATTGTGTAATGAGTAGGGATCGACAACAGGAACGAACAAAACGTGTATAAGGAATACCTATCTAAAAGTCGTGTTCATCAGATTGTAACACGATGACACCTGCAATGCTTGACAAAGAACACAGTCCTATTCTTTCTCGTATTCAGATATGCAGTGTCATTGACTGAGGACATTTTGAACAGGTAGGAACTCTATATCATAAGAAAACGGATATAACCAATTGTGCTATGCTAGAATGAAACATTTTGATATGGGCTAGTGGCGGCCTCATGATTTCAGGAATGGGTGAAGCAGGTTTAGTGGCAGGATTCCCTCTCCTCGTTGGCAACGAACATCATCAAAACACATTGCGCTACTGCCACAAGTGTTGCCAATATTATCTAAAAATAGCCAAACGAGTCTGAAAAATTCGCCAACTAATAATTGTAATAACTCATTTCACCGATAACTTTAAGAGAAGCAGCGCTTCACCTGTGTCGCCTGACGAGCAGCTACTAATATGGACGAGACGTGCCAAATGAAAGATAGAACGAATAAACAAGAAAATCAATCGTCCATGCAGCATTGATTATGAAACACTCTTCAACTGAAATGAAATTTTATTTAAACATCTCTAAAATACGATGCATTCAGCTGTGATATTTTAAAAATTATCACAGTACTACATTAACTTATTACTTTCCTTATATACATAATGTATAAGGAAAGTATTGTGACGGGGTCGAAAATTCGAATTCGAGTTTTCGACGGGAGAGCACGTTTCAAGCATCCCTGATCACGAATCAAACATTTTTAAAGTGATGTCTGTGTGTGTGTCAGTGAGTCTGTGGAGACGATAACTGACGAACGAATGGACCAATTCGAACGAAATTTGGTACAAAAATCACAATCCGTAAACACTGGAAGCCTATTGTTTTTATACGCAATCGAATGTTCAGAACCCTCCTAAATTTTCGAGTGAAATTTTGAAAAAATCGTCAAAAAATCAAAACCGCTAATAAAGTTACGCAAATAGACATTTCTTATGTAATTTTTTATTAGAAAACGATTGACATAAATTTTAGAACTCTAACATGAACCGTTCTCGAGATATTGCATATTTTTCAAAAAAATTATCAAAAAGTTATATGAAATAAAAAAAAAATATATTTCCTATTGAGAAACATGTTCACTTTTCATATGTAATACCATGCGATAAATTGGGTGACATTATTCTCCTGGATCTAGCTCGTTCCATTCATGAAAAAAGATACTTTGAGTAATACTTTTGAATTTGAACGCCAATAGTCATTTATCTGCTGTAAGAATAACTTATTTCTTCGTCCATAACGCTTGGTGAGATTTTGGCGGAATATCGCCAACGTGGCGACATTTTAAATTGTTGCCAAATTAACAAAAATCTCGCCAAATTGATAAAAATGAAGCTAAATCAATGAAAATGACGACTAATTGAAGAAAATTTAATATCTTGGAAAGAATATAAGTATCTACTATAAGAATAACATTTTTTTTAACTGTAAAAGTAGTAAATTCATTTCATTATATAAGGAAAGTCATGTGTTGCCCACATCAGATTTTTTTACTTGGAAACTTAAAACTTCATCGAAAAAAAAATGAACTTCAGTCAAATGACGTCATCGAAATATAAATCGCCTGGCTCGCTATGTAAAAG
The DNA here is from genome assembly GCA_951213105.1 of Amaurobius ferox. NCBI lineage: Eukaryota > Metazoa > Arthropoda > Arachnida > Araneae > Amaurobiidae > Amaurobius > Amaurobius ferox. Next base: position 6,709,825 of record OX578149.1, on the reverse strand, counting down.
CAGTGAATATTTCATTCATACACTTTTATTCAAGACTCCAGAGTTAAATAATTTTGGTTAAAAAAATTCAACAATTCTTATACAACTCATCTTACAACCACTTGTTTACATTCTGCATCCATTAAAATCAAACTTCGTTGTAGAAGTAATCGAAGTTGAATGATCATTTTAACTCAAAAATATTATAATTGTGTTGGCACAGAATAGAGAAGCACAGAAAATACGCAAAAATAAAGCGGTTTCAGGACGGATACAACACTGAATATAAAATTAAAAGAACTTTAAAAATCACGATTTTATCACTGCGAAAAAAGATGGATGCGCTATTTTATTTTGAAGTGGGTCACGTGATCTCTTCATATTATATGGGTGACATTATAATTTTAATTTTTATTTAAACTACCAAGCATATTTTGCTAAGAAAAATTTATATATTTTATGCCATAATTTGAATATTTCTTAAAAATTTTGAAGCAATATGTGAATTTTAACTTCGCTTAAAAAATGTTTGAAAAATTAAAGCCCATTAGGGTTCAATGTATTTCATTTTTTAAACCCGGGTTCAATCCAAAACTAATTGGGTGGTATTATCCATTTATATTCCTATAGGTCCCACAGACCGTCTCAACACCATACTAAAATTTCATTTTGATAGTCAGTTTTATGGCAGTTATCGTGCGAACGGACAGACAGACAGAAGGAACCAAGTTATAAACACTTTTCAACTATGGTGGAAAGTGTTAAAAATGAGTCAATGTAGATAAATGTTTGTTTTGGACGAAATTTGAAATAAAACTCGGTTTATTGTATAGAGATAATAAATGGACACCCATTTGAGTGTGCTTATTTCTTTTCTCTTCAGGGCAAAAGTATTCCGTGAGCTGACGACTCTCTATCCAACTCACGCTTGCAAAGAGCACAACCATGTCTTTCCACTCATGATTGAGAATTGCGGGTACCGAGAAGACAATATACCACAACTAGAAGATGTGTCCAATTTCCTCAGAGGTAATAACGTTTAGACTTTGCTTTCTTTTGTCAGGGACTACTATTTAAGGAAGACACCCCCACTGCAGATAACTTTATCCACGAACCGGTTTCGCGCTTGTTATGCGCCCATCAACTTGGAGCAACCATTAACTGAAATAGCAGCAAGAAAACTTTCTATCAGCCGCAATTTTGCGAACTTCTATGAGAACTGGCAATTTCAGTCCTTCCACGTAGCCACCATTTTGAGCTCGGGCTACACAATGCTGCAAAAGCCAAATTCAAAATCACAAAAACCCATAAAAATAAACAGGCGAGTGTTCCAAAAATAAGAAAGACACTCTCATTGCAGATAACAGTATCCACGGACCAGTTTCGCGCTTATTATGCACTTAAACACTGATTCTCTTGAAAAATTAGGTTTCAACTTTTTACTTTCCTTATATACATGTATAAGGAAAGTATTGTGACGGGGTCGAAAATTCGAATTCAAGTTTTCGACGGGAGAGCACGTTTCAAGTATCCCTGATCACGAGTCAAACATTTTTACATTTTTGAGGTGATGTCTGTGTGTGTGTTTGTCTGAGTCTGTGGAGACGATATCTCACGAATGAATGGAGCGATTCGAATGAAATTTGGTACAAAGATCACAATCCGTGAATACTGGAAGCCTATTGTTTTTAAACGCAATCGAATGTTCAGACCCCCCCCCCCCCCTTAAATTTTCGAGTGAAATTTTGAAAAAATCAAAATCTTTAATAAAGGTACACAAATAGACATTTCTTATGTTGTTGTTGTTGAGACCCAGACCGTCCGACCTACCAGAAAAGTGTAAGGTAACTGTTTGGACGGCCGGGAAGTGCCACCCAATTTGGACCGGAACCCAGTGAGGGAGGCATCCACAGGGACCGTACCCTCCTTCCCTTACCAACCTCTCGGAAGGAAACAATTCTTATGTAATTTTTCCTTAGAAAACGATTGACATAAACTTTAGAACGCTAGCATGAACCGTTCTCGAGATATTGCACATTTTTCAAATAAATTTATCGAAAAATTCCATAAATAAAAAAAAAACCTGTTGAGAAACATGTTCACTTTTCATATGTAATATCATGTGATAAATTTGGTGAAATCATTCTTGTGGATCTAGCCCGTTCCATTCATACTTTGAGTAATACTTTTGTATATGAACGCCAATAGTCATATATCTATTACAAGAATAACTTATTTCTCTGTCCATAACGCTTGGCGAGATTTTGGCGACTTTTTAAAATGCTACAAAATTAACGAAAATCTCGCCAAATGGATAAAAATTACGCTAAATCAATGAAATTGACGACTCATTGACGAAAAAATGTTGGAAAGAATATAAGTATCTATTATAAGAATAACCTATTTTTACTTTCCTTATATACATAATGTATAAGGAAAGTATTGTGATGGGGTCGAACATTCGAATTCGAGTTTTCGATGGGAGAGCACGTTTCAAGCATCCCTGATCACGAGTCAAACATTTTTGAAGTAACGTCTGTGTGTAAAAGTATGTGTGTGTGTGTTAGTGAGTCTGTGGAGACGATAACTGACGAACGATTGGACCGAAATTTGGTACAAAAATCCCAATCCGTAAACACTGGAAGCCTATTGACTTTATACGCAATCAAATGTTCAGAACCCCCCCCTAAATTTTCGAGTGAAATTTTGAAAAAATCGTCAAAAAATCAAAACCGCTAATAAAGTTACGCAAATAGACATTTCTTATGTAATTTTTCACTAGAAAACGATTGACATAAATTTTAGAACGCTAATATGAACCGTTCTCGAGATATTGCACATTTTTCAAAAAATATCAAAAAGTCATATAAAATAAAAAAAAATATTTCCTATTGAGAAACATATTCACTTTTCATATGTTATACCATGCGATAAATTTAGTGACATCATTCTCGTGGATCTAGCTCGTTCCATTCATGAAAAAAGATACTTTGAGTAATACTTGAGTATTTCAACGTCAATAGTGATTTAACTGCTGTAAGAATAACTTATTTCTTTATCCATAACGCTTTGCGACATTTTGACGACGAATTTGGCAGAATGTCCTCAGCAAGGCGACTTTTTAAATGCCGCCAAATTCATAAAAATGACGCTAAATCAATGACGACTCATTGATGATGACGATATGGAAAATGGCGACTCATTAACGAAAATTCAATATCTTGGAAAGAATATAAAATGACTACTATAAAAATAATCTATTTTTTTTATACTGTAAAAGTAGTAAATTCATTGCATCATATAAGGAAAGTCATGTGCTGTCCACATCAGATTTTTTTTACTGTAAAAGTAGTACATTCATTGCATTATATAAGAAAAGTCATGTGCTGCCCACATAAGATATTTTACTTTCCTTATATGCATACAATGTATAAGAAAAGTATTGTGACGGGGTCGAAAATTCGAATTTTTGAATCGAGAATTGGAATTTTCGGCGGGAGAGCACGTTTCAAGCATCCCTGATCACGAATCAGACGTTTGTGAGATGATGTCTGTGCGTCAGTGAGTCTGTGGAGACGTTAACTGACGAACGAATGGACCGATTCGAACGAAATTTGGTATAAAAATTACAATCCATGAATACTGGAAGCCTATTGTTTTTATACGCAATCGAAAGTTCAGAACTCCTTTAAATTTTCGAGTGAAATTTTGAAAAAATCATTAAAAAATGAAATCCTTTAATAAAGTTATGTAACTAATCATTTCTCATGTAATTTTTCATTAGAAAACGATTAAAACAAATTTTAGAACGATAGCACGAACCATTCTTGAGATATTGTACATTTTTCAAAAAAATCATATAAAATAAAAAAAAATATAACCTATTGTGAAATATGTTCACTTTTCATAAGTAATATCATGCGATAAATTAGGTGACATCATTTTCGTGGATCTAGCTAGTTCAATTCATGAGAAAAGATGCTTTAAGTAATACTTTTATATCTGGATGTCAATAGCCAGTTACCTGCTGCAAGAATAACTTATTTCTCCGTCCATAACGCTTGGCGAGATTTTGGCGGAATATCGCCAACTTGGCGACTTTTTTAAATGTTGCTAATTTAATGAAAATATAGCCAAATTGATAAAAATGATGCTAAATCAATGAAAATGACGACTAGATGTATCGCTTATTGAGGATGCTATTAATATTGATGATTGTTTAGAGTTGCGCAAAGTATAAGTTAATTAAGTATTTTGAAATAGTTTTACTTGTTATCATCCTGAAAGTAGCCCAAAGTACAATTCAACAATAAAAACACAGCGCCCTGGATCTTATACATTCTTTTTTTTATTGTAAAACTAGTAAATCCATTGCATTATATAAGGAAAGTCATGTGTTGCCTACATAAGATTTTTTATAAATGTATAACGCTTAGCGTCGAAATTAATAATTTTAATCGAAAATCTGGTTCTATTAGGTCCTATGGTTGATATTGTAAGGGTGCGAGGTTTCGGCCTTCAGGGTCCGGAAAGACAAAAACACGTTTGATAATTATTGTTAATTCGTTTAACTGCAGCATTGAAACATGGAATCATGATTCCACTGCAGAATCAGTGGGCATTGTTCGGTTTGGCTGATTCGAACTCATGTGATTTTTGGTGATTGTCCACATTAGGAGATTCTCTACCTTTCCGACTCGCAACCTATGCTGACCAAAGAGTTATTATCAGAGCGAAACTTGAAGAAAATGATATCATGTTGCTTAGAAACGGAATATAAATAAAATATGTTTATACTACAAACGATTTTTATCCAATTTATACTAATTAAAGAATAAATAGATCGATGTAAATATAAATTTTACAAATGTATTATACTTCGGACTGTGAGGTATGGACTTGGGATAATTATTGGATGTATTAATATTTTGCTTTTTATTGTAGAAAAGATTTTTTGAATTTAAATATCCCGATTCTGTTTAACTAATCATTGCAATGCTATAAAATAGTACAGAAATACATTTTGTTACTCTTTCATCTTCTTTATTTTAACATATGTTGTCTATATATATATATATATATATAAATTGAACAATCTTTATATATTATATATATATATATATATATATATATATATAAAGATTGAAGATTTGCTGTTTTATACTTTTATTTTGTAGGTTTGTTAGAAAGTTAGGTTTTTCAAATTGCAGCTTCTCACTTTTCTATCATTGGACTTTTAAACTATTATTATTATTATTATTATATATCTCGTATATATATATATATATTTTTAAACTGGTTTATAAATGGGTCTGCTTCATTCTTTAAATTTAGTTGTGAAGATTTTTTTTTTTTTTTGTATGACAAGGACAGAGAATTTTATATAATTTTTTCTTTTATTGAGTAATTAAATAAAATGTTTTCAATGAAAATTTTTGAAGAACAATATTATTCAGTATTCTATTACAATTCCTATGTATTTCAACCAATGAGGAATGCCGAGTATATCTGCTAGTTTTAATAATTTTCACAAAGCGACAGGGATTATCAAAGATATTAAACTTAACTTTATGAAATATTGAATTTTCGTCTATTTGGTAACATTTCCACCAAAATGCCAGACGAAGATAACGGTTTTTCTTTATAGTATGAGTGAAATTCTGAAATTTTTAGGCCCCCTCCCCTCTGAAGAAGTAGCTAATGGGTGCTTGTCCCGGACATGACTGAATTCTTTTTACCATATGTTTTCATCATATGTTTTCATCATATGTTTTCATCATATGTTTACCATATGTTTTCATCATATGTCATGATGGGTACAGTGCCTAGAAGCTCTCTTCTAAACACTATACCCATGAAATAGTGCCTCTTTTCTAGGCACTGTACCATGGGAGAAAAAAACATGCACATTTTGTTCTCGTGCTCTAGAGAGGGACCGAACTTGTCAACTATGACTGTCACCCTACCCGACCCATGTCATTCATTTGGACGTCACTGGGTCCCTGCACAATATAATTTAAAATCAATGTGCAAGTTGTTTATGTCTGGATATTGTCACTTCAAAATTAATAAACAATTTTTTAACTGTAATAAATTGAACACATGCTGCATTTTGGCAACACCTCTCAAAGTTCTCCCTGGTCCATGATATCACAGATGACGAAAACCTTCCCTCATGACGTCAAGCTGTTAACTTTTTGATTTGTTACTAGGTTGACTGCTCAACCTTGTATTAAAGAACCTTGCAACTGCTTACTCTGGCCTATTGATAAATTCCCACTGTTCCGAGGTTGAATTAAGGTTGTTTAGAATTAAACAACCTTAACTATCATAGTTATAAAACTGATCCAATGGAGGTGCCCTATAATTCGGATGGATGCTCCCACTGAGCAACCAGTATTCATGGACTGGTTTCGGCTCATCAAAGCTGTATACCACCCACTGCAGTGAAACCAAAAAAATTTGATCTTTATCACACTATTTGAAACTTGAACGGTTACTAACTAAAAGTTAAATTTTATGATTTTACCATTCATTTAACTCGAATCGTAAAGAGGTGACAGGCTAGGTTCAAGTTATAAGTAATAAATCTGATATAGCTACTATAACTATACTAATAAATATGAATATACATAGAAAGGGGAATTGTGGGATCATGCTTTATCATATATATTGAGTGACTATAGTGATTGGGATGTAAATGCATCAGGGGAGACAAAGTAGACAATGTTTAATCAAATAATTGACACACTTTTATTTTAATTATATATTCGAAATAAATGTATAAAATGTTTTCTTTGTAAATAAACGAAGGGAGATTCAGACATACTTTTGCTCCAACAGGCACCACATCCTCAAATGCTGGCATATTTTTCAGGAGAGCTACCCCGTCAGGGGATATTGCATTGGGGATGGAATTCATTTAACATCTGTATAGGCCTGGGTAGATGTGTCTAAGCTGCGAGATTTCTTGGTGGTGTAAAGATACTTTCTCCCTTAATGATGGGATTTTTTCTTTTTTTTTTTGCCTGAATAGTTTTGTTTCCACCAAACATAATGTTTATTGTCCAAGGACTCTGGAGAGTCATTTTAAAGGTGAATCTGATTAAAAGAATCTCTAAATGATAAAGGTTTTGACATTTAGGACACATTTGGAATTTTTCTGGGGGATCCCAAATTAAAATTTTAACAAGTGAAAAATAAAGCTTAACGAACAATATACTTATTTTCATACTGATTTTTTCCTGACTTTTTTAGACTACTTAAGATAGAGTTCCTTATTTTATAGTGTTTTTGAATCAGTTCCACAGAGAAATGCAAAACCGGAGCTACACTGTCATAACAAAATTGCAAAATGTCATTCATTTATTTTCATTGCAATATTCAGTTATTATATTTTCGTTCTATTTATAACATTTTTAAAATATGCAGCATGAAACTTTTTATTTCTGATTTTGGTCATTGATTTCCTCAAATTATTTTAGCATGCGTTGAAAATCCACCATCTATTGGAAACATCTCCCGTTGATGGGTGACATATTATAAACCTACCTTTACACCCTCTTTCTGGTTCGTTCGTTCAATGCTTTGTGAATAAATGTGAAATTCGTGATAAAAAAATAGCTCTTTGTAAGTTACCATTGAGATTTGCAAAATCATAACATATAACAATTTTTTTTGTTTTCATTAGTATGATATGACCATTTGGTGCTGATGATTCTTGCAATTGAATCATCGAGACTGGTGGTTGTTCCAGTAAGAGCAGAAATCCAACCTTAACTGTCATTTTGTCGTGTGAATTGCTTTATACCACTAATGTTGCACCAGTACCATCCCAGTAAAAGGTTATTAATATGCATTGCTTTTCAATTTTACAGATTGTACGGGTTTCACTCTTCGACCTGTCGCTGGGCTCTTGAGTTCTCGCGACTTCTTGGCCAGTCTTGCCTTCAGGGTATTCAATTCTACTCAGTACATCAGGCATTCTTCGAAACCCCTCTACACCCCTGAACCGTAAGTAGCACCAGTGGCATAGTGTTTATTGAGGCTAAAATGCTGAGTCTACCATGTTTAAAATCTAGTTTAAAGAATTATTTATACATACTTTTATTTATTATAATTTTTAAATTAATTTTGTGAATATATATATATATATATATATGTATGTGTGTGTGTATGTATATTATTTAGAAAATTGTTACCTTTTACTCGCTTAAAGTGACACATTTCAAAGTATTTTTCCCATTAATACGCATATTTTAGAATTTGAAATCATCCAGCCATTGTGGTCTATAAGAAGCGTGATATTACAACCAACAACCACCCAGATGTTAAACTCCTCCCTTGCTAATTAACTAACATGGAAGCTAGCTTACAGAAAGGTGTGGCTATTGCTTTCCCCATTTTCAACCCTTTATATAAACAGTCAATGATTGGATGTGGGACATGGTGTTTCATCAATGATGGGTAGGTGAGGGTGGGGAATTTGAAAGAAAATTTATCAGGCAAGGTTAATGGATCCTCCATTTTAGGTCAAACATGATTCCATTAATTAATATTCCTAGAAAATAATCATTATTTGTAATACTAAAGAGTTTCACTCATTTTTCACGAATAATCTAGTATTTACCTAACTGTAAACAATATCAAGACAAAGAAATATACTAATAATGACTATAATTAAACTTAAGTAGTTTGCAAAGTAGACTTAGCTCTTTATATTGGCATCAATATGATGAAGCATCTGTTTGCGTATTTTGGAGTTTTAGAAAGAATAAATCTGATTTCCCTTTAAAAATCCCATGTTACACGAGAATCTCAGTTAAATAAAAAAAGTGGATGATAATTTTCCAATGAATTCTTAGCATATTATAATTATAAGATGTTTTTAAGTTTTCATAGTACAGTATTTGTAAATAATTATTATACGATATTGTTTAAAGACATTGTTGACTACAGTGATTTTCAACTAAGCTTATGTTCTAGGTTTCTGACCAATTTTCAGAGCACCTTTTCATACATGGGTATCTGTAGAACATTTTACAAGGGAGGGGGGTGTAAATTTAAGAATAAAATGTACAACATCATGTAGCTTGATGCTCGCCTTTGTTATCTTGAATATCCAAGGGGAAGAGTGTTCTCCCCTTTGGATATTCCTATGAGCGACCATTAAATAAAATCTCCCCTATGAGCGACTATTTAATAAAATGGTTGTATAAATTCAATTAATTTAGAAAAAGGAAAACATTTAAAATGTTATGTTTTGTATGTATTTATCTTACATAGGTAATATATTTTAAAATCTTTTGCATTTCATTCACTCTTAACATTTTTATGTTAAATTATTTTATTTTACTCACAAAGGAAATAAAACTTATTGAAAGTGTGAATTCCAATATAAATTTCACTCATAATACAAAAAGGGGCCAATGGCCTTACTGTGCTGAAAACACCGGTTCTCGTTAGATCATCGAAGTCAAGCAGCATCGGGCACGGTTAGTACTTGGGTGGGTGACCACCTGGGAACACCGATTGCTGTTGGCACATTTCGGGTGTGGTAGCCGGTGGTTTGCGAACTGGATTTGCACGCTGCCACAACTGCCGCCGTGTTCATGCGTAGTACGATCACGTTAAACATGTGGGTCCGTAAGTCCTTCTAAGAGGTTGGTGGTAGGGGAAGGAGGGTACGGTCCCTGTGGATGCCTCCCCCACTGGATTCCGGTCTAAATTGGGTGGCACTTCCCGGCCGTCAAACAGTTACCTTACACATTTCTGGTAGGTCGGACGGTCTGGGTCTCAACAACAACAACAACTCATAATATAAAAGCCTTTTCTAAGTTAAAACACCCGTCACAGCCTCCCCAGTTAAAAATATCATGCTACACTACTGAGTGGTATACATTAGCAATCCAGTAATTGTTAAAAAGTAAGGTTCTCTGTTGTATTTTTAGATAATTTAACTCACCCTTTGTAACAATGAATTATTGTGTTCCATTTCAGAGACGTGTGTCATGAACTGCTGGGCCATGCACCCCTCTTTGCAGATCCCGGCTTCGCCAAATTCTCCCAAGAAATCGGGCTTGCATCTCTGGGCGCCCCCGACGAGTACATCGAAAAGCTGGCCACGGTAATGGTTCTAAATTATTCCGAATATTTGTCACGTTTTGTTTAGTGTTGCATTCTTCATAATTTTGTGCAATAAAATACTTTTTAGTGTTCTAGAGTAGTTTCTACATTTTGATAAAGAGCTGAGATCACAAGAACCACTGTACATAGGTCAAATTCGAGATCGAGTGGGTTGGGCAACTCTAAAAAGAGACTCATAATATTTCCTTAAAATATTCATTTATTTAATTAAAAAGTATCTTCATCAAATAAACTTATCATAGAACTTTTGCTGTTAGAGCTCGTATACAATGGCAGATGAAAAGAGTCTTGTCAATTTTGCAATAAAATAGTGAGTCAGTCACTTAAATGAGCTTCACTTTAAAGAAAAAAAAGTGCTTCTGGTGACTTTAATTAAGAAATAATCTTGGAGACTGTGAATTTTACTATTTATTATTTAAGCTATGACTTATCTTCGAAATCATATATGTTTCAAAATTAACCAAGATATGTAATCATTAACCATTCATATTTTCATATTAACAATACACAAATGCTACAGTATAAAAATATCCATTTAAAAATAGGAAAACCTGTTTCTTTATTTAAAATGAAAGTCATAGCTAAATATTTGTAAATTTTCACGCATGAAAATTGCTCTATCTCCCCTTAAAATATAAATTTATAAAGGATTTGTTTGAAAATTTGTGTACTACTCTCCATTTCATATGTATTAATTAATTTGCAAAAATGTTCTTTTAGTGTTACTGGTTCACTGTGGAATTCGGCCTCTGCAAGCAAAACGGGAAGGTTAAGGCCTACGGGGCCGGACTACTTTCTTCGTTCGGGGAGCTAGAAGTAAGTGCCTCATTCTCATTTGTATTATTATTATGCAAGTTTGGAGAGGGACTCAATTTCGTTTATTAGCATACTAGAACGAATGGCCTGGCATTGCCCGGGTTCTAAATAATACAGACACAGGTAACACCCTACTTAATTTCACAATGATTAAAGACACAAATTAATTACACAAATGATTAAAGATAAACTACTGAATTATGTAAAATACAAGAAAACGTTGGATTAGGTATAATGCACTTTAGTTTTTAATGCAAGATAAGTAAAAAAAAAAAAATGAAAATGTACAAAATTTTCAGACTCTCTGCAAACATGAGTCTCCAAGCAGGCGCTTGAACTGCTTGGCCCTCAGGACGTCCCTGCCCACAGGATAAAATTTATGTCATATTTAGTTCGTATTCCTTATGTAATTTCTTACTTCTTTATTTTACAGTACTGTTTAAGCGATCAACCTGAGATACGTGATTTCTGCCCTGCGAAGACGGGTGTCCAAAAATACCCCATCACAGAATACCAACCTGTCTATTATGTGTCCGAAAGTTTTGAAGATGCACAGCGCAAAATAAGGTAAGTCTACAAAGTTTAAGAAGCATGTGTAGTCTTAAAACAACTGACAATGTATATGGAGTATGAGAAAATGCGAAATTTTATTAAAAACAATTACAAAGAATTTTTACTTTCTCATTTTGTGCAATATATTATTGAGAAAGTATTATTTTCATGAAAATTTTCGAATTCAAGATTTTGATGCCAATATATGTTTTAAGACCACCTGAACACGTTTTGACTATTTTTGGAGTGATTTCTATCTGTCTGTCTGTGGTCAATTTCTTGTGTGCACGATAGCTGCCACACATATTAATGAATTTCCACAAAACTTTATATCCGGTTTTGTTATCAAAAACTCTGGAACTAGATAGAATTTTTTTTTTGTTTAATTCCACCCAAAACTTCAATATAAAATGGATTTGAAATTTTATATTTTTTTAACATGGCAGCATAAGATAAAATTTGACATAATTATGCATAACATGGATCAGATATAAAAGGGATATGGCTCAATGATCACAAAATTTAATAGCTTCAATCACTGTTGTGAAAAATAGCCACGATACAGTTTGTGATGTCGTTTACCCCCCTTGAGGGACAAGTTATTACCCCCCAGGGGTACATTGCCAACTATGGTGTCAATCGAAAGATTTTTTCAAGCCCTTTAAAGTGAAGGGTAACACACTATAATTGGAATCATTTGGACCAATGACACTGATTTTGGAATATTTGTAAAATTAAAGAAAAAAGAAGCAACAAATTACTTAAAAAAAATGTATTCTGGTATGAGAAAGTAGAGTGGAACCACACTCCAGTTCATTGTTTAAGAGGACGTACCTTTGTAGCTATAAAAAACGGTAGTACCATCTGTTGTTTTCAATGTAGTATAAAGCAATCACTTGTATGTATTTTGCCATACAATTGTTATAGAATGTATTAGAAAGTTCATAGTTAGAATTTAATTGATTTAATATATATTAGCCGAATACCCATTGGAAACCAACGGTGTCACAATAACCCAAACAGTAACCTACACAGTTATGTAATTGCGAAAATTTAAATGCTTTCTTATTTTGTTGTTAAGTGATCAACACTATGGAATGTTTCATCAGATTTATCAAACTATCTCACTTTACTAAATTTCAAGTTTCTATCTTAATTGTTTTCTTAATTATTGACCAGTGTACTTAATTCCACATTTTCAAGCTCACTTGAAAGAGGTGTTTTTATATATTCGGCAAATAGAACACTTTGGTGTGCGACACCCCTAAAGTAGCAAATATTGGAGAATAGAAATTATTCACTGTCTTCCATTTAATCCTGGCAGCCATTTTTAAGTCATACGTTTTACTAACATTTCAGATTTCGAACTTTTAGGTGTGTAGCGCCCAATCGAATTTATGTTTTTACTTATCGTTTCAGATTGGTTAGATTTCATTCTTCTTTCTAATTGACTCTCTCAGGTAGACTTTTAATCCAAGTCTTGAATATATAAAACCCCTCTGTTTTTATCTTTTTGCATCCATTTTGTGATTTCGACTTTGGGTTTGTTAGTTCTTTGGATCTAGCGTATCCCAGCTGTATGCTGCATTACAGTGACCGCCGCTTATAAGAAACACGTTCGTTTCGCTCGTTTTGTTTCTTATAAGCAGTTGTTTCTTAAATCCGGAAATTTTTTAAATATCGTTCTTCCATTGTAAATACTAACTATTGAACACAGTTTTACAGAATTTAAAAGATAAATGTATATAAGTAAAATATTAGTACGTACATAATACATTTGTAAATTAAGTTTTGCATTCAAAAATATTTCTCATTTTACAAATTAAGCCTTACAACTTAAATTATTATCTATATGCATATAGTATGCAGTTAAATAAGAATAAAAAGTAAAACTCATAGGTCGTTCATTTATGTATAAGAGCATAGTACATTTTCATACATACCGTAATCTATTACTGAAGAATAGCAAAAAACTTATCCAGTATTGTTTGTGCTAACGAGTCTGTGATTAGTTTACGTACATCCATTTCTAAATCATAAAACAGTCCATAAACTTTTTCTGATGCCCCTCTGTGTTCAAGAGTTTTTCTAATTATAGTTAGGGCTTCTCGCGACTGTTTGGCTGTAGGAAAATTTTCTTCTTGTGGAACGTCGTCTTCATTTTCTTCTTCATTGCAAACATTCTGAATTTCCGCACTATGTCATCATCATTGTTTTCTTCAGATGTTTGTAAATTTTCGTCGATGTGAATCCATTCTTCGAAAGGTGCTTTAAATTCTTCTTCATCTTCTGCTGGTATGGCAACATTATTTTTCAAAAATCCTGCTTTACGGAAGCAATTAAAAATGCATATGTCAGAAACTTTTTTCCATGCGCCTGCGATCATATGGATAGCATCAAGCAAGGTTGTTTTCTTGCTTATTGACTACACGGAGGTGGAGAATCATACTTTTTAAGTAAACTTTGCTTTTCAAGCAAAGTAAGGGTTTGCGACATGCTTCACTAGCAAAACATAAAATGACTAACTAAAGCTGTACGAATCTTATTTGAGTGCATAAGCAAAGATGCCTTTCCTTATCAGTACGTTTCCTTAACTGCCAAAAGATTAAAGCTCGTTTCTTACTGGTTTGGGGTTGTACTCCCCAAGTCTTTCTGCGGAGAAATCCTCTGTCATCCTTTGTTACATAGCAAACTCCCACCCCCTCCCCGTACGCCCAGAGACAAGAGATAACAACTCGTCCTTCAGTTAACCTTAAACAAATCGATTTTTTTTTTTTACACCAGCGTCGCAAGGAAATCAACAAATTTTCTGTAGAAAACTGTTTCTTATAAGCGGAATCGTGTTTCTTATAAGCGACACAATTTTAATGTTAAAACGAAGTTTGTATTTGTTTCTGTCGTTTTGAGTCTTATAAACGGCTGTTTCTTATAACCACTGAATCTTATAACCGGCGGTCACTGTATTACCTTATTTGTGCATAAATACATTACTCAAGTTTTTTCCTTAATCCTTAAAATTACTTTTTTTTTATAAGTTAAAAGTATGTATTTTTCATAGATTCCATAACATTTAGGGGTGCATTGAATTTAGGGTTACATAGCATTTAAGATGGGCCCTAATTATGCCAGTTTCATCATTTATAACTTTCTACTATGTGTTCGTACTCTCAATAAGTATACTGTATGAGTTTCCAATTGAGAAGATGAGGACATAGCTTGATAATAAGAGCGTCATTTTTGCCAGCAAGATCCATGATTAGAATGCAGTTTAGAATTTGAGTCTACTTGGAAAGTTAGTATAAGGAGGGAGAGGTCAAACAAGACATTTTAAAATAATGCAATGCATATACTATGGTGACAATAAATTTCTTATTAACTATCCTAGCAACTTATGACCAATCGTGTAGTTAGCAATGAACATTGTTGTTGTGAAAGGAAAGATATGAAATGTGTTTTTTAACATATGCTTTTTAGCATGTACTAAAAGATAATATACAAACTTTTTAAATGAGCTACTTAATTATTTAATCCATTATTTAATTACTTGATTATAAAATACCTTTTGACTTCAAACATGTAATTACATCATGGAGACGAGTGTGATAGAGTGATTTGTTGAAATAAAAAACAAATTACAAGCTACTTAAAAATAAATTCAAGTTGAGCCACACTGGGAGTCAATTTTTAAGTACAACTTCACCAAGATATTGATGTCGTGTATAGTGTCACCTTCATGTTCTGATAACTGCTGGTTTTTACACTTGCATTTCCTTCTTCCGTAGGGAGTTCGCCCTGTCCATCCCTAGGCCATTCACCGTGCATTACAACCCCTACACCCAGAGTGTGGAGATACTGGATGCTAAACCACAAGTCGAGGAGTTAGCGAGAGACCTGCACTGTAAGTGAATGTACCATGATGAAGTACAACTTTGTAAAACACTGCATATGTACTAAAAATTAACTGCTCAATTGGTTTCAAAACCAAAAAGCAGCTTTTTACTTTCCCTGCAATAAATGGTAATGTATAGGGAAAGTATTGGAATCATGTCGAAAATCGCAAGTGAAGTTTTCGATAGATCTTCATGTTTTGGGACCAACACGAGAAAACTATTTTAGCGTGACTTGTGTGTGTGTGTGTGTGTCTGTCTGTGCAATGCATGTATCCACTGTAATTCAAAAACTTATAAATCAAATTTCCTAAAATTTTATATGTAAGTCACTTATGTGTGAACCTGGTGCTAATTAGACTTTGGCACAATTTAGGATAAAAGAACCTGCCTTTTTTGCGAAATGACCCGCAAAAATTCATTGTATCACTCTAGCTAAAAAACTAATTGACCCAATTTCCTAAAATTTTGCAGATAAGTCACTTGTGGAATACACTGGTGCTGATTAGATTTTGGTACGATTCCGAAAAGAAAAACCTACCTTACTTTACGAAATGTCCCACAAAAATCATCAAAATTTAAAACCAAAGATCCTGAAATGTATCAATTAAATGCTTATTTTATACATAAATTTGACTAGAAAAAGAATAAGACCAACCCTATTACTCTAGGACTAACTGTTCTTGAGATATTAGAGTTTTTTCACATTTTTGTTATGCCGCCTTTGAAAAAAAATGTCCAGTTACCCCAAAAAAACAAAAATTGAATAAAAAGTGCAAATTTAGTATTATTTTGTATAATTAAACTCAATTTAAGGAATTATTAAAGAAATTAAGAGAAAATGAATTTGAGTCATGCTAGGTCAGTAACTGAGTAGCTCAGTTCAAAGAATATAAATATATGATCAGTTATCGACCAAACACGAGTGAGGCTGAAGTTTTACTTCATCGTTTTATTATTGCAATAGTTTTTAAGTGATTATTTGACAAAAAAATAATGTATTTCACATTTGAATTGTTTAATAAATTATAAAGAAAAAAACAAGTTTTCAATGTCCTCCCACACAGAAAAGTAGAAAGTCAATTTTCATCCCACATGGAACTGAACCCCATGAAGGGTGGAGGCAGATTCAGTTGAAAATAATTCTATGAAAATCTTAACCCTTATCCAAAATAGATAATATCCAAAATGGTCGAAACTTAAATGAAGTTGTAGGTAGATTTAATTGAAAATTTTATATATTTTTTGCATGTCTATGGTATTTTTTGTAGCTCTTGATCTGTAGATCTTTTTTATAAAATATTACCCACGGATCTTGAGAAATGATTATTTCAATTTTTCGACATTTTTGATAGAAATACTTTAAATATAATGCATATATGCTTAACAACTGCAAGCATGCTAGCAGATTACTGCCAAACTTTGATCAGAGATGTTAAAGAATGCTGTGTACAAAATAAAACCATCAGTCAAATGAATCAAGCCTTAAAAATATTTGTTTATGTGTTGTAAATGTATGAAAAAAATGGCATATTTTGAAATTAAAATTAATTTAATTTTTTCTAAATATACAACTTTGATACAACTTTTTTTAGCATATTTTTTAATTCGGCATAAAAAACATCATTCATATGAGAAACAAAAAATGTGTAAGCCAGTGTGATCGACAATTGATAGAAATAAGACAACTGACTAGTTGCTTTGATTCAAGCTATTCACAATTGTTTAAGGACAAAAGCAACTACATCTATTTTGGCAAATGGACTTGACAACAATCACTTCTCTTTTCAGTTGTGTAATGCTTTGTTCCAATCTTTGAACTAAAAATGTTTGGCCAATGGAGCTTTTGGCTATGTCTAAGATATAATTTATGAAGAAAATCATAGTCTATTTGATCAACTTGGTTCACTATGATAGTCCACTTGGTCCAATTGATCAACTATCTTGTGGTAATGGCCATGGCCAAATTCAATAATTACATCGGAGCAGCCTATTAGAACACTGGCTGCTTTCCAATTCCTAACAAAAACTTAGAAATTTAATGTGACTACTTGCATACGAAAGCAATTTTCATTGCAGCTGGCTTTGGAAATTACAAATCACAAGTCACACGGTCTGCCTTTGGATAAAGTGGTAGTGAACATTGGGAAAAGAGAAACTTTGGAGAAGATAAACACTGGTTTAGCATTCGAAATATAGATTTGACAATTTACAAAACACATGTATGTTAATCTGTCGAAGACTTGAAGGAAAAATGTACGAGAACTCACATTTGTACTTGTAATTTAAATGTGTTCTTGTATATTACATGCGCTATTTTTTTTTTTTCTTTGTGATTAAAAATGTGCTATTTTGATTTGATAGTTTCCTGTATTCTTAATGTGTTTAACTTAATATTAATATTCTATAAATTTATGTCATCATTTTTCATCCTCAAATATTGAAATTCATTTTTTTTTACACTTTTAATTTCATAATTTATTTGATAAATTACTAAAACTTTTAATTTGAAATCTTTCACAGTTCGTACACTTCAAATTCAAAAGCCCGACTGTTTGCAAGTAATAATAAAAAATAAACGATTTATTCTTTCGGGAGATATCACATCTGAACACTCACGGGCACACACACATGACATCACTTCTAAAGCATTCGATTCGAATTCAGAGATGACCAAAATGTGCCAATCCATTGAACAAGTGCAAATGGAATTAAATAAAACATTATTGCATGTCATAATTTTTTCAAAAATTCATTTGAAACGTGCTTTTTCAGTTTAAAACTCTACTTTGACTCTGTTCCAATACTTTTGGAATACATTATACCAGTGTTTCTCAACCTTTTATGCTTCAGATACCCCATGGAAATGGGGATGTAACTGGCATACTCCTTCTATAGATAGATAAAACCATAGTTATAGTATAACAATGGGAATAATATATATATACCTTACATTTTAAATTGATAAATTAAATATATCGATAAACACAAAATAGGCAATAAACAATTTAACAAATCTTATAATATATATATATATATATATATATATTTCACTGAGTAATCAGTGAGATGCTTGTTTACTTACATTTGCGCAGTTCATTAGTGATTGGGGTTATCTCATGGCATACCCCAAAAATTTTTACTGCGTACCACACATCGAGAAGCACTGTTTTATAATTACTATGCATGTTAAAAAAGTAAAGCGGCGTTTGCAATACTAACTTATTTTTTTTATTTATTTACTTAGCCGAGATGGAACTGCTGATGGATGCACTGAGAAAGATTTGAAAGATGCTGTGACAGAAAATTCCAAAAGGTTTAGCCGCAATAACATTTTGTCTGACCGAATTATAAAGCTTTTAAACACTAATCATCCTGGAGCTCAGATAGAAAGAATCCTGGAGATAGAAATTTCATTATTGACTTTCATCAGATAAAACTATGAGACAGGGAATATAGTATAGAGTCTTCACATTGCACATGTATGCAGTGTGAAGAAGCATTGGCAAGGCAGGCCCTTAACAAGGCCCATTTGAAAAAAAGTTGCTTGTACATTCAAAATACCCTTGCTACAAATAGGCATCTTTTTTGATTCCACTCCTTGTTAGAAAAAGTAAACATTATGAAAAAATTGATAATAACAAAAGTAATGGGTAATTTTCAAATTTTGTTCACTTAAGAACATTTCAAGAGCATATACCATTTGTAGTAAAGTAGACCTACTTTAAAGACATGGAAAATGATACAGCTAGTCATCTTCTATCTTTTGATCTCATTTTTTGTATTTCAACTGCACTTTTGCTTATTTGTTTGATCCTGTATACAAGTTTTGCTTTCGTATCCGTGCCCATTGCGCATCATAATATTTCGTTTCTTGAAATGTTGTTACATTTTGAATTTAAATATTTTCTCCACTATTTCCCATTGTAAAGCTCCACAAGTATGATGGAGGGTATTTTGGCTCAGTGTTTGAGGAACAGCTGTACTGCGGCAAATCAAGCATTACACTACACAAGCATAGAAAAAACTTATTAGAGGCAAAAAAAAAAAAATATATATATATTTTATAAAATCAATGGTTTGAGTTCAAATCAATTAATTTCTAAAATAAATATTAAAAATTTTTCTCATATTTTCTATGTTTCAATAAAAAAAGAAGTATTTTAAATTGATATTAAAAAGAAATTCCGTTGCTATTAAAAGCAATTAATCAATGTTACACATAATGGGCATGTGAAGACAAAACTGAGTCATTAGCTGTTCATAATGTCCGTAATGTATTCAAGTTAGCTTTGCAGCGAGTATACTCACATGTACACTCTAAGATACACTGATCATTGTAGTTGTAAGATATCGAAATAAATTCAACTTATTAACGGAGCTCAATTCTAGTGAAATTTTTTGTTTTTATATCTAACATAATTTGCTTCGAAATGTTTTTTAGTTGTATATTAGACATCATTTAATGATTTTATGTATTTTGAGTTTTAATTCCTTATTTTCTGTTCCTGTTTTAACAATCCATTTTTTTGTATCATTTGTGTTTCAGAATGTATGTAAACTACAAATAAATTCGTCTATTTTATTATTTACACATGTAGTATTTTGTTACTTCCATATTGGACAGCAACTGTAACAGTTATGTGCACTGAATGCATGAGAACTTGTCCTATCTAACACAATTTTGCAATGAAGGGGTTGAAAACCCAGGCCACCTGACTCATCCTAGAGTATGAGCAGCTATTTAAGTGGCTGGTGCAGTGAGGGGGTGCAATATCAGCTTTATCACACAGTTGGAACATAGCTGTTTAACTGTTTCCACCCACATTTTGCACAAAAGTTTTGAATATCAAAAATAGTTTTAAATTGAAGCACAAAAATTGGCGCTCATATTATAGTTCAGTTAACATGTAAATTGCGGTATGCAAAATTAAAATTGAGGGTTTGTGCATATGCGCCAATTACAAAACTAAAATTTCATCTTGATTTATGACAATTTTACGATAAGACGAAAAAAATCGCGAAAATTCTAAAAAAAAAAAAAAAATCTTCTAAATAATAAAGGTAAAAAATCTGAAAAGTTTTGTCAAATTTTGACAATAGTTAGCAAACAAAGTTATTGTCAATAGCTTCAGGTACGTTACAGATACTTAGCTGGATATATATAAAAGAAGCTTGTATTCAGTAACAATTTCTTCTCTTCCATTTTGCAATTTCTAGGACTGTTATAGTTGGTGATGAAAATAATCTGCGAACTTAAGCATATTATTCAATATGTTGACTAGTTAGGTGTGAAACTGAAGTTTCAATTGGGCATGCAAACATGACGTCATGAACTCATCTTCGGGGTGTTTGGGTGCCAATGGCATTGCTTAATATTCTAATACATTATAAAACCAGTGTTACCATGTGCTTTCGCATGAAATTTTATTTATTGATTTTAAGTTAGTAGATTGATTAGTAGTTTCAGGTAGATGTGTAAATAGAACTAGATGGGTACTGCAATTTTAAATGCTTATAATTGCATTCAAATATTAATTATTCGACGACATTGTGAAGAGTATTATAGTGATGACATTGTAAATGGTGTCAATTAATGTAATTATTGCAGTTTATTTTGTTATCTTGTGTAATGCCAGAAAATTAAAAGCATTTTGATCGAATTGACAGAGGCGCCAGCTAAAGAGATTAGTATAGTAGAAGCAGCTTTCCCAGAAGATTAAAATAAGCAGATTATGAATGTTGTAGAGGCCACAGTCTAATTTATTTGAAGCTAAATGCTATTAAAAGTTTAAACATTTATAAGTACATATACATTATTTAGATATTGAATTATGTGTGGTTTATTTAAATATATTATTTATTTAATTCTTTTATGTAGCTTACTAGGAACACTACTTAATTGCAGTCTTGGATTTTTATATAAAGAACCTATAAATTTTTTACTGATATTTTTATCGCGGTGCAAATGAAATACATGCACACACATGCAGCCCAAACGTCAGTAAAATGCTTTGATGAGTATTAAAACAGAGGAGGTATTACAGCATGAATAGCTACAAAAATAATTTGAATTTTTAAAACAGAGTTTCCATACTCTATGAGAAATTGTTCAATAACAAATATGCTATATGTTCTGTGAATGTTCTTCTCTGAAAATCATTTCTCTCAAACTTAGACTCTCTTAAACTTGTATAAATCTATGTTAATTTCTTCTGAAAAGTAAATTTCAGAGCTTTGATTTTCTTTAATACTTGACTGCAAAGAACTGTTATCCGATAGTGTTAGTATATTATATAAAACTTCATATTAATATTCAGAAAAATAAACATTGAAAAATAATTATTGAACTGCTGAACATTTTCTGCTGCTTTGTTTTTACGTTCTGAATTTTGAATGCAACTGGAAGCTATAGTAGCTTTTTTTTTAGTTTAGCTTTTATTGATAATATATAGTTTATGTACATGTTTGGAGAGTAGAATGTCATTCTGGAATAACCAAGCCTTCCAAGCGATGAAGCAAAGATTCCTGTAGGGGGAAAAAAGCTTTTGTTTCTAAAACACATATTTTATACATAAAAAAAGAATTAAAAAAAAAAAGACTAAAACTTATTAATATATTTTAGCTTTAATGAACTTATAATATGTAAAATTGAATAATGTTTTTACAAATATTTTATAGGTTACAATGCATAAAATAAAAGAATTATACTTATTATATTACTTTCATAAACTCCATAGAACTGCTGCTTGTAAGAAATTAAAGCTAGATAGCTTAAATTAGGCATATTGTTGTCTTTCATGGTAATATTTTTATTCTTTGGCTTTTGAACTGTACTGTCCAGTTTATTCTTAGCACACAATTGTAAGGTGCATGCTTTTTAGGAATGACGCGAGAACCGGAGCAGCTAGAAAGCTGAAATTGATCATGTCTTTCCTTTCTTTGTATATTTTGATTCTTTGGATTTAATACCAGACTGGTCCAGCCTGTTCTGGGCCCAAAATAGGAAGTTACATGTTTTGGGGAATAATTCGAAATCGAAAGCAACTAGAAAACTCAAATTTGGTATTCATTGTCTTTCATGATATATTCGCTTTGGATATTCAACTTTACCAGTCTATTCCATCCAGGGCCCGCCATAGGGAAAGTACATGTTTAGAAGGAAATTTAAGCAAGCAAAAAAGAAATTTTAAAGATCCACATAAGAATTTATTTTAAAATAAAGTAAAAAGTAGAAAACAAATTAAAAACATTTTATTTGCTAATTTTGGTTCCTGGTTTTATGTATTTTCAAATTGTTTTATCGCACTTTGCCACCGATAGTCAAAAAGTAAAAAATATCTTTGTAAACAAAGCATACGATTTAGCACTGTAGAAATAAAATCGTAGAAATAAAATCATTATTAAAATGTGGTGTTTTTAAAAACTTAAAATGAATGTTTCTAATGAAAGCGGCAGTAGAAGAAAATTATTTTTAATACAAGCTTAATAAAGGAAAGGTCAAACTTTTAGATTTAGTGAAGAAATTGCCACTGAGTAGAGTATTATGGCAGAGTTATGATTATTCCGAGTCCTGACTATCTGAAGAACATTGTTTACTGGGTAGCTGAAGCATGGGATAAAGATAAATTATTGACCATAATAAAGTAGTAAAAGAAAGTTCTTTTTAATTCACAAAATAAATAGATAAATCAAGAAAAGTTCAATGAAGGAAATACGAGACTTTTAGATTTAGTTGATAAATTGCCACTGAGCCAACTAGTTTCAGAATGCCAATTAACAACAAGAGCTTATACATGAAATAATAATCTGCATCATCAATTAAGGAAATAAAGCCAGTCAATAAAAAATTAAAGATAAAAATCAACTCTTAAAAATCTTCCATACCTAAAAGCTTATGGTATGCTTACTGTAGCATTAAACTGTTATACAATAAATTTATACACTTTATGTGAGTTTTCGTTTGTCTCCCTAATTTGGTTTATGCTACTTTCTTGTACTTGGAAGTGTTCCAGGTAACTAAGTTAATCTAGGTCAAAATTAACTTTAATAATAAAGACTCAATTGTACTTCTAAAAAAGTCCCATTTATTATGGGTAAAGTAACCAATGAAAAGGAAAACATAAATTACCTCTGCTGCAAAACTTTGAAATATAGAAAGGGTGCAGACAGCTTTTTCTACACAGTTGCTTTCAGAATCATTCATTGCAATACCTAAAACAGAAATTGAACAAAGATGAGAAAAATTAGGTGAGAGAAAACAATTTATAAACAAAAAATATTAATCATGCATAAAGCATTTATTATGAAATACTTTCCAACTAAAATGCAATTTCATTTAAACATTCCTAAAATGTGTTAAATTTAGAATTGATATTTAAACTATCACTGTACTACAGTAATTTATTATACTTGAAAACTTCACTGAAAAAGACAATTTTAGTTAAACAAAATGGACTTTATTCCAATGACGTCATCGAAATATAAATCGTCTGCCTCTCAATGCAAAATCAATAAATATTTCATTCATATCACTTACTAACAGTGTGTTCGTTCATCGTATGGAATATATAATAGAAAGAAATAAAAACTTCCAATTATGTGCAAATTTCTATAAAATTTTAAAAGCCATTGTTATTCTAAATATTTTATTAATATTTAATTATCCTAAAAAACTGTATAAGAATATCTGTTCTTGCTATACAAAATTATCTTCATAAGCAGATCTGAAGGAAAAAACATCCTGGTCCCATTTGTAAACAAATTTACAAAAACTATTATTTAATTCCCTCAAAGTGATGGGGATTAGCAAGGAAACTGAACTTAATTTAGCAAAATATTGAATTTTCATCAATTAGGTGTCATTCTTATTTAGTATAATTTTATCAATTCGGTAACATTTTCATTAATTTGAGCATGTTAAAAAGTCGCCAAATGGGACAGTTAGACTAAGAGACAAGTGCTACCGAAACATCATTATAATACTATTATCTTTCAAAATCCAGTTAATTTCATTGATTTAGTATCATTTTTATCAATTTGGCAGCATTTTTATAAATTTGGTGACATTTTCATCAATTTTGCAACATTAAAAAATTATAGCCAAGTTAGAGATATCCTGCCAAATCCCTCGCCAAGAATTACAGAGATAGACGGATGGAACTATTTATATTTTCGTAGATTAAAAGATTATGCCCATGTATTAGAAGTATACAATATATGGGTTTTAAAAATGTTTCCCCAAAATAAAACAGATTGTGTAAGAATTTGAAAATATCAATAATCTCTATACTCACTTAAAGGCCATAATGAATATAATCCAATTAAAAATGCAACTCCGATAAAATTTATTTATATATATTTCTTCATTATTTAAATCAAAAAAGATTTACTGCTGTTATAACTCATTGAGTTTAATTCAGTTTCTCAGATTTACTGCTGTAATAACTCATTGAGTTTAATTCTGTTTCTTCAACATATTTTTTTAAAAATCAATGGGTTTAAGTTCATCACTTAGCAACATATCATTTTTTTTTTTTTTTGAAATAATTTTGCAAAATAAATATCATTTGCATAATGCTATCTTAATGGAAGGTTTAATAGTGCATTTTTTATTAATATTCCGATAACCCCTGACCTTAAAAACTTGAAACATAGACTAAATTTTAAATGGGACTATTCCAAGTCTACCCTAAAAATTTCATTCAGTTCAGTGCAGCCGTTCTCTTGTGATGATGAGACAAACACACAAATAAACACATAGACAGATTTACAAGTTTATTTATATAGATATTCTAAACTCCAGAGCTAAACAATTTTACATGAAAAAAAAAATTCAGCAATTCCTATACAACTCACCTAATACTCGCTTGATTTGTTTGCATTCTGCATACATTAAAATTAGGCTTCGTTGTAGAAATAATCAAAGTTCAATGATCATTTAATATAAAAAATATTGTAATTGTGTAGGCACAGACTTTAGATACACAGATAATATGCAAAAAAATAGCAGTTTTAGAATGGATGCAATACCAAATATAAATATAAACATTCCTTAACCTATTCGTGACCGCTGAGTGAAGGAAGAAGAGTTTCAGCCAGACAGTGCAAAGTGAGAACTGGCTGCTACTCCAGGCCCAGGCACTTTTTGATGCTATGTCTAACACAGCAAAAACTCATATTAAAAACTTTAATTTAAAATACATCTACCATTATTATAGAAATATACAAGTGTTATTGAATTTTGAGGGATCTGACTGCACCTTTGTTTTTCAAACATTAGCTTTGAAAACTTCTTTGTTTTGTTAACTATTACTTGCCCATCATATGATGAAATTAAAAATTTGTAAAGCATTATCTCCTATTTAGCATCATTTTTATCAATTTGGCAATATTTAAAAAAGTCGCCAAGTTTGCAACATCCTGCTAATTTTTCACCAAACATTGCATACAGATGGAGAAATGGGTTATTCTTATGGTTGTTTACTATGTTCTTTCCAAGATATTGAATTTTCATAAATTAGTCATCATTTCTATTGATTTATTATTATTTTCATCAATTTGGCGCCACTTAAAAAACTCGCCAAGTTGGCAATATGCCGCCAAAATTCATCGCCAGAGTTTTGCCAAGTGTTACAGCTGGAGAGATAGGTTATTCTTATAATAGATTCTTATATTATTTCCAAGATATTAAATTTTCATTAATTTGTTGTCATTTTTATTGTTTTAGCATAATTTCTATCAATTTGGCAACATTTTTGTCAATTTTTGTCTAGTTAGACCCGCGGACATTCTGCTTTAAAAGTAATAAACTAAAAATAAGCAAGAACAATATTTCCTACTTTTGTTGGAAAAAGCTTGAACTATTTTGAATGTTAAACCAAAGCTTAACTGTATCTCGCCTTCCGTTGATAAGCTAGTGTAGAATGTGGGATACAGTTAAGCCTTGGTTAAACAAGTTAATGAAATGAGCGTAACACTCTGAGTTGCATGGTATCTCAAATAAAAATATATAAAATCATAAGAAATAAAATAATATCAGGGTCTTACTTTCAGTATCTGAAGTCATACACTACGTAAAGCTTCATGGTTACATCAAAATTGGAATTAGTTGATTAATATGATTGGAATTAATATAATTAAGTCACTTTTTTACTGACCAAGTTTTAATACAAATTACTGAGTTTTAGTGCTAAATATTCACAGTAAATACAAATTTTTATACTTTCTGTCATATTTTGAGTTAATAATGGCAGGTAAAAAATCCACGCGTGCCAGATGAAGCACTAACTCTGCCTCACAGACTGTTAGTACCATTCGTGTGCCTTCGGTCTCCCCACTTAGACTCTCCCCACAATCTGGGAGATCTGCTTCTGCACATTGTAATGTCGATAAGACTAATGTGTTATTATCGCAGTTCGTGAGCACTATTCCTGAATTTTCTGGTGCTCCCAATGAATGTTTACAAGATTTTTTGGACAAATTTGAGTTAATTGCAGACCATGCAGATTGGTCAATATCAGATAGAATTATTGTGTTAAAGTTAAAAATTAAGGGTCAAACTGAAAAATTAATAAAAGGAATTCCAAAACTTAAGAACAGTATAAGTTTCAGTGAAATGGTTATTGCCCTAAAAGAAAATTTCTAAAAGAAGGAAGATGTTGCAAATCGTGTGGCCTGTCTGGTCAATATTAAGCAGAAATCAGATGAATCTGCTAGACAGTTTGCTATCCGAATTAAGTTGGAATCTTTTCTTGCCATTCCTGATAAACTTTGTGGCAGTGGAAAAAATTCTTCAAGGACTGCTATTTTGAAAAATTACTTTCTACGTGGATTACATTTAAGTATTCGGAAGGCTGTGCTGAGCCGTAATCCACAAACTTTTGAAGCTGCCAAGGAACTTGCTATTCTGGAAGAAGAGTTTCAGAATGAAAATGCTGATATACTTTACAAAAATGTCATTATGACAGTGACTAGGAAGGATCAAGATGAGGAAGTGGAAGATCTGAAAAATAAATTAGAAGAAAAGAAAAAGGAATTCTAATCCTTGAAGAAAAGAATTGAGAAAATAGATGAAAGATGAAGAAGAATTGATAGCTTAAGAAGGGAAATAGATAGAAGTTCATGAAATTTAAAAGAAAGTTTTGACGAACCATCAACAAGTAATTACAGAAGAGAAGAAGATCTGGAAGAAAGTTCTGATGTAGTAACTCCAAAGAAGAAATTCAAAACTTCAACCCCTTATTGGAGTTCTGGAAATAGAAGTCTGACATATCTAAAAAGAAGAACTCCAGCTATCCTTAGAAGAGAAGAATGGGGGAAGAAGAATGGAGGAAGGAACTCTCGCTTTGGTTACAGAACCCAGAGAGGATGCCAGTCTTTTAGAAGACTATTTAGAACTTCAACTAGAGTTAATTTTAATACTGGAAGAAACTTTTCGAGAAATTCAAGAAATTCTTATGATAATTACAAAAGCCCTAGAAAGAATAATTTCAATCGAAGAGGTAGAATACAATTTAGTGATCAAAATTTAAAAAATCAAACATTTTTTCCCAGTTGATAATAGAAAACCCTCTTATGAAATGAACTCTACGGTGGATAGTGAATCTCTCAATCCACATATTTTTCCAATTATTACTGCTCCTGTAACAGGTGTTTACATGAATGTGTTGATTGACACAGGTAGCTCTGTTAACATAATTTATGAACAATCACTTGTAAATATTAGTAGTCAATTTTATCAGCGTTATCCGAAATCTACTGTTATACGTGGTGTCAATGGACAAGATATTTTAGTAAATTGGAAAGTGACAATCTCCATTACTTTGCGAAATGATGAAAGTAAATTAGATTGCTGGGTGCTTAGCAATCCTGCGCCAAGGAGATATGTAATGATATTGGGAAATTCATTTTTGAGAGATAGAAATGTGATCATTGATTATAGACATAATCAAGTTAATTTTCAATTTTACAGTTTTCCCTTCCTTGACCAAGGCTCTTCTCACTCTGTCGCATTTGTTTCTGAGATCCATAATTCTCTCAGTAGTGAATGTAATTATGTGGAAGAATCTTCTATTTGTAACAATTCTAGTGCACAATCTTTTAATGACATTGATTTTAGAGAAATGAATGACCAATTTTTTGAGAAATTTAGAGGTTACAAACACATTTTGTACTCAGGTGCACAAAATTTTTCTCCGAACATATATTCAGATTTTGATTTCAGAGATGTTTATAGATTTAATGACAGTAAATATGTGTTAAGAGATATAGAGAAAGAGTACAGGCAGACAAATAAACTTTTAACTCATCCTAACTTTCCAAGTGGAAAAAATTTAGAGAAAAACCCTGATTTTAGTACAAGCATGAGAAATTCACCGGAATCTTGCACTACTAGCGCCTGTTTGCCAAAAAAAAAAAATAGTAAATAGCAGAATGACAATTTTAATTTTGCTAGAGCTTCTCAGAAATACACTTTAAAACCTTTAGAGAAAATGTTTATTAAATTAAAAATTGACTTTAATTTTGAAAAAGGCTCTACAATTTTATTAGAGCCCTGAGATGCCACTGAATTTTCAGCTGAACAAACTTTTGTAGCTAGAGCTGTATACAAAGCTTCTAAAAAATACTATTTTTGCTAGTGTTGATAACCCCTTTGATAAATGTATAAACATTAATAAAAGTATGAAACTTGGCACTTTGCAACTTGTTAGAGAGATGAATTCTGCAATCATAAATAGAATTGATGATAAAATCCCAATTGAGGATAATGACAAATTTGAGGTTTGGGGTAGAGATTTTGATCTCAGTCATATGGGAGATCAACAGAAGAAACAGTTGCAAAATTTGTTAAAAAAACATAGAAATATTTTTGCCAAATCTGTAAGCGAAATTACTAGATGTGACACAATTCTTCATCACAGATGTGACACAATTCTTCATCACAGATGTGACACAATTCTTCATTTACTAGATGTGACACAATTCTTCATCAGGGCACGGTAGCCCATTGGTTAGCGCGCTGGAGTTGCACTCGGTAGGCCCGGGTTCGATTCCAGCCACTGCCAAAACTGCCGCCGTGTTCATGCGGAGTACGATCACGTTAAACATGTGGGTCCGAAAGTCCTTCCGAGAGGTTGGTGGTAGGGGAAGGAGGGTACGGTCCCTGTGGATGCCTCCCCCACTGGGTTCCGGTCTAAATTGGGTGGCACTTCCCGACCGTCCAAACAGTTACCTTACACCTTTCTGGTAGGTCGGACGGTCTGGGTTTCAACAACAACAACAATTCTTCATCAAATTAATTTAGAGACTAACATCCCAATAAGGCAGAAACCATACCGTGTACCACACCATTTACAGAAGGAATTAAGCAAACAAGTGTCAGAACTTTTAAATGCTAAAATTATTCAACCGAGTGTCTCTCCATATAACACTCTTGTACTTTTCGTAAAGAAACAAGATGGTTCTTACCGTTTAATGGCTGATTATCACAAAATTAATTCTGTGACAATTAGTGAAGTATTTCTGATTCCAAACATAAGTGAGACAACTTATCTGGTGCAACTTACTTTTCTACTCTTGATCTGACTTCAAGTTTTTACCAGTTATGCTTACATCCTGACATCTATGAAAAGACTGCATTTTCCACACCTGATGGACACTGAGTGGTGCAGACCCCCCCTTTGGGCTGAAAAATGCCCCTGCATCATTTCAAAGGTTGATGTCTCTAGTCTTGTCGGGAATTTCCAGAATATATATTGATGATATCATTGTATCTTCTCGTTCATTTGAAGAACATTTAAGGAAACTAGAGGGTATTTTTTTTCGCTTAAACAAACAGTTTAAAGCTTAAATCCTCTAAATGCCATTTTTTCAGAAATACAATTAAATACTTAGAATTCCTGGTCTCTGAAGGAAAAGTGCAACCTGATCCACATAATGTAGAAGTTGTGAAAAAATTTAAGATTCCAAGTTCAGTGAAGAATGTGTGCCAATTTCTTGGTTTGACTGGTTTTTACAGAAAATTCATACCTAATTATGCTGAAATCACGCTACCACTGACCAATATTTTGAAGGCTAAAGATAAAGACAAAAAGAAGAAATTTGAATGGTCTGATGATGCTATGCCCAAAGATCTTTTGAAGTGCTGAAAGATAAACTTTTGTGTAAACCTATTTTGGCACTTCCTGATTTCAGTAAATCATCCGTGCTACATACTGATGCCTCCAACCACTCTTTGGGTGCATTTCTGTTGCAGGAGGATGATAAAGGTCAATCCCATCCAATTTCTTATGCCAGTCACAAATTGAATGATGCTGAATGTAAATACAGTGTTATGGAGCGTGAAGCTCTTGCTGTGGTTTGGTCCACAAACTATTTTAAGCATTATCTTATAGGTAGACATTTCACAGTTTATTGTGAATTCCTTATCTTTTATTTTTAAACTTAAAGACCCTACTTCTAGGTTAGCCAGATGGATTGCTTCTTCATTTCAATATGATTATAAAATTATTCACAAACCTGGCAGAATGAATTTAGTTGCTGATTATTTGTTGAGGAATGTTGCTGAAAGTCCTAACTCAGTTAACTCTGTTTCTAAAAGATCTGTATCCAGATATAAAGTCATTAATACTAGAGAAAAATCCAATGTCTCTAATGTTAACAAAGGTAATAATTCTGATAATTCAAGTAAAAGTAATGCTGATGAAATTAATATTATTGGTAACAATTCTAATGAAAATTCCTTAAATCAGAGTAACAACATAACAACAGTATTCAAAATGATGAACTGCAACAAACTTCAGCCAATGCTGCCTTACTTACTCTAATAAAAAATACACAACAATTAGATCCTAGATGCAATAAAATAAAAGGATTTTTAGAAAAAAATATTAAGCCATGTCCACAAAATTTGACATTTTTTATGAAAGATGAGATGCTTTGGTGCACTCATAAAAATCCTAGACTTAGACACCGATATAAGAAAGAGTTGTTGTACCTCAGGAATTAGTTTCAGAAGTGCTTTGGTTACATCATGATTGTCCAACATTCACACATTGTGGCTTTAGAAGGACTTTATCTTCAATTAGTGAAGATTTTATTGGCAGGGTATGTATACTCAAACAAGTAATTACATTTCTTCTTGTGAAGTTTGTGTTATAAATAGAGGTTATAAGAATAACAAAGCACCAATTCAGAGGTTTACGAAATCTAGTTATCCATTGCAGCTAGTTGCACTTGATTGTATTGGACCTTTACCTATCTCTAATTTTGGAAAGAGATTTATTCTGGTGATTACTGACTATTTTACATGTTGGCCTAAAGCTTATCCAATTGCTTCTACAAAAACTGAACACATACTTGAGTGCTTGGAGAAATTTATTGCCCAGCACGGAATACCTCAACAGATTGTGACAGATCGTGGAACTAACTTCATGTCTAAGACAGCACAATGTTTTATAAGAAGTTAGACATTGTTAAACATTTCCATACTGAATCAGATGGCTGTGTAGAGCGCCTCAACCTAACGCTTGTGCACTTGTTGAAGAGTATTGTTTATGACGAACAGGATAACTGGGACAGATTAATTCACTTTGCACTTCTCGTGCACCGTAATGCAACAAATGCTTCCACAGGTGAATCACCTGCTTACTTAGTTTATGGAAGAGATTTAACAGTCCCAAATACTTTAATTACTGGTTTTAAGACTCCTACATATGATCCAATCTATGACTATGGAGAAGACCTGCAATACTGTCTGAAGAAAATATATGACATGGTAAAAATCAATTTTGAGAAAGCTGAAGATTCTCAAATTCAGCAGCAGCACAAAAAGGCAAAACAACCTGATATTAAACCAGGAGACTTAGTATATTTATACACTCCTTATTTACCCCAGGGACAGTCAAAGAAGTTGAGCTCCTTTAATAGAGGACCATTTAGAGTAACAAAGAAAACATCTCCAGTTAATTTCTACATTCGACACGTAGTGAACCCTATGAATGAACAATTAGTCCATGTAAATCGCCTTACATTATTACCTCCTAGAAAGAAAGAACTTCAAATTTGTGCTCAACAGAAATCTATAAATAGAAGTGTAAACCCTTCATCAAATAATCCTACATCAGTTAATCCTTCATCAAGTAATTCTTCAGTACCAAAACCTTCATGTTCTTCTAACTTATCAAATAATAATAACAATAATGCCAATAGGACTGTGAAAAGAGTTAGATTTAACCTTCCATCACCAGTTAACTCACCTGTTCCTGAAAATCAATTAAGTGTTCCTGCTGCTAGAAATAAACAACCTTCTCCAACATTCAATGCTAATTTCAATAATAGGAGAAGTAGATTTGTTTACAACAAGAACTGTTCACCACAGCAAAAATCAAATTTTTACTCTGCAAATAGAGGTACTAAAACACCATATAATTTAAGAGCTTATTGAATCAGTGATAAATATTGGCACTTTAAAATGAGTCTCATAAATATGTATTCATAAAATTTTTATTTATATGCA
Organism: Amaurobius ferox; assembly: GCA_951213105.1. Classification (NCBI taxonomy): domain Eukaryota; kingdom Metazoa; phylum Arthropoda; class Arachnida; order Araneae; family Amaurobiidae; genus Amaurobius; species Amaurobius ferox. The sequence goes on along the minus strand of OX578149.1, from coordinate 6,676,927 downwards.
AATGATAATTACTGCAGTCACATTTATTTATTTCTTATATTGAATTGTTTATGTTTAATTAACAATTACTATGACCTTGTAAATCTTTAAAATTTATGATAAAATATCTTTGTAAATCAGTTTTAGAAATCTTGCATATATAATTATAATTCTGTTTAATTATTGAAACACACTTAATTCTATTGATTCTGTGAGAAGCCTGATTCTATGTTGGTGTTATGAAACATTTAAATTTAAATAATCTGTTTAATTAATTAATACAAATTCCTTTTTAGGCAATTTCTCAGTTAATTTCTGATCTTTGAACATTTCGAGAGAAATTGTTTTGACTTTTTGTGGTTAGATGATTTGTTGAAGTTTTGACAAATTTATTTTGAAATGTTACTTTGCAATTTGTTCAAATGAAAATGATTAATTCATGAAACTAACTTATTGAAATAATTTTTGTTAGTAAACTCCCCCTGGAAACCAGCGATAAGAATCACAGCCCTAATCTCTTTCTAAACATTACCACCCAAGACCCTCATCGTTACAATAAACACAGAATAACTGCCATGAAAGAAACCATCCCTCAGTCGACATTCCTATTAAATCAGAACCCACAGCTTGCACATGTGTTTGTTTATACACAATCAACTTAGTCAGCATTCTCATGAAAAACAAAAACTGAAGCTAACATGTGAAGGTCAATGATTCAAGTAATTATTCTACGTTGCACATTGGCATCTCTGGGCTGTAGCAGCTGTCTGCATTATGTAGCATACATTTAAATATATTTCATAAACTTTTTGAAGCAATTGATGAATTTTAACTCTGCTTAAAAAATGTTTGAAAAATTAAGATTCCATTAGATTCCAATGTATTTCATTTTTTCAAACTGGGTTAAATCCAAAACTAATTGGGTAATATTATTCTTTTACATTCCCATAGGTCCCATAAACCGTCTCAACAACATACTAAAATTTCATTTCGATAAAGTCATTTTTATGGCAGTTATCGTGCAAATGGACAGACAGACAGGCAGAATGAACAAAGTCAAACATTTTACAACTATGTTGGAAAGTGTTAAAAAGTGCAGGAAACCCCATCTAAAACAGACCCTTTAAGAACCGGAATACTGTCATAAGCAGAAATAACATCTTGCTCAGTCAAAAAGTACAGCTAATTTTATATAATCTCTTGCAGGAAACAGAAATTCTCCAACTTGGAAGTGAATGTTATTTTAAAAGATTTTGTTAACAGAGCATCTGTTGTATCAAACGAAGAATGGTAAAGCAAACATTTCAATTCCAACCATTTCCAAGTTTAGGAAAGTAAGCTGATGATGGTTTTTCTCCTATAACGATTAATCTTGATTTGAGGTCATATCCTCTTTGATTGGTGTTTGCTCCTTCTAGCACATTATTTTGGAGGTGAAAAATTCCAACTCCCTATGATTTATAATTCAACTTGTTCTCATCCTATTAAGTCACTCAAAAGAAAAACAAAAATAAAGGTGGTGACAAGTTTAAAAATCTGATGTGGGCAGCACATGACTTTCCCTGCAGACTCAAATTCATTTTTTCTTTATTTCTTTAATAATTCATTAAATTGAGTTTAATTGTACAAAATAACACTAAATTTATATTTTTAATTCAATTTTTGTTTTTATTTGGCAATTGGACATTTTTCCAAAGGGGGTGTAACAAAAATGCGAAAAATCACAAATATGTCAAGAACGGTTAGTCCTAGAGTAATGGAGTTGATCTTATTCTTTTCCTTGTCAAAAATTATGTACAAAACAAGCATTTAATTGATACATTTGAGCATACGTAGTCTTTTTCTTAGATTTTGGTGATTTTTGTGGGCCATTTCGTAAAAAAGGGGAGGTTGTTCTTTTTCAAATCATACCAAAATCTAATACACACCAGGGTATCCTACAAGTGACTCATCTACCAAATTTTGTGAAATTTGGTGAATTAGTATTTCAACTAGAGTGGATACATGAGATTTTTGCAGGCCATTTTGCAAAAAAGGCAGTTTTTTTTCTTCTGAATCATACCAAAAACTAATCAGTACCCAAGTGATGTATCAACCAAGTGGTCACACCCAAGTGACGTATCTACCAAATTTTATGAAATTCGGTCCTTTAGTTTTTAAGTTAGAGTGGATAGATACATGCATTGCACAGACAGACAGACAGACACACACATAGAAGTCACACTAAAAATAGTTTTTCATATTCTAGAGGTCCCAAAACGTGTAGATCCGTCGAAAACTCCAGTTGCGATTTTCGGTATGATTCCAATACTTTCCCTATACATTACCATGTATTGCAAGGAAAGTAAAAATGTTAAACTGCTGATGAAGGACATTTGATGTCCTTTTTAATACCACCCAATTGATAATAATTCAATATCTCTGGAAAATAAATTTAATTTCTGATAACACCTGCCACTTTGCAGGGATTATTAATTTGCTATTCTTGATTCACGATGTAGAATTTCACTATTTGTGAGATAGGCATGTTTCATCATGGTTGGGTCTAAGGGGTTGTAGAGTAATTGTGTTTTGTTAGGGGGGGGGGGGGGTCATATATAGTATATTAATTGGAAGAAATGTAATCGTTAGTTTGTGTGTGTCTGGGAATTTAAGAAGCTCATGCTGCAGGTGAGCTGATGGGAAAGAATTTTAGAGAACCTGCCTAAAAGGGGGAGGGAGTGGGTCTAAAAGCTGGGATTATGCTCCCATTACAGATAACAGCATTCATAAGCCGGTTTTGCACTTGCAAAGCCCTCTTTAATATGGAATAGTTGATACTTGCAATGGTTGAAAAAATAATTGCTACACAGATATATATGTTATATATATATTAATCATATATATCGAATTATAGAAGAATTTTAGAAATAATACATTAAAATAAGAAATAAAACCACAACACAACTCACCTTGTAACCATTCATTAGCATCATTTACTTCAGGCAACATTTCTGTCAATAAAATTGAACTAGGCACACTCATGTACGTTGCAGCAACAGCAAATAACACAGATTGGCGAACAAATCTGAGAGCAAGAAAATGTAAGTAAAATCACCTTTATACGCCATTGTAATAACATTAAGAAATAAAAGAAATAAGAATTAAACATGAAACAGAATTAAACATTCTGTCAATCCTCTCTCCCTGGAAAGCTTCACCCCCACCCCCTTTTTTTCCCCTCAATTCAGAATTCTGACACATTTCACGAAACAGTTTCTTTTACCCATAACATTGAACAAAAAAATATTATTGATTAAAATATACTTTGTTTTTTTTCAGCCAAAAATTCCAAATAAGCCTCCTCTCCCTTTACTATACTACATATACTAAATATACTTTGCCTTTTCTTGTTGCATTTGAGAGAAAAGTGTGTGTGTGTGTGTGGGGGGGGGGGGGGAGAATTCTACTTGTTTCTTTTAGCAGAAAATTCCTAGTAAGCTTCCCCCTCCCACACATATTTTCCACAATTTTCAGTCGCATTTGAGGGGGTGGATCGATGTAATTCTGCTGTAAGTAGCATGACAAGTTGAGGTAATTCAATGTTTACAGACTAATGGCAAAGTGAAATATTTGAAACCAAATACTCAATTGCTTTGAGTATTTGGTTTCAATTTAATTGCTTGTATGAGATGCTTTTCATACTTTTTATATGCAATGGTATGCAATGGTATACAACAAATCTATTAATATCCTTCAAATGGATATAGCCTGTTATATTCATTGGAAAAGACATATTTTGTAGCAGTTTTATATTTAATGCCAACAAATTTATCATACTTTTTTTAATGGCATTTTGATCTGGATTTTGCATGCAAGTTTAAATAGGCCATTTTGTCGAATATATCTCATTAACTGAATCTGCAAAAGAAATGGTATGGGTACAGAACATATTACTTGAATGTAATAAACTTGGCGTTTAGTTAGGAAATAGTTTAATATTCTGTGATAACCAAGCAGCCATAAACTCTTCCAATTCACCCATTGAGAATCACAGAACAAAACACATAGATGTTAAATATCATTTCTTGGGGAATCTAACTGAAAAGAAACTCTTTGAAATCAAATTTGTAAACAGCAAAAATTACAAGGCTGATGGTTTTACAAAACCTCTTACCAAAGAAGCAATCTTTAAATTCTGTGAAATCTTTAAAACTTCTTAAAATGTTTAAATTGTAATTTGAAATCAAAATGTAGATAAGTTAAGTTTATATACTAAAAATAACTTATACATTTTTTCCAATACCCCATGTAGTAATTTAGATACTAATGAGTTTAAACTGTGTGATGAAAGTTTAAGAATTTTTCAATGTAATATACAAACTTTGACATTCCCTCAACATGTAGTTTAGTTACAGTTGAGTTTATACTGCATGACGATGGTATGGGAGATTTTGAAATTTGTGTCCTGTATTTTTCAATGTAATATACAAACTTTATAACATTCCCTCAACATGTAGTTTAGTTATAGTTGAGTTTATACTGTGTGGCGATGGTATGAGAAAATTTTGAAATTTGTATCTCCTGTTGTTAACACAGAGATATTTTAACTTAGTGTTCTCATGTGAATTGTATCATGATGTGTTATATTTTTTTAAACTTTATCTTGAAAATGTAAGTATACACAAAAAATTTATACATGATATTTTTGACTTGAATATGAAATTTGATAACTTGTATTTTTTTTTTATTAAGCATCTCAATCTGCAGGAGGGGGTCGTTTGCTAGAAAACCTTAGTGTAAACATGCAACAAGTACATCAGTTTGAGTGCTGTCTAAATCCTAAAATTACTGTGTGTTGATTAGCTAATCACATTAGGTCATCTAGTCACTAAGTTTCAACCACATGATGCATATCCTGCAAATTGAGACATCAACATCCAGATTATGCTAATTTTCTACAACCCATTAGAAATTAGCATACTCTGGAAAAACTTTAACGTCTACTTGAAAACAGCAACTTCTACTTCAACTACACAGCGCAATATTTAAACCAGTGTATGTGACAGTAGAAGTATTGAATTCATGTCAATGCATGTAATCATAGCATGATCTGATATGATGTTGTTATCTGATCTGGTGATGTGATGTGGTCTTCATGTTATAATGTGGTAGTTATAGTACTGCACTGATGTTGTCTTGTTGATATTCATCTATCCAGTATGATGTTGTTAGTTTTTGCATGGTGTGGCAAAATACATGGCCATTAGTTGTTAGACCTAATTCATCTGATGTTATATTTTCAAGATAAGTCATGTGTTACCTTCTTCAACTACCATATCCAAGTTACTGGTATGTTGAAGGCCCAGACCACACAGACAACCCTAAGGCTTACGGCAGTTTAGTGTGTGGCCGGCAGAAAGTTACTGGTATGTGTAGTACTTATGTTTTTCTTTGCTCTTATGTTTATGAGAAACAAATGATTATTTTTCTGAAAGAATAGTCTCGTCATGGACTCTAGAAATATTGCTGCATGTCTTTACTCTGCTAGTCCGTATAATATACTGGGAGCTGGGCTACTACTACCACTGCACACTCTGATCCAGTATCCAGCAATCCTCCAGAAGCTTACAGGTGACAGTACAAGGCCCAGCAGGTCCGGCAGAAACTGGAGATGATGGAACTAATCCACCCAATGGACCCCCCACTCACAGGGAACTCTGATTTAAAAACACAGAAATTCCTGCATAAGAGGGAGCTGTGGCCTTCCGTTGCTATGTTCCTTTTCTTTCAAAACTCCCAGTGCCATTTCTTGGTGGCGGCCCAGGCCCCGAGCACAGGAGCCTGCCCGCATCCGTCCTCCACTTTTCACAGCTTTTTCCCAAGTGTCTTCCTGCTCCAGAAAACTCCGTCAGCAACCCTTGGAGTCGCCAAACATGAGAATTTTTGCACCAAGGTGCGTAAAAAACACACGCCACACGCACTGCCGTAATGAGGGCGAAAACATTACCAACACCCCAACAGCAGCGCTAAACCGGAATGCTAGGAAACTGCTTCCCTGCGTGTGCAGCTATTCACGTACGTAAAATAACGACTCTGTGAGGCACCAAAAATTACTTTAAAAAAATCAAGATGGCGGCCACAGAACAAAGGAAAGACGCCAGCAGCAATGGCGGTCTTTCAAGCGATATTTGAAAGTTAAGTTTGCCAGAAAGGCATGAATTTTGATAGCCACTGGCCTAAAAAGGGTTAAAACACATGATTTAAATGCCAAATGATGGGAAAATGAAGCTTAAATAACAAAAAAATCGAAAACAATTAAGAATTTTGAAAAAAGGGAAAAATTAATATAAACTTAGAAATTTTGAAGAAAAACATAAAATTTGGAAGAATAGTGAATACAAAGATTTGCTGCAAAATAAAAAAATGGCACGACATATTCCAACATTGGGGGTAAAAATTTTTAGATTAAAAATTTTTAAAAACCAAAACAAAATCCAAGATCAAACCAAAAATTGGGTGGAATACACACAAACTGGTCGGAAAAATACTCACGCTCGACATTCCCCTGAAATTACAAGTTGACAAAAATTTATTGTAAAACAGAATTAGAAAATTAAAATATTATATCTGACTTTTAAGTGAGGAGAAAAGAACCAAAAAAATTTTTTTATTTACTCTTAAAAAAAATTCAAAAATTTAAAAACTCAAAATGAACCTCGAGAAGTAAAAAAAAAACCACCTGAATTCTCACTACATTTGATAAAAAGCTCAAACTCAAACAAGGGAAAAATACTCTGCTCACAAAACAAAAAAAATCAAATCCCTCCCAATCAAAACAAAAGCCAAACAACCCCAGCAGTGTGACATATAAAAATCAACTTTTCTCATGGCGCCCCCAAGCATTCCTCGCTTTTTGGGTCCACCTCCACTATATACAACACAACATGAGCCCTCTTGGCTTCATGCTTACACCATCTTCAGCTCTGCCATGCACTACACACTTAAAAACCAAAGTCACCAAATTTTGAATTCAAATTTGCACTGCACCAAGGTGACAGAAATCTTAAAACAGTCTGTCAAACCACAGTTCTACACCCCTCCATTCCCCGAAGTGATATAGAACTGAACTATGCCAGACTTCCTAAAAAAAAAAAAATCAAAATCGTTCTAAACCTAATTCTCAAGTACGGCAGGAATGCAAAAAGCGAAAAAGAAAAATTTTCTCAAGAATCAAAGGCAAACGGATGAACATCCTTGGCCTGTAAGGATATGCGCGCATTCCCCTCTACAAAAAGGAATAACAAAGTAAAATTTCAGCAGGAGTGCCAGAGCCACATACTCTGCAAGAAAAAGAGGGAAAATTAACTTTCACAAGAAAGACTCAAGCCAGCGAGATCATTCACAAAAACTATTGTAGGCCCACAGCAGTATACAATCCTAAAACATTCCATAATTTATCCAAACAAATTCCTTCCGCCTGAGAAATCCTCCCCAAAACACCTTCTCTGCAGCAGTGACTTTCACAAACAAGCGTACTTCCACTAAAAATTTCACTAACTCAAAGGTCCACAAAAATTTGACAAATTCAAAAAGTAACTCAAAAGTGATAAAAAAATTTTAAAAAAATTTCAAATTCTAATAAAAAAAAAAAAAATAAATAAAAAAAAAAAAAAAAAAATACAAAATACAAATTTCAACAAAAAACCCAAAATATAAATTTTAAGCAAAAACAAAGTTTTAACAAGTCTCCCAGAAATTTCGAATTCTGACATAAAAGAATCCAAAATATAAATGTTAAACAAAAACAGAATTTAATTCAACCTCCCAGTCTATCAATTAAATCTTAACACTCCCAATTATCACAAGTTACAAGAGAAAAAAAAAATTTCAATTTCCTACAAAAAAAATTCTAAAAAAAAAAAAATCTGCTTTTGTAAAGTGCATCACCCTAAGCAGTCGGAAAGAAGAAAAATAAAATAGAGTTCCCAATCACTTGTCATTACAAAAAAAAAACATAAATTTTGATGAAAACTTTGGACCAGCCGAAGAATTCAAAGGGTCGAAACATAAAATTTTGAGACGTACTTCATGATTAACAAAACAACTAAACAAATGAAAACCCATTTTCACAATCTCCTCTTCCACATTCGAAGGAATACACAATCTGTACACACAATGTGTTACGAAGTAGGATGGTTGGACTGACAGACAAATTCTAACGAAACATCATTTCAGTACTTTCTTCTAACAAAGCAAAATAAATTTCATTGAATTGCGTCGCTTTTAACAATTGGCAACATTTCCGTCAATTTGGCAAAAAAGAAAAGTTGCTAAGTTAGCAATATCTCGCAAAATTCGTAGCTCTGAATAAAATATCCAAATTCCATTTGTATATATTAAATGAAAACAGTAAAATTGTATTAGGAAATATACCCTTTCTACTCTTTGTCAGTTTTAACAATCGGCTAGATGAATTTATTGGCTAAACACAATATATGAGTTTATTAGCTAAACACAATATATAAGCTTGGCCAAACTAATCAACACTCTTTGCCAAAATAAGTGAAAGTGATGTACGCAGTCTGCAATTAGTTTAATTAAAAGAAAAATCAAACCATTCATTTATAAGATAGTATATTTTTATATCCATTTATTTATTATTTAAATCGAAAAAATAATAATAAACATTAACAAACACATTTAATTTAATTGCGTTGCTGAGCAACATGATATATCCTCATAAAATTTTAAAATTTACTTAACCATTTTGATTTTTTTTTAATACTTTTCATTGTTGAGTAAAAGCTTGTGAAAAATAAACCATGGTGATAGATTTTCCATTTAAATTCATGTTTTCAAATAACTCATGATTTCAGAAAGTGACTATTTAAAGCAAAAATCTGCCACCAAACTCAGAGATAAAATTTTAATTCATTTTCACGTTTTAAACAAACGGTTTTTAACCTTTTCGTTTGGAGAAACCAGGGAGTTTGAGAGTAGAACTCCTAGAAAAAAGTTTCGTTTTCAATTAATATCTCGACAACCCCTGGCCTTAGAAACTCGAACTAAATTTAAAGGGGTTATTTTAAGGCTACCCTCAAAATTTCATTAAATTCAGTTCAGCAGTTTTCCCATGATGATGAGACAAATGAAAGTTTTGTTTTTCATTAATATCTCGAGAACCACTGGTCGTAGAAACTCGAAACATGGACATTAAGTGGGACTATTTCAAGGCTACCCATAAAATTTTATCAAATTCGGTTCAGCTGTTCTCCCGTGATGATGGAACAAACAGATTTTCAATTTTATTTATATAGATTAGCTTGAGTGATGTTGGGTCTGGCTCATTTCACTTTGCTTATACTTTTTACAAGTTTTCAACTTTCCTTTTGTTCCCCTTTGTTGGTCAATTTACTAACGTCTTTTGCCTCTTTAGTTTTTCATATATATATATATATGTATATATATATACCTTTGTATAAATTAAAACAGAAAATTGTAAATAGCTATTGCGACATAAGACTACATTGGGTTAAGACCCATGTGGGTCTTCAAGGAAATGAAGCTGCTGATAAATTAGCATGAGAAGCTACATTAAAAGGTGAAATTAATTATAGTTTAATTTGAGTAAACTTCAAATTAAAAACAAGATCAAAGATTATTGCATTAAAAATTGGCAAGAAAAATGGGACTTTGAGGAAAGCGGGAGGGGTCTTTATCAACATTCAGTCTCTACTAGAACATGGAGCCTTTAGAAATTATCAAAACAACTTTTTCGGAAAAGATAGAACTGCTACTGTCAAGAAGCAGAGGACACTGTGAGACATTGTATTTGTGACAGTGATTTGTGGACAAATATAAGAAAGGCCTACTTTCCTATAAACTTTAAGGAAGTTGCCTTGAGCAATCTATGTTGAGCTTATAAAGCTAGGAAAGGTGTTATTAACTACTGGAGATTGAAATGAACTTATGATTTGGAGTCAGCCAAGTGTTGTCCCCATTAATAATACAAGTTGTATTATTTAATTTTCTCCCAATTTGGGGATTTTAGTTATTGTTTTTACCAAGTGTTATATTTGCTGTGCTCATTTTAATCTTATAATATTAAATTGCGATGTTTTGAAATTGATGTGTGATTTTATAAGATTGTACTTGTTGTCTACTATTGATTTATTGTAACTACTTCGATTGTAACTAATTTTGATTGTTGCTCCGCACCTTTGCTTTGTATTGGTATTTGACTGTTTACTATTAAAGTGATAGGGCTTCAGTCAGTGGGTGACTTTCAACAGGTTGCAGGACGTGACTGCTGGTCACTTTTATCCTCTCTGTGGGGTCATGTTTTTGCTTTTTGTAGTGGTGGCGGAGGCTTGTTGTACATGGTTGTAGTCCCATGGGGTATCCACATCATGGCTACTTAATCAGTATGGACTGGGTATCCCTGGAGACCTATAGTGGCGACTGAATCTTCTTGCCATATACCTTCGGGTGGGGTGGTTTAGCATTTGAGTTATTCAATTGTTCACCAATCCACAGCACTTTTTCCCCTTTATGGATTAGTTATCTACTAATAAATTCTAGATTGTATATTTCTATTGTTACCTAGGTTAAAACTTTATCTTAATATATGAGCTAGAGTTGGGTTGTTAATTGTAGCTGTTGTTAATGCATAGTTTTTGTTTTTAAATATCCTTATATATATATATATTAAATAGTAAATCCAATGGTAGAATGGAAGAAGTAACTCATAATACACTATCTTAAAAACATTTTTAAGCCTACAGAATACAATGAAATAAAATGAAATTCAACAATAAAGAGGAAATTATAATACATATTACAGTTCAAAAAGCTAAAGATAATCAACAAGTGTCAATGGAGAGGAATCGAAAAAAGGAATACCAAAATAATCAAGCATTAAAGCTTGCACGTGGAAGAGCTCTAGGCTTAAGAATAGTTCATTTCGATAAAATTCTTTATCAAGTCCTAATATTTTAAATGAAATGAACACAAAAATGCTTGTTTCTGAAACACAAGATAGATTTTATCTATAAACATGTGTTATTAGGACGACAAGCATAAAGATTGAAAAAATAGAAACAAAACATAAATACCTTAAAATACACATCAAATGTACAATCGTGATGAGCAAAATATGACTAGATCAATGTTGCCATTCGATAAAGTGTAAAGAAGTAATCTACTGTTGCCAAAGTGAGTAATAAAAACCGTACTGCGTAATGGCAGTAAAATGTGACATTATACAGTAAAAGCTGCAAAATAGAAAGATGAAAATATATTGTAATGTAAAAACAAGAGAATGTAGAAGTAAGGCTAAAATAAGATACTAAGGAGAGAATATTAAGAATTTTAGGCTAATCGAAATTTATTAACTATACCATTTACTAAATATGCTGGATATTCATATAATTTACTGGTAATTATGAGGTTATTTATGTGCAAAGCATGAAATTTTTTATCTGATAATCTATAAATTCTAAAAAGTTGATTAAGTATAATATTTCTAAATAATTTAATCGAGTTGCAGGAATTAAAAAGTAATATTTTATTAATATTGAATTTAAAAAAATCTTTTTTATCATATAAATTAGTAACTATCTCATTAGTAGGTTTTATAATTAGATCTAAATCCAAATAATTAATATTTTTACTAATAGTAGTTTCATTAGGTATTAATTCCAAATTATCTGGATAGAAATCTATATATATGACATAATTATCAGTAAATACTAAACAAATCAGGTCATCTACATATCTATAAATTTTATAATCTGTAGAAATTATATATACATATATATATAACCTCCAAATTAAGCCCACTGCTGTTCATTTCTTTTTTTTGGCACAGCAGACATGTTTTAACTGTTTTTTTTTATTGTTTTATTTTATTGTTTTAATGTTTGTCATTAATTATTTGGTATTAGATATTAATTCTTTTTTTTTTCTAACACACACACACATATATATATATATATATATATATATATATACAGAGAGAGAGAGAGAGGAATTTAAAAAAGACTTACATATCTGTGTGAGATCTAATACTGGTAAGAAACTGCAGCAAAGTTGTTCCCATTTGCCTGCAATGCTAAAACATATCAGTAAAGTAAAAATTGTGATCTGTTATATAAAAAACACTAGCAGATATTAGTAGTTTGAAAACATGATAAAGTAAATAAATAAATAAGTAAATATTTTATGTATCAACATGAAATGTCATCATAACTAACAATTATAAGCACACAAAAATACGAGCAACAAAAATAGTATATTTAATTTTATGTGAACTCCATGCGAGTAACACAAGTGCACAGCTTGATAATAAGGTTATAATTCAGTTTTTTTTTTTTAATCTTATTTTGTTGTTTTATCTTGATGGAACAGTGAATCTCATACATAAAAAGAAATTATTTGTTCCACATAGGTAAAACTAAGAGAAAACAGATTGGATATTCCAATGAAAGATAAATATAGTATGATTATATACTACATGTGTATCTCTGTTTAATATAACTATTAATTAAATATTCCATAACTTTTCTTTAATTTAAGACAAAAATTTTCTTTTGGCAAAATAATTTTCTGTATTCTTTCATGTAAAGTTGGATGAGTGTGCACAATTGAGTAATATAATTTTTTAAGAAAGTTATAACATCCCCCCCCCCCCCCAATTTTGTCCCATAATTTGATAAACTAACAATAAAAAATATCTGAAGAAAAGCATGAATTTATAAAAATCACATTTAGAATTCAATTTTTTTTCTTCCAAGTCTACTATAATGTGTCACATCTATTTTACAGTACGTATCTGACACTCAGCAACTGCCCACTGTATTCTACTCAGCAACTACACACTGTACTACCACTATATACAACTACCTACTGTAAAAATTAAAAGTAAATGTTTGCCAGTAAAACAGTGAAAGTTGAAATTCAAAGATGGAGAAATAAACTAGATGTTGATTGCTTCATATAAGTTTTTTAAATTTTAGTACATTATTATAAAACGTATATAATTCTCAACATCAATCATTAAATTGATTGATACCAAGAAAATAAACATTTCTTTTTGAATATCAACCACTACATTGATGATGTTATGAAATATAAAGTTACTTTTTGATGTCAATGACTTCAGTCAAGTTATTTCATTTACAATCTAATAATAATAAAAGCTTCTGATGTGAATAACATGTATGGCTGGGCTTTCTCTGGAAAAACAGAGTGTTACAAAAAATGCAAACATTTTAGACACTTATACCACGAACCACATAATTAAATGTAAATAATTTTCTTTTTGTTTTGATGGAAATAGCGTCCAGATTATGAATATATAAAATTAATTTTAATATTTTGAAAGTTTTTTTTTTTAAAGACTTAAGAAAGAAGCTCTGTATGCAATTTTTTCTTCTTCATTTTCTTTTACTTTCATTCAAAATATCTTTTAAACTATAAAAGATAGATATAAGTAGTAAATGACAAAAATATGTACTAGAAAATTTAGTGAAATCTATAGTTACTTTTAAAAAATGCTTTTACAGTTTTTGAGTAATCATCATGTCAAGTGGAACAAGATTGAAAATATTCCGTTTTTCAAGTTTGTAATGCTTATATCTTAAAAACTAAAAACTGGATTTTGAATCAAGCTCTAGTTTTTTGAAAAAATTTAAAAAGGTATCTGTTGAAACAAGTTTTTCTTTTTTTTTCATTTATCATACTTTGAAAATCACTCATTTGAAATATCTTTGAAACTAGATGTAAGCAAAAAATATATGTAAGAGGAAATTTTATTTTAAATCTATATTTATTTTTAAAAAGGGCTCTTATAGTTTTCAAGTAATCATCAAGTTGAAGTATGAAAATTTTACATTTTACAAGTTTGTAATGCTTATATCTTAAAAACTAAAATTGACAGCTATAAACAATATTAGAATTTGTAGCTCTTTGAAAGCTCTATAAGTGTATATAATCAGATTTTGGATTGAATTTCTTTTTTTCAATATCGCAAAAGTTCTTTCATTTTACAAAATGTTATTCACACGAAACCATTTTGGTTCCATTGGACTAGAGCTACCGCCAATTTTTTTCAATGGGCATTGGAAATTATGCTAATTATAATAACTACTTAGTAGAAAAAATTCAAATTAAAAAATAACTTATAATTGTTAAGACACTGATTTTCTGCACCAAGTCAGTGTTTAAAAGTTAATTTCTTATCATATGTTATGTTTGCACCGCAACCCCAAATATGCTAATTTTTTTTTTTGTGCGTGTTTCAGCATTTTTATAGCACAAATTAAAGTAATGTGAATTGAAAGTCATTACTTTTCAGACTCCAATTTTCCTGTTCTGGTGTTTCAATTTAAACTTTGTCTAGAAATCAGAAAATATATTCTGAGTAAGACGAAGATTTAGCTTTGGAAATGTTTCAGAAAATTATTTGTTTCCACAACATCTCCTCTAACCCATTAGCAGTCGAGTCTAATTAACAAGATACATTAAAAATCTTCATATTTAATTTATATTTGCTCTTATTATATAAAAATATTGTCTTTTTTTGTAATTTAAAATGTATATATGCATGACAAAACAATCAGTTTATTATTTCATCATGCATACTTATGCCAAAATATGGAATGAACTGCCTGGGCTGACCACAGGCAATTTGTGCACACATGTACCTGTGCTTACCATCCTTATGGCTACGAAACTTAAAAGGGGCAGTGATTATAATTAGTATTTATGTGAATATTATTTTATTTGTAAAACAAAATATTGATTGATTATTATTTATTACTTCTATAAGACATTTACCAGAAATTTCTGGTCATTTTTTTTTTTAATTTTATTTTGTTTTGTTTTGTTAAATGCAGTCTTGTCTATAGTTTTTCCTGTTGTTGATTTTTCTGTGGCATTAATGTTAAAGCCCTTTAATCAGAACTTCTGCCAATAGAACAAAACACAATTTACTGAAAACAATATCTAAAAAAAATACATACAACAGTATTAGATGCAGAGTGCATAATTATTCCCAGAGTGTAGACAAATCTTCCTAGAACATAACTTTCTTTATGGAGATTGAAAAATTTGCTTCCTCTGTAAAAAATAAAAATTGAATTAAATTTTAAAATGAAAGATTAGATTGCAAAACAAAAAATATTTGAAATAGAATGTTCATAAATAAAAGAAGGGAATTATATTTTCTAGTACATAATGATTATTTAGATTTTGCATGGATCGTCAGGTTTTCTTTAAGAGAAAAGTGGATTTCTTTTTTATCACCATTCACTTCAATATATCAAATCAGCTGTTTGAAATAATTAATATGACAAGAGTTAAAAATATATGATAAAACTTTTTAATAGACTTGTATATTAAATTCATTTATTAAAATCTGCAGCAGCAGACAGTTGTGATGCTTCATATTAAAAAAGTAAATATAATTTCAGAATAGGTAGTAAAGAGGATAAAACTGCAAAAGATAAATGTCATATTTTTGGTAGAAAGTCACGGCAAGTAAATGTTTAAAAGTCCATTTTTCAGCCAATGCAATTTTTATGTTGCTGTAAGAAATGCTAAAATCCAATTTCGATTTAAGTATTTCTATTGACAATTAAATGTGTCTGAATTAGAAGTCATTACCCATAGACACTAATCTTAATATTTCTCTTGAAATATTGACCTTGCATAAGAAAACCTTGACCTTGTGTCAGCTTTCCGAGTTACATGAAGATTTAATTTTTCAAATGTTTTTTAATTTTCTTCCAGAACATCAACTTTACTGATCTGATAAAAAGAATAGCTAAATTACTAATATAATATAGATATATATGGTTATAATTAGATCTATGCTCTCCTATGCCTCACAGACTTAAACTATAATCTTGAGAGTCGAAAATACACTGTAAACCTTTGAAAGAAGCATATTTGGTGGTATACAGACAAATGGAGTGTGGTCAAGGTTTAATTTCAAACTATACCACTTATAAAAAAAACACAGACATTGTTAAACACAAAGATACAATGAATGAAATGAGTTGGATATTATTCAAATGTCCAACAAAATGGGTAGTAAATAATTATTTCTGACCAGGCCAATTGGAATTATACTTAGAGGGAGACCAAAACAGATGGACTGATTGTGTAGACAAGGATTTTGGCATTTGCAGAACTAAGAACTGGAGAACTATCATGATAACAGATCAAGATGGAACAAAATCATCGAGAAGGCCTGGGCCCACACCGAGCTGCCGAGCCAATTGAAGAAGAATACAACAACTTTCACCTATAAAAGGCTAATTCTAACTGATTACTAGACAACTGAAAACATAATTTCATATTTCAAATACTTCTATTACTATATAAAAATATTGCTTTTTGTCAATATTTGTGATCATTGACTGATTATTTTTGTCTACCATACAAATGTAAAAATGATGTCACGTACTTATGTCAAAAATTGTTTATTGTTTCATTAATAATAATTTTATTTATTAAAAAATATTTATTTATTATAATTTATTACTTTCATCAGAATACATTACCAGATATTTTGTTAAATTTACATTGATTACACAATGTTAGAAAATGAGAATTGCCATTAATATTGTTCAGATTTGCTGGAGGTGTTTACACTGGGTGCAGCATTTCTGCTTATTTTTAGATGTGTTTTTTTCTGGGGTTTTATCATACCTGTGGTCTTTTTTGTGGCAGCAGCCCTTTTAGCATATATTACAGTATATAATTATATTAGAAATAAAACTTTAAATGACTACTTTTTCATAGAAATAGGAAAATAATTCTACCACATATAAATTATTTTCATCAAGCTACACCTATCAATCCATTTTTGCTCTGTATATATCAACATATCAAAATCACATAATAAAAATACATACATAAAAAATAACACCTTAAATTATTTTGCCAAAACAAAAATTTGACCTTTTCTAAAAACATGCATGCTTTAATACCTAATCTACACATAAAACTCTATAAAATTATGAGGTTCATGGTTCTAAAAAAACTATTTTTCATGGAAAGATAACATAAAAGCAAATGTTTTTTAAATGTGCAAATGTTTTTTAAATGTATAAAACAGCTAGAATATAAAAGGTGTTTTTATGTATGGTTCAAGAGGGAGAATAATAATAATATATGCATGGTAAAACAAGCAAAATACAATGCATAGAAATATTTATTCATAATTATCCACATTAAACGAGTAAAAATATTAACCTATCATATTGGTTTAAAAGAGGATAAAAAAAATGTCCAGCAATGGCCGAGAATTTATTTTCTTTCATCATAAGTTCTTGAGCCTATAAAATAAGCAGAGAAAGTCACTTAAATTTTTTAAATAATTCAAACTGGACATTTATATACTGAATATATTATTTGAAATTCAGTACAATATAAATATATATAATTAGATTAAGGAATAATGCAACCAATATGCATTTGCAATTAAAAATTAGTTAATAAAATAAAATAAATTAAATTTTAGTGTCTCTCAGAAATAGGCAAGTAGAATACAGTATTTTTTTTTTCTTTTTACAAATCTGCATATTTTTATTGATATGTGGTAAAAATTTTGTAGTGATATGTTGATTAGTTACAACAACTAGATTAGGGTGGTATTAAATCTCCACTTACCTTTTCTGTTGCTACAAATAAATTAGCAATCCAAAATGCTACCGCAAGGATCATAGTATATTTGAAAAAAAAAATTTAGGAAATTTTACAAAAATTTTAGGAAAATATAATAACATTTTAAAAAAAATTCTGTTATAACTTAGTAGTAGTTATATACAAAATATGCAAAACTAATACATTCCATCATACTAATTTTCAGCATAAGTATATTTTTTCACTTTTCAAATAATATATAAGTTATTTACCTACATTTTAATTCAACCTTCAAAATCTGGAATTTGCAGATTTCAGATTTTAGAATTTTCTGAATTATAGATAGTTTGGATTAAATTCAAATTCAATATCAACTAATATAAAACAATTTTAGTAAAAACAATAAAAAAGGACAAGTTAACCAATTAAAAATATTATTTAATACATCTAAAATTAGATAGGATTTTTTTAAATTCAGAAGAAAATTTCAAAATTTTATATGGCAACATAAGACAAAAGTTTGCATAATCATGCACAAAATACATTATAGTTCAATGATCACAAAACTTAACAGTTTCAATCATTATAGTGAAATATAGTCATGATACAATGTTTGTGCTAGTGACATCATTAGCCCCCTTGGGAGAAGGGACAATTTACCCCCCAGTGGTAAACGATTTTAGAACACATTCGTCTAACTTACGGTACGCAAGTGAAACCAAAAGTAAACATTCATCGCCCAAATTTGTTACAAAAGAAATTGAAAACCCTGTGTGGAAATATTTTCTTATTGAAATGTGCTTGCTTTCAATCTCAACTGACTGAATTTTGATTTTTTTTAGGAATTTAATGAAAATTTCGAAAATTTTAGGAATGTGGATAATATTTTAGGAAATTAAGGAAAACAGAAAAAATAAGGAATTTTAGGAAGAATGCGATCCCTGCTACTATTTTTCTTCCACATCCTTTTAGATCATACTTTTAAGCTTGATTTAAAAAAAAAAGCACCCTGATAACTCCTGTACCTCATGCCATAATACTCAGCTATTGAAGACGTCTTTGCACTTAAATTTTTTTAATAAAATTAATTAATTAAATTTTAGTGTCTCTCAGAAGTAGGCAATATTGTATTTTTTTTTTCTGAGATCAACACACTTTTAATGATATGTGGTAAAAATTTGGTAGTGATATGTTGATTAGATACAGAGATATGAATTTTTTCCTCAAGTACTGCCTCTAAAAATGGAGTCTCGGGAAAAACCATTTATGTGCAATTTTTCAAAACTTTGACAATTTATATCTCAAACTATGTAGCCTGGAGAAGAAACATTTTATATGGACTAGTAACTTGTTAGTAGTAGCAAGTAAAAAAAGTTTCATGAAAATCTGAGTCAGTGGTGTCATTTCAAAATTTAATTGGGTGATATGACATGGAATGGTCCGGAAGTTCTTTATTGATTGATTTACATTTCCTGTGTTAAAAATATTAGCAATCCAAATCCCACCATTTTTCTTTCACAGCTTTTTAGATCATAATTTTAACAATAACTAAAACAATAAAGCGACCCGATAAATCTAGTGACTCATGCCATAATACTCAATGAATGACCTCAATCTTTGCCCTTTAAAAATGTTTTAATGAAATTAAATTAAAACATTAAAATTAATTAAATTTAAAAACTGAAATTAATTAAATTTTAGTGTCTCTCAGAAATAGGCAATGTTTAAACAGTATTTTTCTTTTTTAAATGTGCACATTTTTATTGATATGTGGAACAAATTTGATAGTAATACAGTCTGTTACAAAAGTATAAGACCACGAGACTTTTTGTTATTTAAGTAATTAATGAAATGTTTTTTTATTCAAAATCAAAACAACTCAATGTCAGTACAAGTTTTAAATAAAATTTAGCAACTTGCATGTACTAAATTCATGTAAGAAAAATATAACAGCAATATAATAAAAAAGTGGCACAAATACCTGTTACAAAATAAGACCACATGTGGAAAAAGAAAGTTTTAGAAAATTTAGTAAGTTGTTGCTCTATAATTATTCTGAATAACTTGAAACACACGATTTGGCATCGATTTAACTAAATTTTTAAGGACGGATTACGGAATATTGCCCCATTTTTCCATAATGGCGACTTCCAATTCATATGCCGAATGATATTGTTTGTTGTTTTCGTATATTTGTCAAGACCAATAATTCTAGAGGTTTTCCATGGGGTTTAGGTCAGGGCTAAGGCTCGGCTAAGATATAACATCAATCTTTTCTCTTTTGAACCATGCTTTTGTTGATTTAGATGCATGACTGGGAGCATTATCTTGTTGGAACTTCCACTTCAGCCCTCCTAAAAGTGGTCCGAAGCATATCAGACTTTTGTATAACATCCGTTGATAACTGTCCGAGTTCATTGTGCCATCAACTCTTTGCAGATCACATTTTCCTGCATATGAGAAAGCGCTCCACACCATAATGGAACCGCCTCCCATCTGCCTACTGAAGAACTCACGAGAGTCATGCCAGTAGTAGTTGTTGCGGTCCAGACCATCTAAGTTAAATTTTTTCTCGTCCGAAAATATTATATTTTTCCATGTAGAGTTCCAGGACATGACATTCTTTGTCCACTTCAAAAGTGCTTTATGATGTTTAAGAAGTCATGGTTTGCTTCTTAATTTCCAAAGTATAACATCAACATTCGACTTCAAACTTAGCCACACAGTTACACAAGACACTTGTTTATTTGTCTGCTGTGCTATTTTACGAGTGGACTGGTAGTTTTCATTGCAATCTTGAAAATTTGCCTTTTATCACGAGCTGATAACTGCTTTTTGCGACCACATCTTTTCTGCTTTCCATACAATTCTTTTTTACTCAAAACATTATGAATAGTCGTTTTAGAACGATTGAGAATCTTACTTATTTCACATTCCGACTTTACTTTTCCGTTGTAGAACCAAATTTTTCACACTTTTACTTCAGACAAATCACTTCCATGAGGCATTTTAATAATCCAAAGAATCAAACAGTTCAATTCTGAATTTCTGCCTTTTTTCCTTCCTTCCATCCTTTCCAGATGGTTTAGGTTACAGTTAAACTCTGAAGTTAAACAAAAATCGTCTGCATTATTGGAAAAACTAAAGTGGTCTTATATTTATGTAACACCGTGATTTCGAAAAATCGTTTAGCATGAAAAAGATATTCGATCTGTTTTTTTTCTAAGCTAAATCAACACTGCCAAATTGTTTCGTTTTATACACCTTCTTTGAAATTCACATTCAATGTTGTCTTTGTTGAGAAAGGGTAGAATTTTGAGTGGTCTTATAATTTTGAAACAGACTGTATGTAGATTGGACACAGAGATATAAATTTTTTCCCTTAAGTATTGCCTCTAAAAGCAAAGTCTCAAAAGAGTCTGCTTTATGCAATTTTGAACATTTTACATCTCAGAAATCAAGCATATCAGAGAAATTGCTATCTCAGATGTGGCCCTAACAAGAAAAAATTTATATGGATTAATAACTTGGTGGTAGTAACAAAGGAAGGAAAAAAAAGTTTCATGAAAATCTGAGTTGGTGGGTGTCATGGCCTGGGTGAACTGACATGGAATGACCCAATAACTAAAGAACTACTATGTAAAAGAAAAACTCTACGAGATCTGCCAAGACGCTTGCTTACGGGGTTCCTGCATCTTCAGACGCGTAACCCCACATCGAAAGTATTGAAATGTCCATTAGTTTGAAGCGATTATAGCAATATGGTCATAGCAATTGCACTCTTCTCCGAAGAGGGTGCTCTGTTTCAGTGGACTTGATGCATGGATGCAGATGAAAATTCTTGTCTTGGGAGGCTGAACCCATAAGTAGGTACTGGAAAGGAAAGGGGGCGGGGCAGGGCTGGGACCAATAAAAAAAAATCAGTGAAGTTTACAAGTTTAGGATATAATAAAAAGTTTACAAAGTTATTAAAGAGTTACAGATTACATATTAAATAAAAATTTTAAATAAATGTTTAAGAGGTTGTAAATAATTTACAGAATAATTTACTTTTTACAATTTACAGTTAGTCATTTTCAAATTTTCAGTTGCTCTTGTTGCGAATAAAAAAGGCCCTTTTCAGGGTACACAAAGGCGAGATGGGGTGCAGACGCTAGTACAGGATTGTACTATAAATTCAATTTACAATTATATCTCAAGTTAAATCTCAATTTAAATTACATTTTTTAAAATTACATTATAATTAGTTACAATTTTCTACATGAGATAAAAGAACGTGGACGAGGGTGCCGTAAACACGCAACGCGAGTGGCAAATGCTAGCCATACTATTGGCCCGTGACAAGGCCTTGAAAGAAGAGTCGAAAAAACGCCAAGTCCTTGAATCGGAGTGGCGCCATCTATCTTCGATCCGCGAGGGTAGTTGAAAAACTAGGAAACACCCGTTTGAGGGACTAGTGTTATGTAGCTTTTTGCTCCCCTTTGAAATTATACTATTTATACTTTATTTATTTATTTATTCTTTTATATGTTAATTAGATTTTATATTATTACTTTCAAATTAAGTGATTATCATTGTTTACATCTCCAATTTATTATTATTTACATTTCCAAGATTACCATATTTAAGTTATTTATATTTTACATTATTTTCATTAGCCTGTGATCGTATAGTTTTTAACAATAAATAAAGTTTACATTTGATTACTATTATTATTCTTTTTGTTTCTTTATTTACTTTAATTTATTACCTACAGCTTGGTCTGTGCTCAACTGTTGTTGTTGTTGAAACCCAGACCGTCTGACCGGGGCCGGCGGGATTAGTTCTGCTTCTTATCGGGCCTATGCCTGCGGCACTGCTGTAGCTCGTGACGTCATAAAGTACATCCCACAATTTGCAACTTACAGCATGTGTTTGACAGTATGATCGTGTAAATATTGACGAAGATACAGATGTATCCCAATAAGGTAAGCTATATCGTTAATATTTTTATTATCTAGGTATAATAATAATGCATGGTGTTGTTAATTTCTAATATTTAAGGGAAAATGTAATCAATTTGTCCACATTTTTCAAGATACTTAAAGTGATGCACATGCAGTATAGGTCTAACGAACGTATCACCGAAAGGGGTTTTCTTTTAAGTGTATTTTTAAAATCTAGAACATGATTAGAAGTGGTCTAGAACTAGATACATGGATGTCAAGATTTTAGGTAGCGTAATTTATTCAAATCCAACGTCAAATTCGTCCGTTGAACGAGTATTTTTGCTACGTAAGAAGCTGATGGAAATCGGGTATAAATAAACATACCTTAATGGAATAAGTAGAATGCAAATACATGTTTTTTTATTTATGCATTAGCATAATGAAATTTTTCTTAGTAAGGTTTGTTGTTGTCAATATAAACAATTGTTCGATTTATATATGTAAAGTGTAGAGTTAGACATTTTTGCGGATTGTTGTTGCACCCCCCTAAAATTTTTGGTACCCCCCCCCCCCCCCCCCCCCCCAAAAAAAAAAAAAAAAATCTACACCCTCAAATTTTTTTGTGTAAGTAATTAAAAAAGTAAATGTGCAGAAAATTTCATGCAAATAAAATTTTTACGTTATCTTGTTCTTTTTGTGTACGTTTTGATTTTTTTATTAGTGAGTCAAAAAGGAATCATTGATCTGCAATTTGTAAATGGTCTATGGGCAATTGTCATATTGTCGTAGCAAAAGGCAAGATTAAAATTGAGAATGTTTTTGCTACAGTACTATCAATTAATGAATAATGTAACTTTATTCTTTCAATCATCTGACCTCCAAAGAGACTGGAAACCAATGGTTTTATTTATTTCATGCACATGTGTATTAAATATAAAAATGTGAAATACACAAATCATTTTTTTTTTTTTTTTCCACATGCATTTTTTGTAATTAGAAAAAAAAAATCTGAATTTCATAATTTTTTTTTGGAAAAACTGACATTCATATTGGCTCCGAAAACTTTTCGTGGATTATTTAGCTTATTATTGTTTCATTAAAATGCAGATGACAACACTCAGCAACCTTAAAGTGTTAAAAGTAGAATTTTCAAAACTTCACATCACAGGTGAAAATCGTCTGTCAATAAGTAACGTCTAAAATTATTTTCGTTGAAAAAAAAAAAGCAGGTAAGATTTAAGCTATTAAAATAAGTTTTGTAAAATAGTTTGTCATTGTAATACAGTATTATTTTTGATATTTAACCGATTTATTCAAATTTATTAAATTATTTCTGTTGTAAAAAAGCGTATCACCCGAAAGCGATTTTTTAGTTTTTTTTTAAATTATTACTATTTGAGACTACTGTCTTTTCCTGTCATTCACGCTAATCTCTACATTTCATTTTACCAAAACAGGGATTACAATTTAATCTGAAAGTGCACAATAACAAAAAATAAATATTTTTATATCACAACCCTGCTGTCAATTATAAATGTAACTTCCGAAATAGTCGTTCATAATGGGCGTGATCACTTATTGACGCTTAAAATATAAATCTAATGTCTGTATTATTATGTATGTATATTATTATTAAGTATGTATGCATATTATTATTATGTATGCATATTATTATTAAGTATGCATATTATTATTAAGTGAATATATATATTATTAAGTATGTATGTATATTACTATTAAGTATGTATTATTATTAAGTATATATATATATATATATATTATTAAGTATGTATGTATATTACTATTAAATAAGTATTAATATTATATTAATTAATAGTATTAAACAATTATTAATAGTATATTAATTATTAAATATTATTATTAAGTATGTATGTATATTAGGATATATGTTATGTAAATCTGACAGTTAAAACTTTTGAAAGACCTTATTACAAAAATGTTTTAGAAGAACTATATAATTAGAAATTTAATTAACTCTGCCCAAAAGCATTATTATATATATATATAAGAGGTCATAATGTGTTTCTGTGCATTAGGTTATTTAAGAACAAAAGCTAGATTTCTCAAGTAAATGAATTTTATGAAAAAATAAAATTCAAAAGGTTAAAATCTGGCATTGAATCTTTTAGAAGAAAATAAGAAAAAAAACTCGTAACTACGGAAATATTCAGTATTTTTTTACTTTACAATCTTATTTATATTCCTTCTTTATATATATAATTTGTTTTCGTTATTTTTATTCAATTAAATCATTTTTACTTCAACGAACTTCTATTACTCTAAAATATCGACTCCATAATCGACGCTGATTAAGAACTGGAGCAAAGTGTAAACGCCGTGGATGGGATGTAAGTTGTGACGTCACGAATCCTGCATCTAGGCCCGATAACAAGAAGAAATCCCGTCGGCCCCGGTCTGACCTACCAGAAAGGTGTTGTTGTTGTTGAGACCCAGACCGTCCGACCTACCAGAAAGGTGTAAGGTAACTGCATGGACGGCCGGGAAGTGCCACCCAATTTAGACCGGAACCCAGTGGGGGAGGCATCCACAGGGACCGTACCCTCCTTCCCCTACCACCAACCTCTCGGAAGGACTTTCGGACCCACATGTTTAACGTGATCGTACTCCGCATAAACACGGCGGCAGTTTTGGCAGCGGCTGGAATCGAACCCGGGCCTACCGAGTGCAGCTCCAGCGCGCTAACCAATGGGCTACCGCGCCCCTGTGCTCAACTGTGTAACACTTTTAAAACACTTCAACAACATATAACCTCTAAAATTCACTTACCTTTAAATAAATAAATAGCACAGCCAACAACATCTTAATAAAACACAACTCATTTGTTAAATTAAAAATTAACTTTCATTAACAATTAAGAATTTAAATTTAAACATTAGGATCTCTAAAACAATTATTTGATATATAGTACATTGCTCAAAATTAAAATCTATTAAAATTACCCAATTACAATAACCCAGGACACAGAATCCACTCTGGTCTGAAGACCAGAGATTGGTCTGCCTGGAGCTGGCTGTCCACCCCCAAAAATGTTAAGAGAATACAAGAAACTTAAAAGAATGCTATATCACAATCTCCAATCATCACAAACCCAACATCATTTCAGTACAAAAGAAAACAATGGCATAACACTCGTACCAATTCGAATTTAAATTATTTTAAACATTTATCAAGATTGATTTTTTTTTTCTCTTTGTAAATTATATTGCATATCATTTAAAGTTGATGTGAGGGTGGATACAAAAGAATGACACGTAAGGTCAATAATAGGAGATGGATTAATATTTATGAGGACCACTGCTCTGATGTGAAACACTCACGGAGGCCGGCTCATTGAAAACAAAACACCTCAGGTTGGCCGATAAACTAAACACTACACATCCCGCGGAGCACCTGAGCGGGCCGGTTCATTGGAAGCAAAACACTTGTAGAGCACAGGCAAATGAAAGCACCAGAACACCATACTGTGGATTTGCATTGGACTGGTGGTAGCGTTGATTTAGAGAAAGCCTCTTAGGAATGAAGTTACACTTTGATAACAAAGTTAATCTGGAGTAGGTCTGTTATGAACGAAAACGCTGTTTGATAAATGCTTGGTCATCCCCATCTCCAATCCTTGGGTCTGAGTGGTAGCCAATTTCTTTAATTTTTGTATTTAACATCTGGTGCAACTGGAACATCCAGTGACAGTAGATCAAACATGATGAGCCAAATTTGTGATACTGGCTCATGCATTTCCAGCGACCGCGGAATACGGGCGCCCTTGTATGGGGCCCCGTTCCACGGATCCTAGCAGCAACGAAAAACCACCACCTCCAAAAATACCGGTCAGGAATCGAATGCCGCCAGGCAACACGCCTGCCTCCCAGGAGACGCTAAACTTGGCGAGCGAAACTCTGCGCTTCGTGCAGAGCGCCCACGCATACACTGCGGAAATAAAACGCTGTTATGCCAAGAACCATTAAACGGATCACTTCCGCCAAAGCGGCAACCCGCCGCACAGCAACCCACCGGATGCGCTGGCACCCTCTTCTAGCAGGTGTTTAACTGATAAGCGGTTCAAGGCCAAGTTTTGCCTAAAAATGCATCCTTTTTTCTTGCTCTCATGAATGAAGTGAATTGAAGTTAAAACACGAGAGCGAAAAGCCAAAAGATTAACAAAAGATATTTTAACGTTTGAGGATGCATTGCGTATAATTTTGAATAATAAAACAAAGAAAAAGGATAACAAATTACGTTAAAGGGGAAACAAATCGCCGAAATATTCAAAAACACCCAATAAATTTTGAATTTTGAAGGGAAAGGGGAAAATAACGAATTTTAAGCAATTACAAATTTTGAACTATTACTTAAATTTAGAACTGTCAAATCTCGGCATAACACTAGGTATCGACACTTCTTCCATTTGGTCTCATTAGAGCCAAACAGAATGTGTTGAGGCCTACGCTTCCTGAGATAGGAAGGCACGGTCGGGTCATAGACCTGATCGACGTCTCTCATACAGAGTCTACTGGAGTTTTTCTTGTAAAAATTTTGAGTGAAGAGCCCAATGCACTCTGTAATGCCAGATATTTTAAGATCATGGTGTATTACCTCATTCTGGACGTATCGAGGAGCATTAACAATGCATCGCAAGATTTTATTTTGAAACACTTGCAATCTCCCTATATGGCTTTTTGCTGCCGCCCCCCATACTGGACAGGCATACAAAAAGCTCGGTACGATGATCTGTTTGTAAGTAATCAACTTGTTTTCCAGGGAGAGATGGGATTTCCTACCGAGGAGGGGTAGAAGTGCTCTATACGTTTTATCTGCTGATTCGATTTTTCTCGTGATATGCTCCTTGTAAGTCAAATGGGCATCCAAGGTGACGCCCAGGTATTTTGCAGAGTGTGAAAAGGGGATGGGTTCATTGAAGATCTTAAGTACAAAGTTACGGCTGACTCCTTGGTAGTTGGGCTTAAAAATGACAACTGCACTTTTGGTCGCATTAATTTTGATCCTCTAAGTCATGAGCCAGTGCTCAAGGCTATTCTTAATGTAAGTCTGTAAAGTGTTGATCGAGTTTTGTGGTGCTCGACTGCTAGCGATCAGCGCTGTGTCATCTGCAAAGATGGCCAGCTTAACTTGAGGTGTGCTTGGAATATCGTTGATGAAGATATTGAAGAGCAGAGGACTGAGATTTCCTCCTTGAGGAACTCCGGCCTTGATTGGTCTGATTGTAGAGAGAGTTTTATCAACTCGTACGTAGAAAGAACGATTAGTGAGGTACGAGTTGATGATGGTCAAAAACTATGAGATCTGTCATAGTGAGAGTTCAGGTAACCCAGGACTGTATTTCACGATTGTACAAAGCTTTGATTTCCCACTACAGACAACACACACACCTAACCTAGTAGAGGAAAACTTCCTCCCCCCTTCTTTCCACTAAAATCACCCCTGTTCAGGAAGTGCAGGCAAGTACCGAGACGGTCTCAGGAAATTCCAGAGAGTACTCTGCCCAGGAGCAACCTGAAACAGCTAAAAGATCCCCAAACCTCAAATGCTTTTTATGAATTTCTAAAATTCTTCAAAGAAACTACTTTAATATAACTGATATACAAAGCCTCCTTAGAGATCTTGCGACCATTCTTAAATACGAAGACCTGCTACAAAAAACTTTCAGCATTCTTAAAATGCTTTAAAATTTGAAAACCCCCCAAAATTAATTTTAATTTTTGGTTGGAAGCAAGGCAAGTTTCTGAATAGATACCCTGAATCATACCTGCTGCTGGGCAGTCTACTGCAGCTCAAGCACTTGAATAGGCCTGTACCTCGTGTACCCACATCGGACACCAATGCCCTGCTCATTTGTGGGAAATCTTATGGACACTCCTTAGAAAATTACAAGTGATGTCAAAAATGCATGAACTTTAATCCCACATACTGAACATTATGGCGCTCTTGTACCAGGAGCTTCATGTTCTCTGGACTACTTACACAGACAGAAAGACAAGCATCTTTTATTATGCACTAGCTGCCTTTGGCGACCAGCCTGTTCTCTACCCTTGAAAATTCTGACTGTGGCAAACTCGCTGACGTGACCTACCAGAAAGGTATAAGGTAGCTGTTTGGATGGCCAGGAAGTGCCACCCAATTTAGACTGGAACACAGTGGGGGAGGCATCCACAGGGACCGTCCCCTCCTTCCCTTACCACCAATCTGTCGGAAGGACTTACGGTCCCACATGTTTAACGTGATCGTACTCCGCGTGAACACGGCGGCAGTTTTGACAGTGGCGGGAATCGAACCAGGGCCTACCGAGTGCAATTCCCACACGCTAACTACTGGTTTACCGCGCCCTCTGCGACAATCTCCATAACTTTCTTTTTATTCACCCAATTTAGACCGGAACCCAGTGGAGGAGGCATTCACAGGGAGCATACCCTCCTTCCCCTATCACCAACCTCTTGGATGGACTTACTGACCCACATATTTAATGTGATCATACTCCGCGTGAACACGGCTGCAGTTTTGGCAGTGGCGGGAATCGAACCCGGGCCTACCGAGTGTAATTCCCGTATGCTAACCACTGGGCTACCGCGCCCTCAACCCCGTGGCGTTAACAGTTTGGTTTAGTTTAATGACGTTAAAACTAAAAATGAAATTTTAAGGCACCGCGACAATCTCCATAATTTTCTTTTTATTTATTTTTTATTTCTTCAGTGTTTAAGCTTTTCATTAATATCATTTAAAATATCCTCATTCCATAGTTCCATATATCCATTCAAAATATCCATAAATTAAAATATCTATTTAAAATATCCATAAATTAAAATATCCATTTAAAAAATCCATATCGTTCTATCATTTAAAATATAAATATAATAATTTCACCCGATGTATACAATACATCACCACAATTTAATCCATCATAATTCAATCATTTAAATTTTATAATGACCATATGCTAAGTTCTTAATTCTATCATTTAAAATATCACTCTAACTCAATGTAACGGCGTGACGTCCCCCCTATTTCTGGGCGGGGCTGTCGCGGAAGAATTGGATCTTCGCTGAGAAATATAAAATCATAATGTCTTTAAAATTGCGATCCTGTGGGCAATTTTCATCATTTCTTGACCAGATTGGACTTGTAAGAATGCCAGAACTTCGAGCTTTCTAAAAATGTAAATTATTAGTCGAAATTATGAGTAGTTTTTACGATGGAAGGAATTAAAAACGAAAGTTAGTTTTTTTTAACCAAAAGTGACTTTTGTTTTAAAATCTTTAAAAAATATTAGAAATCGAAATTGAGATTTGAAATTGATATATTTTTACTCGCAATTGTCTGCTCTTTCCGGTGGTGTGATTTCTTTTTTTCTACGACGTCTGGATCACAGAGAAAAAAGGACAAAAAGGGCAAAAAATGGTCGAAATCGCATAAAACATTAAATAACAAAAACAAATAATAAAAATTTTAAAATCAGTTTTCACGTGTCCCCTTCCCACCCCCCAGGTCTCCGACTGCCAAATTTCGTAGCTCTCCGATGCACAGTCGCTGAACGTATAGTGTATAAGACAGACAAACACACACACACAGAGACATTGCCTTTTGTTATTTAAGAAGACATACTTTGGTGAATCTTTTCGTCTTAGCTTCAAGGTGCTGCTCAGTGATTGCATTCCAACAAGTTTCTCTCTCCTTGACAAAATGTTCTACAGATGGATGAGGTTGAGTCATGGATACAAGGGCAGTTGAATGAGACAGCAGCATGCTGGATGCAGCAAGTACCTAGTTAACAAATCAAATGATAATTTTATTGAAGTCAAAATTATAAAATTAATATGTTAAATACATATAGGTACACCATGTATTTACTTCCAAAATGTCTAGACGCTGACGAATGTTATAATCTTGAGCAGAAAATTGAGATGTTAAGTAACTTGCTACCTGAAAAGAGATCAATATAATAATTCTAGAAAGAGCTAAGAAATCAATGAAACAGTTATATAACGAGCTAAGGCATTTTGTGCAATTTCCGTCTTTATTTGTGCATATAAAATTGAAAGTTTATATTATTTGTTACATATACAAATCCACAGTTTTTGATGTTTTATTTTTCAAATAATCTGGTATGGTTATTCTCTATGTTACAGCAGGTAACCATGTCTAAGTTTTGAGTTGAAGCACAGGGGATTATCAAGATATTAGTAAAAAACACAAGAATAACATTTCTAAGGAAATAACAGAGCAGATGATATTTTTTTTAACTTTATCTGAAGAAAATTACATTATGTTGCATAGAATTTGAAATTAAATTGTTTTCATTCTGAAAAAAAAATTGTTTAGTCAAATGTATGAATGAAGTAAATAATTGTAATTTATCTAATCTCTAAATAAATTTCATAAATAGCTGGCATTTATGAAATTTTTTTTATTTACATTGTGTTTCATCGACTGCAGCTACAGAATAAAATAAGATTATGGGAAGTACTGATACTTTCAATTTCTTAAGTCATTTGTTTCATTTTGGAAAAGGTTTTTCAAATTCATATAATATATATATATTTTGTTTAACTGAATATTGCTACAGGATAAAAAAAATGGGGTACAGGTATCTCTTTTGCTACCATGTCAGTATTTTAATTTTTGCACATTTTGAACAAACAGCCTATTTTTCAGAAATTGGTTTACAAAGAGGATGAGGATGTTTTATTTGAATTTGACTGTGGAAGTAATTTTGTATAGTGAGTAGTAAAAGAATTTGTAAAACTCAAACTGCCTGTAGTTTACTCAGTAGTTTAACGATCCAAATGAAATGCTGCTATGAAAAATTATCTCATTTTATTAATTTAAATAATAATAATACTAATACTGGGAAAGTTATTTGTGAAAAATGTAAACAGTAACATACCAAAATTTTTACAAAATATTTTACCTATTTTTAAACCTAAGTATATTTTCTATTTATAATCAGTTCCTTCGATTTTACGATACATGCCTTAATTGTTTTACATAGATTAACACAACAAAGTATAGAAGAATTATATACTATTATTACTCCCCATGCAATAGCATCAATTTATGAATACAAATATTTGGCAAGAATGAACTTACCACAACTGGACATTCTACAGTCAATGCCACTAAAATTCTATGTCTTAGTGCAATGAAATTTGGAATAGAATAGGAATCATCAAGATGTAGCACAATTTTAGTCATTTCCTCTGCAATCTATATAAACAATAAATAGATGTAATTTTTTTAAGAAAAGAAAAAAAGAAAATGTAGATATATTAAAAACATTTTTAGTTGCATTGTAAGGTATAGAATAGTTTATATTTATATTACACAAAGCAAATATCAGAATAAATAAAACATTCCAACAGTTTAATTTCGAAATATTATCAAATCCATGAATTAGAAATTTATAGATGCATGAATGTGCAATTCTTTAGAAAATTTAAACTTTAATAATGTTTATGCACCATTTCCATCAACAGAATCTGAAATTTCCTTTTTACTTAATTTCCTGTAGTTCAATTAAGTAGGAATTAAAAGTCTAATTCTATTGATAGAAATAAGGATGAGTGGAAGAAAACAAAGATAAATGGAAAATGTTTCCTGAAATTCCTCCCCTTATCTTTATTTCCTAGAAGAATGCACAAAATGGCCATATTTTTTAACTATTAAAAAATTAACTGGAGTGTGACTCAACTCAACTTTCTCATACCAGAATTCATTTTTAGTAGATTTTTTTTTTAATTTTACAAAAATTTTTTTGAAAAATTGGTACCATGAAGCCTCCTGACTCGTGAAGCGAGTTATGGAGGTTAGTGAGCGTAATGAGCAGGGGAGGGGCAGACGCCCCTAGTAATTTAAAGAAATAAGTAGATCCAGCTATAATAATGAAGCATCTTGTACTTGATAGCATTAAGCAGGAGAAGGGAACTTTAGTCTGTGTTCTCTACATACTTAAACATCAAATATTGTAAAATATCATTATGGGCAACAGATTTTTTAATTATGGGCAACAGTATTTTTTTAATTTTTATCCTACCCCCACTGTTACTTTTTCAAGCATGCAGTACCTTGCCTCAAAGAAAGAAGATACACCTGAATACTTGACGTCTTTCAGTTCAGGGTAAACCACGAGGTGGTTGGTCACTGACAGTACAGAAGTAAAATATATATTTTAAAAGGAGAGATTATTTTTTACATTTATTAAAACATAATTTCCTTCATTCAGATAAGAAGTATCTCTGCTTAAAATGTTATCAAAAGTTTAAAACCCCAAAAAATAATAACTTGTGGAGTCAATATGTGGAGTAAAGAACAAGGATAATGACTTGGAACTTGGGAAACAAACTTTGTCAATATCTAATGAAAGCAATGAAAAATAATGGTCTATCACATATATGCATATGTCTATATCTATCACATATTACTGCAGTTTATTTAAATTATATTATATTATCATTGTGTGTAGAAGTGTAGAAAGCCCAGACCACACAACCAACCCAAAGGCTTATGGTAGCTTTCTGTGTGGCCGGATTATCATTGTGTGTGTAATTTTTCGAATGTTTGTCAAAATTTCAATTTTCTTTAGAGGTCCATGAGCAAAACGTTACCAGTGTACTAGACAATGTATCGCATTCCAAATTAATTTGAAAAATTTATTGCATACTTGTTTACACCATATACATTTTCTTAGTTTTGTTGTGCTTAGATTCAGAGATTTTCATTATCTAAGGTTTTTAAGGTTCAAAATTCATGATTTTCCCCCTTCCCTTCAAAATTCAAAATTAATTTATGGTTATTGAATATTTCGACGATTTATCTCGTATTAACGTTTATTTATTATCCCTTTCATACATTTTTATATTCCAAATTACGCACACGAAGTATCTACAAACGCTAAAAGTATTCATAGAATCCTTTACTTATTCGCCTGTGCCCCTGTAATTTTCCTTTTCGGCCTTACGCCTTCACTTTTCGAACAGCAATTATATTACTCTGAAAGCGAAAAATAACGCTCCTTTTTGACCATTTCATTGCTTATCAGTTGAGTTGATGTTTATTCCAGATGTTTTGGGGTGCCTAGAAATTCTGTAGGGTTGGCGCAACGGAGCAATGAACTTTGGCGGGAAAACGTGGTAGCTAGCTTGGCGGCATTTTCGTGCCGCGCGGTTCGCTGCGAAGTGTCCCTTTTTCTAATTCCCCGGGGTATGTGAGGCGCTCTGTGTGCGGCGCAAGTTTTTTCACTCGCCAAGATTGGCGTCTCCTGGGAAGCGAAAATTTTTGGTTGGCAAGGGAGTTCGGTCTCTGAGATTAGAGCAGAGAGGTTGGAAAAAGATTTTGGGGCCGCGGCCGGACCTCACGCGGAGGGGCCGCGGTCGCCGTAAGAATGCTTTGAGTTGGATTCTAAGAGCAGATTAGAGAGGTTGGAAGGAAATTTGAAGTGCCGAGCCGGGGCTCATGCTGAGCGCCCGGGCTCGCCCGAAAGAGGTTTTGAAGACTGCGAAAAATTCTCACGCAAGTTTAGTTTCTTTGAATTTACGAACTGTTGGCTTTAATAAATCCCGATGCAACAGAAAATCCTTCGATTTTACGAACTGTTGGCTTTAATAAATCCCGATGCAACAGAAAATCCTGCGGTCGGGATGACTCTGGGAGGTACGGCTAAGATCTTAAAAATGTGCTATTGATGACACAGTGGTGTTCGTTTTTCTGCGAGTGTCACATCCACCAATATGCCTACTGCAAGTGTTTTCTGTTTTAATTGCCAGTACTACAGATGGTGTTCTTTTTCTGCAAGTGTTTGTTCTAAAGAGTAGTGTCACATCCAACAAGGTGCCTACTGCAAGTGTGTGTCCAAGAGTACCAGTGTTCATAACAGCCCTTTCAAATCTACATCTTCGTCAAAAGTGTTTTTTTTTTTCAAAGTGAATCGTTGACCTAGGCAGGGCCTTTTAAATTTGCATTTTTATCACAAGTGTTTGTCAAAGAGTACCATTGATCACAACAAGCCGTTTCATATCTACATTTTTATCAAACTGTTACATGTTTTTAGAGTGTGACATGATGTGTGAACAAACAGGAATTTTACATTTTTCTATTTGGTGATGACTTTTGTTGTTCTGGATTTTAACCATTTGTAATTTTGTCATTCACCATTTGTGTTTCGTTTTATTATTTTGAATTATTCATTTAACATTTTTAGTGGTGGACAGCTCAGGCAGACCAAACTCTGGTCTTCAGACCAGAGTGGAATCTGAACCTGGGATTTAATCTGATAACTGGGAATTATATTAATAACTGGGATTTAAAATTGATAACTGGGTTATTTAATCTGGGTTTTAATATTTCTTTTCTTATCATCGCAATGTACTAACTTTAATTTTCCACTATACGATACTTTAAATTTAGCAAATTGGAAGGTGTTTAAATTTTGTAACTTTTGTTTGTTTTTGAAAGTTGTTAATAAAGCAAGTTTTAGTTTAACATATAAATGAGTTGAGTTTCCTTGTTGGCTGTGCTCTATTTAATTCTGGGTTAAAGGTAAGTGAAGTTTTGAGAGAATTTGTTGATTGTTGATGATAATTATAAAAGGTAAACAACCAAGAATTATGCACAGGCCAAACATTAGGAAAAGCAATTAGAAAAAGAAACATTATTAAAATAAGTTAAACTCTCTAATATTGAAGTGTAATGAGCAATGTAATAGTAAAAAGAAACCTCTATTATCTTAATTAGAAAAAGAAACCTTTATTAAATTATATAAAGAGAAAAATAAATTAACTTATATAGACTTTAGAAGTAAAAATGAAATCTAAAATATGAGAAAATAAAATAAACCTTTCTTTCTTCCTCATAACATTTGGTGCCGTTCACCTTTTTGGTTCTGTCTGAGTTGTCCACGGTAGTTTTATATGGGCTGTCCACCCATAATTTTAACAAAATTTTTATTTACATTTTATTACCTTTATATATGTGATAAGTTTTTGTGTATTTTATATTGGTAGTGTGGAGGTTGGCACCTGATCTGGGGAAAATTTACTTGGTTAAGAAAATTTTTTTTCTGTTTGGGGAGTGTTAAAATTGTTTGAAATTTTAAGGGTTTTATTTCACCTAGTATTTTTCTTTTGTGCGTAAGTAACAATGTGTAAAGGTAATTTGTTTTTTATGAGTAAATGTTAAGTTTTCATTTTCATCTAGTATTTTTCAAGTGAAATTAACAGTGTCTTGATTTTTTTTTTACTTGATGCATAGGTAATTTATTTTAATAAGAGTAAATTTTAAGGTTTCTGTTTCATCTAGTATTATTCTTTTGTTTGTGAAAGTAACAACCTGTTGTTTTGAGGTAATTTGTTTCTTATTAAGAGTGATTTTAGTTAAAACTATTTAAAATTTTAAAGTTTCTGTTACATCTAGAAATTTTTTTTGTGAAATTAATGTATTGTGTAAAGGTATGGTTATCGGGGGTATTCAGTGGGAAAATCATTTAGGCATTAGGTATGCCTTGACCTGAAATAGTCTAAATTTACCCTCAGCTCCATTGAGCTGTAAAGGAATTTTCACATTGGATGCAACTGTGGCTTGCCTTTTGCTAGGTACTTTGAAGGTTTAAATTTTTTTTTATGATAAGTTGTAATCATGATTTAGGGGGATTGTTTCAGAATTCGGGTTCAGGTAAAATTTTTACACTCATTTGGAGTAGTAACAAAATTATTAAACTGAATCACATACTTTTGAGAAGGTTCTCGTTTAGTTATGAAATAACTTGGTTTGATAGGAGCTAAAATTTTTTTTGTGGAATGCTTTAATTGATTTTTGGTGTTTTGCCCCAGTTGGGTTTGGGAAAAATTTTAATGGGAATTTACGTACTAAATTTTTGGTTCTCCTCTGAGACTTTGTTTACAAATTTTTGATCTATTGGCTCTTAGTGATTTTCAAATGGGTGGCTGATAAGTTAGTTGTTTGTTATGGGGAGTCTGGGAATTTCAGGTACATTAGGGAAGCCTTGCTGAAAGCTAAACATTTCCTTCTCACCTTTTTAGTGTGGTAAACAAAAAATTTCCATCTGCCCATGGCTGCTACTTCACTTAGGTGCTTTGATGCTTCACATTTCAAGGTGTTCAGTGGGGAATGCACCTTTTCCTTTATGGAAAAATTACTTGCCCACCACTGTCAGATTAAAGGATTCACGACCCTTTAACCACTGTCAGATTTTTTTTTGTTTTTGTATTGATGATAAGGAATAAAGGTTGCAAAGAGATATATGAATAATAAAGGTTTCAAAGAGATATAGAGAGTAATGAATAGAAAAGGTTGCAACGAGAGATAAGAGAATGCTGAGTATAGCAAAGACGTGATTATTATTTTTAAACGATGCATAATGTCGTTTTGAGTGTATTTTATTGTGTAAATGATCTAAAAGCCAAAGAGATCTGCGTGTAGTCCTACTTGTTAGGAAATTTAGATTTTTATGGGGGGGGAGTAAATATTCCACAGGAAGATTTCCTACTTTATGCATATTTGTATTGAACTTCTGTTCCACTGTTGTTTATCTTTTCCAGCGGTAAAATTTTTGTTTTCGAGACCTTTAATAGTTTCATGTAGGGAAGTGTACTGCAACAGCACTACAATAGTTCTGTTAGGATTTCGCTGGTTCGAATCCTTCAGCTTTTAAAAGTTAATTTTCCTCATTTATTTGCTCGTTGGGTACTTCACCTTATTTGTTCTATTTGCTAAATTTTGAAGTCTTTTACGTTTATTTCGGAACTGCGCATTCCAGCCTGTTTGGATTTAGAGCGCGATGGTGGGACATGTGTTCTTTAACATAAATTTTATATAATGGTTAGTGATATGAAACTCAATTTTTTTTTTCTTCTGTGCTGCTTACTAGTTGCACATGTCACCGGCAAATCTAGTCGAAATTATTTAAATAAGAAATACATGTTATATTTATAATTTACAGTTGAATGAAATTTTATAATTTATAGTTAAATGAATAGGAAAAGTCATGTTTGGATGAAACGGATACTAAATTTTGGGTTCCTTTATGAAGTGATTGAGGTTAGCTTTATTTAGATTTCAGTAATTCATATTCAGAATTTTTAACTACTCGAAGTTTTTCAATTAATTTAAATTTTAAGTTGAGTTATATAATTTTTTTTGGAAATTGTTTAGTAAATAATGTTTGGGTTTATTCTTTTGTTTGGAAAAAGGGAGTGCACCTGTTCTTAGAAAAGATGATTAGAAATGTTTTATTATTTTGGGGAAGTATTTGTTTAATTAATAGGCTCCAAGAAAATTAGGGGAGTCTGCGCTGGTATATAGGAGTTCCGGTTCACTACAGTTTGGTTCAGTTTGAGTATTCCACTAGCAGTTATGGTAGTTTTCCTTGTGGCAGAGATGAATTATTGTATTTATATGTAACTAGGGGATTGGAACATTCATTATACCAGGCATCAGTTATATTGAGGATTCTTTCACAAGGAAAGACAGGGAAGTATGATTTATATTAATATGTAGTAGGTAGCAGACCCCAGAGTAGTGTTGGTAGTGCAGCCTGAAAGTTGGCGCACTGGGTATAAGATATGGTATTGCCACAGATGGACAGTTTTCCTTGGAAAGGGTTTATTTGGAGTATTTTTTTTGTGTGTAACATTGCTCTGGTACTACTTTACACTAAAAGAGTTTGAAATGTTTAAGGGTTTTCTTCTTTGGGGGAATGAGTTCAAAAATTTTCTTTGGTGAGCGGTGTACTTCCCGGTTTTAAGGTATGATGATTTAAATTTTAGTGTACTTAAGACTGCAGTTTTTGTGAATTTTTTTGTTGGGAAAGTTCAGTTTTATTGGTTCAACAATTTTAAGGGTATGATTTGAAATTTTTTAGATACTTAAGATAGCAGTTTTTATGAGGAAAATTTTTTTTTCCTTTCGAAAGTTTAGTTGGATATGTTCAGTAAAGTTGAGGTTTAAATGAAATTTTTTTTCTTACAGGGTATTTTCCCTGTTGATAAATTTGACTTGCATCTTATTGAGTCTCAAATTTGGATAGAAATTTTTTTTGGGGGAAAAGTCCTTGACATTTACTGTGAGGTTTAATATTACATGGAATTTGTTTTTATAAGGTTTACAGTATTATTTTTTTTTACTTTTCATGGTACTTAAGTTTAGAATGGTTTTATTCCAGATCAGTGTGCCTTCCTTGAGTAACAATATGGTTTGCCAACATTTTCAACATGTGATCCCAGGAGTCGTCAGGCAAGTGAGCATTTACCGTCTGGTTTCAGATTCACCCCGCTCGGGGAGAGTTTTTCTTTTTGGCTGTTTTGGGGCTTTTATTTAAAAAATTTTATTCTAAAATTTTTTTTCCCGAGGCGTAATGGTATTTGTTGTGCTTAGATTCAGAGATTTTCATTATCTAAGGTTTTTAAGGTTCAAAATTCATGATTTTCCCCCTTCCCTTCAAAATTCAAAATTAATTTATGGTTATTGAATATTTCGACGATTTATCTCGTATTAACGTTTATTTATTATCCCTTTCATACATTTTTATATTCCAAATTACGCACACGAAGTATCTACAAACGCTAAAAGTATTCATAGAATCCTTTACTTATTCGCCTGTGCCCCTGTAATTTTCCTTTTCGGCCTTACGCCTTCACTTTTCGAACAGCAATTATATTACTCTGAAAGCGAAAAATAACGCTCCTTTTTGACCATTTCATTGCTTATCAGTTGAGTTGATGTTTATTCCAGATGTTTTGGGGTGCCTAGAAATTCTGTAGGGTTGGCGCAACGGAGCAATGAACTTTGGCGGGAAAACGTGGTAGCTAGCTTGGCGGCATTTTCGTGCCGCGCGGTTCGCTGCGAAGTGTCCCTTTTTCTAATTCCCCGGGGTATGTGAGGCGCTCTGTGTGCGGCGCAAGTTTTTTCACTCGCCAAGATTGGCGTCTCCTGGGAAGCGAAAATTTTTGGTTGGCAAGGGAGTTCGGTCTCTGAGATTAGAGCAGAGAGGTTGGAAAAAGATTTTGGGGCCGCGGCCGGACCTCACGCGGAGGGGCCGCGGTCGCCGTAAGAATGTTTTGAGTTGGATTCTAAGAGCAGATTAGAGAGGTTGGAAGGAAATTTGAAGTGCCGAGCCGGGGCTCATGCTGAGCGCCCGGGCTCGCCCGAAAGAGGTTTTGAAGACCGCGAAAAATTCTCACGCAAGTTTAGTTTCTTTGAATTTACGAACTGTTGGCTTTAATAAATCCCGATGCAACAGAAAATCCTTCGATTTTACGAACTGTTGGCTTTAATAAATCCCGATGCAACAGAAAATCCTGCGGTCGGGATGACTCTGGGAGGTACGGCTAAGATCTTAAAAATGTGCTATTGATGACACAGTGGTGTTCGTTTTTCTGCGAGTGTCACATCCACCAATATGCCTACTGCAAGTGTTTTCTGTTTTAATTGCCAGTACTACAGATGGTGTTCTTTTTCTGCAAGTGTTTGTTCTAAAGAGTAGTGTCACATCCAACAAGGTGCCTACTGCAAGTGTGTGTCCAAGAGTACCAGTGTTCATAACAGCCCTTTCAAATCTACATCTTCGTCAAAAGTGTTTTTTTTTTCAAAGTGAATCGTTGACCTAGGCAGGGCCTTTTAAATTTGCATTTTTATCACAAGTGTTTGTCAAAGAGTACCATTGATCACAACAAGCCGTTTCATATCTACATTTTTATCAAACTGTTACATGTTTTTAGAGTGTGACATGATGTGTGAACAAACAGGAATTTTACATTTTTCTATTTGGTGATGACTTTTGTTGTTCTGGATTTTAACCATTTGTAATTTTGTCATTCACCATTTGTGTTTCGTTTTATTATTTTGAATTATTCATTTAACATTTTTAGTGGTGGACAGCTCAGGCAGACCAAACTCTGGTCTTCAGACCAGAGTGGAATCTGAACCTGGGATTTAATCTGATAACTGGGAATTATATTAATAACTGGGATTTAAAATTGATAACTGGGTTATTTAATCTGGGTTTTAATATTTCTTTTCTTATCATCGCAATGTACTAACTTTAATTTTCCACTATACGATACTTTAAATTTAGCAAATTGGAAGGTGTTTAAATTTTGTAACTTTTGTTTGTTTTTGAAAGTTGTTAATAAAGCAAGTTTTAGTTTAACATATAAATGAGTTGAGTTTCCTTGTTGGCTGTGCTCTATTTAATTCTGGGTTAAAGGTAAGTGAAGTTTTGAGAGAATTTGTTGATTGTTGATGATAATTATAAAAGGTAAACAACCAAGAATTATGCACAGGCCAAACA
The DNA here is from genome assembly GCA_951213105.1 of Amaurobius ferox. Taxonomy (NCBI): domain Eukaryota; kingdom Metazoa; phylum Arthropoda; class Arachnida; order Araneae; family Amaurobiidae; genus Amaurobius; species Amaurobius ferox. The sequence continues at coordinate 6,636,037 of OX578149.1, read as the reverse complement.
TTAGGAAAAGCAATTAGAAAAAGAAACATTATTAAAATAAGTTAAACTCTCTAATATTGAAGTGTAATGAGCAATGTAATAGTAAAAAGAAACCTCTATTATCTTAATTAGAAAAAGAAACCTTTATTAAATTATATAAAGAGAAAAATAAATTAACTTATATAGACTTTAGAAGTAAAAATGAAATCTAAAATATGAGAAAATAAAATAAACCTTTCTTTTTTCCTCACAACAGTTTATCCTGTATATGATATCCTTTTCAATAATATATGTAGGGATAGACACCTGCAAGTATCACAGTCCAGCAAATTGTACATTTTAAAATATATTCTGTGATTTTAAGGTGTTTCTTATTGGTCAGTGAAGGATTGCTGTATATTTATTTTAGTAAAAAAAACTATAGCCCATAACTCGCTCTAAATGCAATGGTTTATAAAATTAAAACAGACAACTATAAACACATATAAGTGTTTTATATTTCTAATACAGTCGAACCTCGATATGTCGAATTTGAAGAGAGTAGAAAAAAAATTCAAGATATCGAAAATTAAAAAAATTTTGAGGAATTCATAAAAGAATATATACATACTAGTCCTATACTTTACACATTTTTAAAAAAATCACTTACTTTATCTTGCAGACAGAGAATTGGGTATTACCCAAGAAAATGCTGACAACAAATAAAGCGAAGCTTGAAATGATTAGATACACATTTAATGTAATACTATGTACGTACATACATTATTAAAATTTAATCTTGCATTTCTTTACTTTGTAAAATAGTCATCTATGACAGTTTGGTTACAGGTACTGTAATCCTTCAATATCTATCACATTTTCCAAATGAGCTAGGGCATGGAAAGTCTTCGGCGTCATATTTGGCCTTGACAATTTTTGGTCGACGCCAGCACTTTCACCACACATCTTCAAAAAAGTTATGTTATTTCTTTTCTTGAAGTTCTCAAACCAACCATTACTGGCTTTAAAATCGGCATATACCAACTTTTTTCCTAAGTCTTCCACGTTTTCTTTTACTGTAGTTCCACCAAGAGACAAGTTTTCTGAATGGCAATTGCTAATCCATTTCATTAAGCATGTTTTAACATCCAGGAATTCAGAGCTTCTAATTTTTTTCTTTTCTCATGATTTCCATCAAAACTCTTTACAATTGTCTCTTTATTTTTCAGAATTGTTGATAAAGTACTGCTAGGGATTCTGAAATCTTTCACAATTTCGTTTTTCCTTTTACCACCTTTCTCTACTTCTTCTATGACTCTCATTTTATCAGCTATCGAGAGAACATTCAACTTACGTTTGACAGCCATGTTTTAACTGCATAGGTGTGTGTCAAAAGAATGCAAGGAAAGCTTTTGCAGCCCAGTGTTGACCATAAATTTCCTCTTTCCATAAAATACAGTCCTAGCAAACACGGCACACCCCACCCTTTCTTCTGACTGGTGCTATTTCAAGAGATTTGTAAATACCCGCACGATTCTTTATGATTCTGCAATTGAGAGATGGATATGGTAAGATGAAAAAATTTGAAATATCGAGAGTTTGATTAAAAAAATTTTGAGTTAAAGAGTTTGTTTTACATTAGTTTTATACCGTGCATGAAGGGAGATGAAAATATCTCGAGATATCGAAAATTTTGAGATACCGAGGTTTGGCATATCGAGGTTCACCTGTACATGCATTTAAACTGCAGATAAAAATTACCTCTTGTGCTGCATAATGGTTATTTTTGATAAGTTTCTCTGCATGCTTTAAGCATTGTTCAGTCCATTCTGCATTTTCATGTTCTATCAATCCTTTCATGCAGTCTCGCAAGTATAGAGGATGCTTTTGTTGAGTATTGTTTGCATCATCTGACATATCATAGGGCTCTAAATCATCATCACTAAACATTAGAATAAGAATGTTTGGTAAACTTATTCAAATTTATAATAAAAATACAATCTTAAAACTTCATTTGAAAAAAAAATGCAATAAATAAGTAAAATTTAATTTATGGCAAAAAGCAAAAAACTTATGCCCCTGAAGCGTTTTTTTTACCAATAAATTAAAGCTACTTTTTTAAACTAGTAAAAACATGAAATGCTAATTTATTTCATATTCAATGACTTTTATTTCCACAACCATTACTGTTACTACTTCCAATTACAAAAATGTTTCAAATGAGGAAACAATTTATTGTATAACAGGTTTATATTAAAAAATACATTTTTCTAAAATATACAAAATCTAAATTTCTAGAGTCCCTTAATCTAAAATTTTCCAATTACTAAAATTTTCTTCATGCATTAATGTGTAAAACAAAAAAAAAAAGTTTGATTCTAGTATGAACAAAATTTGTGAATTTATATTAGTTTAGCAAAAAGTATGCTTTATGTGTATCTTAAATCAGAACAAATGTATATAAGTACAGTGAAACTTGTTTAAGAGACCATCTCTCATAAACACAAGCTATTTTGTAGATAGACAAATTTTCCATTATGTATAGTGTTAAATGTCTGCTTTAAGTAACCAGCTGTCATTGAGACCATGAAACACAACTCAGGTGAAAAATCAGTTCTTCATTAACATTTGCCCATGTATATTGCAAAGTAACACTTATGAATAAAAGTCTAGTGTAAATAAGGATTACGCAGAATTACTTAGATGAAATCAAAACAATAGAATCGGAAAAACTTACAAAAGCTTCAAATTATAATACCATTCATACATAGACATGATTAAACTATATTCCAAATTCAATATTTTTTAGTAGTAGAGTTAAAAATGAAATAAAATTTTTTTACATTCACAGACATTCCGGGTTTTAAATTCTTTCTTAAAGATATCACTAGCGATTTTTTGACTTTGGATCTATTTTCAAATTACCTGATAATTTTGCAATTTCCAGATAGGATGGCAACTCTGTGAATAATTATTACATTTCATTTATCCTGTATACATGCAAACAATAAATTAAACTTAAATACAATATTCACCTATCAAGCTCCTTATCTGTAGCAGGCAAATCAATATTAGATTCTGCAATGGAGTCATTTTTTGTACTCTTTTCAATTTCTAGCTCTTCAAAACATTTCAGGTCTTCATAAAATCTGAGGATGAAGATTAATTTGAAACAATTAGCTCAACGATAAATTTTTCAATAAAATTCATAAGCACCTGATAAGAACTATACTTAATGATGAACTTTGATGGTTTCTCTATTTCAATTCCAATTTTCTTTACAATAAACATATATACAAAAGACATATTTCTAGAAAAAAAAGACTTTAAATAAAAAAAGTAAATTAAAAAATAGTCAAAACATCTTGATTTTGAAAACATTAGGGGCTAGAAAATGTGTATTAAAATTGAAAGCCTACTGATAAAATATTTTGCAAAGAAAAATATTTAATTAAACAATTCTTTCATGTATGGGTTATGATATGGAAAGTCAAAACAAAGTTTATAGTTGGTTCTAGGGTCTATAACTAAGGTCAATTACAAATATATGAGGTTGTAAATTAAAAAGCAAAAACATTAGGGGCTAGAAAATGTGTATTAAAATTGAAAGCCCACTGATAAAATACTTTGCAAAGAAAAATATTCAATTAAATAATTCTTTCATGTATGGGTTATGATATGGGAAGTCAAAACAAAGTTTATAGTTGGTTCTAGGGTCTATAACTAAGGTCAATTACAAATATATGGGGTTGTAAATTAAAAAGCAAAATATTCATTAAAAATATAGTTAAAATTAATTAGTAAAGGTATCTATAAATATGGTGTTTAATTAAATTGAAACTTTAAAATCAAGAATGATTCTGGATCACTATCTTCCTTTATATTAAACCGAAGAATGAAACATATGCTGAATTGAAGGTACACTGAGCTAACCATAAGTAAATTTAGGCATGTATTTTTAAAGATTTACTGATTTCTTTTCCATCTGAATGCAATTCTCAATAAACACAAAATGAGAAAAACAAAAAATAAAAGAGTCAAAGACGGTCAAACTGATAAGTGCAGAGAGTTTTTGCACATAGTATTCTGAAAGAAAAGTTGGTTGTATTCATATTGCATTCTGGAAGGGTAAAGGAAGTTAACAAAATGTATCTAGTAAAGTATCCAAACTCAAAATGCTTGTTGTATGTCGATCGCCTCTTTCTCTTAGATAATAGGACCTTATGCAGAGAATACTATGAAAATAATTTAATGTACATAAAATGCTTAAAATGAAAAGTCACAAATTGCATATACACAATTTGCTTGATTTTTGCTTACACATGAACACTCAATACACCTTAAGAAAAATAAAATTAAGCCATATTTTATTTACACTTTTGATATGTAAGTCAGCTTTAATACAAAGTCTTTATATAAATATGAGGTGTCATTTTTAAGTTTTGTTAGAAATTTTGAATTAAATAAATTTAGTACAGAGAATATAGGGCAGGAGTGGGGAACCTTTGGCTCCACTGAAGTAAATTGCCCTGCAATAAGGCCGTAAATAAGAATTTTTATTAGATATATTTCAAAATGAACATCTTTAGTAAAAAATCTAATTAATACATAAAATTTAAAATGAAAGAACGTTCTTCGAGACGTTCACACTTAATACCTAGAAGGCCACAAATTCCTCACCACTGATCTAGGGTATTTCACTAGGTAGTTCCCAAAAGAATCAACTATATTTTTCTTTAAGTAAAAGTCACTTTGTGCAAAGGATAAGGAAAACTTGAGCAACTTATTTAATCCCAAATTATTTGTGCTTAAACATGTTGCTCATATGTTATTATTTGTGTTCATATATTGTTATTTGGGCTTAAATATATTTCTCAAGTTTCCCTTATATTTTGTTTTCTCACTCTCTCTCAGAAATATGTCTGATTTGCAAGTGATCTTGATCCTTGAGAAATGAGTGGAAATGATTTTCCTAATAACGCAATGACTCATTGCAACATCAACTTGATAGATGTCTAGGCACACTATTTTCTTCCGGTGTCAGGTGTCACCTGCTGACAAATTGCAACCATTTGGGCAATCTGTTTTAATATATGCTTTATCAGTGCCCTTTACAGATATGACATAATTCAAACTATCATTTCCAGCATTGACTATAGTATCATTATAGTTCTGGGAATTATTTGTTTATCCAACAGAAATGATGCAATGAAAACCAATGCTATTTAGAACAATTTTAGTGTTATACACAACAATATATACACAAAATATATATCAAGTATACATACATTGAACTATCAACAACTGGCTTAGGTGGAATCTGTAATAAGCTCTTCAAATGTGTTACCATATCACTTTTGTCAAACTAAAATAAAAAATAACTTGAATATATATATATATATATATATATATACACACAATCAAGGCAGTACTTATGACTTTAGTTATATTTTGATTAAAATTTCATTTTTCAAAAAAACATATGCATTTAATGTGTGAAATAGTTACAACCACATCTAATCATATATATATATATAACTGAGTGAGCTGGGCCTGACTAACGCATGGGGCAGCTGCTATGGGCCTTCATGTCAAAGGAGTCCCAAATTAAGCAAATGCAACATCAAAAAAATTAATGACTGCTTCCTGAAAGAAAAAAACTTCACTATTCACTTAATTTTATTACAAATGGATCACTGAAAAAATATTGTCTGAAACATTTAACAAATATTAACATACTGAATGTAGTTCCCTCAAGGGTTCAATTCAAAATATCATAGGAATTACAGCACTAATTCAAGATCTAGAGAATGATGGCTTTTTGGCTATAATGAAAAAGCTGCCATTAATTTAAATTCCATTAAAAAATGTAAGAATTTCATTCTGTATACCTATTTCTATAATTCATTATGGTTTTGAAAAAATATTTTTGGACAATTCAAATATGTCGAGAAGTGAAGGGGGCCCCGAAGAAATGTCTGCCCAGAGCTCCAGACTAAGTTAAGCTTTGTGAGTCAGGGTGAGTTCACTTTTCTTAAAAAAAATTTCAAGCACTTTTCCAGGACTTTCAAGTACCATGCAATTATTATACAAGGACATAATTTCTTCCATATTATGAAGTTGTATGTATTTCTGGGAGGTTAAAATCATAGCAAACTAACGTTGTTTAATGAAGCCATTGAGGAAATTTTTGGGAAAAAACAATATTGTTTAGAAGAATTTCAGTGACAGAGTAACTGCTAGAGAAATTTGCAGAGGAAGCAGAACTTCTCAGAAAAAACACAATGCTGTGAATCTGTAGAACACTTTGAACCCTGCCTTCTTCACGCACTTTCAAGGACTTAACCAAGAAAATGGGAATTTTCAAGTACTTTCAAGGCCTTGAAAATGTTAATTTAAAATTCAAGTACTTTCCCAATTTTCAAGCACCCGTATGCACCCTGGTGAGTGAGATTGACTAAGGAACACTTACATAACCCAAATTACTAAAAATGGAAACTTGCATACACGTGGGACTTGACCTATAAATAATGTAAAAAAATCTAAAACTGTGGAAACATTCTTTCAGCAATCACTCAAGAATAACTAGACACACAAAATTTGTTTTTATACCATCCTGTGCAGAAAAAAATATCCTAAATTTCCTTAACTCTATTAGTGTACAATTAACCATTCTTGAGATATTTTAATTTATAGTTGACAGAAAATGGTTTTGTTTTTATATTCCATCAATGAACTTGTTTATAGTTTTTGATTTTATTGTGGTCACTAGGGTAACTGAGATACATTTGAAATACTGAAATTATTTGTTGGCTATTCTTCAAAATCAAACTATTGAAAAATAATGCTATAATTAATTGAGTTTTCACTTAAAATGTTTGAAAACATTAAAAATAAGGCAACACATAGTGATTGGAGATGAAATATTGTTTTACATACTGCAATTTTCATATTAGCAGAGCTATAAAATGTGTGCCATTTTTATGATTACATTTGAAATGGTTTTTAATAGAAAATATTCAGATTAAGTGTATAGGTGTCACATTGAATGACCACTAGCCAATTTGCTCCCACAAAGCATAAATGGAAATAGTTTGTATATGATATAATTTCAACTTCTTATATGAACAACCTTTAATTTTTAAAATCCGGTTTGAATTGGGCAAATAGCAAGGTCTTTTTTGAAAATATATGTGTGTGCAAAGCATGAGCTAAACAGGTTAGATAAAATTTAATACAATATTCAAATAACTACTTATTATACACTGTATTAAACCAATTTCAGTCTAAACCAAGTAAAAAATTTGGATTTATGAAGTGAGCATATATAAATACAGAATGTGAATTTGTGCAAAAATAATAAATAACTAGAACACAGAACGAAATGCTGTGCAAATAAAATGTAGAAAGCAGATGATCATTTCAGAAATGTTGGCATTTCTTTCTCCAGTGTAAACAAGCCTAGATGCTAAATGGGAACTTAACCATGAAATGCTAACAAAATGGCTAAATCATGGAGTCCTGTGTGGAGAGACACTGGATTCTGCTGTTTAGCCATTCTGTTAGCATAGTTAAGTTATCATTTGATTTTCTGTTCTGGGAATGTTTGCACTGAAGAAGAAATCTAAGCATTACCAAAATAATAGTTTACTCTCTACATTTTATTTGCACAACATTTTACATTGTGTCTAGTTATTTATTGAACATGCATAGTTTGTTGCAAAATGTAGTCATGATACAAAATCTAATTTCGGATTTTTTCAAACAAAATTTACTCTAGTACACAAAATTTGATGCACATCAAATAAAATGTGCATGGTAAATTTAAGTATGACTCAGTCACATTATGCTAAAGTTAAGTTCGGTTTTTAATTTTTCTTATATTTATCTTAATAAACAAAATTTGGTATAAATTGGATATACATGCAAAATTGTATAGTGTGTATTGTGAACTTATTTTGATGTAGGAGTTGCATGTAGAAATGAAGAACAACTTATATGGAGCATAATCATTCCACCTCTATAAATATAAATACATAATTTGAAAAATGGGCACATGTAAAAAGGCTATGCATAAAATAGATAATAAAATTCACAATTTTAACAGATAAAGATGCACTTAAACTATTATTTAAACAATGATGGAATGCAATAAATAAATGGAAAAAAAATTCTCACTTCAAATTCCAGTGTAGGAGAATCAGGCTCAAATGATTTTATTAAACTTTCTCCAACAATCATTCCCAAAAAACGGATATCTTTTTCAGAACTCTCAAGCCTCATTTGAGTACCTTTTAGAACTTTGCTGATGTATTCTGAAAATAAAAATAATAAATAATAAAAACCTCATAAAAATAAAAAAAACCATACACTGGTTTCCAACCTGGGTGGTATCATTCCCAAGAGTGTTTTATATTTTAAAGGGGTAGTACAAGAACCATTTAGTCATGCCAGGTATATAATAGATATTAATTTTAATAGTACAGATAAATGTTTCTCAAAGTGAGGTTCGCAAGCCCCTTGGGGTCCATGACAAACTCTAAGGAGGTCCACGAATAACCAAAATATATAACTAATAAAATTTTTGCTAAATACTTTTTTTTTTAATTAAAAGTTATTGAAAAATCTTTCAAATTAATACAAAATCAATCAATTAAACAAAACCACATTTGATAATTATTTTTGGTGCATTTATTCAGGGGTATCTATTTGCTGCTAGACTTTCAACTAATCACTGTTTTTCACTGCAAGAAGAATTTTTAGTAGATTTTTCATGTGACAAATTATAATTACAGTTACCACTAGTTGAGTTTTGGTTAAATGTTGTGAATGATTATCAGGACCTCACAAGGAAAGTGTTCAAGTGCTTAATTCCATTTATTACTACTATCTATTTGAGGGAAATGGCTTTCTTCCCTTTTTTATTTAAAATTTAAATTTGGAAATAGATTAGAAGTTAAAAATAAATTGAGAAGAAAATTATCATTAACTGAACCAAAGATAGGTTACTGTAATTTCTAAAATACGGCATCATTTTTCACATTAAAGTGTTGGTTGCTATTAGTAAAGTAACATTGCTAGCTTAAAGTTTTTCAAAGTTTATATTCAGATGCAAATTTGTTGAACTGATAATTCTTATTTCTGATCTTAATACATGTTGTTCCTTATGGCAAATGAAATGTTTATATCATTATACATAAATTTTATCTATATTTAGTATCTTAAGAATATATATATATATATATATATATATATATATATATGGGGGATCTGTATTTTTTTAATTACTAAGGGGCCCTTGAGTTTAAAAAGTTTGGGAACTACTGGTATAAATGATATTATTAACCTAGCACAAGACTATGAACTGTTTTTCTGTTTATTGTAAAACTCAGTAATAGTGGGTTTATATAAATTATAATATCACTACTTATAAATAATATTATTACTTATAAATCATTACATAAGCATCCGCTACTTAAATAACAAATTCACTCTCCAAATTGCACAATCTCTGAAAACACGAGGGGAAGCATGGCTTAAACTCCTAAGCAGACATGCATAGTAAAATCCACCGGTAGAAAGTTGAATCCATGAAACATATGAGGACTTCGCAGAAGATGCTTTGCGATCATTGAAAAAATTACAAAAATTAAAATTACTCATAAAATTGAATAAAAAAAATTTTTTTTTTGCTAGAATGCTAAGATATATGCAGAACTTTTAATTAAATTATAGCATTGTGCTAATCTTAGTAATTTGGATGCAACGATATATATATCTCACACAATAAAGTAAGTTGTCTGTGTAATCTGTAGAGGGAAATCTAAGTATAGTACGACCATGAAATTTAGTACTTCAAGTTCCGAATAGGGGCATCTTGGTGTGATTGTTTTTAAATTTCAAATTCCTTTTTTAGTTATTTTATGTTTTAACTTGATTTACTATGATTTTAAGTAATATTCACACAAATCGATTCCTTAGCCACCTAAAATATTATCAGAGTTTCCATCTTGACACCATGGAAAAAATTAAAGAATGTTCTTTCCAACAATATTGGAATCGAATCCGTGGGACAATTCCTTCATATTTACATTTTTCTTTAAATATATCGAATTTTGCATTTTTTAAGTGATCTGATATATATCAAAGGATTGAGGTACCAACTCGATAGCTCTGATGCGAAGGATTGTATGATTTTATGTAATTTCTTTTTCTTTTGTTTTTTTAGATTAATAAATTCAAGTTATCTCTCCCGGCAATGCTGGGTACATTTTCTATTCAAATAATGAAAAAAAAATGAAAATTTTGATGTATTTAAAAAAAATAAATAAATATGAAGGAATTGTCCTACGGATTCGGTTCAAACATTCTTGAAAAGAGTAATCTTCAATCTTTTTGATGGTATCAAGATGGAAACTCTGATAATATTTTCAATCACTAAGGAACCGATTTGTGTGAAAATGCTAAAACATAAAATAACTAAAATACTAATTCAAAATAAAAAAATAAAATAACACTGGAGTGCACCACTCCAGATCCTGAAATAGCTATGTACCAAATTTTATGGCTGTAATGTTTAAATTTTCTGCTACAGAGTAAATAGACAGACACACACATACACACAGAGAGAGAAAGACATCTTCATTAAGTATGATAACCTAACAATACATTGATACTTGTATTAATACAATAGTTTTTGCATTAACAATCGTATGTATCAACAATTTTCCTTAATTTGTGATTCTGCTTAATGATCTGTTTCTTTTATTTTAGAAAAATGTTAAGTGTTGATTTTGTTATAATGATAAAAATAATCTGATGTGGGCAGCACATGACTTTTCTTATATATTGCAATGAATTTACTACTTTTACAGTAAAAACGAAATAGAATATTCTTATAGCAGATACTTATATTTTTTCCAAGATATTGAATTTTCGTGAATTAGTCGTTATTTTCATTGATTTAGTGTCATTTTATCCATTTAGTGAGATTTTCGTTAATTTGGCAACGTTTAAAAAAGTCGCCAGGTTGGCAATATTCCACCAAATGCAGCACCAAAATCTCGCCAAGCATTATGGACGAAGAAATAAGTTATTCTTATAGCAGATAAATGACTATTGGTGTTCAAATACAAAATTATTACTCAAAGTATCTTTTCTCATGAATGGAATGAGCTAGATCCATGAGAATGATGTCACCCAATTTATCGCATGAAATTACATATGAAAAGTGAACATGTTTCTCAACAGTTAATATTTTTTTTCAATTTATGGGATTTTTTGATAAATTTATTTGAAAAATGTGCAATATCTCGAGAACAGTTCATGCTAGCGCTCTAAAGTTTGTCAATTGTTTTCTATGGAAAAATTACATAAAGAAATGTTCATTAAAAATTTTCTCAAAATTTCACTCGAAAATTTTGCGAGGTTCTGAACATTCGATTCTGTTTAAAAACAATAGGCTTCTAGTATTCATGGATTGTAATTTTTGTACCAAATTTAATTCGAATCGCTCTATTCGTTCGTGAGATATCGTCTCCACAGACTCACTGACACACATACACACAGACATCACCTCAAAAATGTTCAATTTGTGATCAGGGATGCTTAAAATGTGCTCTCCCATCAAAAACTCGAATTCGAATTTTCGATCCTGTCACAATACTTTCCTTATACATTATACTATGTATATAAGGAAAGTAATAATTTGACAAATTATCTGTTATACTAAAATGTATTTTTAAAGCTTGAAGCCTGTTCTAAAAATGATGAAAGTATTTTATATACAGTGGAGCCCACATATAGCGAAGTCGCAAGGGACAGAAAATATTAATTATAACTGTTATTCACAATAACCAATTTAAAGTTTAGGTATGGTATCCATATAATAAAAGGCAATGTCTGTGTATGTGTCATACACTATAGGCTCAGCGACCCAGTGTTGCAGAGCTACGAAATTTGGCAATCGGAGACCCGGGGAATAGGTAGGTGACACGTGAAAACCAATTTTTAAAATTTGAATTATTTTCCTGTTATTTAATGTTTTATGCGATTTCGACCATTTTTTCCCCTTTTTTCTCCACCATCCAGATGTTGTAGAAAAAAAACAAATCACACGACCGAAAAGAGCAGACAATTGTGAGTAAAAATATGTCAATTTCAAATCTCAGGGACAAATTCTAATATTTTTTAAAGATTTTAAAACAAAAGTTACTTTTGGCTCAAAAAAACAAACTTTTGTTTTTAAATCCTCGCGTCAGGAAAAGTACCGACAGTTTCGACTAATAATTTACATTTTTAGAAAGCTCAAAGATCAAGCATTCTTACAAGCCTAATCGGGTCAAGAAATAATAAAAAATAGATACATGATCCGGATTTTAAGGAAGTCATGATTTTCAATTTCTCGGCGAAAAGGCGAAAGAAATTCGATTTTTCACCCACATGCACGTGCAGATGTAGGGTGTTGCTATGGTGACGGTTTTGGCCTAGGGACAATTAAAAACTGAATTAGTGCTTGATGGTATCCGCCTGATATATTTGGGCCATGCTCTTGATACTCATGCGAATATCCTAATGAGGATATTTGCATAGGTATTAAATTATATTTGCAAATGTCATCAGTGATTGCTTTTTATATGGTTTTTGGCCTAGGGACAATTAAAAACCGAATAAGTGTTTACTTTTTGTATGGTTTTTAACCTAGGGACAATTAAAAACCGGAATTGTGTTTACTTTTTATAACATTTTTGGCTCACTATGCTGGATTGAATTATGGCGATGTATTGTTTACATCGGGTGGTGGTTGGGACCACAATGAAAAAACTTGAACACTGAAGAAAAAAAAAATAAATAAAAAGAAAGTTATTGAGATTGTATTGAGTTGAAAGTTATTGAGATAAAATTAAGGTGCTTGCTCCCATTCTCTGTAGAATTTACAGAGCCTGTATTGCCTTTGGTCACATACCATCTGCGTCTTTGGAATAAAGGGTAATCTTTATTCCAAAGATTGGTAAGGATAGCTATTATGAGGCCAAATCCTTTAGGCCTGCCTATCAGCCTTATGTCTTTTCTTCTAAAAACTATTGAATAGATTATTGACAGGTATATCAGGGAAGTGATTCTGATTTTTATGCCTCTGTCTAACTCTCAGTATGCCTATCAACCGGGTAAATCTACGGATACCGCCCTCTACAGTCTCTCCTTTATTCTGGAGAGAAACTTAAATGCCAAAGAAATTGCTCTTGCCACTTTTCTTGACATTGGAGGTGCTTTTGATAAAGTTCCTATTGACACCATCCTACATGCTCTTGATAGGAGAGGTGTTGACATGACGATCTCTTGTTGGATCAAGAACCTGTTATCTAATAGGTATATCTGTGCATCTTTACTTTGTGATAACATGACGGTGCATGCTCTGGCAGGCTGTCCGCAGGGAGGTGTACTTCCAATTCTCTGGTGTTTAGTTGTTGACTCTTTTCTGGATAACATAACTGGTTCCGGTGTATCCTGTGTTGGATATGCTGACAATATTGTTATCATTGCCAGAGGCAAATTTGGTAACACTGTCTCTGATATGATGTCCACCGTCCTTAGGGGTGTTGAGACATGGTGCAAAAATGCCGGTCTCTTTCTGTAAATCCACAGAAGACAACCATGGTTACGTTCACAAAAAAAACGCATTCTTAACCTTAGAGACATTCGCTTCTTTGGTCAGAAGCTCACTTGCTCCAAAGGAGGTAAAATTTTTAGGAATCTTCTTTAACATGAGTCTCAACTGGAAGAGACACTTGGAATACTGCATAACTAAAGCCAGAAGAATCTTCTGGTCTTGTAGGAATGCTATTGGGAGAACCTGGGGTTCGGATCCCAAGGCTATTCATTGGATTTACTCTATGGCAATCTGTTCCTTCATTTCCTATGGCTCCATTATTTGATGGTCTAGAATCAGATGTGAAACTGCTAAATTAGATTTAATTCAGCTTCAAAGGATGGTGTGTACTGTGATCTCTGGTTGCATGAAAACCACTCCCACTGCAACCCTTGAACTTTTGCTTGGATTGCACCCTCTCTACATGCACATTGAAGCTGAGGCTCTCATCTGCATGAACAGACTTAAATATCTGAAACACTGGAAGGACTATTCAAAGTATTTATCTTGGAGTGGTCTCAACAGTAATGTTAGAAATCATCCTTATTTCCATATGCCATCTGATGGTATACAGGTCCGATATACATTTGATAAGCCTTATGTAATTCAGGTCCCTTCAAGGGATGATTGGAAGAGGACTCCTACCTACAATAAACAAAATTGTATTGTATGGTATACGGATGGCTCGAAGATTGGCACCAGTACTGGTGCTGGTGTTTGCTGTCTGGACGATGGCACTAAAATGCCTTACCCTCTCGGCAGTTATGCTACTGTCTTTCAGGCTGAGGTCTTTGCCATTCTAATGTGTTGTAGAATTTGTATAACAGAAATTACAGGAGCAACCAGATACTAATCTGTTCCGATAGTCAAGCTGCTCTGATGGCCTTAGGGAAGTCTACTATGACGTCTTCCCTTGTCTGGGAGTGCTATACTGCAATTTGTAATATTGCTAGCAATAATAAAGTCATACTCTACTGGGTACCTGGACATTCGGGTATTCCAGGAAATGTGCTGGCTGATGAATTGGCTAGAATAGGCTCAAGTACTCCTTTTGTTGGTCCTGAGCCCGCTTTGGGTGTTCCCAATGAACTAACCAGAAGAACTGTCTATGACATCTTCAGAAAGCTTCAGTGCAAGAACTGGTGTAATACTAAGGGCCAAAAGCAAGGGAAAATTCTCAACTGCAATAGCCTTAGCATACGTCAGAAGGAATTATTCAGGCTCAGTAGAACTGGCATCAGAAGGGCTGTTAGGCTCCTTACTGGACACTGCACCTTTAAAAGACACCTAAATATTATGGGTGTCATGAAAGATTCGCTTTGCAGAGGCTGCAACTATAGTGAAGGAAGGTCCATTCCTATTGGTTTTGGAAGTGTGAGGTAAATTTGTAAAAAGAGAATTTTGATGTATGTGTTTGATTTATATAAATTATTGGCCTTCTTTTAGTGTTGTAAATAATTTAGTGGTCTGATGACATTGATATTTTATTTAGAATATGTTTTGATTATAAGTTTAGAAATGATTAAGATGTTATATGTTCTGTTATATTATTTACAATATGATGTTGTTGTTATTGTAGGCCTTTGCAACAGCCCTGGCCCGGCACAAAAAATCTGTTTGTAAATAAATTTAGGATTCCTTTCCAGGTCGGGGTTTTTAAGCAGCTATAAGCCTGATTAGGCAAGCCCCCCGGCCTGGGAAGACAAAAAAAAAAAAAAAAACTATAGTGAAGAAACTGCAGTACACATTCTCTGTGAATTTGAGGTGTTCTCCGCCCACAGGTTCGAACATATGAGTCGACATGTGATTGAACCCTGGGAGGTATATGATATTCCTGTCAAGTGCCTGCTTATGTTTGCTTCGGCTACTGGTCTCTTTTTTTAAGGACCGTTGCTTGTTGAGGTAGTACAATAGACCTCTGGTCGATGTGCTGGGCTCTTTGAAGCCACCCACCTTCATGTCATTCATTCAATTGTTGATCCTGGGGTTTTGCTTTTACCCCCAAAAAGTTCCATGAAAATAAATTTTTTCTTATCCACACAATATTCGATGTACAGGTACCTAAATCTTTGCTATAAGTGATACAGTTAACATAATGAAAGTACTGCAAAGGTGATGGAAAAATATTCGTAATAATGGATATTTCCCAACATCCGAGCTTGCTATACTATAAGTGGGTTCCACTGTAAATGAATCTTGAAAAATACATTTGATTACATTACAATAACTTGATTAAACAGATATTTTTTTACTCTAAGCTTACTCTTTTTCTCTGGGTGATTTTATGAATTTCTATGAATAAGACATATGATAATATTAATTGTGCAATTTATAGATTATTACATTTTAGATAATTGAAAATTTTATTTATCCATATCATGCTCGGTCAGGTTTAATCTGTATAAACAGGATTCTACTGTATTTAAATTGGTCCTATTAATATAATAATGCAATAACCAATATGCATTTATATCATGTTATTACCTTTTATATATAAATTGTATAGTTTGTTAAGTTAAAATAAAAGTTATAAATTAGTTCTAATTATAGTCCAACTTTAAATTACAAAATGAAAGATTCATAAAATTTAATTATTAAGATCAGAATATTTATGACATCAATACAATACAGTATCGATACAATGATTAATACAACATCGATACATCACTAAATGATATGTATTGATATACACATAAGTTTATCTATCCCTAGCAAGTTTTAAAAAAAAAAATATGTTGCTGTAGACTGGAATAAGTAAATAATCCTAGTAAAAACATAAGTCTCTTCAAATCAAGTGTAACATACTTTTTTTAACCTATATGACATTTTTATAATATATGTATTCAAACCAAACAGGTGAAACATTAGAATGAGCCAAATGAGCCGACATGTGAAAGTTTGTGCATCAGCAAAGAAAAATCTGAATATTGCACTATAGGCAGGGCCTGATTACCGAAAAGGCAGAGTAAGCACATGCTTCCCTTCAAAAAATTCAAAGGGGGCCCCAAATTGCACCCCCAATTTACATGTTTTCTTAAATGTAAATTATTTGTTAAATGGTTAGATTTACACTTCTTTTTAATGTAAGTTATTTGTCAAATAGTTAAGTTAAATAGTATCTTGCCTGTACAGGCAAAGAAATTTTTGGTTGTCTGAGCCAAAATTTGTATTGCTCATATTTTTTTTTATATTTAAATATTAAACTGTTAATTGAAAAAGGTAGCACAGAATTTAATATTTTAAGTTAGAACTACTTGTAAAAGTAGACATGGACCACCCATGATTAAAAAATCAGTTTGTTGATGAGAACTTTTAATTGATCAGGGCAATGCGGTAATAGAATTTTTCGAGTACTGATGAATGCATGGAGAATTCCTTTGACCATGCTCACAAAATCCAAATGGGGCCCACAAATGTGGTTGTGCTTCCCCTAAATTGGTTGGTTAATCAGGCCCTGACTATTTAAATTGATGATCAAATAAAGTTTTATTTATAAAGTACACAGTCAATTTTGAGTAGAGAATTGTGTATAGAGACCTTACACCTGTAATTGAAAAACCATTTATACCTTTGGTATCTAAATTAAGTTCTAACTTTCTCACCCATCCAGCGCAAATCATTAAAGCAGATGCGGTGTACACTTTTTGCTCAATATTCTGGCATCTTAAAGCTCTCTCATCCTTCCAAGAATTGAGTAGGGAATCCAGAATCTAGAAAAGATGAAAACTTCAGAGAGCTAGATCCTGAGTAATCAATAACAGAAATATAATGTTTTAGTATCAACTTTAAAATATTTCTATATCTATAAAGACATTTACAGACATTGAAATATAATTTTTCATATCTATTCAGAAATATTTAGTTCTTTCTTAAACAGGATAGGTTTGAACAGCATAGAAATTATTCAAGCACATGATGTATTACCTACACAACAGATATATTTCTTTTCTGTATGCATATAGTATATGACATATAGGAAAAATATTCTGATAGAAATAAATTTTTGATTAAAAAATTTGAATTCGTGTTTTCAACAGATATGCATGTTTTTGAGTATCCTAGAAATCAAATCAGACATGTATGAGGGGATATCTGTGTGTATGTAAGTGTGTAAACACGGGATATGTCTTAAACAAAAGGTACTAGAGCTCTTTTGATTTCTAGTGCAGTCAAAAACATTCTGAGGTTTTCCAAATAATCTAACATTTATTAAAGAAAATCTTTAAAAATTAATGATCATGTCCAATTCTTTTAAGCAATCAATCAAACAATCATTTTATATGTAATAAGCCACGTGCAGTGGTTATGACAGGGTTACTTTAAAAAGCTCTGAAATGCCTTCAGTAGACTGTTCCCCTGTGGGGTAGGCGGTGCTTTTCAAGGTGGATGGGTGCTGGTTCTGTAGCCTTTGACCCACCTTCTCTGAGGACATATATTAATCCGGGGATTGGATATTGGGCATTCCGCACAGCAGTCCGTGAACCAGACTCTTCCAGGAGATGTGGTGAAGGACTGTGTCTATTTAGTCTGAGCTTAAATCCATTGGCAACTAGGGTCGAGATTCGGCAGGACTGCCTTCAGACCTCACCTGGTGAATGATTTCGCTGACTCATAAATTCGATCCCCTGTCCGTGTCCTTACTGGAGTGGAGATTAGAACTCATTTCAGCTCCCTTTCGAAAGTGTAAACCTTAGTTCATCACTTGGGAGTTCGAGCTCAACATGTCTTCAGTAAACCCAGTAGAGATAGTCTGTGTACCTACTATTCAGGTGCATAGGCTGGTCTGCTGCTGTGAATAAAAAGCTTTCATCTGAGCAATTTGCTTCAAATTTTCCACATGCACAGGCCAGTTAAAAGGGCCAGTTTTTAAAGCATTTATCATGCCTCTGGTGCTTTCTGAAGCTATTTCTGTAATTATGTGGGATGTTTTAGTTCTTCCACAGGAATAATTTTTAACTTCCAAAGAATGTGGGAACATTGCTGAAAATAGCTTGGAAGCATGGTCGGCAGCGGCAATAAGAACATTATGTTCTAGCAAGAGATTTGTAAACAGCACTTCTGCACGAATTGTCTGTGTATCATTACTTGAAGCAAGCATAAAGTTCAACTTTGAAGCTTGCTTCACAACTTTAATTTGTGAACTATGCTTCATACCTTTAGCATGGACGACGATGGCTGTTTTACAGCCATGAGCTATGTTTATATCCGTGTTGCATATGAAGCAAAAAGCAAATGCTTCACCTTTTCGAGATTTTGTTATAATATCGAATTCTGTTGAATATCGTTCGAGATATTTTTGAGTACGACGATTTTTTGCCATTATGAATGTCAATAAAATGTAAGTATTAATAAGAAGATTAAACACATACCTTAATTCCGTGTAATTTATACATGATGACGGAAAAAAATATTCAAAACGCACAAAGAAAAACGTGATTAAGTAGTGAACTAAAAATACACTTTCCGGAGATTGTAAAAACCACACAAAGGCCAATAGCTTGGACGAAAAAACGTGGTCGCTAATAGCATCGACAACAGAGCTAAAAAGTGTGTCATAAAAATTATGCAGTCAGTATTTCCAGTCACGTTCAAAGTTTAAAACTAGAGAGCCTCTTTTAAACAACGATCGGCATTGTTGCCAGCTTCATAGATTGCCAGCTAAAATGAGCTATTTTTCATGATAAATAGCCGTTTTCTTTGCTTAGTTTTTCTGACATCACAAACCAGTTGTTCGGCATGTTTTAACTTTTATGGTCGCAGAGGGGGAAAAATGGGGTAAAACAGGAATATTTTCAAAAATTCGGATTTTACGGAAAAAATTCAGATTTTTGGAACAGATGTAAAAATTCGGAACGAATCCGGAAAATCCGGAATGGTTGGAAGCTAGGAAATTGTCTAAAATCGTTCTTTTGCAGCTAGTATATGAAAGCTGTTCCTAAGAAAAAACACTTTTTATAAATGCTGTAAGGTGGTAAAACAAAATTTCAAACAAGGTGATGCTACCAAGCTCAATTTCTGAGATTTATGTATATATAAGTGTGCATTTATGTATATATATACGAAAGTGCAGGAGTTCATATATATATATATATATTAAAATAATGAAAACGAAAGTGCAGGAGTTCAAATCAGTAAACACAGCATCAAACCGTGGGCAATATAATAATGTGTATTTAATAGTAGAAAGTAAAAAGTAATGAGGAAGAGCTGGAAAAGTAGAGCACGGAAAGGTCAGGACAAGGAAAATAAATCAATGAATACTAAATCCATCATAAGCGTTTTCAAGGGCACATTCTAGACAGATATACTAACATTCGCTGCTTCTAAGATTGCATAAAACCATGTGGTTAAAATTTTATGCAATCTGTGCCCAACAATAGAATAAATGAGATTAATAGAAAAACGACCCAAGCGGACAAAAGTCAAATTAAAAACATAAAATACCACATAATCATGAAAAATATAGCACACAAATGCTCAAACACGAAAAAAAGGGGCAACTCACAAGTCTGAAGGCCGCCAGCGTGAATAATCTTCATGGGAGTCCACCACATGATCCAGCTTGAATGCTTACCATGTGAAAAACTGCGATAGAATGGAGCAGACCAGAGAGAGTGGAAGTAGTTGTACATATTTTCAGTGAGACAAAACCAAGCGTTCAAAAACTAACCGACCACTACGATCGAAAACATTTAAAGTATGGATAACACTGTTTTTTGGAGCCATAGCCTGTTTTTGCTTTATTTGCTTTTTAGATATTCACCTTAGTGGTTTTATTAGTGTTTTAAACTTTTTTTCTTTACCCTTTACCCACTGAGGCGTTTTTTTTTTTAATTTTTCACTTTTTTTGTGTAACCAAAATTTTTGTGTAACCACTGACCCAATTTCGGCGATTAAACAGAATTAAATTGCTCTTCAGGTTTGAGCATTTAATTCTAATAAACCCAAACAAATGCCTGTTTTAGATTTGTTTTTGTAATATTTGCACATTTTTATTTTTGCCTGCCTGGGCGGTGTTTATTTTATGGTGTTTCAACTACTATTGAGTATCGTACTTATACTGTGATCTACAAATAAGGTGGAAAAATTGTACATATAGCATAGACTTTTGAGACGATTAATATGTGATAGTGTACACTTATTACTATATATATGTGTATATATATATATATATATATATATATATATATATATATATATATATATATATACATATATATATATATATATATATATATATATGTATATATATATATATGTATATATATATATATATATATATGTATATATATATATATGTATATATATATATATGTATATATATATATATATATATATACATTAGAAAAGAAAGATATAATAATAATAACCAATTTCAAGTAATCATGAATTATTAAAATCACCAAGGCAGCCAAAACACGGCCATCATGCTAAAAGAAATGAACAGCACTGACCCAATTTCGGAGATTAAACAGAATTAAATTCCTCTTCAGGTTTGAGCATTTAATTCTAATAAACCCAAACAAATGCCTGTTTTAGATTTGGCAATAGTAAGTTCCTATAAATGCCAAAACTCAGACTACAGATACCAAAAGAGGAAGAATTGAAGAAAAGAAAAATAAGAAATCAAGCATTATATATATAAATTAAAATAATAAAAACGAAAGTGCAGGAGTGCAAATCAGTAAATACAGCATCAAATCGTGGGCAATATAATATCGTGGATTTAATAGTAGAAAGTAAAAAGTAATGAGGAAGGGCTGGAAAAGTAGAGCACAGAAAGGCCAGGACAAGGAAAATAAATCAATGAATAGTATATCTGCAGAAACATCTTCAGGGGCACATTCTAGACCAGGGGTGGCCAACCCGCGGCCCGTGGGCCGCATGCGGCCCGCCTTGAGTAATTTTGCGGCCCGCGAGATTCATTACAACTTTACAAAATACGATTATTTTGTGCAATATTTTTGTTTTTAGTGTAGTGTTTTGTAACAGATAAATCCCATAACTGTTTCTATTTTATCACGTTGCTTCTGTTTTTATACATACTTAGAAGTGGGCAGTATTGTATTGTGATTCATCAACAAAATCTATGTGCCCAAGTATTATCGATGAATCATGTTATGCAAGTAGTCATAAAAACAGTGAATTACATTCGATCACATGCACTCTAGCATCGACAATTTAGGAGTTCGTAAAAGAATTAGATTGTGAATATGGTGATGTTGTATGCTTCAGTCGTGTCAGATGCTTGAGTCGTGGAAGATGTTTACAGCGATTTTCTAAGTTAAGTCAAGAAATTGACTTGTTTATGAATGACAAGCAAATACCTGTACCAGAATTAAGAAATGATGAATGGTTATTGGATTTATGCTTTTTAGTAGATATCATCGAAAAACTCAATCAATTAAATACATCATTACAAGGAAAAGATAATTTAATAATCGATGCATTTAATCACATCAAAGCATTTCAGAAGAAACTACTGCTATATGAATCTCAATTGAAAAATAATAACGTTCAACACTTTCCATTGATGAAAGAATTAAAAAATTCAAAATGTGTCAGTTACATCAAATACGCAAAAGAAATAAGCAAACTTGCAGCTACTTTTGAGAGTCGTTTCACTAATTTAGACAAATACAAAAAATTATTTGAAATATATTCATCTCCCTTTCACGTCGATGTCGAGTTGGTACCAGAATATCTCTAAATGGAACTGGTTGACTTACAATGCAATAATGAATTAAAACACATTTTTGAAACATCAGAATCAAAAATAGATTTTTATAACACTTATGTCACAAAAGAAAAATTTTCCAATTTGAGAGATCTGGCACAAAAAGTTGTGAGCGTTTTTGGATCAACTTACACCTGTGAATCGTTTTCTTCAAAAATGAAATTTATCAAACATAAATCGCGTTCGAACTTAACGGACGAAAACCTGCAACATCAATTACGATGTGCAAATACACGCATTGAGATCGACTTGCAAAAACTAAGTGAAAGAGTTGAGAAACAAATATCTCACTCATTAAATAAATTAAACATTATTCGATCATTGCATTATTATTGTAATGGAATGGGATCAGCATTGATCGGGAGTGGGCATCATATGTTGCGGCTCGTGTCGGAATAAGTGGTCGCTGGGTGGTGATGAAGCATCACTGAACTTTTGCGTTGTGTATTAAATTCGTAAATCGAATATTACGAGAAGTATTCAGACACTTCGGGATGACGGATTATTCCGGAATTGGAGATAGTCGACGAGAACACGCTTATGATGAATACCTCGGGATGCAGGTGACGAAAGCATTTGAAGAATCAAACGAAACAATCTTGACTTTTAAATTCCAATATATTTATTTAATTCGAACATAATTTAATTTATGACAGGAACAAGCAACTTGACTTTGAAAACGAAAGTCATTAACAAAACTTCATAGAATCAAATTTCAACAAGATATTCCTCAAACATCATCTCACCGCCGAAATAGATCTACTTGATAAAATCTTAATTACATTTAATTTAAATTTAAAACATCTTAGAACTTTAGAATTCGCATTATGTTGCCTCCGTAGGCAAAGCGCGTCTTACCCCGTCCGCGTCACATCGCCAATTGAATCTATTCACCGAAAACAGACTTAAGCATCTTTAATGTTATTACGCGTTCATGACGCAAATAAAAAGAGTTCCAATGTTATGGAATATGAAATGCAAATACGAAGTACATGTACTAAATCGCGTGACAAATTACTACGCCGAGGTTTACCGAAACTGGCGGGAAATATCCAAAAGGGCCGAATACAGAATTGGCGCTTTATCAATTTGGAATAAATTTCTGAGAACAAGTTTTAGAATCGAAAGTGAATTAGAAATTGCGGGAAGTTAAATTTTGAAAGAAAATAATATTAAACAAGGCAAGCATTTCATAACATATCCCCGCCGCAAACGAGGATTTGTTCTGGCACAGAACAAAGACTAACAAAAAAAAATATTCCAAATATGCCTAAATAAAATAAAGCGGTGACATAAAAAAACCAACAATTTCCTGGATAAAAAATATGCCACAAAAAATTTGAAATAAAAATTTAGGATCTGTTATGCAAATAGGATTGTCAAATGCAATCAATTCTTATTTCCTAAATATGTGTATTTCTCAACCCAGAAATTCAACGAAAACAAGGACAGATGTGAAAATTTGATTCATACAACACTGCATTCGCTCACATTCATACACACATTTTCACCAAAGAAGTCCTTACATGCTAGATAAAAGTGAGGGGGTTGAGTTTTTTTAAATTTTCCTCAATGTGTTTCAATTCAAAAATTAAAAATCTTATCACTATTGCATATCAGATTGTCATGAACATTGCGCAAAAAAAATCAATTTTAGAATAACCTAACCGGGTGAGATGTCTTTAAAAAAAAATACCATATAATATACAATACAAGTAACAATATTTCATTTACACCAATATTACTTACATCCATTAAGATTTGTAGTATCTTCAGACATCCTAATACTTACATACAGTTTCCTTTTTTACCTATTACAATTTATATTTACAATATCACATTAACAAACCTTAATATAATGATACATATTCATTTACAATAACTGGCCAGCCAAAAAAAAATTTGTGATCACAAAAATAAATAAACAGATTATATGCGCGCGTAAACAATACAACATATTTTATTTGAAAAAAAAATTTTGACTGTGGTCAAAGTTCAATAAGTGCGAGTACTCGCGGAAATAAGACTTCCTAAAAAAATGTGAAAGTTCTTTTATAACTCCATGAAAAAAATAACTTTTCCTCAAAAAAAAATCCACTTTTTCCCCAAAAAAAAAATTCAATTTAAACCTTTATACAAAAAAAAATTATTTCCTTTAATAAAATTATTTTCAATTTCCTATTCCAAAATAAACAAAAAAAAAATTAACTCATTTTTTCTTTAAAAAAAAATGTACATATACAAAAAAAATTTTTTGAATCATTTCCATTTTAATATTTGTTCGTAAATGTGCGAGGTTTCAGCTGGGATGGTTGCGCTGTGACATTCTCTGCACAAACGATTGCATTCTGGGCTGTTTTGCCACAGATGAGGTCTTGGGAAAACTCCACTCTTGAAGTTGGGGAGTGCCTCTGAAAATATTGAATTTCGGATTTTCACGAAAATTCTGTGCCTTTCTGACTTTGGAATAGTCAATCATTTGATTTTGGCACCAGTGTGAACTTCCAGTCAACTCCTGATTATGTCTTTTCTGCGAATTGTTTACTTTCACGTTTCTGGGTTTCACACATTTTCTTTCAACGTCGCAACTGGATATTAGATTTGTCATACCTTTTTTTAAATTTGGCACAAAAAAGTTTCTTTTGATATCTGACATAATTTTTGACATTTCACATCGGGTTGAATTTGTGGATGTGTTAAATAACTTGTATAATGTAGGTATGCACGAATTTGGAGCTACTAATCTTTCCTGTGCGAATGATTTCTGAACATGGTTATGCCTCTTGTTTTTAGCATAGAGAGCATCGTTGTATATAAGAAAATTTATATGTTTATATGCTGGAGGTTGACTACCTTCCTCAACAGCTCTTCGAATTTTTATGCAATGAGGGTCAGTTTTCTGTTCCTTTATGATTTTCTGTATTTCCTCAATTGGTATCAGAGCATTTTTTTCCTTGCTGCTAGATGCATTATTCTCCTTATCAGTACAGATGCTAATAGCATTTAGAGGACTAGTGACTTTTTCTTCCTTTGAAATTTCCATATTTTGCTCCTCTAGTGTGCTTTGAAGATCATCTGCTATAGCATTTAATCGTTCTATGTGAGATCTTCTATGTTGTCTTACAAATTGATTATCATGTAACTGAAGGGCATCTAGTGTGCACAAAAGTTGAGTTACCTCTTCCAAAATATGTGGAATTGACTTAAAGTCTTTGGTATCATACATGCTCTGTGTTTTCTTATGTACTTCTAAAATTTGTACAGTAATTTTTTCAAAATCTTTCAAAAGTTGCATTTGATCTGCATGAGATGGTTGATTTTCATATAAGTCATCTGACTCTACGGATTCATCTATATTTTCTTTTTCTTTACTTTTAAATTTATCCATACAAGGTTGTGACATTTGTTGCATTTTGTTATTTTCAGGATTAGAATTTTGTTGTACTCTCAAGTCTAAATTATGGAAATTTTGATTATTACTTTGTGCAACTTGTTTACAAATATCAATGTCAGCTTTGAGAGATTTCTGATTTCTTAAATTTCTGTTAAATTTTTGATGGTTATTCCTTCTATTATTTTTATATGACTGAAAATAATTTTGTTGGAAATTTGAAAGTTTGTTTTCCAAAAAGTTAACATCTTGGCAAGCTGCCTTTAAATTTTGAGAAAGTTCATGATTGTCATTTTCTAATCCTTTACAATAGTTTTTTAAATCATATATTTCTTTTTCATAAGAGTTTGCTAATTCAATCCATCTTTTATTTCCCTCATCAATTCTTTTCTTGTTTGCCAGATGTAGGTTTTCTAAACTTTTTATTCTATCTTCTTTTTGTTTAATAATTTCCTGTGATTCAGGGATTATTTTTTCATTATATTGATCTTCCCATTGTACAATTTTTGGAACTTCTCTTCTAGGTATTGCTGATAAATTAGATGCATTATTTTCAATTGTTCCCTTATTACAATGTATCATGAAATTTTGGCAAGAAAGAAAGTCAATCCCTAGGATTCCTTTATAATTTTGAGATTTTAGATTATTAACCAAATGATATGTAATTTTGTATTCAACTCCATTTATGATGGTAGGTAGTGTGACTTTTTCAGTTAGTCGCATAAAGTCTCCTGTAACAAGTGATACAGTCAATTGAGCTGGGTTTATTTGGACTTGAAAAGGAATTTGTTTCAAAATGTCCCTTGAAATTAAGCTAAGGCATGCTCCAGTGTCAACGAGGAGTGGAACATTTGTCCCAAAAATGGAAGTATTTACGATGGGTGTTTTACTAGGAATCACTTGTTCACCTATTGTAACCAAAGTATTTCCTATATTATTTCTAACCGGTTCTAAGGATCCTAAATTTTCATCAGTCAGAGATGTTACAATTGTGTCCCTGATTTTTGGATTGTATGCAGGATATGAAGGATTTTCAATGGAATGTTGTTCAAGGTTGTCATTCCTTCTACTTTCCTGACTAAATTGTCTGAATCTTTTATTCTGGCGGTTATTAGATTTCAGTTTTTGTGTTATTTGCCGCTCTTGTCCAAAATCTTCTCTAAAAAAACAATTTCTTTGAATATGGCCTCTTTTGCCACATGAATAACACTCTGGAATTTTTCTCCAATTTTCTAAATTTTCATTTTCCAATTTGAATTTTAGTAATTCCTCTTCCAAAAAATCAATTTTACTTTGTATTTGTTGCATTTCAGGTGACTGCAGCGTGTTTGCAATTGCAGGCATTTCGCTGGGCTGGGGAGTTATGGCGAGCCAAGCATTGTGCTCAAGAATGGCAGTTCTTTTCGCTTCTGCATAAGTTTTTGGATCGTTAGCAAGTACTGCTCTCTTGATATGTGTGGGAAGCTTATCAATCGTAATAGACAACAAAATTGTGTCGCGGATGTTTTCAATCTCTTTGGTAGGGAAACATTCACCAAATGTTATCTCCATGTTGTCAAAAAAGGTTAATATGTCATGTGTTTTGTAACTTATGTTATTTAATTTCTGCCAATGGTTGGCGATTGACACACCAGTACTGAATCTCAGGGAGAGATTTTTGACAATCTCATCGAAGGATTCGCCAGTATTTAGCTTAAGGGCGATTGCTGCTTGCGATATTAGTTTGGTATTTAAAGCAAAAATTTTCTCTTCCTCCTTCCATTGGAAGAAATTGGCAGTGTTATTGAATTTGGTGATAAATTCTGAAAAGGATTCCCCGACTGCTCCACCAAATGTAGGGATTAAACTTAAAGCACTAGTTATGTTTGCTGACATTTTTTTAGATGTATACAATATTAATAATACATAAATTCAATACAAAAATTTCAACAATGAATGAGCAAAAGGAATTATTCAAGTATAACAAGCATATTATTTAAAATTTCAATTTCATATTCAGCTGATATACCATTTTTTTCAGCTTTTCAAGACTTACCTTTCTACAGGTATTAACAATAAAACATATTTTATTTTATTTTAAAACAATAAATTTCACCCTCTTTTACCACTTTTCAACTCACAGATGCATTCCACTTTTAAAGCTAAAAAAAAATAAATTCACTTTGCCGACTCGGGAATCGACCTCCCGATGTCAACGTAGGATTAACACAGCTGGTGTAGGCATTCATGGCACACCACAGGATCGTATGAGTCATTCTTGCAGACTCTCATGTAACGGCACCATTTGTAATGGAATGGGATCAGCATTGATCGGGAGTGGGCATCATATGTTGCGGCTCGTGTCGGAATAAGTGGTCGCTGGGTGGTGATGAAGCATCACTGAACTTTTGCGTTGTGTATTAAATTCGTAAATCGAATATTACGAGAAGTATTCAGACACTTCGGGATGACGGATTATTCCGGAATTGGAGATAGTCGACGAGAACACGCTTATGATGAATACCTCGGGATGCAGGTGACGAAAGCATTTGAAGAATCAAACGAAACAATCTTGACTTTTAAATTCCAATATATTTATTTAATTCGAACATAATTTAATTTATGACAGGAACAAGCAACTTGACTTTGAAAACGAAAGTCATTAACAAAACTTCATAGAATCAAATTTCAACAAGATATTCCTCAAACATCATCTCACCGCCGAAATAGATCTACTTGATAAAATCTTAATTACATTTAATTTAAATTTAAAACATCTTAGAACTTTAGAATTCGCATTATGTTGCCTCCGTAGGCAAAGCGCGTCTTACCCCGTCCGCGTCACATCGCCAATTGAATCTATTCACCGAAAACAGACTTAAGCATCTTTAATGTTATTACGCGTTCATGACGCAAATAAAAAGAGTTCCAATGTTATGGAATATGAAATGCAAATACGAAGTACATGTACTAAATCGCGTGACAAATTACTACGCCGAGGTTTACCGAAACTGGCGGGAAATATCCAAAAGGGCCGAATACAGAATTGGCGCTTTATCAATTTGGAATAAATTTCTGAGAACAAGTTTTAGAATCGAAAGTGAATTAGAAATTGCGGGAAGTTAAATTTTGAAAGAAAATAATATTAAACAAGGCAAGCATTTCATAACATTATTATTATATTATGTATGTTTGCATACATGAAAAATAATGAAAACAATAATAATAATTCATTCTGTTTTAAATTTTCACTCCAATAAATGTTAGTAATGTGTCCAAATCTAATATAAAGCTATATATTTTTATATGTGGCCATCGGGACGACGTGGTGGTCGAGTGGTCAAGGCATGCTTTTCCAAAGCAATCGCTCGAGCGCCACATTGTTGGTTCGAGCCCCACGTAAGGCATGGATGTTGTTGTGTTGTGGGCGCAGTGTGTTCCGCCCTCCTCTGGTGCGCCTGGGGCAACGTCTCTAGGTAAATGGATCATTTAATAAATGCCCGAATTATGGGAGAATGACGATGAGTCAAGTGCCTGGCCATTGGCAATAATATATATATATATGCGGCCCGCGGGATTATAATGTTTTTCCGAAGTGGCCCGCAGGGTCATTTGGGTTGGCCACCCCTGTTCTAGACAGATATACTAAAATTCGTTGTTTCTATGATTGCACAAAAACACATGGTTAAAATTTTATGCAATCTGTGCTCAACAACGGAATAAACTAGATTAACAGAAAAACGACCCAAGAGGACAAAATTCAACTTAAAAACATAAAATATCACATAATCATGAAAAATATAGCGCACAAATGCACAAACATGCAAAAAAAAGAGCAACAAAATACCACAATGGAATAGACCAGACCAGAGAGAGTGGAAGTAGTTGTACATATTTTAGGTGAGACAAACACAAGAGTTCAGAAACTAACCAAGAAGTAACCACTACGATTGAAAACATTTAAAGTATGGATAACACTGTTTTTTGGAGCCGTAGCCTGTTTTTGTTTTATTTGCTTTTTAGATATCCACCTTAATGGTTTTATTAGTGTTTTAAACTTTTTTCTTTACCCGCCAAGGTGTTTTTTTTTTTAATTTTGCACGTTTTTTGTGTAACCGAAATTACTATTTTTGTAATGTTTGCACGTTTTTATTTTTGCCCGCCATGGCAGTGTTTATTTTATGGTGTTTCCACTACTATTGCGTATCGTACTTATACTGAGATCTACAAATAAGGTAGGAAAATTGTACACATAGCATAGACTTTTGAGAAGATTAATATATGATAGTGTACACTTATTACTATCCAGGCGTTTGATGCGGAGCAAATAGCTAATGATTAGATTTTTAAAAACTTGGTTACTCAGGCAAGAAGAATAATGAGGGAAGAATTTTACATTAAATTTAAATTGATGTCTCTTATCATAAATAGTAGTATTGAATGAGTTACTTTGTATATAAATGGTGATATCAAGATAATTTACAGATTTGGAAGGGTGGGATTCATTAGGTATTAACTCAAGATTGGATGGATAAATATTGGATGGATAAATAAAAAGTGTGGGTAAAGAATCATGTGCAGTATGAAAACAAAGAAAAACATCATCAATGTAGCAAAATATAGAAATGTTATGTGTAAACAGAGTGGATTGTCTTTCATAAAAGTAAAGATAAATATTGGCGAGCATAGAGCTACTAGTGGAACCTTGTGGTACTCCAATCGTTTGGAGGTATACAGTATTACCATGTACAAGATAGTTGTGAAAAAAAACAAAATGCAATAAATTATTAAAGGTAGACGAGTCATATTTAGTACGAGTATTGAATTTGAATTGATTGAAGAGTTGTTTAATGACAGAAAATAAATCTTTGATGATAATGTTATTAAAAATATCTTTAAAATCTAAAGTTTGGATTGAGTCAATGGTAGTAAAGGATTTTAGGTTTTGAATAAGTTTATAGTTGTTTCTGATGATGCAATGTGGTTCTTTGGAAATTTCATGAAATAGACTGTTTAAGACTTTTGAGAAGTTTTTTTATTAGCTTTTGATGAGTAAGAGAAGCTAATCACTACTGATAACTGTTCTAAATTTTACTGGGTCCTTGTGAAATTTGGGTATGATTACTAAATATGGAATGTTTAAATTTTGATAAGTATCAAAAAATTGTTTGTACTTGGAAATATGTTTTCGTTTTAAATCATGTATGGATGTGCTTTGCAATTTGAAGGTATTTATTTGATTTAAATTGGATAATAATGTTTTAATGTAGAATTATTTGCAGAAAATAGCATAGTTTGATGTAATTTTGTCAACATAACTAAAAACTAAGAATTGTTGCGTATGTGTAATGGTATGTTTTAATTTTGATAATTGAAAATTAGACTTTGGAATGTGATAGCTTAAGTTGAACATGGGATAAAATTTTGGATTTCCAGACACAAAAGGCTTCCATTATATTAGACTAAGATGAATGAAAGAAGAGGTGAATGAAAGATGATGATGAATAAAAGAAAAGACAAATTATAAAGAGATAGACTTTTGATTAGGCAGGCATATCATCAGAAATATCCTCATCAATTTATATTGCGAGATATTAATAGCTTCTACTCAAAACAATAAAAGTATCCAAGAACCTTGTTATATATTATGGATCAATAATGGCAACCTGGAAATGGAAAATAAAGGAATGATTGATAAACTTGTGTGATTGGATGATTATGCATAAAATTCGAAAATGAGGTGGGATATGATTGGAAGAAGTGTGGAATATCGAATCCAATGAGGTTGATTAAAATTAATCACTCATGTTAAGTTGTTCAGGAATGGCAATGAAAAAATATCTCATTTGGAAATGGCAACGACTGGATCCAATTTATCCGATAAAGAGGATGGTGTTGCAGTTTCTTTGCTATTGATTTGTCTGAGGCTGGGTGAACATTGAGTGTGTCATCATGATTGTTTGTTTGTAATTGGGATGGTGTATATTCATGTAATTATTTGATATTTGATGTCTGATTCTTTTAGTAGCTTCATGCAGGTCTGATGTTGTATTTTATGATGACATTTCGGAGTCATTGCCTCTACATTTGCTGGCGTCTGGGAATATGCTATGGCTCAGCAGCTAGCTGTAACCAGGATTCAGGAAAGTTCACAATTGCTCTTCCGCTTCTTTTAGCACTTCTTTTAACCTTATGTGGGTATTTTCCTCTTCTTTCATTCATCTTAGTCTGATATTAGGTAATTTTTGTATAAGCTGCAGATGCGCTATTCAATTATATACCATTTATTGATTAAATTTTTGCATTTAATTGTAATTATATTCTTATTATATATATATATATATATATATATATATATATATATATATATATATATATATATATATATATATGTATGTATATCGTCCAAGTAGAAATAGTTTATAGATATAACCTATCTATTTCTTCAGAAACATATATATTTTGTATCTGCTTCGTCAAAATACTTGGACTTGAGAACGAATTTTACAAAGTGAACATTTCCATTTTTATAGGCTTAGCCCTTTTTCCACGTGTATAGTGATATAGCTTGATTTTTTAAGTTTTTCTTTATTCGTTTCCATACCTTTGAATTTTGCTGATTTTCTGTAACTTGATAACTTGTTTTTTGTATTTTTTTCCATTTGATTGATGATTTGCTGTTTTATATATTATTCTGTGGGTGTTTTAGAAAGTTAGGTTTAACGTTTTGCAGCTTCTTACTTTTCGTTCATTGGATTTTCAAACTACTATTATATATATATATATATATATATATATATATATATATATATATATATATATATAGTTAAAAGCCAGTTTGTCTGTCTGTGTATGCAAATCCACAGTTTATTACCAATTTGTTTCAAATTTAATATGGTCATTCTTTACTTTGCTGCAGGTAACTGCACTTATGTTTAGAGTTTCTAGGTCATGGGGTTATCCAGATATTAATTAAAAAATACAAAAAATTAATAATTCCATGAAGACAACACTGAGCATATTTTTTCAATATTTATCTGCAGAAAAATATGTGTTGCCTAGCACTCGAATTAAATTATTTTCATTCAGTACAAATTATTTATTAGTCAAATGTGTTAAGGCAGACAATTTTAACTGAATTTAGAATAAAGAAATTGAAAATAATAAAAAAATTCATAGAAAAATAAATTTAATAAATACAAGGTATTATATTTTGGATTGAATTTTACAGGTTACTGACCATAGGATAAAATAAGATTACGTAAATTGGACCATCAGATTTCTATATGTTATTCTATGGTTAAATGGCATTAATATAGGCCACTGAATTATGAGAAGTCAAGCTATAGGATACAAGTTTAATCCTTTGCACGTATTGACAGACTATGTGTGCCAGGCTTTCATAACTTATAATTTAAGTATGGAAGATTTACTGAAAAGAGTATGCTATAAAAGGCATCCTGTCTTGGAAATGTGGCGACAGCCAGCCTTCACAAATAAAATATTGTTGTGAACATGCAATTTTTCCTTTGGTGCATGGTATTTCGTCTGTCTCGAAGGCCAGACAAAGAAAACACAGTTCATGACGTGAGCTCCGGGTTGCCAAGATTTCCCAGTTAGAAGAAGGGTTGCCAGATTTGGTGATTTATTATCAATTTGGCGACTTCAGGAATGTTCCAAAAACTTCTCAATAGAATGATTATTCTTTGAGTTATAGAGATTTCCAGAAGTTTATATAGAGAAACTCTTAAAAGGACTCACCCTTCTGCTGCAGTGGAGTTGACGAATGGATATTACATGAGCTACATTGGATTGCGATTTTTGTCACCGTTTTGAGAATAATATCACTTATTCTGTGAAATTAGTGTAGCATTTAAGTGTTGTTTGATTGTATAATGTTCCTGTTTACTTTGTGCTTATGAATAAATGTAAGTTATCCAGAAACTTGGACTCATTTTTGTATCCTGTGTATATACCCACAATTCTAGAGTATATGTTTCATAACAATATATTTTCTCTCCTCAGTTTTCCATAGATGATACAGATGAATTTATGCTGTACATAATTGATTCATGTTTGCAAAACATTTATATAGTATTAAAAGATACATGCTTACATTTATAAAATGAGATACACGATTTGGAGAACTTGCAAAATATCCAATGCTGTTTTGAAGAATTATGTCCTGGAAAAACATCAGTTTATGGTATGTTAAAATTTTATAGTCAAATTATTCACACTTGTAATAAGAACTATTAGCAAATACCTATAGATCGATTTATATGCAATTAAAATCTATATAATAAAAGGCAATGTCTGTCTGTGTGTCTTATACACTATAGGCTCAGTGACTGTGCATCGCAGAGCTACAAAATTTGGCAATTGGAGACCTGGGGGGGAGGAAGATGACACGTGAAAACTGATTTTTAAAATTTGAATTTTTTTTTATTTAATGTTTTATGTGATTTCGACCGTTTTCCCCTTTTTTCTCCACCATCCAGACATCGTAGAAAAAAACAAATCACACGACCAGAAAGAGCAGACAATTGTGAGTAAAAATATATGAATTTCAAATTGCAGGGACAAATTCTAATATTTTTTAAAGATTTTAAAACAAAAGTCACTTTTAGCTCAAAAAAATGAAATTTTGTTTTTAAATCCTTGCGTTAGGAAAAGTACTAACAATTTCGACTAATAATTTACATTTTTAGAAAGCTCAAAGATCAAGCTTTCTTACAAGCCCAATCTGGTCAAGAAATTAGAAAAAGTAGCCGCACGATCCGGATTTTAAGGAAATAATGATTTTCAATTTCTCGGCTAAACAGCGAAAGAAGGGATCGATTTTTCACTCACATGCGCGCACAGATGCACAGTGTTTCTATCGTGGAGGGGAGGTGGGGGAGGTTCTGATGTCACAGTTCTGATGAGGTTGCAACAGATACGCATAGCGAAATGGAATGGAACATTCGATATTTGTGTCTGCCAAACAATGAATGTACGTCATTAAACTAAAACAAACCATTAATTTTATTTGAATAAATTATTCATCCATTTTATTGGAATAAATTATTAATTTTGAAATAAGTTATTTTCATTTTAAATTCCAATTTGCTTGAAATGTAATTATTAATTTTTTAAAAACGCCATTTTTTCTTACAACTCAACCCAAACCTTTCATTTTGTTGTGTTAGCAGTTTCCTTGGAGCGGTTTATCTGTATCAAGATAAGAATTTATTTTACTTCATTATTGTTCTTTTAAGAACATAAACTCCTCTTTCACTTTTTATAGCATTACGTATTAAGTGTATTTACATGTTTATAGTGTATTTTATTTATATTGTTTTAAAATTGTTTACGGTGCCAGCGAGTTTGCCACGGTCATAATTTTCAAGGGTAGCGAACAAGCTGGTCGCCGAAGGCGGCTAGTGACAAATAAAACCACAATTTCAACATATATTTGGATCTTTTTTAAACTGCAAATCAAAATGAAATTTTAGTATGTTGTTCAGATGGGCTGAGGAACCTATAGGAATATAAATGAATAATATCACCCAATTAGTTTTGTATTGAACCCGGGTTGAAAAAATGAAATACATTAAACCCTATGGGACCAAATTTTACAAACATTTTTTAAGCGAATTAAAAATTCACAAATAGCTTTTAAAGTTTCAGGAAATATTCAAATTATCACATAAAATATATAAAAAAAATTTCAGAAAAATACATTCAGTAGTTTTTTAAATAAAAATTAAAATGATAATTACATCCATTATATGAAGAGATCACGTGATCATTATATGAAGAAATCACATGACCTACTTCAAAATAAAATATGACATCTATCTTGTGTCAAAATCATGATTTTTAAAGTTCTTTTTAATTTATATTTGATGTTGTATCCATCCTAAAACCGCTTCATTTTTGCTTAATTCCTGTGCATCAATGTTCTGAAACAATGCAATTACAATATATTTGAGTTTAAATGATCATCAAACTTTGATTATCTCTACAGCGAAGCCTAATTTTCACTTATGGAGATTGTAAACACATCAAGCTGTAAGCTAAGTTGCATAAGAATTCCTGAATTTCTTTAACGCAAAATTATTTAGCACTGGAGTCTACAATATAGTTGATATGAATGAAATAGTCATTGATTTTACAGAGAACAGATGATTTTATAGCAGACTTTTTCAGTGAAATTTTAAGCACAGAGTTAAATTACTTTTACTTCCATGGTTTTAAGTTTTTAAGTAAAATAAATTATTGTAGTATTGTGATGAATGAATGGAATAAAATAAATGTTTATGAATGAAATTTTTATTGCTTTTTCATAGAGAGCCAGGCAATTTATATTTCAATGATGTCATTTGAATAAAGTTCATTTTTTTTCGATGAAGTCTTTAAATATAATAAATTATTGTAGTATTGTGATAATTTTAAAAATATTACAGCTGAATGTAATGCATTTTAGAGATATTTAAATAAAATTGCATTGTAGTTGGAAAGTGTTTCATAATCAATGCTTCATGCATGATTGATCTTTCTTGTTTTTTTAACTTTTGGTAAATAAAATTGATTTTGCTCAAAACTAAGTATTTGGATGAATCAAAAGAAGGGCTGTAATAATAATTTTTCTAACTTGATATGCAAAGTAAGTTTAAGTTGCAATAAACAGTGATGTGTAATACACCAAATATTTTACAAAATCCATTTTAAAACCTAAAAACCTACTTTCTTTTAAACTTTATTAGTAAGTTTTAGAAATATATATTTGATAACTGCTTCAAAATTATGAGTAGTGTTCAAACCTCCAGCTCTCTAAATTTCATGAAATCTATCGAATATGTTATCCTGTCAAAATTAATTATCTACACTTATATATTTATAGGATTTAACAAAAACCTTAAAATCAGGTGAACAACACATAATATGTATGGATTCACCCTGTGGCTTGTGTTCTAGCTTGTGAATTATAGTGAGAAAAATACAATACTACAATTTTCAACTTTAAAACTGCTTTTCATATAAAAAAAAAATGTCATTTATAACCACATTGTATATTAAAATTAACTGAAGTCCATTCAACTTTCTCATACAAGAATGCATTCTTAAGTTGCTTGTGGGTTTTTTTTTTTTATTTTCTAAAATTTTACAAGAAAAATTTTGAAAAATTGGTATTGTTAGTCCAAATGATTACAATTTTAGCATATTACCCTTCACTTTAAAGAACTTTTTCAATAGATACTAAACTTGCCCCCCCCCCCCCTCCCTAATGATGCCAAGCAACACAAAATTGTATTGTTGATATTTTTCATTTTTCACAACAATGATTGAAACTATTAAGTCTCATGATCATTGAGCTATAAATAACCCTATTTATGCATCATTATGTCAAATTTTGTCCTATGTTGCCATGCTAAGAAAACATAATTATTTTTAAGTTTGTGCTCGAAGTAGAAAAAAATTCTATACAGTTCTAGATTTATCATTAATAAAGTAGGATATAAAGTTTTGTGAAAATCCATTACTATTAGTGGCAGCTATTATGTACACAATAAATCAATCACAGATAGACAGACAGACAGACGGACATCACTGCAAATAGTCCAAGCGTGTTCAGGAGGTTCCAGAACATATATTGGTATCAAAATCTTGAATTCAAAAATTTTCATGAAAATAATACTTTATACTATATTATATACGAGGTAGGATTCAAAAGTTCCCAGACTGAGTCTATAACTTAAAAAATATTATCAATTGAAATGCCGAAACACATCCTCCTTTGAAATAAGACCCTTGCGCAACAACACACTTTTGACATGGCTTGTAAAGGACATCAAAACACGTCTGGAATTCATTTTTAGCCATGTCCTTTAATTCAGCCTGTGATGCACTTTTAACTTCATCTGCGGTATGAAATTGACGACCCTGCAAGTGACTTGCCAGTTCAGGATATAGGTTGAAGTCACAGGAGGCGAGATTAGGGGAGTAAAGAGGATGTGGCAAAACAGTTGTTTGCATTTTTGCAAAAAAGTCAGATACAAGGAGGGATTGGTGTGCAAGAGCGCTGTCATGCAAAAGCACCCATGACTGCTCAGCCCACAGTTTGGTCTCTTCTTCCGGATCGACTTACGCAAACAACGCATGATGTCTACATAGAGTTTCTTGTTCACAGTGCGTCCTTCAGGGATAAATTCCAGAAGCACAATGCCTTGGATATCGAAGAACACCTCTAGGATGACCTTCCCTTTAGAGCGATCTTGGCAGAATTTCTGCTTGAGTGGAGATTGTGGTGATTTCCAAGTTGCCGATGCTCTCTTGGATTGTGAGTCATATAAAGAACACCATTTCTCATCTCCAGTAACAATTCTGCCAAGTAGGGAAGGATCTTTGTTAACAGCCAAAATTAAGTCTCCTGCCATTTCCATTCGAATTGCCTTTTGATCTTCGGTTAACATGCGGAGAAAGATGTGTTGACACACCCTATGCATGTTAAGATCCTTAGTCAGTATCCGTTGACACGTGGCTTCGGATATCCCAACTGATTCTGCTATTTCCGCTATTGTTTGCTGCCTGTTCCCATGTACCGTCGCAAAAACCTTTTCAATGTTTTAGCGGTGCGGGAAGTCTGCGGACAGTCAATGCATTCGTCATCTTCGGCACTTTCCCTGCCTTCTCTGAAACGTCGATGCCACTCGTGATAATGTATCACTGCCGTACAAATGCTTCAACAATTGGTAAACCTCCATAGTACTCTCTCCCAAGTGAACCTAAAATTTGATATTAATTCTCTGCTCAACAAACACTATTTCTTTTAATCACCGGTTACTAAGTGCACCTGTCTACAAAATAGGACGTCATAGCGAGCCACCGACCACATGATTTGGGTCAAACCACTTTTAGAAGACGGGGAGAATGTAGTAACACAGAAATGTTATCATAGTCACTCTACTGCAAATATTTTTTAAGTTATAGACTTAGTCTGGGAACTTTTGAATTCTACTCCATAGTATAAGAAAGTAAAAATAAAGCAATAAAATAATTATGCTACATTTCTTAAAGTTACAAATATCTAAATGCTAGATTTAAAAGATCTTACTTTTAAAAACTTTTAATAAGGAGAAAAAACATATATATATATTGCTTACATGTTTGAATAAACGCATAAAAAGTATTTTGACAGTCATAATGTAATTAATTTTTTCATTCTTAATTCCTTCATCTCCTAAAATCCATTCAACATAGCCATACCTAATTAAAGAAAGATATAAATATATAGTTAAGGTTAAATATCTGTATAATTATATAAATATACATGTTTAAGAGTTTTACACTCTGTTCAACATTCCAAGATTTATGTTTGAACATGCTTCATTTTAACAAATATTCCGCTAAACTTTATTTGATTCTACATTGAATACAGGCATAAAACTGTACAAATATTCAAAACATGATTGTCATGTTATTCAGAAATACCACCTGAGACAAAAAAAAAAAAAAAAAGGAAAAAATATATTCTAAAAAATAAGTTGAACACTCCTGAATGTGCCCCAACTCGTATAAGCTGTGCAGTACTGAATGTACATCACTAAATATTAACAGAGGTGTTCCAGCTAAGCCATTTTAGAAGAGTGTGGCACTCTGCTGCTTTCCTTTCAGAGCAAAATGTGCCCTGATTTCACTGCAAACTCAGAGTTGTAAGCCAGCATAATTAAATATAAATTAATATACAATACAGCATATATCTGTTTTAGGGATAAATTGGATCGGATCCCCTTTTTCAGTGCTAGACAAATCAACTAACCCTAAGCCAGAAAAACAAAATTAGTCCAGTTTGACTTTTGACTTTGTTTATTGATCTGTGTAGCACTGAAAAAGGGGATCCAATGTATTCTCGAAATAGCTGCATTTGCATTGCATATTAATTTGTGCTTAATTATGTTAAGTTTTTTTAACTATCTAGTGTTTTAGATTTTAAAGATTCGTGAGTGTGATACTATTTTCTTATTAAAACATATGCCCCCTTTTAAGAAGCAGACTGGCCTTTTTTTGGTCATGAGTGAACATTAATTAGCAGTAATTGAAACTGTTTGATTCCATCCTTCGGTAATAATTTTATACTTTTTTCTGAATTATAGCAATAAAAATGTCATCCTTGGTTAGGGAAAGAGTCAGTTTTTGTACCATTATCTTGAAAATGTTATTTTTAAAGTACTTTTTAAATTTGTTTCAAAAAGACTTTTTAAAAATTAGTTGTATTTGCATAATACTGTGATCATATCATAAGAGTAGTCAGGATCTCAGAAATGTGAGAGATTATAATGATTGGATGGGGGGTCACAAATGTAATTTTCATTTGATAATAGGGGGATATGGAGAACCAATGTAAATATGGATCAATATGAGAACAAGAGATGGATGGGATCCATCCCTTGCTATGGATCATTATGTATTCTTATAAAGATTGCCTAGACCCTGAGTAGAATTTCCTTGAATCAAACCAAATATAGAATTTAATCAAAAGTTGGAAAACACTGATTGCAATAAGAAAACACTCTGTAATAAGAAAAGGGAATTTATTTTCAGACAAATAGTTATATGATATGCATAACATAATTATTTTTTGGATAGAGAACGAAAGTATGTACACTCTTAAACATTGGCTTACCAAGGTATAACAAGAAGTAAGTTAGTAATAAAAGAATCCAGAGCTGGCATTTTAGAAATAAAATTCTGAGAAATTTTTCTCCATATAAAATCAGATTCTGACATATTTATAAGCTCCTTTGAGTACTTTTTAGTCACAATATCTGAAAGAGAAGATGATAATAATATAATAAAATAAAATTAATTGCAAAAACATTTAACAGTATTACAATTAAAGGTATAGTATTTATATTTTATTTTATTTATTCATTTATTTTCAGAATCACTTCATCTGACCTATTTTGCTTAAACTTATCATACTAATTTTAACTATAATCATTTTCTTTGTCACAACTCTAACCTCATAAGAATAAAAATTTTGAGAAAAATAAAACTGAATTTGTCCATTCAATCACTAAAAAATGTTAAAGAAATACAAATTAAAAAATATATATATATACCTTTTACTGGTTTTAGTAAAAATTCCACAATTGCAAAATTGACTATAATTTTTCAACAAAATCTGACATGCAAAGTAAGATTA
The DNA here is from genome assembly GCA_951213105.1 of Amaurobius ferox. Lineage (NCBI taxonomy): Eukaryota > Metazoa > Arthropoda > Arachnida > Araneae > Amaurobiidae > Amaurobius > Amaurobius ferox. The sequence goes on along the minus strand of OX578149.1, from coordinate 6,595,134 downwards.
ATCACAAAATTGAAAGTTAAAAAACATGACTAAAACTCTGAGAAAATTTAATCATGTGGAAAAGATACTAATGTATATTTTTCTCCATGATTAAATTTTCTAGATTAAGAATAAGTTAGATAAAAATTACAGAATATTAGTTAATCTTTATTAAATATTATTATACAGAAAAACTCACTCATAACTTGTGGTTCCCCCCTTTTTAATGAACATACAAAATTGTAAAGAAAAAAAAATCAGAGCAAAAGAAAAATAAGTTAACCTCTCACAGATGGATGTAAAAGTAAAAAGTAAGTAACAAGTTGGGAATCACAGCAGGAGTTGTAAGCATCATCTTTCTCAGAGAAATTTCTTCCCCTTACAACACAGAAAAACAAAACAAGTCTTTGGTTATAGTAGCTGCAGAATTGAAAAGATTAGATACATTTTTTGTATATGGTCTTGAATTTTGATGAAACAGAGTGAGAACCATAGTTCTAAAGGAAGTAATATATCTTAAAGAGAATAGATGACATCAGAGTTCCCAGAATCTGGTACAAAGCCATTAGTTTCAACCAAAATTTTTTCTGAGAGGGTATAAGTGGGAATTCAAGTTATGTGTGAAATAGTCATTGGTATCTATTATGTTCATTTATATTACTTTTATAGCCTTTTATGGTATAAAAATAATATGAAAGAAAAGTAATGTGTATGTTATAATTCTAATATTCTTGTTGGCAAGCCTTTATTAAACATTTTTTAAATTATTTATAGTTTTATTGTAGAACAGATTTATAAAGCACATTAGTCGTTCCTGAGCTGCTCATTATAACTGGATATATGTTAGTTTCTTTTTGTGTTAATCTTTTCAAAATTGTTCACAACTCCCAGACCAACAATAAGCCAGATAAAATAGCTTATTGTTGGCCATTAAACTAGCAATACAGTGACCGCCGCTTATAAGAAACATGTTCGTTTCGCTCGTTTTGTTTCTTATAAGTAGTTGTTTCTTAAATCCGGAAATTTTTTAAATATCATTCTCCCATTGTAAATACTAACTATTGAACACAGTTTTACAAAATTTAAAAGATGAATGTATATAAGTAAAATATTAGTACGTACATAATACATTTGTAAATTAAATTTTGCATTCAAAAATATTTCTTATTTTACAAATTAAGCCTTACAACTTAAAATATTATCTATATGCATATAGTATGCAGTTAAATAAGAATAAAAAGTAAAACTCATAGGTCGTTCATTTATGTATAAGAGCATAGTACATTTTCATACATACCGTAATCTATTACTGAGGAATAGCAAAAAACTTATCTAGTGTTGTTTGTGCTAACGAGTCTGTGATTAGTTTACGTACATCCATTTCTAAATCATAAAATAGTCCATAAACTTTTTCTGATGCCCCTCTGTGTTCAGGAGTTTTTCTAATTATAGTTAGGGCTTCTCGCGACTGTTTGGCTGTAGGAAAATTTTCTTCTTGTGGAACGTCGTCTTCATTTTCTTCTTCATTGCAAACATTCTGAATTTCCGCACTATGTCATCATCATTGTTTTCTTCAGATGTTTGTAAATTTTCATCGATGTGAATCCATTCTTCGAAAGGTGCTTCTAATTCTTCTTCATCTTCTGCTGGTATGTCAACATTATTTTTCAAAAATCCTGCTTTACGGAAGCAATTAAAAATGCATATGTCAGAAACTTTTTTCCATGCGCCTGCGATCATATGGATAGCATCAAGCAAGGTTATTTTCTTGCTTATTGACTACACGGAGGTAGAGAATCATGCTTTTCAAGCAAAGTAAGGGTTTGCAACATGCTCCACTAGCAAAACATAAAATGACTAACTAAAGCTGTACGAATCTTATTTGAGTGCATAAGCAAAGATGCCTTTCCTTATCAGTACGTTTTCTTAACTGCCAAAAGATTAAAGCTCATTTCTTATTGGTTTGGGGTTGTTCCCCCCAAGCCTTTCTACAGAGAAATTCTCTGCCATCCTTTGTTACATAGCAAACTCCCACCCCCTCCCCGTACGCCCAGAGACAAGATATAACAACTCGTCCTTCAGTTAACCTTAAACAAATCGATTTTTTTTTACACCAGCGTCGCAAGGAAATCAACAAATTTTCTGTAGAAAACTGTTTATTATAAGCAGAATCGTGTTTCTTATAAAAGCGACACAATTTTAATGTTAAAACGAAGTTTGTATTTGTTTCTATCGTTTTGAGTCTTATAAAAGGCTGTTTCTTATAACCACTGAATCTTATAACCGGCGGTCACTGTATAGAATTTAGAAATGAGACAATAATGAAATTCAAGTATTTACACAAAGGTCTTGAAAGTTGAAATAGTAATAACGTGCTTTTAAAGATTTATAGACACGACACCTTAGAAAATTGGTAAGTTCAGTTGTTATTGCTTCTATTAGCACAGGGAGGGAAAAAGGTGTATTGTCAGAAAATATATAAAAAAAATTTTAATGTATATAGGATGTGTACCACAAATTGAAAATATATTGTACTTCTACTCAAGTTATGTCACTAACTTAATCTGGAATTTACTAAGGAAGGTGAGAAAAACAATGATATTAAAAAATAATTATTTTTGCAAGTAATTATGCATTATTAAGAAAATATTAGTTCATTTTAGAAAGCTCAAAATCGCATAATTTTATCAATTTAAAATAATATCTATATAAATTTTTTAATGTATGGTTATTAGATACAGTTAAGTAGATTTTACATATAGAATGCAGTTCACTAAAGGTTTTACAGATACACATTTAAAATGTTGAAGCGATGTAGGTGTTGCAATGCACAAAGAATAATCTTGTTCGATAGACCAGAAAATATCGCCACAGGTCGATTAAACAATGCAGTTTGGCGATTAAATAAAACAATTAACCAGCCACCACGCTCCTCACAAAAAAAAATATATATATATATATATATATAGCAGAAATGTTCTAACAGATAAAAACTTTAAACATATTTCATTTTTTTTCAACTCAAGATTTTGTCAAATTATTTCATGTTTACTATGCATTTGAGATAAGAAGTTCTGAAGATTTGAATTTTGAAAACCTTTTTGCTCTAAAACCAATATTTAAAAATATAGATTACTGGACTAGGGTTCTTGTCAGCAAATTTCAGTCAAACTTCGTCTTTCAAAACACTTCACACACTTTCAAAATATTTGTCAAACTTCGTCTTTTAAAACACTATGATGATTTTCTTCCTCGTATATGTACCAAAGGAAAAAACAACAACAAACATATTTGAAGAATGAAAATTTTGAGGAGTGGAAGTATTTACAACTGCACCATCCATGAAAGATTAGAATCTAAACTAATTTATTTACAATCATATACATGTATAAAGCCCAATAGAGGGTGCAGTTATACACAAAATACATCATAAATTCATAATGATGGCTAACACTACAAAGGTGAAATATTTTGTAAACCAAAATTTTGAAATTGGTTATAAACTGTTATGCCGTGATTTTATGATGCTACTTTAATTAATAGTTCAAAATTTAATAATAGTGCAAAATTCGTTATTTTCCCCTTTCCCTTCAAAATTCTAAATTAATTTGTGATTATTGAATATTTCGACGATTTATCCCCTTTTAACGTTAATTTGTTATCATTTTCATGTTTTTCATTATTCAAAATTATGCGCGATGTGTCTTCAAATGCCAAATATATTTTGCTAAATTCTCCTGTGTTTGCTCTCAGCTCTTATAATTTCGTTTCACTTTATTCACGAGTTTGCAGAAAAAAGACACATTTTTAGGCAAAATCGGACCCTTTCAGTTTATTTCCTGAACATCTGGAAAAGGGGTGCCAAAAATTCCGTTAGGTTGCTGTGCGTTTGGCAGCGTAATTTTAATTTTTACGCCCGCCTCGCGGTTCTTGGCATAGCATCATATTTATTCCGCAGTATATGTGTAAGCGCTCTGAGTGAGGCGCGGAGTTTCACTCGCCAAGTTTAGCAGCTCCTGGGAAGCCAGCATGTTGCTAAGTGACATGGGGGATTCGACTCCTGGCTGCCATTGGAAGTGGTTTGATTTCTGCTGTTGAGATCCGTGGATCGGGCCGGATATATGTAAAAGTAGCTAAATATGCCGAAAGATCTGTGTAGTCTTAAATGTTAGAAAATTTTTTTATGAAAGGTAAATTTTTCTCTTTTGGAATATGGTGGTTTGGATTTGAGTTTTCTTTTCAAATTTGGTTTTCAAAATTTTTAAAGGGGGAGGGCAGAGATCAAAAGTTTTCTTTTGTCTTGTTTTGAGTAATTAGTCACAACCCTTGGATTTGTGTGAAGTTAAAGGTACGACTAATGGGTTGGTTTTCATGGTCACTCGGGGTAATTTTGAGGTCTGTGAAGCCTTATTTTCACAGAAATTCTCCTCCACAAATTTTCATTGTGCCATGTTGGCTGTCACTTTGGTGCCGTGAAGCCGCCTTTAGGGTGCTCAGCTGGGGAATGCACCTTTCCTCTTTAGGATTAATTACTTGCCCGCTTCAAAATTGTTTTTTCATGTCAAGGATCCTTCAGCCAAGCGATCGACTTTGAGTAGTGTAAATTTTTTTTGGTTAATTGTGCAAATTCAGTCTCAGAATGTTTGATTTGGGGGGAATGGAGATTGTTCTTTGAGAAACATTCCTGGAGAATTTTTTTTTTTAAATTTGAGTTAGTTTTGTGAAATTTTTTTTGTTTAGGTTTAAAAGTGTTTTTGGCTCTTAAAAGTTTTGTTGCTGGGTGAATGTGTGTTTCTTCAAATGTGGGAGAGGAGATTGTGAAATTGGGTTTTCAGTTGTTTAGTTGTTAATCTTGGAGCTCCGGAAAAATTGTATGTTTCGACCTTTTGAATTCTTCGGCTGGTCCAAAGTTTTCATTTTTTTTTTTTTTTGTAATGACAAGTAGTTGAGAACTCAGTTTTGTTTTTCATCTTTCCGACTGCTTAGCTGATGCACTTTACAAAAGCAGATTTTTTTTTAGAATTTTTTTTGTAGGAAATTGAAATTTTTTTTTCTCTTGTAACTTGTGATAATTGGGAGTGTTGAGATTTAATTGATAGACTGGGAGGTTGAATTAAATTTTGTTTTTGTTTCAATTTATATTTTAGATTTTTTTACGTCAGGATTTTAATTTTCTGGGAGGCTGAGTTAAAACTTTGTTTTTGTATAAAATTTATATTTTGGGTTTTTAGTTGAAATTTGCATTTTTTTTTTTTTTTTTAGAATTTGAATTTTTAAATTTTTACCATTTGTGGGAGCTTTTCGAATTTGTAAAATTTTTGTGGACCTTTGAGTTAGTGAAATGTTTAGTGGAAATACACTTGTTTGTGAAAAGTCACTGTTGCAGAGAAGAAGTTTTTGGGAGAATTTCTCGTGCGACAGGAATAGGTTCTGGAAATTGAATGGAGGATTCGGGATTGTGTGCTACAATGGGCCTACAATAGTTTTGTGGGGGATCTCGTTTGTTCGACTCCTTCGTGTTCCAAGTTAATTTTCTTCTTTTACCCGTCTTTGGAGTGCATAACTTTAACAGATCTGATTGTGAATTGTTTCAATTCATTCATCAAAAAATTTTCTTTTCAATTTGCTGTTTTAGGGAGTACAGATGTGTATTCTCTCCTGTCGGAAACACTTGTTTCTTTTATTGCCATTGGCCCTTTGGGACTTTTTGAGAAATTTGAGAATTTTGTTTATTGAGGAATTCTGGCATAGTTCAATTCTATATCACTTTTGATGATGGAGGGGTGTAGATCTGTGGTTTGACAGACTGTTTTAAGTGTTTTGAGATTTCTGTCACCTTGGCGCAGTGCAAATTTAAATTCTAAATTTTGGTGACCATTTGATTTTTATGTGTGTAGTGCATGGCAGAGCTGAGGGTGGTGTAAGAATGAAGCCAAGAGGGCACATGCTATAAATAGGGAAGGAGGCGGACCCAAAAGCGATGAATGCTTGGGGGCGCCATGAGAAAAGAGGATTTTTTTTACAGAAAAGAAAAAAAAATCCCTCTGGCCAGGATTGTTTTTTTATGTCACACTGCCCAGGCTCTGCTCCGCACTACTGGGATCGTTTGGCTTTTGTTTTGATAGGGAGAGATTTGATTTTTTTTTTGTTTTGTGAGCAGTGTATTTTTCCTTGTTTGAGTTTGAACTTTTTATCAAAATTTGGTGAGAATTCAGATGATTTTTTTTTTGCTTCTCGAGATTCAATTTGAGCTTTTGAAAATTTTAAATTTTTAAAGTTAATGAATTGTTTTCTTGTTTTTCTCCTCTCTTAAAGGGGAGATACAATTTTTTTTTATTAAAATCTGGGAGAAGTGTAAATTTTAAACTTTTATCATCATGACCAGTGTGCCTTCCCTGTATGTAATATATGTATATGGTAAACTTTTTTTCTCACTTGTAATCCCAGGAGTTGCTACATGAAGCGAGTATTTCTCATGTGTTTACAGTTTCTCTTCTACCAGGATGGTGTTCACTTTTGGTCATTTTCGGCTCTTTGTTTTGAAAAATTTTATTCTAAATTTTTTTTTCCAGTGGTTTAGAGGAATTTATATTATGCCATGATTTTATGATGCTACTCTAATTACTAGTTCAAAATTTAATAATAGTGCAAAATTCGTTATTTTCCCCTTTTCCTTCAAAATTCTAAATTAATTTGTGGTTATTGAATATTTCAGCGATATATCCCCTTTTAACGTTAATTTGTTATCATTTTCATGTTTTTCATTATTCAAAATTATGTGCAATGCGTCTTCAAACGCTAAATATATTTTGCTAAATTCTCCTGTGTTCGCTCTTGGCTGTTAATTTCGTTTCACTTCATTCACGAGTTTGTAGAAAAAAAAGGACGCATTTTTAGGCAAAATTGGACCCTTTCAGCGTATTTCCTGAACATCTGGAAACGGGTTGCCAAAAATTCTGTTGGGTTGCTGTGCGTTTGGCAGCATAAATTTTAATTTTCGCGCCTGCCTCGCGGTTCTTAGTATAGCATCATATTTATTCCACGGTATATGCGTAGGTGCTCTGCGTGAGGCGCAGGGTTTCACTCGCCAAGTTTGGCGGCTCTTGGGAAGTGAGTGTGTTGCTAAGTGGCATGGGGATTCGACTCCTGGCTGCCGTTGGAAGTGGTTTGATTTCTGCTGATGAGATCTGTGGATTGGGCCCCCATGCATGGGTGCCCGTATCCCGTGGTCGACGAATATATTTTCAAATTTTGTGCTAAGATTCTGATATACTACGAGTGATGATGCCCTCCCTTTTTGGGTTACCAAAGCATGATGCTCCCTAAATATGCTGCTTTCGTTCGGACCCATCTTCACCATCAAAAGTGCCAATAACAGAGCTACTGGTTTTCACCCCGTATATTTGATGCAATCATAAAATGCTCCTCAGTTGCAGTGAGTTCTCAGCAAGAAAGTGTGGTGAACTCCATATATGTGATGCAATCATAAGAGTTCCTCAGTTATGGTGCGTTCTTAGCAAGAAAGTGTGTTGAACTCCATATATGTGATGCGAGCATAAGTGCTCCCCAATTGTGGTCCGTTCCCAGCAAGAAAGCATGATTCTCTCTCTGCAGGAGTTGCCTTTACTCAGTTCTGTCGATAACATCAAAAGTGAAAATTTTGATTTTTCCTTATTCAGCTACCTATTTTTGATAGGTCCCTAAGTGATCATAAGGGGTTGAGCCCCTTCAGCTAGTTTTTAAACTACTTCGCACACTCTATTACAGTTTTCACCTACATGAATTCTGCAAATTTGCTCACAAAAATATAAACACGAATGGTTTTTGCAAATGATTTCTTTCAATCATTGTCTTAAAGATCTAATTTGTATATATTGATAATTTGTTTTCGTTAATTTTATTTAACATTTTTGTTGGTGGACAGCTCTTCAGGCAGACCAAACTCTGGTCTTCAGACCAGAGTGAATTCTGATGCTGGGTTTTTTCTTAATTGAATTCTAAATTTAATAGATTTAATTTTAAATGCAATGTACTTATATTCTTATCACTATACATTTAATAATTACTTTAATGAATCTAATGTTTAAATTTTTAATTGTTGCAAATAAAAGTTAATTTTTAATTTAACAATAAGAGTTGAGTTTTCTTTTGTTGTTGGCTGTGCTATTTATTTATGAGAATGTTTGAAGGTAAGTGGAAATTTTTAGAGTTGTTAAAGGTATTGAAATGCATTTCTGGTATGTAAACAAGGTTGAGCACAGACCAAGCTGTAGGAAATAGTAAAAGAAATAAATAAGCAATTTTAATAATTAATATAATATAAATTTATTGAAGTCTATACGATCAGGTCAAATCAAAATAATAAAATCTTTGAAAAGTAAATAATAACTTCACTTTGGAAATATAAATAATAAAGAGAATCCTAAATCAAAATAATATAAATCAATAAATTAAATAGATAAAATAATAAATAATCAGTAATTTAAAAGGAAGGGTTTCCTTCCAACAAAACTAATAAAAAATTCTAGGCAACATGGGCTTAAGATTTGTCCAGCCGTATAGAAAATATAGAACAATTGTGAAAAATATAGGAATTACAGGATGATCAGAAGCATTGATAGTGCTCTCAGAATATCCTTGACATTTTATTGGTATGCACAGTGGGCATGTACAGTCGACTGCAGATGCACAGTGGGAGTTGGTCATGCACAGTTGACTGGGAAGAAAAATCCACCAGACTAGTACGATAAGTACAATTTAAATGTTTATGCATTTGTTTTATAAATCTTAAAAAATAAAATAATGCAGTAATTATAATTTTTTTTTTGTTAGAATGCGAAGATATACACACAACTTTATGCCAAACTATAGAATTGTGCTAATCTTTTTTTTTTTTTTTTTGATATGGCAAAATGAGTATCAAATAACCAAAAAAAATGCAAATTTTGGTATGTATTTGAAAAATAAACAAATATGAAGGAATATTCCTAAGGATTCGGTTCAAACATCGTTGGAAAGAATGTTCTTTGATCTTTTCGATGGTGTCAAGATGGAAACTTTGTGATAATGTTTTTAATTGCTAAGACCCAATTTGTGTTAAAAATGCTCAAAAAAATATCACTGAGGTACATTTTCTTGGGTCCTAAAGTACAACTGTACAAAATTTCATTGTTGTCTGACATTTAGATTTTCTGCTACATACAAAACACACACAAACAGATAGACAAATATATTTTTTTATTATACTAGATAAAAGACAACAAACACCTGAAATACTTCATTGATTACTATATGCACAGCCATGCCACAATACTCTGAATGGTGATCAACGATTCATGAGTATATGCAAATGACAGTGATGTAGGGCATTTTGAATATGCTTCACACTAGATTTCTGCCTGCTCGTGCCTTAGGGCGAGTCAAGTGGTCTAGGATTTTCACACACTAGATTTCTGGGTCTCAACAACAACAACAACACACTAGATTTCTGGGGCGCGGTAGCCCATTGGTTAGCGCGCTGGAGTTGTACTCGGTACGCCCGGGTTCGATTCCAGCCGCTGCCAAATCTGCCGCCGTGTTCACGCGGAATACGGTCTGGGTCTCAACAACAACAACAACACACTAGATTTCTGGGGCGCGGTAGCCCATTGGTTAGCGCGCTGGAGTTGTACTCGGTACGCCCGGGTTCGATTCCAGCCGCTGCCAAATCTGCCGCCGTGTTCACGCGGAATACGATCACGTTAAACATGTGGGTCCGTAAGTCCTTCCGAGAGATTGGTGGTAGGGGAAGGAGGGTACGGTCCCTGTGGATGCCTCCCCCACTGGGTTCCGGTCTAAATTGGGTGGCACTTCCCGGCCGTCCAAACAGTTACCTTACACCTTTCTGGTAGGTCGGACGGTCTGGGTCTCAACAACAACACACTAGATTTCTGTGTATGTGATTGTTGTTTATTGTATTATTCCTGGATATAACAGTATAATTTGCCTATAAACATATTCTGTCACAGAAATGGCTTTTGTAACTGATTTAGTATTAATTAGATAATGCTCTGATATTTTTTTATCTTTCATATTGTTGCCGAGTCCATGTTCCACCTCCACAGTTCTCAACTAAGTACTCTGCAATCACTTTTATTTGATCAAGTATTGTCAATTTACCAGGGTGGATAAAATCGTGATTTTTTAAAAAAAATAAAAAAAAATCGGATTTTTTTTATTTAAATGGGATTTTTTTTATTTATATTAGCCTTTTTCAAAATCAATTTTTTATATTTTTCAGAGCAGAAGGTAAGTTAGACTATATTAATGTACTGTATAATTTAAAAAAATTTAATTGAATATATATTAATATAAGATCAAAAAATATATGCAGGGGTTAAAAAAAACCAAAGACTTTTTAAATAAATAAGTTTTTTTTTAATTGAGTTATTTTATTCAATTTATAAATCTAGGCTATATTAATTATATGGAACTATTATGTGGTTTTAAGTTCTTTATTTGTATTTATATTAATAATTTTTGTGTAAAATTGAGATGGTGTTGGTAATTGTCTCAAAAGGAGCATAACAGTTTTTTACTAGCATGAGTTATGTAAAAACAAAGCTCTGGTATAGAATGAAAATAAAGCTACTGAACGCCATTTTAACAGTTAAATTAGGACTATTAATACACACGCATATGGAAAATGTTATGATTATAATCCCCCCCCAATTTTGAAGGACATAGAAGATATGGTTACATATCGAAAATGTACAGCAAAAAAGTTTTATCGTTTTTCAGTCAGGCACTTCAAATTTTACAGATGAGGATTATGATTTGTTAATGTGGAAATAAAGTGTTTTATATTCTTATCAGAGGTGGAGCTACAATTTTTCTCAAAGTTTTCTTTTCTACTGTGCAAAGCAAAACCATTCTTCTGTGCAAAGCAAAACTTTCTACTGTTCAAGAGCAAAAAGTACCAAAAAGCCTTAGTTTTTGTACTGTATAGGTTGGGGACTATCGAATTAAAGAGAGGGAGGGACAAAGGGGATAATGCCCAGGAGCCCTATGATCCTAAGAGATCTCAGAGTGATTTTTTATGTCCTTAAAAAATAGGTGAGGGTAGGGATTGGTGGGGTAGTCCAATCTGCTAAACTGCTTAAGGGCCGGTCAATCCTATTCCCAACATTGTTTGCTATATTGGTATGCACCAGCAAAAATCACAAAAAAGGAAGGAACCAAATTTTCTTATTTCTATGGTAAAATTATTACAGCACATATAAATAACATTTCAAAAGGTATTTTAAATTTTTGTAGCTTGAAATATGCATGTAAAAACTGTATCGCAACCACTGATCCCAATAAATCATCACAAGAACAATTAAAATGTTAAATATTGTCTAGCTATGTTTTTAGATGACTGACAGAAAATCTAGATAATTCTAGATATATTTTGAGTGATTTTTAGCTATAAAATTAGAAAATAGGTTGGCAACTCTGGTCAGTTGTCATTGTTACTTGATTTTATACCCCAAACAATGAATAGTGTTATCTCCACTGATCGAGAGTTAAGGAAAGCATTTCAGTTTTTTTTTATATACTCTAAAGATGTCTTGATGTGGAATTTTATTATTTTAAACATTTATTCTGTTTCAGGTTATTTTAGCATAAAAATACAAAAAAAAAAAAAAAAAAAATCTTCAAGAAATGACAAAATTAAAAAATTATTTTAATCAATGATTTTTTTTTTTAAAACAAGTGATTTAAATCATGATTTAAATTATGATTTAAATCAAGCCGATTTAAATCAAACAACCCTGCAATTTACTATAGATAGACTTAATATCTACACTCTTTTCATTCTGAAATTATATGGGTGTTTAAGGACTTTCCTAGATTATTAGACTCTGTATATATAAAATTATAATACTTTAAGTATTAGCACACACTCATACTAAGAAATGGGAAAATATAATTATTATGAAGCAAATATAATTATTATGAAGCATTAACATGATATGTATATATATAAATACATAACCTTGTAGTATAGTCATTTTTGATATAAAATATACACTTCAGACCATCTTATTTTCAATTTTGCTAAACAGAACAATTTCAATAAATGATCAATCTCTGGTATATATAATATGTCTGGTGGAGAAAAGAGAGCACTATATATTCCAAAACATTCTAAATATTCTAAGATCTCAAAGTTCTTAAAAACCTAAAAGTCATCTGAAATATAACTGAAAATGTGCTGATTGACCAGTGACCCTAAATGCATAAAAATATGCTAATCATGTAAAATATTAAAAATGTCACTTTCCTAAAAATAAAAACATTTATTAAAGTAAAAGAAAGACACAGAGTTAAAGTTTTCAAAAATCTAACGTTTATTAAAATTTTAAACTTCATTTTAAAAGATCCATAAAAATTTACATCTCATTAACTAAATAAATCAAATTAAACATCTTAAATAAAAAAATAAATTGAATGGCAGGTCGTAAAGTGGTAGCAAAAACGTTAGAATATTAAATTTAAAGTTAACAATGTGAAAATTATACAATTATTTGCCGAACTAGAATTTGGAATAAAAAGAACATCAGTTAGCCAAAAGGGAAATTTAGAACATCCTAACAATAATCCAGGATTCGGAACTTAAAATATCTAAGTTGAGGGGTCTTAGACATGCTAATTTAATTTAACTTTAAATACTGTAAAAGAATAAAATTAATGAAAAGATATCACCCATAAACAGGAAGACGCTGAACGGCCGAAATAAAGTCTCGAGGACAAAATCGATGTCAGTCATCATCAGTTTGGGTGCAGTCCCTTTTTGCTCCAGAAAAGGCCAAATGGAGACGTACCTCCCGTAAAGCATCGGTACATCAAGTGAGTCCAACCATTCAAGTGGAATATGGTGCCCCAAAACTTTGCGAAAAGAACACTCTCAAAACTTGATCTGCACAAAACGGGCAGCTCCTTCACATCATATAAAATTCTCAGCCGAGAGTAGCAGAGTGCTAGTGGAGATCGCTCGGAACAAAAGCACAGACGGCTCCATAAAAAAAAAATGAGAAGAAAACAATTGGAAGTCCGGTCCTGGGACTCAATTTAAACTACTCAGTTCACTATGAAAGAACAAATCCGACCTCCGAAACTAAACAATTATTCCAAAGGCACCGACGATACTTCAGTAGACATCAACCACTTCGCTCGCAACGTTATTTCGAGTAAATAACTCTCTGCCATCAGGATACAACACATTTAAAAGCAGGACGGGAAATAAAACGTTCATTCCTCAGAACGCATACCGCATTCGAACTTAAAAACAACAACATAAGACTACATTTTAGTTAAAATCAAGAGAAGAAAAGAATGAAAAAGAGCGTGAGTTTATTTATATACTACGAAACATCGCTGCCACAGATTGTAAACAAAATTATCGATGAACGATAAAATAATTAATGACAGACGATTTTAATATTGCGGTCAACCAATTAAAAACTTGAAATTTTAAAGAAGAAACTGGAATTTCAAAGCAGACGAAAATTAAAAGAAATGAAGTGAAACGATTTGGCATATACGAATTCGGCAACAATTTAAATATGAACGATTCTGAAATATTTAAAAAGCTGAAAATAAAATAAAACTGAAAAATCGCGATCAATTAACAAATTTTTAACCGAGAGCAACAAATCTGGAATCAAATTAAAGGGAACAAAAAGGGCAATAAATGGAATTTCAAATTAGTCAATTTAAACAAATTTAAATTGATAAAACCTAAAAAGAACAAACTTTCGCCGTTTTTAACACAAAACCTATTGAAAAGAACCTAATTGGAACAGAAGAATATCAAAAACCTAAACAATTGGAAAATGAATAACTAAAAGAGAATGACTATGTAAATAAGACCCCTGAACACGTTTAGATTAAAAACAAAATTCCTAAAATTATTAAATATCCAAAAGTATAACCCAACAAATACAAGCAAATTAAAATTCTTCAATTTTACACACACACACACACACACACATATATATATATATATATATATAATAAAAATATTACATGAAATTCCAATAATAGAATAGAGATAAGTTGCAACTCATATAACCATACCTTAAAATATAAGATAGCTACATTTAAAGATGTGAAAAATAGTGTGTGTATATATATATTACTATGTATGCATTACCATATATGCATTACCATGTACTTACATCCCCTTATTTTAGCCTCTATGTTTTCTATTACCATCTGTCCCATTATTTTGTAGCTTTTACTGTTGAATATCACCTTTTATCGTCTTTCCGCATTACTGTTATTTATTTTTCATGACTGGCAACAGTAGTTCTCAACTTTTTATTTTTGCGATTGATAACATTGATCTCTTTATTCAAGGCTCCAATGGATCAGACATATGTAGTGTTTTTTCAGGTATTCTTGTTTCCTATAATTTTTCAATCTTTATGCATGTTGTCCAAGTTATATGTGTTTATAGATATAATCTATTACTGATATCAGAAACATGCATTTTGTGTTCATTTTGATGAAATACTTGGACTTGACAAAGAGTTTTATTGAAATGAACAATTCAGGCCTAGGGCTTGTCCACGTGTAAAGCTTTAATGTTTGGATTTTATTTGATTTTATATTATCGATTCCTTTCCATTGATGTTTGTCTTTTTCTTGATGACTAGAGGTTTACATCTTATTTTCCATTTGATTGATGATTCTCTGTTTGCTACCTTTTATTTGTTAGGCATTTTTCAATATTGGGGTTTTTTGAGTTGCAACTTCTCTCTGTTCTATCATTGGATTTTCAAACTCTTATTATTATTATACATATATATATATAATGACAGCAGATTTCTTGTTACAAATCTATACATATTTCATGTCATTATGTTGAGAACATGTATTAAAAAAAGAACATATTTAAATAAATTACCTGAATTTCCTATCATACACAGTCTACCACTTAATTTAGCTAAAAATTCTAAACTGCTATCTTGAGAATTCTGTAACCGACTATGGATGTGAGATAAAACTTTGAAAACAGATGATAAAAGAAGAGGTGTGTAGTAGTTCGGATTAAATAGATTTCTACAAAAAAAAAGAACAATAGATAAGCAATACACAATTTAGAATTGCTTTTATACTTTTGTCTATTACCGAACAGTAAACTACAAAAGATAACAGTAAAACAAAATAATAGGAATTATATATATGGCTTGATGGTGATTTGTGGTGGTGAAGTATGATGAGAATTTGCAGAAACAGTGTCTACCCAAACAACTTTTGCTTTAATTGTACATTATTCGAAGTCAGAGTATAAAATATTTCGAATAATGTACAATTAAAGTCGGAGTTGCCCAGTAGCGGGCTGTTTGGACAGACACTATCTCTCCAAATTTCCTTCATGCTTTGCCACTGGTGATTTGATAAACTATCAAACCTAAATTATTGGCAGAACTGCTAAGATAGCTTCAAACTTAATAGGCTCTGTAAAACACTAACTATAACTAACACTAACTTAACTAACTATATAGAAGAATGTAGCCCAATGTCACTAGTAGTCACGGTTCTCACTGGCTTTTAAATAACTTTAACAATTTGGCTAATCAGCAACAAAAAACTGTAGCTAAATGAACAAAATCTGATGTAGGCAGCACATAACTTGGTACTTACGTATTATCGCAACCATGACAAAACGTAATTGATGTATCGTCCAATAAAGGTCCCGATCGATTCCAAGGACAACATGCAACAAAGTGATCTGTATGAGGACCCACGTTCGAGCGGGCTCGAACTGGTTGGGGGACGTACGCACCGCTGGGACTGTGTCGTCAGACAGGCCGGCTTCACCGGACCAAGTCACAGAGCATACTAGACTCGCTTCTGGGACTCGCTTCTGGGTTTTTCTCAACCAGTTCGAGCCCGCTCGAACATGGGTCCTCATACAGATCACTTGGCTGCATGTTGTCACGGTCCTTGCACCGTGCGACGGTCCCAGAAGCGAGTCTAGTATGCTCTGTGACTTGGTCCGGCGAAGCCGGCCTGTCTGACGACACAGTCCCAGCGGTGCGTACGTTCCCCAACCAGTTCGAGCCCGCTCGAACGTGGGTTCTCATACAGATCACTTTGTTGCATGTTGTCCTTGGAATCGATCGGGACCTTTATTGGACGATACATCAATTACGTTTTGTCATGCTTGCGATAATACGTAAGTACCCATAACTTTCCTTATATAATGCAATGAATTTACTACTTTTACAGTAAAAGAAAATAGGTTATTCTTATAGTGGATACTTATATTCTTTCCAAGATATTGACCTTTCGTCAATTTGCCATCATTTTCATTGATTTAGTGTCATTTTTATCCATTTGACGAGATTTTCGTTAATTTTTGCAACATTTAAAAACGCCACTAAGTTGGTGACATTCCACCAAACTTGTCGCCAAAATCTTGCCAAGCATTATGGATGGAGAAATAAGTTATTCTTATAGCAGATTGCTATTCAAACACAAAAGTACTACTCAAAGTATCTTTTCTTGTGAATGAAACGAGCTAGATCCACGAGTATGATGTCACCAAATTTATCAGATGATACGTATTACATATGAAAAGTGAACATATTTCTTATCAGTTAATATTTTTTTTAACTTATGGGATTTTTTTTTATAAATTTATTTGAAAAATGTACAATATCTCAATAACGGTTCATGCTAGCGTTCTAAACTTTATGTCAATCATTTTCTAAGGAAAAATTACATAAGAAATGTCTATTTGAATAACTTTATTAAAGGTTATGATGCTTTAATGAATTTTTCAAAATTTCACTTGAAAATTTGGGGGGGGGGGGTTCTATTGTGTTCTATTCGACTGTGTTTAAAAACAATAGACTTCCAGTATTCACGGATTGCAATTTTTGTACCAAATTTCATTTGAATCGCTCCATCTGTTCGTGAGATATTGTCTCCACAGACTCACTGACACACACACTTTCACACACACATACACACAGACATCAACTCAAAAATGTTTGATTCATGATTAGGGATGCTTGAAATGTGCTCTCCCATCGAAAACTCGAATTTTCGACCCCGTCATAATACTTTCCTTATACATTATATGTATATAAAAAAAGTAAAAAGGCTAGTAAAACAGATTTGTCATAAAGCATGGATTACCAAATCATGATTTAAAAAGAGTTGTGAAAAAGGCTAAATCAAAAATTATTTACATAAGTTCTTCAGCTTTTCTCAATTTTGATTTTACATATATTTATTTGTATTTAAATTGTGATAGAGGCCAGTCAGAATTAACTTCCAATAGATATTTTACAATAGCAAGGATCACACTTACTCTAGTATCATCCGTATTAGATAAAACTAAGATTCGTATCAGTTTTGTAGCAATGTATATTTGTATTATTTTTCATATTCAAAGGCTTTTTGTTACAAATTTAAATATAAATTCTACACTTTATTCTAATGTTTTAATGAGTATTAGAAATACGGAATAGGATTCAAAAGTTCCCGGACTGAGTCTATAACTTAAAAAATATTTGTAGTAGAGCGACTACGATAATGTTTCTGTGTTACTACATTCTCTCCCTTTTCTAAAAGTGGTTTGACCCAAATCACATGGTCGGTGACTCACCACGGCATCGTATTTTGTAGACAGGTGCACTTAGTAACCGGTGATTGAAAGGAATGGCGTTTGTTGAGTAGAGAATTAATATCAAATTTTGTGTTCACTTGGGAAAGAGTGCTATGGAGGAGTACACCAATCCCCCTTCATCGTGGACTTTTTTGTGAAAACACAAATAACTGTTTTGCCACATCATCCTCCTTACTCCCCTGCGACTTCAGACTATTTCCTGAACTAGCAAGTCGCTTGCAGGGTCGTCGATTTCAATCAGCAGATGAAGTTAAAAGTGTATCGCAGGCTGAATTAAAGGACATGGTTAAAAATGGATTCCAGAAGTGTTTCGATGACTTTTACAAGAGATGGCAAAAGTGTGTTGTTGCGCAAGAGTCTTATTTCAAAGGAGGATGTGTTTCAGCATTTTAATTGATAATATTTTTTAAGTTATAGACTCAGTCCGGGAACTTTTTAATCCTACCTCATATATTAGTTACTTATGATAAAATACTTATTATTAAATATCAACTTTTGGAATATGTTCTATGATGTGCATTCACTGGATATACAAAATTCTGGACCCCATGAACTTAAAACTGAGTCCCATAAGAGAAAAAATGAGCATCCATATCTATTAACTTTAGAAAAAAACCTGTAGATTTTAATGATATTTTTATAGGTAAAATAATACGAGGAAATTTGAAGCTTAAAAAGTTTGAGAATTTTTTTCCTTAATTGCAGTTATTAAAACATAATTTACCTTTTTCTGCATAAGAATAAATAAATGTTCACAAATTTTTTTATTGATTTATTTTTATTTTATTGTTTAATATGTTGTCAAATGAAAAAAAGTTTAGAATGAATTTCACCATAATAAATACATACTTAAATTTGAAAATCTGAAATAATAATTAAAAAGAAGTTTTCCGAGTTAAAGCACTGCATGAGGATATTAACTGTAAGAATCATCTTACTCTTCCACCATAGTTAACTCTCATAACATTTGGTTAATTTTGTAAAATATTTCTTTTAAACAAACTTAAACATGAAAATAAACAAGTTTAGTTTGCCTATTGTACAATAATTGGAGAATTGAAATAGATGGAAAAAGATGGTTGTGGACACTGAGCAATGCAAGGTAATGCTAAATGAATTGAGCTATCACACTCTTTAGGGGAAAAATTATTTCGCGAACAAATTTGAGTTTATAGAGAAAGCCATGAACTGGCTACATAAGATTTTTTGTGAAACAAATACTTTTTCGAAGTTAGATTTATATTTCTTAATTCATTTTTTATTGGTTCCAACATGCATAGAGTGAAATTAAACTAGATGAAAGGCTATCACAATTGAAAGTGCCATATTAATATTTATATGACATCAGGCAAAAGTTTAAAAATAAACATTGAATTTGATAAATATGTACATATTTCAATCTCATTATGACAGTGAATAACACAATATTGCAAAAATTTATCAATATAACAGGAAAAACATGGTTTCTAATAAATTACAATTTGTATGATTCATAGCAAAATGAAATCAAGACTCATGCCTTGATTTCTCTATGGAAATTTTTATGAAAGAAAAAAACAAACCTGGAATTAAGTTATACATTAATGCAAAAAGAATATATTAATTACATCACTAATCACAGACACAACTTTTCTTCTCTCCAGTATTTTAATTTCACTGATAGAAAGTAAACACTTAAGTGATTAAAATTGTTTTGAAGAAAATGAAGGAGAACAAACCTAAAAGAATCCTAGTCCCAATAACTGTATTTGTAAATATTAGTTGTAAAACAAAAATTTTTATAGAAATCAAATTTTCAGAAATTTTTACCTTAAATTGACACCAAACAAACAATAATTGAGAAAATATTGAAATTTGTAAAGAAAAAAGAAATGCATAGTTATCAGACAGAAAGGAGAGAGCACTATTCAAGAATCATCCAGTCTCTCTGTCTACTTTTTTTTTCAGAAGAAAACAGAATGTTTTGATATTTTCTTTACTACTTATGATTCCCTAATGAAGTGCTGATTTTAGAGGGAAAAAAAACTTAAAAGAAAAAAAAATAGAAACAAATGCAATTGCTAATATTTTTATTATATTCCTTAGGACCATGATTGAAAGCTATTTCTATTAGTTTTTATTTTAGGCATTTAAAAAAACAGCAAAAATACTTAGGAAGGTTTGAAAAAAAAAATATCCATAATTAGGCCACTCGCAATTTGGTCATCTAGCTGTATGTTCTATAGGTAACCAGTTAAAACACATAAAACATTATATATCAAGACATAAGTTCTCTAACCATTTGCTTCATATCCAGCTGATATTAAAGAAATTTTGCATTTAAGAACCAAGTGTGTGGGCATACATAATATGTTTTATCACAATGAACAAGTGTAAATTTCAAGATACTCTCATTTCTTGGAAGACAAGTTATAATGTTACAACCATTACAACCTCAGTGTTTAGTTAGAAAATCATTATGTAACATAATTATTGATGAAGCTCAAATTTTAAATGGAAAATTTATTCCTGGAAAAAAAAATGTGCCATCAATGTAAGAAGCAACAACTTATACCATCACAAATGCAGTTTTGGGATACCAAATATGTTTATTACAAGAAGTACTCTTTCTCATTCAGCATCCTGGAGTAATCACTCCATCACAGTAACCACTAAGAAGTCGTCTGTGCAGAACCAAATGTTCTATTGTAAGTAGCAAATTTTTGCCATTTTGGAGTAGACATGCCAACTTTCCAAACAGAAAAAGCAGGAGATTATTTTGTAGCAAATACATTGTTTACTTATGTCACTTGATATTTGTTTAAAATTATATATGTTTCTTATAAATAAAACATTAAAATACTGTACCATTTAAGTACATTATGCTTTAAACTTATCTGGAAAAAAATTTCATTAACTATCTTTTGAATTCAAATAGTGCTAGTAACAAATTATAAAAAAAAAAATAACTTGATAATATTAATTCTTGATGTATTTATTAAATCTTAATGCTCCCCCCCCCCCCCCCAAAAAAAAAAATGTACTGCATTAAATATCAGGGGTAGTACTGGTAGAATATGAAAATTCAGGACACCAATTTTTCAAAATTTCAGGATAATAAATTATAAAACAAAAAATATATAAAGGTTTTATCCCGTGAAAATTACTTAATAATGAAAACAAATATTATGTTTGATAAAACATGGGTTTTCATTAAAGAGAGTAACAAATATTGATCTTTAATAAAAAACAAAATATAGCAATGAATTATATTTCTGCCAAAATGGTTTCCTTTTTATTTGCCTAAATCATTGCTTTAATACCCTGATTTTAGAAAATATCCCTTCACAGAGTTCATACCCATTTTTCAAAATAGAAAAATTTGTATTATCCAAATATAATTCAAAAATTAACCTTAATATTTAGCCATGATATGAAAATAAGCTAGTTTAATCGATCTAATATGCAACATTTAAATGATGGAGATGGATGGAAAAAGATACTAACATACTCTAGGCAATTCACGGGAAATAACTGAATTGCGTAATCACACTGTTTATGCGAAAATAATTAAGAAATTAATCGTAATAATTAATCAGAATATGAAAATAAGCTAGTTTAGTCAATCAAAAATGCAATATACTAATGTACTCTCAGCAATTCACGCAAAGTAACTAAATTGCGCAATCGCACTGTTTATGTGAAAATAATTAAGAAATTAACTGTAATAATTAATTAGAATATGAAAATAAGCTAGTTTAGTCAATCAAAAATGCAATATTTAGAAGATTGGGATGGATTGGAAAAAGATACTATTGTACTCTCAGAGATCCATGAGAATAAACTGAATTGTGCAATTGCACTGTTTATGCGAAATTAATGAAGAAAATAATGTTTTAGTGATTTATGCTGAATTAGACAACCTTTGAAAAAGTATATTTATTACTTTCATAAAATAAGCGATCGCGATCTTAATTTACATTACATGCGACCGTAAATCTCCGTTAAATTGATTGGCATTACCATGCATTTTATTATAGATTTGCCATGATCCCAGGAATGATAGAAATCAGTGCTAAAAAAGCAGAAAATCGGTGTTTCTAAGGAATTATACAATGTCTGGGTAATTGATAAATTTCAAACAAAAAAAAACTGGAGAATTTCGTTAGTAATCCGGAGGCCGGAGAATTAATGAAAAATCCGGAGTCTATGGCCAAAATCCGGAGAGTTGGCACATCTGTCTTCCCCTTAATAGTTCTGTGGCCAGAATTAATTCTCCTTTATTTTAATAGGTACACACTTCTCTCAATCAGAAACTACATGGATGCCAGGAAACAGCGATAAAACACAATATACAATAACAAAATACAAAAATAATGGAAATACATATTTCAATATATTTATTATAATAATAACTTAATATATCAGAATAAGTGTCAAAACTCTTCATAAACTTTTCATTTGTAAATATTTAAGTTGTGTACTTTTCTTAGAATAGTTTTTAACATGTAGCTTTACAATTATGTATTTAAAATGGAAAATACTCACTGTAGGAGAAAAGGGGAATTATTGTTAAATTTGATAAAAACTGAAATATTTAATGTATAAAGCTAGCTGAATTACTAAATTTGCACAATCAACTTTGAATATGATAGAAACAGAAACACTATTAAAGCTACTGAACAGATGCATCAGATACATGATTTTTACAATGGTTATCATTCAAAGCAGGCTAAAAAATGTTTTCCTACAGAAGACCACCCATCTCAAGCAGTCAATTTACCTATAAATAGCAGAAAAATGCACTTAACTCCAATTGTGAGAAAAAGTTTATTTACAGATAATTAATAGAAAGACTCAATCTTATCTCACAGAGCTATATTTTTTATGAATAACCATTAAAATGCTACAGAGTGCACATAAGATTATGCTACTTGTAATTTTAACTTTTGCAATTGAATTTATATACAGAATTTTAACTATTAAGTTTCTCTTAATTGCTATAGTAATTAAGTTATTTTGTCAAATCTCATATCTGTTCAATAATAGGACAAAATACTTTGAATATAAAATTATACACATTATTATAAAGAATTTTCTTGCATAAAACATTTGTATTTTTTATTTTCTTCGAAAAGTACTTGATGTCAGGATTTTGCAGTATTTAAATTTTATAATGTTTCTGCTAACTCAATGACTTAATTTTTAATTAAAAAAATAAAATATTTTGTAGACGCAATTATTAACTTCAGATGCCAAAAAAGTGTCAGGACCTAGTGTAGACAGTGATCTCTCATTCCAAAAGCAATGTGTATTAGAATTTGTGCCTAAACATCTGTTTTGGCTACAAGCATTGTGGGTGTCAGCATAATTTTCAAGTACTGTTTTTTTATTTATGACACAGAAAAAAAAACTTGTATAACTAAAATTTTTTAATAAATTTAAAGACAAAATTATTTTTATATTTTGAAACATTTTAAATAGTAATAAGTTGAGAAATGGCAACTTACATAAAATTCCCTCTTGTTTTATTAGCAATTCTTTCAGGCAGTGAAATAATGGCAGTGATTAACTCATCCCAAAAATTAGATTTTGAAACATACATTAAATTCCAGTTTTCTTGGCTTACACACTGATACATCAAAAGGGACTCGAAAGCAGAACCTTGGAGGAACTTCACCAAAAGTTTGATGATTTTCTGCTGTTTGAAACTGTCACTGAAATTAATAAAATATTACTTTACAATTAAAATTTGTATTATCTTAATTTGCATTATCTACTTCTAATCATTACTTATATTATATTAATTTGCATTATCTACATAGGGTAAAATTTTACTAAACACTTAAGTTGTTTCATGGTGCATTTTCCAAATTTATAAATGTACAACAGTGAAGGTAACTTTTGACTTATAACAAGGAGTCGCATAAACATGCAAGAAAATGATCACCTGGCCAACCCTTTACTATCCCTGAACCACAGTTTATGCAACTCATCAGCAAGAAGTTGAAGAGAAGTCATGAGAATAAAGAACACAAAACTGCTTTAAAAATTCTAATATTTTTCTGGTGGAAATTTTATGATCAAATTTTATCTTAAATTTATGACCAATTTGATAAGTAACAAACAAGGGCAGTGAAGGTTTGACCAGATAAACACTTTCTTCTTCTGTAATTAAAGATGTCTATTTGTGTATGCGTGCGGTTTGTAGAAGGAAATCTATGCTTCATATGGCCATGAAATTTAGGTACTGACATACAGGTACTGAGGGAAGGTGCACCTTGACTTTATTTTTTGAAAATTCAAATTAGTTTTTTAGTTATTTTATGTTTTAACATTTTCACACAAAATGGTTCTTAGTGACTAAAAATATTATCACAATGTTTCCACCTTGACACCCTAAAAAAAATTGATGAATGTTCTTTCAAACATTGCTTGAACTAAATCCGTAGGACAATTCCTTCATATTTATTTATTTATATAAATATACATCTAAATTTGCATTTTACATTATGTACTCCTTATTCGAAAATCAATAACTGGCCAAGCACTTTGCGGTTTTTTCGGGACAGCTTCGATATAAAGAATTTGTATTTGATGATATTTTTTGGAGTGATATTGCCAAATGTGGTAATCCCTTGAAGCGAAGTAACATCCAATGATTTCGTTTTTCTGGCAACTTCTTCTAGCTTTCGAACATTTATTCTTGATTGTGTTGTGAAGAGCTTGGATTGTGAAAAGTCTTGGTATTAACATGTGGGTGTATTTTGATCATTAAACCAGGTTGTATTTTTTTTTTTTTTTGTATTAATCAATTTTTGTGTCAGAACTTCCGTTTTTTGTCAAACTACAATTAAATATATTTCAAAGGGTTTTTTTTAAGGCCAAAATTTTAAAAAAGTATCCTTAGTATTTTTTATATAAATTTTCAAAGTTATTTTTATACAATTTTGAGGTTAAAACTTTTTTTATCACCATTTATTTTCAAAATCTAACATTTTTCATTGTGGCAAACAGTGTTATCAATTTAAAAGGAATAAATATATTTAAATCATTTAAATAATTAAAGAATGTTCTTTCCAATGATGTTTGGGGCAAATCTGTAGGACAATTCCTTCATAGTTATTCATTTATTTATATTTTACACATCAAAATTTGTATTTTTTAGGTTATCTAATACTTAATTTACCGCATCCAAAACAGAAAGATTAGTACAATTCTATAGATTGGCAAAACATTGTGTAGAAGTGTAGAAAGCCCAGACCACACGACCAACCCGAAGGCTTAAGGTTGCCGTTTGTGTGGCCGGGACAAAACATTGTGTGTATATCTTCATATTCTATAGTAAAAATGATTTTCTTTAATAACTGCATTATTTTATATTTTGTGATTTTTATAGCAAATGCATAAAAATTTGAGATTTTTTATTTCGTTCAAGACAGACTTCTTCCTCTGGTAGCCAGTGGACATTTTTGTGTGAAATCATGATGAGTTTTAAGTCATATCTTTGATTCCGTTGCATTTCTTTTTTTTTTCCAGGATTGTAGAATGCAGAGGTGGTTCTGTAAATATATTATTTAAGTAGTGGGTGCTTATGTATCGCCTGAGCAATGTCGAGTAATTCATTCTAGTTTATTATACAGGGTGTCCCAAAAACATTGATCTCTGCTTTTATTCCTTAAATATTGATCTTAGACATATATAATGAATTACAAAGTTGCATAAAAAAAGGTACAGAATTTTATGAAATTGATAAAAATTTTCAGGGGATAAAATTTGAAGAAATACAAAATTTAAATTTTTATACGGCCCCATACAAAAACATTTCCAATGACTAAAATATGCCCCATAAGGTGATGTACAAAATTTCAGCATTTATCATAAAAATTCCCAGAGATATGATTAAACAAACTTGGTGAGGAATTAATCCCAAATTAAAATATAAATGTTTACAGTAAGAGTGCAAATGATGCAATACAGAAATGCATCATAGGCAAATATCTGCCTCTTATCTTTAGATTTATTTACGATTTTTCAAAAATATGCTTCCTGAAAAATACCTTAAAATTTTACATGATTAATTACAGAATTAAACTTGGAAATGGCACAAAAATAATGAACATTAAAACAGCTTAGGGTAAATCAGTAGAATACCCCACATCTTATTTTTCTAAGTACAAGATTGAGCCAAGTTGGCACGTTTCTCCATGTTTTGAAATTGACTCCTCCCAACTCAAGTGACGTATATTCCCGTGTTTTAAAATATGCTCCTCCTACCAAAGTGACATATTCTAGTTTTATGAACTGGAATTTTGAATGTAAAGGATAGTGAAATTCAATTTTAATAAATAGGAATAATACTCATAAAAAGCTTACAAAATACGATTTTTGTGCATTATAAAAATATTGCGTAATGGCAGAATAAAAAACTTTTAAAATTTTAGAAACCATATTGAAACAAGCGATACTTAAAATATATTTTGATTTTAAATCAATATCAAAAAAACTCAAAACATCGAAAATTAAAAAAAAAAAAAAAATACTTTGAAAAATACGAAAATTTATAAAAAAAGATTGTACTTTAATAAAATACTAAGAAAAATCGATACATAGAAAAAAGATTGTACTTTAATAAAATTTAAGAAAAAACAGAACTTAGAAAAAAGATAGTACTTTAACAAAATTCAAGAAAAAATGATACTTAGAAAAAGTTTGGACTTTAACGAAAATTAAAAAAAAACAGAATTTATAAAAAAGTTTGTACTGTAACAAAATTCAAGAAAAAACTATACTTAGAAAAAAGATTGTACTTTTAAAAAATTCAAGATAAAACGATACTTAGAAAAATGATTAGACTTTAACAAAATTTAAGAAAAAACAGAACTTAGACGAACCATTGTAAAAACACGGGAAAATACAAAATACAATTTCAAAACACGGGATGAATAAATAAAAGAACTAACCTTTACTAACCTTAACGAACGAAAACTTATATCCATATGTTCTCATACATCCACACACACACGTTTTCTTGAGCATACAAGTACATTCTACATTGGAACACATTTCACACAATCCAATTAAATCTAAAAAAATATCTACTAAATCTACAAAAACAATCGCTCGAATCCATTTGCTACTTACCAGATGTCATTTAGAAATTTTATGACGGCAATTACGACAATCTATGTACGTTAATTACGTGAAAAGAAGCAAATATTTATTCGAAACAAGGTTCAATGAATTTGAATAAAAAAGATCTGATGAAATACGCAGATTACTATTGAAATACTATTTCGCGTGCTGATTGGATGTCCGGAAAGTCATAGGCTACCAAATTGGCGAAGTAAGCAGAATGAAATTGTAACCCGGTACATTGCACCACCTTGGCGCAATTTTGTACTTTGAAAAATGAGGTGTGGGCTATTCTATCGATCACCCCAGCTTGTAAATGTATGCATATGCCTCTGATTATATATACCTCTGATTGGTGCTTCACACAATCACAACAGACGCATCATCACATGAGAAAGTTGTTTTTGCTCTGCCATTGATCAATCTCCTCACTTACGCAAGCGTAGCGCACACAGCCCGGCAGTCTGAATGACCCTTAAGTATTTCACATTTCTGCTACATTTTGAGAGTGTAGTTAGCCTGTACCGACAGTATGTCGCAATACAGCAACGAAGAACTTTTTGAAATGTTTATGCTGTACAGTTTATGCAATCGCAATGCTAACGAAACTGCATGGGAATATCAACGTACTTTTCCCAATTCTTGATTTTTCTGGGAGATTTATTTCCCGATTGGTGCAACGAGTGTGTGAAAGAGGAAGCATACATTGTGTAGGTGGATTAGGTAGGCCCGGACTTAACTCAACTGATGTAGAAATTAATATTTTGGCTTACTTTTGCAGTCATCCACATAGTAGTGTTCGTACCGCTGCTTTAGAAACGAATGTATCATGTGCAAGTGTAGAGAATACTGAGACATAATAAATGGCATAGGTTTAACATTCATGGTTTGCTAGGACAGGAGTCAACAGATTAACAACGTGGATTAACAGATTTTTGTAATTGGGCTCTAAATTAGGAAGATGCAAATCCCTCTTTCCTAAAAAGAGTAATTTGGACTAACAAATGCTGTTTTAAACAAGATGGATGCATAAATCCTCAAAATGAGCCCTTCTGATCTGACACAAATCCAATCGTAGTACGTGATATTCATCATCAGAAGCAATTTTCTGTGAACGTATGGTGTAGTATTTTCAGAAACCATTTGCTTGGACCCATACTGTATGATGGTGCGTTGACAGGTGACAGATATATTAATGAGATTCTGAATGTGGTTATTCCTGATTTTATGGATGAACTGTCCCTAACAGTACTTCCATATGTATGGTTTCAACAGAATGGATCTCCAGCTCACCATACTACAGTTGTGAAACACTGGTTAAATAACGAGTTTCCAGACAAGTGGATTGGCTTGCATGAGCCAGTCGAATTTCCCCCTAGATTGCCTGATTTAATGCCTATGGATTTTTATTTATGGGATCGTTTACGCACAACAGTTTATCTGTAACCTCCCTTAAATAAAACAGAGTTACAACAACACATTCAAGATGATTGTCGTGACATCACCGAACAAGGCCTTGATCGAGTGCACAGAAGTGTTATCAGGCGAATGCAGCTCTGTAATGGCATGAATAGAAAACATTTTGAACAAGCTTTGTAATCTTTGTGTAAAGTTATTATTTCTACACAGTGTAGGTACTTTTGTACCAATAAAGAGCAAAATTATTATTTATTTATGTAATCATTGTTTTCTTTCGTAATTTGTGTATGACCCCTGAAACTTGATCTGCCGACATGATTTTTCCCCTCTGAGAACCCATGTTGATGCATCGAAAAGTGGTTTAAGTCAGCATTTTTGTCTTTTCATATCTCTGGGCCTTTTATGATAAAATGCTGAAATTTTGTACATCACCTTATTAGTGTATGGGGCAAATTTTACTCATTGGAAATGTTTTTGTACAGGGGCCATATAAAAATTTAAATTTTGTATTTCTTCAAATTTTATCCCCTGAAAATTTTTATCAATTTCATAAAATTCTGTACCTTTTTTTATGCAACTTTGTAATTCATTATATATGTCTAAGATCAATATTTAAGGAATAAAAGCAGAGGTCAATGTTTTTGGGACACCCTGTATATATCAAACTATTACTTATTAGCATACAGCAACAGCACATTAGGCAAGTTTCAAGTTTCTTTGGTATTTATAACAATCTATTTTCTTACCTATTTTTTATAATTTATGCCAAAAATTTTTTACAACACAACTGCTACTTAAATCATGAAAATAATTTTATGCGAGATGAGATATTTCTGATTATATTCATTGATTACAATATAAACTTTTACCAAGATTAAATTACAGAAAAATACAATTAATTTTGAATTGTGAAATATTCATTCTGTTAGCACATGCTGTTAATAAATCTTAATTTGCTGGATACAGCATATATTCTTAGATTGTGTAAAATCAAAAGTGAAAAATATTAGCGAAAATTATATTTGCAAAAATATGAAATATTTTCCTGTCATTGAAGTAGCAGTGTGTGTGTGTGTGTGTGTGTGTGGGGGGGGGGGGGGTGACATGTGTTTATGATTTACTAACATATAAAGTCATGCTATTAGCATTTAAAGCTAATAGTAATATTGAGTATTTTAATTACTGTATATTAACTGATAGCATCTGTGTAGAATGCAAGTCAATAACATTTGTAACAACCCTTTTAAGCTACTATTAGTTATAGGTAATATTACCAATCAATCAGTACAGTTAGTTAATATTAACTATTAGCATAGCATAGAGATAATTACTACGTAACAGGCAATCTGACTACGTAATACATAAACAAATCGTATGCAATAATTCTGGGTACATTTTCTTATCAATTTAGATTTTATTTTCTTAGCTCCTATTGCAGTAATAGGTTTTGCGTTGATAAATTAACTGGCTTTACATTACTCTAAATTGAAACTTCAAAATATTAGGTTATTTGGCTAAATCCCAAA
The DNA here is from genome assembly GCA_951213105.1 of Amaurobius ferox. NCBI lineage: Eukaryota > Metazoa > Arthropoda > Arachnida > Araneae > Amaurobiidae > Amaurobius > Amaurobius ferox. Next base: position 6,565,425 of record OX578149.1, on the reverse strand, counting down.
GACCGGTACGGTTGTTTTTTTTCTATAGCGCCAAATCGGCGATAAGCGGAGGGCTATGTTGCGACATTAGTAACACTTTAACTCTTCGTACTTCGTAACCATGGTAACCTTGCGAGTTGATAACTCTGGCAACTGTCTTAATTTGTGTTATTTTATGCTCATTATGAATTATTCTACTGATCTTTTAAAATTAGATGTTTGGGAACAAGATTTAAATACAAGTATTGGTAAAATTTCTTTGATTTCATTTGAGTGTACTAAATGGCTATGAAGAGTGAAAGATTTGGTATTGTTCTTTTTGATCGTTTGGTTGATAGTGGTAAAATGAATGCAATTAAACGGTGTATGAATCAGGAGTTGATTGGAAGTGGGTAATGCGATTGTGTGAGAGGAATGATAGTACGGAAGAGTTTGATGGTTATACGTGGGCTTGCTGTGTTTTTGGAGCGAATGCGCATTACGTATAAGGAATCGTACGTGGTTTATTCCAGATTGAGTTTGATTGAGATTTTGAAGCGTGGAAGTAACATGAAAATCACTTTATGAACTATGGAACACTTTTTGCACAGATAGATGTTGCTATGTGCGATCTCTGACAGCCAGGGGATCAGGATATTGTGATGTTTTTTCAGCTGGCGACCGTAGCGAGGTTAGCCCGCGAAGCGGTCATAGATCCACGTTCTAATGACTACATCACTCTATAAGCCACAGAACACCCATTGCACAAGCTGCTGTTGCTATGTGCGATCTCCGACAGCCAGCGGGACCGGATTCTGTGATGTTTTTTAGCGGGCGAGCGTAGCGAGGTTAGCTCGCGAAGCGGGCGTAGATCCATGTTCTAATTGCTACATAACTCTATGAGCCACAGAACACTTGTTGCACAAACAGCTGTTGCTACGTGCGACCTCCGACAGCCAGCGGGAACGGATTCTGTGATGTTTTTTTAGCGGGCGAGCGTAGCGAGATTAGCTCGCGAAGCGGGCGTAGATCCATATTCTAATTGCTACATCACTCTATGAGCCACAGAACACCTGTTGCTACGTGCGACCTCTGACAGCCAGCGGGACCGGATTCTGTGATGTCTTTTAGCAGGCGAGCGTAGTGAGGTTAGCTCGGGAAGCGGGCGTAGATCCATGTTTTAATTGCTAAATCACTCTATGAGCCACAGAACACCTGTTGCTACGTGCGACCTCAGACAGTCAGCGGGACCGGATTCTGTGATGTTATTTTAGCGGGCGAGTGTACCGAGGTTAGCTCGTGAAGCGGGCGTAGATCCATGTTCTAATTGCTACATCACTCTATGAGTCACAAAACACCTGTTGCAAAAGCAGCTGTTGCTACGTGCGACCTCCGACAGCCAGCGGGACCGGATTCTGTGATGTTTTTTAGCGGGCGAGCGTAGCGAGGTTAGCTCGCGAAGCGGGCACAGATCCATGTTCTAATTGCTACATCACTCTATGAACCACGGAACACCCGTTGCAAAAGCTGCTGTTGCTACGTGCGACCTCCGACAGCCAGCGGGACCAGATTCTGTGATGGTTTTTTTAGCGGGCGAGCGTAGATCCATGTTCTAATTGCTACATCACTCTATGAGTCACAAAACACCTGCTGCAAAAGCAGCTGTTGCTACGTGCGACCTCCGACAGCCAGCGGGACCGGATTCTGTGATTTTTTTTAGCGGACGAGCGTAGCGAGGTTAGCTCGCGAAGCGGGCGTAGATCCATGTTCTAATTGCTACATCACTCTATGAACCAAGGAACACCCGTTGCAAAAGCTGCTGTTGCTACGTGCGACCTCCGACAGCCAGCGGGACCAGATTCTGTGATGTTTTTTTAGCGGGCGGTTAGCTCGCGAAGCGGGCGTAGATCCATATTCTAATTGCTACATCACTCTATGAGCCACAGAACACCTGTTGCACAAACAGCTGTTGCTACGTGCGACCTCTGACATATATATTGAATTACGATATATACATACGTATATATATACATATGCATACGTATATATATACATTACTTTAGAAACTTACATTCGTTTAACCTCTAATTTTTGTAGGATATATCTAAATTTATCTTCTTTGATGGATATTTTTTATTAACCGGAAAATAAAATATTAACTTTTATAAAATATATACACGAGTTTTTTTGCTAAAAATCGTTATATATCTTCCCCTCACTCGCATATACATTGCAGAATTTGCTAGTCAATGTATACATCTTTAGAACGCTACTTAGTGACTATGATAAAAATGAGTAGTAGTGTATATTCTCTTAAAATGCACTTTAGCAAATGAAATCTTTAAATATATAATGTTATTAATGTATTCTAAATAACTAATATTCCTTACAAATATAAATTCGATGTTTAATAAGATTAATTTCAATTTTTATTTGGCATCATCGTCAGTTTACCGTTACGCGCTATGATAAAAATGTCCCTTTGCACTTACGTTTCTGCGCATTTTACTACGCAGGTTGTTTATTTACATTCGTGCTCACATAATCATGGTAACCTTGCGACTTGGTTGGATACTATGGCAACTGTCTCAACATCGGGCGCCAGAAAAGTCGCCAAATTCAAGACCGTACCGGTCTTCGGGATAATGCCGGTTATTTAACTCAACATTCGATCATTTGCATGTGATCCTTTATAACAGAATAGTATCAAATGTCAGAATTAGTAAAAACTAACTTTTCACTCAATCCTTTAACCAAAACTAAGAAAGCTTCATGATGCACACCCTCAAGAAAAATTTCATTAAATAACAATTCTTGCCATTTTTGAGAAAATAAGGTTGGTTTTAAAGAATTTAGTAGAGTTGATAACACAGTTGTATAACTCGATACCACAGTTTGACTAAAAATTTTATTGACTAAATACTTGGACTTGTAGACATCTAATAATGACCACTTTAAATTTTCAGGATCAATTCCTGAAAAGGATTCCTGTAGCTCAATTGTCAATTCTCTAATATCAGCAAATCCATCCGACATAGTTAACTGTGTGAAAAGATATTAAATGGGTAAGTTAAAATGGGAATTCACTTCAGAATAAAAGTATTAAATAACTTCTTAGAATTAAACAAAACACATATTTCGCTATTACCACCAACACCAAGATTTCGCAGACGACGAATCATATTCAATAGTTTAACAGCTTTTCTGTGGATAAGGTCAGAAATATCTCTAATGAAACGTAGATCACCAGGATAACCATAGAAATTTAATAGTAATTATTTTAAATTGTATTCAAATTTATTCATTTGTATATTTGTAAAATTGAATATTTTACATACGTATTTTGATTTCTTTATATATATATTTTGTTTAAAAAAATTAATTTAACAAGTGCATTATATGCTTTAACTGCCTTATAAACCGTCTTCGTAACTAATGTAAACAACGTTAGCATATAACAGAAGTTTTCTCTTTCAGTTTTCTGCATAAGTTTCCTGCATAAAATAAATAATAAATCACTTTATTTTAATCCGCTATTTAGAAACTATGAGTAATATATATATTCAAGAACCTCCTACTAATGGAAAGGTTAAATCAATTTTAATATTTAATCACTATAAATTAAAATCTAGTATCATGTTTTCATTATTTTGATTTTATTTTGCTTTATTACAAATGTTCTAAAGTAGGCTATTTAATATTTGAGCTTATATTGATTTCCTTGTATAATTTTTATTTGTGTTAGCAGTGAAACACGAAACGATCATTTGTAAGTGAATATTCTTGTGCACTGCTTTAGAATAAATCTAGATGCAGAAGAATATAAGAAATTCATCACTAAAAGATAAGGAAATAAATTGTCTAGATTGAAAAGATTGGTCTTACCATAATCTAGCGAATCTAAAGTTAGCTTTATTATTGAAGCCCAGCCCATTGCTTGAGAATGAATGATAGCTTGTGTTGCCAGATAGTCTAAAGGAAAGTAGTTACTATAATAAAAAAAGTAGCTAAGTCACTAGAAAAATAGCTCAGTTTTTGATTAGTAACATCATTTAATGCCATCAACATTATGTCACTGAACGATGTCAACCTTAAATTACAATGAATAAAACTGCAGTGTTTAAGAATATAACTTCATAGTACTTCCTTAAGAAAATTTTCTTATGCCTTCTTTCTTCAAGGAAGTACTAAAGCAGTTGTCACTGTCAAATATTTATAATTTATTTTTCACATGAATCATATTTTTTATATTTCCCCCATTATATTAAATACAGATTTCATTAACATCATTCCCTTTACACTTTGTTCTTTAATTTAGTAAATATATGAATTTATTTTTGCACTCATCAATTAAAAATTAATCGAATTTTGATATAAAGCTGAAGTTTTTTTCTTATTGGAACATATTCTAATTGAAGGATAGCAAATTTAATTCAAAAAATATTCTTTCATATAATTTAGATTTTCCATATGTTTTTGAAAGTTTGCTTTATGTACTCTAAATTTTCTTTTGGCAAATTGCTTTCAAGTCATCACTAACGACTTTTTAAAACCAAGAAAAACTGTGATCTTTCAATAATTTAACTTTAAATTTCTTCTCATATGAAACCTTACACATAGACCCATATTCTCACCTATTTCAAATCACCTCACCTCATTCAAAACTCAATTTTTGTTTAATTTTTTCAAAAGTCACCTTGTATAAAACTGGAATGTGTGTGTTACTGGCATGGTCAACAGTTTGTTTCTTATATTGTTTCAGTTTTTCCACAATAACTTTTTAAAGTATAATCAGCGAGACTGTATCTGTTAAATCACAGGAAAACCTTCCAAGTCTACGATAACAAAATTTTCCATAATAGCTTTAGAATCAGGACTATATAAATAAAAATTAAAAAAAAATTCTTCCCGTTTCTTTCGCTCTAACAGTAAATTAATTGTAGTTTTTGTACAATAATATTGAACAATGCTATAAATATAGCTAGAAGTTGGAGCAAAAAAGCAAAATTATATAGTTACAGTTGCAAAATTGTGATAAAGATTATGGGGATAGTTGTAGTGGAAAATTGCCTACAATAAAAATGAAAGAAGCCTAAAAAATAGCCTTGTCACAGGTATTTATTAATGACTATTTTGCAGTCACATGTGGTACATTCACAGACATATTTTTAATTTTAGGTTGCTACATATGCCATATTATTGTATGAAATATTTGTATGCAGAAAATTATTTTTCAAATATACTTAATAAAATGAAGGGATATTTTCTGAATGATGTTATTGAAACAGTGGTTTAATCTATAATTTTAATTAAAAATTATATTTTTCACATTAAAATTTTTAATTTAAAAAAAGATTATCATTATCAGAGTCATTAGAATTATAAAAATCTAAGATTATCAGTTTTAATTATTAAAATAAGAACAGACATTTTTGTGATCTATTTTTGTTTAATGGACTCAAATTTTTAATAACATTCTGTCCTCCAGATTAACTTTTATTAAAATCCAGAGCAACCACATTTTAGTATGTATGTATTTTTCAAACATCACTCTAGAGTAACTAGATAGTCCTTTGTAGATTTGAAAATTGACTAAACAGTCATAAATTATGCCAATCTGTTCTAGACTGTCTATTGTGTATATATATATATATATATATATATATATATATGTATATATATATATATATATATATATATATATATATATATATATATATATATATATATATATATATATTGTGACTGAAAAATTTTTATAGCTTTAAATAAAAAGATTCTATTGGAGTTTTTGGTCAGAAAATTATTTTTAATGATATTTAATTGAATTAATTTTTATAAATACATTAAGTAAGATTTAAAAGAATATCAACCACTGTTTATGAATGCTTAAAATTTCTAGACTGTGTGGGCAACACATGACTTTCCTTATATAATGCAATGAATTTACTATTTTTACAATAAAAAAAATAGGTTTTTCTTATAGTAGCTATTTACATTTTTTCCAAGAAATTGAATTTTCGTCAATTAGTCGTCATTTTCACTGATTTAGTGTCATTTTTATCCATTTGGTGAGATTTTCGTTAATTTGGCAAAATTGCCAAATTGGCGACAAAATTTCACCATGTGTTATGAATGGAGAAGAATGGAAGTTATTCTTAAGATGGAGGAATGGAGATGAATGGATGAATGGAAGTTATTCTTATAGCAGATAAATAACTATTGGCTTTCAAATACAAAAGTATTACTCAAAGTATCTTTTCTCATGAATGGAACGAGCTAGATCCACAAGAATGATGTCACCCAATTTATCGCATGATATTACATATGAAAAGTGAACATGTTTCTCAACAGTTAATATATTTTTTTTAATTTATGGGATATTTTGATAAATTTATTTTAAAAATGTGCAATATCTCGAGAAGGTTTATGCTATCATTCTTAAGTTTATGTCAATCGTTTTCTAAGGAAAAATTACATTAGAAATGTCTATTTGCATAACTTTATTAAAAGTTTTGTTTTTTTGATGATTTTTTCAAAATTTCACTCGACAATTTAGGGGGGTTCTGAACATTCAATTACATTTAAAAACAATAGGCTTCCAGTATTCACGGATTGGGATTTTTGTACCAAATTTCATTTGAATCGCTCTATTCGTTCATTAGATATCGTGGTACTTACGTATTATCGCAACCATGACAAAACGTAATTGATGTAACGTCCAATAAAGGTCCCGATCGATTCCAAGGACAACATGCAACAAAGTGATCTGTATGAGGACCCACGTTCGAGCGGGCTCGAACTGGTTGGGGGGCGTACGCACCGCTGGGACTGTGTCGGCAGACAGGCCGGCTTCGCCGGACCAAGTCACAGAGCATACTAGACTCGCTTCAGGGACCGTCGCACGGCGCAAGGACCATGACAACATGCAGCCAAGTGATCTGTATGAGGACCCACGTTCGAGCGGGCTCGAACTGGTTGAGAAAAACCCAGAAGCGAGTCCCAGAAGCGAGTCTAGTATGCTCTGTGACTTGGTCCGGCGAAGCCGGCCTATCTGACGACACAGTCCCAGGGGTGCGTATGTCCCCCAACCAGTTCGAGCCCGCTCGAACGTGGGTCCTCATACAGATCACTTTGTTGCATGTTGTCCTTGGAATCGATCGGGACCTTTATTGGACGATACATCAATTACGTTTTGTCATGGTTGCGATAATACGTAAGTACCGATATCGTCTCCACAGACTCACTGACACATACACAGAGACATCACCTCAAAAATGTTTGATTCATGATCAGGGATGCTTAAAACGTGCTCTCCCATCGAAAACTCGAATTCGAATTTTCGACCCCATCACAATACTTTCCTTATACATTATGTATATAAGGAAAGTAATATGTGTGGCAAACAGCTTTTGGCAAAATATGAAATCTGGCTCTGACTAATGCGAATCTAAAAGTAAATCTTTTACAGCATAAAACAAATGAATAATGGTATCTATTTAATAAAATTACTAATTCATTTTAAATTCTGTTTTTAACCAAGATTTTACTTTTAGCTATTTTTCAGCAGATTAAGTGATTTATTTTAATGTATAATTATGATATAATTTTATTATTTGCTATAATTGATTAGAGTTAAATACTATTAAATAGATAAAAAGTGTTTATGTATTGTGCACAATTATTTTCATATAAATGGAAGAAAATAAATTCAAAAATATAATTTTCATGAAATTAGTAACTGTATTTTGGTATTCTAATGTTTTGATTCTGATACATTTTAGGTTCTTCTCTCTACTACTGTTGGTGATATAGACATTGAGTTGTGGTCCAAAGAAGCTCCAAAGGCTTGCAGAAACTTTATTCAACTATGTCTTGAGGGTTATTATGATGAAACTATTTTTCATCGATTGGTGAAAGGTTTTATAGTGCAAGGTGGAGATCCTAGTGGCTCTGGTACAGGAGGTGAATCGATATACGGACAGCCCTTTAAAGTATTTTTTTAAGTAAAATTTTAGTTTTATTTGTTGTTTATATTAGGTTTTATATATACACATATATTTTTATCATTTCAGGATGAATTTCATAGTCGACTGAGATTTGTTCGCCGAGGTTTAGTTGCTATGGCAAATTCTGCAAAAGATGATAATGAAAGTCAATTTTTTTTCACATTAGCTGCAACTCCAGAGTTGCAAAATAAGCATACAATATTTGGAAAGGTAGATATATTTATGGCTATGTTTTATTAGGTTTTAATTTAAAATTAATGTATTGATGTTGGTAACTTAAGAGCCTATAAAATATGAAAATCGTAGAGATTTATGAATTATTATAATAACATGCACCAAAATAAAAACAAAAAAAAATGTATTTCCATAAAATATATAGTGCTTGTGTAGAAATCTTAAATATAAAGCATGTCCAGATCTTGAATAAAATAAAATTCTATAGATATATATCCTGATTTTTGAAGCAATATCCCAGCATCCTGATGATTTTCCTAAAATATGGTTATGTCTTTGTTGTAGGCATATATTTTTATTTTGATAATAATTTTCTAAAAATGTAACTTTTAAATATTAAAGAATAAGCAATACAATATTTTTTATGAAACAAGATTCAATTTAAAATTATGATCACCTAGCATAAATTAAAAACAGCAGAAAGTAAATAGAATTTAACATTTGTAAGAAAAAACTTAGTTTTCACAGCTAGTATTTATGATTAATAGAGAAACCAGTATAATTTCCAAAATTATATTAGTTCCTTTAGCTGCAATTACTTCATAGTGATTATTTAACATATTTGGATTCATTTGCGGTAGAAAAAATAAGAAAGATCAATCATGCATAAAGCATTGATTATGAAGCACTTTCCAACTTCAATGCAACTTTATTTAAACATGTGCGTAGCCAAGGGGGGAGGTGCCCGGGCGAGCACCCCACCCCCTGTTTACATTTTACATAAGTGAAAAATGGACTTCGTTGTAGAAATAGTCAAATTTGGATGATCATTTAAACTCAAATATATTGTAATTCCGTTGTTTCAGTATGTAGATGCACAGAATTTAAGCAAAAAAAAAGCGGTTTTAGGATGGATACAACACTAAATATGAATTAAAAAGAACTTTAAAAATAACGATTTTGACACAAGATGGATGCCATATTTTATTTTGAAGTGGGTCACGTGATCTCTTCATATAATGGTTATGTGACCTCTTCATATAAAGAGTGTAATTATTATTTTGATTTTTATTTAAAAAACTACAGAATATATTTTGCTGAAATTTTTTTTATATATTTTATGGGATAATTTGAATATTTCCTAAAACTTTCGAAGCAATTTGTGAATTTTAAATCCGCTTAAAAAATCTTTGAAAAATTAGGTCCCATAGGGTTCAATATATTTCATTTTTTCAACCCGAGTTCAATCCAAAACTAATTGGATGATATTATTCATTTATATTCCCATAGGTCCCACAGACCGTCTGAATAACACACTAAAATTTCATTTTGATAAAATCATTTTTACAGCAGTTATCGTGCTAACGGACAGACAGACAGAATGAAGAAAGTCATAAACACTTCAACTATGTTGTAAAGTGTTAAAAAAGCATATTATATTTGAAAATAATATTAAAACACAAATCAGAAGCTTGACAAAGTTTTTTATTTTATTGAAACATTGATTTCATGTACATTTTCATAATAATTGTATTTCCTTTCTTTAATTATTAGTTATAAACCAAATTAATTAAGGTATTTAATTGGAGAAAATTAGTTGTAAATGTTAGAATTTAGATCTTATAAAACTATTCTGTATTCAGTATTTGATATTCTAACTGATCTCTGCTTTTAATTTTGTTTGTGTGAAAGTAGTCAAATGGGCTTGAAGGAACAGTCAATTCTAGTTTTAAAAGGTATCTTTAAAGGTATAGATCAGAGGTGTGAGTATTGAATGTTCTCTATTGTCTTCCATATTTTTTTTAAATGTAGCTAATCCAATAATTTTTAATGTAAGTGCTAATAACCAGTAAGAAAATCCCCCAGTTTTTCTGTGATTCCGATTTTCATTTCAGGTCACTGGTAATACATTGTATAATATGCTAAAGCTTGAGGATGGCCTTGTGGATCATGATGATCGACCCATTTATGCCCATAAAATTATTACATGCAAGGTTTGTAATTATAAACTTTAGTATTTATAGTAAATTACTTTTGCAATATTTTAAAAACTTTTTCCTTCTAGAATAATTGCATTATTATTTTAATGAATGCTGAAAAGATCATTGTTATAGTACTTGTGCTAATTTGTAAAACTAGTAAACCCATGGTTGTTAACGACTTATCTAGTGAAGAAAATATTGTAGATATAATGTAAAAAGGCTGACTTTGTATTCCCTTTATGTGCAAAACATTTGAAAACTATCTGCATATAGTATGTACACATTTACATAGCTATATTCTAACTAGTTATGTATTAATATTAATTATTATTATAATTTCATTTCAAATCCTCTAATCCAGATTCTTATTGTTATTTTTGTAGGTTTTATCCAATCCATTTCTAGATATTGTTCCAAGAGTCAAGGAAATAACAGAAGATAAAATAGCTGAAAAAACTCAAAAAAAGATTAAAAAGTAACAATTACATTTATATAGTTTAATTCTAACTTCATTTGTCAATGTAGAGTTGTTTTTATCTTGCACCTCAAGTTAATAATTTTGTAAATTTCTGAGTAAATAGCGCTATTGTATGAATGCTTTCTCTACATATTTAAATTTTTTAAATATGTATAGAACAATATATATCTATATTTAAATACATATTTAAAAGAACTATTCCTAGTCATCTCATTAGCAATTTTTAACTATGTTCATAGTTATTGCGACTTATCAGAATGAACTATGGAATAGCTCGGCCAATGTGGAAAATCACTTATATGTGAGATATCTCAAATTTCATATAAATTCTATATTTATATGTTCCAACATTTATGAAGATTTTGTACTTTGATATTTCATCTCCTGCCCTTTTTGGATGACCATTAGTATTCCCATAGCTGCCCAAAAGCTAGTGACATACTGTTCTTTGCATGTCGGAGACCCAGACCACTCGACATACCCAGAGGCATGAGCAGCAAATTGAGGCTGGTGTTCTTTGCATGTGTGCAATCTCACTGTTTGGGTAAAATTGCTTGTCTAAAATCTTATTGTCTTAACTGTGAAAAAAAAATAAGAAGATTGAGTGTTAAATTTTACCATGTATATATTGTGCCATGCTCATGAAATTGCTTATTTCATTATCTGGGCCCACTGTTCAGGAATGAGCTGAAAAAGGTAATGTTAAATGTAGGTGCAAAATTCAGATTTTTGTATTCAGAAATAACATAAGAATGTTGAAAACTTCTAAAATAGTGTTGATAGTTTGAGAGCCCCTTCCTCTCTTCAAAATTTAACATATGTGCAACCTGTAAAATTTTTCTAAAACAATATATTTACTTTGTAATTTTTTTAAATTTTTATTTTAAAAAAGAGACATTTATAAAAATGTTTCCATTGATTGGAAGAGCCCTTTCCTGCTAATATTAATTATGTATTGCACAATATCAGTAAGTATCAGTATGTTTCAACATTTTGCATAAAAGCCACATATACTCTAATGTAGCTTTTCAAAACGATAAGATAATTTTACATAATTCAATTTTTATCTTCTCAACGTATTTTTTTTTTTTTTCAGTTTAGAAACTTTGATTTTATAGTAATTAAGATTGTGAAAGTTTCTTTAGGTTAGGGTAAACTTGTTATGAGTAAGAAACACATTAAAAAAATTTGATGTAATGCAAGTGATCAGATATGTTTTGTATCCAAAAGTTATTTGTATAAATAAATGGAGTTTATCTTTAAGTCAGATGAGCCCATACATTATATTTGATTAACTTCTTTTAACAATACTTAAAAGAAGTTAATCAAATATAATGTATGGGTTTTTACTCCAAAAGTTTACTCCAAACTGAAATTTTAAATACTCACAACTAAGTAAAGGGAGTTTACAAAACTTCATTTTTCAGCATAAATTTTAATAATGAAATTATTAATTTATGTTTCTAAAAGTTAAATTTGTGTAAATGTTTTTGCTATAAAAAAAAATTCTTGATTGAAAAGAGTTTCCCAAAATTAGCTACATTATGTGATCATTGTTCCCTTTATTTAGGAATTTTAAATTGTTGTCATTTGGTGAAGAAGCTGAAGAAGACGAAGCTGAAGTTGATGCTGTCAATGAAGTTAGTTGAATACATTAATTAAACCTCAAAATAGTAATAATTATGATATTTGAATTAAATTAAAATATTAAAGTAGTAGAAATGCTTGGAACAGCACTCAACTTTTTTTTTTCTTTTCAGTATTGTTCCATATTTTTTTTTTTCATTTATATAATTGTATTTAATAGGAGCAGTTTATTTTTATTTGTTTTTTGTTATAAGCAGATGTATTGATAAAGCATTTTTTTGTTTTCAAGAATTTGTTGCAAGTTCCAAGCACATTTCTATTTGAAAAATTATGTAATAAGTTGATTATGATCATTTCCTTGAAGCTATCATGTGAAAAAAAATTATAATGATGCTGCATTGTAATGCCAACAAAATGACCAAAAAACTGAATTTCCATTTAAGAGATGTTGTCAAAAGCATTTTGGTATGAATTTTGCACATGAACATATATGGGTAACTTTTTCTAATAATGTTATTACATGATACTAATTCAATCACAATATCAATAACATGTATTTTGCATCAGGATAAATCATATTTTCTAAATTCATCAGTTGTAAATACATGACAGTACAGCCATACCCTGGATTTATGTACAATCGCACTTACACTGATTTTTTGTGTGTGCTAGCAATGCATTACTATTACGTACTAAAGCTGCAGATTAGTACTGGCCACTTGGCAAGTAACTTTTCAAAAATGGCTGATAAGAAAATATGCAACACTTGACAACTGGTGAGTAAAATTTTTTGTACTTTTGCTGATGCTAGTAAAACTAAAAATATTGTCATCTCTAAATTGTAGTAAAATGGAATATAAAATGTGGCAAATTGTAAAATTAACAGGGAATGAACAAAAGAAAGAAAGTTTAAAAATAGCAATCTAAGTAATAGTTCTAATCTTGAATCTGAAATTAGAGTATTTAAAAGTACAATTTTAATATGCTTCACCCAAAACACAGTTTTGTAAGGAACCCATAATTGGAGTAAGAGCCTTATTGTATGTAAAGATGAGAAAATTTTTTTATTAATAATCACAGATAATTACATGCATACAATAATAAATTTTAAATATATATCTACAGTAAATAATTTTTAATATTTCAGTATGTTTTATGCATCTTAAACAGCAACAGAAAAGGCTAAATTCATGGTAAAAATATTTGGCCAGTGAAAATATTTTTTGGCCAGCAACTATTTTGGGACATTTTAACTAACACTGGACAGCAATCAAAAATTTTAACCTGTAGTTTTATTACTTGTGTATGTTTCATTTGACTATTTTCGAAAACAATTCACTTTACATCTCTTTGTGATTAAATTGATATTACAGTGTTTATATCTTTTATTTTAGTAGTAAAATAGTGAAGTTAATATATGTTTTATATAAAATGCAGTAAAGCACATCAAATTTTAGGCAAAAGGCTGTCATATGCATTGGCATCTCATGTTACTTTCAGTGCGTAACCTAGACCTAATTTAAGTTTAAATAGTCGATAACTTTTATATTACTGTATTCTTGTGTTTAAATTGAAAATAAATTATTAAAAATGGTAGCTAAAGTGACAAGAGAAGTCGTAAGGTCACTTGCATTGAGTACTAAGCTGAATTAGTGCATTATGTACATTAATAGGTGAAAAAAAAATCCATTGCTCCGATTTATGGACATTTTCAACTTATGAACTTCCGGGATATGACTGGAAAAACATCATTTGTTGCCTATATCATAATTTTAAGTTTCACCTGAAGCTGTCATGTGCTATTATAAAATGGGTCACCCTATAAATGTATGCATCTTGATTTCAGGTGTACAGAGGCCACAGTAAGAGCAGCCATGACCTGGCTAATGACCCTAAACTGAGTTCTGTTCCTGCAGTGGATTTGGAAGCGAATAATGAGAAGACAGTTGATAAAATTCGTAAGAAATTTGAAAAAGCTGGCATCGTAAAGAAAGAACCTGCTGAAAGTATTTTACTTGAAGAATCTGAAAAGCTTGAAGATGATGAATTGAATGATAAGAGGTTGTTGCTTTTTCTTTTGTGACATTTTTAAAAGTGTAATATACTTTCTTAAAAGTACTTTATGTTCTTCAACTCCCATCACTTATTACTAAATTTCCTTAATAATAAATAGTTTTTTTCACAGTTCATTTTTTAGATAATATATGTTTAAAGATTTTGGACATTATTAATTTAAAAACCGTTATAATTTTTAGCTGCATGATTCTGAAGAAGATGTAATTTTTTTTTTGCAGTGAAGTGACTTATGTCCTACAACAATTGTATATAAATGTATGGGCTCATCTGACAACCTGGTTGCAGAGCTAAAAAAAATTGCCCTGCACTGTTATTGGCTAGCAGTAAAGATTGTAATATCAGATTTTTTTTTTTTTTTTACAATCTTGAGATTTCAGGAGTGAAAATTTTTCATTTCTTTAATCCCACAGAATCGAAAATTATTTTACTTCATTTAAAAGAAACCATATTTTATACTCACATTTTGATTTATATGTTTATAAATATATGTATTTAAACGATAAAATAATGTTGAAATCTTCCACTAATAAAATATTGGATATAATAAACATGTTTATATAAAAAAAGAATACCTGTAGAGGTAATACTGACCATACTCATAAAAAATATTGAATAGTCAGCCATCTACCTTAATTCAAACACAATATATGAAAAAATATTGTTCTTTTACGTGAAATCCGCACGTGTACTTCAAAACATATAACTAGCTAATGAATATATTTCATATAAAATTTATATATGAAAATATTATTTATATAAGTTAATAAATTATATAAATAATATGTTTATAAATAAGTTTTTAAAAAGAAAATCAAATATTTAACAAAAACTAAATATCACTTTTAACTTGTAAAAATAATTGAAATTAATGTATTTTGATAAAAAAAAATATTTCTATTGTATTATTTTAAAATATGCCTCAGTCCCTCATCAAAAGAGTGGAAAAGTAAACACTTCTTAGACATTGCATTGAGCAACTATTTTGGTTTGTATATACTATGGATTCAAATTAATATGTACACATAAGAAAGAAAACGACTTTTTTTCCTGATTTTTATTTAGAAATGTACTTATCAATAAACTAATAAGCTGCAGGTACATTTACCCTGTGGTCACACTTAACCTCGCGTCACCCTATATAGAGTTTTAAAACATTGGTATTTCCTTATTGTAGCGGCCCCTGAGGATGTATCGCCAATATAGGTTGTAAAATCTCGCCAAACATTTGCAGTCCTAAAGAAACAGCACGTTTATATTATCATCATATTGCTTTTTCGTTGACGTTCTTGATTTCGTATTGGTAACTGCGACCTTGACGTAATCGTGGAGACCGCTATAATAAGGAAGTACCTATTTATTTTAATCCAATGTTGTATGAAGATAATTTATTAGAATTAAAACTAATTTAAACTGGGACTAATTTTAAATGTTTGCACAAGTTAAGGACAAACATAGTTTTGACGACATTGCTATATCTAAACTACTCAATACTCTGAAATCAAATTTATTTAAATGTGACCTATAATATTCTTGTAAAAGCAATATTGAGATTTTTTTAATGTTGTGCCATGCCATGCAGAAGCACATTTTTCACTATGAAATTATTAACATACACCACAAACTAAGTTTGGTTAAAAATTGTAAAGGAAGATGTATATATTGGCATGGTTTTGCAATACTGTCGTGTATCTGGATAGATTTGTAAATGTGTGATATTTTAGACATTTCTATAGTTGCTCAGTTGAAAAATTGATTCACCACTAGTGACTCTAATTGTTTAACTCAGGGTATATTTCTAGAGGTGGCAGGAAAGAGCATATAAATCAAAAATTCAAATTTTTTTTATAACATCTGATTTAAGAAATTTATGACCTTTGTTGTGGGAAAAGCACATAAGTCACTTAGGCTTCTATGTTAAAAAAAGATAAACTGTAAACACTTATTAAATTTTGTACAGATAGCAGTGAGGTAAAAAATATAAATTAAGAAAAGTTATTTTATTGAGCTCATAAATACATAACAAACTCCATAAAGATTAAATTTGTATTCTGCACACAAAATCAAAACAAATAAAATAAAATAAACGTACTTCCGAAATCATCAAAATTTTCCTTCCTTGATATTTCAAAATCCTTGTTTCTGACTTATGTGCTTTTTCCCACCAGTTCTAGATTTAATATTATTGATATGAGAATGCCTATCAAGTTTTTATATCTTTTTACTTTTCTTAATTGCAAACATTATTTTATAATAGGAAAGACATCCAGAGACAAATTAAGGAATTGAGAAAAGAGCTTAGAAAGAAAAGTTTTAAACCTGAAGAAGAGGAGGTTAAAAGGGAGATTGTTGAAGGTTTGCGATCTTTGCAGTGTTTTATAAATTTGAACCCTCTCAGTGATGAAGTCACATGTATATACTGTAAAATGGCAAAAATGTAATATGTATTTTAGCCTTGTGTTTATGATTTTAATTTTGTATAGAAATTTATAAATTTTAATTATTAACAAGAATAAAATTTGATCGTATTAAACAAATATATTTTCTAATCATCCAATAAACACTTAGTTTGCTTTTTTTTTATTTCAATTGCCATTGTTGAGAAATAGCTTATTATTAGTAAACTTTGTCATATAGAATTGATTTGTGCACAGGAACAACATGCTGTGCAAGGTAGATTTTACCTCCTCCTCTAAAGGAAGATATTGTTTTTGTAATGAAACCACTTTTCGGCTAAATTACAAGTTTATGTTTTCAAAGGTGCTTATTAAGAAAAAACACTTTTTAGCATTCAGTCTGTCGACAAATCAATGCAATCTTGTTTCCTTTGAAACTACATTTTGTAGTTAGTTTGTTATATAAAGATATTATTTATCATAATATTTTAATAAATTTTAAACTTTTTGCATTCTAAAAATTTCAGCTTCAGCCATCTTTAAAATTTATGTGGCAGTTTAGATTACCAAATTTTTTTTATCATTTCATAGTTTTTATTTTTATTTATATTTTATTGATTGTCATCTGCTTAGATTAAAGTTGTTTAACATTTTCTTATTGGGCACCGCTTTGAAATTATTTGCTGTTTTAACTGAAAATTATCCAATTGGTAATTTTTCAATAAATTTAGATCATTAAAAGTTTTATTCGATATTTGGCAAATGCCTTTGGGTATAAAATGTTGTTCTCACATTTTTAATTGATAAGAGATTAAAAATATAGAGATAAGCACCCGAGCTTGCTATTAGTAGTAAATTTTTTCTTTGGAATAAAATGTTCCATTTTTAACATTGAACATCTCTTTAGCATCTCTCAAATTATGGACTTTGTATAATACATTATTTTTAGTGTAATAAATTATGGACTTAGTGCATTACAAATACACCGTACTCAAAGTGCACATTTAAAACTAAATTGCTGTCCACACAGATTCTAAAATAAGATCAAAGTCAAGCAGTAGCTATATACCATATCTCAACTTGAATATACCATAAACTAATTTAAATACACAATCTTAACTATACCATATCTCAACAGAAGAAAAAGAATGCATGTTAAATAATGTTTAAATTTGATTTTTTTTTCTTTGATGATTACACAGTAATGTAAAATTTTATGTTAAATAACTTCCATCACTATTAAAATATTAGTAATTGTTTATTTTCTGAAATTTTAACTTTTGTTAATTCAATAAATTTTTTCATAAGGTAATTTTCTACACTTTTAGAGTCCAAGGAAGAAGAAAATATTGTATTATCAGAATACCATAAACGTAGAGAAGATTATGAGAACAAATTGAAAAATATATCACGGAAAGGAACTTCTGAGCGAGAACAACAGGTATGTTTGAATTATCATCTGCAAGCTAGATTGAAAATTTGTTTATCAGATTTCAGTACACAAATCTTTCTAAACATTAGTATTAAGAGTATTATGGTGTTATTACACTGGATAATTTTTATTGCCGAACTTCGACAATTCCACCTGTCAATCATACTTTAGGACCCTTCTCTCTAATGCCCCCAATTTCATTCCAGAAAGCATTCTTTAGTGTGTTTTTGAATAATTTGAATCTTTTATATCCCAAAGGTGTCTGTAATTTGGTAAAAGTTCTATTATTATTTTTTCATCTCCAGACTTTAGCAATTTTGCCCGGCAATGATACTTTAGGCCCCATCTTTCTAACACACCCCTCCTATGCTGCTGATTTTATTCCAAGAAGCATGCTTTAGTAGGGTTTTTTTTTTGTATAATTTGGATCTTTTATATCCTACAGGTGTCTATAATTTGGTAAAAGTTCTATTATTTTTTTCTATCTCCAGATTCTAACATAGTTGAGCTGCTTCAATTGCAGTCGCTATCTTGAATGCAAATGAGGAGAGGAAAGGTGGAGCAGAGTGACGTCCAATCTTATCGTCCTCTGATTGGTTCGCCAGTCAGAAATTAAAAATTTTTTATTGTCGAGTATGAAAGAATTGTGGCAGTTCGGCAGCAAGATGTTTTCCTATTGAAATGTATGGTGTTGCTAAAAAATTGCAGGAAGGAATTGCTCCGTATAATAACACCATTATAAGCACAGCTGGATGACTCATTTTTGATTTATAACCAATTAGTGCACCTGTGGTGAATATCTCAATTCCTTGTCTTAGTAGCATAGATTTCTTTTTTATCCGACTCTCACTACTGCGTTCTGTGCCTTGACTTTTATTATTATGACATTTTCATACCGCCAAAAAGGCAAATAACTATTCTGCGGTTGAGGTTAGCTGACTAACACGTGTTGTTATATCTGATATCAGGCTTATTTGTGTTGTAAGGAAAGCAACTATAAGTTGCTAAATTTTACATTTCATACAATCCATTATTCTCTGGGTTTTTTTTTTCAAATAAAATTGCTCAGAAATATAAGATTATCTGTTTCTTAATCCTGATGTTAATAAAAAAGGACTATTATTAACACATGTTAAACAATTTCTCTCTCTCTCTATATATATATATATATATATTACAAATTAAAAAATTATTGTGTTCTTTTCTGTAGTTATAATACGTATTCCATTTATATTTTGTTTGCTACATTCTTAACTAATTAACTTTTGGCTTTATCGGGGTGTTACAATTTATCTCTATTATTTCTTTAAATTGTCGTAAACTATATATATATATATATATATATATATATATATATATATATCCTTCTTTGAATAATTATCTCATGTTCTATTTCATTGTTGACATAATTACTATAAAACATCCATAGATGCACCAATATTAACATTTAATTTTTATCAGAATAATCTACAACTTGCAGAAAATATTTTTCCTACAACCTGGATAGACATTTGTTTTAAAGTTTAAAAATCAGATAATCTGGTTTATTGAATGTGTGACAAAACAGCTTACTACCCTTTTAATGTAAACAAACTTAAAAAATATTCATCAAACTTTTCTAAATCGTTATTTAAAAATATTATTAATAAATAATGAATGTACATTAAAAAGTTAAACTCTCTTTCTTATTTGGAAGTACATGTTCAAAATTTAATAAAAAAACTGCATTAGAAATTCAATGCCCACCACATCTAATTATTTACTTTAAAAGTATACATTAATACAAAACTGAGCTTAACACCTCAGTCATAGCTACCATGGTTTCATTAGCTTCTGCATAAATGGTTCAACCTCCTTTGTACCAGTAACAACTTTATGAACACACCTTATATCAATAATTATTATTTTTATCTATGCCAATTTAACCTGTTTTGACAATTTTTGTATTTATTACTTATATATGCACCTTTTTCTCAATTTTTGAGTCAATACAAAAAATTTCTACCATATTTCTAACTGATGCTTGTACCTCCATGTTACCTCCTATGCAAATATCCTTTGTCAGCTCATAGCACCTCAGGTGTGAATGATGATAGTATGTACTCACTAAGCATGTGAGTGGCAAGCTTTTCTTAAAGTTCGCTTCATTTTGATGATTGTGTTCTATTTATTATTTATTTATCTTCAATATTGTGTATTTTAATTAATTTTATATTTTATTCTAAATCTTACAATTCCTTTACTAAGTTGTACAATCTGCATAATTTCTGTAACAATTGTTACAGTGTGCAGACAGAAACACAGCTCCAGTTAGTATCTCTGTGCCAGGGTTGGCCCTTGAGAATATCCATGGCCACAGAAATGCTCTCTTTGAGATTTTCACTTCTATTATTCAAACTATCACATATCCTTGTTTTTTTGTTTTAAGTTTTATTATTTCCTCAGGATAATGCAAAAGACTGTCAAAATCACAATTTTAAATTTAAACTAGTTATCATTTCAATCTTTTGCAATTCTTGTCAATTTTCATTGTGAGTTCTGCCAGGTGAAGGGGCATTGTATATGTAATTTGTCAGTTTAAATTAAACATTAAAAGTTTATTACAAATAGTATATCACTACACAAGTTTGAATTAAATGGGAGATTATATATATAATGTGTCTTCGAATGTCAAAAAATAAAGGTCAAATATTATTAATTAAATTGTCCTTGTGTGTTGGAATATCAGTTTTTTATATTAAATTTGAGTCTCTAAAAAAAAGAAAAAAAAATTAAACATAATCAATTTAATTATTATCAATAACAATGTACAAACAATATTAGATCATTACTTATTACTTTAAATTATCATTACTCATTCAGCCTTCATTGAAAATTTCTATCGAAAATTACTTAGTTTTACTCCTTCTGATTTGTTTGGTATGTTGGATTGGATAACCAGGACAAAGCATTGAAAATATGTAAATTGACAGTAAAAATTAACAAATTGCAAACAAATTTAATTCATTTTGTCAAGCATCAACCAGTTTTGAATTTGATAAGAGATGAGTCGAAAGTATTGTAAACTAATAGGTCAACAATTGAACCCTATGAGATACTGCATTACACATAAGACTAATCATACAAAATCATTAATACATATGAAAACATAAGAATAAAAAATGTGACATATATATATATATTCGACTTTTAACTATCTTACAACAATGGTTATTCATATTAATTATCGTTGTAAACAAACTGTGACCTAACTAAAAGGCTAAAATTCTACGCCAGGCTCATGGACTGGTCCGATAAAGTGGAATTCTAAAGAATTTAAATATACTACAAAAAATACCAAAACAACGTACCAAACTTTATGTTGCTATGATTAGTGGAACTTAGTTAGTTGGGGCCTCGATTTGAAAGGCGATAAATATATACTTGTGTGAAGTTAAATAAAGGGCTGTAAAAAATGATTGAGCTGTTTCTTGCAGACTTTAAAGTTGTTTGAGAAGTTCAAGAGTTCGTTGGCTGAAAGTGTTAATATAGAAGAGGGGATTAATTCAGGTGAAGAAGATGACGATAATGAAACATGGTGAGTTTCTATTTGATTTTACTGTGCTGGAAACAAAATCTTTAAAAATTTGGTAATTGTATAGTATACCAACTAATATTAGCATGCTTTAAAAATGGCTGACATTTTAGCATACTTTTTCTCCCAACTGGAAACTATTGCCATGAAATGGTAACAAAAAACTATCGTAAAGAATAATAAAAGACAAAATGTTAGAAATAGATTTAAATACATTAAAATAATAATAAATATCTTAGAATAAATTTCAGGAATATTTCGGTTACTCTTTATTAATTTAAATTTAAAAAGGCTTTTGTGTTCTTGTGAAATTTACATTTTTGTTTACTTTTAAAAGTTTTATATACATGAATAGACAAATGATAATATTACATACCAAAAGAATATGATAAAGACTATGCATAGACAGTTACGTGACACTCTGAAAACACTTTTTGAGAAATGGGAAGTAAGCATGTGTTTTGGATATAAATAATGGAGGTTGGTATAGTAGCAAGTACTAAAAATTTTAGAAAATACATTTCTTTTGCTTAAAAAGTAGAGTACATCATAACAATTAAATATATGTAACATGGAATTTTTAAAAGGCTGTATAACCTTTACACAAAACTAATATTCACTTTCTGTCTATAGTTTATTATTTTTTCACAAACAGGCTTATAGAAGAATGTGAGAAGGGAATCAACTCAATTTTGATCAAATGTTGGATTTTCATTGCAAATACATATGTGTGTAAAATTTTAAGAAAATTGACTTGGTAGAAGTGGGTCAAAAATTGATTTCAAGATTTGACCTAAACAAACAGAGAAACCAACCTAAATAAGTGTAAAAATGCAAGCACTTTGGACACTTATAAACTTCCAAACCCAATAGATAAAAATGTAATCTTCCTTGTTAATATTAGAAATAGGATACAGATTATGAATATATAAAAATAATTTTACTATTTTGAACTTTTTTTTCCAAAAAAAACTGAAAAAAATATCTCTAAGCGAGCATTTATTTTTCATTTTCTCACTTTCACTCAAATTGTCTTCAAAATTATAAGATTGGTACAAATAGAAAGCA
Organism: Amaurobius ferox; assembly: GCA_951213105.1. Taxonomy (NCBI): domain Eukaryota; kingdom Metazoa; phylum Arthropoda; class Arachnida; order Araneae; family Amaurobiidae; genus Amaurobius; species Amaurobius ferox. The sequence goes on along the minus strand of OX578149.1, from coordinate 6,542,694 downwards.
GCAAAAATATGAAGAATTTTAGTTTTTAAATCAATACTTTTGTTAAAAAAGCTCTTGTAGTTTTTGAGTCAAGTTGAAGATATGAAAATTTTCTGTTTTTCAAATTTTTAAATCTCAAAAATTAAAAGTACTAGCTATGAAAAACAAGCAAGAATTTGTATCTCTTAGAAAAGTCTACAAGGGTATATAATTAGATCAAGCTCTTAACTTTTGAAGCATAGTGGTTATAATTTCGATATTTTAGTATTTAATCCTGGGTTTTCAAATGTGTTGGGAAACTATAATATTTTAAATGTCACGAATACTGCAGCTCACTGTGTTTACTGACTCCACAGTGAAATATGGGTGCACAAACATGAGGTATTTTGTTTTGTTTCTTAAAAATTAGGAAGTTAAATGATTTTGGAGATTGACTAATGAGGTAATAGAATAAATAGAAATATGCGTATTCCAAGTATGTATTCGAGTTTTGCATTTATGGGTGTGTCGTAAGATTACTTGAATCTAAAATCTCATCAGATACATTGTGTCGGGTTGAAAAACACATTATGATATATCAAAAAATTCTATATTTTCCAAATTCTCAAAATATCACCGTAAAGTTCTCAAAATCTAAAAATTATCAGAAAACATTCTAAAATACACTGAATTCTTAAATAAACTGAAAGTGGACCAATTGACCAGTTACCCTAAGTGTATAAATATGTACTCCTGTAAAATATTAAAAATGGCACTTTCCTAAAAATATAAAATTCATTAAAATAAAAGAGAGAACACAGAATTTTAGTTTTCAAAAATCTAACGTTTATTAAAATTTAAACTTCACTTTTAAAGAATTTTCAAAACATTTTACAACTTTTAAAACATCACATTAACTAAACAAATCAAATCAAACATCTTAAATAAATAAATAAATTGAATGGCCAGTCGTAAAGTGGTAGCAAAAACGTTAGAATATTAAATTTAAAGTTAACAATATTAAAATTATACAATTATTTACCAAAACTAGAATTTAGAATAAAAAAAACACAAGTTAGCCAAAAGGGAAATTTAGAACAAAAAGTTAAAGAAAATCACAGGTTCAGGTGACCTAAAATATATAGGTCTAGGGGGTCTCATTCAATTCCAACTCAATTTAACTTTAAAAACTAATGCAAAAGTAAGATAGTTAGAATTAAAGGAAAAAGAAAAATATCACAAAGGCTCCAAGATAAGCTTCAGAGATCTGCAGGAAAGAACCCAACAGCAAAAATGTCACCAAAGTTCCTAGAGAATGTTGTAAAAGGAAACCCTTCCTCTTAAATTATTTTTATTATTTATTTTTATTATTTATATCTTTATTTTACTTACTCTTTATATTTATGTTTCCAAATTAAAGTTATTATAATTAATATTTTATCATTATATTTATTTAATTATATTTACATTAGCCTGTGATCTTATAGATTTAAATAAAGTTTACTTTTATAATTATTATTTGTTTCTTTATTACCCTTTTCTATTACCTACAGCTTGGTCTGTGCTCAACTATGTTACACTTTTAAAAACATTTCAACATCTTATATTTACTCCACTTACCTTTAAAAAGTTTTCATTCTAAATAATTAGCACAGCCAACAACAAGAAAACACAACTCTTATTAATGTTAAATTAAAAAAAAATAACTTTTATTGACAATTAAATATTTAAGCATTCTATCCATTATTACTAAATTAGAAGTATAGTGGTTCAAAAATTAACAGTACATTGCGCTAATTATAATTAAATCAATTACATTAAAATTCAATTTAAGAACGCAGGATCATTCCACTCTGGTCTGAAGACCAGAGTTTGGTCTGCCTGAGGAGCTGTCCACCAACAGAAAAAAGGGAACAATGTAAAATTCAAAAATAATAAGAACAAACACCATTTAGCGTATGAAATTTCAAGGTTTAAAAATTAAAAGTATAAATCGACAGTAGTCAGCAGGAAACAACTTTCAAGCCAAAGGCTTCACTGATTTAATAAACTTTCAAGCCAAAGGCTTCACTGATAAGTATAACCAACTTTTAAGCCAAAGGCTTCACTGATTTAATACCTTTCAAGCCAAAGGCTTCACTGAATTAAACACCCCGGTCTACCAGGAAACAGAATCACCATGCTGTAAATAGGCCTTAGCCTCTGTAAAGGATTGTATAAGAATATAAATGTGCACGGTAAACATACTCCGCAGATACATGGGAGCACTGAAAAATATGGAGAGGGATTCCCTATGCACTTTTATCACTAGATCGCTCGAAATGACGTATTTATTGGAAGTATGTGACTGAACACTTGATGAGTTGGCCGGGTATTAAGGTTAGTAGGTCCTCTGACCTTATACTGAAGCATGAAAGGCTTCTCAAAAACACTGTTGCTGGGCAATCTTTGTTGGAACAACTTTTAATCGTGACGATTTATGATGAAACACTAGCCGATTTCTTGTGCTGTAGCCTTGGTGAAAGATTTTAAATAATGATGAGCAAAGTTTGCGACTCTGGCGCTTATATTTGCGATGACCGCTGGATACGGGCACCCTTGCACTGGGGCCCCGTTTCACGGACAAAAAAAGGGAACCACCTCCTCCAATGCCGGTCAAGACTCGAATACCCAAGCAACACACTTGCTTCCCAAGAGCCGCCAAATTTGGTGAGTGAAAACCTGTGCTTCGCGCCGAGCGCTCATGCATATATTATGGAAAAATACACGATGTTATGCCAAGAACTGCGAGGCGTGAAATTTCCGCCAAGCGGTAACCACGAACCCACGCAGTGACGCATGGTCACCGGATGGCGTGAGGCAACCCTACTCGCAGGTATTCAAGAAAACCCAAGAAGGGCCAAATTTCGCTCTAAAAATGCGCCTTTTTCCTCAAACTCGTGAATGAAGTGAAGCAAACTTAAAATCGAAATGAAGAGCCGAAAGATTAACAAAGGATATTTTAACGTTTGAAGACGCATTGCACATAATTTTAAATAATGAAAACAATAACACATTAACGTTAGGAGGGGAATAAATCGCCGAAATATTCAAAAACAACAAATAAATTTAGAATTTTTGAAGGGAAAGGGGAAAACAACAAATTTCGAGCTGTTATTAAACTTTGAACTGCTAATTAAAGTATAATCATAAATCCCGGCATAACAAGAACATTTCTTGAAAAGCAAACACGGCAAAGGAGGGTTATGCCCATCAGACGTGAGGAAAATCTCCGGCCGGATCCGAATTCAAAAGGGATGTTCCAAATAGGACGTTTAGTAATGATGTAATAATTTCTCCACACAGCTGCACTGGATCTTTGACATCAGAACTGAATGCATAGCATATGTCCGGTGCTTTTCACCATAAATGACGCTCCAGTTCTTCATAATAAGAGCAGCATAACCCGGGAGAAACAAACACTTAGTTGACGTGTTGAATCATCTCCACTGACATCGCAGGAACATTATTTAGAGGATGGGAAACCAATAACAATACCTCCAATTGTTCCGTCTGTCTAGACATAACAAACATCCGGCTCCCACATCATCCAGACGAAACATTTTTAGAGAGCACGGAAGGAGGATTCAATAAAAAAAAACAGCAAAAGAATATTGGTTCAACAGTAAACTCAGAATATTTCATCTCGGAGAAAACTCATCGCAGGCTTAGATGTGAATAAAATAACGTTTCATTCCGAACTCGAACTTCGGTTCGGCTCACGCCGAGGCACTAAAAACAACTTCATAGATCACATCCTAATTCTAATCAAAAGGGAAGAGAGCGAAAAAGAGCGCGAGTTTTCTTATATACCGTGAAACATCGCTGCCACAGATTGTAAACAAAATTATCGATGAACGATAAAATAATTAATGACAGACGATTTTAATATTACGGTCAACCAATTAAAAACTCGAAATTTTAAAAAAGAAACTGGAATTTTAAAGCAGACAAAAATTAAAAGAAATGAAGTGAAACGATTTGGAATATACGAATTCGGCAACAATTTAAATATGAACGATTCTAAAATATTTAAAAAGCTGAAAATAGAATAAAACTGAAAAATCGCGATCAATTAACGAATTCTTAACAGAGAACAACAATTTTGGAATCAAATCAAAGGGAATAAAAAGGGTAATAAATGGAATTGCAAATTATTCAATTTAAATAAATTTAAATTCCTAAAACCTAATAAGAGAATGAACTTTCGCCGTTTTTAACACAAAACCTATGGAAAAGAACCTATTCGGAACAGAAGAATATCAAAAACCTAAACAATTGGAAAATGAATAACTAAAAGAGAATGACTATGTAAATAAGACCCCTGAACATGTTTAGATTAAAAACAAAATTCCTAAAATTATTAAATATCCAAAAGTATAACCCAACAACTATTGTATTTATGTGTGTGTTGCAAGATTATATATTAACTTGAATCTAAAATCTCATCAGATACATTGTATAAGTTTAAGTATACTGCCAAGCAAGTTAGTAAAGTAATGTGATATTTTAATGTGAAGTCTATGGTCAGATTATCTAGATGAAATAGGGGGGGGGGGACTAAAGGTGCTAGCTGGCTATAAACAGTTTAAGAGTAGTTTGTAGCACTTTGAAATCCTATAAGCAAAGTAAATGAGTCTGAAAAAATGGAATAAACTCATTGAATTTTATTGTAGTTTTTTTTTTCACAAAATGTTATTCATGCAAAACCATTTCAGCTCCATTGGACTGGAGCCACCATGGATTTTTTTCCCCTCAGTTCTATTCAAATTTTACACCATTTAAGTTCATTTTTCTTAGAAATATAATTAGCATTTCAGGGTTTTTTTTATACCATCTGTAATAACCAATATAACTCATAAAATTTTATGCAATTATTGCTATTAGTTTAGGAGTTAAAAAATAAATCAAAAATGTCCAAATTCAATTCTAAAACTTAAATCCTATTTTGACATAAATAAACATATTTGACATAATCCTAAGTTTAAATCCTATTTTGACATACTTGGAATTTAAATTTGCTATGTATAATCAAAGTGTGACCTCTATAGTATTATAGTTCAAAAATCCTTGCCCCATCTAGTTTCATGGTTCCAAACTATTTCTGTGGGTAAAAGCATAAATCCCATCTCGCCCCTTTTCTTTGCTCCACCATGGTAATGATTTAAAATTTTAGAAACAAAATAACAACTGTGATAAAAAGAAAAAACCTGGATTCTAACAGTCTCTGACGTATGATGCATCAGCAGTATAAAACATTTTAGGCTGTAATAAATAAATCAGCAACAAGGCCTGGGTGATTTCTTGTCCAATGGCCCCAGTGTAATTTCCAATGAAAATTTGCTGTTAATTTGTTAAATATTTGATTGTGCTTAGTTCTGACCTACAGGTATTCTTGTATTTTCTGTTAACAGGCTACCTCACTGTATGAGAGCGGATGATCAAAAGGTGATCTTAGCAAAAGATGCCAATATGCCTTCCATTGATAGATATGACTTATCAGATCCAAGAAATCCAATGAACGAAAGGAGGAGAAAGGAAAAGAAACATAAAAAATAAATTTGTCTCTTTATTTTTTGTAAAAATGTAAATAAATGTAATTTTTATTGTATATATTGCTTTGTGATTTTTTCCCCTTACTTTTTATTCTTAACAATGGTGTGCTGCAGAAATTTTAAAAATCAGTTGACTCTTGATCACAGGTGTTGAGTTGTTTTAGTATTTTGATAATTTGGGAATTTACCTTTTATTTACTTTTCCCTGGCTCAATATTCTCAATTTAGTAATATTTAAATAATATTTATTTATTAATTAAAAAAAATTCTCATTGTATATAAATAACTGTGAATAGTGATGCTTGAATTTAGAGTTCATACTGTACTGATTTTCTAAACTTACTGTTCTCAAAATTTTTATCATTTTCTCCTTCTTTCCAAAATTCCAAATTATTCCTAATGCTATTCCTTGGCAATTAAATTTATAATAAAATTGTATGGCAAACACGTCAAATCATTAACACTTTAAAAAATAAGAACAACCAAAAATTGGCTATTATTAAAAGTCTTTAATTAAAATCTCCATCAACGACGTACAAAAATTCATAAACATAGTATTATTGTTGTGAATTTTTGTATGTCGTAGATGGAGATTTTAATTAAAGACTTTTAATACACCTGTCCCCCGATTTACACGGAAGATGGGTTCTGCACAAAACCGTGTAAATTGAAATTTTGGATTTTGCTAAGTAAATTCGTGTAAAACGAAAATAACCCCAAAATGTGCATGATTCAGTCATTTATTTAAGTAAAACAAAAGTAAGACATCGTAGAAAACTTAAAATTAATAAAACAACAAACATATGAATGTAGTAATATAACATATTTAATTTATTTTACATTAGGAACAAAGAACAAAAAAACCCTTAAAAATTAATTATAAGTTTAATCACTGTCATCACTTCCATGTACTATCAGTCTTTTCTTTCTGATAGGTATGATGTCACTTTCATCACTTGAGCTTTCTTGATGCGATTCTGGCTCAATGGTTGACGAATTAGGCAAGATCTCAGGTTGACAAGACTTTGTCATGAAATCGGTAATTAACAATTGCATAGGTTTTTTTGCTAAATCTTTATAAACCTCTTTATATTGATTTAAGCATTTACGAAGGTCTCGCTGGAATCGGAGAGCTCGATCAACATCTGTGTCATATTGTAAGAAATGGTTGCCCAATTCTCTTCCCAAATCAAGTCCTACGCTTATGATTCTTGCTGTGAACGCAACTGGTTCAGATTGCTCTTCATCAGAATCATTGTCTTCATCATGTTTGTTTGCTTCACGAATCATGCTAATTAAATCATCTTCATTCAATTCTTCATCAGCCATTATTTCTTCAATATCTGCCTGAGCTAAATCTTCAAAACCTTTTCCTCCTATAGTATGGACCAACTCAGTGATCTGAGAATATTCATGCTCTATTGGTAATTTATCATTTCCACTTTCAACAACATCCGGCCATATTGCTTTCCAGCCGGCGTTGATCGTTGATTGTTTGATCTGAGTGTATGAGAGTCCAATATGCTTAACACAATCTAAAATTGTAAATTTCTTCCAAGCATCCATCAGAGTAAGAGATTCATCATTCTTAATTTGTCTTAAGATATACCTGAAAGTTTTCTTGATGTACAGTGCTTTAAAAGTAGAAATTATCCCTTGATCTAACGGCTGTAATAAGGAAGTTGTATTCTTTGGTAAATAAACAACTTTTACATTTTCGTGTTGTAAATCTGGAGGATGACCTGGTGCATTATCAATTAATAGAAGAGCCTTAAAAGGCAATCCCTTTTTAGTTAAATAATTTTTGACATCTGGAACAAAGAAGTTATGGAACCATTCATTGAAAGCTATGGCTGTGACCCATGCTTTTCTATTAGTCATCCAATAGACGGGAAGGTTTTTGATATTTATTCCTTTGAATGATCGTGGTGATTTTGATTTGTTAATCACCAATGGTTTCATCATATAATCGCCAGAAGCATTGCAACAGAAAATAACTGTTATACGACTTTTCGCTACTTTATGACCACTAGCTGATTTGTGAGCTTTGGCTATAAAGGTTCTTTCCGGCATTTTTTTCCAGAATAATCCGGACTCGTCAGCATTGAAAACCTGATCAGAAGTGTAGGAGTTAGAAGCAATGATTTCAGCAAGTTTTTCCGGATATTGTTGTGCCGCATCCGAATCAGCAGATGCACTTTCACCTTTCATTCTCAGATTATGTAAAGAATGTCTTTGTTTGAATCTCTCAAACCACCCATGGCTTGCGGAAAAAGATACCTTCTTTCCATCGGACGAAGTCGACGGCGACTGATTCTTAAGTGATTGATAAATCTTCAAAGCTTTATTTGTAACAGCATTGGTATCTATCGGGATTCGCTTTTGAGTTTGGTCTTCTATCCATATCACTAAGGCTTTTTCCATATTTTCCATTGTAACATCTCTAACATATGAAGTCGTACTCATACTGCTGCAGGTTCCAACTGCTACACTTTTTCTAATGGAGTCTTCATTTTTTCTTATTGTCTTTATTGTGGCTTCATTCATGGAGTAAAATTTAGCAACATCCATTACTCTTTCTCTATTACGTAGATGGTCTAATATTTGAATTTTAGTTTCTAAAGAAGTAACTTTTCTTTTCATTTGATTTTTCTTCAAATTCTTTAACATTATAGAAATTTACAAATTTACGCAAACTATAAAGATGCAAGAAAAACTATAAATGTTGAAAACTTACCAGTTCAAAAGATAAACGCACAATAATATAAGCTTTGCTGCAAAAATGTTTCTGCACTATATACTTGCATGAACAAGATAGCTTTACTGTTGTGAAATACATATGGGTATTCCCCTATTACGGATATTTCCCTATACGGGGATTCCCCTAAATGTATATATTTTACAATACCGGGAATCCCCTGTTTTCATTAGTGTTACCAAAGGAATAAAATTCAAAAATTTCATCAAATCTTTGTATAGGCGTATATGGAGCGGAATATACATTTTTATCATTTTTTTTAAATCTGTTAATTTATAAACCGTGTAAAAGCAAAATCGTGTAAAACAAGTGCCGTGTAAATCGGGAGATAAGTGTAATAGCCAACTTTTGGTTGTCTTTATTTTTTTTAATTTAACTTATGTTTACCTTAGTTTTCTCAGCTTTGTTTTAATATTTGCACCTCTTTTACACTTTTTAATGATGCCAGATGCTCCTAATGGAAAGAACACATGTTTTGGGTTGCCTTCACAGGGCAGACATATTCAGCCTCCCAGCACATGGCGCACTTTTGGTGATATTTGTTTTTTTCTACATAATGGCAAAAAAAAAAATTAATTTGGAATCATCAACATAAAACTATGTATGTTGGTAAAAAAATAACCAAAAAGAAACATACATAGTGAAATGTTTTCAAATAATAACATTTTCAATTTTTTTATTTTTGAAATATGAAAAAAAAGTGATGGAAAATAAGGAGATCATATAGAGTGTTAAGTCATTTGTTTACTTTGGGTATTTCAGTTTGCTTACTGATACATAACATTGATTTGTGTACAGGGTATAAAACTATGTATGTTGGTAAAAAAATAACCAAAAAGAAACATACATAGTGAAATGTTTTCAAATAATAACATTTTCAATTTTTTTTTTTTTTTTTTTTTTTTTTTTTTTTTAAATATGAAAGAAAAGTGATGGAAAATAAGGAGATCATATAGAGTGTTAAGTCATTTATTTACTTTGGGTATTTCAGTTTGCTTACTGATACATAACATTGATTTGTGTACAGGGTGATCACAATTAAAGTATTCGAAGCCTTCTGCAAAAATCTCAAGTATCAGAAGTTGAAACTCAAACTGTAGCAATAACTTGAAAACCATGCAGAAACAATTTCACAACAACATAGTTTTAAAAGTCACCATCAGGAGAGGGAGTAATTTAGCCTTGAAGTGGGCAAAAAAAGTGTAATCTCTAAAGATGCAATCTTGAGGTAAATGAAGCATAAAAATAAATAGGAGGCAAGATTATTTTATTGCTTTTCTGATATAATGCTCAAATTCAGCAACAGAATTACCATTGTTTTTATTAGACAACTTCACAAGCAAAATACGTCTGCAATGTAGGAGACCTCATACTTTGTTTAGAAGAGAAAATTTTTTTGCGTCTAGACATCCCTGGAAAACCGTCCGAACAGGGATGCTTTAATTACAGTCATCATGTGTTTTGAACATGCTTTATTTCGTTTTAAAATTTAAAAAAAAAAAAAATACAAAATTTTATTAAAAAAATTAAATATCTTTAAATTTTCTGATTTCTTTCATATTGCTTTGATAAAGTAATCTCTTAAAAGAATATTAATTTTTATTTTTATTTTTTATTTATTTATTTTTTTTTTTGGGGGGGGGGGGGGGCTAAGTTAGTTTAGAAATTTGCTCTATACCAGCCATGTACACGCTCAAAGTAAAACTAACTGAATTAAATATATATAATATTATATTATCAATTTTAAAAAGATCAATGCAATTGTAAAATACTAAATATTTTCTTACAAAAACAATTTGAATGTAGATCACTATAGAAATTATGGAGTTTGTGAACTTAGTGCATAGGTTAGTTAGAATAAAACATTTTATTGGCTGAAATTTAAACTTCAGCCAATAAAATGTTTATAACTTATATTAGTTTTAAGCACTAGAATTTTAATGGAGGCAAATAATTATGGTATTTAATTTATTCATTATATATAACTAATTTTCTGATTCTTTTAAGATATTAGAATCAGACCTGCATATAACTAACTTTCATAAAAATAATTTCTGCTGAGGTCATATTGCACTTTTTAAAATAAGAGAAAAAGGCAAGATCCAGTGTAATCTACTTGAAACAAATTTTGTATGAAACAGAATATTATTTTAAACAAAAAATTACTCTGGTCCCATCAGAAACAAACACTTAACCTGCTTAAGACTCAAATGTTTTTGGTCCTTTAAAGTTCAGGGACCAAAGGCTTACTGTACTAGGCAAACAGGTTTTAGTACTAGGTGAAAGGTTTACTGTACTATGCAGATTAGGCAGGTTTTACTGTACTAGGTAGGAATTGGGAGAGTCTTTAGTAAACATGGATCATTTATAGCACAAACTTTTCATGAACATGGATTTCTCTTGAGTTGGTGATAAAGTAATCTGCCTGCTTAATACTAGCATAACTAGGTGGTCAATGTGACTTCTCCAGCACTCGCATGTAAATTCTTTGATTTTATTTCAATTGTAAAATGCAATTAGCTATGTAGCTAATTTTCATTACATTAATACATTTCAGATTCAATACAATAACCAATAAACCTAGCATTATCAAGCCATCATTGTGGCTTTTAGCGGTTCTGTGTGGGTGTGAAGCTCTCCTCTTTTCTCATAATTTGTCTAGGGCTGTAATAACTAGACAGTTTCTATGGTAAGAAAATTAATATGATTAGTTTACCACATGTAGGCTTGTTTTCTGAAATGCACAAAAGTGCAAGGTTCACCTCTTCTATTACGTCACAGCACAACAATTCAGTTCATTGACAATTGTGTGCACATATGTGAATTGCTGGCCATATGTGTAGATTTGGATTGTGATTTCATACATGCTTTCAACTTAGTCATTTATTCATATCACCAATCTACTATTGATAAGTTGAAAGTCTATCATCAAGTCTAGATTTTTTTCATTAACAATGAAACCTGTACCAAAATGGTGTAGTTTATTATGGCAACTGTAATACAGTCTACAGATTTTCTTATCAATAATGTCCTTTCTTAGCCATCTAACTTCCAGAACAGCCAGACTATCGATTTTATATTCCATAGAAGTATTGCTGAGATTATTTAACACTCTGTCTCAATAGAGTGCAAATTTAGGTTCCAATACTCAAGTTCTTATTTTTTCCTGGCCGTCAGTAAGTTCAGTAGGTTATTAAGATCTTGAGGTTTTTGAACTAGTTATTATGGGATTTATTATTTTTTTTTTATTATGGGATGTAGTCTGAAGATATAGATGAATGTCTAATAGATGAATGTCTGAAGAAGGGCAGTTAGCTGTACTCACAACTTAGAAGACCAGGGTATTATGTTTCATCAGATATCTTATCAACAACCTGTCCAGCTTAGAAGGCCCCAAAAGCAGCTAAGCTGCTGCCAGAATAGATCATTGAAACACAGGATATTCACAAGCTCACTTACCATGACAACACAATAACACTACAAGTGAATTCAAAGTAACTAAAAACTAAATATTTATACACTTACATCCTAAATGCAATACAAATATTATACAAGTGAAAATATTTTTTACAAAAGCATGTGTATTTACATATATATGATAGGCAAGATGTTCAGGAATCAAATTTAGGTAACTTGAACATGCCAGCAGTATATACAAGTTGTCTGTCTCTGACTTTCTTTTCTAAAAACTGTTTCATATCTTGTATGGAGCATTCATTGGTACTTGTACCTTGCACAGCGAACATCCTCAGCATACTATGAATTCGTTCAAGCGGCAGAGATTCCATGTTGGTGAGCATACCCACAATGAAAGACCAGAATGTCTGAAGAAAGAAAATATCTCATTAAACAGATTTTCTTTATATATTTGGTAAAATATGTATGATTAATGGACACCCACACAGTATGACTGTATGTCCTAATGATTCAAGATAACATTTCATATTTTAAAAGTCATTTTGTACATGACATTTTTATTTTTTAATACAACTACATATTTATTATTTATTAAGTTTTTTGGAAATTTTTACTACAATTTTGACATAAAATTTCCTTCTTTCAGATTATAATAAAATAGTATGGAAACACGCCGACTAATTAATACTTTAAACCAAAGACAACCAAAAATAGGTTTAAAAGTCTTTTTTTTTTTTAATCTTTTTACGACGTGCAAAAACACATGACCATAGTACTTTCAGGCACTATTACGCCTTTCATCAGTGGTGAAGTCGCCACTGATGAAGGACATAATAGTGCCCGAAAGCACTATGGACGTGTGTTTTTGCACATCGTAAAAAGGACATTTTAATAAAAGACTTTTAAACCTACTTTTTAGTTGTCTTTGATTTGATTTGTAATGTATTCTTTCAGATTATTTACATTGTTGACACTTACGAAATTGCATATCACATTTTGGCATTATAAAGGAACTTGCTTACCATCACTCATAGCAAAATGTAATTTGCAAAAGTTACATATGGTTTGAAAAAACAAGGATAGTGGTATACAATGACACATGAATCACGGTTGTGTGCCGCTGCTAGTGTGAATGGTAGGAAGGGGAAGTGGATGCTCAAATTGGAGCTCGTGTGAAAATACATGCTCATAACTCATAAACAGCATAGAGAGATTGGGTTTGTTTTAGAGAGTCGAGTAGAAAAATATAGGTTTCTTCAAATCAAAAAGCTGGATTTTAAAAAAAGTTATTAAAATAAAGTTTACGCAAATTGATTTTTAATACAGTATTGTGGCAATTAATTGAGAAATGTCATTTTTTTCGTTTTATCACACGTAAGCTTAGGAAGAAGCACTCCAAATTACCTCAGAGTTCAAATTGCAGTTATTATCAAAGTAGCAGGTGTTCGTATGCACCTGGTAAGTAGCAGGTGTTCAAATTCCTCCGCCAGATGGCAGGTGTTCCGCAGTGGTAGTTTCTCAGTTGTTGCGGGGCTCATTAGCGTCATGGATATCAGCGCGGAAACACGTGCTAAAGTGATTGCGCTTAGAGAACACACTTCTAAGACGTTCGAGGAAATAGGTAAAATATGTGGAGTGAGTACAGCAAGTGTCGGGAGGATCTGGAAGCGGTTTCAGGAAACAGGAAATGCTGGAACCAACCGCTCTGGAAGATGCGGCCGAAAAAGATCAACTTCGACTCGTGACGACAAAACTTTACATCGAATGAGAGTTAAAAATCCGCGATTAACCAGTTTTGACCTGTCTAAGTCCATGGTGGCAGCTGGTGTTGATATTGTACCTTCAACAGTGCAATACAGGCTGTTAGAACGCGGACGGAGAGCACGTCGACCGTACAAGAAGCAGCTTCTGATGCTTCGCATGAAGAAAAAAAGGTTGGAATGGGCACGGAAATACAAAACATGGACTGAGAAGGACTGGGAGAAAGTTCTCTTTTCTGACGAAACACATTTCGTGGTTCAGGGATTTAGATCTATGTTCGTGAGAAGGAGCCAAGGAGAACCTCTCAATCAGCACCACATCAATCAAGCATCCGCCCAAAAAGATGTTTTGGGGTTGTTTCAGCGTTTTAGGGACAGAATCTCTTGTTCCCGTAGAGGGAATGATGAACAGTGCCAGTTACGAAGTCATATTGACCCGAAAAGTGCTTCCAACCATGGCTAAACTGTGACCGAACGGAGATTGCGTTTTCCAACAAGACAGCGCACCATCTCACACTTCGAAGCGAATCAAAAATTTTTGCTCAAAAAAAAATATTACCGTACTGGATTGGCCCGGGAATTCACCAGACTTGAATCCCATAGAAAATTTGTGGGCTATTGTCAAAAAACGGCTTCACAAATTTGACTGTACGACGATGGCCAAGCTAATTTCAGCCGTTATTGACATATGGTTCAGAGACGTTGAAATTAAAACTACATGTGCTAGTCTAGTACATTCCATGCCGAAACGTGTCTGTGATGTTATAAAGTCTCGGGGAGGTCATATCACTTATTAGTTTTAAATGTATCCATAGAAAACATGAATAAAACTGAATTTTATAAAAAAAACTGCATTTCTTAATTAATTGCCACAATACTGTACATTCTTAAAAAATTTTACTAAACAACTTGAAAAAAAAAAATGTTAAATTTTACATTCAATAAATGTTAAATGCTAACAGATCACCTAGTAAATCGTTAATATACTATAGTAGAAGCACTTTTAGTAACTTTATAAAAAAAGAGGGAGGGGGACAGATTCATTTTGTTTTGGGAAAAAGTAATTAAATTTGAAAATCAACCATTGACGAAACCACTCAAAATTGGATATTTATATATATTAACACAAGCAAAATGCATTGTTAAAAAAAAATTATATATCTGCATTTAACAATTGATAATTGTGATTTTAAAAAGATGTTCATGTATAAAGCTATTATGCAATATTTGCCTGAGAATGACTTGAAAAGTATACATTTTATTTAAATTATTGAAATTGAACAAATTTGTTTTAATTAAAAGAAAAGAAAATTATACTATAATACACAATCTTGTTATAATACATATATGTCTAAAAAGAAAATCATTGCAAGTAATATTTCTGGCTTTAAAATCCTCCCACAAATCAGATCTCACCTGCAATTCCTCTTCCTTCATATCTTGGGAAGATGCTGTGACAGATTCCTCCTCCTCCTCTATCATGACAACAGACTCCCTGTTTGTTGTTTTCTGATCCTCCATTAGCACAAACACGTCATTCTCTTCCTCATGCAGAATCCCGTGACTTTGCCAATAGGTTATCTTCCTTCTAAGAACAGATGCCTGCAGTTGCATCTCAGCACTCAATTCACTGATACTCCATCTTGCTAAATTAAAAAAACAAAACAAAAAAACAACATTTAAAAATAAATAAATGGGCATTTTGATAAACTGTAAACTAATGCTTACACATCATGTTACAGCATAATGTAATTAAGTTCTACAAACAATACTCTGGATGGAGATGGCAGTGGTCTGTATAGAATAAATTTTGAATTGTATTTTTAAAAAATGCACCCTTCACATAATCAGAATTATCATAAATTTAAAATTTTAGAAGGGAACTTTTTCACAAAAATCTGAGTTTTCAAAAATGGATTTTTCACAAAGTTTTTATGAACATACAAAATGAGTTCTTTATAAAATATGAAAACTGAATCAATATATTAAATAAAAATGCCACATGCAAAAAGAAACTTGAGTTTTGTTAAAAGTTTCTCACACAAACCATCTCTCGGGCAGTTTTTACACTTCCACCCAGTTGTTCAGTAGACCAACCAATCTGGTAGAAAATCACACAATCATGTACAAAGTGGTGAAAAATGGTTCTTTTATGTAGCATGTTAATTGAGCCAACTTTTAAAATCAAAAGTATAAGACACAGCATAGTTTTACCACCTTCAAGCTGACCTTGATGCTCAGAAAGGTAAAATACTAATTTGTTAAGAAAAAAATTACTGCAGAAGTCTTAACATTTTTTTTACTATTACTTATGTAGGAATTTAAGCTCTTTTGATAAAAGTTTTAATTCTTTTATGATCTTTTGACATTATGCTTATGCAGCTAAATTCTATATAATAAATTGTAAGAGCATGAAAATAAATAATGTAAAATTTATTACTCGTGTAGCTGTTGTTCTCTTGTGACACATATAAATAAGGACATGTGCATTAAAAAAAATAACAAGTTACCATATATTTAATCTCCCAGACCAAAGCTATTAACCAGCTTTTCTTGAAAACTTTCTACCCTTCTACCATTGAAAAATACCACAACATCCTTTCCGAATTCTACATACAAATGGACAAGATAAAACTTACGCTTATCCTGGAAGTGCCACAATATTGTGGCATGAACTGGACTCACAGATAAATTCAGAGTTCTATCTTTCAGCTCAATTTCTATGTCCACGTTTCCTAAGTGTGGCTTCCAAACTAATGTGCGGTTCCCTTTCAGGGCTTCAAAAGCAGTTGTATACTTCTTTAGATGCTGCCACATATACTCGGGCAACCTCAACTTCTCCTCCTTGAAAGAAGGCCAAAACTGAGCAGAGAGTATCATCGTACTGACAGGAAAATCCTATATTCAAGAAAATTCAAACAAAAAGCACAATCATTCAACTATTTTACCTATCAATATAAATACAAGAAAAATCAATCATGTATAAAGCATTGATTATGAAACACTTTCCAACTGAAATGTTTGGAAATCGCCAGCAAAAATTGTCTGTATCCACTCTAGCTGAAAAACTAAAAGATTAAATTTTACAAAATTTGATAGATGGGTTACCCTGTGGGTTACCCTGGTGCTGATTAAATTTTGGTACGATTTGGAAAAAAATAATCTGTAAAATGGCCTGCAAAAATCATCAAAATCTAAAATAAAATATTATGTATCCTCAAATATATCCATTAAATGCTTGTTTTATATGTAATTTTTAATGATGAAAATAATAAGACCAACCCCATCACACTAGGATTACCTGTTCGAAATATTTCAGTTTTTTCACTACGCCACTTTTGAAAATAAGTCTCATTAACAAATGAAAATTGAATTTAAAGTGCTAATGCAATGTAAATTAAAATAATTATGGGTGTTATTTTGTGCCATTAAACTCAATTTAATGAATTATTGAAGAAATAAAGAGACTATGAGACTGAAGGGAAAGTCATGTGTCACATCAGATTTTCATTTTGCTGAATTTATTCTTAGATAACTTAATTATTAATTTTCAGCTTTTACTTTCACGGCCTTCCATTAAATCTCAAATATTCGCAATATGCAGAAAAGGCACAGCACTAGCAATATTTATAAGCAGCTTACACACTCACCCCTTGCTCATATGTCTTAACTTCTCCAGAATTGAGGTGTGTGTTAAGCCTTTTTGAATCAGCAATGTCTTTCAGCATCACTTCGCACAAATGAAGCTGAGACTCCCCAAACCTGAGCTTTAGCAACTCTAGATAACGAATCTCACGTTCTGTGTTGTATGAAAATGTTGTGAGTATCCTATCTGCAAGCAAACTCCTGTATTCATTTACAAAAAGCTCTTTGCTTCCATAGATGTTCACTAAAATTCCAATGATATCTGAGGACCGTTGGCTTTCTGTTGTTTTGGCTATATAAAAAAAGTCAAGTTTGTCAATTTACAAATAAACAATATAGTGCTATCAAAAACACACACAAAAAAAAATATATAATATAAAAATTAAAATATATAGATATGGTTGGGTGTCCAATTTTAATCCCTAGCCTTATTTTAATACTTGGGTATATCCTCAACAATATAATATTGATTTGAAAATGGGCACATACATTCCTTAACTATTATTCTAGTTGTCAACACATCATCAAAAATTAAAAATATTCTCTAAAACAAAATAAAACCTGAAATTGTTGCAGTTAAAACATTAATTGTAATTAAAAAAAAAAAAACCCTGTTCATAAGACATTAAGTGTCACACAATAAAATGGGGGATTTCTTTTTCCAGTTTCCCTCATATCTAATGCATATTTCCCCATCATAACTTTGATGTGTATCATCAGTTTTTGTGGAAAAGCATATTTTTAAAAATGACCATTGGGTGAACCATTTTATTTGAGGCTTATATTTCATGTTTGAACAAATAAAAAGTCCAACTTTTATATTAAATATATATATATATGATACATATTTTTCGATTTTAAACTTTTCTATATCAGAGAAGACTTTAGTTTATAAGACGTCGCCGACATTCTTGGCTCTTAACATTAATTGAAGTCCTCATCCGCTTCAAGGAGCCATAAAAGTTAATGATAAACCATGTTGAAAGAATGGAGAGCCTAAGCTATAAGCACGGGTAAGAGGTTAATACTCGAGAAACTCTTCATATCATGAAATTAGACCATATAGGGGCAGTAATCAAGTAAATATCAACGTGGGAACGGATATAAGTATCGGATAAGTATCTTGGTAACGAGAAGGATGACAGCTTCGCGAGTTCGGTATAGAGTCAAGTAACTCTAATGATGTAAACCAGTCCACTATCAAGTCTCGGGAAACTAGATAAGTGCCTCAGAAGATATGTGAAGGAGATCACGAGTTTTGTAAGTGTTCTCATTAATGGGATTATAAAAAGCTGTGCAGAGCAGATTTTAGACAGAAGGTCTCAGCGAGACGTGAGAGTTTGATTGTATTCATGTAGAGAACTCTATCTAGCAAAACGATGCTATGTTCCGATATTTGTGAGAATTATACCAGAATTCTTATGCCTGTAATCATGTAATGTTAAATTGCTTTTTGGATCTCCATTAAGGAGAATCTTGGATGTACGAGGGTGAAGTGACGGCTTGTAAATAAAGAGCTTCTGAGGAAAGATGACTCTTCATTTGACTGTTACACGAAGATCAATTCATTTGTGGTGATCCAATATTATCACAGATTAAGCCGGCAGGATACTGTTCTGTGCTGATGGAAACCTATCAACAATGGATTTCGAGTCCATTGCAACAAGGAGCTCCTCCGAGGAATAATTGAACGAATGACAGATACGAACGGAGCGGAGAGCGCCTGTTTCTCCCCGCCATAAACTGCAAAAAGAAAAAGAAAGTGCTGACCTCGTTCGAGTGGAATTGCTGAGAAGGAGAAATGGAAGGGGAAGACGGAATGCCGATTCTTGAAAATGCTACTGGCGACGAGGATGGGATTGTACAGGAGCAGAATGGAGAAGATAACGGGGAAGAGAAACCGAAACTGGGGAGTGTGCGTATCATCTGTCCAAAATACAGTGGTGACAGCAAAATGGAGGTGAAGACCTGGATCAAATTTTTTAACCTGCAATGTCGAAAACAAAGATTATCAGATGAAAGATAAGGAGAGATATTCCCTGAATTTCTCGAAGGAGAGGCATTGACTTTCTTTATTAAATATGCGTCACATCTGACAGACTGGAACAGATTAGAAACAACATTCATAGAGCATTTTGAATGCGGAGTGGGGGAGTCTTTCGAAAATTTTATTCAGATGAAATTAGAAAAGGTGGAAGATTTGGACTCATACTACAAGAAAAAAGTTGAGATTGGCCTGAGTTTGGGTCTCACTGAGAAGATTATTACGGAAGCATTAACCACAGGACTTAAATCGGAATGGCAACCCATCTTCTGTGCCAATAACACAGAGACACCCCAAGAATGGCGGAAACTGGCAAACAACTTAAGGAGAGTGATGAAAGAAAAAGAAAAACCATCCCAAAACACTCGACTGTCGGATCCGGAGATAACACGCAGGAGACCTTGGAGACCACCAAATACAAGTGATCCCAGAGGAGCCTATGCTGGACCTCCCAATGCCAACTATAACAGAGGATTCTATCGACCACCGCCCAGATGGCCAATACAGAACCGGGAACCAAACCCGAGGAGTCAGCGACCCAATGGAAACCAATGAGGATTGTTCCGAATTACCGCGTATCTGGGGAACAACAGAGCGCACATGGGACTTGTTGATACCGGAACCAACATTTCAATCTTACCTGAAAACCAACTTAATAGTGTAACTTATAGACTGATAGAAGAAGCACCTAAGATTCAATTGCAACAGACCAGAGGTCAGGTGAGTGTGCAAAAAATTGTTGAAATTGATACTAAAATTGGACGAATAACTCGTCCCGTAACGTTTTTTGTAATACAAACCAATATTAGGTATATTTTATTGTCAGGATATCAATGTAAACTTTTTAAATTGCATTTAAATTTTAATAATTTCCATGTTTTTCAATTCTATAATGATATAACATATCGAGGCTCATTTCCTGAATATGAATTTTCATATCATTTTGATAATTATAATAGTGATACTAGCAAAGATGTAAATAATGAGGTTAGAATAAATCAGGAAGAGAAAAATAAATTAACGAAATTGTTAAACAGTGTAAATGAAATATTCTCCAAAGATAAATATGATGTAGGGTGCATAAGGTTAGAGCCGCAGAAGGTTACGTTGACTTCTGAGTTGCCCATATCAATGCGACCTTATCGTGCCTCACCCAAAGATAATCTAGAAATTAAAAAACAGTTAGATAAGTTGCTCGAAGCCGGATTTATTACTCCATCATATAGCGCGTATTCATCTCCTGTAACTTTGGCCTATAAAAGAGACGAGAATTCAAAAAATAGATTTTGTTGCGATTATCGAAAAATCAATGAAATAAGTAAAACCGATAAAGAACCCATTCCTCGGATTGATGCCGTACTGGATCAATTAGCCAATGCTAAAATTTTTTCTACATTAGATTTGACGTCGGGGTATTGGCATATCAAACTTAATGAAACAGATTCTGAAAAATTAGCTTTTACAACCAATTATGGCTTGTATAGATGGACGAGGTTACCATTTGGATGGAAAAATTCTCCTGCCATCTTCCAAAGAACGTTAAGACAAATTTTAAATAAGTACCAAATTCGATTTGCCCTTAATTATTTCGATGACATCATAGTATTCTCTCAAAATTTCAATGAACACATGGAACATTTGAAAACAATTTTTTCCATTTGTCAAAAAGAAAATATTAAGTTAAAATACTCAAAATGCCAATTTGCCCAACGAAAAATTAACTTTCTGGGATATGAAATAGAAAATGGAAAGTATCAGCCTAATAATATTAATATTGAAGTTATAAAGAAGTTACAACCCCCCAGGAATGTTAAGGAATTACAAAGATTTTTAGGAAGTGTCAATGTTTACAATAAATTCATCCATAATTATGCTAAAATTAGAAATCCCTTAAATAAATTACTCCGGAAAAATGAAGTTTGGAATTGGACCATAGAGTGTCAAAAAGCATTCCAGCATCTTAAGGATATTTTAATTTCAAAACCTGTACTTACATTATTCAACCCAAATTATCCATGTCATGTTTTCTGTGATGCTTCATCAGAAAGTATCGCCAGTATTATAAAACAAGAGCATCCAGATGGTTCATTCCATCCGATTGCATATCATTCGAGACAGCTGAGATCTTATGAAAAAAATTATGCCATAACGGAATTAGAGTGTCTTGCCATAGTAGATTCTATAGACAAGTACTACTGTTATTTGCATGGATCACACTTTACAGTGCATACAGATCACGCAGCTCTAGTTTGGTTAAAAAAGATTAAGCATCCGAGAGGGAGATTATTTAGATGGTCACTTAAATTATCTATGTATGATTTTGATATTAAATATAAAAAAGGGTCTACTAACTATGAAGCCGATATGCTCACTAGAAATCCCATAGCGCATCAGACGAGATTATGCACACATTTATTAGAGTTAGGAGAAATTGAAGAACATCAAGCAAAGGATAATCTTAATCAGTCAAAATTTCAAAAAATTAATAATGTTTTAACAATAAAGAAAAAAGGATTTATTAAAATTGTAATACCATATTCATTAAGAGCTAAATTATTAGAAAAAACTCATTCAGAGTTTCGACATCCTGGAGTAAACTCCATGCTAAATTTAATTTCGCCGAATTATTATTGGCCAGAGATTATTGAAGATGTAAGAAATTATGTGAAACATTGTGAAACATGTCAGTTAAATAAGAAATCGAAACAGAAGAAATTTGGGTTATTAGGATGTTTACCTCCAGCGATAGAGCCTTTTGATATCATCTCTATGGATACTGTAGGAGGGTTAAGTTACTACAATTCTGCAAAAAAATATTTACATGTTATAATTGATCATGCAACTAGATATGTATGGACATTTCCATCAAAGAGTGTTACCACAGACACCTATATAAATTGTTTAAGACAATTATTCCAAATTCAAGCGCCAAGGAAAATATTAACGGATCGAAACGCAGCTTTTACCGCATCCAAATTTAAGCGATTTCTTAAAAGTTACAATGTAACTCAATTGTTAACTTCAGCTCATAGACCACAATCTAACGGAAAAAACGAACGCGTAAATCAAACAATTATAACCAGATTAATTTGCAAAATTAATTCATTTCCAGGTAAAATTGCATGGACTAAATTATTAGAACAGGTAACCGCAGAATATAATAATACTCCACATTCCGTGACTAAATATACTCCAAATTATTTAATGTATGGAAAGTTACCGTATAAGTCACCATTGAATAATTATGAGATCTACCCATCTATAGAGGAAGCACGAAAAAATGCAAAAGAAAGGACTGAAAAATATCATTTAAAAAATAAACTTAGATATGACATCCACTTCCAAGAGGCTGATTTTAAAGTAGGAGATTTAGTTATGCTAGAAGAATTTAAATATCCCAATACAAGAAAATTAACTTCACCATATACAGGTCCATATACCATATTAAATAAAATTTCTAGTGTAAATTTTGAAATAGATAAACCAAACATGTTAAGTAAACAAAACACAGAAATTGTACATTCTACGAGATTAAGACATTTTTATCCAGCAGAAACATTTGAGTTAAAAAAAGTTAAATTAGGGTAGAAATTCGAAAAATCTTATTTATTATTTATTTTTCGAAATATTAGTGATTTTAATGATTATGATAAGAGTAGTGATTAGCTTAGGAGCTAGAGTTCACATAACTTAATAGAGATTTAAATAGGAAGATAGATGAGTTCACATAACTTAATAGAGATTTAAATAGGAAGATAGATGAGTTCACATATTTTGAACAAGCAATTGAAGATTAAAAGATTTAATATTATTCTATATATCTGTGACAAGGATATGAAGGAGGCAGAGAAACATTTTCTTGATATTTAACGTTATGGATGTGTGTTAGTACTTCAGGTGATTCTAAAATTGTTGTACAAGAGGAGGTTCTTTCTTATTGTTTAAAAGTGTATAAGATAAGTATAATTAATTTAGATACATAATGGATTAATTAGGAGTGGATATCAGGGAGAAGAAATTCCTTGATTTCCAGAAAGTTTATTTTGGGTAGAAATTAGGAACAGATTCGTAGTAATTCGGAGAAAAGTTAGAAAGTAGGGATTTATTCAAAGAAGGATAGAAAGGAGTGTCGCTTTGTGGATTCTTTCCTATCGAAAGGATACACAAAGATACCTACCAACATTTTTCAAAACACTTTAGTATTATACTAAAGAAAATTTTTATTTTGATACTGGGACAGAAGATGCCGGAATTCTGCCATACTTCTGCCGAGTGATCAAAACATTTTAGGAGAAGTTGTTTTACTTCTTCCACTTTATGAGAATTAAATAAAGTTTGAAGAAATGTATATGAAAGAGTGAAGGTATAGTAGTGAAGTGTATTATAATTGAGAAGAGTATTGTGTAATTATGATTATTGTATTGATAATGATTTTGTATTGATAATGATTTTTGTATTGAGGATAATTGGATATAAAAGTTGAAACAGAATAGAGTAAAGAGGAATTAGAGGTTAGATAAAGATAGGGAGAATTCAGATAAGAGAGCAGGAAACCTGGCAGAGAGGCAAACCTATAAATAAAAAGTAATAGATAGGGAGAGGAGATTGAATGTAAGATTTATGTTGATAGGAGTGTTTGACTTACCCTTTGGCATTGATACTGGGAAAGGATATATCAATCCCAAGTGAGGATAAGCTGATGTTTCCACTGCCAGTGTTATTGGATTAAGAAAAAAATAAGAGAGTTAAGGAAGAGAGTTAAGGAAAAGAGATAACGAATTAAGATGGTAATGTAGAATATAATGGGAAAAAGAAGGAGTACGAGGATTTAGAGAAAAGAGTTAGGAAGGCCTTAGGAGATATCAGTAAGAAGAAAGAGAGGGTACCATGTACATAGAGAAGTAGAGGAAAAAAAAAAAAAAAAAAAAAAAAGGGAATCTTTTAGAAGAAAATAAAGAGTTATACTTTGAAATTGTAAATGTCAAGGTATGTGAGAGGTGGAGGTACTAAGAAAAATCCTGTATAATCTCATATAATTTTAGAATTGCTAGTATGTTGATTATTTGAATTGTATGTATTTCATGTATATTGATGAGTAATATAGAGATATTAACTTAAATTTAATTAAGAAAATAGGTAGGGTCACAGAACTAAGAGTCTTGAAAAATTCTTGTTTATCTTATTTTATATTGAATATTATGGTCATATTAGAGATTAGGGTGTATCGATACAACAACATAACAACATAAACATAAACACTGTGAGAAGAATGAATGGTGTATGAGAGTTCCCCTGATCAAGGAATTCTACATTTTATCACACATATTATATTACATAGGAATAAAAGAAGATTTTGTGACAAATTAAAAGTTAAATTAATTTATTGGAATTTTACATTTATAACATAAAGAACAGATAGCATATTTACATAAGGATATATTAAAATTGAGTGGATAGATATACCTTAAGAAGATTGATGTAACAAGTGTAAGAGTTTATTTCTATATTATATTTTGTAGTGTGATTTTTTTGAAATGTATTCAGAGTGTTGTAGAGAGTATCATGTATGTAATGTATAGGTGGACCGAGACTTGAGACTGGAGGGGGGGGATATGATACATATTTTTCGATTTTAAACTTTTCTATATCAGAGAAGACTTTAGTTTATAAGACGTCGCCGACATTCTTGGCTCTTAACATTAATTGAAGTCCTCATCCGCTTCAAGGAGCCATAAAAGTTAATGATAAACCATGTTGAAAGAATGGAGAGCCTAAGCTATAAGCACGGGTAAGAGGTTAATACTCGAGAAACTCTTCATATCATGAAATTAGACCATATAGGGGCAGTAATCAAGTAAATATCAACGTGGGAACGGATATAAGTATCGGATAAGTATCTTGGTAACGAGAAGGATGACAGCTTCGCGAGTTCGGTATAGAGTCAAGTAACTCTAATGATGTAAACCAGTCCACTATCAAATCTCGGGAAACTAGATAAGTGCCTCAGAAGATATGTGAAGGAGATCACGAGTTTTGTAAGTGTTCTCATTAATGGGATTATAAAAAGCTGTGCAGAGCAGATTTTAGACAGAAGGTCTCAGCGAGACGTGAGAGTTTGATTGTATTCATGTAGAGAACTCTATCTAGCAAAACGATGCTATGTTCCGATATTTGTGAGAATTATACCAGAATTCTTATGCCTGTAATCATGTAATGTTAAATTGCTTTTTGGATCTCCATTAAGGAGAATCTTGGATGTACGAGGGTGAAGTGACGGCTTGTAAATAAAGAGCTTCTGAGGAAAGATGACTCTTCATTTGACTGTTACACGAAGATCAATTCATTTGTGGTGATCCAATATTATCACATATATATACACACTGCTGGCCATCCAAAATGCAACACCATGAAGGAAGCATCCAATAAGCATGAAATTTGCACCATACGTAGACCTCAATAGGAAATACAAATGATTAGAATTTTAGATCATAAGCAAATCATGTGTGCCAGTAGCGCCACCTACAAGCGCTATATAAGGGGAGAAGAGAAGGCTGTTTTTAAGTACAGGAATGTTGTTTTCACCCTGTGTTTTCGTGTGGGAAGCTTCAGTATGCTTCGTCGAAGAATACGGCAGCCATTCCAGCACGCTTCTGAGTTTGACAGAGGAAGAATTGTGGCTTTTAGAGATTGCGGATTATCCTTCCAAAAAATTGGTGCTCGTGTTGGACGAAATCAAGCCACAGTGATGTGAATATGGAATCAGTGGGTGCAGGAGGGACGGACCAACCGATAGGAACGATTGCACCAGCCTCGTCACGGAATGTGAGGACAGGCATGTTGTGTGCATGGCAATGATGGATCACACTGTAACATCAACAATCCTAGCGCAAGAATTAAGGTCTGTTGCACAACAATCTGTGTCAGCACGAACCATTCGACGTCGTCTGCAGAAATGGGCAATTTCAGCAAGGCGTCCATTGCTGTGATTACCTTTGACTCCATACCATAGACGTATGCGGCTGCAATGGAGCGTTTAAACCCGGACATGGACAAACGAATGGCATGACATTGTGTTTTCAGACGAATCACGATTCTGCCTACAGCACCACGATGGCCGTATTCGGGTTTGGCGGCACCGTGGTGAGAGAGTGCATAACTCTTGCATTATGCATCGCCATACAGGTCCTTCACCTGGCATTATGGTTTGAGGTGGCATTGGATTTTACCTCCGCACCCCCATAATATGCACTGCCAGTACACTCAACAGCCACCACTACATTTCTGAAGTTTTGGAGCCTGTTGTCTTACCTTACCTTCAAGGCTTGCCTGCGGCCAAGTTTCAACATGACAATGCGAGACCACATGTGGCACATATCGTTCAGCATTTCTTCATTGCCCATCAAGTTCCACTGCTCCCTTGGCCCGTCCATTCTCCAGATCTGTTGCCCATTGAACACGTCTGGTCGATGATTGGCAAACGACTGGCCCAGTAAACACCACCAGCTGCTACGACAGATGAAGTTTGGCAACGTGTGGAAGCAATATGGACTGACATACCCCAAGAACACATCCAAAGTCTCTTTCTTTCAATGCCGAGGCGTGTAGCAGCAGTTATTGTCAGCCATGGTGGCTGCACAAAATACTGATTTCTTCGTGTTCCGCAAGTTGAACGGGGCTGTATTTCAATCAATTCATCCTTGTACTTTATGTTCTTTGTCCAATAAATTTGGCTTTGATATCGCTTGATGCTGCATTTTGGATGGCCAGCAGTGTATATATATATCATACAGTCTTTGCAATACTTGGTTAGTTTTCATACATGTCATGAAAGTCAAGTTAACATTTAATCTTGCTTTAAAAATTGCAGAGAAAATGTCATTTTTTTAAAACTGGGACTTTTGTTTTTAAACTCTGTGTTTATTTTGGAACAATCTTTGTATATTATTTACAGATTGGTTTCAAGTGCACTAGTGTTGGGTTGTGAGACAGTGTTCTGTCACACAACCCAACACTAGTGCCTATGGGCATACTCACACACAATGACTAGTAAATAAAATACATATCAATCATATCCATTGGGGAACATGCGGTACTGAAACTAATAATGAAAATGTCTATAGGTGGGCACATTGTCCCTGTAGTAAGAGAGCAAATAGCTACAGGTGGGCATCTACTGCTCAACATGTTAATTGCACCCCCCCTCTTATTTTTATTATATAGGTAAAAAAAATTAATGTTGGCTTGCATGAATTTAAATAATGCATAAAAACACAAAATAATAAAAAATTGAGTACATCTATATAATTTAAAATACATTAATTTATTAATATGAAGTAGATTTAGCTTTCTAAGAAAGAGTCACTAATTTATAGCCCATTTCCTTGGTTTTTATTGCATTACTAGCTCTGTATAGCTTCCTTAATTCATTGCTGCCATTCATTGTAGCCATCTGGAAACCAATTTGGGAAAAATGTAGAATATCAAGCAAAATTTGGAACTTTTGCAACCTCAATATGATGGCTGCCACAGTACAGTAATATGATCTATTTGACTTTAAACTAATATGTAACCATAAATTATCCCACATACATAAACTAATATATGATAGTTGAAGCAAAAACTATACATACTTTTATATAAACAAAATATAAAATTATCAAATAAGGGAACTCGCCACTAGGAAAAAAACAATAACCTCTGTAATAAGCAAAATGATATGTGTGTATTTAATGCACTCTTTCTTACATAAGACTAAAACAATGTCAAGCTACATTCTCCAATGATTATTGCTACAAAATCAACCATATACATTGATAAATGTTAACGGATGGAATTAGACACAGATAAAATTTAGACCTAAGATACAAATTTTACATGTTTTAACGCTAAAATAATAACATTCAAAACATTTTTTTTACACCAAACTGCAAAGGAAATTAAAAATAAGAATATGCCATATATTTGAAAAGATAATCTTGTACTTTGCATTGTATCCAAAACAAGTGTTCCATATTCAGTAAAAATAAAAATAAAAAATTTGAAAACCAAAAATTAACAAAAGGGGGAAAAAACTTATTTTCAAATAACTTTTTTCAAATAACTTTTTTTAGAGAAGGGGGATTTAATTTGTTTTTTTACAAATTTGCTTATGAAAAATTATGTTAAAGAAGAAAAGTTTTGTTACTTCATTATAAAATGGATAAGTATATTACAGAATCAGAACTTATATTTAATTCACAAAATCTAAACTTGTATTTGATATTTTTCCTTTTATACAAAAAAATCATTTTTCTCTGTTATGCTGTAGTTTTTCTTAATGACACTTTTTTTATAAGCACAAAACTTACTGATATATTTGAAATGTTAACATTACTCAATTGTTAAGAGTTTTACATTTATTTTATTTTAATTTCATTTTTCTGACAACACATAGTATATGTAGAAGTATTAAGATGGAGTCAAAAATTTAAATAGCGGATGTTGATGGGTCTACATATGTTAAGAATGCCTGAATGCAAATCAAACATTTTCTCAATGATGTTTTTGTGTTTATCAATAGCAGGATTTAAACTGTATTAGTTTTTCTTTTCAGTATTCTGTTAAAAGAATTTTGTTAAAGTATTTTTTGTGTCATTTTAGCTAAAATGCTAAAGCTCCTAAGCCCACCATCAGCTCTAGAATTCTGGATAACATACATGTTTTGAACCAAACTAATTTTAATTTTGCATGACAGTAAAAATGTGAGAAATTTGATCATATTATTTTCAATTTGAATTTTTCATAATTGGTTAAAATTGATGACACCATAACAGAAGAGGAGAGGACTATGTACTAGAGACACATGCTTTGAGCTGAGAAGCATCAAGGTTAGAGATAACATGCACCTTTCTGAAGGAAATCTTACTATTGTATTCTACTGATTTGAGTTTTAGGTTTCTTTGAAATTTAATTTCATGATGAAACCCCAAAATGAGGAAAAGCCCAATATGATCCAAATTACACATACAAAATTTTACGCCTTTTAACTAAAAACAAAATTACAATGCATTAAATTTGGTACACACAATTTGGACATAAAGAATATGGGCTAAGTCATAAATAGAATATATGTTACTATTAATATTATTGCTTTCTTAGAAAGTAATATTAATTATTACACTAATTTAAAAACACATAAATAACTCATAGCAAAAAACACCATAGCACCAAACATGTGCACCTAATATTGGATTTGTACAGTATTTGTACTGCATGGTCAAAAAATCTTACAAATTTTCATTTTACACGGTTTTCAGTTACACACAATTAAAGAATAACAAAACCTGTATGTTTTTAAATTTTCATTCTTCTTCATTAAAATCACTTTAATCTAAATTTATTCCTACGAGAGAGAAAGTAAGCTCAAAACAGTGTTCAGTATCAGCTCTTAATATAACACAGCTTCGAACAAGGTCATATAATCTTGGTGACATTTGTCCCTGTTACCTAAAACAATACTAGGCTGGATTCTATTAACTGTCTGTATACTATGTGAAGCAAGTAAAACAATTAAAAATAAAAAAATAATAATAATCGTATTCCCCTTCAATTCCTATATAAATGCCAGTCTTAGTTTACAGGATTTTCATTTACACAGTACTTAGCTGAACCAATCTACCTATATACATTAGGGCAGAGCGTAAAAATGTTTTCTTCGAAATTCTCTTCCAGCTATCACGAAAAGTTGTGGAGTGATTTCAGAAGCATTTTTTAAAAAATTTCAGATTAATCAATAAATATCTTCCGGTTCCACATTGGGGTCTAAATATGCAAAATTAGCCGAAAATGATGTACATTTTCACATTTCAGTTATTTTTTTAATTTCTGATTTTCTATTCATGCTAGCGCAGAAAAGTTGGAAAAATATATAAGAAACATTGCAAAAATTTAGAGTAATCAATAAATATCTTCCAGTTCCACTTTGGGGTCTAAATATGCGAAATTAGGCAAAAGTATAGAAAACTTAGGGGTTGAAATTTAGTAAGAAATGGAAAACTTTTGCTTAAACATTTATTTTTGGAAGCTTTAAACATTTCTTTTATCAAAATTAGATATCCATAAATAATAATTATGAACATTAAACAATAAATCTTATTACTCACGCAATACACAGACTTTGTATAAATAAGTGTGTTTCGAGTTCCAGAGTAAAAGTTGCAAATATGCATTAAGCATATTTCATTCACTTGTTTCCATATTTTTCACGCTATACTGGTTTTCGGTTTCAAATGATGGCATGACACGCTTTGACTCCATTCTGGATTTTATGTATCCATCACGCTTGGTCTCTCCGATGACTGCAAGGGAAGCTTTTGTTGTCAGTTTTACTCCTCTTTTAACAAATTGAGTGTGGCACGGGAAGTTTATGTTTCCCAATGCTGACACTGGACATTCGCAAGACTTTATCAGTTGCACTATGTCTATGACAAGTGAGTGGTAATTGGAGGTTCAGTTAGTTGGCAATTCTGCCAGTCTATGAGATCCACGTAAAATTTAGCTTTAAAGTTAAGTTCAGGAATTTGGAACACACACACTCCTGCTTCCGTTTTTTTCCTTGTTTTCAAAATCCTGTGGAGGGCAAGTTCTTGCACATTCTGGTCTGGGTCAATAAGCATTGCAAGGATTATTGCTTCAGGAAGACCAAAGTAGCCATTTCTTTGGATGATGTGATCCACAACTAGCTTCAGACTGTCTGTAAGATAACGTGAAGCTTGAATTGTTTACCAAAGATTTCGTGCTCTATCTTTTTGGGATGAGATTTGATTCTGAACCACGTAGGTGCATAAACCTTCAAGATAAACTCAGTCAAGGCTTATAATTCATTGGAGGGCTCCTGTGTACCAATATAAACACGCAAGATTCGATTAGCAGTTGTCAACCAGTGGGCATGAAAAGATTTCCAGGATTTTTGTGCAACAAATCCTCAGGACAAACACCATTTGTCACTGTAGTGCAGATATCTCGCAGGTATCTCTGGTCTGTGTAAGATCAGTTTTGTCTGTAGAAGCAACTGCAGTGACAATTTTCTTAAAGTCCACAACAGGTAAAAGTTCACAATTCTGAAGCTGTTTTCCAATTGGACCACAATACTTTTTAGAGCCAGTTGTATCGCCATCCAAGTGCTGCATTAGATGCTTGAGCAGTAGCTCATTACCATGAAGCTGGCATACGAACCAATGTAAGGATTTCTTACAAAATAGTTCTATATGGCAGAAAACACCACCCTTATTTCCCGTGTTTACTGCCGTCCCATCACCTCCTAATGCTAACAGTGTAGTGAAATCAATATGACGTTCTTTGCAATCTTTTTAGTGTAGGGTAGTACCATTTATTGTCCAGTTTAAGATGCAAAAGTCAAACTGGAAGATATTTATATATAACTCTAAATTTTTGCACTTATGTTTCTTATATGTTCTTCCAACTTTTCCGCGTTAGCAGGAATAGAAAATCTGAAATTAAAAAATCACTGAAATGTGAAAATTTACATAATTTTTGTCTAATTTTGTATATTTAAACCCCAAAGTGGAACCGGAAGATATTTATTGATTAATTTGAAATTTTGTATGTTTCTGAAACCATTTCACAACTTTTTCGTGCTAGCGGGAAAAGAATTTCGAAAAAAAAAAAAAAAAACATTTTTACGCTCCACCTTAATATATATAGCTGCCAACATTAGAGAATAAAAATCCAGTAGATAGCGTTGTGAGCATTTTTTATGGAGCTCTGCAGGTCAGTGTATAACCTGTTCAATATCACTTAAGGAAAAATAGGGATTTCTTTTACATCACGCAAAAAATGATAACTCACTATATTACACTGAAAATACCTATAGCATAAGAAAAATGTTTTTACATAGTTAGTGTATAAAAAACATATCAGTGGCATAAGCTGAGAGAAAATTTTGAATGGATTCACCAAAACAAAAGATGTTTAGTTCTCAAATTGTAATTTAGTTAATTAAATGAATGTGGATAGAAAACTGCTTTTGGGACCCTATTGCCTAGAAAATAAGGAGGAAAAATCCATGGTGCAATCACTCGTTTTAAGCATATTTTAGAGAAAAGAATCCTTCATTTTTGTGTAACTGCAAAAATGTGAAATCACTATTTAACTAATTTAAGATTTTATCAAAAATAAGATGGATGGAAAAGGATGTTTCAACATTGCACAGGAATTTAATCTATACACTCGAAATCGCACTTAACAAAAATATATTACAAAAATATTAATTAATAATGAAGAATACTGCTAAGAAATGAATGTTCTGCATTTTTTAATTCACATAATTTGAAACTAAACATGGATGGAAAAAGGTGTTTCAACATTGCACGGGAATGTAATCTATACTCACGAAATTGAATTAAAAAAAGTAATCAATATTTTATGAAAATATTAATTAATAATGAAACCTACTACAAAGAAATGAATGTTTAGTATTTTTCATTTCATATAATTTGAAATTAAACATAGATGCGAAAGGATGTTTCAACATTACACAGCAATGTAATCTATATACACAAAATCGCAATTATTTGAAACAGTATCCATTAATAAAGTGAAAATGATGCAACTTAGCACAGGTACTAGGTTCATGGACGGAAGAAACAAAATGTCGGTCGCAAGTCCAATCACAATTCCCTTTAACAGAGAATTTTTATCAAAAAATCCCTAATTTTACGGAATTCTAAAAAAATTGACAATAACAGGGAGATTCTCACTAAAAATCGGGAAATCAGGAGAAATTATCAAAAACCAGAAGTTTCCCAGAAAATCCAGTAGAGTTGGCAGCTATGCTATATAGTAGATAAGTTATCAAGGATTAGGTATACATATTACCAGGGTCAGCATCCACAGGATCTGGACACCATTTTTCCCAATCATCTACTTCCTCATCACTGGGATAAGTGTCTTCTAACTTCAGCGGGACACCTTTCATCAACTCACAGGCCAGCTCACCACAGCTGTCCTCACGCAGACTGGATATGATGCAGCGAACTGTATCTTCCCGAGATCTGTAAGAGCACAATCATGCAATATTTTATTACTCAATCTCTTTTACTTATGATAAAAAAAAACTTAGATCAGTACTTATATACACATAAATCCAAAATTTATATTTTTAAAGAAATTACACTTCATTGAGATTATTGTAATTTACATCAGAAAAGATCCGATATCAATGAGCTTTGAAAACTTTATTTTTTATTGAATGCTGCATATATACTGAAATCTATTTTTCCTTTCTGACATTTCTGTAGTTAATCAAAGCAATTGGAATAAAAGGTTATTATGTATGGATACTAATGTTACGTTCCAATGTAAAATATTGTATGTTTGTTTTTTTAGCAATTAAAAAAAATGTTTTGAGTCAGACAAAGAAGACTTAAGTTATAAGATATTTAATCAAACAACATAATTTCGAGTAAGAGTAATTTGCCCACACTCGTTTGCTGAATGGCAATAAGCATATGCACATACTCAAGGATTAGGATTTGTTTATGATTTTAATAAACAAAGAAATTATATTATTTTAAAATACCATTTTGCAATAATAACATTTTATATACAATATTTTTGTCTTATTTTATACCTTTCAGTTGATTAATTAAATCTTAAACTAGAGTAAAAGTTCCACATGTTCACCAACGATTCTCCGTAAACATAGTTAGGCCATTATTCTCCTGTCACTTGAGGATGAGAATATCAAAACATTTTGATTCATTTTACTAAGCTAAATAATACTATATAAAATGTATACTATAAATATTCTTTTTGAAGATATCATCAACATAAAAAAAAAAACTTAAGGTTTTTTTACATTTATTAGTTTTTAGTGCATAAAAATTCAAAGACGATTAAGAAGTCTAAAGATAATTGCAGAATTCTTAAAAATTATCCTCTCCACATCTTAAATAATAAAAGGCAATGTCTGTGTGTGTGTGTGTGTGTGTGTCTGTCTTATACACTATACGTTTCGCGACCGCGCGTCGGAGAGCTACGAAATTTGGCAATCGGAGACCTGGGGGGGAGGGAAGGGGACACGTGAAAACCGATTTTCAAAATTCTAATTATTTTTTTATTTATTTAATGTTTTATGCGATTTCGACCTTTTTTTGCCCTTTTTTCTCCACGATCCAGACGTCGTAGAAAAAAACAACTCACACCATCGGAAAGAGCAGACAATTGCGAGTAAAAATATATCAATTTCAAATCTCCATTTCGATTTCTAATATTTTTTAAAGATTTTAAAACAAAAGTCACTTTTGGCTCAAAAAAACGATTTTTGGTTTTTAAATTCTCGCATAGTAAAAAGTACTCATAATTTCGACTAATAATTTACATTTTTAGAAAGCTGAAATATCTGGCATTCTTACAAGTCTAATCTGGTCCAGAAATAATGAAAATTGCCTTCAGGATCGCAATTTTAAAGACGTCATGATTTTAAATTTCTCGGCGTTCCGCTTCGTTTCTCCCCCGCTGAAGCAGGGAAGGTGGTGGGTGGGGACGTCAAGGTGGAGGTGACGTCACGGTTCTGTATATGCATAGCGATGGGTGGGACAATAAGAAACCGAATTAGTTTTTACTTTCCGTTTCCCGCGCTTCCGATTTTAAATGAAATAAGAGCTTAACATATGCACTGTAGAAATTATTATATTTATATTTTAAATGATGGAACGATATGGATTTTTTAAATGGATATTTTAATTTTATGGATATTTTAAATGATGGAACGATGGATATTTTAATTTTATGGATATTTTAAATGATGGAACGATGGATATTTAAATTTTATGGATATTTTAAATGATGGAACAATGGAATGAGGATGATGGAATTAAGAGCTTAGAGAGCATATGGTCATTTTAAATTGTAAATTAGCGCGCGGGAAGTTAGCGGTAGGCCCGGGTACGATTCCCGCCACTGCCAAAACTGCCGAAGTGTTCACGCGGAATACGATCACGTTAAACATGTGGGCCCGTAAGTCCTTCCGAGAGGTTGGTGGTAGGGGAAGGAGGGTACGGTCCCTGTGGATGCCTCCTTCACAGGGTTCCCGTCTAAATTGGGTGAATATAAAGAAAGTTGCGGAGGGCGAGGCAGCCCAGTGGTTAGCGCTCAGGAATTGCACTCGGTAGGCCCGGGTTCGATTCCCGCCACTTCCAAAACTGCCGCCGTGTTCACGCGGAGTACGATCACGATAAACATGTGGGTCCGGAAGTCCTTCCGAGAGGTTGGTGGTAGGGGAAGGAGGGTACGGTCCCTGTGGATGCCTCCCTCACAGGGTTCCCGTCTAAATTGGGTGAATATAAAGAAAGTTGCGGAGGGCGAGGCAGCCCAGTGGTTACCGCTCAGGAATTGCACTCGGTAGGCCCGGGTTCGATTCCCGCCACTTCCAAAACTGCCGCCGTGTTCACGCGGAGTACGATCACGATAAACATGTGGGTCCGGAAGTCCTTCCGAGAGGTTGGTGGTAGGGGAAGGAGGGTACGGTCCCTGTGGATGCCTCCCTCACAGGGTTCCCGTCTAAATTGGGTGAATATAAAGAAAGTTGCGGAGGGCGAGGCAGCCCAGTGGTTAGCGCTCAGGAATTGCACTCGGTAGGCCCGGGTTCGATTCCCGCCACTTCCAAAACTGCCGCCGTGTTCACGCGGAGTATGATCACGATAAACATGTGGGTCCGGAAGTCCTTCCGAGAGGTTGGTGGTAGGGGAAGGAGGGTACGGTCCCTGTGGATGCCTCTCCCACTGGGTTCCATTCTAAATTGGGTAAATAAAAAGAATGTTATGGAGATAGTCGCTGGGGGCGAAGAAGCCCAGTGGTTAGCGCGCGGGAATTGCACTCAGTAGGCCCGGGTTCGATTCCCAAAATTGCCGCCGTGTTTACGCGGAGTACGATCACGTTAAACATGTGGGTCCGTGAGTCCTTCCGAGAAGTTGGTGGTAGGGGAAGGAGGGTACGGTCTAAATTGGATGAATAAAAAGAAAGTTATGGAGATTGTCGCGTAGGGCAAAGTAGCCCAATGGTTAGCGCGCGGAAATTGCACTCGGTAGGCCCGGGTTCGATTCCCAAAATTGCCGCCGTGTTTACGCGGAGTACGATCACGTTAAACATGTGGGTCTGTAAGTCCTTCCGAGAGGTTAGTGGTAGGGGAAGAAGGGTACGGTCCCTGTGGATGCTTCTCCCACTTGGTTCCGGTCTAAATTGGGTGAATAAAAAGAAAGTTATGAAGAATATCGCGGAGGGTGAAGTACCCCAGTGGTTAGTGCGCGGGATTTGCACTTGGTAGGCCCGGGTTCGATTCCCAAAATTGCCGAATAAAAATAAAGTTATGGAGATTGTCGCGGATGGCACGGTAGCCCAGTGGTTAGCGCGCGGGAATTTCACTCGGTAGGCCCAGGTTCGATTCCCGCCATTGCCAAAACTGCAGCCGTGTTCACGCGGAGTACGATCACGTTAAACATGTGGGACTGCAAGTCCTTCCGAGAGGTTTGTGGTAGGGGAAGGAGGCTACGGTCTCTTTGGATGCCTCCCCCATTGGGTTCCGGTCTAAATTGTGTGGCACTTCCTGGCCTTCCAAGCAGTTACCTTACACCTTTCTGGTAGGTCGCGCCAACGAGTTTGCCACGGTCAGAATTTTCAAGGGTAGCGAACAGGCTGGTCGCCAAAGGCGGCTAGTTTCTAAATAAAAATGTGGCAGGAAAATCTATCAAAAGTTTCAAATGATTTACCAAAAACAGTATGTTCCCAGAATGGGAGCTTTGGCTGGTAATGCTAACACTTGTTTCATCCTATTACAGGACAGGTACACAGACTTGGGGGAAAATAATTTATTTTTTATCTCTGTGGGCATTGTCGTGGGACAGTATTGGAATTTTCCTGTCGCCACTTCACTTCTAGAAAGTATTACCCCTCCCCCCCCCTCTCTCTCTTTGGAAACGGTTGACATTCCATGGCTATGAGTAAGAGACCAGCTGCAGTGGTGAGAAAATGGCAAAGGACGCTATCTTATTTTTAAATAAAATGGACACCTGCAAGAGGGCTAGAGCCCCCCAATTTTTAGCCAACCCTTTGGAAGGGGCCAAATCCAGTGATTCGAGGGAGCCCGGCCGCGTCACTGAATTTATGGGTTTTCGAACCTATAGCGGCCAAGCGTCAGCTATGGAGCCCGGCCAGGGGGCTGTCCGAGGTCCCGACGAGGAGAAGAAGAGCGGAGAGAGAAGGGAGTTGGTAATTTTAAAGGTTAAGTGCTGGTCGTCTAATAACCGACGGATGAGTGCCACCTCGATGCCGTCCTGCCAGTACCTAAAAGGGGTAAGTCCTTTTGTCCTCTCCCACTGCAGATTGAGTATCAGAGAATATAATTAGAATTTAATAAGGAAGTTAACTGCCTAACTTGAGGGCTATTATGATATTTAATTTAACTAGAGAGGGGGAAATGATCAGATCGATCATTATCCAATACCTACTTAGCGAATGTAAATATGTTCTATGTAATTAAGATGACATTTTGTGGTTTTTTAAATTTTAAGTAACATGTTTTGAATATAAGTATTTTAAAATAAAAGCTTTATTAACTTTTAATTAGTATTTATTGTGTGTTCTCGTGATGCATTTTCTAATTAATCAGAACCTGCAGATATGCTTGGTAATCGAGCAAGTGGCGTGCAGAAATACGATTAACGGCCAATGTGTAATTGTAAGATTTCAGCGGAGCCACGCCACATATTATGGCGCCGAGACCAGTCTTGTGCACAGTTATCAAAGTGCCTCGATTAATATTTGACTGGATAATTTAATTATTCAAAATTCAAAATTCAGAGAAATTTTTTTTTGTGAAATGAATATGCATCATGGGAAGATCTTTGTAATATTGTAAATAATAAGTGAGTTAATATTTAATAATTTGAAAGTAGATATAAAAATTGTACAAGATGCCGGATACAAATAGTACAGAAGCGCCCGAGCAGGGAGGCGAAAATCAAAGTCGGTTACAGGGGTTAACCTTTTTACTTGGGGTATTCAAAGGAAATGCTGAAACAGACTGTAAAATATTTTTCGACCAATTTGATTCGATAGCCAAGCTAGGAAAATGGACCGAACCAGAAAAACTTGTAGTATTAAAGTCGCGTTTAAAGGGAAATGCACTAAAATTCCTAGCGAGTTCGGCAGAATTACGTAAAGAAAATTCGTACGAAGTACTAAAGGAAAGGCTACTAGAATTTTTTTCACAGAGGACTAGCATAACGACCCGCCAAATACAATTTACGCTAACTAAACAATTTGAAGGGGAGAGCGTCAAGGCATTAGCACACAGAATCAAATGTATCACGCTGACTTATCTCGAAAGTGCAGGTGATTTGAGTAGCGAGGAGTCGAAAAAGTAGCGAGGAGTCGGTCATTGACCAATTAAAACTAGGAAAATTTTTGGACGCACTAAACACGCAAATTAAGAGAGAGGTGCTAAAAGCAAACCCGTTATCCTTCGAAGCGGCGATTGTAATAGCAGAAAATATTGAAAACGCAATAGCAATTTCTCCACCTGAAACAGAAGCTGTAAACAATATTGTCGCGCACCCTGGACCACCGGCTTTACAAACGGAAATCGAAAAACTACGAAAAGAACAGGAAAATGCTAACAGATATCTGTTAGAAACATTAGGCGAACAAATTAACGCACTTAGATTGGAACAAAACACACCTAAAGCTAGAACTTCTAATAATAATATCCCTAATGATATGTTTTGTCTATTTTGCGGACGCACAAACCATCTGATGATAAATTGTAGACTATATAACCGGGATAACGAAATGCGTAGATCTCAGACTTCACGCCCACAGGAGTTTAACAACCAGAGCGAAAGGCAATATACGCAAAGAGAAAGACAGGGGCCAGCTAACAATTTCAGCCCAGCTAACAATTTCCCCCGCGGAGAATACGCAAGGCGAAATCCGGGGTTTTCACGTACATTTAGAGGAAACAGATACAATGAGAGAGAAAATACATTCCCCAGAAGAGCTGCTTTAAACTAGAGAGGGGCGGCAATTATCATAAACTCCCAGAATACCCGCCCCAGTTAAGTTACGATGGATTTGGTTATGTTGATGACCAGGGAGAAATAAAGAATGCACGAATTCATAAGGATAGGAGGGTGTGTAAATACGAAGTGATTTCTGCTTTAGACGAAAAATTAGGAGAAAAATCTATAAAATTACCTACAATACAAGTAATATTTAATAAAAGGCCCATTGCAATGATGGTAGCATGTGGAGCGATGATTAGTATAATCGGAAAAGAAGAATTCCAAAAAATAAGAGAAATTTGTCACATTAAATATTTATCTAGATCAGTCACGATTAAAACGTTGGCAGGAGAAAGACTAAATTATATAAACGTTATACAAACGTCATTTAAAATTGAAAATAAAATCTTTAAACACATATTCTACGTTACTACCGCCAAATTTCCGCATAATTATGCTGGGATAATCGGTTTTGATTTTTTGAAACTTCATAACGCCATTATCGACACTAAACAAAACATAATAAAAATAGATAATATAATAATCCCTTTAGGAGAGCAAGAAAGCGTGCTAAATATAAATTCAGATACAGCAATTAGAACGCGCAAGAAAATTAAAATAGACCCGCAAGAATCTAAACTAGTTGAAATTAATTGCACTTACACAGAAAATAAATTAGAAAATTATAATTTTGAACCAAAAATTTTAAAACAGCCTTTAAACATCAACCCAACGATTTTTCACTTAGAAACAGAAGAGACTAACCCAAATAAATTCATATCAATTAAGAATGAAGGGTCACATAAAATTACACTTAATAAAAACACTTTGATAGGGAAATTAAAACACAATATTAAACAGTCTAATGAGGAAATTCACCTTACAGATACTACTAGGAATAAAATAGAATTGGAAGATAGAATAAATAAAATAAGAGAAATTAGACGGAACGAATTACTGGAAACAGACTTTAACTTAGACCACATGCCAGTCGATCAAAGGAAAGATTTATTGAAATTATTAATGGATTACGGAGACGTATTCTCCAAAAATTTAAACACTTTAGGATGTACAGAAGTAGTAAAACCTAAATTTATTTTATCGCACCAAAATCCGATAGAAATTAGAGCATATGAAGTGCCCTACGCTTTGAGAAAAGAATTAAAAAGACAAATTGATGAAATGTTGCAAGCGAACATAATTAGTCATAGCGACTCTAATTATAGCGCAGGAATGGTTCTAGTGAAGAAACAAAATACAGATAAATTCAGAATTTGCTTAGATATACGACTCTTAAACAGTATCTCACAGAACTTTAATTATACAGTGCCAAGAATCCAAGATATTATGACAAAACTAGCAGGTTTCGAATTTTACGCAAAATTAGATTTCCAGAGCGCATTTTCACAAATTTTATTACCAGAGGAAGAAAGACATAAGATGGCATTCACAAGCCCATATGGAAGATTCGAATACAACAGATTAATATTTGGACATAAAACTAGCGGCGCGTGGTTTCAAAAAGCTATAGATATCGTTCTTAAAGATTTACACGAACATGACATTTACGCATATTTTGATGATGTGGTTTTAGCGGCACACACATATGAGAGAGAAATTATTAAAAGAGAAATTAGAGCTTGTTTTTCAAAGGCTAAGAGATTTTAATTTAACATTGACACCGACCAAATGTGAATTCTCTAGAGAGAAAATGGAATATTTAGGGTTTACAGTGACTAAACAGGGATTAAGTCCAACTGATAATAATACGAAAAAAATTGTTTCTTTCCCCAGACCAAACACTGTTCGAAAACTTAAAAAATTTTTAGGCCTATGTAATTTTTATCGAACATTAATCCCAGACTATGCGCAACTCACAGCTCCACTAGTTGAGCTAACGGCTAAGCGGAATAAATTTTCATGGTCTCCGCAATGCAATGACGCATTTCAAGAACTACAAAATAAATTTTTTCAACATCCTTTAGTGCTACAACCGGATTTAGACAAACCGTTCTACCTTAA
The DNA here is from genome assembly GCA_951213105.1 of Amaurobius ferox. NCBI lineage: Eukaryota > Metazoa > Arthropoda > Arachnida > Araneae > Amaurobiidae > Amaurobius > Amaurobius ferox. The sequence goes on along the minus strand of OX578149.1, from coordinate 6,501,439 downwards.
TACAGACGGAAGCTCGACCTCTATTTCTTCAGTTCTGTTACAAAAGAATAATGAATGCTTACAACCTGTACTTTACTACAGTAAAAAACTTAAACCACACGAGCAAAGATATCCTGCAGTAAAAACGGAGCTCATGGCTATATTCTATGGAGTCAAAAATTTCCACAATTACCTTTACGGGAAAAAATTCTATATTATTTCCGACCACAGACCCCTTAAGTATCACTTAAAAATTTCTAACCCGGCTAATTTAGAAGCCCGCTGGCTATTAAAGCTATCTGAATATGATTATGACTTTTTACACACAGACGGAAACTCCAACATCTTAGCAGACTATCTCTCCAGAGAAAATTTCGAGAACAACCTCAGTAACATAGAAATTGTAGGGAATAAAAATAATATTGAAACGGTAAACAGCTTAGAAAATAAATCCCAACTTCCAAATATCGAAGAAATACACACAGAGCAAATTAAGGACGAAATTTTAAATAAACTTAGGAATAATATTAGAGAACAGCAGCATAGTAAAACTAAGGATTTCGAGCAATATTTTATTGACCCAGAAACGGATCTATTGATGTATGTCTCGCAAGATAAAAATATCATCCGCAATAACGCAATAGAACGGGTAGTGGTTCCGAAGACTTTACAAAGTAGAATTTTACTACATTTGCATAGCCCTCATCAGGGAGTAGGAAAACTGTACGATTTGGTTAACAAACGCTATTTTTGGGTTGGAATTTATGGAGACACAAAAAAATTATGTAAATTCTTGTGAGGACTGTAGGGGACTCAAAGGAGTTCACCCCCCCTTCCCATTAGGTAGGAATGTGATTCCGCATTATCCAGGAAATTTGGTGTCTCTTGACATTTTGGGACCTCTAAGAAGTAAATATGGGAACCGGTACATTTTGACTGTGGTATGTCATTTTAGCAGGCACGCGGAACTTTATCCGATAGATAATATTACGGCGGACACCATTGCAACAAAATTAATTACGTATGTAACTACTTACGGCAAAAGTGAATTTGTATTGACAGATCGTGGCAGCCAATTTACCAGTCAATTATTTAAATCTATACTTGATAAACTAGATATACATGCAAAATTAACTTCAGCAGCAAATCCGAGAACAAACGGAATCTCAGAAAGAATAAATTCTGCCATAAAAAGTGCAATCGAGTGTTACAAGCAAGACGATTGGGAAACAGCCGTAGGAATTCATAAAGCATGTTATAATGCAGTAGACCACCCGGCCACAGGTATGTCACCGAACTTCTTGTTCTTTTCCCGGGACCTACCATTATTTATGGACATCGTACCAAATAACGCAGAAGAGACTCAAAATTATATACGAAATCAACCTCAAAAGCTGGAAACTATGGCCGTAGCATACAAACAAGCCTACGAAAATTTAATCCGCACACAAGAGATACAGGAGGAAAAATATTTACAAAAAGCAAAATTTAGAAAACTAGAATTAGGCCAAAAAGTTTTTGTCAAAAACATTCCAAACTTCGGAAAAAAACGTTTTAGAGGCCCGTATAGAATAATAGAAAAACTAACAACCCACTTATTTTTATTAAAACTAATTAAAGATCCTAGGGCAAAGCCAATCAAAATAAATATAAATCGTATATATGAAATGCCTGATAGGAGACCGCATTTATTACATGAAGCACGGTTCGACGCGAAAATCGGAACGGGAAGATACGCTCAGGGTGCCTTACAAAACATTGCGCCGAACATAAGCGTTGCCACCGCGGAGGCTGATGATAGCTGTTTCCTGGAAATCCTCCCATTTCAACTCGAATTGGAAGAAGGTCGCTCCTCGAAGGAAACGCGCCCCCCCCCCCTCCCGCCAGAACAGGAGCAAGAGAGAGAGAAAAGTGTCGCAGACAGATCGAGAGAGGACATGCTAGGGCCTGGTCAATCTACTATTACTATCACAGAGAATACAACGAACACGGACAAAGTTAGCTCAAATAATTTAAATAATCCCCAAGAGGAGGAGAAAGTAGAAAATATACATGAACAGAAATCAACCGTTTACGGGAGAGTATTTCGCAACTCTCGTTATAATCTGCGGCCACGGAAAATAAAATAACGTGAATAGGTCAGTGGAAAATAATTTAAAGTTACACGTATGTCACGTAAATATAAGTTAAAATAATACCGATTAAAATAAATCCGGAGAAAAGGTTATCTTAATAAAGATTTAGAGGAGTAAAACGAAATGTAACAAAATTTCTATCATTAACGTGCCATTATAAATAATATTTAAAGAAATAACCGCAAATGTGAGGCAATTAAATTAAACTTTCACGTAATTTAAAACTTAGGGAGTTAAGGTAAGATAAACTGAGATGCAGGCGTCTAAAGTTTAAATGACCGGACAGACAGAGCGATCGGCTGTCAGTCGAACAACCTAAGCAAATCTAATTCCTAAAATAAGTAATTTAAACTTTAAGTAAGCAAATTTAAGCACCCTAGCGAAACAGGTACATTAAACTGTCATCCTAAATAAATAATAACAGTAATTTCACTCACAGAGCTTCCAGAAAATTAATATGTGTAATCCAATTTGTGAAAATCCGTTGTGCAGCACACAAAGAGAAAGTACACTGCCCGCGCTGACTTTGAATTTTTTTCGACTCTACTCGAGGGATAGTCACGTGACAAGCGGAAGCAAATCACATATGCGGTTTCAATTAGAGAGAATTACCGCAGGACAGAATCAAAGACAGCGTCTGTTATTGGCCCACGTAAAGAGAAAGAAAAGAGAAAAAAACTTTTGTCAGGTCGTACGAAAAGTGACCGATGCTAGAGTAGAAAGTATAGCGGTACAAGCCTGTACCAGGGATGGCAATTTTAAACCGGACAGCCGGGTGTTACGTAGGAGGGGAATCAAAAACGTGTAGAAATGAATAAAGAAATGGGTAGAGAATTAAGTTGAAATTTGTAGAAAAATTATTAGAAATGAATAGAGAAATGGTTAGAGAATTAAGTAGAAATTAGCAGAAAAATGATTAGAAATGAATAGAGAAATGGTTAGAATTAAGTAGAAATTAGTACAGAAGTGATTAGAGGATGGAGTAAAGTAATTGGTTAAGACTGAATTAAGTAGAGAAATGGTTAGAGGATAGATTGAGGTGATTGATTAGGGTCTAGAATGAAATAAGACATTTAAGAGGGCTTTTGAAAATAAGAATAAATAATTCTTAAGAAAACAAAAATTCCTTGTTCAATAAGAATTTCTATAAAGAATATGTATATAAATGATTAATGTAAAATAAATGTGATTAAGATAAAATAAATGTATTTAATGTAAAATAAGCAGGGTAAGAATGTAGAAAACATTAAAAGTAAAATGTTCTCTGGTACAATGCAGTGGACAGAGTTCAAGGACTCTAAACCTCCTAAGTCTAGTTGTATATTAAAGTACGAATAGAATGTCTAATATGAAATTACATCAGTTTTTTTATATTGATAAAGTACATTGTGGAAAAGACTATGTCCAGTTACATACACTTACTCTGATTATCGGGAGAAACTGCAGAAGGTCGCAGACACGGATCCGGTCTTCAAAAACGAAAGTTGCGATTATAAAGACTTTTGCAGCAACAAAGGCGTAGTTTTACAGCTTACATAAGCCTTTACCAGCACATGTATGCAGCATCATTAACCGAAAACGAAATCATGCCTTCCTTGGACCAAAGGGTACCAAACAATGCAACTTCAGTTTCGCAGTTTTAGTGCAACGTTGTAATGCAACTTCATTTTCATCGTTTTAATGCAACGTCTTACTGCAACTCCATGTTTGCAGTGTTAAGTGCAACGTCATTTACACAGTTTTAGTGCAACTTCTTTTTATAAAGTGATGTCACAGCTGATCCTGCTCAGAGAATATTCCTTCCATATGGAATATCACTAATTTTGTCACAGCCTACAGAACAATATCAATCCTTGAGTGTATAATGTGAACGAACAATTGTTCCCAATTCATGTGTTCTCATGACAAACTTTCATATTTTGTGAACACACTTAACAGACTGGAAAGTACAATCAGTATGCTACATTAGACAGTGATAATATTTACGCCATACGGACAGTGACAATCATGCACCTTAATTAGTCCTTGGACATACTTGGAGAGACAGAATATTTCCATACCTATAGGGCGTGTCATTATGTATATAATTTAATGTATAATTTTATTGTTAAATGTTATTGTTATCTCTGTTTATATATGTATACTGTGCATAATTTGTAACCCTTTTTTTTTTTTTTTGGTAGTTTAAGCATTTGAAAAAGAAACTTGGTTTCTTTTCCCTTGTTTGGGGGAAGCCAGTGTCGTGGGACAGTATTGGAATTTTCCTGTCGCCACTTCACTTCTAGAAAGTATTACCCCCCCCCCCCCCCCTCTCTCTCTCTTTGGAAACGGTTTAACATTCCATGGCTATGAGTAAGAGACCAGCTGCAGTGGTGAGAAAATGGCAAAGGACGCTATCTTATTTTTAAATAAAATGGACACCTGCAAGAGGGCTAGAGCCCCCCAATTTTTAGCCAACCCTTTGGAAGGGGCCAAATCCAGTGATTCGAGGGAGCCCGGCCGCGTCACTGAATTTATGGGTTTTCGAACCTATAGCGGCCAAGCGTCAGCTATGGAGCCCGGCCAGGGGGCTGTCCGAGGTCCCGACGAGGAGAAGAAGAGCGGAGAGAGAAGGGAGTTGGTAATTTTAAAGGTTAAGTGCTGGTCGTCTAATAACCGACGGATGAGTGCCACCTCGATGCCGTCCTGCCAGTACCTAAAAGGGGTAAGTCCTTTTGTCCTCTCCCACTGCAGACTGAGTATCAGAGAATATAATTAGAATTTAATAAGGAAGTTAACTGCCTAACTTGAGGGCTATTATGATATTTAATTTAACTAGAGAGGGGGAAATGATCAGATCGATCATTATCCAATACCTACTTAGCGAATGTAAATATGTTCTATGTAATTAAGATGACATTTTGTGGTTTTTTAAATTTTAAGTAACATGTTTTGAATATAAGTATTTTAAAATAAAAGCTTTATTAACTTTTAATTAGTATTTATTGTGTGTTCTCGTGATGCATTTTCTAATTAATCAGAACCTGGAGATATGCTCGGTAATCGAGCAAGTGGCGTGCAGAAATACGATTAACGGCCAATGTGTAATTGTAAGATTTCAGCGGAGCCACGCCACAGGCATTGTCTTCTCTTAAAAGCACAGCAGAATACTATCCTAAAATGGACTATTACTATTCTATTAAAATTCCTAAACTACTATTCCATTCTTTTAAAAATGTATTTCTTGGGAATATTTGGTGCAATAATCTATAATGCAGATCTATTTATTCTCAGTGTAAGTATGATTTGCAGCATGTTGTTACCAATTGTGCTGTTAAATTGAAAAAAAAAAAGTTTTCCAAATGAGCTAAATTTTACAAATTTATTCTGAAGTTTTTTTATGAATGTTTACCCATTTACTGAAATTTGATGCCAATTTACTTAAATCCCTAATTATTTTGTTAAAATTGTATGATAATAGTTAGAAAATGTTAATTACAAGCAATATTTTGATGAGGTAAAGTGAAGGATTGTTGCAATTATATATATGTAACAATGCAGTTTCCAAATAGCATTGTAACCCTGAAGGAGTTACACCATTGTTCTTGTAAATCATCACTTAAAAATAAAAAGCAAAATATCATTTTAAGTTTACTGAAATATATTCAAAAATACGAAACAGTTCAAAGAAACACTAGACAAGCATAAGCACAACAATTAACTGTTTTACAATTAATCGTTACATTGACTGTTACACAACAATTAACTGTTATTTCACAAGAAAAGAAAGGGGAGATTATATGTATTTCACAAACTAACCTTAGGTATTTACAGACAGGTTCACTAACAACCTGCAGAACAACGCCTGTCCGGTCCAACACTCTTAAAGCTTTGATGGCAGAAATATATGCTGTCAAGATATCTGAAGTATTGACTCCTGCTCAGAAAGAACGTAATGAGCAATAAGTGTACACATAAAAAATTATTACAATCATAGACTGTAGAACTCACAATATCTCATAAGATTCTATAATTAAAAAAGGAATTATAAGCTTTTAATTGCTACCATATTAATTCAGCTAGTACTCATTTTTAAAGAGCAAAATTTAAATTACACAGATTTAATGAGTATGTAAAAACAATGAAATATCTAAAAGATACAAATCAGAACTAAAGGAAAAACCTTTACTTCGTTCATGGATAGATCTAAGAGTAGAAAATTTGTATGAAATAGGTTGTGTGTGCGGGGGGGGGGGGGGGGGGGTGCACATTAAACAACTTAAGAGACATTCACAATGAATACATCTTTTCCATAAGTTGGGAACCACATAAATAACAAGCTTTCAACCTTGGCAGCTTGAACAGATTAGAACAAAAATATCCTATGAATGTTCTTAATGAAAGGGATTGGGTAATATGTTCCTATGGAAAGGAATATACCCCCAAGAAAAAGATAAGAGTTCCTAGAATGTGGTGCTTGAACCAAAATTTCTTAGGGATATGTGAGTGAGCTGCTAGGCTGTGTGTAGGGTTAAAGCAAGCATAGATTGGGATCCATTCTCTTATTTCAGATTACATTTACGGCCTTACAGTTATGGCCCTCATAACCCTCTTGGCATGTCCTAACCCTTGCTCAAATTATAATATAAAGTTTGCTACCGAATGGATTTAGCAAAGAAATTAGTGGGTTCTGAGATAACTGGGTTCTATTGTACTTTCTATTTGTGTTCATATATAAAATAAGAGTGATTTGTTAAAGAAGGCTAAGTAATAAAGAGCCAGCAATGATTTTACTTGCCCCATTGAATACAAAAGGTTTGAGCATTGGTATAAATTTGCGGTGTCAATGCAGATCCACGAGTCTGGCAGTCCACTCTAGAGAGCTTTCACCCTGGGAGTAATTTCGAAATAGGCTAAAATTGTCATCTACTTACCCATCAAGTACATGGATGAAATTAGTGTCAAATGATAGGGTTTTACGTCCCATTAAGTCCGGCTGTTGTTCCAGATGGCAGGTTGTATGTCAGACGAATCAAAAGTCGAAAGTTTAAACATTTATACTTTAAAACTTAATGCTTAGAATTCAACAACATTTTATAATTAAAGCTTTAAAAATATGTGCATTAAGATTATGTTAAAAACTTGGTATGCTACAATTCACATTTTTTTACCAAAATTTAAAAAAAAATTATCAAGATACAAAACTTTCATTACAACATTTCTTTTGGGTTATCCTACTACATATCTTAAAGCAAAAACAATATTAATAAGTAAATATTTTAGTGAGATATAGTTGAAAATCTCTTGGGACAAATTAACATTGAAAAGCCCAAACTTTTGTTGTTAACCATTAGAAAAGTTTCCATCATAAAATAATAAAGCTTTTTTATCTAGGTGTTATTTAATGTAACAAATCGTTTGGTGTACAAAAATATCATTTTAAATCAACTTATTTTTCATTTCTTATCCCAATTTATCCCATCAACTCACTGAGTTCATGAATAAAATTCATGTCATTCATTAGCTTTTTACAAGAGAAATGCAAATCTACAAGCATCCATCAAGATGACAGAATGTTTGCTTTTTCAATCAAGCACATTACAGCAGAAAATAGCACCTCCATATCCTGATTAATAGCATCTTTTCATTTATATTTTTTACAAATTAATTGACCTTCTATATATAATTCACTGTACTACTGACGTAACCCCTTTCTATAATTTAATTATCTATAAAATTACTTTCCATTTTCTAAATTTCTCCAGTTATTTATACAGTACATTTTGCCCCAGGTTTTGAACTGTAGGTTGTAATTTAATATAGAAAGAAAAGTTGCTCTTTGAGGTCAAGTTTTAGACCATACTTCAGCTATAAATTTCGGAACCCGTTTTATCCCAATTGAGTATGTGATAAAGTATATGGGTCTGGCGCACTGGATAGAACTAACAATTTCAGTCTTCCAAACAAAAAGATCTCATTATGAGATTTGAACCACTTTTATTTTAAGCAGTAATAAAATTCAGTTGAAAGTAGGAGTCAGCAGCATTAACACTCGAGAATTTATAATTGCACCAAATTAGCTCAAAACTTGGAAGAATCAATGTGCAAGGCAATGTTACTGAATTTTTATTACATACTGTATTCTATCAGGGGGAGGGAGGGTTACCCTCTTCAAAATACTAGACAGAAATATTTCATTTCAATCAGCATTTTAACTTTTGGAACTAGTACTCATGTCAGTCAGAAATGAATGCAGGCGTCATTGAGACATTTATCGATTATATGGTATCATCCATTGTATAATGTTGATACATCTCAACTCCTTGTATTCAATCTTAAATAAAAGCCTAAGACACTTAAATAAAAACCAAGCAGTTTCTAAAGGAACTGAAAAGTTTTGATACTAGCAACTTGAAAACATGTTCAAGAGTTCGTTGGCAAAAGCATCTATGCATAAATAATTATATATGCAGAATTTAGAATCATGGTGTTATACAAAGTCCACCTTTATATGACCCAGAAAACATTAAAGCTCTTATGAAATTAATTTTAGCTCTTTTGGTTTAAGGCAAGAACATATTGTCTTTTAACTATATGTAAAAATGAGCATAGAATGTTCTTTTTTATCTTTCGAAATCGGTTGATACATTATGCTTTTATTAAGTTAATAATAAAACAAAGTATTTTAATTTTCAGATAACTATAATTCAAATAACTATATTTTAAAAGAAAAAAAATCCATTAAAATATTTCATTTAATTCCCTTAAAAAAAATAAAAAAAATATAAATATATATATGTTCTTGTTATACAAAATTATCTGTGCAGGCAAATTTAAAGAATAAAACACCCTGTTCTCATTTGTAAACTACAAAAATATGAAATTTGGTCAAAATATGCAGAAATAATGACTCTGAAATGGTATCAAAAGTTATTACTATAATTTGTTTTTATTCCACTGCAGCAATCATTTAAACACATTTAAAAATATATGAATTTACAAATCCTTTTATCAAAATAAAACAGATAGTTTAAAATACCAATTAATAAATCTTATCCCATGGCTATAACTGATATAACACAATCAAAAATATAATACTGTTCCTCTATAAAATTTATTTTTCTATCATTTTCTTTATAATTTAACATTAGAACGATGGAAGCAGTCATTTTGACCGCATAACTACTTTGAGAAACGATTCCTCCAAAACAGCTAATCCCAGCCCATTGAAATTTTATGACTTTTCTTATTTTCTTAAAATTATTGAAAACACAGAAGAAAATTATTCTAGGTTTTATAATAAGAAAACAAACCAACGATCTTCCTAGAATGACGGTAGCAGTCAAAATGACCGCTAGAGGGATTTCACATGATGATGCAATCCGACTGTGGCATTGCGCTACTGTAAGCAATAAGAATGATTTTATCAGCCTTTTAGCATTATTCGGCGTGTTTCAAGAACGAACAACAACTGTGCCCGTGTTGGATATAGATTATTGCATAAAATTTTGGCATGATGTCTAGAAGCAACTGACTACTGATGAGTGTCTACAACTTTTGCAGAAACTTAGCGAGAATTTCAGTGATTTCGCGGCCATAAATGCCTGGATTTTATTTCACACATGCAATTCTTCGCAAATTGTACAACGGTGCTATATTTTGAATCTTGTGAACGAATTGAAATCCGCGTACTGTGTTACCAAGCAACGTACAGCAATCCTCCCTTGCAGAAAGGTAGCGAAAAGTAACAAACATCGTCAGTGTTCATTCTGCCGTACTAAAACACAAGATTTGTGTTCATCATGTGATAAGCCCACCTGTGGAAAATGCCAAGACAGGTGCATCAAGAATGCTTATTGCAAAAAATGTGTCGAAGAAACATCCTAAATGCTGTAATTATGATGTTTTTGGTTTTGAATTAAAGGTATTTTGTATTTTTTCTATGGCAGTCAAATAGACTACTGCCCATCATTCTAGGTAGTTCAAAATATCCATTGTTCTAGTGTTAAATCAGATAAATTGAATAAAAAACAGTCTGCTGTATAAGCACATTTGATTATTTTACACCAGGTGTGGCCTTTTTGGGAAGAGTGCCACTATCTGAAAAAAAAAAATTATGCGTGCCACTTCCAACTTTTCTAACATACTAAAAAATATAAAAAGATGAAAAAATGTTATTTATAGACTGATTATGGGAGTTTTATGCAAATAGCACATTTTTTTTCATGTAAGTCTGAGTAGTAAAGATTTAAAAAATAATATAATAAATAAAACAAAAGTACAAACTTAGGTTTTATTGTTAATAAACATTTTTAAAGGTTCAGTCAGTTAGGTTATGTATAAAATAAAAATGAATAACTTGAAACATTTAATTCTAAATAATTATTAAACAGTCAGTACTTAATGTGGCTTTTGAATTTGTAGTTTTTTTACCAAGTCATCTATATTAGGATTAGTTCTTGAAGATGCTAACAAAATTAGGTGTTTTAGGTGTATATCAGTTAATCTTGAATGATATTTTGATTTTATTTTCATAATAGAAAACATTTGTTCAAACTTATGTTGCCGGCCACACATTAAACTGCCGTTAACCTCAGGGTCGGCTGTGTGGTCTGGGTCTTCAACAAACATATGTTGATCCATACCTACAACAATATCTGACAGCCAAATCGTGTAAATTTAGAAAATTGCTTGTTGGTACAAATTTCCAAAATTCAATATAATTTGGATCACTTGTAGTTGAAATAAGTTCCTTATATTTGCTTTTCAGTGTAGTATGGTGCTGTAGGTCAATAATTTCGATTTGGATTTCAGGTGGGTAACAATTAACATCTTGTAGAGAAATTGAAAAAGGTTTTGTGAAAAGATCAGCATTTTTTTTATCATCTTAAAAATCATGAAACCTAGCACTGAATGAATCATGCAAAATGGATATTAAATTTTTAAATCCATCATAGTTCGGAGCATTATTGACTTTGGTAGCTAGTTCCTGCATTAATGTGAAATGTGTTAATCTTTTTTCTCCAAAATTGAACAAAAAAGCAAAAGTTTGTTCACAAAATAAGATATATGACCAACTAGGGTAGGAAAAATACAATCTTTTCCCTGTAATCTTAAATTTAAATTATTTAAATGTTCCATAATATCGGTGAGAAAAGCTAAATCCCATAGCCAATTTTCATTCTTGAGTAGAAAGCACTCACTGAGCAGTTCATTCTTTTCCTCCAGATATTTTAAAACACACTTCCTCAAAGAAAAGCTCCAGATATTTTAAAACACAAGTTAACCCTCCGGGAAAAGCTCACGAAATCGTCATCGATTCAGAGCTTGAGCTCGTATTTTATTGATACAGAGTGCTACAGGGTCAACAACAAAAGACAGGTTTAAGTCCTTGGCACAAAGAGCTTCTTGATGGATAATACAATGATACTTAAAAACTTTTCTTCCCAAATAACTTTCAAGCAATGTAACAAAACCTTTTATCCTGCCAAAAATGCAAGGCGCTCCATCTGTGCAAACACTATCTAATTTTGTCCACTCTACTTTGTTAACTTCAATTACATTTTTAAGTTCTTTAAAAATGTCCTCACCTGTAGTTAAAACTAGTTGGTGCAAATCAAGAAGTTCTTCCACAATATCAAAATTATCATTCGTGTAACACACAATTATGCTTAACTGCGCATTGTCTGTGATGTCACAGCTTTCATCCAAAGTTAATGAAAAGTATTTGCAATATTGTAGTCCAGAGACAATTTGTGTGCCAACATCCTGGCCCATGTCATCTATACAAAGCATGATGGTATTTCTAGACAAAGCTATTTTATCAACCATATTTTTGACGTTTATATCACCGACATTTTGAGCAAATATTAAAAGGCTATTTTTTATTATTTCCTCTCCGTCAGAATAGGCTTTTTTTCTTGTTGGCTAACAACAGAGAAAGTTCATAAGAAGCCTTCACCATAGTTTCCATTTCATCATTTCTCTTCTGGAACAAGGATTGTTGGCCAGCTAAAAACTTCTTTTTTAATTTAATAAATTCCGTTAGCAAGAGTGATCCGACAGGATATTTGCTGTTGAAATCACTATGCAGTTGTTTGAAATGTCGGTCCATGTTAAATTTTTTCGGCACTGCTACACAAATTCCACATATCAAACAAACAGGCTTGGAAGTATTTTGATTCGCAAACAAAAATTGTTCTTCCTAGACAGTTTTAAAATCGTGAATTGCAATATCCTCTTCATATTTTCTTTTCAATGTCAAAGGTTTACTCATGGACACAGTGAAAATAAAATTTTTAAAACAACGACGCTCGACGCCATAAATCTAAAAAAAGCTTAAAAAAAAGTTTAAAAAAAGCTTAACGTCTTGCTCGGCAATTTAAAATCAACTGCGCCAGACAGCCTGAGTGTCGCACTCGCTCGAGAACGAACAACCATAGCAAGACACAACGGCGCCAAAACATGGGCTCGTCCCATTACCGCATCGTTGTACTGGTGTCAAGCAGTGCCGCTTTCCGGCACTGTTGTATTCAGTAGCGTATGAGTAGGGTTTTCATGGATTTTGGTAAAGTTCCTGAAGACGACATTACTATTTTTTCAAATTTTTTAATTTTTCAATAAGTCTTCGCGTGCCACTGTTAAAACTCTGAAGTGCCACACCGTGGCAAGCATGCCGTGGGTTAGCCACCCCTGTATTACACACTGAAAATAATTTAATTCCATTGCTAAATAACATATCAAATATTCAAATAAAATTTCGTAAAAAAAAGATAGTCTGCATAATGTTCAGGGTGAGTACACTTTCCTTTCAAAAAATTTTAAGCACTTTTTAAGGACTTTCAAATACCATGCAATTATTTTTCAAGGACATCATTTCTTCCATATTATGAAATTGTATGCATTTCTGGAAGGAAAAATCATTGCAAACTAACATTATTGTTTAATGTTGAGCCGTTGAGAAAATTTTTGAGAAAAAACAATGTTGTTTAGGAAAATTTCAGTGACAGCGTAACTGCTGGGGAAGTTTTCAGAGAAAGCAGAACTTCTCAGAAAAATCACAATGCTGTGAATCTGCAGAACACTTTCAACCCTGCCTTTTTCAAGCACTTTTAAGGACTTAACCAAGAAAATGAGAATTTTCTAGTACTTTCAAGGCCTTGAAAATGTTACTCTGAACTTCAAGTACTTTCCTAATTTTCAAGCATTCGTATGCACCCTGAATATCATTTCTATGGAAGAAAAAGCTTAATTTTGCATTTGCCATTACTATCTCAACAATGGTCCTAGAAACTCAAAACATGGTCAGGGTTATTCGCAGAGGAGTAAAGAAAGATTTTTTAAAATCTATCAGAAACTGTGAACTTGTACGCAAAACAAACCGTTAATTTTATATATAACGTTTAGATCTTGGAACAAACCTGGATGCAGCAGACGAGTCTCTAATGATGACTTCAGTGACATTATCAGCTTAGATCTCATGTTAGTGATCTCCAAACACTCCTTCAAATCCTCCAGTGCATCTTGAGATTCGGGAAACTCAATGATGATATCAAAGAGTTGATCCATTCTTACAGCAGCAAATGCTTCATAAAGAATATTTAACAACCGGTCCTGAAATAAATGCATCACACAAATAAAAATGAAAAATCTATAGGGGAAAAAAATAAGCAAATGGAAGATTAAAAATTAAAATTTTCTTCTATTATTTGAACAGTAACATTTCAATATATGCAGGGGCCTGTCCAATATTTTTTTTTACATTCCTTGCAAAAATAAAAACAGTGGTGAAAATTCTTTTAACAAATTCACTTTTTTTGCGTGTCATTTTTTAACTTATCATATTTTAACTTGTTATATTTTGTGTGTTCATACTTATGATTTATACTAGAAAATGCACTCGTCATTGCCCAGGATTTAAAGCAGGAATTAATTGAATTCATTCAATTTTTCAAAAGGTAGTCGTGCCCCAGTCACTTTATTAATAAAATTAAATTCTATCTCAGAGAATCTTCATCAGAACTTTGCCATTTTCTAGCATAATACTCATAATGATAATATAATAAAATTATTAAAAGTATTAAAATGATATATTTTAAACTCACAAAGTTAGAAAAATGATACATAAAATCCACTTTGCTTTAAACAGCTGTTTCTCCATCTCGACAAATATACCATTTCATTTTTAAAATTTGCCCGGAATAAAACTGATTTTAAAGTTGAAATTTCGATGGATTTTTGGCTTTAAATGTTTATAACTTTATAAATCTCACCTAACTTTATAAATCTCACCTAAGTACATCCTCTATGGACCTGAAATACCTATGTAGCACATTTTGTCACTGTCCAATGCTTCGATTTTCTACTACAGATGGTATGTATACACACAGACATATTTTTTTGTGTAAATATTATATGACTGATTAAACTTTTGTAAAGAGCCTATTTGTAGGAATTACTTTTTCCATTAATATAAAATCTCTTGATTTAGTATTTTGTGAAATCTAGAGTTTGAAGATGATTTCAGATCACTTCTAAAAAAACCTCTGACAGGATTGAACAATGTAATAACTAAAATTCTTTGTACAAATTCAAAATACGATAATTCACTGAAATGCCCTGGGAGCACAATAAGATGTTTATAAAAATTAACAAAATCATTAGAAGTAATTTATTTTAAATTTGGAACTTCAGTTAATTTTTATTTTCATTGAAAATGAAACAAAAGAAAAATATTTTTGTTAATTATATATTAAAACAATCCTTTATAAATTTAATAAAATAATAAGATGCAAATACATTAAATTCTATTTTCTTTTCCCTCTTGTGTATCTTCCAATTTAGTAATCTGAATATAATATACAGGGTGTCCAGTGCTATCGGTGCCGCCCAATGGTTATTTTCTCAACCGTTAGTCACAGAGATACACTTCTAATTGCAAAAATGTTTTAAATTCAAAATCTATTATCTTAGAAAGTTTAAATCAATAAATGCATTTCTGAAAGAAATACGAAATATAAATTTTTATACAGTCCCCCGGTCCTACCAATTATATTTAGGAAAATTATCCTCATACAATTTTATGCAAAATAAAAAAAGAAATCATCCTTTTACGACCAAAATTGACCGACTTATAGCTGTTTAAAGTTGGAGCACTTTATGTGCTGAGAAATGGTCAATACGGTCCCTCATTGGTTAGTTGCCTGAAACAGGACATTTTTATGCGTGGAAAAGCGACTTAAGTCATAAAGTTTAATGCTTCATAACTCAGTGAATTTTGGTCGTAAAAGGAAGATTTTTTTTTATTTTGCATGAAATTGTATGAGGATGATTTTCCTAAATATAATTGATAGGACTGGGGGACCATATAAAATTTTATATTACGTATTTCCTTCAGAAATGCATTTATTGATTTAAACTATTTCTAAGATAATAGATTTTAAAATTTAAAACATTTTTGCAATTGAAAATATATCTCTGTGACTAACAGTTGAGGAAATAGCCATTGGGCACGGATAGCACTAGACACCCTGTATATAGAAACAATGTATCGAAAGACTGGAAAATGATTGCTTGTGAAATGGTTAATGTGAAAAATTTCTCACATTTTAAACAACCTTATTAATCTAGTACTGTTGCATTTGCAAACCCTTTCAGGATTCTATCAAAACACATTTCCATTTTCAAATGAAAATATAAACAAAAATGACTATTATATTTTTTCAAAGTTATAACTAAAAATGTAAAAATTACACTACAAACAAGATAATAAATATAATGAACAATTAAAATTGAGTTCTTAGCTGTAAAAATAAAGAAATTTCAGTAAATTAAAATCTAAAAAATAAAGATACACCATTTATTAAAAATCGAAAATTTCAAATATATATACTATATAAAAGTGTTTTACCTTGTACTCAGATAGCAGCTTTTTGGTGTTAATATCTCCATAAGAATCCCAGTAAAAAGAAGATAGCCAAGTAATAACTGTACCATCAAGCCACTAAAGTATAAACAGAGAGAGAGTACAAACTCATTGAATAGAAATAAAATAGCAATGTTCCACCAAAAACAAAACACATAAAAAACTAACCAATTTTAGGACATTTAGGAGAGGAACTTCAAAATTGCCTTTGCAAGATTCATGTATGTGCTTCTCAACAACATCTTGAGCTACATTTATGGGAACGTCTCCTACAACAGTCTGAAAAAATTGCAGCTCATACCTGAAATTAGGTGTAACAAATTTAAAATTAAACAATAAAAATGATACACTGATTCACATAAAAGAAATGCAATGATTACAAAACTTTCTTCCAATACAAAAAACTTAACAAAAAAGGTATTATGATGCAGTTTGTTTGCTAGAAATGCTTGACTGATCACTATTGATAAACTAGTCAGAAGAAACTATTACAATGGCAGTAATCACATTGTCGGTTGCATATTTTGGAATTTCTAATAAAAATTCACTTTGGAGATTGCTAATAGAGATTTCTAACATTTCAATTAATGTCTAAATAAAAAATTGTAAAACTGAAAAATAAAACTTAATTGAAAAAAAGGTATCAACTGGGTTCAAAGGAAAAATGCCTTCTTCAGGATGCCACCTCCATCAAAAAAATAGATTTTGCATGTCCCAAGTAGTCTGGTGTTACCATCTAGAAAAAATATAATAACTAATAGTAAATACTACCCAACACATTCTCTTTCATTACCAGACCAAAATGAGTAGAAAAAAAACAAACTCGAACCAAAAGGTATGTATACTTAAATAGTGGATTATTTAATCCAAGACTTACGTTATATATATCGTTCAGTTTCTTCTATTTGTGCCCATTTTGTCTTTTTGAGTTTAGATTTATTAGTTGTCTAGTGTTATGCCGGGTTTTAATGATGCTACTTTAATTAATAGTTCAAAATTCTTGTTTTTCCCCTTTCCTTTCAAAATTCTAAATTAATTTGATGTATTGAATATTTCGGCGATTTACCTCCTTTTAACATTAATTTGTTATCCTTTTCATGCCTTTCACTATTCAAAATTATGCGCAATGTGTCTACAAACGCTAAATATCTTTTGCTAACCCTCTGGTGTTCCCTTTCGGCTTTTTAATTTAATTTCATTTACGAGTTTGCGAAAAAAAGACGCATTTTAAGTGAAATTTGACCCTTCTCGACTTATCTTCGAACACCTGCAGGTATGGTTGCCTCACGGCATTCCGTAAGGGTGTGTCACTGTGTGGACTCGTGGTAGCCAGCTTGGCGGAAATTTCACGCCTCGCGGTTCTTGGTGAAGCATCATATTTATTCCACGGTGTATGCTTAAGCACTCTGTGTGAGGCACAATGTTTTCACTCACCAAGTTTGGCGGCTCTTGGGAACCGAGAATTCTGTTGGCAGCATTCGATTCTGAGCAGCTGTTTGTGAAGGTGGTAACAAGATTTTTTGTATCTTGGGTTGGGACCCTTGCAAAGGGTACCCGTGACCCACGGCGATATGTAAATGGGTAATACTTGGTGCTCCGGCTGGTCTTCGCTGTTTTTAATGAAAGTTTTACAGAAAACCAACTAAGTTCTGTAACTCATCATCACATTCCAAGTAGGGAGATATTTCTCCCCTTTCAGCTTCGCTACATATCGGCTTTTGAATTGTCATTCGTCAGGTTGGGCCAACAAAGATTTGTCCAGAAACAGTATTTTTGGAAAGCCTTTGATGCTTCAAAATTCTCATAAGACCAATTGGCCTTATTCCAGGCCAACTCAAGTGTTTCGCAGTGATGTGATTTTGCTTTATGAACAGGCCCACTCAAGTGTTCCGCGGCGAGGAGTTTTATCTATTCTTTCAATAAATACCTCATTACAAGTGATCCAGTGATGAGTACTGTGGTGCTTCCTCTTCATATTTTTCTGTGCTCCCACATATCTGCTGTATACGATTACTGTACACGTTTACATTTTTTTTTACATTTTCTTCATTATCTACACACTTGAAACTTCTTTAAACAGTGCTCAAGATTTGCCTAATTCAGTGTCTGATGAATATTTTCTTTGAACAATACAATTTTTACAGATGCCAAGGCCTATCAATTTTATGATTCTGTTTTTTTAAGTCCGGGGTGTTGAAATTTTGTTTTAGTAATAGGTGAAATTTTTATTGAATACAAGATCAGTGAACCCTTAAGCTTGAAGTTTATAAAATTTATATTTGTGATTTTGATCCGATCATTGGGAACTGCAAGTGGGAATTTAGTGTTCCCTTATTATTCTAAGTTGTATTATTATGTACATCAATAATTTGTTCTTTGTTATTTTTATCCTCAATATTAATGTTGGTGGACAGCTTATCAAAGGCCTACTAAAAATAATGTTGCTGGACAAATCTTTGTCGGTCCAACCTGACTAATGATGATTCAAAAGTCGATATTTAGCGAAGCTGAAAGGGGAGAAATATCTCCCTACTTGGAATGTGATGATGAGTTACAGAACTTAGTTGGTTTTCTGTAAAACTTTCATTAAAAACAGCAAAGACCAGCCGGAGCACCAAGTATTACCCATTTACATATCGCCGTGGGTCACGGGTACCCTTTGCAAGGGTCCCAACCCAAGATACAAAAAATCTTGTTACCACCTTCACAAACAGCTGCTCAGAATCGAATGCTGCCAACAGAATTCTCGGTTCCCAAGAGCCGCCAAACTTGGTGAGTGAAAACATTGTGCCTCACACAGAGTGCTTAAGCATACACCGTGGAATAAATATGATGCTTCACCAAGAACCGCGAGGCGTGAAATTTCCGCCAAGCTGGCTACCACGAGTCCACACAGTGACACACCCTTACGGAATGCCGTGAGGCAACCATACCTGCAGGTGTTCGAAGATAAGTCGAGAAGGGTCAAATTTCACTTAAAATGCGTCTTTTTTTCGCAAACTCGTAAATGAAATTAAATTAAAAAGCCGAAAGGGAACACCAGAGGGTTAGCAAAAGATATTTAGCGTTTGTAGACACATCACGTATAATTTTGAATAATGAAAGGCATTAAAAGGATAACAGATTAACATTGAAAGGGAATAAATCGCCAAAATATTCAATACAACAAATTAATTTAGAATTTTGAAGGGAAAGGGGAAAATCAAGAATTTTGAACTATTAATTAAAGTAGCATCATTAAAACCTGGCATAACACTAGTACTAATAAAGGGTATCCAACGTATCCTCAAAACAGCTGTATGATGTATTGTTATTCCATTTGTGTTTAAATATTTGCTTACGTTTTCCTTTGCACAAAGTGTTTTTTACCTAGCAATCTGTTATAAGGTGCTTTCATTCAACAACTGATTATATAAAAATGAGTTGATAAGCATGCAAGAAATGGTTGGTTTAATATTCGAGTACTATCTATAACACACACCTTCTTTATTTATAGTTTGAAAGAATATATTAAGAAAGAAAAATAGGCATAGATGAATAAATATCTTCTGCTTGAAATCAGAAATCAAGTAAGATGAAATTTAATGTGAATTGTGTAAATGAATAGATCCATATTTATAAATGTGCTCAGTGCAGTTGGTTTAATACCCATATCTTTTCTCTTGAGTACATTAGGTATGCAGAGTGGTCACAAGAAATTCATTTTGAAATCTCCTGATATTTTTCTTGATAATTCCTCAATATTTTCCCTGATAATTCCCTGAAATGTTCCCCCTCGAAGGATGTTTATCAAGGTCATGTTGCCTGTTGATGAAAACTCTCCCTCCAGTCTCTTGTTCAGAAGTATATTTAAAGGATATGAGTGATGGGTCTTGTGATGCGATATAAAAACTGTGTCATTATGGAATGAACAAGCATTGCTCATTCAACCAAAAGAAAAGAAAACTATACGGTCGGAAAATGAAAAAAAAATTACCGAAATCCACAGTTTTCCTGACTTTCAATGGAATTCCTTGATTTTTCCAGAAGCATAAAATCCCCTAATAATTCCAGGTTTTCCAGGTCTGTGGTCACCCTGAAGTATGTGATGCAAAAGTAAGTTTGAAAAAGATTTCAAATACCAAATAAAGGATGGTCTCTAAAAATTTCAAGAAAAGAAGCTTATATACTTATTGTTTACCCATATTACACTGTCATAATTTTTGTTTGAAAGGCAGTGGAATAGCACACAAAAAGAGTCCCATCCATTGTCAGAAAAGAATTAAAAGAATCAATTGATATCGCATTAAAATCCTTTTTCTAGATTACATGATCTTTTAAGATTGCTCCTTAATACTATTAATATATATTTTCTCATGAATACATCCTTTTCCTTATGGCGGTACAACAGTTGTACCACTGAAATTCTCTTGAAACTCTCAATCTTCTGAAAACTTGAAGAATACCTGCAGCCCTTCCTTCAAGTTTCTCCTGACTGAAGGGGGAACGAGTTACAAACAAAAGACAAGGTCATTGAAGGTGTTTATTTAGAGGGGTGGAATTTTCAGTTATTCTGCCGTTATGGAGTTGAAAAAATGGATTCTTGGAGCAGTAATGTAAAGGTTAAATAGGCAAACATATTGTAGGAAATTGCTTTTAAAATTTACAGCTATTTAACAAAACAAAATATTATGCTTAAATGCAAGCGTGAAATGTAATTTGTTTAACTAGTAAACAAAATCAGAAAAATTCAAAATACCATAAAATATTTCAAAAAATGTTTGCAAAGAAACTGCGAAAAGAAAAATCTCTAATCGAAAATACAAATATCAATATTTTGAATATAATTAGCTTCACTTAAATTTCAAATAAATTCAAGAAATAAATTAAACAATTATCTATAAGATATGCAGTTCTGTATCTGTATGCCTATCATATAAAATAACAAGATACTTACAATTTCTTGATAGTAACATGAAATGACTCTAAATATGGCTCACAACAGCACTGTTCTATATTATTATTGCAAAAAAAACACTGTAGTACAGGTTCTTCTTCTGAAATAAACAATATGTGGAAATTGTTGAATTCATCATATTTTATACAGATTTTTTAAAATATGATAAACATTAAAAATCGTTTTACAAGAACCTAATATGACATGTTAGGTTCTTGTAAAACCATTCAGTTATTTATTACGATTCTGTAGTAAGGAAAAAACAAACTATGAACCCTGTTAACAAGTTGGCTGTGTTCATGTGCTTTAACTCTAAGCTGTTGATCTGACAATCTTGAGATTTGGTATACAGGTGCAGATTGGTAGCCTAATAACAACAATTTTGGAAACATTTAAAATTCAAAAGAGATGGTGAGAAAGAAAGTCAGTTAAAAAATAATTAGCGTAAAATGTGGTGAAAATTATATAATAAAAGTATTGGAGTGACATATCAAAAAATTGGCACATTGAGGTTAAGAGAAAAATACTAATTTTTATTTTTATTTTTAAAGTGTGTGTGTGGGGGGGGGGGGGGGGGAGAGAGAGCATAAAAACAGTACATATTTTAATTGCAGAAAAGTAATAAACAAACAATTATGAAAAAAATGTCAGAGATAGTCGCATCATTTTAACCCACACATAAGAAAAGTAACAATGATATTTCAAAGTTGATTAGAAAAAGAGGTGGGTACTAAAATATATGGAGTTGAAATTGAAATTACAATAACAATATTAAGTGGGGCATCAAAAATTTGGGCACACTAAAATTAGAGTAAAATACTGTATTTTTAAGGTCACTAAAAAAAGAGGTGGTAAAAAAGCAGTTTTTCATCTTTACTTAATTACGTAAAAAGTAATGAACGAACAACATGAAAAAGTTTTCAGAGATGCATCTTTCAATCTAAATACTCCCAAAATAACATAGGTGCTTCATGCTGATTAGAAAGAGGGTTTGGGGTAAAAATTTTAATATAATAAAAACTATTCAAGTGGGGTATGAATAAATCGAGCATATTAATATTTGAAACTTTGCGAAAAATAATAATGTTCAACATTTTAACAATCACTAGGAGGAGAGAATACAAACCGGTGGTAAAAAAACAGTGATAAAAGTTTTCATTTTTACTAAGTTGTGGAAAAAGTAAAGAACTAATGAAAACATTATGAAATTAAGAACAACATTAAGAATTATGAAAACATTTTCAGATATATATCATTTCAACTCGAATACAGTGTAAAGAACATAAATGCTTCAAGTTAATTAGAAATAGAGTGAATAATGAAATGTGTATGCTGGAAGGCATTGAATTTTAAAAATAAATAAAAATACCAGTGTAAAAAATCAGATTTTGATTTTTTTTCTATAAGTACTACCAACAGAGTTGCAAGTTTTTATAAAATTCAGCACTTTATTTAAAAAAAAATAAGTTGCAAGCATGTCTAGAATCAATATTTTAGAAAATACACCCTGTAAAAATAATAAATAAAGTTATTTTGATGCATGAAACTTTCAATGTTTTAAAGTTTCATATATGGAAACAGTTTTAACATTACTTTCAGCTGTGTACTGTATTGCCATACAGTGCACACCTGACATATTCTGATTTAATATGTTTCTGGTAAACAAACACAGAGAAAAATAAAAATCACTAGTTATATATACTAATGACTATAAAGTATACTCTACCTTTAATATATTTAAATTTTGACTGGTACGATTTAAAAGCCTGTGAAAAGAATTCTACAAGAACAGCTCGAAAGTCAACAGGCCACTTAGCAAACAGAAGGCACTTAGCTATAGAAAATACTTCTGTCATCAGAGGCAATTTATTATTTTGCAAGCTTGTCTGCCCTTCAGGAGGTAAAGTGTGTATTTGTGTTAATAAATTATCTTGTAAACATTGCAGTTCATTAATAGCAGGTGCATAAGATTGCAGTCTCTCATAAAGAACGTTTAGAGCATCTGGAAACTTCCAAAATGTTCCTCGCTGACATGTTTGAAAGTGGTGCCAAAATTCAGGTATAATTATATTATGTAAATCGTCTTGAAATGACCTCAAAAACCAATCTCTGATAATATGGGACATTCCATTATGATGCATAACAGCAACTGCAGAAGAAAATTCTTCCCGCGATGGTTTGGAGACATTTGCCTGCAATAATTACATTTCAATAAATACAGGGAAAATTATCACAGAATTAGAAATTTCTCAGAACAACAGAAAAAAATAAATAAAACCAATAAATTTAGTGTAATACATATTACATTTCACAGGTTTGGTGTAATGTTTAAAGTACTTAGTGATTACCATAGGATTCTATCGATCAGTCCCTCAAATGTGACAGAAAATTATATAAATTGTAGAGGTGCACTTATTGAGAATTTTTTGCTAAAAGAAACAAGCAAAATTCCATCTATCTGCTCTCTTCGATGTGGTGGAAAATCATTAAGTACATAGGAGAGGAGACTCAGAAATGTTGGTTAAAAGAAACAAAGTATATTTTTATTAATAAATTTATCTTATTCAACAACAAAACTTTGTATTTTTTTATATTCAATGGGGGAGGGGGGACGGGGACTGCTTCACAGGATTTTTCAAAATTTCAAATTGATACAAAAAGAGGGTGAATCAATGGAATTCTACAGTACTTTTAATTCTGAACCGATGTATTATCATCTAATTTAATTATCTTCAGATGCTCAAGTTAAAAGTGGTACCTCAAGTATTATACTGACTGCATGACTTCTAAATTGTCACTTTTTTTGTGAACTATGTATTTATAGACGTCTATGAATAAATATGAACAACTTCTTTATTTTGTTTTACTTGAAATTCTTTTAGAGGCGATTTGAAAATTTAAAAACTTATATATTAATAACATATTAAATAATATTTTCAACATTTAGGATCATTTTCAATTTTTTTTTTTTTTTACAGAAAATTATCAATGATTTTTAATTTATTTTTCCAATTTGAAGTTTTCTCATATTGCACTTTTTCACTTTATTGAGTACCTTTTATAGGGCAGTCAGAAACAATATCGAATCTCCTAATACAGAAAATACTTAAAATCAATATATCTCTATTTTCAAGCAAATGGTAGGATCATACACAAGCTAGGAAATCAATGAAATTTCTACACCTATGATGAATACTTATTTAACAGCTGACATATATGGAATACAGACACATTTCTTCAAGAAAAATATGAAGTCGATTTATATACAAGATTCACTGCATATCATGTTGTTGGTGTTGAGACCCAGATTGTCCGACCTACCAAAAAGGTGTAAGGTAACTGTTTGGATGACCAGGAAGAGCCACCCAATTTAGACCGGAACCCAGTGAGGGAGGCATCCACAGGGACCATACCCTCCTTCCCCTGCCACCAACCTTTCGAAAGAACTTACGGACCCATATGTTTAACATGGTCATATTCTGCATGAACATGGCGGCAGCTTTGGCAGTGGAGGGAATCGAATCCGGGCTTACCGAGTGCAATTCCCGTACGCTAACCACTGGGCTACCGTGCCCTACTGCATATCATGTGTATTAAATGAAAACAGCAATCTCATGCAACTTACGCAGAAACAAATACACTGTGTCTCATGCGTCTTAACAAACAGTAACAGAGCATGAATAGAATTTCGATACAATGTCTACCCAAATAACCCATTACCAAGTTATTTTCTTTTCAATTGTCCACCAGACTTAATAAGTGCATAACATATTTTGAGTAATGTATAAAGTGAGAGCTGCTTTGTAGCGGATTGTTTTAGTAGCCACTATCTCCCCAAATTCCCTTCACTATTCACCACTGCCTCTTGAGCACAAAAATTAGAAAAGGACCAACAATTAAATTCAGCTGAGGCAATTCGGCAGCACACACAATCTGTCTCAACTTCACTCGTATCTACAAAAGAATAGAATACCATTACATAAGCTATGCTCACACATAGCACAAGCTTGCCAACTTAAGAACATTCTGGGACATTAAGCGACAAAAAAAGTTATATGTGTGTAATATAATTTTTTGGTACTCTTCCGTTAGCTGGGTACCAGATAAAAACCACCAAATAACAGCAATAACTCATCCAAACTAACAACTTTTAATGAGTTTATCTTTTAACATATATAGCAACCCTAAAACAAACCGTTTTTTAAAAAAGAAGTTTCTTTTTAGAAACACTAGTCACTTTTTAAAATGCTAAGATAGATTTTACTATCACTCGTATAATTTTGTGGACCCAACAACTGGATGCCACACCCAAACAATAGATCGGTTGTGGGGTTCTGCCAAATGGCGGAATAAACATTAACATGGAACTGCAAGAAACCATTTAGAATCTTATTTAATTGAATTTATGTGGCAACATTTGCATGCTAAAACAAATTTATTTTCAGCAATCGTAAACGAAATTTACAATTTCATGCCTGCTATATAAATTGATCTTTTTTTAAATTGCATATAAAAATCAAAGTTCACCAGAGTGAACATTTAGGTTTGTCGATGACTATGTCAACTTTAAAGCTTGGCGGTTTTGGTCTGGTACCCAGCTAACGGAAGAGTACCAATTTTTTAAATCACTCTTTCTAAATTGTATCTCATAAAATTCCTAGATGGTAATATTTCTTTAAAGTCATGTGCTTCAGATAAGTCACATGCCAATTTATGAATAGTATTCTTTATTTCACCACTTAGTATTGCATATTTATTACTTCCATTTAACTTATAGTTAATTAGATTATTAAATTATAGCCAACAATGTATTGTTAATGAAATTTGACTGCTTTGGATGCTTTTGAATTCTTCTGAGCTTTAAATATTGCAACATTCATGTTACAAAATTATATGTTACATTATTATCTGGTAAGATATAGCCTATCTGCAAAAACTCCAATGGATTTCAACTACATTATCTCTTTGTTTCCATGAAGTTGTCAAATTTTCTATTAAAGAAGCATTACAAATTTAAATTATATAAGTAGCGTGACTGAAATAGGCTGACTTTTTTTACCCTGCAAAATGTGTTTGGTGTTAAGTTTTTGGTGTTTACAGAGTGCTATACTTTTCATCAAAAAGATCTCCGGGTCGACCCAAGCTAACTTGGAGGAGACTGGAGGAACAGGAGAGAAATTTGATGGGATGGGCGAGCTGGTCAGTAGCAAGAACTGTGGCACAAGATTGACCAGGGTGGGGAAGCAAGCCGAAGGCCTTATGTGTCACTAGGCATGATGAGTTATGATGATGATGATGATACTTTTCATCACCACATGTAATCCTCGTTGCACAAATAAAAAACATCACTCTATTTATTGTCTTTATTTGTCCACTCTACAAATCTGGTGAAAATTAATCAACACTCTTTTATGGTTTCACTGAGGTGATTTTCAATGCCTGAATAAAACATCTGTGCTTGCCCATTAATAATGATCAAGGCTGGCCATCATATTTTGTGAACATTTTTATTTACATCCATGAAGTGCTCTCCTCCCATTTGGGTTAACTAACTCTGCCTCTTCAATCTACTTCTACACATCACTATTTATTTTGCCGTCCCCCACGTCATATGTGCTCACAACTCCAAGCCGGAGAATTCTGTGAATATGTGTCCATGACCTGAACTTATTTTTGATTCACAGTGAAAATTTTTTTTATCAGACATTTACTAATCAAAATTATTCAAGTCTAAAAGTTCATAAAGATATAAATTATGAAATGGTTTTACATTTATCATTATTTTTCATTCCAAGGCAAGTGATTTCTGTTGGTACACAGCTGTTTGATTTATATATTTTTTTTCGTGTTTTACATTTTGTTTAGTTTATTAAATTATTTATTATATTACTTTACATAACATTAATAATTATTTCCTTCCACCATGTCAAATATAAGAATAATAATAATGAGGATGATTGAACATTCACGTTTCATTACACATAACACAATATAAGAACTTGGATATATTTTCTGATATTAGTTATGTTATAATTTTGAAGTCATCAAAGCTGTGTCACTCTTCAGAACACTCCGTGAATTAAGAAGTAATTATAAAGAAAGTAAAGTAACTTTTTGTAAATCGAGCAATTATAGCATCTCGGGAAGGAAAAGTCTTAGTCATAAATGCCCAAACCTTTTCTTTTTTGAAAGGAGATTATGTATATAATTTTAAAAATCATTATTTTTCTAAATTGCTATAAAATTTCTAAATAGTAATATTTCTTTAAGTCATATACTTCAGATAATCCATGTATTACCCAGCCAAGCCGATTGATGAATGGTATTCTTCTTTCACCACTTCATATTGCATATTTATTACTTGCAAATGAACAAAACATAAGCATACACCTTTGGACTATTGCACATACACTTGCTTTTTCGGGGCGCGGTAGCTCATTGGTTAGCGCGCTGGAGTTGTACTCGGTAGGCCCGGGTTCGATTCCAGCCACTGCCAAAACTGCCGCCGTGTTCATGCGGAGTACGATCATGTTAAACATGTGGGTCCGAAAGTCCTTCCGAGAGGTTGGTGGTAGGGGAAGGAGGGTACGGTCCCTGTGGATGCCTCCCCCACTGGGTTCCGGTCTAAATTGGGTGGCACTTCCCGACCGTCCAAACAGTTACCTTACACCTTTCTGGTAGGTCGGACGGTCTGGGTTTCAACAACAACATACACTTGCTTTGGGCGCGGTAGCCCATTGGTTAGCGCGCTGGAGTTGCACTCGGTAGGCCCGGGTTTGATTCCAGCCACTGCCAAAACTGCCGCCGTGTTCATGCGGAGTACGATCACGTTAAACACGTGGGTCCGAAAGTCCTTCCGAGAGGTTGGTGGTAGGGGAAGGAGGGTACGGTCCCTGTGGATGCCTCCCCCACTGGGTTCCGGTGTAAATTGGGTGGCACTTCCCGACCGTCCAAACAGTTACCTTACACCTTTCTGGTAGGTCGGACAGTCTGGGTTTCAACAACAACATACACTTGCTTACAGGGCAGTAAGCAAGCACTAACTGTGTGGGTACACCCACACAGTTAGTGTCATATGCCTTAAAATACTGTGATTCTATGTTATTTGAAAGTGATGGTCATCTACCCCTTTTCTTAAATAAAAGTACCCATAGAATTAAAATTGCTATTTCATAATCAGAAGTATAGTAATTATGGCAATATAAGATATTTTTTGGTAAAATTTAAAAAAATGAAATGTTATTTTAGTGAGAGATTATTGTTCCATTCTTCTAGACGCCTGGTCAAACCAGGACGGTTGATAACTCTAATACAGTGGCAGACTGGCAACAAACAACTAAAAATATACAATTCGCATTGCTGGTTAATGAAGCAGAATTAGACTGCAATTTTTCACTTTCGAGTTGAATCGGTCACATTCTATGACAATTAATTTTCATAGTAAAATTTGGTAGGAGATATTCTTTAACATATTTTGTACAAGACCAAACATGCATGTTAAAAAAATGGGAACCTGAAAAATCCTGATTCCGAATGAGCAAAACGTCACTGCCAACTTCAAGATGCAGACAAAAGAAACAAGAAAATGATCACTTATCACCCTAACTTTTTGAATTAATGTTCTTAATGCAATTTATGGTAAATCCGGAGATCAGGTCACCGCAAATTTTTTTCTAAGTACAAAATCGGGCCAAGTTGGCCTGTGGTTGGCGCTTTCTTCCGTGTTTTGAAATTGGCTCCACCCATCCTCAGTGATGTCATTTACCGTCATTAGAAATAGGCTCCTCCTATGAAAATGATGTTTTGGTAGAAGAACCCTATTTCTAAAGACAGACTATTGTGTTTGTTCTAAACAAGATTTTCTAATATAAATGATAATTTAATTTAACTTAAATAACAGTGAATAATACTAAAAAAAACGTTACAAAATCAGATTTTTGTGTATTTTAAGAAAATTAAATAACTTTATAAAACTGCAGAATAAAAAAAATAATAATACTCATGTAAACGTTCCAAAATCAGATTTTTGTAAAATTTAATATTTTTATGCTACAATTTTATCTGTGCATATCGCACGTATCAAGATCGCTTTCTCCATCTAACTGCGGATCCATATAAAGGAAGGGGTTCGACCTACAGGTCCGTGTAAGGGCAGGGATTTGATCTAAAAATCGAAAATTGTGGAACGGATGTATCGGTGGTCCGTATGTACCAGTGGTCCGTACAAGGGCAGGGGTTCGACCTAAAGGTCGTTCTACACCGGAACGGGGCCCCCAGTGATCTCCGGTTTATTAGGAACGGTCGCCTGCGGCGCCCAGACACAGAATATGCTACAATTTTATCTGTGCATATCGCACGTAGCAAAATCACTTTCTCCAAAATAAATCATATAACGAAAGAACAAGCAAACACGCACAATGGCCAAAAATATTGATAAAAATGTTCTTTTACATCAAAAAACTGTAGCAAACACAAAACCGTATTCTTATTGGATGTTACACAATTTCCGCCGAAAACATCCGATAAAAGAGGTTACCAGATTGCAATATAAAGCGCTCACAAAGTGCGTGGCGTCTTCTCCGATTTAACCAAGGTGACCTAATCTCCGGATTAGCCCAATTTATAAAGAAATTAAGGATGAAATTTTAAAATGTCAGCTCCAGCGTGAAATTAAAATAAATGAACAAAATAGTTACATAATTTAATTAAGGCATGGAGTAGACAATGAAGTTTGATGAAAATTAATTAAGTTGAAGTTAAATTTAGAATAATAATTTGGAATCAGGGGTATTTAGGTGAGAAAAACAAGTTGGAATACAAAAGCATTACGACAATGTGAATATTGAAAATTATTTTATAATTATTATTTTAACTTATGCCAATCATGGAGGCTCTATTACAAGAAGCTGCGCCGTATTAAAGTTACATAATAAGAGTAATTTTAAGTGTGCCAATTATACATTAATACAATTACACATAAAATAGATTTATTTCATGAAAAATGTTTTACTCATTCCACGGACCTCTTTCGCGCATGGTTTTAAAACTTCAGTAATAATTTTCCAAGAAAAATTAAGATTTTGAAAATCCAATCCATCACCCATATTCAATTTCCCACACAAACTGTCACAAAAAATCAAACAATCAAATCAAAACACCAGTACTTAGACCGCTGCCATTTTTATATTCTGCAACTCCAGTCAAAACTATAACATGGGGATTGGAACAAAGAATAGGAAATGACGCGCGCTTATACCCTGCAAAGTCACTCCCGGGAAATTCACCACGTGATAATACCTCAGGCGCGAATTTTCATGGCCTTGTGCCGGCTGTTGAATAATGAGAAGTCTGTTTTCTGCATGCGGAAATTTACAGTTCAATTAGTCTATGCGCGATTTTGATATTGAAAACACACACAGATATATATATATATAATTTAAATATTGTTTAATTATTAATAATTTTTATTACTTTTTTCTATTATATTATTTATTTATTATCTATTTAAAGTATTTTCAAGGCTATCAAACTACTAGTATTACGAGTTACTTCTGCTTTTATTAGATGAGAGAATGTCAAAAATATTTCACAATCAAGAACATAGTGTGGTAATTGTAGGAAGGAGTCGACCTTGTGGTCAAACTAAAGTATGAGACGGAAAAAATTGACATGCTTAATGTTTACATTTGTGACTTTAAACGTCCAGGGGAGGGTAAACAAACCCCTTACACTCCCCTATGGGTGCCCATGGCAGTCCTCTATGAGCTCCCATTGCATGAGCTCCCTGCTTAATGCTATTGCCCTCAGGACAGAACCTAACGGAGCCGAAGTTTCAATTTCCTCGGGGGTAGTAAACACTCTTTCCAGACCTCCAAAAGTATCTGTGATATAAGAGGTTGAAACATCGCACACTTGCCATGGGATTGGGCGCGACAGCCCAGTGGTTAGCGCGCCGGAATTGCTATGGGAGCTCATGGCAAGAACGCGCATAGAACTAATTCCAGGGGTGACAAACTCAAGGATGAGGCGTCCTATATTGACTTGCTTGTAATTTACATTTATATCTTTAAATGTACACAGTATGATAAGTTCCATATCAAGCGTTCTCTTATGAGCGCCCATAGCAAGGACACCCGTAGAACTAATTTCATCGGCGATAAACTCAAGGATGAGGCGTTCAATATCGACTAGATTCAGACTTACATGTCTAACCTTGAACGTCTATGGAAAGGCAAGTGTCATCCATTCCCTCCACTATGGGCGCCCATGTAACACTTTCCAGAAGGGAACTCAAGGATGAAGCGTTCAATATCGCAAGCATGTAACCTACATTTGTAACCTTGAATATCCAGTTCAGCTTAAGTGATTTCTTGCAGTCCTCTATGGGCTCCCAGCGCATGAGATCCCAGCTTATATATTATTGCCCTCAGGGCAAAACCTAATGGAACCAAAGTTTCGATTTCCTCAGGGGTAGTAAACAGTCTTTCCAGACCCTCCAAAAGAGTGTGTGACTTAAAAAGCTGAAACATTGCACACTTGCCACGGAGTGGGGCACGACAGCTCAGTGGTTAGCGAGCGGGAATTGATTGTACTCAGTAGGCCCGGGTTCGATTCCTGCCACTGCCAAGACTGCTGCCGTGTTCACGTGGAGTACGATCACGTTAAGCATGTGAGTCTGTAAATCCTTCCGAGAGGTTGGTGATAGGGGAAGGAGGGTACGGTCCCTGTGGATGCCTCCTCCTGGGTTCCGGATTAAATTGGGTGGCACTGCTCGGTCGTCCTAACAGATACCTTACATCTTTCTGGTAGATCGGACAGTCTGGGTCTCAACAACAACACTTGCCATGGGCGCCCAAAGGGATGTTGAACGTCACGAATATCAAACTAATGAATACTTACTGTACGTCTCGTCCGTGAGATTGTCCCCGCTGGAAAAAGTTCTATTGACTTCCTTACCATGGACGCCCATAGGGGAGCATAAGGAAGCACTTGCCTTCCCGTGAACATCAAGGTCCCAAATGTTGGCGTCAAGCTAGTATATATCGTGCGTCTCATCCTTGTTATGCTCTTGGAAGAAACTCTATGGACGTCCTTGCCATGGGAGCCCATACAAATTTTAAAAGCCACAAACGTAGGCATCAAGGTAATCGATATTGTACATTTCGTTCTTGAGTTCATCCCGTTTTAATAAGTTCTATGGCCACCTTTGCTATGGGCGCTCATAGCAAGAGCACCCATATAACTTTTACAGGCGGAAAACTGAAGGGTGAGACATACATCGCCTTGCTTGATATCTACATCTGTGAACTTGAACGTCGACGGGATAGCAAATTCCCCCTCAAGACCACCTATGGGCGCCCATACCAATAGCGTTTATAGAACTTATTCCAGCGGGGCACATTCAAAGGCGACAATATCGATTAGTTTGACACCTTGTGGGCAACACCTTATTATCAGCATCTCGTATGGGCGCACATGGAAAAGGCGTCAATAGAAATTTTTCAAGGAGGGTATACTGAAAGATAAGTAGTACAATGCATACTAATTTGCTACCTACATTTGTGACCTTGAACGTTCACAGTAGAGCAAGTGACCCATTGCGCTCCCCTACGGGCGCCCATAGTGAGAGCGCCAATAGAACTTTTACCAGCGGGATAAACATAAGGATGTGAAGTACAGTATTGATTATATTGACATACAGTATTGATATCTATATTCGAGTATTGTTAATATTATTGTATAAATATTGATAAATGTTATTGTCCCCTATGGGCGCCCATAGGAGAGCGTGAGGGGGAACTTACCATCTCGTGGATGTTCAAAGGTAGGTATCAAGCTAGTCGATATTGTACGTCTCATCCTTCAGTTTACCCCCTGAAAAAGTTCTGTAGGTGCTCTTGTCATGGGCGCCCATAGGGGAGCGCGAGGGACACTTGTCCTCCCGTGGACGTTCAAGGTCTCAAATGTAGGTATCAAGATACTAGATATATTTACCTCTCATCCTTGAATTTGGACATTCCAGGAAAAGTTTTATGAACGCCCTTGAATCCCACTCCTTTTGAACAAGGCGGACCCCCCTCCTGCAATTACAACACTATATTTTGACATTATTTCTCTCATCCGAGTTCTAATCACGTTAATTACAAAATGTTCTACCTAATTCCATTTTATTACAGAATGCATATGCATAT
Source organism: Amaurobius ferox (assembly GCA_951213105.1). Lineage (NCBI taxonomy): Eukaryota > Metazoa > Arthropoda > Arachnida > Araneae > Amaurobiidae > Amaurobius > Amaurobius ferox. The sequence goes on along the minus strand of OX578149.1, from coordinate 6,468,295 downwards.
AGAATTTCATGGCTGTACGTACTCTCTTTCTTAAAATATCTAATTCCAAATTATTCGTGTTTTAATTAACTGTTTCTAATTTCCTACAGAATGGTAGAATATTTTGAAATCAATGTGATTAAAACACAGATTATTCAAAATTAGAGATTTTACAAAAGAGAGAGAGAGAGAGAGTACGTATAGCCATGAAATTCTATATGTAGATGCATTCTGAAAAAAAAAAATCAGAATTAGGTATAACATTTTATAATTAACGTGATTAGAGCACGAATAAGAGAGAGAGTGTGTGTGTGTGTCAAAAATATAGTGCGCTCAAAATATAGTGTTGTAACTGCAGAAAGGGGTCAACCTTGTTTCGAAAGAGTAGGATTCAAGGGCAAATATAAAACTTTTTCCCGGGATGGCCAAACTCAAGACTGAAACATAATTATGTACTAGCTTGATATCTGCATTTGCGACCTTGACCGTCCACGGGAGAGCAAGTGCCCCTCCCGCTCCTCTATGGGCGCCCATGGCAAGGGCACACATAGAATTTTTTTAAAGAGGAAAACTCAAACTCAAGGATGAGACTTATAATATCGACTAGCTGGATACTTACTTTGGGACCTTGAACGTCCAAGGGAGAGCAAGCGCCCCCTTGCTCTCCCCTATGGGCGCCCATGGCAAATGTGACCATAGAACTTATTAAAGCTGGGGCAAACTCAAGGACAAGACGTACAATATCGATTAGCTTGATACCGACATTTGTGGCTTTCAAAATTTTTATGGGCTCCCATGGCGAAGGTGTCCATAGCGCTTTTTCTAAGAAGAGCGTACTCAAAGATGAGACGTACAATATCTACTAGTTTGACACCTACATTTGTGACCTTGAATGTTTACGGGAAGACAAGTGCTCCCTTACATCTATGGACGCCCCCTTACGTCTCTCTTTCGTATGGATGCTCCCTTACGTCTATGGACGCCCATGGCAAGGACGTCAATAGAACTTTTTCCAGCGGGGACAATCTCAAGGACGAGACTTACAGTATTCATTAGTTCGATATTCGTGACTTTCAACATCCCCTATGGGCGCCCTTGGCAAGTGTGCAATGTTTCAATATGTGACAGAGACATTTGGAGGGTCTGGAAAGACCGTCCATGAGGAAATCGAAATTTGGCTCCGTTAGGTTCTGTCCTGAGGGCAATAGTATAAACAGGGAGCCCATAGAGCACGGCAAGGGAGCACTTAATCCCAACAGGATATTCAAGGTTACAAATGTAGGTTACCAGCTAGTCGATATTGAATGCGTCGCCCTTGAGTTCCCTCCTGGAAAATGTTACATGGGCGCCCATAGTGAAAGGAAAGGATGACACTTGCCGTCCCATAGACGTTCAAGGTTAGACATGCAAGTCTCAATTTTGTCGATGGTGGAACGCCTCATCCTTGAGTTTGTCGCCGATAGAATTAGTTCTATGGGTGTCCTTGCCATGGGCGCCCATAAGGTAAAGCAATGTGAAACTTGCCCTACTGTGTACGCTTAAGGTTACAAATGTAGATTACAAGCAAGTCGATATGAAACGCCTCATCCTTGAAATTGTCATCGATGGAATTAATTCTACGAGTGTCCTTGCCATGGGCGCCCATAAGGGAATGCAAGGGAAAACTTGCCCTACTGTGGACGTTTAATGTTGCAAATGTAGTCTTGAAGCTAGTAGATATTGAATTCCTCATCCTTGATTTTGCCCTATTGCAAAATGTTACATGGGCGCCCATAGTGGAGGGCAAGTATAACACTTGCCCTCTCATAGATGACTCATTATACTTGTTAGCTAATCGATGTTGAACGCCTCAACCTTCAGTTTGTCACCATGAAAAAAAGCTCTATGCGCGCCCATAGGAGAGGGCAAGGGGTGCACTTGTTCTTCAGATTTCAAGTTAGTCAATATTGTAGGTATGATCATATAGTTTGCACCCCTAGAAAAATTATATTTGCGCTTTGCCATGGGCGTCCATAGGGGAGCGCAAGGGGGCATTTACCCTCCCTTGGAAGTTTAAAGGTCACAAATGTAAACATCAAGCTAGTCAATTTTTTACGTTTCATACTTTAGTTTGACCACCGCAGGAAAAAGTATTTTTAGCATTCTTTAATCCTACTTCTTTTAATCAAGGTCGACTCCGTCCTGCAATTACCACACTATGTTTTTGATCTTACAATATTTTTGACATATATATTTTATGATATATATATTTTTGACATTATATATATATATATTATAAATATTTTTTACATTAATATATATATATATATATATGGCTATATATATATGTGTGTGTATTTTCAATATCAAAATCACGTACAAACTAATTGAACTGTACATTTCCTCATGAAGAAAACAAAGAACTATATTCATTCACCGCGGCCACATATCTACGGGCGTCACACAAAAAGACAAAAAGAAAAAAGAAACAATCGGAAGAGAAACAATCGAACAATCTGAGTCTGCTAGTCTACTGAATTCGCGCCTGACGTATGTATCACGTGATATTCTGGCGGGAGTGACTTTGAAGGGTCTAAGCGCTCGTTAGGAAATGCGTTCAACATAACCATTGAAGTAAAAGTTCCTGAACATATTACTGGTGAAGTAACTCAATTTCTTCACCGGTAAGGTAACTAACAACATAAGCTAACTATACAGGTCCCTTCCCCACATTTTCCCCACTGACATAGTTAACTACATCAATACTCTCAAAAACAAGAAAAGCCCCGGCCCTGACAATATTTCAAACAAAGCTCTTAAATCCTGCACTATTAATATAATCTTCTACATCACTGTTTTAATCAATTCCATTTTCGATCTCAATTACTTCCCCCGCGACTGGAAGCATGCCGCCATTGTTCCAATCCTTAAACCAAATGAAAATTTAAACTCCCCAAAAAGTTATCGTCCCATTAGTCTGCTGTCCTCTCTTGGCAAACTGGCTGAACATTTCATCGCCATCCAAATCAACAATTTCCTTGCTAATCACAACATTCTCATCCCTGAGCAATTTGGTTTTAGACAGCGTCACTCTACAACACACCAACTGCTCCGCGTGGTGGAGTACATCTCTGATGGACTCCAAAACCGGTCAGCAGTTGGAGGTATACTTATTGACGTCGCTAAGGCCTTCGATAGGGTGTGGTTCATCGGACTCATATACAAACTCATTCAGCTTCGTATGCCACACTCTCTTACCCATATTTTATACTCCTACCTCAGCGACAGAACCTTTCATGTCCGTCTGAACCAGACACACTCATACACCAAACATATCCTGTCTGGAGTACCTCAGGGCAGTAAACTTGGTCCCATTCTTTTTAACATTTACATAAACGACATCCCTAGAACCAACAACACTATACTTTGTTTGTATGCGGACGACACTGCCATTCTTGCCACACACCACAACACCAATTACTTACACCGATACTTACAACATCACATGGACACTCTCGAACCCTGGTTAGAGAAATACCGCATCAAAATAAACCCTAATAAATGTCAAACTGTTTTTTTCTCACATCAACGTTTTCCGCCCCAACCAATCATAATTAACAATCAGCCAGTTTGCTTTGAGAGGACATGTAAATATCTCGGTGTCACTCTTGACAGCAGACTAACATGGAAACCCCACATTGCAAAACTCAAAGATAAAATAAACTTTGTAAAAGCAGAACTGAGCTCCCTCCTGTACTCGAATGATGTCAGCATTGAGAACAAAATCCTACTTTACAAATCAGTTATCCGCCCCATCATTCTCTATGCCTCCCCAATTTGGGGCTACGCTGCGAAATCTAATGTAAAAAAAGTCCAAATCATTCAGAACAAAATCCTACGTTCTATCAGAAAAGCCCCAAGATACTTGAAAAACTTTGTAATACATCGCGATTTCAAAATTAAAACTATTAAGCAAGAGATGCGAAAACTCTCTAACAATTTCTATGATAACCTCGCTAGAATCCCCAACGAACTGATCTATAATATGACCGACTACGACTTCCGTGAATTTCCAAAAAGACCCAGAGCTATCCTAAATCCCGATTTAGACGTCCCATGCTGATTCCTGACTGAATCTCTTCTGCATCCCAGTAGGGGATATTCGCCTGTTTCCCCACCCTCCTTATCTTCAAAACTCTACAATAAGATCACTGTTTACAGCATTCTTTGTTTACTACTATCTTGTTTCTTCATCATTATTGACCCCTATTGAAGGACTAGGTTCAGTGGAAGACTGTGATCCACATATATGTTACCGGACTAGGGATATGGAGCTCTGCTCCAGGCGCCCTGCTATCGACAAATTACTGGCTGGGGCTGGCTAACTATACAGGGGATCAACTGTCTATGGCTGCTGTATTTAGGCTGCCTGCATGTGCGGTCGGGGATAGAGGAAACCTTCTGTACTTTCTGTGCCCACAACAATTCTTTGCCCACAAATGGGCTTCTGTCAAATTAGTCAACTGGTTGTCTTCGGGTGGAAGGTAGCGCATTATATTCCGTTTAGGTCGATATTATGCTACCTACAATGTACAAGTATAATAAATCTTCATATATTTTTTAATTTAAACCTTTTTTTATAGCTATGTTGTGTAATATATGTTAGACTGCAGCTGTAATATAAAAATAAATACTTTAAAAGTCATTGGACATATTATTTCATCTAACATGCAATATTGAAAATAATTTCAATAAAACCAAATCTCACAAGGAGAAAAAAACTCCATTTTTCAAGCTCTATTTTAATGTTATATATGCATTGGTGAGATCTAATAATAGTATATTTTTAAGTTTTAAAGTAGTTTATTTTTAAATATTTTCTTTCTTGAAAAATAAAAGTTTAATTATGTTTTATCTATAACAGGATTTTTTTTTCAATCAAATTTAAAACATTACACAAAAGGAATAGCAGGGAAAAAGTAATTTAAAATTCTTAAAACGTAAATTATTAAATATAAGAAATAAGAGTAAATTAATAAATTATAAGAACAAATTTAAAAATGCTTTTAAAAAAATATATTGTTAAATATTATATTAGAATTCGTTTTAAATACTTACAGATGGGAAACCTTTTTGCCACTTATAAAAAAAAATGAAATTAATAACAAAAAGAAAAATAATTTACTCACTTAATCATATGTATAAAAAATGCATTATTAAATAATTAAAAGAATAAAAAACCGGTTTATAATTAAATCTTTTTTAAGAATATATTATCATATATAATATTAAAAATTGTTAAAAATCTAGCTACTTGTAATTGAATGGCTGAGTATCATGAAATGAAAGAGATAATTTGCTGAAAGATAAATTAAGCATAAATTTAGTGTGTTCATTTTCCTTCACTGAAGTACTTGCGTAAACATTTCATATTTTTTCTTCACAACTTTACAAGCGTTTTCTGAGGAGTAAAATGTCATTTGTACTTATTTCTCATTTTTTTTCTTCAAAATAAAGCCCACACATGCAGGCCCGAGGACAGCCAGAGGGGAAGGGGCCTCACCAGGTCACGTCCCCTCATATTTGTGCCCAATATTTCCTGTCTGGGCATTGCAGACCGGGGGGGGGAGGCTCTAGCACTGGTCTATTAATTAGAAAATTTTATGATCAAGTACTTCTTGTGAAGTTTTTTCCTAAAGAAAGATTACTATATTTTATTTTCAGAAAAATAGAAGTGGAAAAAAGGAATCGCTCCATTCTTCAAGCTCTATTTTAATATTTATATACATTTGTAGAAGTTAGAAACAGTAAAATTCCATTCTTTTATCCGTAATTTATTTTTAAATATATTTAAAGAATTACAATTTGAATAACATTGTCGTCTAAAACGTTAGTAAACAAAATATAATGGGCTGCCTTCCGCAATAGGCTGTGGTTAGGCTGCCTGCATGTGCGGTTGCGGATGGAGTTGTAGTAGGAAACCTGCAAGTGGACTTCCGTCAAATTAGTCGGACGGTTGTCTTCCGGTGAAAAGTAGCGTTATATTCCGATTAGGTCGGCTGACTGCAATATACAAGTATAAGAAATTTTTATATATTTTTAAATTCAAACCCCTTTTTATAGCTATGTTGTGTAATATATGTTTAACTGTAGCTGTAATATAAGAATAAATACTTTAAAAAGTCATTGGACATATTATTCCAGCTAACATGTAATAATGAAAATAATTTCAATAAAATCAAAGCCCCCTCCCCCAATTCCCTCCTTCTATATGTATATAGGTGGAAAAAATTCCATTTTTCAAGATCTATTTTGATATTATATATGCATTGCTGAGATCTAAAAATAGTATATTTTTAATTTTTAAATATTTTCTTTCTTGATAAAGAAAAGTTATAAAATAATTATTTTTTATCTATAATAGGATTTTTTTAATGATAAATTTAAAACATTACACAAAAGGAATAGCAGGAAAAATAATTTAAAATTCTTAAAACGTAAATTATTAAATATAATAAATAAGAGTAAATTATTAAATTATAAGAACAAATTTAAAAATGCTTTTGAAAAATATATTATTAAATATTATATTAGAATTCGTTTTAATTACTTACCGATGGGAAATCTTTTTACCACTTATAAAAAAAATAAAATTAATAACAAAAAAAAAACATAATTTACTCAGTTTATTATATACATAGAAAATGAAAAACCGGTTTATAATTAAATCTTTTTTAAGAATATATTATTATATATAATATTAAAAAAAATAGCTGCTTGTAATTGAATGGTTGAATATTATGAAATGGAAAAGAAAATTTGCTGAAAGATATGTTAAGCATAATTGCGCAAATATTTTATATTCTTCCTTCACAACTTTTTTCTGAGGAGTAAAATGTCACTTGTATCTTTCTCTTCAAAATAAAGCACACACATGCAGGCCCGTAGAAAGCGAGGGGGGAAGGGCCCCTCATTTTGGTACCTAATTTTTCCTGTCCGGGCCGAGTTCCCCTGCACACCGGGAGGGGGGGGGGGGGCTCCAGCTTAGGTCTATTAATTAGACAATTTTATCATCAAATACTTCTTGTCAAGTTCCTTAAAAAGTTTGGAAAGATTATTATATTTTATTTTCAGAAAAATAGAAGTGGAAAAGAGGAATTGCTCCATTCTTCAAGCTCTATTTTAATGCTATATATACATTTGTAGGAGCTAGAAACCGTAAAATTCGACTCTTTTATCGGTAATTTATTTTTAAATATATTTGAAGAATTACAATTTAAATAACACTGTCGTCTAACGTTAGTAAACGAAATATAATTTGTTACCTTCCGCCATAAGACAACAACTATCCGGTTAATTTGACGGTAGCCCGCTTGCAGGTAGCTCAATGCGCGTTCGCACTTGACGGCAGCCAAATTACATCGTTTCCGCAACCGCACTTGCAGGTAGCCTAACCACTTCGTCCGCAATAAGACAAGGAGCATCCGTACTTAACAGGAACAAAATTACATCGTTTTAGTAACCACTTCTACTCTATCATATCAGTGCGGCCTTTTTAGTGCTGCCATCTGTTTTACACTTTTTCAACTAATACCCAAATACCAATAAATGACAAATTTTCCAGTTTTTTTTTGTATAAATTTTTAAAATAAGATATGCATATAATTTAGTAACATACTTTTTTTTACTAGGAAATACGTAAATGGTAAAGCTTTAAGATAATAATGCAATAAGAATATATATATATATATATATTTTTTTTTGTTATGTTCAATTTTAAAACTACTTGGGATCACGATTTTTTTAATTCATAATTTATGAAATAAATATAAACTTTAAATTTTCAATATAGTTATAAATTAAATATTTGAATGCATTACGATCATTACAGTTTAAAATTGTATTATCGATTTACACTAAATTAGAATTTTAAAATTACACATATGAGTAATTTACAAATTTACTACAAATAATATGTACATTAAAAGGAAAGATGGGACAAAACAATCATACTTGCAAGCCCAGCTAACCTATGTAGGTTTTTAGCTATAAGTGGGACATGAGGCGGCAACCACTATACATCTCTTTTCCAGCAAAGCCGCAACCTCGGCGGAATCATTCACCGGGCAGGGGCCGAAGGCACCTGCCGGGCCCGACTCCGGTCACCGGCCAGACCTGGGCTCAGGGCATGAATAGCCACAGTCCCGTGATTCAGCCACCTGGAAGAGTCCGGGGACTGCCTCGTCAATTCCGCGATTGCAGCCTTGAGTCATTAGCAGCGAGGTTGATTACCCCCGGATTAATTTGCTCCCCAGTTTGGAGGATCAAGGCTACAGAGCCAACATCCGAAACCACCATCTTGGGTGGCCTGCCCCGGGGGGCTAAAGGAAAAATGGGAGTCATAGCTCTAAGAAATGTTAAAGTTACTAATTGTGTTAGAATTTAATCTTATTGTATTCCTGTTGTCTGTTTCATATATTTTTATAACCCAAATAAAAAGTAGAAGTGATACAAAATTACAATACCATAAATATTTATAGCATTAAGAATATTTTGTATCAGAAGTTTTCGATAGTTAGCTTTGAAAGAGCTAGATATTAAGATCCAAGTGGCTGCAATTTTCTAACACAGTTTGCAGAAAAAAAAAACCCCCCTCAGAATTTGTAGGACTTCAGCAAAAAAAAAAAAATTTTTTTTTTTTCTTCTATTTTATTTCCACATCTAAGAACTCTGCATACTTCTTTAAAATAGCAGAAGTGATCCATAACTTTTTGTTTGCTTCATAGTTAGTTAGAAATGATTTATGTTTTTGAAGCAACATGTTTTGGCAGATTTTCCCATAAGTGGCTGTAATTGTTCAGATCAACTTGCTTTGGCTGCAAGGACTATCAGCTTCTACTTGGAACTTTTTCCACTATGTCACCTCACTGCGGAAGCACAGAGGTAACATAGGTTAATCGTATTCAATTTGTAGAATAATCTAGTCTTGTTTGCATTGAAATCGTACTGTGGTACATACCCCTTTATAATAGCCAAGTTTTTTTTCTTTCCACTGTTTGGTTGCTTACAGATTGACATTCTCATTTTCCTCAGAAATAGTTTAGTATACAATGTCATACTGTTGTGTGAATTAATCCACTTATTTGATGAAAATCTCAACTCTGAAATGTTTAGCAATGTGAACTGCTTTCTCGCTGAATAAACATGAGCTAAACGACAAGTTATTTGCTTTTGGTTATTAGAACCATGCAACAAGAGTCTTATCAAGTGAATTTTTCATTGATATTTGCTGTTTTTTTTTAATTTACCACAATTAGCAGCACACTTTTGAATCTCTTCAAGATCCTTAATAGCTATAAATCTGGTTCTCGAGATAAGGAAAACCACTCTTTATGAATCACACACACACAAGTGCCAGCTTAAATTAAACTAGGAGAGAAATGTTTAAATCTCCATCACTTCAAATAAATTACTTAAGATTTCTGTATACAGCATGAAAAGAGATTCTCAAGACTTAACTCTTTTAAATCTGTCATGTATTAAGAGTAAAGTTATTGGATGTTAACCCATGAATTTTAGTATTTATGGAGCAACATTCAGGGCCTGATTAACACACAGGCCTTTGGGGCGGTGGCCTTAAGCCCCAAATTTAAAGAGGCCCCTAAATTTTTATATGTTTAAAAATTGAAGTAGAAATAATTTTTTAATTAATTTAAAACTGATAATATTAATTTTTATTTTAAATTATAAAACATGTTAATAGTTTTAAATATTATACTTCACTTCCTTTAAAGTCTTAATATAGTATTTTGAAGTAAAAAGTTTGGAAGTCTTCTACATGTACATAAAGGCCTTCGGAGCGGTGATGCTAAACCCCAGTAAATGTGTTACGTGTTGATGTTTTCCATGTGTTTGGTATGCGTATGTGGGTCCTGAATTAACACCAGGCCGTGAGTCCCACTTTATCTTGATCAGGTCCTAGCCACATCTGAATGCTTGTAATCTTTGAACAATTGACATCGTAGGAGGGAAAGATTTGGAAAATAGAAGATCCGTTTTAGAACTCGAAACTGCATGTTGCATAATTCCACAGCTCATGTACATGTTTTCGAGCCAATACTTAAAATTAATGTTGATATTTAAAACTTTAAATTTTTACATAGTGCTTTTGTAAATGAAAACTTTAAAAATTTATCTGCTGTTTTTTCATACCCTCAGCCTACAATGCAAGTATGTTATACTGGAGAGAAATTAATCCCAACTGGTCTGAATGAGTGATCACTATAATCAGTGACTTAAGTCTGTTCTTCCCAATTTCTATGCAGTTTTATTTAGAAATCCACCTTGGTTTTACTCTCAAACAGATGATTTCTTCCTAAATATTTATTATCCCAATATTATATTTCATTTATATATATTCCTTTTATGTTTTAATATATAAAAATGTGTACTATTTTTATATTGAGAATGAAAATAGGTGCAGGAATTTTAAATTAGGTTCCCTCCCAGGTTTTATTACCTATACATATCAAGGTTGGTCACCTGATGTGTTGGTTATCATAACTTGGTTTTCATCAGCAGGTTCCTGGAGAGGGGAAGAACAAACCCATTTTAAAAATGCATTAGCATTTAAAGATATCAAATTATAAAATATACTTACAGAATATTCTGGCTGCTGAAGAGAAATTTTGAAAATATACTGTTAATATTTTTAAGAACATGATTACCCAGTAAAAACTTTTTATTTTTTATTTTTTTAGGGGGTGGAGTGAGTCTAAAATCAACTAATAAAACCATCCAGTCAAGTTGAAAAACCTGGATTGGGTCAACCCTGAAATTTATAACCTAGATTAGAAGCCTTAAAACTTCTTTGACCGTGTACCCCCTAAGACCTACTTGTATATTCTTACGGTAAATACAAATGCAGGATTTTTTTTTTTTTTTACATTTTGGTTCTAAAGCAGTGTTGGTTCTCATATGGAGGCTCCATAGAATAGTGCAAGAATATTTTGTTTTTTGTTGTTCTAAATAGACGTTCTAGAAAGGAAATATTCATATAATCATAATATTATTGTGCACATGATCATGTAATTTAAAAATGGAAATTAATACTAGTTATTATTTAATTAATTTTCTTATTTTTCTGTCAATATGAAATTCATATTAAAAAGAAAATACTAAATTTTCTTGGTATACATACTCATGCATTGACTTGCATCCCCCCACGTTGGAAACCATTGGCAAGATAACTGTTTAAGGGGCTGTGAAGGGAGTCTAAAAACAACTAATAAAACCATTCAGTTAGGTTTATAAAAAAAAAACCTGGATTTGGTCAACCCTGAAATTTATAGCCTAGATAACTGTTTAAGGAGCCTGATAAAGAAATTTAAATGTAATTTTATACAATTAACCAGAAAAAACTGTTATTGATGAATTTTGCAGAAAATAATTTCTAAATAACAGATTGGCAGCTAAGAATACATGTAATCTTCAAACCGTTCAAAGAAGGGAAAAGCAAGAAAATAATTGTGAATGATTAAACACAAGTGGACAACTTACAGGAGTAACACTAGTTAGTGACTCTAGTGTTACTTAGGTTACTCACAGGAAACTTATTAAGCGTGTTCCTCTATGTTTTATCCCACTCTGTGTTTAATTTAAATGGTAAATGTTCAAGTCAAGTGTTACAAAGGATATTTGATATCTTTGTTCATCATGAGTTCAGATTAACTTACAATGGAGGTCAACTTGGTGTACTCAACAGAAAACACAAATTTTATTTTATGTTTTTTTATTAAAAAAAACCCATTGTTTTCTTGAAAATTTTCAAATTTGATATTTTAATGAAAAGGCACATTTTAGAACATATTGCATCATTTCAAGCACTTTTGGAAATATGCCTGTCTGTGGAAGGGTGTGAGAAGTGTGGATACAATAATTCGAGAACGAATGCACCTATGATATCAAATTTTATGTATAGCATGTTATGTGAAAAGTAAATAGAAGTAAATAGAACTTTTTAGTAATTCTCATTAGAACTCAAGTTACTTGTATTTTTAAAGCATTGTTTCATAATGAAAACAATGCTAATTACTGCAATAATTATGGTAAAGATGTTTTTGAAAAGATTGCACAACTAAATATATCTTAATTAGTCAAAGATCCATGATTCTAATTTAAGAAATACTTCAATTAAGGTACAAAAATTTTGATCATATGACAAAAAAAATATAGTAAAAAGTACAAAATGTAATGTTTTACACAGTCCCACTAGCAAACAACTTTTCAATTATAAAAATATTTTTGATAGTTCAATTAGTTAAACAAAAAAATATCTGTCATATGATCAAAATAACATGAGATATCATTTATTAAAGTTTTTGACGGATATTTGGGAACTGTATAAAACATAAGTACATATGTTAAGTTTTTGAATGGAAATTTTATCTAAAGAAATTCAATTTTTGTACGAGTCCTAAAATATATGTTTTCAACATTTCTTTTAATTGGGTCAAAGTAGTTGAAGTCCTGACAGTAGTTGAAGTAACTGATATTTTTTTAAGGTCAGTTTTACATATCAGAAAACCAGGTTTTTTTTCCCAAAGGATCTTATAAAAAGTTAAATTTTGTATTTTTCATTAAAACGTGTCACATGATCAGTCAATCAATAATTGAACTTCACTATAAATAATTATGACATTAAAATAGTTTATATCAAAAGAGATTAACCAAATACATCCAATAGCAGTCATTGCCAACTTGAAAAAAGAACTTTTAAAGAACTTTTATGAAACATTCTAAAAGAATAATTAGAGTATGAAATCTGAAATAAGTGGAACAAAACACTATGTATTAGAAAGTCAAGTGGAAACTCCCACTCAAGACATTTGCATTCTGCTGAATATAATAGAAGTAGACCTAATATGGAATATGAATGTAGCATGAGAAAGATGAATAGACTCATTTTTTTTAGTTGCTACCTGGAGCATATACCTGAAAATTCAATTTTTCACTTAGTGGCTAGTAGACAGTTTAAGTTTAGTGACCACCCTAACACAGATATTTTTTTGTATGTATGTATGTAAATATATATATATATATATAATGATTGTTAGAAAAAATGTTACTTTTGTTTTCAAACTACTTTATATAAATAGAAGAGAAAAAACTTTATTTAAACAACTACACAAAATTCCAAAAAGCTCCATAAAATCACCATATAAAATTTTGAAGAACTGTGGAATAAAACAAGGTAAGGCCTTATGTAATGTATGTGGATTGCATACACCCACGCAGTGGACTTAAGGCACATCCGCTAATAAAAGCTAATTATTTCGTGAATTTGCTACACGGATTGATTGCGTGGTGAAACAGTTTTATCTGTTAGTCTTAAACCCACATAGCATGCGGGTGCACAATTGAAAGCTATTTCAACACTACATGGATTGCATGTGTGCCCCGCAGAGTGTATATTGTTATTACATGCAGTGGAGTTGTCGTTATTGTATGTATCATATGTGGATTGCATGCATCTGCTATTAAAAGGTGATTCATTTTGTATGCAGTAGCTGTATTATTAGCCATACCATTTTATGGCAATACATACTACATTGAAATTCAATGACGTCATCTTTCAATAAAATAAAATAATAAGTCTCTTGATTTAATGTAACTTATTTGTTTGACTTTCGAAGCACAAAATTTTTCCTTCCGAGTGAAACTCTGCTGAAATAATAAACATACAAATACCTAACCAAGCTAATTTTAAAATGCTTCATTGTTTTATTAATAAATCATATTAAATTCTTAATAATTCTCCTCTATTACAAGAAAAATTAGCAAGTTGTCCTTTTTTTACAAGTTTTTGTAAATTCTCGCAGAACCCCAAATTCAGGTTCGTGGAACCCTGGCATAGCTGCCAACTTTGAAATATGAAAAAACTGGAGATTTTGATCAGCCAAATTTTAGACTATGCAGACAAATTACAAAAGTGGAAATTATTTTCATAATTAAACGAAATGTAAGGAGGATCGCGGACAAAAGTCGTTTTTCGCGATACTGCTGCAAAATAGCCTTTGATTTCATTAATAATAGGTTTGAACAATAGTTTTTCTGTATAAAATACGAAATAATTATAAAAAAATTTGACGATGCTGACAGATTACAAAAGTGGAAATTATTTTCACAATTAAACGAAATATAAGGAGGATCGCGCACAAATGCCGTTTTTTGCGATACTGCTGCAAAATAGCCTTTCATTTCATTAATAATAGGTTTGAACAAAAGTTTTTATGTATAAAATACGAAATAATTATAAAAAAATTTGACGAAGCTGACAGATTACAAAAGTGGAAATTATTTTCACAATTAAACGAAATATAAGGAGGATTGCGCACAAATGCCGTTTTTTGCGATACTGCTGCAAAATAGCCTTTCATTTCATTAATATTACGTTTGAACAATAGTTTTTCTGTATAAAATACGAAATAATTATAAAAAAATTTGACGATGCTGACAGATTACAAAAGTGGAAATTATTTTCACAATTAAAGAAAATATAAGGAGGATCGCGCACAAATGCCGTTTTTTGCGATACTGCTGCAAAATAGCCTTTCATTTCATTAATAATACGCTTGAACAATAGTTTTTCTGTATAAAATACGAAATAATTATAAAAAAATTTGACGAAGCTGACAGATTACAAAAGTGGAAATTATTTTCACAATTAAATGAAATATAAAAAGGATCGTGCACAAACGTCGTTTTTAGCGGTACTGCTGCAAAAAAGAGTTTCATTTCATTAATAATAAGTTTGAACAATAGTTTTGTTTATAAAACAAAATAATTTAATAAAATTTTAGTCGATGAAAATACGTTTTTCCCACATTAATTAGATAATTATTGGTCATATCTCTCGTGACGCTGTGAGAATAATCGCCGTTTGCGAGCGCCGATTACACGATAGTTGAGAAAAGGATTTTTAGACGAAAGAACGGGAAAAGTTCGATTTAGAAATTTGTGACTTCGCTTCTCATTTCGTGATATTTTCAGAATATTCGTGATCTATTTCCGATTTCTTTACTTTTGTAACCTGTAGATCCAAATACAAAAATACAAACGTCAATTGCGATCCATTCCTACACCGCGGTAGCAGGACACTGCAGCGCGGAAAACAACTGCAAGTCACGATTTGCATTCCCGTGATTTCTGCCTAAACGGGAAAAATAAGAGCAGTTGAGTGAAAACCGGGAGATTGAGCGACTTACCCGGGAGATATAGTGAAAAACCGGGAGAGTTGGCAGCTATGCCCTGGGTTTAGATAAACATTGAATTAATAAATATTTATAAAAAAAAAAGCTTGAATAATATAAACAAGGGAAAAAAACAATCAGATTAATATTCATAGTTAATAGAAAAAAGTCAAATTAAATGTACAATTTTAAACGAAAGTAAACTTTTAAAATACAAATTCGAAATAGATTAAAATAGATTATCTTTACATACAACAGAAGCATATCTACCAATTTTCAGATTTTATAGATGTGTTTTATGGTTATTTCAGGTGAGCCATAGGCACAAAGATTTTTTTTACAAATATACATGATATGTAAACAAACAGTCCAGATAGTCAATTCTATCCCTCAAGGCAAAGAATACAAAATAAACAATGTTGATTAGAGAGGATAACGATACAATATATTAAAAGTGAACCCTCCTTTATTTCCTCAAAAAATGTACATGGATTGTATTTTAAAATGAACTAAAATAAAATAATTTTCACTAATTTTTAAAAACTAGAAAATGTGCATGTTTATTAGACGTAAAAACAAGAACAAAAAATTTGATGCATTTGACAGTTATAAAGCATAAAACAATTCAACAGGATAATATTTCCACATTGTTATAATTTATTGCATAATTCTAATACAGTGTTAGTTATCTAATACAGTGTCTATAAAATAAACTAACATGGCACAGATAATATGCTTTAAAAAAAAAAAAAAATTAACATATTAGACATATTTGAAAACAACATAACTTTTATCTCCTGTACTTTGCAATTCCAATTTCACTGGACACTTAAAAATGTAACTTAACATTTCTTCAGTATAGCCAATTAAAAAATAGAGTTTTCTGACTTGGAGATTCTGCACAATGATTCCAGAAATTAAAATTAAATTGTGACGCCTTTTTATAATCACTTCAGATAAAAAGATTCTGTGCCATGTTCCGAACATAAATTTGCGAATGAACAAATCCTCAACAGCAGTTTCACATGCTCTTATTCCATCAAGAAGATTACCTGAAAAATAGCATATATTCAAATAATGAATGCGTAAAGAATGATCTAGAATGAAAATAAAATATGATAGGTAGAATTTAAGAGTGCGATATACCCTCAAAAGACACATTTGCACACTCAACAATTTTAAAATACTATACAGATAATCTACATTGCAATTAAAGTCACAAGAGGCTTTACCAACCTCAGTGGGACTTCAACACTTCCAACTTAAATAATAATCACACCTCTACCTATGAAATAAAATATAATTGGCAAAGCTTGAGAGTGTGATACACCCTCAAAAGACACATTTACACGCTCAACAATTTTGAAATACTATACAGATAATCTACATTGCAATTAAAGTCATAAGAGGCTTTACCAACCTCAGTGGGACTTCAATATCTCCCAAAATAATAATCATAGATCTACCTATAAAAAGCATATAAAATACTAATCAAGTGTCGATATTTGATTGAGACAGTAAGTTGATAACAAAATTTTCTACTTAATAGCTTCCTACAAACATAGTAACATGTTTAAAATAAATTGCTCAAACTGCTGTAAAAATATCTAAAATGTAACATCTTTGTTAAAACACAGCATAAAACAAATTAGTAATGGTATCAACTGAATACTGGTTTATATCCTGAAGAAGGAGGCTGCATTTGCCCTCTGAAATAAGTTGATAGCATTATTATTTTGTTTCATAAAGTATTTTAACAAATATTTTATTTTTTAGTTTTTACATATTATTTTAATCCCCCCCCCCCCCCCCCCCCTCATTGGAAGTTCACTTGCCCTAGCTTTAATGCCAGTTGGAATAATATAGAAATATAAGTTGGAGATTACAAATATAATGAATTAATGCTTTCTAGAGAATTTTATTTGCTTCAAACTAATAATACTCCCTTTTTGATGAATGGGATTCATTCACCAAATGACCTTCAAAATCTATTATAACCCATCGTCTGAATTCATGAGTGTATTTAAATATCTAGATGGATAAAGCTTTATTGAAAGAAGCAATTTGCATAAACAGGAAGAAGATGCACATCTCATTTTTGAACATAATCACAAAACAACTGCCAGTACCTTTAAAATACAAATGCTCAACTAATTAACGAGCAAAAGATTGAATTCTTAAAACACTGACATATTCATAATTCACTTTGACTCAGACAAAATAGCCAGTGGTTGATTAATACATTCTGGGGCCCCTAGGAACATTACAATTGGGAGGGCCCTCTGTAAATTTTTTCTCTAATGATTTTTAAAGGAGTTATGTGAACATTTTCAGTAATGTTATCTACAAGTTTATTTATTTGATAGAACTTGTATAATATAATATTACACATTTAATACAATGTTTCGTGGATTTTCAAAGCAGCAAATTCACTAATTAATTCTGAAAAATTAATACGCTTGACAAATTCATGTTCAATGCATATTAATTCATGTTCAATACATTTCAACTATAAATATTTATTTGAATTACAATTAAATAAATATACTGAGGATTAATTTTTGGCTAAAATAATTAAAAGAGAGGATCCTTCAGGGGCCATCCAAGATATGGAACTCCTAGATACATGCCTCATGTTCCTTATGGATAATTTGCTGCTGAACATAATATCTCTCTGAACAATGAGCATCTTTATAAACACTGTAAAAAAAACATGGGTAACTCGAGAAATTCTTGACCAAACACTTCATTTTTAAAACTTTCCAAAACTTGTAAAAAATTGTCAAATTTGTCATCAAGGTCAAACGATCCACAATAACAATTACTACTTGCAATATTTTCTAGGTAGGATACTTTTAAGATATCAGGCATTTGTCACAGTATTTAATGAAAATGTTCTCTTGAGATGTTTGAGAGAAAAATAACAGTTGTCCTATGCCTGATTAGAAATACATTAGAGAATTGGTACTATATTTATAGAATACTATACATACATATAATCATACTGTTTATTCAGCATTTTTAACACCTGTCTGGTAATAGGTAATAAATATATCTCACTCAACAATAACTTTAAGCATTGAAATGAACTTCTAGACTTTTTTAAATTTATAAAGTTGACAATTTGTGCTTATCTAAAAGTTATTTATAAACTAAGAAAATAATTGTCTTCCAGCTTTGAACTGAGAAACTAACACATCACTAGCGAGCAGGTAACCCACATTTAGAGCTCTTTATTAGTGATAAAATTTTAAAAGCAACTAGATATCTTACATACAATGTTTTAAACCTTTCTTCATCAAGTTTACAGTGCATTACAGAAAGGCATTAAAAAAGTCCAGAAATTTCTCGACCCTCCACAATTGACTTTGCTCTCTTCACAGTTGCTTTAGCTCTCACTTCCTAACAAGTCCCAACAATAGAAAATAAGGGCTCTCCGACTAGCCCTTGTTTTCTAAATAGACAACATCTAAAAGTCATTTACTAAATTTTGTTAGATACAATACTTAGATATTTAGATAATATTTATTAAATATTATTAGTGTTTTATAATTACTTGTATTCCAACTATTCCATGATTTTCTATGGTGTATCTGATATGGTCCATTGAACTGTTCATAAGTTAGAGGTTTGTCATGTTTTCTAGTGCGCCTGTACCTTCCAGCTCGGGCTTTGGCACATACAGGTGTAGTAAACAGAAGTCGGTTTGATAGTATCAAGTTAGAAGAAAACTAAAATTAGAAGATTTCTTTTTAATTACAACTTGACTGAAAGAAAACATTTATAAACTTTTTGCAAATTATTATACAATTATACCATAAATTAAAACATAATTCAGAAAATATATAACTAAAATTTTACACTTATTGCAAGCAGCAAAGGGGAAACAAAAAATTCGGATAACTTATTAAAACTTTCTACATTTTTTACAATCTTACTTAAGTACACAAGCTGTAAACTCTGTTAACCTCTAAAATATAAAACAGTAATTATTTGGCAGCTAAGATAATACAAAATCTTACATACTTAAGTAGTAACTTTAAATAAAACTAGTCAGTAATTTTGAATTATACTTATTTTTTAACGTGTGGCAAGTTATCTATAGCACATATCATATATATACATTCAAAAAATGAAAAAAAATTACGTTTTATTTAAATCTTACATGCTGAATTTGAAGTCAAAGTACATCTCTATTAACAGCAGGGCCTGATGAAGCCAAAGTGGGGCCCTTATATGCATACTAAACACATGCAAAACATCAACACATAACAAATTTGGGGGCTCAGGATCACAACCCCAAATTTTGTACATTTCCAAATATTTCATTTCAAAGCAATATATGACTTTAAAGGATATATAATTTAAAACTTAAAATATATTTTATAATTTAAAATAAAAACTAATATTACCAGTTGTAAATTAATTAAAAAATAATTTGCTTAAATTTTTTATCACATACAAAATTTAGGGGCCCAGGGCTGCGGCCTCAGAGGCCTGTGCATTAATCAGATCCTGATTAACAGTAAAGAAAAGGGTAGAATGATTGAAAATGTGTTATGTACCGTATATTCGGGCGTATAACGAACACATATACTTTTAAACTGCATTTTGCAATTTTTAGGAATATTCGCCGTATAACGCGCATCAATTTTTCCAAGTGTCCAGGTGCCTTAAAAATTCAGAAAGTCTTTTAGTTTGGGATATGTTCAAATCTCATCTAACGGATAATACAAAGAAATTGCTGACAGAGAGCAACACAGACATGGCAGTTATTCCAGGTGGATTAACGTCGTTAGTTCAACCTTTAGATGTGTGTATCAATAAACCATTCAAAGCAAATTTAAAACGTCTTTGGAATATGTGGATGTTAGAAGGTAAAAAAATATTTACAAAAGGAGGCCAAATGTGTCATGCTAGTCTAGAAATAGTGTGTGATTGGAAAATAAAAGCATGGAATGAAATCAAACCTGACATAATTCAAAAGTCATTTAAAAAATGTAGTATATCTAATAAGGATCGGAGTAACAGTGACGGTGAAGATGAAACAGAATTCGATGATGTGCCTGAAGATCGGAAGACGAATATGACGAACTTTTCATGTTATCCAATAATGAAAGTTCATAAGATATGTCATTTCTTTGGATTAAAAGATTTTAGATATATGTGCAAATCTTTTTTTTCATTCTCATCATTTCTTTATTTTTGCAGATATCATTTTTATATCCAGCGTATAACGCGCACTCGTAATTTCCGACCTTATTTTTTGTGTTAAAAATGCGCATAATATGCCGGAATATATGGTAATCAAAATGCCTAACATTTTTAGCTTCTAAAATAAATATTTAAATGGACAAGAATCTATAATAATAAAAAAGGATTGTCTGTTTGCATGAAAGTGGCATAACGGAAAATTCAAGCCACCTACCAACAACTATGATGTCGGGTAGATTTTTTTTTGCATTATGATATACTAAAACATATTAAATACCTAAAACATTCTAAATACTGAAAATCATCTGAAAACCTAAAAACTACTGAAAATATGCCATGAGACCAGTTTCTCCCTAAATGCATTTAAAAATAAGCTAATCCTGTAAAATATTAAAATGGCACTTTCCTAAAAATAAAAATACATTAAAGTAAAAGAGAGAGACATAGAGTTTTTAAGTTTTTAAAAATCTAACGTTTATTAAAATTTAAACTTCATTTTAAAAGAACCATTAAAATTTACTTCTCATTAACTAAATAAATCAAATTAAATATCTTACATAAATAAATAAATTGAATGGCCGGTCGTAAAGTGGTAGTAAAAATGTTAGAATATTAAATTTAAAGTTAACAATGTTAAAATTATACAATTATTTGCCAAACTAGAATTTAGAATAAAAAAAACCATCAGTTAGCCAAAAGTAAATTTCAACTAAAAGTAAACCTCAGGTTCTGCTGACCTAAAATATATAGATCAAGGGGGTCTTATTAAAAACATATTTTAACTATTGAGAAATATAATTAGAAAAGGTTTCACCAAATGCTCCAAGGGTAAACAGCAAAGATCTGCAGGAGAGGACATCACAGGGAAAAAAAAGTTCTTGAAGAACACCCCTTGAAAGGTAGAATACGGTAAAGGAGGATTATGTCCATCAAAAGTAAGGAAAATCTTCGACTGAATCCGTTTTCCAAGGGGATATTCCAAACAGGACCTTTAGTAATGATGAAATAATTTCTCCACACAGCACCGAACCTTTGACATCAGAACTGAATGCATAGCATACGTCCGGTGCTTTTCACCAAAAATGACGATCCAGCTCATCATGGTAAGAGCAGCACAACCAGGGAGAAGCAAACACTTAGCTTGCTGGTAAAACCCTCTTGGCAGTTATCGCATAAATCGCGGAACATCTCTTGAATCAACATTTGCCTCCACGGCAGGAAATACAGATTGAAGACACTACAACTTTATAACACATCAGACGTTTAATTAGCCGGAAAAAATATTTTATCTTTTTATGCAGAATTAAAAGTATGCACTTAGGTCATAGCAGGTAGTTAGCAAAACATCGTAAATTAAACCGAATAAAGTGAAAAGGCCACAAAATAAAAACATTCCAAAGAATGCGCATCAAACGGCACAGGACAGCTTAATAGTTTATATCTCTTAGTTCCAATCAATAAAAGAGAGAAGAGATCGAAAAAATGCACGATTTTTCTTATATACTGCGAAACATCGATGCCACAGATTGTAAACAAAATTATTGATGAACGATAAAATAATTAATGACAGATGATTTTAATATTACGGTCAGCCAATTAAAAACTCGAAATTTTAAAGAAGAGAACTGGAATTTTAAAGCAGACGAAAATTGAAAAGAAATGAAGTGAAACGATTTGAAATATATGAATATGGCAATAATTAAAAAAAAAAACGATTCTGAAATATTTAAAAAGCTGATAATATAAAACTGAAAAATCGCGATAAATTAACGAATTTTTAACAGAGAGGCTTTACTATATGATTAAGTAAACAGTTCAGGCTTTCACTATATGACAGGTTAAGGTGAGCGTATGAAGCGAGCGTACGTTTTCACTATATGACAGGTTGTAACCTAACCTCGCTACGCTCGCCCGCTAAAAGACCATCACAGAATCCGGTCCCGCTGGCTGTCGGAGGTCGCACGTAGCAACAGCTGTTTGTGCAACAGGTGTTCTGTGGCTCATAGAATGATGTAGCAATTAGAACATGGGTCTACATACACCCGCTTCGCGAGCTAACCTCGCTACGCTCGAGCGCTAAAAAAACATCACAGAATCTGGTCCCGCTGGCTGTCGAAGATCGCACGTAGCAACAGCTGCTTGTGCAACGGGTGTTCTGTGGCTTATAGAGTAATGTAGTAATTAGAACATATGGATCTATGACCGCTTCACGGGCTAACCTCGATACGGTCACCGGCTAAACAAACATCACAGAATCCTGTTCCCCAGGCTGTCAGAGATCGCACATAGCAACATCTATCTGTGCAAAAAGTGTTCCATAACTCATAAAGTGATTTTCATGTTACTTCCGCGCTTCAAAATCTCAATCAAACTCAATCTAGAATAAACCACGTACGATTCCTTATACGTAATGCGCATTCGCTCCAAAAACATGGCAAGCTCACGTATAATCATCAAACTCTTCCGTACTATCATTCCTCTCACACAATCGCATTACCCACTTGCAATCAACCCCTGATTCACACACCATTTAATCACATTAATTTACCACTATCAACCAAACGATCAAAAAGAACAATACTAAATCTTTCACTCTTCACAGCCATTTACTACACTCAAATGAAATCAAAGAAAATTTACCAATACTTGTATTTAAATCTTGCTCCCAAACATCTAATTTTAAAAGATCAGTACAATAATTCATAATGAGCATAAAATAACACAAATTAAGGCAGTTGCCAGAGTTACCAACTCGCAAGGTTACCATGGTTACGAAGTAGGATGAGTTAAAGAGTTACCAAGGTCGCAACATAGCCCTCCGCTTATCGCCGATTTGGCGCGATAGAAAAAAACAACCGTACCGGTCTTTGGGATTTAGCCAGTTTGATAAATTGAAGGATTAAAAATGAATGCTAATATGACAACTATTTTGTAAATGGGCCATCAGTTTAATACTCTGTAGTACCCAGAAAAGTAGAAAATATAGAAGTAAAATTTGATCAAATAACTATCTTAGCAAATTTACAAAATGTGCACACGTTAGGGTAAATATGTCAGGTAAACTCCTTTCTTTATAATTTTTAAAAGAACATCAACTTAAGTATACCAATTAGTTAAGAATAACATAATGGTTTTAAAATTTCATGAAGTACTGCCTTGAAAACCGAACTATGGAGAAACTGCGAGTTTGTTAATAATTTCAGTTGCTAAGATTGTTTTGGCAGTCAAATGTAACATTTAGAAAAGAGAGAGAGAAAAAAAATACCATTTAAAACATATATAAGCAATTTGGTTTTTGTAAAAGTACCTATACTTACAGAAAGCAGATTTTTACACTTCGTGATTAACATTATTTAACCTTACAATTTACTAATTTTTTATATTAAAAGAAAGCAGAGTCTGGTTTACTTTTGAACTGAATGTCTTAATAAGTGATAAAAGGTTTAAAAATCTGCATTAATTATTTTAAAAAAACTTGTAGCACCAAAACAATTGAGGCAAAAATTTAGTCCTTCGCGAATGCCAAAGATATATTGGGGTGGAAATAGTACATGGTTGGAAAATTTCAGAGAACTAATACTAAAAAGTATTAGGTTAGAAAAAAATTACAACACACAATTAAGAACTACAAAAATTACTTTTCGTAAGCGATTTTTTTTTTCTTGTCTGTGTAGTTTAATGTGAGCAATATGTGCTCGGTAAGAATCAACGAACACGCTTTAACTACTTCTGTCTGACGGCTGTCGGCAATCTGCGTTTACCGCTAGTGTTTACTTGATTATTAAATTGTCTGCGTATATTATTTCAATGTTTAAACTAAAAGAAATTCATTTTTAACAGTTCAAATCAACAAGTATTTATTACTTAAAAGAATATTATTTTATTCAAAGGTCCAACGTGGTTTCAAAATCTCTTGAAAAATGGGTGTGTTGTTTTTGAACATCCATTTAATTTTCTTTTACCTATTGAACGTGATTTGTATTTTAGCGAATTATGATAATACATGTATTATTAGGCTTGAATTGCTCTGGAATATATTTTATCAAAATATTCATCTATTCAAATATTCCTTTCATTCACTGCCATGTATCAATGTTAATTATTTTAGAAGTGCAGTTCTTAGTGCATATGTATATACATATATGCAGTTAGAATTTAGATAATTATGAAGTTTGTTCAAATTTTTTAACATCTTTTATGCCGAGCGAATCATTTACGTAAAATGGTGTATTATTATCGTTTATTGCCTCCATTGCAATGTGATCCACAAAGCCTTCTAATGTACATGTAAACTTTTGTTTCCAATTTACCCCCAAACTACTGCAACAGGATTCATAGCGACTTGAAAAGTCAGGAAAAGGGTTAAGGAAAAATTCGTGGAAAGTCAGGGATATTATTGAAAACTTAAACCATTTTAAAAACACTAAAGAAAAAGAAAGCAAAGTCAACAAGGTAGGATAAGTGCCAGTTCTAGTATTGATCTGTTCTACCAAGTTGACTTCTTGCCAAACAATATTTGGAACAGCTTTAGTATATGAAATGGTGGCATAAACCACCATTTTTTTGACGAGCCAAAATATCGCCAAGGAAGATGATGTTTGAAAAGTGATTATGAATGCCATGTTAGGCTTAATGTATAAATAATTGAAATATATATATATATATAAAAGTCAAATTCAAAAATACATTAAAAAAACAAATATCATACAAAACAAAAGATAGTACATGACAACACTGTAAAAATGAATGAAATAATGTACAGCAATTTTATTTGTGCAGCAGTTAATCTGTAGCAATTCGAACATGGACCTGTGACCGCTTCGCAGTCTTACCTCGCTACACTTACCACTACAAAAAACATAAAATCCGTCCTCCCTAGCTGTCGCAGGTTGCACATAGCAAAAGCTGTTTGTGCAACAGTTGATCCGTAGAAATTCGAACGTGGACCTATGACAGCTTCATGATCTTTCCTCGCTACGCCCGCCTGCTAAAAAAATATCACAAAATCCAGCCCTGCTGGCTGTCGGAAGTCGCATGAAGCTGTTTGTGCAGCAGGTGTTCCATAGCTCATAAAGTAGCATAAAAACATAAACACAATGAAAATAATTCGAAAATGCAATTAAAATACAAATATTATGCAAAAACACGTATCAACAGACATGTGATAGCACATGTCAACATCATAAAATTGGAAATTCACATCCTACAGTTTTTTATGTGGCTTACATTTTTTCCATTCAATCTCTCTGACATATTCCAAAAATTGATTAAAGCAATCAATTCTTTCACCCGACACTCTGAAACTTAACTACAATGTGTAAAAAAACTTAAACAAAAGCTATGCTTAAATCAAAATTAAACAAGAAAGATCAATCATGCATAAAGCATTGATTATGAAACACTTTCCAACTTCAATGCAATTTTATTTAAACATCCCTAAAATGCGATACATTCCTCGGTGATATTTTAAAAATTATCATACTACAATAATTTATTATATTTGAAAACTTAAAACTTCATTGAAAAAAATGAACTTCATTCAAATGACGGCATTGAAATATAAATTGCCTGGTTTAAACATCTCTAAAATGCGATACATTCCTCGGTAATATTTAAAAAATTATCATAATACTACAATAATTTATTATATTTGAAAACTTCATCGAAAACAAATTAAGTTTATTCATATGACGTCATCGAAATATAACACGCCTGGCTCTCTATAAAAGCAGCATTTCATTTATAAACATTTTTCCATTCATTTCATTCAACACAATACTATAATAATTTATTTTATTTAAAAACTTAAGACCATGGAGGTACAAGTAATTAAACTCTATGCTTAAAACTTCATCGAAAAAATGGTCCGTCTCATAGGTAAATGAGGTCTCATAGGGTTCAATGTATTTCAGGTTTTCAACCCGGGTTCAATCCAAAACTAATTGAGTGATATTATTCATTTATATTCCCATAGGTCCCATAGACTGTCTGAACAACATACTAAAATTTC
This sequence comes from Amaurobius ferox, assembly GCA_951213105.1. Lineage (NCBI taxonomy): Eukaryota > Metazoa > Arthropoda > Arachnida > Araneae > Amaurobiidae > Amaurobius > Amaurobius ferox. The sequence continues at coordinate 6,441,862 of OX578149.1, read as the reverse complement.
ATTTTGATAAAGTCATTTTTACGGCAGTTATCGTGCTAACGGACAGACAGACAGAATGAACAAAATCATAAACACTTTTCAACTTTGTTGTAAAGTGTTAAAAATGAAATTTCAATTAATGAATTTAATGATAAGCCATGCTTAAATCATAATCAAAATGCAACAAACAATACAATCTGATTTAAGGATATCCAAAACTTTGATAAACTCCTCCCCACATTTTTATGTAAAAAGAATTAACTATAAGTTCCGTTCCGAATGGAAAGCTAAGAGGGGTTACCAGAAATCACCACATCATATAATTTACAAAGAATCTGCAATTTATTGCTTGCATTTGATGAGGCAAGTGTATTAAAACAGTACCTAATATTCCAATAGATTCCCAAGCGAATCATGTTTTTTTTAAATATTTGCTCTATCTATAACAGCAAATGAAGCATTTGTAAAACTACCCCTACAACTTAACAATATTCTGGTTTCTTTGTTTTCATTTGCAGTTTGAGAATTGGCTTTTGATTGTCAGAATAATTTACTTATTCCCTCAAAATGGCAAATGAAAAAGCAAAGTAACAAACATGGCAAGATGCATCTTTAAATCTAGACTACTTCATTATTGTCAGATGTTAATCTTAATAATTATCATGGATATTGTAAAGTATGTTCCAAAACTTTTGAATTGAACAACATGGTAGGGAAAGCTGTAAAATATATTATGCATCCAGAAGTGTTATGTTAAACATTTAAAACATATAATCTAGCTCATAAAAGCATGTCATCATTTCTGCACATAAAATCCACTTTCAGTTTTACTCAAAAAAAATTTTCCAATTCTTCCTCACCAGATGGAAATTGCTACTTCAAATCCCATTCTATTATCAGAAGTGAATTTGGTGTGAAAGATGATGCCATGAAACTTACTACCTATTTGTTAAAAGATGTTAGAAAACTAGAATGTCTTTGGACATTTCAAGTAGTAATGAAAAAAGATGTTATTCAATTCAGGCAATTATGTGTTGGAATTATTAAAACTGTTTCCTAACAGTTCAATTGCAACACAGTTTCAGTTAGGTAACTCTAAAACGAGTTATAGTATAAATTCGTTACTGAAATAGTCGAATGACAATATTGTGCACATTTAATCCAGTGTTGTACTTATGAGCTTATAGTATTAGATCACACGTACAGGGCCTGCACTAAGCATTCACCACCTCACCAAATGCAAATAAATAAAAAAATTGGTGATAAAAAATCACTTTTGACAAACAATAATTTGGCCTCTGCTGAAAAGAAAAATTTAATCCCCGATCAATTTGTAAATTTAACCAGTAACTGTTAAAAGATTTTTAGATTTTCTTTTTCTTTTCTTTTCAAATATTGGACAATTTTTATAAAACGTTTTTAGAGAACTTGATTAAAAAAGGCCTAAAATTATAAACTGTACAGTGTTAATGTAGAAGCACAAAATATATTGATATTTTGTACAATAAAAATAATCTATCATGTGCTGCACTTCTTTAATTGTAATGTGAGTTTCATTAGTTAGTTCATTTTTATTTCTTAAAATAATGATAAGGTCTGACTAAAACTTTAGCAATTAATCTAATAATTTTCAAATTTGGCAAAGTCATTAATTAATAGTCTGAATTTCTTGGTGCAGACTATGCACATGGCTTCGAAAAATTAAGAAGTTTATTGAATGATTGTTTGTTTTATGATTTTATTTTGTTAAGATTTTAAACTCTCATATTTTGAAATAATAATATTTATTCCTTTGTTTTCAAGATGATATTTCTGATGCTTTGTATAAATTGAATCTTGGGATAAAGGAAAATAAGACATCACCTGATATCCAAAAGATCTTATTGGTCATCAATAAGCAACTTTCTTCTGATGGTAATAGAAGTTATTATAATTTTGATAATTTTTATTCTAATTCAGCTTGATTAAACAGTCATTTGATGATTATTGTGTATTATTTTCTTTATTGCTGATGTTTAAAAAGAGTATTGTTTGATGATGATCATGTTCTTTCAGTTCTAAGCAAATTTTGTTGCATCTCCATGCTTGCCTATTTCAACTATCTTCACGCATAATCCATTTGAACTAATTATGTAATTATTGTAGATAAATTTCCAGTTTTACATCCTTTGCTTAAGGATAATATTGCTTTCATATCAAAACCACTTTTTAACTAAATTGGAAATCTATACATTTTCAAAGATTCTTGTTGAACAAAAAAAAATCTAGAATTCTGTTAGTCTTTCTATTTGGCAGCAAAGTGATCAATCCTGTTTTCTCTGTAGCACTAATTCATAAAATCAAATTTTATATAAAGTTAGACTGTTACATAAAGATGACATCAGGTTTTGGAGTTTTGCACAATATGCTCAAACATAATTTTCATGACAATGTAATATCTTGGAAACTACCGTGCAAAAAGTTTCAAAGATTACCATACAAATTTACGTTTTGGTGTCATTTGTAATTGTTAGCTGGTTCATTTTGGGAATCGTGTCAATTTTTCCTTTAAGAAGAGGTAGACTAGAGTGGGACATCACTACTATGCTTATGCTTGTAAAATGCATTATAATTTGTAAAATGCATGCATGTTACAAAATGTAACCCAGTTTTTCTACGAGGGTAGATCCAAAAAAAAAAAGGTTACAAGCAGCAGCATTTGAAAAGTAATTATTGTGAAGGGAATATTTTTCCCCATAGTGGAGACAAATGGCAGCAGTTGTCTTACAACTGTTGTGCGGTTAGGTAGTGTAAGTTCGCAGACGCGTCAAAGCGATTGAAATGACAAGACGTTTAGAAAAGTGCTCTCGCTTGGAGGTGCGAGCCGTGATTTGTTTCTTATGGGCATGTTGAGTGATGGTGTCATCCTCCTGCATGACAGTGCCAGGCCCCATACTGCTCGCCAAACTCAAGAATTGCTGCAAAAGTTCAAGTGGGAGATCTGGAGCCCCCCCCCCCCCCCCATACAGCCCAGATTTGGCACCCAGTGACTATTTCCTTTTTCCAGAATTGAAGAAACACTTATCTGGAACAAGGTTTCTTCAGACAGTGATGTGAAAAAAGCTGCTGAAAACTGGCTCAATGAACAGGGACATGATTTCTACCAAGCCGGGTTAAACAAGTTGGTTCTGCTTTCAGATAAATGCCTAAATACATTTGATGATTATGTGGAAAAATGTTCGCCAAGTATGCCTCTTAATTCCATTTTGTATTTTCTGTCTATTGTTAATAAATAGTTTTTTATTACCTTTGTAACCTTTTTTCTGGATCCATCCTCGTAAAATGGCTATTCTGGTGTTTTGATTTTGATTTAATTATTAGTTCAGCAAAATGATTTTTACATAAATTTAACTTTTAAAGTTTTATTGCCTTTATAGTTCATTTTGCCAAAAAGCTCATGTTTGTTTATAATGGATAATATTCACAGTTCAATTTTGCTGCAATTTCCTTTCTGTTGGAAGATTCTGTTTAAGACTTCTACTCATCAACATAGCATGCATCAGACATTTACAGCCATTAAATAAATAAAATAAATAAATAACAATAATTTTTGTCATTTTATGGCTTCTACGGTGTTACTAAAAAAAATAAATTCAAAATGTTATGTCATTTCCTTTCTTTAAGTCCATAAGCTTTAATATTTAAAATTTTCAACAGCAAGCTTTTTTGGTCATATTTGACAAGGTAACGCCTCTTTATGTTGTTGATAACTTGAAAATTTCATTCTGTTATTGAAATCCCTTCTTGAAATACAGTGTCTTAAGAACAATTCTTGGGGAGGAGGGGCTTCTTCAGTTACAGCAGGAGATAACCTTTTCTCTGTATTCTATGTGGGTAAACTGTCAGATGTTGCCTTTCTCAAATGTCTTATTTTCTTTACAGAGAAACACAAACTTATACTTTATAAAATTATATATATATATATATATAAAATTATTGAAAAAAGTTTGAAAAGTTACCGTTGGGTGAAGCAATTGAAAAAGTCATTGTGGACTTCAGCTAGTTCTTTATACATGTTAAGTTCAATTTGAAAAGAAAATAAATATTTGGAACTTTCAGTAAAAGTATCACTGCACATAGAATTGAAACACAGCTTTCAATGCTTATTTTGCTTATCATTTTTTATCTTCTCAAGTTGAGTAGAATTTTTCATTTTGCTTCCTAACTGTAGGACATTTTCACAATTTTTTGTTCTGTGGGTATGCAACTGAAAGACTTAAATTGTGGGTAAAAATTTTTAATGTTTGAACTTTGCTGCTGTCTGAAGTTTAGATTTCTTGCTTCAGATGACACAGACATACAGATAGACATCTTCTCTTTTTAATGCAAGATTCCATTTGTAAAAAACCTTGCAGATAATTTTATATTTAAAAATGAAATAAATTTGCTGTAATATGCAGTAATGAAAGAGCTAGATTTGAATTTTCATTCCTATTTGTAAACTAACTGCAAAATTAGCCAATCTATTTTAAAACATGCTATAGGTATACCCACAACTTATTATTAAATGATTTTTTCCCCCTTTTTCTGTGTGGTGTGTATTTGGTTAACATTATCCCTGTTTCATGCATTCATCTATAGAATTCAAAATTCCTCAATTGTATTTAGTTTCAGTAATGCTTAATCCTAGAATGTTAATACTCATTTTTTCCCCCTCTATTTAAATCTAATGGTAGAGTAAGTAAATTGAACTTTGTGTTTCCATTCTTGTATGTTACAAGGCAGAAGTCACTTCACTGTAAAACTGAGTGCTTAAAGTGTTGTCAACTGCAGGTCCATTTTGTCACCTAAAATAATGCTCTGCACTGATGCTGGCAATATTTGAAAACTTCAATCAATAAAGTTGTAACAATTATGATCTAAAGGGGGTTTATTCCATTTGGTTGAACAACCCATAGAAATTGTGAGGTCTTTAATAAATTTTCAACCCTAGCCCCCCCCCCCCCCACACACACACTTAAAAAAAAAAAAAAAAAAAAAAAAAAATGTATGATTATAATTGTAAACCAGTTATCACACTTCCTTGGTGGGACCGTAATATTTGTTGTACACACTTCCCCTATAGCTCTGTCTCTAGTCATCTCATCATCTGTCCCTTGCTGATAAGGTGCAAAAACCTTGAAACCCCATGGCCTAATGGTGATGAAGAGATAATTTGAGCACTGTGGTGTTTCTTCACCAGTTATAACAGGATGTTTGAAACACCATGTTATAGTGGAGACGTTGCTTCGCTGTAATGTATCATTTTGCTTTTTTATTGCACATTTCATTATTGAAAATATGGTTTATATTTTGCAGGCTGTGATAAAAAAGCTGTCGTCGATTGCATGATTAGGAATGAAATTGTTGATACATTTTGCCTGATTCTGAACTCCAGAGAATGTTTTTCAGCATCTACTTTTGCTTTGGTTGCTGAAATCCTAGCTGAAGTTGCTAAATTTGGTACTTATCTTGTTTTATAACTTTATTTATCTATGGTTAATCATAAGTTGGCACTTTTGTCTTATAACCCCCTTATGTGCTTGATGCCAATAATGGCACTAACAAACCAAATATTTACCCGAGGAGTTGTGATATCATTTTGTAATTGATTGTAAATTCATGAAATAGGAGAAATTATACAAATTTCTGGTTTATATAAATTTATATATTAAAATATTTATGATGAAGTTTAAAATATTAACTGTGTTTTACTTGTTTAACCTGACTAGATTAAACTACACTGGATGTAGTTTTCTTTTAATAATAATTTCTAATTATTTAAATTCAAATTTGCTTACTTATATTATTTGTTTAATTATTTTTCATTTTATAAATTCTTTAATTAAACTTATTTTGTTGTAAAAAAAATTCTTTCAATTTGGTCACCGTTACTACAAAACCAGTAACTATAGTAGTAGTTTGTGTCGCACAAACTGTCTGTCACTCAATATATGTTTAAAAAAAATGTAAAACTTTTTTTTTTCTTGTATACTTGCTTGTATATTTATTCATCATAATTGTTTTGTAATGTGTTGCAAAAGCATAATGAGAATTACTGAATGGTACATAAAATAATGGTTTTGAAAAACCTTGTAAAAGGCTTTATAAAGGGCAGTGTTGGGAAAACTGTCTCTACCTTCTCTTCAGTTTTTTACTGAATGTTTCAAAATTTAGTAGGCAACAAATGTAATAAATTTCTTAATATTAAATTATGTTCTCCAAACAAATTAGGTTCAATCTTCGGTTTCAGGGCAATTGTATATATTTTTTTCTAATACTTTTTATTAAGCTGATTAAAACAATCTTCCACTACTAGAAAGGATATTTACTGGCTAATTCCTTTTAACCATGCTTTCTTTGAAACATGCAACTATATAGCATCTTAATATTTAAAAGGCTCTATCAGTAAACTTGGTCTCTATCTTCTGCAGTTTTAAACTATTTTGTGTCTTCCAAAAGATAAAATCTTGGTTCAGAGCAATTGTACATTATTTTCAGTATATATTAAAGCGGTTGCAACATTACTTAATTCTAATACAGATATTTACTGTTCAATGCTCTTTCATGCTGCTTTCATAACATTTGATAAAAATACAGGTCAAAGAATTGAGGGGATAGAAAGAAACTTCTTTATGTAGTCATCATTTTGTACTGCCAAGTACTGTCGGTTTAATTGTGAAGTACATTTCTAATCCTGACACTTTTATGTTTTATTTATGTCTGTTTTTTATTATGTTTTTATTATCTCTTAGACGATGCTTAGTAAAGAACTTGTGTCTCAACTGGGATTCAAACCAGGGATCTCCGCCTAGCTAGTTCGCACTATACTCTATTGAACTACTGGAGTGACAATATTTTCGAAAATCTATTTCATCTTTTAAATTTGAAATAGATTCTACAAAAGCTTGAAAACTAAATTCGCATTTGTTTTTTTAATTGCGGGTTTTAAACTGAATAAATGTTAGAACAGAAAATTTTCTCACTTTTTCTGTTCTAAATTTATAAATTCCATGAACAGCGAGGAAGCATACATGCATATAATCTCAGTTGTATATCTCAAATAAATACAATTTATTTGAGGTATTTTTGAATTGTCAATTTTTTTCAAAATTTAGCTGGAGTATGGGACTGCAGTAGTATGGGACTGCAATGATTAAGTTCATGCAATCCTGAGTCAGAGCAGTATGTGTGGGTCTGTCATTTTCTGTACTTTGAATGAATATTATTTCTCATTTTCGAAATCTTTAGCATTTATATTTTCTATTATAAAAAAGTAACTGGAAAAGTAATGAATTTTTTCAGATTGTGGAGTACTGTTACAAGTAAAAAAGACAGTATGGACCTCCATTTTACAAAAAGTAACAGTTTCAGTAATATCATTGCTTTTAGTTTCAGACCTGTGTCTTCTATACTTTGACGTTGATTGTCTGTTTGACTTTTAGAACTATATAAAAATTTAAAGTTCTTGAAGGGTTATTTTTTATACTTTTTTAATTTCTTGGGTCATTTTTATTTGTTTTGAATGTTTTTTTGCATTTCATAGTATAATTTATCTGTCTCATAATTGATATGATTTTCAGATTCAGGCCGCGAAATGTGTAGTGAAATTGAAGTGATCATGCCTCTGTTAGAATTATTGTCAAACAATGATTCAAATGTTGTTTTGCAAGTATGCCGTGCTTTAGGAAATATTTGTTATGACAATGGTAAGTTTCTTTTTATGTATGTTTTATTAGATAGTAGAACGAATTACCAGGTGTTTCCTAAATAAATGCCCACTATTTAAATAATACCACTTGGTTTCCAAATTACCAAATCAGCTTCAATTCAATTCACCACAAAATATGAAATCCTTGGTTTACGGGCAAAGAGCACCACTCCACAAATGTTAAAAACTACAAAGTAAAATAAACAATTCTCTGAAAGCAGGGTCCGCGCTAGCCATTCGTCTACGCGCCAAATGCGAAAAGATCGCAAAACTGGCGATAAAAAAATACTTTGGCGAAAAAAATGGCGAATGATTTTTTGGAAACTGTGAAAATTTTGTAAATATTTTTTTGGGAAGTAATATGGAATAAAAGTCCGATTTAATTTGGAATAAAAATCCGATTCCAGACAAGTAGGCCTATGACATACGAGCGTTGTCTCCCGTCTGTTTTGGGGACGCTCGTTTTCGTGTGACAAGCTCCAGGTATTCTTTAATTCCCAGCACGCTGCTCCTCAAAACGGACGGCAGACAGCACATTCCTGTCTCTCAAGCGTCCTTGACCCATCGCAGCAATCAAAACATTATCTGAATTCCTCCGTTATGTGAGCCGATTTTTTTTGTTAACCCTGAATCGCACAACCATAAACCCCCAACACAGTTATTAGATACTCTCCAATAAACAAAACAAAAAAACACTTTCAACTTAAAATCCTGCATTATAGTTTTAAACAATCCGTGTTACAGAATTATTTCTGAAAAGAGCCATTTTTTGTCAAAAACGATCAGCCGTAATCAGAGAAACAAGTGATAAACATCGAACGAAAATGTATGTATATTTTTTGATGACGCGTATACAATGGTAGTCTGGAGCATCTGGAGGGCAGAGAAATTAGGAGTGTGTGATTGCGTAATTACTACCGCATCGCTTTAGGATCGATTGTCTTGCGGGAAAAAATAACTTTTAGACTTACGATGTTTTTTTTGGTTTTTTTTTTAGACTCCGCATATAAATCGACCCCCCCCCCCCCCCACTTTGAAGCGTTTTATTTTTTTTGGCACAAATTTCTCGACTCACGCGAGTATATACCGTAAATAAAAAAAGCATTTAATTTTAGTTAAAACCAACTGAAAAAAGGTCACTGCTGATTATTATCACAGATGCCAACTTGCGGTTTGCTGTTTTTGTCATAAGTTGAATCATAGTTTATCTTTTTGTTACGAATTTTTAAGCCTGCCTGGCTTGTTTTCGTTTCATCTTCATCATCATATTTGTGGTTTTTATACGATCCTTATGCCTGCCTGAATTTTAAAACCGACATAAAAATGTATCCCTTAGATAGTTTTGGTGCCTAATTTTAAAGAAATATAATGATGATACTGCATATAAAAATATTATGGATGTAGCAAGAATTGGTTTTACATGTCCTATGACAACAACCATCATTGAAAGAGGTTTTAGTAAACAGAACATAAATTTCATTAAGTAGTAACATCAGAGTAAAAAATCTCAGTGACTTCATTCTTATAAATAGTGAAGGGCCAGATATGAAAGATTTTAACTTTAAGGCAGCTTTTGAAAATGGGTGTTTAGTACAAAAATTCGACGCTTGCCTGGTTTATTTGATAATGAAACTATGTGAATTATAAAATAAATTTGTCATTTTTGTAACGCATTGTGATCTTTCATTGGTAAATACAAGTTTAATTTACTAATAGTCTATTTAATGATTAAAAAAATGAAATCTACCTATCTTTATATCTTGTTTAGAATGAAATTAATATTATTAGCTGCATTATGGCTTAAAAGTAGAAATTTTTTCACCGATGGCGACGATAACTTTGACTAATAATCATGTAATTTGGCTAATGATTTTTCAATTTGGTTAATTTGTTGGCTAACAGTTTGAAATTCCTAGCGCGGGCCCTGGAAAGGATCCCTCCCCCCTTCTGTAGGCATAGCTTAAATCCCATGGTTGGGTAAGTATGTACAATCGGCAGGTTGAAAAATGTATGAAACTTCATTGTGGAACATTGAAAATCTTACAGAAAAAGAAAAAAAATTATTTCTGAAATTAAAAACAAAATTGTTAGATTGCAAAGATATACACTCTACTTTTTACTAAACTATAGAATTGTACTAATTTTTTGGATATGGTGGAAAAAGTATTATATAACCTAAAAAATGCTAATTTTGATGTATTTCTAAAAAAGTGAAGGAATTGCCCATCGTCGTATGGATGTCGTTCAAACATTGTTAGAAAGAATGTTCTTTGATCTTTCTGAAATTGAAAAGAAATGAATAAAAAAAAGTCTGATTACAATATCACTTTAAAACTTCTAACAATTTTTTATTATTAAAAATGGCTCTCAAATCTTGCTACTGTTTAGTCATTTAAAAATAGTTTTATTAAAAATTGGAACAAAAAAGAAATATTAAAATTTAAAACATTTTAAAAGTTTAAGATTAAAATAAAAATGAAAAATATATATATATATATATAAAAAAAAGAAAATGCTTTAGAGTATTAAGGAAGGGGTAAAATAGCTATAATGCACAACAGAAATTTTAAAAGAACTGGCTACAGGGTCAAATTCTGAATTTAAAAACATATTAACCAAATACCCATTGGGAGAATTTAAATGTTTCTTATTTTGTTGTTTTTTATTTTGTGATTTGAATTATGGATTGTCTGGTCAGCATTATAAAACTGTCTCACTTGTGCAGAATTTCAAGTTTCTATCAAAATTGTTTTCTTAATTATTGGCCCATGTGCCTAATTCCATATCTTTATCTCACTTAAAGGTGTGGGTTATATAATATGTAGCTAATTACACATTTTGGTGTGCAACAGCCCTTAAATAGTCAGCATTAGAAAACTGAAATTGTACACTTTTTCCTATCTAACGATCTACTCTTGCACCAATTTTGGAAGTCTCTATCTCATCACAAAGTATATTTTAGATTTCAAACAGTTTGGTGTCGAAAACCCAGACTACCCGACTCACCCAAGAGCACGAGCAGCAAAACAATTTGGTGTGTAACAACTCTTTAAATGAACAATTTTGAAAAAAAAAAATTGATTTTTCCCAGAGGTTTTATCGAACGATTGCCCATGCATCAAATTTCAAGTCTCTGATTTCAAATTTTGAGCATTTGGGTGTGGAGCCCCCCCCCCCCCCCTGCCCATTAAAATAAACTTTGATGGAAAATCTGATTTTTCTTGAACAATACCAAGTTGCAAGTCTCTATCTCACGTAAAAGAAGGTGTTCTTCATTTATTTGTCAGAATCGAACATTTTGGTGTGATGATGATGTATGTATGCTAAAGTAATAAATTATGGAAAACTTTCTTTTTTTTGAACTATCAACCCTTGCACCAAATTTAAAATCTCTATCTCACCGTGAAATATGTTTTTCAACTATTTCGCCTTTCAAATGTTTTGGTATTGAGCACAACACCATTTAAGGAAGTGAATATTTAAAAAAAATTCTATTTGTACTGTAGTTTTTTATTGAACAGTTGGCTCATATAGTAAATTGCAAATTTCTATCTCACTAAGAAAGAGGCGTTTCTCATTTTTTCCCAAATCGAACATTTGGGTATGTGACACCCTTAAAGTAGTGGTGCGAGGTAATACCCTCACGTTCGATCTGAATGCTAAAAATACTTAAAATGTTCATGGAACATTAAGTTAACGGCTGACATGATCGCAAGTGGTTTAAAACTGAAAATTAAGAAGTAATTAATAAGATTTGAAATGAGGACATGGATTAGATTTTTAAAAAAATAAGAAAAAACAAGTTTATTTGCACAATTAACATTTAAAATAAAAACATGAAAAAGTTTTGCTCAAAACACATGAGCTTGAAAGTTACTCCCTTAAAGTATGAGAACATAGCAAAATATCAAAAACATCATAAAACCTCTTAATACTAATTCTACTCGTAAATCCTAAATACATCATAAATCTTTACTATATCGTAAATCATTAATCCTCATAAGTCATTAATATATCAGCAATCCTCAAACAATAATTCTACTTGTAAAAACATTAATATATTGCAAAACGTTATACCCTCCAGGTAGCAATAATTTAAAAGAGAGGAAGGGACATTTCAAAAAAGTGTTGTACGTAGCAAGTAGGCCTCACCTTTTCTCTTGGGCCAAACGGCCATACGTGCTCTTCTGTAAACGGAGCCTGGAGAGCATTTTCGCTTCAGCGAGCTTTTTTAGTATCTGCTTACTAGAACTCTCAAAAGGCACTCTCTATTCCTTCTCTCTAAAAAAAACCTCTTTCCAAAATCTTCCAATTTTAAGTCTCCTCCCTTTTAAATATTATTGGCTGTCAGGACTTAAGCCCCCCCTTAAAATTACTGGCGGACACTTGGATTTCTCATTTTCAGTGGCCAGTCTATGACAGCAGGGCTGGGTCAGTAGCCCCTGAATTATCGCTTGCAGGTGACAGGAGTCCCACGCTCCTGCGCGAACCTCTGGGCTTAATTGCGCCCCCAACGACCGCTTCCCAAAACGACGACCGCTTCCCTTACACAAAGAGCCAGACTTTCTCCCGCCATCACATCTTGTTGCTGTATACCCATGGTTCAGTCGTGTGGTCTGGGCCTTCAACATTCAACAGATAGCCTGGCAGGGCACGGTAGTCCAGTAGTTAGCATGTGGAAATTGCACTCGGTAGACCCGGGTTCGATTCCCTCCGCTGCCAAAACTGCCGCCGTGTTCACTGGGAGTACAATCATGTTAAACATGTAGGTCCATAAGTCTTTCCGAGAGGTTGGTGGTAGGGGAAGGAGGATACGGTCCCTATGAAAGCCTCCCCCCATTGGGTTCCGGTCTAAATTGGGTGGCTCTTCCTGGCCGTCCAAACAGTTACCTTACACCTTTCTGGTAAGTTGGACGGTCAGAGTCTCAACAACAACAGAGAACCAAGCGATTTATATTTCAATGACGTCATTTGAATCAAGTTCGGGGTTTTTTTCTCAATGAAGTTTTAAATTTCGAAATATAATTAAATGCAGTATTGTGATAATTTTTAAAATATTACCACTGAATGTATCCCATTTTAGAGGTGTTTAAGTAAAATTAGCCCTGGAAAGTGTTTCATAATCAATGCTTTATGCATGATTGATCTTTCTTGTAATTTTTTACTTCAGATGCTGCACGACGTCTGGTCAAAGACCACCATGGTGTGGATCGTTTAGTACAGCTTTTAAGGAATCTTTTAGAGAAGGAAAATCTACCTGACAACATGCGTACTATCACCTCAGGCTGTCTGTTGAATCTTACAGATACATATGGTGAATATATTTTGTTTTGTTTTTCTTTTATAACAAACCTTATTTGTATTGTGTCAGAAACACCAAAATTAAAATTGTTTGGGTACTAATTATGAGAAACACTTTTTAACATTCTATCTATCAATTGATTAGTCTCTTTATCGACCTGTCTATGCAGGAATGGTGTAACCACTTTTACTCTGCAATTATGTAACTTTGTAAAACACCATTCTATGCAAATATAAAGTGTTACATGAAGACGAAAGCAACCTTGTGATTTTAAAACTTTGCTTGTATTGTGTTCCGTAATAACATTTGGCAATGTATCTATTCTCAGATACATAACTGATTGAAACCAGATGTGATTTAAAAATAGAATGTTATAATATGAATATGTATATGATGTCATGATATGATAAAACTTGCATGTGTTGGACTCAGTTTGCACATATGCATCACCTATCAATTAAAATATTAAAACTTGTCAAGGAAAACAACATTTTTATATCTCATGAGTGATTATGATGTGTCATGTTTCTTTATGTAAAACTCCATTGGGAGTCTGTTTTTCAGATTACTCACCCAGGTACGGTAATTTTGTCTAAATACATTTTGTTTCCGTAAAATTGTGGGTATCTAAATTAAATTGTAAAAATCACACAAGTCATTTCTATATGGAAATCGACGTTTTAATGATGGATGTTATGTTTTTGTAAAGTTTGCAATGTTTTCCAGGTTGAGATAAATTTAATCTTTTGGGTCATTTCATATACAGGTTGTACTTGTGTGATTTCGTAAAATTCAACTTTCTATTTTTCCACGTGGTGGCCATTTTCCTTTCCACGGGCATTGCCATTTTGTTTCAGAAGAGGAAACTGGAAGCCGCCATCTTGTTCCGGCAAAAAATCCAGTAGTTTTGCTCAGCGAACGTGACATCATGAGCCATGTGATGAGCTTCGGCTTATCATGAGAGGCACTCGCTTCTGCGAGTATGAAAGACTGTGCCAGCATCGCACAGGACTCTTACGACCTTTCCTTCTCACTTGTGTAAGCTGACTAGTGCACTTCGGACCACATGATTTTCTTAGACATTTTTGTTGGGATTCACACGGGCCCCATCGTCATCGGACTCCTCATGTAGCTCATTCTTCCTGGATGGGTAGAGACGGATTCCAATGGAATGAGATCGCCAAGAATGGAACAGTTGAGTGAACAATGTTGAGATCTCCGTATGTCCGGATCCCTGTGTTCCCAGATGTTACCTGTTGCCTAGAAAAGTTAAGCTTAACCTCATGGATACCGCCATGAGCCCAGATAAGTGGTGTACTTTAAGTTAACCTCCCTTTTCCATGACTTTCCTGTATAGGACCCAGACCACGTGTTTTTGTTCATTCCCACCTAATGTGGATACACCAAAGTTGATCAGTCTTTCTTACCCTTCCTTAAGAGGAAATTTTTTTAAGACCATTTTGTTTAGCCATGTGTTAATTCCCCCCATCTAATGGAGGTCATCTGTATGATATGTTGTATTATTTTGCATGCTTGCACTTCTCAGATCAAGCCAGAGCTCTTACCCTTTTTTGAATCTTAAGTATCCTGGGAGTAATCTGATGTTGTAAAATTTAATGTGTTTATTATCTTCATAAATTAATTTTAATTTTCCCCGTTAACCTTGTTTGTTTCTTTACCATGTGTTCCCTTGCTTTACCCACGTTGCCCAGGGTTATTTTAAATAATGATTACTTATTATTTCAAATCATTACTATTTTTACTTATTATTCCAAATTGATAACATCCATATAATCTTAATTGAATTCATCTTAATTCAAATTGTCACTAAATTATTACATGAAATCAAACATTCTAAAACACTTAACTCAAAAGCAACATTTTACCACTCCATTTATCTTCAGGTCGTCTAATTTAAAAGATTAATTCAACTGAATCCAGGTAGTTGTTTGCAACTTTATGAATAATTCATCAGATCTAATCTCAATATGGCTTATAAAGAATTTTACTTTTCAGAAGAGATACAAGAGCAAGCAGTGGAGGCTGGAATTCTCGATGTGCTGCTGCAATACCTTCTCAGGTTCAGCACAGATGAAGATGTTGTCACTCACTGTCTCCTGGTTCTTAGCTGCCTGGCCGATAGTGGTATGTTATCTGATACTGAATGACAACTCTCTCTCCTGTCTTACTTATTTGCCCATAAGGGAATTCTTACTAGCATTTTTTTCTATTTTCGTGTTGCACAACTTTTGTTATTGAGGTAGATACAATTTCAAATAAATATAGAAGATGACTCTGCACACAAAAAATAAACAAGTACTAGATCACAACATAAAAGGCTGTGCAAATTAAACATAGTAACAGTGACCTATCCAGGGTAAATTTAGTGCCTGTTGTTTTATGGCACCTTCACAAATTCAACTCTTGATGAAACGGCACCTTCACAAAGTTAACTCTCAGCAAAACAGCACCTTCACAAAATGCTTTAAAGCCAATTTTTCATTAGAAAGAAAAGATTCTGATATTTTACAACTATTTTATTACTTTTTCAGATGCCAACTATTATGGATTTTCTGTAATTCTTGCAGATTTTTAAACAAAATTACGGTCTACAGGAAAGACCTGTAAAATTGTGGAATATGCCTATTTTTTTCAATCTTTCTTTCTTTTTTCATCCATCTCTATCCCGTAGTTATTGCACATTAAATTAACAAAATGTGCTTATTTTGGTTTATTATTCAATTTAATTTTTTAATTATTTTGATACACTTAGTACAATTGCACAATTCAGGGAATTTTCGTGTAGTCCTTGGGAGTCCACAAGTATCCTTTTCCATCCATTTCCATGCATCTCCATCCTCTAAATATTAGTCATCAGATGGTCTAAACTTGCTTATTTTCACATTTTAGTTACTAATTAAGGCTAATCTTTTAATTGTTTTCTCATAAATAGTGGGATTGCGTAATTCAGGTGGTATTCATACATTGCCAAGCATTGACTAGTATATTTTTCCATCCGTCACCATCCTGTAATTATTGCACATTAAATTGATGAATCTTGTGGGGGGGGGGGGGGGGGAGAAATGGTGGTGACAAAATTACAAACACGGAAGCAGTATTGTTTACTTTCCCCAGACTGTTGAATATCGTCTTTGTTTATATAAATGCTGAGGGGAAAAGAGAAAATTTAATTTACGAGAGGGAAATGAGAATAAAAGGCTACTAGTCCCAACGGACCAATATAATTTATATTCTGCTGGTCCGTTGAGTGTTTTTGTGGTTTCGGCCCGACGGACCACCGTTAATTTCGAGCCCTGTGGACATGCCTTGAGAATGCCGCAGCATAACATCCCTGCTGTGGCACTTACTTGGGCACCTGAAGAAAAAAGATCTCAGGGTCGACCCAAGCTTACTTGGAGGAGACTGGTGGAGCAGGACAAAAATTTGATGGGATGGGCGAGCTGGTCAGAAGCAAGGAATGCGGCACAGGATCGACCAGGGTGGCGACGCAAGCTGAAGGCCTATGAGTATAAGGCACGATGAGTTATGATGATGAATTTAGAAACTATTATTACTTATAGTATGACTTTTTAACAGAAAAGTTTAAAATAGTTGGGAAATGTTAAATCATTACAAGAGTTAATTGAATCATCTTAGGATTATTTTAAAGCATGATCTGCACATTAATTCCTAAAATGTAACTAACCTATTGCCAAAATAATTGACCTTTTTAGCAAATTTTGTTTAAATCCTGTTGTTTACATGCTTGCACATTATATCTGTTCAGTTATAGATTCTACTATAAGTACTCATCTGTTTAGTGTAGGAAATCATTCAGTCAATAAAATTTAACTGCTGATTCACAAAAATGTAGCTATCAATCAGTTTATAAACCAAAATGGGTTAAAATAGTTGGATAAAGAAAAAAAAATGATCAATTTCCCCTACAAAATTAAACTAGCTTCCATTTTTCATTACTTGTTATAAAACTGTTTTGTTTCTCTTATCTTAATTAAAGAAGCTTATTTTACTCTTGAATGTAGAATACTTTTGTGACTTACTCTGTTTCGCTTATTATCAAAGCTTTTATTCCAACTTCCAAATAAGCTTTTGCATCTGCACTGTCCTTACAACAGTTTGAGCGATTATTTTACATTTATTAAGTTTGAGAATTTCATTGCTTTGTTTAATATATATTTCTATTTGTTTACAGTTGGTGGCCGTACAAAAATTCTTGAGAAATCTGTGCTATCAAATCTTCTGAAGTTGCTGGACAAACCTCTTAATGATGATATCATGGATTCACTACTGGAATTGTTCGGTAATTTATGTGACAATGGTAAATATATCTTTTGATCCTTTATCCTTGAATCTTAATCAGATCATTCTTATTTTTATTTACCAGTAGTTTTCAACTGACTACCATTTTTGGCAACGTTTTTGGTTTATATGGTGGTTTTATCTTTCATTTCAAAGCATTTTTTTTTTCTTGCTTGCAGAAGGGCATATTGGTTTATTTCAAAAGGGCATACTGATTTTTGTTGCTGCAGGGCATATTTGTTGTATTTTTTTTTTTATCAGAGGGTGTTGTTTTTATGTGTGTTCATATATGTATGATTAAAGAATTTTAAAATAATATACTAAGAATGTAATTGATATAATACTTTTTGAAAACAAGCATTTACTTGAGTCTTTTCTGGTAAAAAAATTGAATTCTTTTATTTATTATGGATGTTTTATTATATCTCTTCATATATTCTACACTTCATATATTCTATATACAGGGTGTCCAGTGTGTGTGCTATCGGTGCCCAATGGCTATTTCCTCAACCGTTAGTCACAGAGATACACATCCAATTGCAAAAATGTTTTAAATTTTAAAATCTATTATCTTAGTAACAGTTTAAATTAATAAATGTATTTCTGAAAGAAATACGAAATATACATTTTTATACAGTCCCCCGTTCCTACCAATTATATTTAGGAAAATCATCCTCATACATGCAAAATAAAAAAAAAATCATCCTTTTATGACCAAAATTGACCGATTTATAGCTGTTTAAAGTTGGAGCACTTTTGTGTTGAGAAATGGTCAATACAGTCCCTGATTGGTTGGTTGCTTGAAATGGGACATTTTTATGTGTGGAAAAGCGACGTAAGTCATAAAGTTTAATGCTTCATAACTCAGTGAATGGTTGAAAAAATAGCCATTGGGTACCGATAGCACTGGACACCCTGTGTGTATATATATATATATATATATATATATATATATATATATATATATAAATTGAAGGATTTTAATCGAAAATTATGCATAAACTACTGTATGTACAAAAAAACTCATCTCTAGCATTGCTGCGAACATGCAATATTCCCTCATTGGTGTATCCTCTTTCGTCTGTTTCAAAGGCCAGATGAAGAAAACACAGTCAATGACATAAGCCCAGGATTGCCAGGATTTCCCAATTAGAACAAGGTTTGACAGATTTGGTAATTTATCTCCAATTTAGCAACATTTGGCGAATTCTCAAATTTTCCAGAAGCATCTTGATAGAATGATTATTTTTTGAGATATAGAGATATCTAGAAGTTTCTATGGAGTGGCTTTAAAAGACTCATCCCTCCACTGTAGTGGAGTTGATGAGTTGACTTGACACGAGTTACATTGGACTGTGATTTTTGTCCATGTTTTGAGAATAGTAGCTGCTGTTTCGTGAGATTACTTTCGTCAACATCTTGTGAATAATATCTGTTATTCTGTGAAATTAGTGGGGCATTTAAGTGCTGTTTGATTATATATTGTTCCTGTTTACTTTGTGCTTGTGACTAAATGTAAGTTACCCAGAAACTTGGACTCGTTTTTGTATTATACACCCACGATTCTAGAGGATATGTTCTTAACAATATATATATATACACACACACACACACAGTGAAACCACTCAGCAGACACTCATAGGACAGAAAAATGTGTCTGTAAAATAGGGGGATCATTTTGAAGTATTTCAAATGTTATATTTTTGTGGACTTTTGTCAAATTTAAGATAACGGTCATATATATTTGTTGCATAAAAACACAAATAAATTCACAACAAAATATAAAATATTAAAATTTAATTTACTTTGATAAAAAAGTAGATCGATTGATGTTTGGTGGGTTTTAGCCAGAAACCTTTCTCCTTCATAAAAATTTTTAGTTGTGAGACTAAATCTAATGCTCTTACATCGTTATGCTTTCAGAAAAAATGCCTTTAATCCATCCAACATTTTAAACATGTCAATGTAATTTCTGATACTTACTCATTGCTCCTCATACTCTGATTCTTCTTTCAATTAGTGTTCATCTTCAAATGATTCTGTTGATGCAAGTTCCCTAATGATATGGCATATTTCTCTGCTTTCTACTTTTGTTGTCACATCGGCATCTATAGGAGCATATTCTTCAAACGATTCATCCATGAATCTGGTCTTTTCCATGCAGCTTTGCAAGATCCCTCATCTTCATCTGATCCTTCATCTTAGGATTAAGAGGGATTTTTAGATCTTTCATCTGAATCAGTTTGAGGTTCCATGTGTGTTGTATTTGTGTTCTATATTGCATCTAAAACCCTGATCATTTTAGCCAGTTCTGTGGCTGATTTAACTTCTTTCATTTTGTAGGTTAGATGCTTTATAACTAACTGATTGTAGCGAATTTAACAGAATTTGATGATTTTAAGTTCCAATGGCGGTAGTTTGATGTTGTGTTGGGTGGAAAGAAAATTAGTTTTATGTATTTCATGCGAATGTCTCTTGGATTGTATGTGGCATTGTCCATAAACAGCAGAACTTTGTTTTTTCTTTCCCAAAATGCTTGTCTAAGTTTATCAAATATTCTAATATGATATTGGCAGTCATCCAAGCTTTTTTATTAGATTACCATTTGATGGGTAAGCAGCTGTTTTCCTTTACTGCAATGTTCTTTTTTCATGGTAAGCATTATATTGGGAAGAGATCAGTCCAGTTTCGTCGTTGGTGTAGATATCCTTTTCTGAATATTAAACATTTTGTTGGCTCAAGTCCTCAGGACGAGTCGGACGGTCTGGGTCTTCAACACACTTTTGTTGACATCAGCAGATTCATCATACAGTTTCAGAACATGATTTCATGTTAAACACAGGATCGATATAGATACAACCTTTCTAGACTTAGAAATCTAGAAAGGTTTCTAGGAGTCTATAAATCCCAACTCTGCTGCAGGTTCTCTTGCTTTTTCTTGTAGAATTGAGCTGGAAACAGGTAGATTTTACTTCTTGCAAAAACAAATTAACCTTAAAAACTGCATCTATAGCAAGTCTGTATGTGAAAGTTCATTTTTTCTTTCTTGGTTTTTATTTTACAGCTGCTCTTTTTTCAAATTTCCTTTTTGTTTTATGACACCATATTTATGTTCTTCCTACATTAAATTTACTACTGAGTGTGCGAACTCCCAGTCTATATTTTACTGCATACATCAATTTTTTCTTAAGACAGGACTTGATGATGACTATTGCTGGCTATTTTGAAAAAGAGTGACTATATGAACTCAACAACTTCGATTCTAATGAATATTGTTGCGAACCTGTAATATTATCTCACTGGCGTCCCCTGTCTTGTCTTTCGTCTCTATCACAGACCAAACGGTGCCATCGGAGTGCTTTCTTCAGAAGACAGCAGTTCATTCTTTCCCTGATGTCACTCTGGTTTCCTGAATTTCGGGTCAGAAGAAGGGTTGGCAGATTTGACAATTTATTGCCAATTTGGTGAAATTTGGCAATTTCCAGAATGTTCCAGAAACTTCACGAAATAATGATTAGTCTAGGAGATATTAGATAATTCTGGAAATTTCTACAGAGAGGAAATTTCTACAGACTTTGTCAATGTTTTGAGAATAGTATCTGTTGTTTTGTTGTTGTTGAGACCCAGACCATCCGACCTACCAGAAAGGTGTAAAGCAACTGTTTGGACGGCCGGAAAGTGCCACCCAATTTAGACCAGAACTACAGTGTCTAGAAGGAATAGTGTACCTACCACCTATACCTCCCAATGCTGAGAGATGTTCCTGAAAAGCCGCCTCCGCCAGACGACGTTGGTCTCGAATAAGCAGTTAAAAGCGGAGGAGTTAACATTGAAACTAATGGGAATTTATTGCAAATGAAATGACCAATATCTTTCGAAATAGCTGAAGAATTTGTGTGATCGACCGCTATTTTATTTCGACAGGCGCATGCGTCTCCTTTACACACATTTCCGCAAATTGCCACATCTCTTACACGAGCAATGCTCAAAAGATCCGCAAATCAGCTGGGGCTTTGTTAAATGGGTAGAACACCAGGAAAGGGCATTTTGTACTGCCTTCAGGGTAGCCTCTAGATACAATAGGAAGTATCTCATTAGCACATTGCTCATCTGAGATCGAATCTGTTTTTACTAAGAACCGTCACATGTACAATACTCTTTTTCGTTCATAATCTGCAAATTTCAGCATCCAAAAATCCTGTCACAAGACTTTTCTTTGTACTGTACGCGACCTCTTATCCGGCACCCCAATATCCGGACTCTCCCAAAACCGGAATTCGGCAAAATAATGCCAAATTCTGCGTCAACAAGCGATTATTTGCCAAATATTGTGCCAAATAGTAATTTTTTGTTTAAAATCCCACCAAATGCTTTTTTGCCTTAATTAGTAATATCAATTAAAAAAAAATGCATTGAAGCCTACATTTTTCCAAGGTACGTGCAATCCGCGCACGAAATTCAAAAATCTCGCGCAAAAAAAAATGCTGCGCGGGAATTCGTGTGCACTCTCCGCCGCTGATCCTTCTTAAATTTCGAAAACGAACTCGAGGAATTCTCGCTAGAGCGAATGAAACTCTTCTTTTCCGGAAAACATCTGAAGTAGCACCATTTTTCCTGAAAATTTCCGAAGCGGCTGCATCCAGCACGGGCGAGATGCATGAAGGCTAAAAGCATCTATCTAGTTAGTCTTCATGGTGAGACGTGTCATTCCATTTTTCACTAGTTACGAATATGGCTCCTGTATATATAGGAGCCTTAGTTATGGACGGACAAGTAGCAGCAAGGTGCTTTTTTTAATGGCGTTTCATTCTTTTCTGGGTATATAGGGCAGAGCACACTAGGCACAAAGGTTTCGATTTTTCCGAATTCGTTACATTTTCTTTTCTGCTTTTTGTTCCAGGACTTTGATTTTCAGTAAAAGTATTCCAACTTTTCCGCTTGAAATATTCCGATATCGCTAAAGAAATCCTATTTGCTTTGTCCACACCTTTCAAGTGCGATTTGCCGCACAGAATTCACACTATTTTGCACAAACATTTATTGGAAAAGCTTGAAAAAAAAAAAGCTCATCAGCGCATTTCCGAGATGATAGAAAGTACGTTTAAGTAAGGAATTCCTGAAATTAATGAGAGTTAACTTTTGCCGAAATGCGAAGAAAAATATAGCAGGTATAAAATGTCATTCAGGGCCTTCTGATTGATTGATCTCTTTAAATACATAACCTAAGCAATAAACTTGTCATTTTCTCGAAAAAATCCGATTTTTTCTCATCTCCGTGGAAATATACACATCTTTAATATTTTTAAAAACTTTGATGGAATTCCAATATCAAAATCATTTTCAATGAAATCCTATTATTTGGATGAAAATGGCTATTTTGAACGGAAAATTGACCCTATCAAAAAGTTCCATTGCAGCATATTTATGGATTTTTTACGTGCTACATTTATTAATTAGTATTTTATAAAAAACAGTTTAGCAATATCACGAAATATTTTTATGTAAACACGATCGGCCATATATTTCGTTTTATTTTTAAATATTTTCCATTTTTTCAATCTGTTTCCCTCCACTAATATTTTTATATTTTTTGGGCTTTTTATGCTAGGATATTATTTTTAAACATATTGTTGATGAAATTGAGATATATGTTTAGAATAGCGAAGTTAAATTTTTTATTTATTCAAGCATTTAGAATTATAAGGCTTATTAGAAATACATTTGAAGAGCATAAATTAGAATTTGATATATTTGCACCCATAGTTGAATATCTCATTTCAATTAAAAATGAACATCCTTCTCATCTTAATTTTATTAAAAGTACTTTAAAATATTTTGAAACATATGAACAAAGGTGCTTCTGCTAAAATATTAGATGAATATGGTGAGGGCCCACTTTAGTTGAAATGTTCCAAAAAAAGACTTCTAATAACTACCCTGAATAATAAACTTTTTTCAGACATTTTTTTTCTTTCAAAAATTTTCTTAATCCCTAAATTTGATACTATAATTATATGTAATTTGCATTTTAGTTAACCAAATATATCTTTTCATATGGATTGTAAAAAATCTGTATTTAATACATGTTTTTAAAATGAATTATAATTTTCTATAACATTTTAGACCATTCCAGTAAGTTTTAGAAAAGTGTTCCGAATTACGTAAAAACTCCTTATCCAGCATGCCTGAAGTCCCAAGCAGTCCGGATAATAGATCCTGTACTGTATTATACTATGTAGTATGTATCACTATATTACTATAAATCTCTAAAATGCACCGTGGACTGGTTTCGCATTATTTAATTCTCTTGTATATAAGCATAGCCAAGATCTAGGATAAGGGGGGTGGTCGACGATCGAATGTGGATTTACACAACAGTACAAAATACTTTTTCAAATATAATTCCTAAGGAGAAGTAATGTAATTGTTTAATTGTTTGGTAAATGATCATTTTTCTCCGATTTTCGAGTTATTTTCAAAAAATGAATGCATTTCTAAGGCTGGGCAAAGACGGGGTAATCTAATAAAGTTTAAAATCCAAAAGAGTCCAAATCCCAAAAGAGAATAATTTACTAAATTTAGATATTCTAGTTGTACGGTTTTCAAGCACTGATCGGGCTAGCCCGTTAAGGTTTTAAATCCAATGAGCTAAGATATACAGCAAATGACGACGACATTCTAAACTTGGAACTTTCAGATGCTCCGGTTCTAGAGTTATTCCCCCAAAAAACTGAATTTCTAAGACAGGCCCAAATCATTCCAAGGCAGGTTCGCCCGATACGGTTCAAAATCAAAGGAATTAAAATATTCACTAAAAGATAAGGATGTACTAAACTTATATTTTCTAGTTGTTCCGATGTTCCAATTATTCTAAAAAAAAAAACTGGTACATTCCTATGTCGGGCCCAGGACGGGCTACCCTGATAAAGTTCAAATCCGAAGAAACTTAAATATACCACAAAAGCCAACGACTTGTTAAACTTGGAATTTTTAGCTCTTGCGGTTCTCGAGTTATTCTTCTTAAAACGAATGCATTCTTCAGCGGACCCAAGACTGGCTAGCCCAATGGGGTTCAAAATCTAAATTAAAATCCATCCAAACGGAAATGATATACTAAATCTACATTTTTTAGCTACTCCGTTTGATCGAGTTATTCTTGAAAAGCGAGTAATTTTATATGGCGGGCCAAGATGGACTAGCCCGATAAAGTTCAAAATGCTATGAAATATAATATACCACAAAAAACAATGATATATTAAATTTAGACATTCTAAATGCTCCGAATTTTGAGTTATTCTCAAAAAACGATATATTCCTCTTGTTGGGCTCAGGACGGGCTAGCCCGATAGGGTTCAAAATCTAAATTGAAATCCATCCAAAAGGAAATGATATATTAAATCTACATTTTTAGCTACTCCGTTTGATCGAGTTATTCTTGAAAAGCGAGTAAATTTCTATGGCGGGCCAAGACGGGCTAGCTCGATAATGTTTGAAATGCGATGAAATATAATATACCACAAAGGACAATGGTATATTAAATTTAGACATTCTAGATGCTCTGAATTTTGAGTTATTTTCAAAAAACGATATATTCCTCTTGTTGGGCTCAGGACGGGCTAACCCAATAAGATTTTTAATCCAAAGTGTTAAAATATATACAGCAAATGACAAGGATATGCTAAACTTCGAATTTTTAGATACACCTGCTCTCGAATTATACCAAAAACGAGTAAAGTCATGTGGCGGGCCCAGAACGGGCTAGCCCGATAAGCTTCAAAATCGAAAGAACTGAAATGTACCACAAGAGAAAATGTCATACCGAATTTCGCGTTACTGTGATGAATGAACTTGGGTATTTTGGATCTCAAATGTTTGAATGACCACAGATAAAGTTAAATAAAATTTTAAAAATACGGATATATCCAGGGTTCATTCTAGGATTTCAAAAGGGCAGGGTGCTGACTTCCAAAAAAGGGCATATTGTCATCATAAAAGGGCACATTGCGTATGAAAGAGGCACATGTTTTTAAAAGGGCACAATTATAAATTTTAACCAAAGAATGCATTGCATAATGTGGCCCACACGTAAAATGGATACAGATAATTTATCTATTTTACATATTTATATAAAAATAATTAGTGATGCAAATAAAAGTATTAAAAATTAAAACAAAAGGGTACATTGTACTGCTTGATGCTGCTAAAAAATAGCATAGTCTTTAGATGGTATCAATATTTTGGCAAAAAGTGGTTAGTAATGTACACGGCTACTAAGTCTAGTAAGTAGCCAGCATTTTATCATTTTAGGATTAGTTTATTGTAAAAATTTTAGTTGAAGCAAAATGAAAAGAATTTATATTTAAATTAAAACTTAAGTGCTTCATAAAAAAAAAAAAAATTATATAAACAAAATCAAAACATGTTACAAACATAAGTGATCCTTCTTAAAAAGTTTTGAGTTCCTGAATTCAAAAATTACGGAAAATATTTTTTCTTAAACTGCATTGTTAATACATTGAAAAATAAATAATGAATTTTCAAAATTTAAAGTAATATTATATTAACTTATTAGAAAAACTAGAATTAACACAATCTTATGTAAGTAATTTAAATTTATTGAAGATCCAATGTTTACTTTATATAAACTAAACATACTATGAGTAAAAATGTATGGGTACACTACACATAAATAAAAGAAAATACTAAAATTTGTTAATTAAAATAAAACCATGTTTTACCAGTATAAAATGCTGTATAAAATTTAAGACATTTATTAAAATAATTATTTTTAGAAAAGTATATTAATGGTATAAAAATAAGGCAGCAGTGCCCGGAATTTTAGATGCAAACCTCTGATTAAAATTATACCGGAACCATGGCGAATTAGTAAAAAGTTTGAGATATTAAACTTGATATATTCATTTGTTAAGGGTTTAGGGGAGAGTAAATAATTTGCGTTATGTTAGGGGATAGTATGTATGCTTGATAGGAAGTCACAGAAGAAATGGTAATATTAAATGGGAGGAGTATATGGCTGGCACGTGTCTGGTCTGTGGATAATAGGAACGGATCGGGGAGTCGATGTGCACCGGTTCCTATCTCCTATGCATGGCCGTGGTGTACTTAGATGGGCATGGCAAAAAAGCATGCTGGCATATGTAAAATTAAAATCAATGATATAATCCACAATATAAGAAGCAATGAAAATATCTAGTTGCATATTAAGACACTGGAAAATGTAAATAAATACAAATTGCATATAAAATAAATAAATAAAAATATAATATATACGTTTCATGTAATGTAAGTTCATTATGAAAGAAGGAAAAGCAGAAAACTTGAGATTAAAGAGCACCCTTTTAGTATAAAAGTTTATTGAAATGTATATAACTTAAATGTATGGAAAACAATGAAATAGTGCAACCTCAAAAATCCGGACTTTGCAGATTCCGGATTTTCGATTTTTCCGGATTATAGAATTTGAATAAAATTCAGATTTAATATTAACTAAATACACTATAAAGCACTATTTTTAGTAAAAATAATGGCAAAAGTTAAGTTAATCAAAACTTATTATTTAATCTAAAAAATAGGGCAAAAAAAATTTCTAAAAAAAAATATACACATTAATAATTTAGAATGTGTGAACGGAACGAAATGATAAAATTCCATTTTATCATTTCGTTTAAATATTTGAATTAACATTTGTTATTTCATTAATTTTGTTTTATGGGAAAGCAGTTTTCTTTATCCTGTAGATGGACATTATTTCTGCTCGGTTATAAAGCTTTTTTGTTCAAGACCTTTAATTGCATGATCGATTGTTCGTATAAGATTATCAATGGGTATTTTTTCTTCTCCACATTTATCGTCGCTACTTCGATCTTTTTCTATTTAATATCATATCACGAATTTCGCAATCACTCGCGCCGGAAGATTTAATAAAGATCGAGGATTAGCACTTTTGACGATATATTTAAAGGTGTAAATGTGTTTAAACCGTTTTCGCTATTACCGAACGAAAAACAAAAAATAAGAACTTAAAAGTTTTATTTATTTTCTAGCATCTATATAATGTTATGTTTAAAAAAGGCTGATGTGTCTGAAAAAAGTAAAAACTTTATTAGTAATAGTCAAATATGTAAAAAATATCGCAGTAGATAAAATAAATATCTTTTCCAAAAAAGAAAAATATCTCTCCTCTCAATGATTTTTTAAAATTACGATGAGTCATTACTAGATTGCAGCAGCACCGAGCCGTGGTGGGGCAGGGAAAGCGAAGAAAGGAATTTGCTTAGTTCCTAATCGTACACGCAGCCGACCCCTGTGTGTTAATGACCTTGTTGCTCGGTTCTGTGCGATACGATATTATTTAGTTATTTATTTGCTATTTATAGTATTTAAATATGTCTTTCTAAACAAAAAAGGCAAAATATACAGTCGATTTCAAGCTGACACGTTCGACGAAAACGAAAAAAATCGTCAGATATTGGGAGGGAGAGGAGATTCTGAAGACAGAACAGATTACATTGAAGAATGGAATTCGTACTACGAAGTGAGCAAAATATATTTCCATGAGCGTTAATATAAATTCTCGAGATTTTTAGATTTAATTGAACAATCTGTGATAAAATATTACGATAACGTTTTAAAGTGTTTAATATTAAAAATACATTGTTTCAGAAAAATGTCTTTTTCAATAATGAGAAAAGGAAATTTTGATAATAAAAATTTTGTATTTAAATAACGATGTATATTTTACGCAAAATAATTAATCGGGAGTTGTGACTTGAATAAGGGGGAGGAGGGATTAACAGTAACAACGTCATTCACGCTCCAACCACGAGCAGATCTAAGGCAGTCCATCTAAACTTTCGTTTCATTTCCGGGTTCCGAAAGTCGACCGGAAAATACGGTATTTGTTTATAAAATATAATTCTATATAAATAATCTTACCCTGTTGTTTTAAATCCGTGACTTTGTCAGTCCGGGGAAAGGAGAGACAAAAAAAAAAAAAAAAAAACCCCGAAGGAAAACGTTCGAATTTTCGAGGACCAAATTTAGACTTCCTAATTGCCCCGGTTCAAGGGTTATTTTCCTAAAACGAGTACTATGGCGAGCTTAGGACGGATTTGATTGGTTTAAAAATCAAAAACTTAAAATATACCAAGCGGTACACTAATGTAGTGTTTTTAGTTACACAGGTTCTCGATCTCGAGTTATTCCGGAAAAACAAGTACATTATGGCGATGGTGATCCCGGGACTTGTTAACTGAAGAATGCCACTGCTTATCAATATTAAGTATGGTTAAGCAAAGTTTATAAGCTTAACAAGAAGCATAGGGTAGGGGCCCAGAGAGAAATGGGATATTTGCGGCATCCAGATCCAAATTCCCACCCCCTCAAATTTTATTGAAAAATGATTTTATTATAAAAATTATACGTATTAAGTTATGTTTGATTATTTAACTGAATTTTATGATAAATACGAAAACAATTTTATACAAAATATTCATTGCTCATTATTAAATACAACCAAGTGTACTCGGCATTGCTCATTCATGGATTTTGATGCAAATCTCTCATGAGAATTACACCGGAACTCACGGCAAATGCTAGGAAGCTAAGGAACGCTTTAACAATACACCCGTTTATAATAAAATAAAATAATGCGTGGACGCACACACGGTTATGCTAGTCACGATTGCTCATCTTAAATACCGGCCAACGCCATATATAAAATTGTAAACAACCTTATAAATTATAAAACACTATCGCCTATTTTGAACCAAAATCATTCTTGTGAGTCACGACACAACTAAATGAAAATACTTGAAAGTGCAAAAAAATTCCTTTAATTCAGAAGCAATATTCAAAAAATTATTGCTATCTCAACGAATTTTAATCCAATTTTAATAAAATTTTAACCCAATACTCATAATGATAATATAATACTAAATTGAAAAAATTAGGATGAAATCTTCAGAATTTGTAAATTTAGAAAACCCAAAAAATAAATACACTTAGTGTGTCACCAGCTGTTTTCAGCTGAGACGATGTTTTCAGCTGCAATTTAATCAAAGCACCTGCTTGCAAATTATCCTTTGCGGAGGCAAGAAAAGAATAGATTTGATTTGACAAAATGACGGAAAATGGGATTTTTAACTTTAAAATTTAATTACTTTTAAAATATTAATACGAATTTTCAAAAAAATCTTGACGAGATGCACATGATGAAGTAGGAAAAAATCTATGTAGCAAATTTTACCTCTGTCTGGCGCTTAGATTTCCCGCTATAGAAGAAACAGACATATACAGTTAGTTCATTCAGTCATTAAAAATTCCTCAAGAAACTCTTCATATTTTGTTCCTAAGGACCCCTTAAAACTCCTAATTTTCTACTGAATCTCCGATCCGAAAGACAAAAACGAAACCGGGCTGACGACGAGGCCGCAACCTTCAACTGTAAGGTATATTATCAAAATATTAGAGATTGCTATTGTCGCCCCCCCCCCCCCCCACCCACCCACCCCCCACTCAAAAAAAAAAAAAATGCGAATTTTACTAACAAGATCAAAATCAGAAAAGAAATAAGGCAAAAGCACCTCCTTTCACCTTTCCTAAAAAAAGTAGAAGACTGGAAAATTATTTATTAGTGAACTCTTTTTCCTATATGATAAATTATTGCAAGTTTCTTTTTTCTTTCTTTTTTTTTTTTTTTTACAAACTAATATTTTTAAGTATAATTATTTGAGCTACGATTGCCATACACTCCTCATTAGCAATATTTTCCCCAAAGTGTTTACTATTTATATTACATCAGTCCATTCAAAACACTGTTGAACTAGAGTTATGTCTGTGATTAGTGATGTCTGCTAGGAATTAATGGGATTAAAGAGGTCAAGTGTCTAATGAGATTGAAATCCATATAAATAAAGTGAAAATCTGTCAGCATTTGTGTTTGTTTCAGCATCACAGGGAGAAGGACTGCACCGGATTTGATGAAATTTTCGGCGAAATTTCGGCGTAAACTTGAAATAGCCACTTAAAATTCAATCCATACTTAGAGTTTTTATAGGATCTGGGGCTCTCGAGATATTAATAAAAAATGCACAATTAAAGCAGTGAATAATTTTCTGAAAATTAATCAACTGAAGCAGTAAATAGTATTTTTAAATAATTTTTCGGGGGGGGAGAAAAGAATTTTATTGTTGATATCATTTAATCTTTCAATATTAATGCAACTGTGTTAAAATATCAGTAAATTGCCCATTGAAATTCAGGTGCCCAAGATCGGACCCCAAACATTAAGATAAAGGCTGCTTGCTCTGTATGTTTCATTTTCAGATTTATACAATTTTTTATAAAATAATTTAAAAGAATAAAAACAACTTATCTGTGAACTAAAGAAACTTGTCAATTTCATGCACTTTGACGCATCTTGTCTAAGCTGGCGATCATTTTCTCTCTCCCTTCTATGTATGTTAGGCATTATGTCTGAGCACTTGCAGTGGACAACTAGGTAAATTTTGAAACTGTAACTTAAGAAATTCGTAAAAGAATACCTTCTTCCTCAGTATCTGTAGTTTAGCAAGAATTGCACCCTACCTTTTTAAGAATTCCCCCATCTTCTGATTGGATAGATGCTTTTGCTAAAGTGTTTATGTGATTTTATAACCCTTTAAAGGCAACCTATGAATTCTCTTCGAATTTTCTTTGAGGGCGGCTGTGGAAGGTATCTATGTGGGCATCGGCTTTCAAGATCAATATAATTTAAACGTCTTTGAGGTATAAGTGTTTATAAAGGGTTCATAAAATACTAGTGACAGCAGCCCAAAAGTTATATCCAGATCTGTGTGGGAATGGTGCCTAACAACCTTGCTTTAAATATTCATATGTATGCAAGTGATAATAGACATTTTTATGATAGGAAGCAACTAGGAACTTTACAGAGAAGCAACAAAACCCATTGTTATCAATGTCTGGGCTGGGGAGAAACGAATGTTTATCTGAGGAGTGGGGAACAATAACTCCTGGAAGGAGAAACCTTGAGAATGACACTCTCCGGGGTATATAGCTTATCTTGGGTCCCGGGGCTCAGAGGGATATGATTTCACCCTGTGGGGTGGAAGTTGCCGACAAAGGGTGGAAGTTCAGCTAGTGGTGTCCAGTTATATTGGTACATTTCCCATTCATTTGGCTGTCAATATTGTTGTGACTTTTGTACAGCTTTAATAATGAATGGGAAAAAACTTCCCACAATCACGGATGTTTTGAAAGTTTGACTATACATCATAAGGCCCCATTTTGGAAAAGGGCATGCAGGGCAGTAATTTTCGATGTCAGGGCGCAAAATTATAGTACTGGGGCAGGCGGGGCGGGATTTTTAATTTCTGAGGGCAGCGGGGCGGGCTGCCCCGCGAAACACACCTAGGATGAACCCTGTATATCCCTAGGTCAATCTCTCTGAAAATCAAATAACTTTTTGTGCATACCACTTGCAATAATTACACCATATTTCAGCCAAAATCTTCAATTGTTTCCAAAGATATCGGTCATTTCATTTGCATTAAATTCCCATTAATTTCAATGTTAACTCATCCACTTTTAACCGCTTATTCGAGACCAACACCGTCTGACGGAGGCGGTTTTTAGGGAACCTGTTTTTCGCCTCAGTCGGCACACTATTCCTTCTAGGCACTGTACCAGAACCCAGTGGGGGAGGCATCCATAGGGACCATACCCTCCTTTCCCTATCGGACTTATGGACCCACATGTTTAACGTGATCGGTCTCCCCAAGCTGTTGTTTTGTGAAATTATTTTCGTCAGTATTTTGAGAATAATATCTCCTATTTTGTGTAATTAGTGAAGCATTTAAGTGCTGTTTTATTGTGTATTGTTCCTGTTTACTTTGTGCTTGTGAATAAGCGTAAGTTATCCAGGAACTTGGACTTGTTCTTAGATCCTGCATATATACCCATGATTCTAGAGGATAGGTTCGTAACAATATTGATATGGCTTCAAATTCTCATAAGCAAGACGATAAATTACAACTGAGATTTTAACAGTCATGCACACCCTGTTGTCACATTCTATGTGGTCTTAGTGAAGTTTTTCCCTAATAAGGACATCAAAATCTTTGTTTTTTCTGTCGATCATGGCTCCATGCAAAGGATTCTTTAGTAAGTTCTCAAGAGGAGAGGGGGGAAGAAAAAGGGTTGTTGTTAAATGACAACTCATTTTCGTTTGCCTTTAAATTCAACTCCTTTAAAGAGCACCGGTGGGTGTTGTTGTTGTTGAGACCCAGACCGTCCGACCTACCAGAAAGGTGTAAGGCAACCGTTTGGACGGCCGGGAAGTGCCACCCAATTTAGACCAGAACCCAGTGGGGGAGGCATTCACAGGGACCGTACCCTCCTTCCCCTACCACCAACGTTCCCGGAAAGACTTACGGACCCACATGTTTAATGTGATCGTACTCCGCATGAACACGGCGGCAGTTGTGGCAGCGTGCAAACCACCGGGCTACCGCACCTGAAATGTGCCAACAGCATGCGGTGTTCCCAGGTGGTCACCCACCCAAGTACTAAACGTGCCTGATGCTGCTTGGTGCTACTTGATGCTACTGACCACCGGGCTACCACGCCCGAAATGTGCCAACAGCATGCAGTGTTCCCAGGTGGTCACCCATCCAAGTACTAACCGTGCCTGATGCTACTGACCACCGGACTACCGCACCCGAAATGTGCCAACAGCACACTGTGTTCCCAGGTGGTCACCCACCCAAGTACTAACCGCGCCCGATGCTGCTTGATACTGCACCGGTGATGCTACTTGATGCTGCCCGATGCTGCACCGGTGGGTGTGGATCTTATCTTCCTTGCTTATCTTGATCTTATCTTGCTTGCTGTTAGAAACGTCTCTACTAAATGACCGTTCTTAGAGCCATAAAGTTTCTTTTAGCGTTTCTCTGGTGAAAAAATGGACACTTTGGATGCACCCTCAAAACCTAATAGATAAAAATGTAAATTATTATTCTTATTTTGTCAGAAATAGGGTCTACAATATGAATATATAAAAGTAATTGCAATATTTATTTTGAACTTTAAAAAAAAAATCTTCGAAACATAGCTAGCTCTCAGAGTGACTGTTTTTTTTTGTTCATTTTTCTAACTTTTACTCAAAATATATGGTAGACTATAAAAAATAAATATAAATAGTAGATGGCAAAAATATATACTGTAAAATGTAGTATTAGAATTTATATTTATTATTTTAAAAAGTTCTTATAGTTTTCGGGTAATCGTTTTGTCAAGTTGAAGAAGATTGAAAATTTTCCATTTTTGAAGTTTGTAATGCTTATATCTCAAAAAGTAAAAGAGTTAGATTTGAACAACAAGAAAGAATTTGTAGCATCCTATATGTGTATATAATTATATAATTGGATTTTGAATCGAGCTCTGTTTTTTTCAAAAACACTTTAAAAAGTATCTGTCCAAAAAAGTTTTTTTTGGGGGGGGAGGAGGGGGGTTTCAAGTGAAAGTATGAATACTTTCACTTGAAATATCTTTGAAAAAGCAAAAGATAAATATAAAATGTAATTGATAAACATATGTGTGAAAAAATTTAGTTTCTAAATATATATTTATTTTTTTTAAAAAAGCTCTTATTGTTTTCAAGTAATTATCTAACTGTCTTGTCAAATTGAAGAAGTATGAAAATTTTTTATGTTTTTCAAGTTTGTAATGCTTATATATGAAAAACTAAAAGTGATAGCTGTAAACATTAAACAAGAATTTGTAGCTCTTTGAAAGCTTTATCTATATAAATAAAATTGAAAATCTGTCTGTCTGTCTGTTTGTCCCATCATCACGGGAGAATGGCTGAACCAAATTTGATGAAATTTTGTGGATAGCCTGGAAATAGCCCCACTTAAAATTTAGTCTGTGATTTGAGTTTCTATTGCCAGTGGTTCTCGAGATATTAGTAAAAAACTAAACTTTCATTTGTCTCATTATCATGAGAGAACGGCTAAACCGAATTTAATGAAATTTTGTGGGTTGCTTTGAAATAGCCTCCCATAATTTTTGTTTCGGGTTTCTAAGACCAGGGGTTGTCGATATATTAATGAAAAACGAATCTTTTCCTTGGAGTTTTACTCTATCGTTTGTTTAAAACGTTAACGTGAATTGAAACTTTATTTCTAAGTCTAGTGGGAGATTTTTTGTGCAAATTAGTCGCTTTCTGAAAACATGAATTGTTTGAAACATGAATTTAAATGGGAAATCTATCTCCATGGTTTATTTTTTACAAGCTTTTACTGAATAATGAAAAGTATAAAGAAATCAAAATGGTTATTTAATTTCGCAGTTTATGAGGAAGATTCTATCTTATATCATGTTGTTCAGAAATGCAGTTAAATTAAATCTGTCTGTTAATTTTAATTATTATTTTTTTGATTTGAATAATAAATAAATGGATATAAAAATATATTTTAGAAAAGAACGGTTTGATTTTTCTTTTAATTATATAAATTGCTGACTGCGTACATCACGTTCATTTATTTTGGCAAAGAGTTTTTAAGGTTATATATTGTGTTTAGCTAACAAACTCATATATTGTGTTTGCCCAATAAATTCATTTATCCGATTGTTGAAACAGAAAAAGAGTAGTACGGGTATATTTTCTAATACAATTTTAGTGTTTTCATTTAGTATATACAAACGGGATCAGGATGTTTTAATCTTCAGATCTGCAAATTCAGAGTTACGAATTTGGCGGGATATCGCTAACTTGGCAAATTTCTTAAACATTGCCAAATTGATCGAAATGTCACCAAATTGATAAAAACGACGCAAATCAATGAAATTTATTTTGTTTTGTTAGAAGAGAGTACTGAAATTATGTTTCAGTAGCATTTGTTGGTCAGTCTGTCCATCCTACTTAGTAACACATTTAGCGAATTTTTAAAATATCACCAAATTGATAAAAAATTTTGTAAATCCATAAAAATATCATGAAATTGATAAAATTACTCTTAATAAATGAAATTAATTGTGTTTTGTTAGGGGATAGTATTGTGATGATGTAACGTCAATTTGTCGCAAATGGGACTATCAGTTCTGGAATCCCACTTGGCGATAAATTTGGCGATTTTTTAAATGATCGCTAAATTGACAAAAATGTCACCAAACCTTCCATGGAGATAACATTATTCATACGATATGATTTCTATCAATTTATTTGAAGCATATGATATCATGCCGTTTAGCAACGGATGTAAATCCAATGTGTTATGCTGCATACGATTTTTATTAAATCTTTTCTGATTTGAATAATAAAGATATGTATATAAAATAAATTTCATTGACATTGCATTTTTAACTGGATAATATCAATTACGATCTTCAGGTTTAAGCATTATTATTATTAATATTTTCGTGTATTATTGATTCAGGGATTATTGATATTTTCAAGTTATTATGCCCTTGTTTTATTATGACAAAAATTGTTTAAACTCATATATTGTACGTTGTACGAGTAATCTTCTACAAATGCACGAGTATATCTTCTAATCTACGTGAATATAAGTAGTACAAGTATATTGGCATATATTTTGATATATATTGGCATATATTGGAATCAATTACGACCTTCTGGTATACAGATTACAGGGATTATTGATATTTTCAATTTATTACGTCATCTGTTTTATTTTGGCAAAGATTTTTGAGACTCATATTGTAATACGGGTAATCTTCTACTAACACACTGGCATATTTAAGTAGTACGGGTCCCATACAATTTTAATGCTTTCATTTTGCATATATTGATTCAATTTCTTCTTTTTTTGTAAATTTGCTTACAAAAGGGGGCAGGATGTTTTATTCTTCAGATCTGCCCTTGAAGATCATTTTGTATCGTGAGAACAGAGATTCTTAAACTTCTTTTTAGGAGCATTGTATTAAATATTTTAACAGAATATTTTGATTAAACCTTTTACCCTCCGAATTCAATTCAGATTAAATTTTTACTATTTTTTTTGTATTTTCTATTCCATTACCATCTGGTTAGATGAAATATATCACTATTGTGAGGGAAAAAAATTTCTAGATACTTTTTTTCTCATGTTCCCAATTGGGAACATTTGCGGTATTAGAGGTCATATCAGGTATTATTTAAAATACTTAGACTACTATTGTAAAAGCATTTATGCTGAACGAATCAACGTAGCTTTGAGATAAAATGAATCTAGATTTTAATACAATGGACATAAACAAATTTTTAGACAATTTAAAGTTTTTTAGCAATGAATTAAAAATTTAATTAGAAATGTTATCATGAAACAACTTTTTACTATCTACTAAATTTCAAAATATTTTTCACAAAACTGCACATTGAAAAAAATAAATGATTGTTCTAATAATATAAAACACTTACGTATATCGAATTATTGAAGTCCGTGGTACTTCGGAAAACAGTTCTTATGCATTTTTTTCAAACACTCTTTGCACTCCAACCTGGCATTTTTTTTACACACTGCACACCTACCTTGATCAGACTGAGCTAGGTAATGGCCATCTGCGTTTCACTGAGATAAAGACACATGAACTCGAGAACCTGGCCTATTGTCAACTCTAGGCTTCTGTTTGAGAAGTGCTGTGGTTACTTGTCTCCTATAATCAAGATGGGATAAATGGTTGTCAGGATGCAGTTCCTTCTGAACAATCCAGCCTGCTACAACTGCCATATATAGCGCATTTGTGAACAAGTTCCACCACCATTTTTTACAACATAGTCGAGGCCGGTAGCTTGAGAGTAACTTATCAAAAATATCTACACCCTCCATTCCACTATTGTACTGCCTGACAATATTCGGTTGGGATATGTCTACTTTCTTGCCATGTTCACGCGAATATCGTTTTGCACTTCCTATTGGTTCATATGTTTCATGGTTTGATGCCAATGTGCCAACTGAATTGTCTAACCACCTACAAACGTAAATGTCTCCATCACATTTATACTCAAAACTTCCTCGGTTTTTTTTTTCATTTCTTTTGCAGACGACAATGCCTCCTACTCTTCCTTCACATACTGTTCCTGTTGCTTTAAAATGTTTCTCAGTCAGTTGTTTCAAGAGGTTGTATGAGGTGAAAAAGTTATCAAAATAAACCTCAACCTGACAAGGTTTTGGCACAATAGATAACAGATCTTTTATGACTCTTGAACTTAAAGGTTCATTATCATTATTTGACTCTGGCTTCTTGCCTGCATAAATGTCACTCGCATAAGGAAACCCAAATCCTTGAGCATAACATCCACACTTTGTATCCAAAACGAATAGGTTTACCTCTGATGAACATTTTGCACGAATGGTGCCCATAATAGGGCACCATACTCTAATACTCAAAACATCATAAAAAATTCCAAACTACTGGAAATTTTTATTTAGCTCTTGATAAATTGACAAAATCTTACCAAGTTTATCATTTTTTTTTCAGTTTAGAGTTGTCCATAAGGTGAAAATATTTCTTCAGTTCCCTGAATCTAGATCGAGACATGGCAGTTGGTACAATTGGTACAGTTACATCTTCTGCCGAACTCCAATACATATCTTCACAAGGAACTGTATTGCACCTACTTAGTAAGAGCAAACCAAAAAACTGGGAAATATCTTCCCAAGATACTGCAATGTTTGCTCCCTTTTGATAAGCATAAATAGAAGTCCTTTTAGCTAAATAATCTATATTTTTGAGTATTTGATAAGTATTTTTGAGGTAAGAACTTAAAAAATATATCAATTGGTTCTGCAGCATTTAACTCTGGATATGTATTAGTTAATTTTTGTATTTCTTTGCTTGGAATTTTGTATTTAAATTTATTTTGTTCACTCCATACCTTATTATTTTTATGATTTTCATGCCTCCGTTTTTTACGACATGGTTCGCCATTTGATTTTTTAGTTTCTTGAGTAAGTCCAGATGGCCCACTCTGAGAAAGGTCGTCTTTAGTAGAAGCATGAGAAAAACGTGATCGCAGGCAAACACTTATTTCACCACATACGTCAGATGGAATCACCTTGTCCAATTGGTTTTCATTGATGTCCTCTTCATCTGTCATTCTATCGTCTTTTGTTGGTGGGAGTTGACATAACTGTAAAATATCCTCCTCACTTTCTGATAATGAAGCAATATTCTTATCAGGGAGAGTCCACAAGTGATCCAACGCCTCCACAACTGTTCCAGAAAATTTTTCCGTCATTTTTCGGATCGAAAGAAAAACAAAACCTTATTACATGCTAAAGCACCCTGACGATCTATCCAAAGCCGAATGTAAAACTAAACTGACCTTGAGTTCACAAAACAAACTAGGAAATCCTATTTCGGCAACAACCTTTTGGGAAATTCCCTCCGCAGGAAATTCCCTGCAAGTGGGGATTTCCCAAGAATCTGTATATGCAACCCGCCTATGCTCCCAATTGGGAACACGCCTATCTAGCTTGAACCTACACTTTCACTAATTTATTTATTTCCACTAAACATCGATAAACCTAATCTCTAGAATGTAATTAAGTAGCTATCAAGTAATTATCTTGAATTTTTAATTTCTGTGGTTTCCACATAAAAATATTTAAAACAAAGTGGAAATACTGAAAAACGTCTATTTTCAATAAGTAATAAAAAATGATACGCTATGTTTTTTCATGCAACAAATTATTTTAAAAATCAATTCCACTCAAACAGTGATTGAAATAAATGAGTTATTGCGTAAAAATCGAAAAATAATTAATTTATTTAATTTATTTAAAAACGTTCCCAATTGGGATCATTGGCAGGTAAACGATTAAAAATGTCATTAAGTATACTATAGGAATTTGCACATGATTGTGAATTTTAAGTCTCTTTATATTATGTACTCCATACGAAGAACAGGCATGCTGCTAGTAAGTGTGTATAATCAGATTTTGGATAGTTATTTTTTTATTTTCGATATTACAAAAGTTGAGTTTTATTTTACAAAATGTTATTCGCGCAAAACCATTTTAGCTCCATCAGGTTGGAGCCACTGCAGATTTTTTCATTTCAAAATATCTTTTACTTGCTGTATACATGAAAAATGTCACACAAAGTTATTTTCTAAAAAATGTCAAATGAACTAGAAGCTACTACTTTTTTTAGATGTTGAAATAGATGTCTTTGTTTCTTTAGTATTTAAAACCTCAATTATGCCTCATTGGGCAGCTTTTAATCTGCTATGCACATGTAATGAATGTTTTCTCTCATAGATTCAGCAAAGTTGAGTTTAGCAGAGATGGGCCTTTGTGAGAAACTAATAGAAATAGTAAAGAAGCATTTGAACTCAGGCTGTGTTGTGAATGGAACATTTAATATCTGTAAGACAGTTCCTGATCTAATCATCCTCATTCTTACTGGAGGTAATTTAATATTTGTTTAGGTAATCAGTGATTTCTAGTATGCACTGATTATGTGCAGAAATAATTACACAACATATTAAATTATTTGTGATTTCGTATGTTTGTCATATTTGGAATCTAGCATAGCTATATTTATTTGTTTTTTATTTCGCACATGTAATGGCAACTCGAGAGAGAGAAATGAAAGTGTAGAATTAATTTTTGATTTGTAACTGTTTTAACTTGTCTTCATATATATAAATAAAATTAAAAATTTGTTTGTCTCATCATCATGGAAGAAGAGCTGTACAGAATTTCATGAAATTTTGTGGGTAAATGTGAAATATCCCCACTTAAATTTGCATCCATATTTCTAGTTTCTAGTACTTGTAGTTGTCCAGATATTAAAAAAAAATACTCAATTAAACCTTACAACAATTAGAACCAAACACCAATTAAACCTAAATAATAAAGAAATGTAAATAAAATAGTTTATATTAAAATTGCATTTTTGACTATATTATTTCAGTTACGGCCTTTAGGTTTTAAGATTACAGGGATTATTAGTATTTTCAATTTATTACATCATCTGTTTTATTTTGACAAAGATTTTTGAAACTCATATATTCTAGTGCAGGTAATATTCCACTAATACATGGTTATATCTACTAATCTACGAGAATATAAGTAGTATGAGTATATTGTTACGAATTTATCCTCTGGAATCGTGAGTATACACTCAGGATACAAGAATGAGTCCCAATTTCTGGATAACTAAACACATTTATTCAGAAGCATAAAGTAAACAGGAACAATATACAATTAAATAGCACTTAAATGCTCTATTAATTTTATAAAATAACTGATATTATTCACAGAATATTGACGAAAGTAATTTCACAAAACAGCCTCTACTATTCTGAAAACATTGACAAAAATCACAGTCCAATTGTAGCTCATGTCCTGTCAATTCTTTGACTGAACCCCAACTGAGTGATGAGTCCTTTTAAAATCTGTAGAAACTTCTGGAAATCTCTCCATATCTCCTACACCATATATGGGCAACGCCCGGCCCGCGGGCCGGATGTGGCCTGCCCCGGCTTTTGATCCGGCCCGCAGAACATTTTAAAATCGCGCTCGAAAAAAAAGTAAATATTCTCGGTTCTCGCCAACAAGAGAGTGAGAGGGGGGGAAGCCTGAACTACGTGGGTGTTTCTATTGTCCGTCCGATTTCACCATCTTTCAAATCGTTTTGAAAATCGTCGAAAATAGGATAGCGAACTTTTAGTTTTGATTTGTTGTTACGAGCCACCAGAACCACCACCAGATAGCGCGATGGTATCACCTCTGCATCTCCCCTCCGATATTTGAGGAATGTCCGATCGCGAGCCCAGTCACATGTCCTACTCCTCTTAGGTTGGTGGTACACTCATCGCGTTACGTTGCGTGGAGATAGTTTTTGCTTTGTTTTTAAATTTTCTTATTTCGGAAAGTGTATGAAAATATATCTGTTGTAAAAAAGCAAAAAGTAGACACGGAATGTCGCCAATTTCAAGAAAGATGGACTTATGAATACTTTTTTATCATGCACAATGGTCAGCCTATCTGCCTGTTGTGTAATGAATCCATATATGTTTTAAAAGAATTCTATATGAAGGGGCATTATTCCAGTAAGCATATTACTCAGCATACACTCACGGGTCAGTTGCAAAAAGATAAAATTCAAAGGCTAATCAACAATTTGGACAAACAGCAACAATTGTTTAATAAACAAAGGACACAACTGGACAATGTTGTGAAATCTAGCTTCATAGTCTGTTCAAAAATAGCGAAGTCATCGAAACCATTCGCTGAAGGAGAATTTGTCAAATCGTGCCTGTTAGAAATTTCAGATGTTTTATGTCCCGAAAAGAAAAAATAATTTGAAAAAATAAGCTTATCAAGATGTACTGTTGTTCGACGTATAGATATGATGGCTGGTGATATCAAGAAAAAATTGGCTGATCGTGAGATTGATTTTAAAGCATTTTCGATTGCTTTGGACGAGAGCAACGACTTGTGTGATACAGCGTAACTAGCTATTTTTATTATTAGGCGTTGACAAATAATTTACTGTAACTGAGGAATTGCTGGCTTTACAGCCTCTAAAAGGGACCACTACAGGAGAAGATATTTTTCGTGAGGTTAAAAGTGCTATCGAACAGTATGGTTTGCAGTGGTGCAAATTAATTGGGGTTTGCACAGATGGTGCACCTTCTATGGTCGGTTCACGAAAGGGTTTCATCGGAATTTTGAAAGAAAAAGCAATTGACTTGAATGTGCAAAAAGGCGATTTAATAATCCTACATTGCATTATCCACCAACAAAACTTGTGTTCTAAGTCCATCCGATTGCAGAACGTTATGGATGTGGTAGTAAAGACCATAAATTTTATTCGATCCCACGCGCTTAACCATCGCCAGTTCAAAGCATTTTTAGATGATCTCTCTTCATAACATGGTAATGTGCCATATTATTGCGAAGTAAGGTGGTTAAGCAAAGGCGAAATGCTAAAAAGATTTTACGATCTTACACAGGAAATAGCCGATTTTATGGAAATAAAAAAAAAACCATTGCCTGAAGACAGATACCAGAAATGGTTATGTGATTTAGCATTTCTAGTTGACATTACGGGTCACTTAAACGAATTGAATTTGAAGCTTCAAAAACAAGATCAGTTGGTAAACGAATTGTACAGCCATCTGAAATCGTCCCAGAGCAAAATTCGCTTGTGGGAAACACAAATGCAATCTGGAAGCTGTTATCATTTTTCAACACTATCCAGTCACGAAAATATTGATTACACTCAATATGCTGAAGAACTAAAATCACTGTCGGAGCAGTTTTTTAATAGATTTTCCGACTTCGAAAACATGGATAGCTGCTTTAACCTTTTTGCTACTCCGATGAAAAGTGATGTAGAGAAGGCTCCGACACACCTGCAAATGGAGTTGATCGAGCTTCAGGAAGACACACGTTTGAAGTCAAAATTTGAAGACGTGGAGCTAAGTGATTTCTACAGAACATACCTTGCCGAAGGAAAGTACCCACAGCTGAGAGCATTTGCAAGAAAAATGATTTGCGCATTTGGAATCACTTATAAATGTGAACTTTTCCATGATGAAAACTAATAAAT
Organism: Amaurobius ferox; assembly: GCA_951213105.1. Classification (NCBI taxonomy): domain Eukaryota; kingdom Metazoa; phylum Arthropoda; class Arachnida; order Araneae; family Amaurobiidae; genus Amaurobius; species Amaurobius ferox. Next base: position 6,398,942 of record OX578149.1, on the reverse strand, counting down.
CGAAGTATCGAACCAGGCTTACAGATGGAAATTTGGAAAACACTCTGCGCCTGTGTATTAGTGGGATTGATGCCAACATTGATTATCTTGTTTCACAAGTTCAAGCTCAAGCTTCTCATTAATTTCTGCTGATTGTAAGTAAATACTTAATGAATTCGATATTATTCTGATTCATTTAACTTTAGCATTATACTTTATAAATATAAAATAAAATAAACCGTATCATTATTATTTTGTCACAACTACCTATTATCTACGGCCCGCTACTTCATTAATATCCTAAACTTCAGCCCCCAACTTTCCAAAGGTTGCCCATACCTGTCCTACACTAATCCTTAGTTGGAGGAGTTTCTCGAAGATGCGGGAAGTCGTCACATTGGCGATAAATCACCAAATATGGCAACCCTTCTTTGAAGTTCCAAAAGTGACAATCCCTAGAATTATGTCATTCTCACATCATGGAAAAGCTCATCAGTTGTTTTCTCCTTCTGGTCTGTGTTCGAGAGAGAGACGAATGGATGGGTAAAATATTCTCAGGAAAACAGGGAATATTACATGTTAGCAATAATATTTTCTCATAAAATTTTAGCATTTTCATTTTGGCATATATTTATTCAATTTCATATTTTTTGTAAATTTGTTTACAAACGGGGCCAGGATATTTTAGTCTTCAGATTTACCTGTGAAGATAATTTTGTATAGCAAGAACATACATTCTTAAACTTCTTATTAAGTGCATTAATTTAAATATTTTAATAGAATATTTTGAATAACAATGTCATTTAGAATCACTTTAGATAATTTAACAAAAGTAATGACTATGATATTTAGGTTTTTAAGATGCTAATTATTTTTTTAAAGACAAAACTAATTAATTATTGCAAACATTAAAATGTCAGCACTGTCAATCTATGTATACATATGAGAACATCAGATCATAATCAGAAACATTACATAAATTAACAAGAGGAGAGTGAGCTAACCCTGTTCTCAATTTATATACTTGGTTTATATACAGAAGGAATGTCACTGAATATGCAAGTTTCCATATGGTGCCATCTACCTTAAGAAAGAATTTATGTAATACGTTGGCAGATCACAAATGAAAAAGGAATAAATTAATTCATGCACATAAAAACACTTACCATATATTCTCCTGTTTAAGTTGAATTCGCGTATAAGTCAACCCCCCTACTTTCAGAGAAAAATATCCAAAACTCATGTATAAGTCTATCCCAAAAAGAAAATAAATTCAATAAATTATTCAAAAACAGTTAAAAACAAAAGAAAAATTATATATATAATAATAAAATTTAATTTCCATAACAAAAATTTCATCGGAACCCTTTATAATCCGATTTCAAACAAGTTTAATACATATAGTCCAAATCAAACTGTCCAAATGGTTTAAAAAACCATTGGTGCATCATTTAAATATCAGCAATCCCATTTAGTGCCTATGTCATGAAAATCACTCATCATACACTTGAATTTATAAACAAAAATACATATGATATATAAAAGTTGTATATAACAATTTTAGTAGGTATATATAAAATCAAAATTTTATTATAAAAACTTTTAAATTTTTATCGCTTATAAAAACTACAGTTTTTCAAGAAGTGTATACTTTCATAACTAAAAAATTCCATAACTTTATTTTTTCAGTAAAATCATTGAATTAAAATTTGAAATTAGACTGAACAATATTATATTTTACCAAGGCTAAAAGCATTGTAAATGTTGTTATTACATATGGTTTTATTGGAATCTATCCATTACATAACTGGCATCTCAATGGTATGAGAGATACCATAGCCAATTGCTGTTACTCATTTAGCACCACCCAGGAGGTATGTGTGACTTAAGATTTGTTACAGATGCGAATAACATTGCCAGTAAAAGAAAAAATCTTGGAAACCTAAGAAAAGTCCCACTTAAAATACAAAGCTAATCATAACAGCAAATGAGAAGGTCAATACTAATATCAAAATAAAAGTGTCCACTATTAAGACATCAAATTCAATTCATATACATAAACATAATTTTTTACAGTGTAAATTTAAAAAGATTATTAATACAATGGCAATCACGAAACAGCTTATTGACATTTTGAAAGTAAATAAATTAGAAAAGGCCCTTCTCATAGAAGGCAACCACAGCACTACAGAAAATATAACATAAAATGAATGTAAGGGATCTGCAAAACATTACCAAAACTTTTTACTGGACATATTTTAGTAGAACAGAAGCTAAATTGATGAGGTGCTAAAAATTTCAAGCAAAACAAAGGCATTAGAAATCATCTATTATGTCAATTTTGCATGCTCACTGATAGAACAAGGGTTCACATCCTGTCTACAGCAACATTTAGAGCTTGAGCATCTCTTTTTGGATGAACCTTTCCTACGTCCAGAATATCCTCTCTTTTTGCTGGAGGAATGCTTCTTTCATCGACCAGTTAGCTTGCCTCTTTTAGAATGGCTTCTGCTCCATCTGTGTTTAGCCTCCTTCACCTAAAATTCCCTCCTTCTTTTACAAGTGTTCCATGATCCATAGCATTTTTCAAGAGATAATTTCAGCATAGCATCCTGCACTACAATATCCACCTTTTTCTTCATCTCTGAGAAATTTCTTCAAATCACGAAGGGAAACACCTGATTTTTCCTGAAGTTTGCAAATGGCACTGAGAGCTATTCTGTAAACATTCACATTACCGGCGTCCTTAAGACTGGCTTCATTTTGTATTCTCCATCACACAGAACACAGTTTTCAAAGAGATAAATAACAGTAGAAATTTTTATTAGTCAAATTAATGAAGCGAAAAAGTGTTTAAAATTGAGATTAGAATGGCAAGAATGATTAATCAAGGAGATTTTTGAGATAACATTGTAATGTTATTTTTCAAAATCTACTACAAGTGAAAATGCTTTTTTTATCACTTGCACAGTGTTGTGATAGGCTGAGTTTTGCCCCTTGCAAAATATGACATCTTCAAGACAACTAACTTGCACATGCTTTTGAAATCCTGGATATTTTGCTGAAGTTGTAATGCACTTCTCCAATTTTATTGTTTGTTTTAGGTGTCAAATCATTTATTTGTTTTGTGTGATGTAAATCAGTTTTGCTTCTTTCTTTCTGGAGTTATTAAAAGTAGTTTACAAAAGTATTATACTGTTATGGTGCCGCACCACTGTATAAATTCTGCAAATCTGTTATGTGGTAAATGTTGTACTAAATATCAAGAAAAAATAATTTTTCCAATGATTGAGATGCATATAATTTTGGTTGCAAACTTATAGATCAAGGTAAGAGTTGCGCAGATCATGTATGTTGAAGCAAATGTTGCCAAAAAAGTGTTAAAGTGGTGGAACTAGTGAAAGCTATAAACCAGTTAATAAACTCCACAATATTATATAGTGTGTTTCAACAAGATTGCATGGAGCGAGCAATCTTTTTGAAGCATCCTGTATATCATGTACAGAAATACCTATCAAAATCAAATCCATTTTCTCTTCTCGCACCTGAACGTTTTTCACTGAATCTAGGAACGATGATTGAATATTCTATAAAGATATATCAGTTACAAGTGAAATTGTAAAACTTTCCTGTCCTCATATTTGGATTCAGGATGTCATTTCTAGCTGAAACAAACTATTTTCAACACTTAACTCTTTGAGTGCTGAAATCAATTTCCTTGCATCTGGAATGATTTTTGACCCTTTAAACTCAATTTTTTTGTCCACCTGTGTGACATGATATTGAAATGTAAATCAAAAGGACCACTAGTAATCCTGTCCAAATAAATAAAGAGCCCACTTGTCGCCACATGGTGCTCAATGTGTTAATATGGTAAGATTGTAAAAAACTTCAATTAAAATATTTTTTCTTCATATTTACAATTTCTTTCAAATATATAAATCGATTTTAAAAATAAATGTGTGGTAGATTAAGCAATTTTGATTTTAGATTTGGAATAAGACTAGGCATGTTAGTCAAACTCACTTAATTTTTGTTTTCAGCATGAGAAATTAAAGTTTACATTTTTGTTGTTCAGTATTTTCTGAATAGTAATACTGAAGTAGATCAATTGCATGTTTTGTGAGCAACATCTGAAATTTAATGATGCTTTTATTCCTAGATGCAAGTATGGAACACCTATGGAAAGATGGCCAAGGTGTTGTTTACAGAGAAACATTATTGTGGCTAAAAAGTAATAATGAAAATCTTCTGATTGCAAGTGCCTTGGCTGCTGGCAATTTTGCTAGAAAAGGTTTGTCAGTTTAGCATTCCTTTTGTTGTTTCATTTTATATTGCAATATTTAATGTTTTAACAATTATTTTATTGTAATTAAATAGTGACTTTTAATATGTATTGGTTCTGTTAATAAAACTACACTTATCCTCCGATTTACACGGCGCTTGTTTTACACGATTTTGCTTTTACACGGTTTATAAATTAACAGATTTCAAAAAATTGGTAAAAATGTATATTCCGCTCCATATACGCCTATACAAAGATTTGATGACATTTTTAAATTTTATTCCTTTAGTAACACTGATGAAAACAACAGGGGATTCCCAGTGTTGTAAAATATATGCATTTAGGGGAATCCCCGTATAGGGAAATCCCCATAATATGGGAATCCCCGTATAGGGAAATCCCCATAATATGGGAATCCCCGTATGTATTTTACAACAGTAAAGCTATCTGGTTCATGCAAGTACATAGTGCAGAAACATTTTAGCAGCAAAGCTTATATTATTGTGCGTTTATCTTTTGAACTGGTAAGTTTTCAACATTTATAGTTTTTCTTGCATCTTTATAGTTTGCGTAAATTTGTTAAGGTTCTATAATGTCAAAGGATTTGAAGAAAAATCAAATGAAAAGAAAAGTTATTTCTTTAGAAACTAAAATTCAAATATTAGACCGTCTACGTAATAGAGAAAGAGTAACGGATGTTGCTAAATTTTACTCCATAAATGAAGCCACAATAAGGACAATAAGAAAAAATGAAGACTCCATTAGAAAAAGTATAGCAAAAAATGTATGTATGAAAGTATGGAACCTGCAGCAGTATGAGTACGATTTCATATATTAGAGATGTTACAATGGAAAATATGGAAAAAGCCTTAGTGATATGAATAGAAGACCAAACTCAAAAGCGAATCCCAATCGATACCAATGCTGTTACAAATAAAGCTTTGAAGATTTATCAATCACTTAAGAATCAGTCGCCGTCGACTTCGTCCGATGAAAAGAAGGTATCTTTTTCCGCAAGCCATGGGTGGTTCGAGAGATTCAAACAAAGACATTCTTTACATAATCTGAGAATGAAAGGTGAAAGTGCATCTGCTGATTCGGATGCGGCACAACAATATCCGGCAAAACTTGCTGAAATCATTGCCGCTAACTCCTACACTTCTGATCAGGTTTTCAATGCTGACGAGTCCGGATTATTCTGGAAAAAAATGCCGGAAAGAATCTTTATAGCCAAAGCTCACAAATCAGCTAGTGGTCATAAAGTAGCGAAAAGTCGTATAACAGTTCTTTTCTGTTGCAATGCTTCTGGTGATTATATGATGAAACCATTGGTGATTAACAAATCAAAATCACCACGATCTTTCAAAGGCATAAATATCAAAAACATTCCCGTCTATTGGATGGCTAATAGAAAAGCATGGGTCACTGCCATAGCTTTCAATGAATGGTTCCATAACTTCTTTGTTCCAGATGTCAAAAATTATTTACCTAAAAAGGGAATGCCTTTTAAGGCTCTTCTATTAATTGATAATGCACCAGGTCATCCTCCAGATTTACAACACGAAAATGTAAAAGTTGTTTTTTTACCAAAGAATACAACTTTCTTATTACAGCCGTTAGATCAAGGGATAATTTCTACTTTTAAAGCACTGTACATCAAGCAAACTTTCAGATATATCTTAGAACAAATGGAGAATGATGAATCTCTTACTCTGATGGATGCTTGGAAGAAATTTACAATTTTAGATTGTGTTAAGCATGTTGGACTATCATACACTCAGATCAAACAATCAACGATCAACGCCTGCTGGAAAGCAATATGGCCGGATGTTGTTGAAAGTGGAAATGATAAATCACCAATAGAGCATGAATATTCTCAGATCACTGAGTTGGCCCATACTATAGGAGGAGGACGTTTTGAAGATTTAGCTCAGGAAAATATTGAAGAAATAATGGCTGATGAAGAATTGAATGAAGATGATTTAATTAACATGATTTGTGAAACAAACAAATATGAAGAAGACAATGATTCTGATGAAGAGCAATCTGAACCAGTTGCGTTCACAGCAAGAATCATAAACGTAGGACTTGATTTGGGAAGAAAATTGGGCAACCATTTCTTACAATATGACACAAATGTTGATCGAGCTCTCGTCCGATTCCAGCGAGACCTTCGTAAATGCTTAAATCAATATGAAGAGGTCTATAAAGATTTAGCAAAAAAATCTACGCAATTGTTAATTACCGATTTCATGACAAAGTCTTGTCTACCCAAGATCTTGCCGAATTCGTCAACCATTGAGCCAGAATCGCATCAAGAAAGCTCAAGTGATGAAAGTGACATCATACCTATCAGAAAGACTGATAGTACATGAAAGTGATGACAATGATTAAACGTATAATTAATTTTATGGGTCTTTTTGTTTTTTTGTTCTTTGTTCCTAATGTAAAATAAATTAAATATGTTATATTACTACATTCATATGTTTGTTGTTTTATAAACTAAGTATTATTTTAAGTTTTCTAAGATGTCTTACTTTTGTTTTACTTAAATAAATGACTGAATCATGCACATTTTGGGGTTATTTTCATTTTACACGATTTTACTTAGCAAAATCCAAGATTTCAATTTACACGGTTTTGTGCAGAACCTATCTTCCATGTAAATCGGGGGACAGGTGTAGTTCTTTAAAATTATCATTAGCATTTATACTAATAGATCTTTGAAACCAATTATAGAATCATTCTCACTATGCAACAACCAGTATCAGTGAGCGAGATTTGCACTTGTTAATACTTTTCAGCTATGGATAGCTGATATTTAAACTGGCAGCCAGCTAGCTTTCTAAGTGCTACAATTTTCTGAATCTGTATGGGTCCAATGAATACCATGCAGTTTATTTCAAATTTAAATAAGATTGAGCTCAGAATGCATAAAACTGCAATAACTGTTAAAAACTAACTCGACTGTGGCTCAACTCTACTTTCTCATACCAGAATTCTTTTTGTGATTTCTTTTTTTTTTTTTTTTTCAAATTTTACAACCATGCCAAGTATAAAATACTATAATTGTGATAATTTGGAACAAAGATTTTTCCAGATATAGTTAGATCGACAGACAAACACTACCGATACATCATTACAATACTATCTCTTGACAAAGTAGAATTAATTTTGTTGATTTAGCATAGTGTTTATCCATTTTGTGATGTTTTTATCGATTTGGTGATATTTTTGTCAATTTGGCACCATTTAGAAAAAACTCGCCAAGTTGGTGACATCCTGCTAAATTTTTTGCCAAGCATTATGGACAGACGAATGGAAAAATAAGTTATTAAAATGTTAAATTATCAATTCCCATAGAGCAACTTTGATTATCAAGGAAATAAATTTTCATCAATTATGCATCATTTTTATCAAGTTAGGGTCATTTTATCAATTTGGAGTAATTTTTGTTTATTTGGCGACATTTAAAAATAGTCACCAAATTTGAAACCAAGTGGGATGGTTGGATTGACAGACAAATGCTACCGACACATTATTACAGTACTAACTCCTAACAAAACTTATTTAATTTAATTGATTTAGCATCATTTTTATCTATTTGGTGACATGTTTATTGATTTGCCAACATTTTTATCAATTTTGCACTATTTAAAAAAGTTGCCAATATCCCACCAAATGTTACAGAGACGGAAGGATGCAAAAATGGGTTCTTAAACTGAATTTTTAATAGTTTTTTAATTTTGCAAGAAATTTTCTTTTTGCAAGAAAAAAAAATTGAAAAATATATTATTATTGGTCCAAATTATCACAATTATAACATGTTACCCTTCACTTTAACCCATTAGACACCAGCATAACAGAGCAATTTCCTCTTATCAGCCCCATCTCTTTCCCATAACACGTGGAAAATGTACCTATTGGACAAGGGACGTGTTCGTTACAAAGAGTTGGAACATTTTATTTGAATTTTTAAATGATATTAGATGACGTTACTTTGTCGTAAAACCTTCCACGTTTAAATAAAATTTCAAAAAAAAGTATTTTATCATTTTAAAAAAAAAGTTTCTAATTGGAGGAAATACTTTGAAATATGATGCGACTAAATTGTAGAAGAAATATTTAATTAGAACATTAAAAAAATCCCCAAAATAATGTTGCCTACACGCAACGTTGGTCCAAAATGGGTTAATTAATTACTTTAATGTGGTTAATTAATGTGAGATACAGCTAAAAAATTATCCCATAAATATATTTTGAAATTACTATTTATATTGTCTTAAAATGTGTTTGTTCATATTATGTATAGAAATATTTTTCGAAAAAGTGTTATCATTTTTCACTCTCCCTCTCTCTCCTCCTATATGTATCAAATCAGTGCACAAGGGGGGTAAAGAGTCCCAACAAGCTTTAAAGACACAACTTGCTGGGGGGGGGGGGATTGTAAAAAGGTGTGTTTAAACAAATAGAAATTAAGGTGTAAAATTTTTTTTTATAAAAAACTAAATAAGAATCAGCTATGCCCTAGCCCCTGACAAAAGTTTATAAAGCAGCAGCTCTAAATTTGGAAAAGTAAATAGAATGTAAACATGCACATTTAATAGCACTTGTTTTCTAGAATCCTCCAAACATAAGGTAAAAATAAACATAAGCTCCAAACATAAGTCCAAACATAAGGCTCTTCACTTTAAACGATTTAGCCATTCAAATAACAAAAACATAACTGCAACCATCCCACCTTTCATAATGGAATGGCCCTAATGCATTTAGGGATTAATCAAAAACCTTATGATTTATTACTAAAAAATCCCATTTTAAATGCACAAAGATGTAAATAAGAAAATTGTGTATTTGGTAAACACTTACCTGCCAGCTTTTGCACCTTTAATTTCACTTGATACAAAATCCTGGTTATTTTTAAAGAATTCTGCAATCTACATCAGAAACGTTTGGCAAAGTATCGTTTTGTGCCCTTTGGAAACCTAGTTCCATCTCACTATACAACTGATTTTTTTTTTTTACCTTAATAAATCTGATCTAAAACGAAATCGAATTCAAATTGAAATGAATGTAATTATGCAATGCAAAGCAAAAATGAAAACTGTAACACCGAGAAAAAATCGCATGTAAATAAATGGCAAGATCCACAGCAAAGTGTACATTCGGCACTTATGATGTCACAACCAATAGCTGGGCGTTTTCGATTGCATGACGTATCCGGTCATTTTAGCACATTTTATTTCTCCAATAATTAAATAAATAAATTTTTCTCGACAACATCATTTGGATATTCATAATTAGGATGACTTTTTTTATAATATATGACCAATAATATTTTTTTTTAAATGTGATAATTCTTCATTCTTGATGTCATTGACATACTAGCAAATTTCTTTGAAAGCAGTTGTACAAATGACAATGTCTTCAATGCTTTTAATATTATGAATAAATGCAAATATAAATTGTATGCTATTCTTTTTAAAATCATCGAATTATTGCAAAAAGTAATTAAATTTTAATTATCTTATTCATTAAATATTAATCGCCTTTAAACCTTTCAAGGTAATAGTGGTTTATTGAATATATTGATTTATAAATTATGCATGTTAACTATATTAAATGTTATGTCAAGGTGCAATTTTTAGGAAATGATTATATCGAATAATGTTTGTTACGAGTTACTGTTGTGAAGAAAATTCCTCCGGTCCCATAATGTTTCTTATAACTGATATAAATTGTCTGTATATAGTTTAAAATGCGATGTTTTGTAGATCAATTATTGATACTTTAAGAAACTAAAATAACCTTTTAAAACATAAACTTAATGAAACACTGAAAACATGGTACAGTAAAACCATTCATAATGGACACTCCTCAGATATGGATACTTCTTAACCCTTTCGGGATGGCGGCATTCCGAAACTGCCGTGGCCAAAAGGACGGAGCTCTTTGTTTCCGAACTGTTCCCAAAGGACGGCTAATTTTTTGCGCTAAGCCTAACTCTCGAAAAAAATTCACTAAAAATCACCCGTTCAACACCATTCTACTTTTTTCAGGAATAAAGGAAATACTTATTTTCTATTTGATGTATATTTTTCATACAAATTTTCTTTTATCAAAATATTAAAAATTTTAGTGTATTAAAAATGATTACTTACCTTGATTAAAATAGTTATCAGTTAATCAGAAAAAATATTGAAATGATTGTAATGAAATATTTATATAGCTAATAGAAATTATGTAAATATATATATAAGAAAATAGCATAGCTATTTTCATTAATACACCTTTTGCGTATGGTATATTTCAAAGCAAGAATCCACGCACAGACCAACATTGCAATCTTTGCATTCATAATAACCATCTGTGCGCTTTCTTTTGCCTTTTGTAGTCCACGAATCTTCACTATCTGCATCACTTTCATTACTGTCTGGTTCATTTACCATACGAGTATATTCTTCCACAGAAAGAAAACGTCTCAGCCCAGCCATTTTTTTATCCGAAATATTCTAATCATTTCACTGCCGCACATTCCTCTAACACCCCCCCCCCCCCAAAAAAAAATAAAATAATAAATAAATAAATAAAATAAAATACTCTCTCATATTCCTATAATTCACCAACAAAATCATTAAGCTAAAATCAAAACGAGACCCAAAATTTAATTATAAAATTGTTGATGCTGCGAGAAGTGCTCTGTTTGTTTATATTACAAAATCATGTTTCACCACTCCAAATGGAGAAATAATTCATTGGATCCTCCCTATGCCAAGGTCAAGTATCTGCAAAATACATTGGAGTTGTACCATGGACATTTAATGCCATCTAGTAGACAAATAAATTCAAATAAAAATGTTCCATATGAAAACGCACTGACATGTTCCTCGTCTTTTAGGGTAAGTTTTTCCTCGGCGCGGACACGTGACAGTTGTCCTTGAATGCAAGTTCGCAGCCGACGCGTGGGCGCGTCAGCCTTCCCACAAGGATTAATTATGGATTGTGCCTGATACTTAAATAATACCACTCAATCCAAATCGCTTCTTCATACCATAGATAGCTTAACCTAGTTCCAAATCATTTCCTGTTTCCAAACCAAATCCCCACCCATGTTCTACACAAACATGAAAAGCAAAAAGAAGAAAGAACTATCATTTCTACAGGAGAGAAAGCATGGCTTAAACCTCACCATGAGTTCCAAGACAGGCATGCCCAGAAAGTCTGAGGAGAAAACCATGACTGCTGTTATGCCGAGATTTGACAGCTCTAAATTTAATTAATAGTTCAAAATTTGAAATAGCTTAAAATTCGTTATTTTCCCCTTTCCCTTCAAAATTCTAAATTTATTTGTTGTTTTGGAATATTTCGGCGATTTATTTCCCCTTTAACGTAATTTGTTATCTTTTTAATGTTTTTATTATTCAAAATTGTGCGCAATGTGCCTTTAAACGTTAAATAATCTTTTGTTAATCCTTCCGTTTCTCGCTTGCATCTTTTAACTTAACTTCACTTCATTCATCAGTTTGCAGAAAAAAGGCACTTTTTAAGAAGAATTTGGCTTTCAACCGCTTATCAGTAAAAACACCTGTTTTCGGGGTGCTAGAACATCCGGTGGGTTGCTGTGCGGCGGGTTGCCGCATCGGGAGAAGTGATCTTTTTTATGATTCTTGGCATAACAGCGTTTTATTCCCGCAGTGTATGCATGAGCGCTCGGCGCGAAGCACAGGGTTTCGCTCGCCAAGTTTGGCGTCTCCTGGGAAGGCAAGCGTGTGTTGCCGGGGGAGTTCGATTCTGAGCAGCAGAGCAGAGAGGTGGTAAAAATTTAGAGTGCCGAGCCGGGGCTCATGCTGAGCGCCCGGGCTCGCCCGAATGGTGTTTTGAAGACCTCGGAAAATTCTCACGTAAGCTTAGTTTCTTCGACTTTCGACGAACTTCGCATTAGAATTTTTGGACAACCAAATGTAAAAATGTGGCAGCAGAAAGAAAAATGCGACTGGTTTCGCGCAGTCATCACTGGGTTGTGCTCCTCTAAAGCTTTTGTTGCCGACTCACCTATTTTTCTGAGTCGACATCTATGTTGCTGATGAATGAGTCATGTGCCGTCATTTGATTTGCAAAAGAAATTCATCACCGTGTGCCGCGGCGGTTCTGCTTGTCTCAAGTTTTGGAGGTGTGTTTCTCTCGACAAAATCTTCTAAAGTGGGTTTTCAGCGAGCCCTTAGTGTTACACTCAGTATCTTCAGAGTGCGCTCTCAGCAAGATTTTGTGTTTTGGTGTTCCTCGTGTTGATTAGCTTAATCACTTTTGTTCAGTGGTGCTGCCATCTACATGCACCCTCTAGAACGTCCCAGCCAAAAATGGGAACTTTTTCCAAAATGATAAAAGCAGATAAAAAGGTTGTGTCTTCAATTAGATGTGCATTTGGAAGTTCAAATAATCTTACATACAATATTTGCACACTCTTATCTCAACAAAAGTCCTTAATTGAAATATTTGTGTTTGTTTTTATTAATTTGAAAATTTAAATTTAACCTTTTTAGTGGTGGACAGCTCCTCAGGCAGACCAAGCTCTGGTCTTCAGACCAGAGTGGATTCTGTTTCCTGGGTTGTTTTAATTGAATTTTAATAACGCAATGTACCTTTTGTTTTTCCTTGACCACTACGGGTCAAGGTTTGTGTAAAGAATCTAAATTTTAATTGTCGATAAATAAAAGTTAATTTTTAAATTTAATATTGAGTGTCATTCTTGACTTGTTGTTGGCTGTGCTATTTAACCATTTAAAGGTAAGTGGTATTTCTGGATGTTTATGATGTTGAAGGTTTTTAAAAGGTGTATCATAGTTGAGCACAGACCAAGCTGTAAGTAAATAAAAATAGTAAACAAAGAAAATAAAAACTTTGGAGTTTGACTCTGTGATTTTGGAATTTGAGTAGGATTTTTTATTGTGAGAAATTTTTTTTTAAGGATCTTTTGGCTATTTGTTTTGTAGGTAAGAGTGCGGCGGAGAAGTGGTTGTTTGTTATGGGAATTCTGGGATATTCAGGTTCAAAGGAGGCCTTGCTTTGCTAAACCATTCCTTCTCAACTTTTTAAGTGGGTAAAAATTTTTCTCAGTCTGCCTATAACGGCTACTTCAGTGCTTTGATGCCACACAGTTTTGAGGTGTTCACTGGGGAATGCACCTTTTTCCCTCGGGAATTAAATCACTTGCCCATGATGTGTTTTGTGTATTGTGTTTTTTTTTGGGAAGGGATTCACGACCCCTTGCCCACTGTCAGATTTTTTTTGAGAGAGAGAAAATGTTGCAACAGTTTTTATGAGAATTGAGATAGATAGTTATTGGAAATAAGGCTAAGAATAGCGAAAAATGTATGTGTATTAGTAGGTGTGTTTTAAGTGTATTGAATTTAATGTGTGTTTAAAAGTAGCTAAATATGCCAAAGATCTGTGTTAGTCTTAAATGTTAGGAATTTTTTTTTATGATAGGAAAATTATTTTTCTCTTTTGGAATATAGTTTTAGGGATTTCAGTTTCATTTCAAATTTTGGTTTTAAATTTATTAAAGAGGGAGTACAGTGATCAAAAGTTTTCTTTTGTTTTTGTTTTGAATAATTAGTCACAACTCTTGGCTTTGGGTGAAGTTAAAGGTAAGGCTAATGGGTTAGTTTCATGGTCACCCGGAGGAATTTTGAGGTCTGGGAAGCCTTGTTTTCATTGAAATTCTTCTTCACAGAAATGTGTTTGAAAAAGAAAATTTTTTTTTGTTTTTCAGTAGGCCATGTTAACTGTCACTTTGGTGCTTTGAAGCCGCCTTTAAGGTGCTCAGCTGGGGAATGCACCTTTCCTTTTTGGAGAATTACTTGCCCGCTAAAAAATTTTTTTTTTTTCTTGTGTCATTGATCCTTCAGCCAAGCGATCGACTTTGGGGTAGTGAAAAATTTTTTTTTGTTAAATTGTTCAAGTTCAGTCTCAGAATGTTTGTTTTGGGGGGAATGGAGATTGTTCTTTGATATTCCTTGAGAAATTTTTTTTTAATTTAAGTTAGCTTTGTAAAAATTTTTTTTTCCTTTTGTTTAAAAGTGTTTTGGCTCTTAAAAGTTTGTTGCTGGGAGATTGTGTATTTCGAATGTGGGAGAGGAGATTTTGGAATTGGGTTTTCAGTTGTTTTGTTAATCTTGAAGCGCTTCTCAAAATTTTATGTTTCGACCTTGTGAATTCTTCGGCTGGTCCAAAGTCTTCATCAAAATTTATGTTTTTATTGTAATGACAAGTAATTGGGAACTCTGTTTTGTTTTTCTTCTTTCCGACTGTTTGGGTGATGCACTCTACAAATGCAGATTTTTTGTTTTGAAATTTTTTTTAAAATTGAAACCTTTTGTAGGTAATTGAAATTCTTTTTACTTATGATGATTGGGAGTGGTAAGATTGAATTGATAGACTAGAAGATTAGAATTAAATTTTGTTCTTGTTTAAAATTATATTTTTGAAAAAAAAATTTTTTTGTTGTTTGTCAGAATTTTAATTTTCTGGGAGATGGAGCTAAAACTTTGGTTTGCTTGAAATTTACATTTTTGGGATTTCCTTTTTGTTGAGGTTTGTGATTCAAATTTTAGACAGGGGTTTGATTTTCAAAATCTTACCATTTGTGGGAGTTCTTCGAATTTGTTAGATTTCTGGGGACCTTTGAGTTAGTGAAATTTTTAGTGGAAGTACACTTGTTTATGAAAGTCACTGCTACAGAGAAATTTTTTTTTAGGAGAATTTCTCGTTCGACAGGATTTGCTTTAGGAAATTTAATGGGATGTTCAGGGTTGTGTGCTACATTGGGCCTACAATAGTTTTTTTGAGGGATTTCGATTGTTCGACTCCTTCGACTTCAAGTTAATTTCTTCTTTTACCCGTCTGGGAAGTACATAGCTCTGGCAGTCCTGTTTGCAAAATTTTTATTTCACATTATTTCTATTCTAAATTTGTATTCAACTTTTTTCATTGTGAAAATTTTGAAATTGTCGACTATTCATTAAATTTCAGTTTTTAGAGGGAGTACAGACGTGTACTCTCGCCTGTTGGAAACACTTGATTTTTTTTGTGTGTTGTGTCATGGGGAATTTTGTTTATTGAGGAAGTCTGGCAGGTTTTGGTTCTGTATCACTTTTGCAAACCCGAGGGATGTGGAACGGGGGTTTGACAGACTGTTTTTCAGTGTTTTGAGACTTTCTTTCACCTGGGCGCAGTGCAGTTTAAATTCTAAATTTTGGTGACCATTTGCTTTTAAGTGGGTAGTGCATGGTTGAGCTGAGGGTGGTGTAAGCATGAGGAGGCCAGGCTCATGTTGTATATAGGAAGGGAGGCGGACCCAAAGGCGAGGAATGCTTGGGGGCGCCATGAGAAGTGTATTTTTATGTCACATTGCTCAGGCTCTGCTACACACTACTGGGGTTGTTTGGCTTTTGTTTCGATTGGGAGGGATTTGATTTTTTTTTGTTTTATGAGCAGTGTATTTTTCCCTTGTTGAGTTTCAATTTTTTAAAATTAAATTTGATGAGAATTCAGATATTTTTTTTTCTCCGTTACGTTCAGTTCGAGTTTTTGAAAATTTTAAAATTTTTGAGTTGTAATGAATGTTTTCTTTTTGGAGGTTTTTCTCCTCTCTTAAAGGGGAGATACGAAATTTTTTTTTTAATGAAAGTCTAGGAAAAGTGCAAGTTTTAAATTTTATGGTCATGATCAGTGTGCCTTCCCTGTATGTAAAATATGTATTGTAAACTTTTTTTCAGATTGTAATCCCAGGAGTTGCTACATGAAGCGAGTGTTCTCGTAGGTTTACAATTTCTCTGCCACCAGGATGGTGTTCTCTTTTGGTCATTTTCGGCTCTTTGTTGTGAAAAATTTTATTCTAAAATTTTTTTTCCGGTGGTCGAGAGGAGTTATGTTATGCCGAGATTTGACAGCTCTAAATTTAATTAATAGTTCAAAATTTGAAATAGCTTAAAATTCGTTATTTTCCCCTTTCCCTTCAAAATTCTAAATTTATTTGTTGTTTTGGAATATTTCGGCGATTTATTTCCCCTTTAACGTAATTTGTTATCTTTTTAATGTTTTTATTATTCAAAATTGTGCGCAATGTGCCTTTAAACGTTAAATAATCTTTTGTTAATCCTTCCGTTTCTCGCTTGCATCTTTTAACTTAACTTCACTTCATTCATCAGTTTGCAGAAAAAAGGCACTTTTTAAGAAGAATTTGGCTTTCAACCGCTTATCAGTAAAAACACCTGTTTTCGGGGTGCTAGAACATCCGGTGGGTTGCTGTGCGGCGGGTTGCCGCATCGGGAGAAGTGATCTTTTTTATGATTCTTGGCATAACAGCGTTTTATTCCCGCAGTGTATGCATGAGCGCTCGGCGCGAAGCACAGGGTTTCGCTCGCCAAGTTTGGCGTCTCCTGGGAAGGCAAGCGTGTTGCCGGAGACATTCGATTTGCTGACCAGCACGGTGAGAGGTGGTTTTTTTTTGTGATCGTGAAGAAGATCCGTGGAACGGGCCCATGCAAGGGCGCCCGTATCCCGCGGTCGCCAGAAATATGTGTTACAATGGTACAGAATTGCCTGACATCGCAGGGGCGTGCTTCATATTTGGACAACTTCCATGGTGTATCAACAGAACGTAAGAGGTGGCCTGGATCTATGAACCAAGGACTACCCTCTTCGGGAAGCGCTCGAAGTTAAAATGGCAGTATCAATGGCTATCATCTACCTCATTGCCGCCGTACTATGGTCATCACTCATCACGGGTATTCACCTACTTTCATGCCATCATCGCTCTTAAGTGTGCTGGCAATATCAACTGCCCTATCATCTGCTCAGTGTTACCGCTTTATGGTCATCACTCATCACGGGCATCACCTACTTTCATGCCATCCTTTGTGAGTGTTCAAGTCTTGGGGGAGCCCAGTGTGAACAGGGCTAGTGTTCAAAGATCAGTGTGCAAGCCCTCAGTGATCGTGTGCGTGCAAGCAGTGTCATTTAATTTTTAACGTGATTAAGTCCAAAGAAGTAAAGAGAGTGATAAATAATTTGTTGAAGTGTTAGCACCGAGAAAGTTGAGTATCTAGAGAGAAAAATGTTTGAGAATGAGTACTTAGTTATTTTTAACAATGCTATATGGTTGTTATGTAATGAAGAAATGTGATTTTTAATATTTTCCTTTTAATTTTCAAATTTAAGTTTTGGGTGGACAGCTCCTTAGGCAGACCAAGCTCTGATCTTCAGACCAGAGTGGATTCTGTTTCCTGGGTTGATTTTAATTGGTTCTAGGGTTTTCTTGAATTCCAAATTTAATAGATGTTAATAATTAATAACGCAATGTACTATCTGTTTTCCCTTGGCCACTATGGGTCAAAGTTTGTTTAAAGAACCTAAATTTTAATTGTTGTTAATAAAAGTTAATTTTTGAATTTAACAATTAGTGTTTGTGATTTCTTTAGTTGTTGTTGGCTGTGCAATTTAATTATTTAAAAGGTAAGTGGATTTTCTTAGAGGTTTTATGTTGTTGAGATGTTTTGAAAGGTTTACATAGTTGAGCACAGACCAAGCTGTAAGTAAATAAAAATAGTAAACAAAGAAAATAAATATTATTAAAAGTAAACTTTATTGATTGGTTAAATCTATACGATCACAGGTTAAATATAAATATAATATCTTAGAATAATGTAATGTAAATAACTTAAAGAATAATAGTTAAATAATATAAATAAATAAATGTGTGTGTGAATCAAAAATGAAATAATAAATAAATGTATAAATAGTAAATTATATAATTAAGAAAATAAAAGAAGTATTAATAATAAGAAAGAAGAAAAAGCTATATAACACTGCCATATTGCAAGTGGAATCAAAAATCTTAGTTTTTATGCATTTGCTTAAAAAATCACTGAAAATAAAATGTATTAATTTAATAAAAAATGTCTTCTTACAATGCTAAGATATAGAGACAAGTGTTTGCCAGACTATAGACTTGTGCTAATCTTACTTAACTTAAAAAATACAAATTTCTATGTATGTGAAGGAATTGTCCTATTGATTCAGTTTAAACATTATTGAAAAGAACGTCTTTGATCTTTACAGTGGTATCAAAATGGAAAGTCTGTTATGCCGGTTTTTAATAATGCTACTTTAATTAATAGTTTAAATTTCTTGATTTTTCCCCTTTCCCTTCATAATTCTAAATTAATTTGTTGTTATTGTATATTTTGGCAATTTATCCCCCCTTTTAACATTAATTTGTTATCCTTTTCATGCTTTCCATTATTCAAAATTATGCGCAATGTGCCTTCAATGACGTCCATATACCGTGTGGTCAGAATTAAAACACCCCTACTCTGAGCTCTCTATACATCGAACTACTCAGTGTAAAGGCTCCAAAATTGTTGAACTTACTATTCAAGACATGGGGAAAGGGATTACGCGAAAAAAAAAATTAGTTCCAGAAACACAGATAGGTGGCGCTGTACAACAGAAAATATGCTGAAAAGACACAAAATAATCACAAAAAAACAAACACATGCGATATGGAATTTTTCCTTTTTAATTTCTTTTGCTGATATGAAAAAAAAAGAAGATAAAAAAGTGAAGGAACTTAAACTGTCATTGTAACTGCAATTTCGCACTGTAAGCACAAAAAATTTGCATAAACCCTTGGTTTACAGCTACTATGTTCTGGGTATAAAAGGGGATAAAATTGGGAAATTTTCATTCTTATCAGCAATGGCTGTCACACTGCCAGAATGCGCTTTGCTTGTAAAGCTGTTTTATGAAAACAAAGGATATGCTGCAGCTGCACTTCAAGAGTTTCGTCGACTTAAGAATTTGCACAAAGGACCATTACTTCCACAAGCTCTCAGGAGAATGATCGCTCAATTCGAGAAAACTGGACGTCTTGGAGTTCAGTCAGGTCGAGGACGCAAATCGACTCGTTCAGATGTCGTTGACGATGTTGCCACCGCTGTTGTTGAGCAATCAATGGATAACGTTATAGGCTGTAGTAGTGCACATGGAGTGTCACAACACTTGGGTGTTCCCTACAGCACAGTGTGGAACGTACTGAGAAACAAGTGCATTTTTTTCAGTACAAAATTAGTCACAATCACCACTTGCTGACCATCGACAGGGAGAAGTGACTGACCTTTGTATTGACATTTCTGGCTAGAGTTGAAGTGGATGCATCGTGGCCATGGCAGATTCTATGGAGCGATGAAGTGCATTTCCATCTAAGTGGAACAGTCAACACCCATAACTGTCGCATTTGGGACACGGAAAACCCTTGTACTTTCCAAGAGATTCCACTTCACTCACTGAAAGTTACAGTCTGGTGTGGATTCACAGCCACATTCATTCTTGGACCTTTCTTTTTCGAAGAGGCTACTCCCAATGGCCCTGTGACATGCACTGTGACAGCCAGGAGGTACAAAAACATGCTCGAAAATTTTGTTGCACCCCAACTGCAACAGCACCAATGTCTTGATTCAATTACCTTTATGCAAGATGGAGCACCTCCACACATTGGACTCTGTATACAGCAGTTTCTTCGGCAACATTTTACTAATGGTAGAGTAATTAGTCGTGCGTTTCCGACAACCTGGTCATCTCGTTCTCCAGATCTTAATCCCTGTGATTTTTGGCTGTGGGGATACTTAAAAAGTCTTGTTTATCTAGGACGTCTGGTAACCTTGGCAGATTTGAAAGACAGTATCACTCTGCATGTGAGAAGCATCTCAATCGACCAATTACGATCCGTAGTTGAACAAGCTGTCCACAGACTGCAGATTTTACATCTTGAAGAAGGGAACCATATTGAGCAGCATTCCCTGCATCGATAAGGTCCTTGTGATATGAATGTTTGGTACGTTCGAATAAAATGTGTTACAAATGTGTATTTTGTCTTTTCAGCATATTTTCTGTTGTACAGCACCACCTATCTGTGTTTCTGGAACTAATTTTTTTTTTCACGTGATCCTATTCCCCATGTCTTAAATGGTAGGTTCAACAATTTTGGAGCCTTTACACTGAGTAGTTCGATGTATAGAGAGCTCAGAGTAGGGGTGTTTTAATTCTGACCATCCGGTATACTATACATATTATGGAAGAGATATCTTCGTTGTGCAGATTGGAATGTTGAATTCACAGCTGCGTAGCAGAGTAAACTTTAAAAATAAATGTCCATAGTTGTAAAGAAAGATTGAGCCGTATTAGAAAAACAAATCACTTTTATTAGTGAATGTAGAATCCATTACCAAAATAGTATTGCCTCGCTTGGTAACATTTTTATGGTAAAACAGAAGTATGTATGTACAGCTTGAGCGAATATGCTAAACAAATTTTCGTTTTAATAAAATTAATTACATTACCTAATCTTTATACGTTCACTTGCAAAACCACCTGGACTGGTGTCACACTTAGCATAAACGGTTCATTTGGATAAGCATTTTCCAACTAGACTGATACCGTAAAAGTACTTTACGCAACTTCACAAACTATCGAAAAGTAAGTATAATGACCTTTAATTGTATGGTCATTCAGACATAATTTGTCCACTAAATATGATTTAAATCCACTTCGATCAGCATCCTGCTAGTCTCGATCATCTGTCCGTACAACAGCATTCGACTACGCCATAGATTGATCTGTTACTCCGATCGGTCTAAATCTGAAGTGAGTCTTCCTCTAAAGTGTCTTTGAATGAGTTCGCTATATATACATAAAGATGGGATTGTTCTGGAACAAGTTTGTTTCCGGAAATGCCCTCAAATATGCAAATTACTTGCATACGCGTCGGGCACTCGATTTGCATGATTCGTATGTTGGAAAAAACTTTGCGATTCACTCCCGAAAACGAAATGAGTCGTTCACAAGAAAAATTAGAATATGAACAACACTTTCATAGGAAACGTGAATTGCGATGTTTACATTTGTTTTTCTAGCATACAAATGCTAAATATCTTTTAAATCTTTAGCTAATCCGCTGCCTCGTTTTATTCCTTAAGTTCATTTAGCTTCACTTCATTCATGAGTTTGCGAAAAAAAAACGTGTTTTAAGTGCAAATTGGATCCTTTCACAGCTTATCTCCTGACACCTGCAAGGAGGTTGCCTCACGGCATTCCGTGGGGATGTGCCATGGCGTGGGTTCATGATAGATAGAGCTTGGCGACAATTTCACGCCTCGCGGTTCTTGGAGAAGCAACATATTTTATTCCTTGGTGTATGCATTGGCGCTCTGTGTGAAGTGCAGGTTTTCCCTAGCCAAGTTTGGTAGCTCTTGGGAACCAAGGATTCTGTTTGCGGGGCATTTGATCTTGAGATCAGAGCAGTGAGGTTGAAAGAATTTTGAGGGCTGTGCCCGGGACTCACGCTGAGCACCTGGGGTCCACGATCGCCAGAAAGATGTTTTGAAGTGGTGTATATATGTTTTATTATATTGCAATGTTTACGTTGCTGCAAACTCAATACTTGCTCGGATTCTTCAATTAAAAGTGGTGATGACGGGCCACTCCTGGTTTTCGGATTGCTGAGGTTGTACATCAAGCCTTCTGCAGATGACAGTATAAAGTCAAGGGCGACCACCACAGAACCAGGTGGCTAAAATGTGTCCGTAGCCATCAATCATTACTTTAGGCCTTTATTGGGTTCTTGCAGCATCTGACCAGCAGTGTGTGTGCCATATCAGCGAGAGTAGTGCGTTACACCATCTGACCAGCAGTGTGTGAGTGCGAAATCAGAGAGCGTAGTGCGTTACAGTATCTAACCAGCAGAGTGTATTTTAATCATATATTTTGTCATCCTTGTTTCACCAACCCACATATCCATAGTACTACCCATTTAACAAGTCTTTCTAGCTTCTTGTTTTTGGTGCTGCTATCTACAGGCTTATTTGTAAAATATCGCTGCCCAAATAATTATTTTCATAACAGAAAAATTCTAGACTGTGTGTGAATCTGTTTTTTCGGCATTTATAACACTTTACAACAAAGTTGAAAAGTGTTTATGACTTTGTTCATTCATTCTGTCTGTCTGTCTGTCTGTCCATTAGCACGATAACTGCCGTAAAAATGACTTAATCAAAATGAAATTTTAGTATGTTGTACAGACGGTCTGTAGGACCTATGGGAATATAAATGAATGTCACCCAATTAGTTTTGGATTGAACCCGGGTTGAAAAAATGAAATACATTGAGCCCTATGGGACCTAATTTTTCAAACATTTTTTAAGCGGATTTAAAATTCACAAATTGCTTCGAAAATTTTAGGTAATATTCAAATTGTTCCATAAAATATATAAGAAAAAATTCAGCGAAATATATTCAGTAGTTTTTTAAATAAAAATTAAAATAATAATAACACCTCTTATATGAAGCGATCACGTGCCCATGATATGAAAAGATCACGTGACCTACTTCAAAATGATATATGGCATCCATCTTGTCTCAAAATCGTGAGTTCTTTCTAATTCATATTGAGTGTTGTATCCGTCCTAAAACCACTTTATTTTTGTTTAAATTCTGTGCATCTACATACTGAAGGAACGCAATTACAATATATTTGAGTTTAAATGCTCATCCAAATTTGATTATTTCTACAACGAAGCCTATTTTTCACCTATATAAAATGTAAACAGCAAAATATGTAGAATTAGTTGTATTAGAATTGTTGTATTTCTTTAACACAAAATCATTTAGTTCATGGAGTCTCCGTAGCTGATATGAATGAAATATTCATTGATTTTATAAAGAGAAGGACGATTTTTTTCGATGAAGTTTTACGCATAGAGTTTAATTACTTGTAGCTCTATGGTCTTAATTTTTAAATAAAATAAATTATTATAGTATTGTGATGAATGACATGAATGGGAAATTATTTATGAATGAAATGCTGCTTTTTCAGAGAGAGCCAGGTGTGTTATTTTTTCTATG
Source organism: Amaurobius ferox (assembly GCA_951213105.1). Classification (NCBI taxonomy): domain Eukaryota; kingdom Metazoa; phylum Arthropoda; class Arachnida; order Araneae; family Amaurobiidae; genus Amaurobius; species Amaurobius ferox. The sequence continues at coordinate 6,375,718 of OX578149.1, read as the reverse complement.
ACGTCATTTGAATGAATTTCAGTTGTTTTCGATGAAGTTCTCAAATATAATAATTTATCGTAGTATTATGATAATTCTAAAATTATTGAGGAATGTATCACATTTTAGAGATGTTTAAACCAGGCAATTTATATTTCAATGCCGTCATTTGAATAAAGTTCATTTTTTTCGATGAAGGTTTAAGTTTTCAAATATAATAAATTAATGTAGTATTGTGATAAGTTTTAAAATATTACCGAGGAATGTATTGCATTTTAGACATGTTTAAATAAAATTGCATTGAAGTTGGAAAGTGTTTCATAATCAATGCTTTAAGCATGATTGATCTTTCTTGTAATCCTTTTAATTGTGGTGAATTCATTTTTTTGATACAGGCAGCTTCGTTTTTTTTTTTTACTTGGAGAATGATATTTTGCTACATGTACAAATTGGGATTTTGCATTTTTTTTTTCTATTTGTTGTTTGTTCTTATTATTATTTTGAATTTTGATCATTTGTAATTTTATCATTTCCAATTTAGTGTTTGTGTTTATTATTTTTAAGTTTTAACATTTACATTTTTTTCTTGTAAACCATCAAACTCTGCTTTTCAGACCAGAGTGGATTCTGATCCTGGGTATTTAAAGTGTTAACTGGGTTTGTTTTTAATTGATAACTGGGTTTATTTTAATTGTTTAACTGAAGTGTTTTTTAATAAAGTTAGTTTATTTTAACATTTAGTGTGATTAATTTTAATAATTTAGTGTGATTCTTTTGTGGCTGTGCAATTAATTAGGTTTAAGGGTTGTGAAATTTTCATGTAGGTATCAAAGGTAAGTGGAAATTATAGAGTGATAAGTTTTTTGTATGTGTATTAAAGTTAAGCAATAAAGTATTGTGCACAAGCCAAGCAAATAGTAGAAGGAAATAATGAAATAACATTGAGTATTTAGTAAAAGCAACTTTATTAGGAAAAAGCTATATGATCTGGCATATAAATGATAATTTTAATTAAATATTAAAATATAACTTAAATATAATTAATTATAATTAAATAAATATAATTAATTAAATAAAAATTAAATATAATTAAATAAAAATGATAAATAATAATCAAGTATAATTTAAAGTAAGGATGTCATATTCCGACACGATAACTCTATAATAATATTTTAGGTCACTAAGAAACCGATTTGTCTGAAAAATTTCCAAAATCATGCTGAAACAAAATAACTAAAAAACTAACTCAAAATTAAAAAAATCGTTCCAGTGCACATCATCCTGGATCCTGAAGTACTTTGTGTATCAAATTTCAAGGCTGCATAATGCTTATATTTCCCACTACCGACTACACATACAGAGAAACAAATATCTTTATAAATGTAAGATATATATACACACGTGTGTGTGTGCATGTATGTATGGTTGTGGTTTTTCATTCCCTTGTACATTATCCAATAGATTTAATATGGCTGTAAAATTGTCATAAATAACTATTTATGCAATCATAAAAATGTTCAAAATTTTGTCTTGCAATTTTTTATAAATTTCATTTTACTTGCATTGAAATTATTACTATTCATTAAAATTAAAAATTAATGTATTGTTTTTTTATTGAAAGTGAAATGTGTTTTTTTATATAGACGACTGTATTTATTAAGATAAATTATAGTAAATCAGGATTCTATTGTTCACTGTGAAGATAATCTAGAATTTTTTATTTTATAACTTCCAGATAGCCACTGCATACAAATGCTAGCAGATGGAGTTGTTGAAGAATTAAAGTTGCTGCTTGAAAAGCATTCTGGTCGAGATGGAGACATTCGAATGCAACATGCTGTTCTTTCTGCTCTCAGAAATTTGGCCATTCCTGGTAAAGACTCATTGTAACCCTAATTGATTCATTTCTGATTGTGGAAATTATTTTGTTTTAAGGGCTATATAAAATTGTTTCCACATTCAGAATAAATTTTCGATAAACTTGAAGTCTATACAATTAACTATTTCCAATTCAGTCAACTATATTATTGGACATGTGTCTTGGAAATGAGTCCAGCATAAAAAAATTTCATGTGTTGGAAAGTAAGACAAAAATCCCATGTTTTGAAATTGTATTTTGTATTTTCCTGTGTTTTTAAAATGGGTCTTTTAACAATTTTCATACAATTGTGCTTTTAAATTTTTTTAAAAGCCCAAAAATGTTCGAAGTATTGTGCTTTTGAAATTTTTGCAAAGTGCAATCATTTTTAAGTATTGGCTTAAGTGCAAAAAATCTACAAAGTACCATGTTTTTAAAATTTGTATAAAATTTTGAAGTTTTTAAAAATTTCTGAATTTTTTTTTAAATCTCAAAATATGATATCATGTATTGAAAGGAAAGTAAAAATGTATATTTTAAAATTGATAAAGTATGACAATTCTCTGATAATTCAAACTAAGTGCAAGTGATATTGTGATTTGTTAAAGAAACAATTTGTTTTAAACTACTTAAAATATTTGTAAGATTTGAAATTTCACAACTTCTATGATATTTTCCCCCTCAATTTACCATTTTAGCTCAAAACAAAGCAGCAATGGTTAAATTGGGCATTGTGACCAAGTTGATTGACATGATGAATGTGGAAACATTCCCTGTTGTTTTCAAGTTACTTGGTACCCTCAGAATGCTTTTGGATAAACAAGGTAAGAACATCCTTTTGGGACTGTTGTTGCTATACAATGGAGCACCTTCTTTCGAGGAACCATGTCTTATAAACAAAGAGACATATAACTGAAAACAAAGTCCTTTGCGCCAATCCATTTAAAATTCCATCTGTGTTTTGAAAGTGAAATTTTTAGAAATTTAAATATGCATTTGAATCATAAAAATAAAACTACTGCTTGTGAGAATAACACATTCAATACTTCCTTAAAGAAAGCAGGCATATAAAATTTTGGTGATTGGTGCAAACCAGTCTTCAATTATTCTGTTAGAACATTTTTTGATTCCCTGCTTATCATTTGCAGGAAATTCTGTGTTGTAATTAACACTTTACAACATGGTTGAAAAGTGTTTATGACTTTGGTTATTCTGTCTGTCTGTCCGTTCCCACGATAACTGCATAAAAATGACTTTATCAAAATAAAATTTTAGTATGTTGTTTAGACAGTCTGTGGAACATATGGGAATGAATAATATCACCCAATTAGTTTTCAGTTAAACCCAGGTTGAAAAAATGAAATACATTGAACCCTATGGGACCTCATTTTTCAAACATTTTTTAAGTGAAGTTAAAATTCACAAATTGCTTCAAAAGCTTTAGAAAATATTCAAATTATCCCATAAAATATATAAAAAAAATTTCAGCAAAATATGTTCAGTAGTTTTTTGATTAAAAATTAAAATAATAATGACACCCATATAATATGAAGCGATCATGCGACCCACTTCAAAATAAAATAGGGCATCCATTTTTTTTCCAGAGTAAAAATCGTAATTTAAGTTCTTTTAAATTTATATATAGTGCTTCATCGGTCCTAAAACTGCTTTATTTTTATGTATTTTCTGTGCATCTATATTCTGCGCCAATGCAATTACAATATTTTTTAGTTTAAATGATCATTTGTTGGTGGCACTAGTCATGAGCCTGTGTTTCCAATTCAATTCCAATATGTTATAATTCATGCAATTAACTAAACATACTGTAATGGACTGCTGGGGTATACTATACTGCAGTACATCTCAAATCTGGAATCCTCTGAACCTCAATGATTCCGAATTTCAGACTTTTCTTGATTTTAGGTCTCCAGATTTTAGGCCGACATGTAGGGTCAAAAGAATGCTTTGCCTATGGTCTGTTGGAAAAAATCAATACATCGCGATTTACATTCCCGTGAACGGGCGTTTATGCAAATTTAATATGAACGACTCTTCCCGTTCACCGGCGTGAACCGTGACGTTTTTCAACATGAGGTTTCATGCAAATCAGTTCTCAATGCGTACGCATCTGATTTGTATATCCGGGGGCGTTTCCGGAACAGTCCATTCTCGGATATATAAGGCAGAGATTTCTTGAAGCAAATCATCATCAGAGAGAATTCCCACTCAGTCTGATCCAGAACGGAGCGGAGAAGGCTTTGTATGACATAGACACTGATGGTCTGATGCAGGCAGACAGAAATGCTTTAGACAGAAGCACTGCGGGATATCGTTTGACGACGGTTTTTAGTCGAGACGGACGCAGAGATTGTCAGTTTAGACCAGTATGTATTGAACATTAAATTTACTTACATGTGTCTGGAAATCACGTTAAATATTTTTCTGATGTCTTATCCTTTGGTTTTCCTTTGCCAAGTGTGATACCTTCAATGGTGGCTGCAAATACACGCAAGTGATAGAGGTAGTATAGTTACTTACTACCCATGCTTCAAGGAATTTCTGTCTGGTTATTTACAACTGCAAACTTTTTGTACATAGTATTCTTTTGATGTTTTGTGGCATGGAAACCTGGAATGTGTAACTTGCCTAGTTATGTTTCTCACGAAATAAAGTGAATGATGTTTTTCTTTGAAACTGGATCTGCATACTTTTATGACCCAGCCAACACTTATTGACTCTATGCCAGTGCGTACTTTGCTGTTCATCTTGCTTCTTCAAATTTTAAATTTTCCAACATGGTCCCGAGAGACTTGGGGCCCCAGGCCAATAACTTCTAAAATGTGAAGTAGTAGAAGGACACATTTACCACATAGGGGCTCAAAAATTTTGTTGGTGGCACTAGTCATGAGCCTGTGTTTCCAATTCATTTCCAATATGTTATAATTCATGCAATTAACTAAACATACTGTAACGTACTGCAGGGTATAATATACTGCAGTACATCTCAAATCTGGAATCCCCTGAATCTCAATGATTCTGAATTTCAGACTTTTCTTGATTTTAGGTCTCCAGATTTTAGGTCCCCCCCCCCCCCCCCCCCCCCTCCTTTCCGTAATTTGAACCTTCTGAATTCTACTACAAAATGGAAATTTGAACAGTTAAGTAAAAAGATAAACAAAAAAATACTCAAACAGAAAATTTTTAATTTGTCATACAACTTTAAAACAATTTAAACTTTTTTAGCAAGTATTTCTATAATGGTGCATTGTCTCATACTTTTGTTTTTCCAAAGTAACTTTTTCTTTAATTTTAATGACATGAGTTCTTATTCTGTTACAAAGCTTCTTTTTTCCCAGTCCTTTAATAACATTCAGTAACCCTTTTAAATTTTACAAAGAAACCTTCTCTTCATTAACATCAACATCATCATGATCGCTAATTATGTAACTATCTTCCTATTGCTGCAACAGAACCACCCATAAGGGGGAATGGACACCACTAGAGTGGTAGAGCGTGGACCACTAAATTTTCTTTTGGAGGCTGAAGAAAACATGAAAAATTCAAAAAATATAAGAAAATCAAATATGGAGGGTGAGCTGTGTTTACAGGGGACTCATAATCTCTATGGGCAGCCCAGGCTGCAAGATAAAGATTTAAAAGCATATTTTACTGTTCACAAATCAGATAGACGATAGAACGATCCCTTCCCTGTGTTGTGCTTAGTTTCAGAGATTTTTGTTTTCTAAATTGTTAATATTCAAAATTCATAATTTTCCCTCTTTCCTTCAAAATTCTAAATTAATTTATGGTTATTGTGCATTTCGGCAATTTATCCCTTATTAATGTTAATTTATTATCCCTTTCATGCATCCCGATATTCTAAATTACTTGTGCGATGCATCGGTGAGTGCTAAAAATATTCCTAAAATCCTTTGCTAATTTGCAAGTATCCCTGTAAATTTTCTTTTGTGGCCTCACTCGGATGACGATTATATTCACCTGATCATGGAAAAGTACATTTTTTTAAGCATGGATTTGGCCTTTTCTTGGCTTATCAGTAAAGAACCAGTTGTGTGTATGTGTGTGTGGGGGGGGGGGGGGGGGCCTGAGAGGCATTCTGTAGGTGTTGTCGTATGTGGTAGCTAAATTTGGTGCCAAAACGTGGTAGCTAAGCTTGGAGGCAATTTCGCACCTCGCGTTTTTTGGCGAAGCATTCTATTTTATTTCAAGGGTAGGCACAGGCACTCTGTGTGATGTGCAAGTTTTCACTCGTCAAGATTGGCGACTCTTAGGAAGCGAAAATTTTGTTGGCTAGGCATTTGATTCCTAGCCGCCATTTGAAAAGGAGATCTGAATTTGTGTGCTTTTCCACAGCCAAATAATCGTTCTTTCATTGTGAATTATCCGTTACTCACCTTGTGGAGTGTTTTAAGAAGTTTTACAGCCAGTGCATAAGTTATGCTGTGGTGATCTTGCTATGCTGAGGCTCTTAAGTTAATGAGCCCTCTGTGTGACCAAATTTTGCTGTGGTGATGATGAATAATGCCAGTGTGTCTGATGTGGTGATCTCTACAGATTTTTCGGTTTTCATGGGACTTGTTCCTAATTAGTGGTGGTGCTGCCCTCTAGGCAGTAGCACGAGAGTTATTCTCACATGCCACCTATAATTTACTTAAATGTTATACAAATGTTTTTCTTTTATTGTCTGTAAGAATTTAATTTTTGTACCTTAATGATTTGGGAATTTTTAATATTTTTAATCTTTTGAGTTTAACATTTTTGTGGACAGCTCTCCAGGCAGACCAAACTCTGGTCTTTACGCCAGAGAGGAATCTGAACCTGGGATTTAAATTGTTAACTGGGTGTTTAAATTGTGTTCTGGGATTTAAATTGTTTGTTTTAATTGGATTTTTTTTTTATTGTTTTCATCGCAACGCAATATACTGCGAAATTTAAATGTTTGTTTAGAATTTAAAATTAACCTTTTTTGTGTTTTGAAGCTCTTAAGTTAAAATGTTGTTAATAAATAAAAGTTTATTTAGCATGAATTGGTTGTGTTTCTTGGGTTTTGGGCTGTGCTAGTTTTAATTTTGGTAAGTGGAATTTTTTAATTTTAGAGTTAATATGGTACTATTGTGAATTTTAAAAGGTAAACATTGATGTAATGAGCACAAGCTAAACAATTAGTAAAAGAAACAAAGAGATAATATTAATACTTTAAAAGTAAACTTTATTAAATAAAACTATACAATCAGGCAAATTATAAATTTAAGAGAAACAATTACTTTACTAGGATAGAAACTGTATTGTGAAATCAGATATTGGAAATAAATACAACAAAATTATTAAAACTATATCAGAATTTTTAGTAAAATAAATAATTAAAATAAAGTAAATTAAAATAAATTTAACAGTAAATATTTAAATGAAGAAGATAGAAAACGCTCCAACAACATTAATACTTTAAAAGTAAACTTATTAAATAAAACTATACGATCAGGCAAATTTAAAAACAATAATAAATATAAAAGAAACTTTAGTGTGAAATCAAATATTGGAAATTAATATAAATAAAATCATTTAAATGAAATTTCAGTAAAAGTAAATAAAGTAAGCTAATTAAAAATAAATTTGAATAATAAAGCATAAGCCTTCTATCTAGATACAACACCTGCCCTGTATTATCCTTTGAAAAACTCCCCTTATTCCACCAATTATTGTCACTTACTTAATCATGTCAATGTATATAGCATTGCGTTTCTTCCGTCCCTCCCCCTTTCCTCCAAACTCATTAAGGAACAATACAGGCAAAGAGCTATTGCTTATCACCATAACATCATTCCTTCTGAAAATAGAATAGCAGGTGGCTGCCAAGATCTCTCTTTCCCACTTTCAAAGAGGGGAGATTTTTTTTATGTTCTTGTTCTTACTTGTGGTGTTAAAAGGGTCCAGCTATATTTCACAATTTATGGGGAAATGATTGGATAACCAAGTGCCTTTCCATTTAAAAAAAAAATGTTTATGCTAGTGTCTGGATTTTGGATAATTCCAAATTTTGGATGTCTGGATTTGGGACATTATACTGTATTTAAAAAATCAGTTATTATGTACTGAAGACTTTTTTCATAAGAAAAGAACCATTGTTCCAGCATGCATATGAACTGTGAACCTCTTATCTGCGAACTTGCCACTTTGCCAGCCGACACTGGATCACTTAATCTATCCAAGGATCACACTCTTAATAGTATCTAAGAAGGAGGACCTCTTACTCTGTTTTGTTTAGTCTGCTGACTCAATATAAACAAGCATTTGGTGAAAACGGCATTTTTGCAAATGAGGAATGCAAGGGAATCTCAGTCCAAATAGTTATATCTGCAAATATTAGTTTTAGAGAAAAATTGTTAGAGTTCATATTTTAAGAACTTTTTAGTCCAAATTGACACCAAGCAAAGAATAATTAAGCTAAATTTTTGTAACGAAAATGAAACAATTTATCAGGCAGATAGGGAAGCACATCATTCATGGTCTTTCAATCTCCCTTTCTATTTTTTTTTTTTTTTTTTTTACCAAACCAAAATGAACAAACACTCTCAAACCTGTTGTTAGAGAGAGGCTGTGATTTTACACAGTCCCTCATGTTCCTCCCTGGTTTTTATTTATTTTTTTCTTGTTTCCATTTGGTAATGTTTTCCCACGTTTGTCACATGTGCTACTCTTTTGATAACAGCCGTTCTTGCCATTGTCTTTTTATGCTGAAGAAGGAGGCTGTTTTTTTGCTTCTAAAGCCAGTTGATACTCTTAATTTTTTTAATGCTGTATCAACAAAGTTATTCTATACCAATTTAGTGATTGTTTATTACTCTACATGATTATTTTAAATTTTGCTTGGTACTCCTGCTTACTAAACTACATGTTAAACATTAAAAAACATAATCTTTCAAGCAGAATTATTTGCTCCCTATAAATGTATTCAATGGTTTATTACACCTAATTTCACCTCAATAATTATATATACAGACAGTGTATCAAAAATACTAGCACTTCAAAGCAATAGAACTATAAACAATTTACAACTGGAACAAAATACATACTTCAATCAATATCATACAATAATATTTAAGTAAATTGAATTGAAGCACATATAAGATGTATGGGAAATGAAAATGCATAAAATTTAGCAAAATTAGCAATCATTAGATACAATAAATATTGAATTACCAAAATCATATACAAAAGGATACATGGAAAAACATATTTTTAAGCAAGAAAGATCAATCATACATAAAGCATTGATTATGAAACACTTTCCAACTGAAATGCAAAATGCGGTACATTCAGCAGTGATATTTTTTTAATTATCACAGAACTATGATAATTTATTTTACTTAAAAACTTAAAATTTCATCGAAAAAAATGAACTTTATTCGAATGATGTCATCAAAATATAAATCGTTTGGTTCTCTATGTAAAAGCAGCGAGTATTTATTTCATTCATACACTTTTATTTCAGACTCTAGAGTTAAATAATTTTGCTTCAAAAAAATTCAGCAATTCTTATACAATTCATCTTTACAATCACTTGTTTACATTCTGCATCCATTAAAATTAGGCTTCATTGTAGAAATAATCAGCTATGCAGACTCCATGTCAATTCTTATACAACTCATCTTTACAATCACTTGTTTACATTCTGCATCCATTAAAATTAGGCTTCATTGTAGAAATAATCAGCTATGCAGACTCCATGCCAATAATCAGCTATGCAGACTCCATGAGCTAAATAATTTTGTGTTAAAGAAATACAGCAATTCTAATACAACTTATTCTACATATTTTGCTGTTTACATTTTACATAAGTGAAAAATAGGCTTCGTTGTAGAAATAATCAAATTTGGATGATCCTTTAAACTCAAAAATATTGTAATTGCATTGCTGCAGAATATAGATGCATAAAAATTATGCAAAAATAAAGCAGTTTTAGGACGCATGCAAGACAAAATATAAATTTATAAGAACTTTAAAAATCATGATTTTTACTCTGGGAAAAAAGATGGATACCCTATTTTATTTTGAAGTGGGTCACATGATTGCTTCATATTATATGGATGTCATTATTATTTTAATTTTTATTTTAAAAACTACCAAACCTATTTTGCTGAAATTTATTTTATATATTTTATAGGATAATTTGAATATTTCCTAAAACTTTCGAAGCAATTTGTGAAATTTAATTTCGCTTAAAAAATGTTTGAAAAATTAGGTCCCATAGGGTTCAATGTATTTCATTTTTTCAACCCGGGTTCAATCCAAAACTAATTAGGTTATATTATTCATTTACGTTCCCATTTGTCCCACAGACTGTCTCAACAACATACTAAAATTTCATTTTGGCATAAAAGTCATTTTTATGGCAGTTATCATGCAAACGGACAGACAAGCAGACAGACAGAATGAACAAAGCCATAAACATTTTTCAACTATGTTGTAAGGTGTTAAAAATGACAAAATAACTGGAATAATACAGTAACCGGAAGACACACATTTAAATTATTAAAAACAGTAAATAAAACTTTCTGCTCTCCTTCAAAATATTTCTCATTGTAACTATCAAACCATGGTTCTTTTCCAGAATTTCTCTTCTGAATCAGCAAAAGCCTCTTCGATAATTACATATATGAAAGGCTGGGTAATTAACTCGTTGCATTTTTGATTGCCCATTAACCAAAGAATTTCACTTCAATAAACCATCCATTAATAATGTGAGAAAATGGATTAAAGGCATATCGGAAAACAAATTTATTGATAAAATAAGAATATTTATAAATCTCATTGAAAATTGTTAGTAATTTTAATAAATATTATTTTAAGTTTTTATCTGGTTTCTTATTACTGTTATGTATTTAGAGTATATGGTGATAATATTCTGAAGAACTTTAAATATAAAACTTTTATGCCATAAATTATGTTATGTTTTCCCTTTTTTTTTTTTTTTTTTTTTTTTTTTTGTTTTTTTTTGTTTTTTTTGTATAATTTTATAATATAATGTATATTATGAAATTCATCATTATTATGCATTGTATATGTTTGTCAATGTAAAATTTCTGGAAGTCTTTTAATTAATCCATGCCAACATCCAGTAATTAGTAAATCTCATATCGAGGTCTAATGGTCATGAGTTGTGTGAATTGTAATGGATATTATCCAAACACAAATTCCACTTCTATAGAATGTAAACATTATTAGTTTGCTTGTCACATTTATTTCAAAACCCTATAAATGATATTTTAAGTACATTTTCTTTTACATTGTAACATAAAGAATTTTTTTTTTTTTCAATAGAAGATGTTGCTACAACAGTTGGTGAAAATATTGAGTTTGTTAAGAGGCTTGTCAATTGGTGCAATGTAGAGGACCACCCAGGTGTAGAAGGTGAACTTTTTGTTTATTTATGCATCTCTTCATGCTATTAATCGTGTGAAAGGATTTTTTTTTCTTTACTTCCCCTACATATACAACAAAGAATATAGAATGTATTGTGACTGGATTGAAAATTTAATTTTGGGTGTCATTTCAATGTGTGAAATGGGTGCAAAGTCATGAAATACAAAAATTGTCGCAACTGAAATTTTTGAAACACACTAGAAATGGAAATACTATAAAACAAATGCAAATTTTATTCAAAATGAAAAAATGAGGCATCAAATTAAAGTGAATTTTAAGGGGGAATAAAATAATCATTTTTATAAGTTCGTAGATAAAAAAAATATTAATTTAAAAATATAACATTTTTAATTAAGAAAATTAATTTAGAAGATTTAAAAAAATTCTAATTAATGAATAAATAAAATAAGTAAATATTGTTTAAATATACTAATAAATTGAGAACATTGAGCCAGAAAAAAAATAAATAAAAAGTAAATTGTAAATTCCCAAATTATAAAAAATTCCAAAACAACCCAACAACAGCATCCCTATAACATGCAAATAAGCAGAAATGCTTTTGAGGACATTATTCTGTCAAAAAATGGAGATAGCTTATAATAATAGATTTTTTAGGTTCTAACCCATTAAGGACCGCACTACCTTTCAGTGGACGAAAATGAACTAATGTAAGTTTTTACATATATTAGTGACTAATTAAGAGAAAAAAAGTGTCTGATGAAAAAAATATTTATTGGTTAATGAAATACAAAATGTTGCGAAAATGCATCGTCAGTACAATGCGATTACTTTGTGAATACATGAAAACTTTTGAAGCATTTACTATGCTGAGGCACATTACATTTTTTACAAACAGTTGCTGTCTAACTGCTACAATGTTTGCATATTTTTCTTTTGTTTGTCTGATTTATTTCAATAATATGATTTGTAGGATCTTTCCTGGTTTCGTTCAAAGCTAAATTCTGAAATACAGATGGCCGACCAATGGGTGAATGAAGATGAAGGTTGCATATCTTGAGAAGCTTCATTTTTTGTTTTTAGTAATGATAAAGCAACACTTCATTGAAAATCTAAAAGATAAAGTTTTGGCTCTATAGCAATGTTATAGAGTTTCCATGAATTTGCTTTAGCGACGTCAATAAAGTTTTTGAAAATCAGCCACCATCATTTCTTACCCTTTATTTGCACTCTATACATAGCTATAAAATTATCAAGTAGGTGACCGTCACCTATATATATGTTGTAATTTCCGATGAGTTTGGGTTGCTTTATGGATATAGATTTTCTTTTTATTCTTAAGTACCTTTTGGCCATTGTTGGTGGTTCAATTGTATCCCAGTTAGTAACCATTGAGACGACAGCATTATCATTCCAACGAACTACTGCAATGTTGTATTTCTTATCAAAGGCGGATTCAGATGTTCCACGTTTTTCCTTCTTCATTTTATTCACTGGTATTATGGGGCACCGGTATTATGTGGCATTTTCTGATGAACATAAGCACCAAACTTTGTACCCGAAATGAATGGGCTTTCCCTTCATAAACATTTTACAAAAATGTCGACCATAGTATGGTATCATTTTTCATCGATATAAAGATGTGTTGAAAAAGCACCATATTTCATAAAATTGGCATTTAAGATATTTATATATGGCCGAACCTTTGCCAATTTATCGGTTTTATCCAAAGCACTATTATCTGCCATATAGAAATTCTGCTTTATGCTAGTATATATCGCACACGACATTATTGCATGTACTAATGGGCAACTGACATTATCAGCAATTGACCAGTGTACTTTTTCTTGAGGAATCCATACATATCCAGTGCAAAGGAGAAAGTCTATAAAGCGCGTCCATATTGGAACAGAAAGAGAAAAATTTTGAATATCATTCTGATGTGCATATATTTCAGATTCTTGAGAGATATGCTCCAAGAGATTCTTTAAAATGCATTCATGGGCTCGAGATTGTGCATTTTTTCCATAATTATATCTTTTCTTGCATTTTCTGTAGATTCCTTGTCATCAGGCACCATCGCATATATGGGCGAATACTTTGACCAAGAAATTTCTCCTTTCTTTTTCTTAGATGAGTTGGATGTTTTATTATGTTTTGTAGATGAATAAATTTCAACCTCAACTGTTATGTCTTTCGGTATTGGCAATTTATCTTCGTATATGTCATCATCAATGCATTCTTCATCTATCAAAACGTCGAGGCCCGATGGGATTATAACTAAATCAGTTTTATATTCACAATTTTCATCTGATGAAAATTCTGAACCATCATCATCTAATTTTTGCAGGTAGTCCACGGCTTCATTCAACGTTAGAAATTGTTATTTTCGAGATATAGACTTATCTGAAAAGGAAATCCAATTGCAAATAAAATATCAGTTTATGTTCATTCATACACTGTTAAGGACTGATGTTGTGTTTTCGCAACATTTCAAATAACTGTTATCTACAATGATAAAAACAAAAAAATATCCTTACCATTGGACGCCATTTCGTAAATTAACGTCTGTAGACAATAAGAATTGCTTCATAATTTAACAGGACCTGTGCTGCCATATGTGAGAGCAACTCAAAGTTAACAAATAAAATTTTGCAAAAAAGATTCAATTTATTTATTATTTTCTCTAAAAATTTACAAACTGAAACAAAAATCTATTTTTTTTTTCCAAAAACACTGAAGCTTTTTCTACAACATACACAAAAAAATATTTTAAACCACTACTTAGAAAATAATTTACAAATATTTAAATTAATGTTGCGAAAACGCAACATCAGTCTCTAATGGGCTAATTGAAAATGCTAGAATGCTTTTCGTTATTACCTTTTAGTAAAATTTTTATTGAAAGATTTTGTAAATATTTTTGAGCAATATCAGTACAATATTTTTGGAGCCCGAAAGTGTATTTTTGTAAACACATGGAATGTGACCTCCTTAAATTTGGAATTTAGGAGACACCAGTACCAAAACAAACCTGTGATCGAAAAGACCGCAAATAACCACTTAGGTTCATCCCTCTATCCGGTGAAGTAAATCTCCAACATGACCTGCCCGAAAACACAGAAGAACCAAAACACAAAATGACATTTAAAACCAAAACCCTTACCTTTAAAGAACTTCTTCTTCAGCCACAAATATTAAATAAAATAAAATCACAGAAAAATCTAAATAAACACACAGAATTTTGAAGTTAAAATAAATCATTTATTAAAGTTACGTATGGAGTTATCAAACACATAAGCTGAATCTTTATCAGCATGCCACTGGACTCAGGCGCAAAAGACCTTATTCAAATGCCACAGGTTTCAGAGTCACAAAAATGAAATGTACTAAATCAGAGTGGCAAAACATTCTATAATAAATATTTATATAATTATGTGGTATGGTCAAAGACACAGGGGAAATGAGCACTCGAAGAACTTTTAGAATAGAATTTCTGATATAAATTTTAAAGATAATCAATTCTTCTTCATTAAATATTTAAATTAACAAATATAATAAATTTTGCAAGCCAGCATTTGAAGTTAGGCTCCCCATTCAACTGAGTCAACATCTGGACGTAGAAAACAGTCAGGGAACGAGATATAATGTAATGGCTTACCTCAAGCCACAATGTTATGAAAAACGGAGCAAAGAACGGGACAAAAACCTCCCCGAGAAGTGGAAAGGGGTCTCATTCCAACCCGAGATTCTGGCGAAATTATTGCCCTAAGTAGTCGAAGACTCAGCACATCAGAGGTGCACACACACATGACACTTGGCCCGAGTAGAATTCAGCCTCGGCAGAGAAGCACAGGGATCGCATTCGTCCTAAAATTCCTAAAAGTTTGAAGCTTCCCTTGAATTCCTAAAATTAACCTAAAATTTTTAAATCATCCTAAAATTTTGTAATGATTTGCTGCGGCGCCAAATTTACTCTACTATCGCCCGAATGCATTCCATTCATATGGTAATCGATGTTAAAAAAGACTTCAGAAATTAAAATGTTGTTCAAAATAGCACTCATCTTTTACAAAGACGACAAAAGTGTCAATCACGACAAAATTGCCGATTCTCAATGGTTAAATCCTCTCCTTCCGCGGGCTGTTTTAGTGAAATACGATCGCAAGACGAATGGCGACCCACATGATCATTTACGACCGGAGTGTGGGGGGAGATTCTTTTGTTTGTGGGAGTGGGAATCTCCGGTGCAAGCTAACAAACCTAGAAGTCTTTAACCCCTCAAAGAAATAAAATAGAAAAACACTGGTTCGATTGTTGGAATAGTTTGCTTCTTCATATTTACTAGATAAATCACGAAGTTTCTCTTTCTTTGCAAAGTTAAAATTTTCATCAACTATTCTTTGTTGGGAATCAATTGTGTGCAAAAATTTTGAAGAATTTATGTCTAAATCCAATGATACAAATATAGTTAGTCAGATTATGATTCTCTTACGCCCCTCATTACGTAATATTTGATCAACATCATGTCAAAACAGGAGAGTAGAGAAGGAATTTTTGTCTGCTGTTAGCAACTTCTCTAGGCATTGATGATATTAAAGGATATCTCTTCAAAAGGATGCATTGCGTAGGGGCTCGGACCACATAGCAGTTTATGAAGAAAAGCAATGGATAAAATAAAATACGGCATAGTGGGGAGGTCCCGCAATTGGATCGCCATGCTGCCCATAAAAAATAAATTAAAAGCAATAAAAGAGCAGAAATGTGAAGAATGTTAAATAAACACATTCCCGTTTCCAACAGATAAAACTTTTAAACAGTTTTCATTTCTTTTTAAACTTAAAATTTTGTCAAATTATTCCATGTTTAGTATGCATCTGGGATAAAAAGTACCAAAGATTTTAACTCTAAGAATTTTTGCTCAAAAACCAATATTTAAAAATATAGTTTTCTGGACTAGAGTTCTTTTGAGCTGCTGGAACTTGTGTATGTGTTTTTGTTGATTCTATCAAAACAGAGGATGATTGAAGGGAAATAGCTGTGTCTAGATTAACGTATTGCAGTAGCTTTGATGAAATATAGGATAACTTATTTCCCTCATATTATTTAATTACTGCCTTCGGCGACCAGCCCTATTGTTTTTAAAAAAGTTTTTAAACTTGCAATACCTTTCTTGCAGTAGCTGTCGATCGTGCACTTCTACGACGCAAGCCATAAATAACGGGCAGTTTATAAAGTAACTGTTGATCGCACACCTACGTTACGTGCGCAAGTTATGGCTAAGTGTGCAGTTTATGAAGTGTTGATCTTGTACTTCAGCTACGCACGCAAGTTATGGCTAACGATGTAGTTCATGCAGTAGCTGTCTCCGTTACGCGCTCAAGTCATGACTGTTGGAAAAAATCAATACATCGCGATTCACGTTCTCGTGACCGGGCGTTTATGCAAATTTAATATGAACGACTCTTTCCGTTCACCGGCGTGAAACGTGACGTTTTTCAACATGAGGTTTCATGCAAATCAGTTCTCAATGCGTACGCATCTGATTTGCATATCCGGGGGCGTTTCCGGAACTGTCCATTCTCGGATATATAGGGCAGAGGTTTCTTGAAGCAATCAGAAGATCGATAGACATCGAGACTTAATAAGACATCGACACTGATAGTCTGATGCAGGCAGACAGAAATGCTTTAAATTGAAGCAGGCGTGATATCATTTGACGACGATTTTTAGTCGAGACGGACACAGATATGGTCAGTTTATGTTGGAAAAAAGGTTTTTTGGAAGGTTTTTTTGTTTATGTTGGAAAAAAGGCTCGGAGGTTTCATGCAAATCAGTTCTCAATGCGTACGCATCTGATTTGCATATCCGGGGGCGTTTCCGGAACAGTCCATTCTCGGATATATAAGGCAGAGATTTCTTGAAGCAATCATCATCAGAGAGAGTTCCCACTCAGTCTGATCCAGAACGGAGCGGAGAAGGCTTTGTAAGACATAGACACTGATGGTCTGATGCAGGCAGACAGAAATGCTTTAGACAGAAGCACTGCGGGATATCGTTTGACGACGGTTTTTAGTCGAGACGGACGCAGAGATGGTCAGTTTAGACCAGTATGTATTGAACATTAAATTTACTTACATGTGTCTGGAAATTACGTTAAATATTCTTCTGATGTCTTATCCTTTGGTTTTCGTTTGCCAAGTGTGATACCTTCAATGGTGGCTGCAAATACACGCAAGTGATAGAGGTAGTATAGTTACTTACTACCCATGCTTCAAGGAATTTCTGTTTGGTTATTTACAACTGCAAACTTTTTGTACATAGTATTTTTTGATGTTTTGTGGCATGGAAAATTACCTGGAATGTGTAACTTGCCTAGTTATGTTTCTCACGAAATAAAGTGAACGATGTTTTTCTTTGAAACTGGATCTGTGAACTTTTATGACCCAGCCAACACTTATTGACTCTATGCCAGTGCGTACTTTGCTGTTCAACTTCAACTTCAAATTTTTAAATTTTCCAACAAGAAACGGTTACAGGCCAGTTTAACGCCCAATAGAATCATAAGTGCAAGTTTTTAAAGAATCATTGTTCCAGTGTTCAGATGGGGGGCATGCCTGGCACCATTTTGATGTACGTGTGAATAACAAAAACGAAACATAAACAGTGTATAAGAGACTTTTACTTCTGCTTCTTCAAATCTACGAGTGGCCATGGAGGCAAGTAGAACGGAGTTGCTGACACGAGACAACTACGTCACCTGGTGTACCGACATCTCATTCGTCCTCAAGGGAGAAGGATGTTTCGGACACGTAGACGGATCTGTTAAGCCTATTGAAGAAGATGCGAGTCGCCGAGACTACGATGATTTTTATCGACGGAAAGACCGAGCGCTTGCTATCATCTACCAAATCTTATCCTCGGAATACAAGGAGTTGATAAACGTCACTGACGAACCTAGTCAAGCATGGAATACTTTGAGAGAGCATTTTCAAGCACCTTCCCGTGCTAATCTCGTGCATCTACTAGACGAGTTCTTCGACATCCGGCCGGAGCAAGACGAGCCTGTTGACATATTTTGCTCAAGACTGCGGAAGGCCGTGACGAGGCTTAAAGACGCGAATCACCCCATTGAGGACCTATATGTTTCATTCCAAGCTATCAGATTCCTTCCGGAAGAATACCGGGGCATCGTTCAATTAATTTGTAGATAGAGTGACTCGGACTTCAAGCTCAGCAAAATACAAACGAGGTATCAGCTGAGGAGAGCCGGCTTCGTCAACAAGCAAGTGACTTTTCTAAAACTGTGAGTCTAAATTCTGCATATTTTACTTCTAAGAAATGTGTAAATAGAGTAAAATTATCTAAATTTAAATCTCAAAATGTGTCTAATGTAAATACTTCTAGTCATAATGTAAATATTTCTAAAAGTAAAATTAAGTGTTTTAAATGTAACAAACTAGGTCATACTAAAGCTAATTGCCCTAAAAACAATGGATCTAGTATTGTGGAATTTCTTGGATCTCCACATATTGAAGCTAATACTGTAATCGATCCTAACGATAGACTCAGCTGGGTAGTAGACACTGCTGCTACATGACATTTCTGTAATAACATTAAGTTATTTTCAAAATTTAATGAGTGCAAAGGCACTTCAATGTCGCTAGCAGTAGGGGATGTCGAAAGTCCAGTTGAGGCTATCGGGACGGTGGAAATGCATGTCCAATTTAAGGACAAACAAAGTATTACCAAATTGGAAAATGTTATGTATTCTCCTAAACTTAGGAGAAATTTATTAGCTGCATCTGTTCTTGAGGAACAAAATTTAGTTTTAAAGGGGCTAATGGGGTGCTATGGTTTTTTACACCCAAAGGGGAGAAATTCTTTTATACAAAAAGAAAGGATGGATTGTATTTCTTAAAACCTACGTATAGTACCCAGGAACAACATAACATAGAAAACCATCAATCAAAAGATAGGGATCGAGATGGAGACAAGAAACACAAAAAGGATATGAAATCTAAAAATAGGGATCCTAGTGCTTCTAGAAAAATATGTGAAGTAGAAATAGCACCTAATTTTAAAGAAACTAAATTTAAATCTGACAAAACAAAAACTAAGCAGAATAAAAACGTGGATAGTCTAATATCTAAACTGCAGTTCAGTAACTGAACTTAACAGTACAAACTGTCTTTGGCACAAGCGATATTGCCACATAAATGCTGAATATCTCCTCCAAACCAGCAAAGTTTCTGCTGTAAATGGACTTCCTAGGCTTAAATACAAAAAGTTAAATTGTAAATCTTGTAAATTGGCTAAGTCTAGGAGAGTATCGTATAAACCCACCAGTAGGATAAGGTCCACTAAACCATTACAATTGTTACACATGGATGTGTGTGGTCCCTTACCTACAGCCTCATATGGTGGAAATAAGTATATCTTAACTATAACAGATGATTATAGTAGGAAAGTTTTTGTTTACCTTATGAAACAGAAGTCAGAAGTGTTTTCACATTTTAAAGAGTTTCAGGCCAGAGAGGAAAGGCAATTAGGTACTAAAATTCTATGTATCCGGACGGATAATGGAATGGAATTCTGCCATGATAAGTTCAAAAATTACCTGAGGGATATCGGTATTAAGGCTGAGAGGACTAACACATATACCCCACAGCAAAATGGAGTATCGGAGCAATTCAACTGCTGACTCCACATTCTCCTGCTGACTCCACATTTGACTGTATTAGAGCCATGTTGAACGAGAGCAAAATGCATGACAGATTCTGGGCGGAAGCAATATTGTGTTTTACATACACTAAAAATCGAATATGTCACAAATTTAAGACTAAAACTCCACACGAACTCTACAGTGGTAGAAAACCTTCAGTCAACCATCTTAGAACCTTTGGTTGTAGAGCATATGTAGGCAAACCCAGTCAGCTCAGAAAGAAGTTAGACATGAAAGCTACAGAAGGGGTGATGGTAGGCTATGCTACTAAAACTAAAGGCTATAGAATATTTTTGTCAAGAGAAAAACGAACAATTGAGACCTGCAATGTGAGGTTTGATGAGGGTGATGTAGTGGAAGGCATCCTGGACCCAATTTGTCCCAGAAATATCTCCTTAGGGATATCAAGAGATAACCTTTCAGAATACTCCGACGGGGAATATCCGAGAGGGCAGTCTGATGGGGGGACAGGAGAGAGTGAAGACACTGGTGACGATCCGTCTGAATCCAGTGAGGAAACAGACTCTCCTGCTGACTCCAATATGACTCCTTGCTCGGATATTGCTTGGCAGCGAAAGACCGTTCCAAGACCCGATGGGAGTAGAACCGATGTGTATTATTACGCTCAAGGAGATAATAAAAGGCTGAGGTCGCACAATGATGTTGAAAAATATTGTGATAAAAGAAATATACAATTTGATCAGCAACTGTTTAATTTTCGGGAAAATAAAGGTCTTAAAAGGGTCAAAGGCAGACCAGAAGCAAGCAATATTGAAATAAATATACCAAAAGGGTACAACGCTGCTATTAAACCCTCCCAGTCCGAAAAATGGTGTAAAGCTATGGATGAAGAAATGGCCATAATGCAAGAGAGGGGTGTCTGGGAACTAGTTCCTGCATCCACCTCACAAAAGCATATAGGCAATAGATGGGTCTACACTATTAAGAAAGACGAGAATGGGAAAATCAAGAGATTTAAAGCTCGTTTGGTAGCCCAGGGGTATGGTCAGAAAAAAGAAGAATCATACGATGAAGTTTTTAGCCCTGTTGTTAACTTCAACTTAATTAGAGCATTCTTCTCAATTTTCGTATGCATGCTTGGCTGGATGCATTTCCAGTTAGATATCAAATCTGCCTATCTCTATGCTAAATTGAGTCAAAAAGTATATATGAAACAGCCTCAAGGTTATGTCAATCAGGAACAGCCTGATTATGTTTGTTTGTTGAAGAAAGCCATTTATGGTCTTCATCAAAGGGGGAGAGAATGGTTTAATGAACTTGACACCAAATTAAAAGAATTAAATTTTTTAAAACTTCAATGGTGTAATTGTGCCTATATTTACAATAGCAAAGTTTTTATGCTAGTTTATGTGGATGACATAATTCTCTTCTCAAAGTATCAAAGTGACATAGACCACATTGTTTCATTACTTAGCATAGAATTTGATATCAAGGTATTAGGAAAAATTAGAAAACTTTTAGGCGTGGAATTTAAAGAGTGTGACAATAAATTTTTTATACATCAAAGTCAGTGTATAGATAAAGTATGTCAAATGTTTCAACAATATAAATATCCAGTTACTTCACTTCCCATTTCTAAAGGGAATATTCTAAGTAAAATAGATTGTCCAAAGACAAGTGAAGAAATAAAGCAAATGCAAAGTTTTCCTTACAGGAGCTTAATTGGGTGTTTGGCTTTTATATCTAGTAGAACAAGACCTGATATTTGTTACGCTATCAATATATTATCTCAATTTCAAGAAAACCCTGGAATTAAGCATTGAGATGCATTGTTAAGACTTCTAGGATATGTTGAAAAGACTAAAAATTATATGTTGAATTTATCTAACATTGAGGAGTTAAAATTAAATTGTTACTCAGATTCTGACTTTGCTGCAAACAGAGATGACCGTGTTTCACTTGGAGGCATGATACTCTTTATTGACAATGTACCTATTTCTTGGCGAACCTTTAAACATAAGTGTGTCAGCTTATCAACCATGGAAGCTGAATACGTATCACTAACTGAAGCCGCTAAGGAAATGGTATGGGTACAAAACATAATTGAAGAATGTCATTTACTTGCGTTAAACTTTAATAAAAGTAACAGTGTTATTTTTAGCGACAATCAAGCAGCCATTAATTTTTCTAACTCTCCAATTGAAAACAATAGAACTAAGCATATTGATGTTAGATATCATTTCCTAAGAAATTTAATAGTCAATGAATTATTTTATGTTAAATTTGTAAATAGTAAAGATAACTTAGCAGATCACTTTACTAAACCAATGACTAAGGAAATAATACTTAAAATTTGTAATAAAATTTTTAAAAACTAAATCAAACTTTTAATTGAGATTAAATGTTTAGTCTAAAGAAAATTTAAATACTAAATTGAATTTACAACTTGGGAATTTTTTTTAAAGATGTCATATATATACATTATTGTTTATCTTAAACCTCATTGATATAAGATAGTATATCTTGAGTATAAATTTTTGTGATATTGAATCTTTTCACTTTACACCTTTGTATATACATCCATTTTTTCTATTGCCCGCATAATGCTAGATAGTAGCTTATGTGTATAAAATTTTGTAGTTTTCAACTTAGTAAAAAGTATGTGTTGAAAGTTTTGATAAAGGATTTTTATTATCTGATTACTTGCATCATGTATTTTTTAAATATTTGGTATATCAATGCAGTCTAATAGTATTAATTATGTATACTTGTATTGTATTAATAGACTAAAATTTTTTTTAAGCTTTTTGAATTACAGTGTTTATACTCAAATTTAAAGTAAACTTAAATTCTATGCTTATACAAAATCTTAATCTTTTAAAGTTGACTTGTTAAATATGATAATATGTTTATACTTAAATTTTTGGATACTTATAATTAAACTTAAACTAAAATCTAAATTTTTGAATGCTAATACTTAAGCATTGAAGTTGTGTTGTATATAAATTTCTACTTGATGTGAAATGTTGTTGTTACAATATTGTCGACAATACTTAGCTGTTTTTCAGATGCTATAAGTACTTATGCATTTTATTTTAAATTTAGTAATGATATAATACTTTAAATTTATTCCTTCATTATATGTTTGATAGGATACTGGGGACCTTGGTGTTTATTGATATACCTTGGTTTCTCAGAGTAAGTTTTCTTTTGCATATGCATTGAGACTTAAGGATTTGTATGAGGGGGCCGATTGTTGGAAAAAATCAATACATCGCGATTCACGTTCCCGTGAACGGGCGTTTATGCAAATTTAATATGAACGACTCTTTCCGTTCACCGGCATGAACCGTGACGTTTTTCAACATGAGGTTTCATGCAAATCAGTTCTCAATGTGTACGCATCTGATTTGCATATCTGGGGGCGTTTCCGGAACTGTCCATTCTCGGATATATAGGGCAGAAGTTTCTTGAAGCAATCAGAAGATCGATAGATATCGAGACTTAATAAAACATCGACACTGATAGTCTGATGCAGGCAGACAGAAATGCTTTAAATTGAAGCAGGCGTGATATCGTTTGACGACGGTTTTTAGTCGAGACGGACACAGATATGGTCAGTTTAGACCAGTATGTATTGAACGTTAAATTTACTTACATACGTTCGGAAGTCACGTTAAATATTTTCTGATGTATTATCCTTTGGTTTTCCTTTGCCAAGTGTGATACCTTCGATGGTGGCTGCAAATACACGCAAGTGATAGAGGTAGTATAGTTACTTACTACCAATGCTTCAAGGAATTTCTGTCTGATTATTTGCAACTGCAAACTTTTTGTACATAGTATTTTTTGATGTTTTGTGGCATGAAAAATTACCTGGAATGTGTAATTTGCCTAGTTATGTTTCTCACGAAATAAAGTGAACGATGTTTTTTTTTAAACTGGATCTGTGTACTTTTATGACCCAGCCAACACTTATTGACTCTATGCCAG
This sequence comes from Amaurobius ferox, assembly GCA_951213105.1. Classification (NCBI taxonomy): domain Eukaryota; kingdom Metazoa; phylum Arthropoda; class Arachnida; order Araneae; family Amaurobiidae; genus Amaurobius; species Amaurobius ferox. Next base: position 6,351,803 of record OX578149.1, on the reverse strand, counting down.
TGCATACTTTGCTGTTCAACTTCAAATTTTTAAATTTTCCAACAATGACTAATGGTTCAGTTCATGAAGTAGCTGTCTATCGCACACCTCAGCTACACGCATAAATCGTGGCTAGCGGTGCATTTCATGGAATAGATGTCGATCGCACGTCTTCATTACTCGCGCAAGTCATGGCTAACAGTGCAGTTGATGAAGTAGCTGTCATTCGCACACCTCAGCTACGCGTGCAAGTCACGGCTAATGGTACATTTAATGAAGTAGCTGTCTATCTCAGCTACATGCGCAAATTACGGCTAACGATGTAGTTCATGAAGTAGCTTTCGATTGCACGTCTCTGTTATGCACTCAAGTCATAACTAATGGTTCAGTTCATTAAGTAGCTGTCTATCGCATACCTCAGTTACACGCATAAATCGTGGTTACCGGTGCAGTTCATGGAGTAGATGTCAATCACACGCCTTCGTTACGCATGCAAGTGATGGCTAACGGTGCAGTTGATATAGCAGTTGTCAATTGCACACCTCAGCTACGCAGCCAAGTCACGGCTAACGGTACAGTTGATGAAGTAGCTATCAATCTCCGCTATGCGCGCAAGTTACGGCTAACGATATAGCTCATCAAGTGGCTGTTGATCGTTTCCGTTACGCGCGAATGTTATAACTAACAATGCAGTTCATGAAGTAGCTGTCAATCGCACACCTCAGCTAAGCGCGCAAGTTATGACTAACGATGTAGCAACATGCACAATTCACGGCTAATGATGCAGTTTATGAAGTTGCTGTCGATCACACACCTCAGTTATGCGCGGAAGTTATGGCTAACTCATTAAGTAGCTGTCAAACGCGTTTCCGACCGCAATGCGGGCACACGAGTAATGATACAGCTGCTGCGTATAAAATGAATCATCTTTTATTAGCGGGTACATGCAATCCACATACGATATATGCAATAACGACAATTCAACTGCATGTAATAACGATATACACGCTGCGTGGGCACATGCAATTTGCATAGATTTGAAATAGCTGTCAATCGCGTTCCAGCCCACTACGAGGGTTCAAGGCTAACAGATAAACACTTTTTCCAAAATAAATTGACTTTTATTAGCATTATTGGCTTTAAGCCTGCCCGCTGTGCGGGTGCATGCAATCCTTGTACATTACATGCAATAACTACTAACTTATCAGCTAGATTTTTTCTCTTATGGCCGTATTTTATTTTACAATTCTTCAAAAATTTGAAATGTGATTTTGAGCTCTTTGGATTCTTTTTTTGTTAATTATATTAAGATTTTTTTTTTCTGTTTATATAAAGTTGTTTGAAAACTAAACTAACATTTTTCTAACATACATATACAGGGATGTATCTAGAGAAATGTGAGTGGTGGTTGATTTTCCAGAACAATTATAATTGAGAATATAAAATTTCGAAACGAATTTCACGTTAATTCACACACATAAACAGTATTAGTATTGTATACTTTTATATTAAAGAAAAATATTTGTTAAAATTGAATATAACTTTTTTTAAATGTAATTATAATATGTATATTTTTTTGGCTGAGTGGTGGTCGGAAATTCTGAGTGGTGGAGACCCCGATCATCACCGACTACTGTAGATACATCCCTGCATATATATAGTGTGTATGTATGTATATATTTACACAAAAAACACCTGTGATAAAGTGGCCACTGGATACTAAGTGATAATTTTAATTTTCAAGTCTACAGAGCATTAAAATGAAAATTGAAATAAGAAAAATATTCAAAAGATTACCTTTTTCTTTCAATGATGTTTGTTTTTTGTATCAATTCTCCTTTAATTAATGAAAAGAACGGTAATTAAACAGTACTAATAATAGAAATAATAAAAATTAGTTCCTAAAATTTTTCTAAAATTTTGAAAAAAATACCTTAAATTCCTACCTAAAATTTTTAGAAAATCTGCTATGATCCCTGGAAGCATCTCCATGTCTCAAAAGATGGAACACGGTAGACCGACCCGGCAAGGCCTCGAGCCAACCCCACAGGAAGCATCATTGTCACTCTTTGATCCGGAGGGCCTCGAATCATCCAACGTTAGGCTGCTACATTTCCCCCAGACAGCAATCACTCACAGACCTCAAGGAACCAACCTGGCAGCCAAGCTCCCTGGGCCTGTTGTGAGCATCGAAAATATCAGGGCCGAAGCCCAGACTACCATAGAGTAGTCTGGCAATCAAATGGGGAAATGCACACTGAAAAACTGTCTAGAGTTTTTATGTCCACCTCATGGATACAGAGAGAGCTAGTCATTCGAATCAAACCGCCAAATTTTTTCCCACGCCATCAATACCAGATGCCTTCGAGTCACGCCAGCAAACAGGGGAAAACCCTTCTCCCTTCGCGACCACCACCTCTACACATTCTTTCTCAGCCGAAACATATACATTGCATACAAAACTAAATTCGGCACTTCCTTTTCTCCAACTAAAATGACCTCGAACTCAATGGAAGAAAAGGAACTTCGAATGCTGATACGTTCAAAATGATACTTTTAAAAATGGATTCAGATTGTGGATTAAAGAGTTAAATGTTTCTAAAAATCAATTACATAAATGAATGACAAGAGGGAGTTTCAACCAGAATTAAATAATTTAAAAGCTTTGAATAAATTAGATGACTTGAAATACATTGAGTTTATACACTTTATACAAAAGTAATGCGGAGTTTCGAATCCCGACATTACATTTTCTGTTATCATTATGCAATGAATGTGGTGCAATATCTAATTTAGTGATAAAATCATATTTTTATTATGCAAACTGTTTTTAACATGAACAGTTCCCTTTGCTGTTCACATTAATAAGATTGCAGCTAGAAAAATTGAGATGATAAAATAGAGTACTGGAAGTTATAAGATGTTATTATATATATTTTTGCATGCAGTTTCATAGTAAGAGGCCTCGTTGACCATAGAGCTGTATTTCCAGTTGGGATTTAAGTCGAGTTGTCCAGTGATAAATTTATATCCATAGAATAACATGTTAATAGCTCATCTGCTAACTGTTTAATGTATTTTACACACCTTAATGTCCCCGGCCACTCATCTTGCTGCTTACCCTAGGGTGAGTCGGGTGGCCTGGGTCTTCCACACCTTAATGTCTCTGACCACTCAAACTGCTGCTCATACCTCAGGGTGAGTCGAGTGGTCTGGGTTTTCAACACCTTAATGTCTCCAAAATGCCAAAATGCTTATTAAAAACAACTTATGCTTATTAAAAACAACTTTTTTATTCTATTTTTCTAGAATGTTAAACTAATAGATCATAAAACTGATTGTAGTAAAGCAAAAGTATGACATTTTGTTATTATAAAAACATATTAACATTCTCCATGAATTATATCTATTTAGGTGAAGCAACTCGGTTGTTAGCATGGCTAGCAAAAAACTCCAAGTCTTCATCTGTGCTGAAAACCCTTGTAAAGGCAGAGGCTCTTCGTCCTGTGATCTCTATGATGATGTCTGAGCATGTTGTCATGCAAAATGAAGCTTTAGTAGCACTGACTCTTGTAGCATCTTGTTGCTTAAGTAAGGAGAACTTGATCCATTTTTTTTTATGTTCAATATAGCTATAGTTTCATTACTGTACAACTTATAGAAAATTATCAATTTAATTGATATTTGTGCATTAATCACAGTTAGCTCATAGCATTCAATCAATTATTTCTGGAGAAAGGGTGAAAGTGAAAAATAAACTTTTTGTAAAAAAAAAGCATGGTTTAAATTTTAAAAATTTGTCAGATTCTCTGGTTTTGGAAGCAATCTCTATTAGTACATTAGCTGCCCTATCTCTTTTCCTAGTAAAGGTAATTTCCAAAATGAGAGGATTTAACGAATTTTCAAAATTTGCCAAATCATTTGTCTAAACAAAAGTATACAAAGTATTGAAATAACATGCTTAGAGTAATGGCTTCATTTCATGTCTTGACAAAGGAAGCTTGCTTTTCAGTTCAACTAAGAATTCAGAACTTTTCAGTTCAGTTTTCAGGTTAGTTTTAATGCCAATCTTGTTATGAAGATATTTCTATTATCATCTTATGACACTCACAGAATTAGAAACAGCAAATTTGTATCAACACTTAAAATTTATAATCTAGAGAAAAATGCAGTTACCAAATTCAACTCCCTCTAGCCCTAGGATTAATAATATGGTAACAGAGTTTGTGATTATTATTTTTTTTTTTTTTATATGGATATGAAAATGGATATTTTTTTTTATTTAAATTGAAACTTATTTTTAATTTTATACCAATTTTGTGAATTTTTTTAAAGTATTTTCTGAATATTGGAGTGAATAAATAAAGTAAAGGGTTTTGCTCTTTATTAAACCATATTAAAATATTTGAATTTAAAATATTCATGTAATGGTTCTTATTTGTTGCACATTACATTTATATATAATCAGAGGCATAACCTGTAATGTTGAAAATTATAGTTATAATGCAAAATGTATTTGTGATAGTTACACAAAATTATACAACTTTTAAGAGGTTTTTTTTTTTATAAAAGTACTTTGTGAAGAATCCAATATCTAATAACGTACTAACTTGTGAAGGGTAGAAAAAAAAGCAAATATTAATGTTAAATTTTCAAATGTTAGGAAATTTTGAATAAGGGAGCTGTATTTATTTTAAGACTTGTAAAAAGTTAGTTCTGAAAATTGAAATATACATTAGATGTTTCTAAAGCTTAATTGTAATAACGGCAAATTGTAACATCTGATGTCACACTGTCAATTGTGATAATGGGCCAGTGAATAATACGGAACAGATTAAAAACTGTCAAAATATGAAGTAACTTGTAGTGATCCAAGTGGTAGTTCTATGCGACTTCACAAATTGTCAAAAATATAGAATAAGTCACCTTTTCATACTAACCCAGTGGTTCATCTTCCCTAGTGATGGGCGCCAGGACTCATCAATGGCTGGAATATTAAAACATGGCAAAAAGAGAGACATGTACACTAAATGATTATCAAATTTTTAGAGTTAAATTTCTTTAATTTAATATGTTAAAATATATATATCCAGTATATCATAAACAAAGGCATTATATCATATGGAGTAGGATTCAAAAGTTCCCAGACTGAGTCTATAACTTAAAAAATATTATAAATTAAAATGCTGAAACACATCCTCCTTCGAAATCAGACTCTTGTACAACAACACACTTTTGCCATAGCTTGTAAAGGTCATCGAAACACTTCTGGAATCCATTTTTAGTCATGCCCTTTAATTCAGCCTGCGATGCACGTTTAACTTCATCTGCGGATTGAAATCGACGACCCTGCAAGCAACTTGCCAGTTCAGGAAATCGGCTGATGTCACAAGTGGCAAGATCAGGGGAGTAAGGAGGTAGTGGCAAAACAGTTGTTTGCGTTTTCGCAAGAAAGTCAGCGACGAGGAGGGATTGGTGTGCAGGAGCGTTGTCATGCAAAAGACCCCTTTTGGTCTTCAGTTAACATGCGGGGAACGATGTGTTGACACACCCTATGCATGTTAAGATCCTTAGTCAGTATCCATTGACATGTGGCCTCGGATATCCCAACTGATTATGGTATTTCCGCTATTGTCTGCTGACTGTTTCCATGTACCGTCGCAGAAACCTGTTTTCAGCAGTGCGGGAAGTCTGCGGACGGCCAACGCGTTTGTCATCTTCGGCACTTTCTCTGCCTTCTATGAAACATCCATGCCACTCAAAAGCTTGCATTCATGATAATGTATCACTGCCGTACACATGCTTCAACATTTCGTAAATCTCCGTAGCACTCTTTCCCAAGCAAACACAAAATTTGATATGTATTCTCTGCTCAACAAACACCATTTCTTTCAATTGCTGGCTACTAAGCTGGCTACTACAAAATATGACGCCGTGGTGAGCCACCGACCACGTGATTTGGGTCAAACCACTTTTAGAAGAGAGGGAGAACGTAGTAATGCAGAAACGTTATCGTAGTCGCTCTACTGCAAATATTTTTTAAGTTATAGACTCAGTTCGGGAACTTTTGAATCCTACCTCGTATTACTTTCTTTCAAACAATTTAATAAACACTCTTTTGATTCACATTGCATATCCATTATTCTGCATCCTAAATTTTCTCACCTTGTGATATAACATACAAAAATTCTAAACTTATTTTATTTAGACTTGTCTTGAAAATGAACAAGATAATAGTTTTAAAAAAGTCTCTTGAACAAGTTCTGGTATAGAGATCATCCTGTTTGGCTCATTAGGCTTAAAAGCCGTAGTTCTAATAATTCTCAAAAATTACTTTACATGTTAACTTAATCATATAAAATCAAATAAGAATGTTATATATATCTTAATATTTTATAAATATGGATCTTTCCCATTCAGGCAGGACGGATTTAGCACCAAAGAGGCGAGTTTCTTTATTCTCTTTTAGAAACAAAATTTAACATTACTTACAATATTATCACAATATTACAATATTACAATATTATTACAATATTATACTTCAGACGAGTATCTGGTCCTCTGGATGATATTGGCAGTGGCAAGAGCAATTTAAATTTTGATCTTTGAATTTATAAATTTATATAAAATTTGGCAGGTGTTCCATTTCAGCGTGAACCAGCGAGATTCTCGCGAAATCCATAAAAAATCTCGCTTAAAAATTTAGGCTGCGCGAGAATTTCTTTCTCTCCAGTTCCGGCCTAAAATTATTTTTTCCTTCAAATTGGATACCGCGAAATCCGAAGCCCGATGCAGACGTGCCAACTTTCCGGATTTTGGCCTGAGACTCCGGATTTTTCATTAATTTTTCGGCCTCCGGATTATTAACGAAATTCTCCGGCATTTCTTGTTTGAAATTTATCAATTACCCAGACATGGTATAATTCTTCGGAAACGCCGATTTTCCGCTTTTTTAGCACTGATTTCTGTCATTTCCCGTAGCAAATACTTAATAAAATGCACGATAATACCAATCAAATTAACGGAGATTTACGGCCACGTGTAATGTAAATTAAGATCGTTATTGCTTATTTTATGAAAGTAATAAATATACTTTTTCAAAAGTTGTCTAATTCAGCATAAATCACTAAAATGTTATTTTCTTTATTAATTTCGCATAAACAATCCGATTGGTCAATTCAGTTTGTTCTCATGAATCGCCGAGAGTACAATAGTATCTTTTTCCATCCATCTCAATCTTCTAAATATTGCATTTTTGATTGACTAAACTAGCTTATTTTAATATTCTGATTAATTATTACGGTTAATTTCTTAATTATTTTCGTATAAACAGTGCGATTGCGTACTTTAATTACTTTGCCTGAATTACCGAGAGTACGTTAGTATATTTTCCATCCATCATTTAAATGTTGCATATTAAATCGACTAAACTAGCATATTTTCATATTCTAATTAATTATTATGGTTAATTTCTTAATTATTTTCACATAAACAGTGCGATTGCGCAATTCAGTTAGTTTGTGTGAATTGCCGATAGTACGTTATTATCTTTTTCCATCCATCTCCATCATTTAAATGTTGCATATTAGATCAACTAAACTAGCTTATTTTCACATTATAGCTAATTATTAAGGTTAATTTTTTAATTATATTTGCATAATACAAATCTTTTTATTTTGAAAAACGAATATGAACTCTATGAAGAGATATTTTACAAAAAGTGGTATTAAAGCAATGATTTAGGCAAATAAAAGGAAACCATTTTGGCAGGAATATAATTCATTGCTATATTTTGGTTTTTTTTAAAGATCAATATTTGTTACTCTTTTTAGTGAAAACTTCTGTTTTACCAAACATAAATATTTGTTTTCATTATAAAGTAATTTTCACCGGATAAAATTTAAATGTCCAAAAATATGAGTTATAGTTGATGCTTTCTTTTTCATTACTTTCTAAATTAGCATTGTAAAAAAAAATTAAATTTTAAGTTTCTCTCCTTATGGCAGAAAATCTCTCCCAAAATTTTCTGGAAGGAGAGAAATTCTCCCCCTCTTTTCCTGACTTAGTGGGAACCCTGTATTGGACCATCTGTAGGTCCATCTTGTACGCTTCCTTTGTTCCATCTGCTCGAAAAGATAGCATCTCTCACACACACTTCTACTGCCGTGATGCCAGCAAAACATTCTGCCTTTCAAAATTTATGCTCTCAAAGGCGATGACACGTACCACCTTTTAAATCATCAGAAGGATGGCTCAGATCCAGAGCCTTAAATTACGCTGTCAAACTTTACTTTCCCAGGTGATTAAAAAGAACCAAAACAACAAAACTGCTACGACTACACGAATAACGGTTTCTCAAAATGCGGAAGTGAAAACTTCAAAATGAAAGTTCAGGACAACGTGCGGTTTCTTTCGCACTCAGAAGAACATTTAAATCAGAATGTATTATACAATCACATTCAGTATGAAAATAGATTTAAATTCAGAAAAAATTGGGAATTATAAAATTCCGACATGATATAATTAATTTTAAAAAATAATTAAAAGTCAAAAGTTAAAGTGATTTAAATCAATTGATTTAACCCTTTCGCAATGGTGCATTGCTGTCTGGGATACTCGCTCAGGCTAGAACTAGGTACACTACACTGATCATAGAGGACGGACCTTTTTGCATAGCTAAGCCTAACTTTTGAAAAAAATCGAATACAAAATACTTTTAATTCAATTGTTTCATATTTTTGTATAACCTTAGCTGACTTTTGAAGTAATCATGTACATAAATATCATAGTATTCAGGTTATATTTTCTTTTGAAAATTACATGAAGATCATAAAAAAAAAATTATTTACATTGATTAAACATTTAAGAAAAAAAAAATTAAGAATTATAATTAATACAATAATTAATGAAAACAAAGATTAGTAGAAAATATGCAGCAAAGATTACTTACAATAAAATTTAACAATGTTTAAAAGTTTGATTTTGTATGCTAATCTTTAAAACAGAGATACACGCAAAGACTACGTTGCTAAGATAATCCTAAAATATTGAATTTTAATTTTAGGTGATGTCGAAGAACTATCTAGCTCAACTGATTTAGCAATTATTCTGTATCAAGTTTTGAGGAATGGTGTTAAAATTCCTGAACTCACTCAAAATGTCTTAACACTTTTTATTGTTTTGGCTGGTTCTGGTGAGTATTTATATTCTCTCTCTTTTTTCTCTCTCTCTTTTTTTTCTCTCTCTTTTTCTCTCTCTCTTTTTTCCCTGTGTGTAAAACTTTTTCTGTTTTATTGTAATATAGTTTATATCTCACAGACTGTTTTTTTAATTCTTGGGAATTCCTGCAACAAATTTTGCATTCCCTACAAATTTTAATTTTATGGATTTAAACTCAATTAACTATATATTCTTTAAAATCAAAATGCTTATTTTTATTGCTAAATAACATGATTTTATTTTCTTCAAAATAAAGTTTTTAGTAAAATAACCATCTGCTTAATGTTAATTTGATTTAAAGTAACTTTCTTTATTCATATCTTGACATAGTTATCTACCATAGGCCATAGGTGTAGATTTGTTGATGAAGTTGGGAGGAGACACAGTCAATGCAGTATTTAGGGGGGGGGGGGAGTAACAGGTCAGAGACCTTCCCCCTCCGGAATTTTTTTCGTATTCGCTATATGACAAGCAACATATTGTAGTAGGGGGGTGGGGGTTACAGCAACCTATTCAGCACAAAGCCTAGATAATTCCAACTTTAGAATGATAGAATGATGTGTATGGATATATACCATAAGTATGTACAATCTAATATGGTAAAAAATGCTGCCGGAGGCCATTAGGACTGACATCTAGTTCTAGTTATGTAGATAAATGTTAAGGTTTTGTTGCAATAGAAAATCAGTCTATTCATAGGAAAATAAAATAATAAGAATGTTCTATTACACTCTCCTTTAGGACTAGGAAAGAGAACCTTGCTATTAACTCATGGAAACCCGTGTATGTATGTATGTTCCCCCTATCCCAAAGCTAATAATTGGCCTAGTACCTTACGGTATTTATAAAATGTAGTATTGTATCCAGGGAGTTGCAGAAAGTTTTTGAAAATTCAACAGATTCTATAGATTTTTAAATATTTTCAAAAAACTTCTATAAAAAGGGGGGGGGGGAATTGACTCCATCCCAAAAAATGTATCTTCATCTTCCTCAATTTTCAACCTACAATTTCAGGATATTTTAAACACGAGTAAAGGTGTTTCAAAGAGAGCTTAGGAGTCAGAATTTACAAAAAGTCGATAGTTTGTATCTCCTACATTTTTAAAAGGCAGATATAATTTTAAAATTTCTGGAGAAGGTGACAAAACCCATTCTTAAAATCTAATTCACACCTCAGTCTTAGCGCTGCAATCTCCATTTCTTTTAAACTGAAGCTAAAAGTTTCAGTTTTGTTGTTCAAGTATCTAAAATTAAAAATAAAAGATAGGTTTTTTTTATTTTTTATTTTACAGAATTTTCATTTCCGGAACGATGGAAAAATGTCTTCAAAGGAGCTAAATAGATGCCTGTCTAATAGATAAGAGATGAGATAATAGATACCCATTTAGTACAATTTTCGTTATATGATCACCATTTTTGTCGGCTAATTAGACACTATAAAAAAATATATGCACCCATAAGAAATTGAGCTACAGCCGCGAAACTCGACATGTATGTATCATTTGAGGAGATATGCAAATGATTAGAATTTAGGAGCAAAAATAAAAAAAAAACTTTTTATTAAGAAATGGTAACAACAAGAAAATGACATTTTAGTAAGTAGTAAATCCTCTCCTGGTAGCTATACAAACCAATATTGGATGCGGTATAGAGTCAATTAAGTTGTTTATGTCCCTTTGCAGAAGATTCTGCAACAAATGTTGCAACTGGTGAACTAATTCGGTGGTATTCTGAGAAGGCGGCAATTATTGTTCCAGCATGTTGCAGTCTTTTGGCGATTGGTCTGGGGACCTGGATTGACATTGGGGGGTATTATCCTCGAAGACATTGTTGGAAAATTCATGTTGTACATGGTTGAGAGTTGTCTTGTTGGTAAATGGAACCTGGGCAGCTTGACAGCATAGGCAGAACAATCTGCTGCAGAATATCATCGATGTACAAGCAAGCCATCAGATTAACTTGCAGCATAACTAGATGAGAATTGTTGTCCCACACAATGGCTCCCCAGACTGTAACACCACATATGATGCCGTGTACTGCTTGACAATAAATGCGGGATCGGAACACTGACGAGTCCACTACCACACACATATGCAGCTATGCATTTATTGCAGCATGCCATTGTAATTTCAAGATACTACTCTTTAAATGAAAGCAGTTTCAGCATTTTTCACTTGAAAAAGGACTTGTGTTTTTCTTCCTTACCACTACGCATTACCTGCTATGTCTAATGACGTAATTTAAGTTTATCTTCAATAGAATACAACTTTTCATTGATGGGCCAAGAAAGTTGTAAGGCATAAATCTTAAATTACACTGATCTGCTTATAAATTTCATAAACAAGTGTGATCATTTGCATAACTCTTAAAATGACATTTACATGCTGTGAGTTTCGCTGCTGTAGCTCAGTTTCTTTTATAGGTGCATAAATTTTTTTTACAACAGAATGTATATCAAAGGGCCCCATGTGCAAAAATTTAAAAAAATTTTTACAAATTTTCAAAGTTAATTTTTAAGTTAAAATATTAATTTTGTGCCATTTATTTTCAAAATATAATATTTTCTTGTTGCAAACACTGTTGTCATTTCAAAAGAAATAATATTTATATCATTTGAACAATTAAAAATAATTTTATTACTCAATGTTCTAGTACTGAAGCTATCTTTAAAACTTTCATTTATCATTAGTGTAAGTCTCCTTATACAAGCTTTAGTTGGCGTAAGTCTCCTTATACGAGCTTTAGTTGGCACGTGAGGACATGAGCAGTATGGGATTGAGACTTTAGTAAAAATTTTGCTTAATATATTCAGCGATAGGTTCAGAAGAGTATTGAAAATATAAAAACTATGTTGTTTACAGAAGAGTGTGCAATTGGTCAAATTGTGCTATGATTTTTGAAATTGTGATTTCATTTGTATCCTATCGACTCACCCGACATGCTCATGGTAAATTCACCCACTTTTGTTGCCATTTTGTAGAGGAATATTTTGTTTCTTCATTTTCATCATCATCAGTATCTACTCTTTTCTTTTCGTCTTTATCAAAAATTTGTCCATTGTTTGGTTCTTGATGCCATGTATTAGTCATACATGGATGGATATAATATCCTTAAGATATAGTCAAATATGGATTATTTTTCTTATTAGTGATAACTTTATGCATTTCAATCGGAAGTCGCTGAACTGTCTGTCTAAATTCCTAACCACATTAGAACTAAAGGTGGGTCCAGATTTAAAACAGAACTGCGAACACGATCATTAATTCACATGTGCTCAGCTATTGAAAAGCTGTATTCGCCAAGGAAAAAGCACCAAACTAAAGCATGGTTACCATCCCTTTGATGTCCAGTAAAAAATCCCCATTCTAGGGTACCCAGAATAGTTTGTCAACAGTGTCAATTCCACCGATTTCGTAACGAGATTCCAAAAAGATAGTCCCTTCTTGGTTGCTCATAGATCTTACAAAGTCCATAAGATCTATGGGGTTACAAGTATATAAGGTCTATGGAGTTACAAGTATATGATCTATAGGGTTTCAAGTATATAAGGTCTATGAGGTTACAAGTATATAAGGTTTGTGGGGTCGCTGGCTGTTAAATATTTTTACGGGAGTAAATGTTTCCCTATGGTGTTTGCCATCCAGAAGAGATTATCTAGTCTCTCCTTGATGTGTTTTTCATGCCGTTTTGTTTCGTTATTCACTGAAACCTGAGATATATACTTATTACTATACATAGATGGTTACAGATACACATCAATGAGCAGAACCAGAAATAAGCAATAGACTAAAGAAAATGGTTAAGACAGCCGATGTCTTTTGAGACATCGATAGTAAAGACAGTTTTGGAGTAGGATTGTAAACAAGAACCAATTTAGTAATTTCTTATGGCTACTGGACTAGAATTGGTTTGAAAGAATTTTTTTCTTTCTTCCCATGCCCTCATGATCTCCCCCAGATCATCTCATGATCTGAGTCGCCATATCTGCAAGGTCATCCAGCAAGCATTTTACTTGGCATATTAAAACATTTAACATTTCAAGTTTTGTAATTTTATACATAAATTGAACATGCTGATCAAACAAACGATTTTCATCCTTTCCATTTGGATAAACCACGGAGTTAGAGAGTAGAACTTCTAGGAAAAAGTTCTGTATTTCATTAATATCTCGACAACCCCTGGTCTTAGAAACTCGAAACTTGTGCCAAATTTATGGGAGATTATTTCAAAACTACTCACAAAATTTCATTAAATTCAGTTCAGCCGTTCTCTCGTGATAATGAGACAAAAGAATGTTTCATTTTTTACTAATATCTCGAGAACCACTGTTCAGAGAAACTCAAATCATGGACTAAATTTTAAGTGGGGCTATTTCCAGGCTACCCACAAAATTTCATCAAATTCAGTTCAGTCATACTCCCGTGATGATGGGACAGACAGACAGATTTTCAATTTTATTTATATAGATTTCCAACATTCAAATGTATTTATTATCAGAGATGCCAACTCCTGCATGGTCTAATCAGTAACTCAACATCATATTTTTAGTAATGTTTTAGTAACAACTCTTAAATCTTGTAATAACAATATACATTTCATAATCTATAAATAAAATATAATATAACAGTAGCTGACATTTTAAAGCTTTTAATAGTAACATACAGAAAAATTATTAATAAGTCACAACATGTTGATTGTAAGTGCAATAGTTTAAGTGTATTGTAAGATACTGATTTGCACTCTATGATGCTAATTATTTAAATAGGAAGCAGAAGAATAAAATGAGTTACCTCAGTCAAGAAGCAATTGGGGAGGGGGAAGCTGCTTTTGAAACTCTTCATTACTAAGAAAATAGGATGATAAAAACTAAAAGTGCAATACTTCATTTTTATTTTATTTTTTGAAGAAAATAATCATTCATTTTTATACAATTTGTAAACATGTAAAAGTTCTATTTATATAAATTAGGATTCTATGAAAGTAAGATGACTGGAATTGAATATTTCAATTATACTCGCGAAATCACTTAAAAATAATTATTTTATGAAAATAGTAATTAATAATGAAATATAATGTGAAGAAATGAATGTTGTGCCTCTTAAAATTAAAACAATTTAAAAAACTAAACATGGATGGAAATGGGTGCTTTTGGATGTTTCACTATTACACAGGAATGTTGAAACATCCACGAAGAATATTTTTAATAGATTATTTTTTATTTGCCGTACCTCCATTATTGCAAATAAAATATAATCAATATTTTATAAAAATATGAATTAATAGTGAAACATAATACAAAGAAATTAATGTTGTGAATTTTTAAATGAAATCATTCGAAATTAAACATGGATGGAAATAGATGCTTTTGGATGTTTTAGTCTTATATGGGAAAATAATCTATATGCATGAAATTACACTTACAAAACTATTAATTAGTAATGAAACGTGCAAAAAAAAAAAATGCTGTGCTTTTTTAAATTAAATCTATACATGGATGGAAATGGATATATTTAAATAACAATACAACAGATTGGAACAATAACAACAGATTGGAAATATGAAAAATAGTCAGCAAATAAAAAATCTTAATGCATAAAAGCTGCTGATCATTTCTATCGCCAATGATGTAAATTTCACAAAAATAACATGAAAGAAAAGATTTTGATTTCTGCAACTTTGAATTGCAATAAATTTTTTTCGACATGATTTTGACATTTTTTTGTGAATGTAATCATGACTGAAAATTGACTAATTGGATTAATAATGATTTGTATATCCGCAGTATCAGCAAAGTAAAAATAGTGCAACTTTATGCATGTGCACAGTGAATGTATGAAGAAATAAAACCGGTGTCAGTATATTTTTGTTAAATATTACCGGAAATCCAAAAGGCTACTGTTTTCCATAACATTTTCAGGGATCTTTTTGGAACTCGGAAAATCAGTAACTGTTACAGAAAATCCATAATAGTTGGCATCTTTGTATTATTATATACCAGTGAATACTCATGAAAAATCAGAAAATTTGTATTCACTTAAAGGTAATAAATGTAAAAGAATTTTAAGTTTGATTTTTTTTACCTCAAAGATATCTTCTAAAAGAATATTTTTAATCTAAATTTTATATTTACCTTTCACGTTTTTTGGAACTTTGAACAGGCAAAAATAAATCTTCTTCTAACCATTGGACAAATTTAATTTTTCACTCCTAACCCAAGAAATCCAAATCACCTTTTAACGCAGTTCTTGAAAACTGTAAACTCTGGTTACCCTTCAATGCACACAAGTGTACCAAGAATGCAATTTCTCAAACATATAATATTAAATAAGTTTAAAGACCATTTGCATCTTATTCATAAAGTAAACAAAACCTCTCACTTGAAAAACCCTATCTCTAAAATTTCTATCCTATCTGGTGTTTACTACCATGTCCACACTGCATCTTTTCCCTAACTTCAAAAAGCAAAAATAACTTCACCAAAAAAAAAATTTCAAAAGTTAAAGCTTCAAATTTTGAAAAAAAAAAAAGAGAGAGAGAAAGAGATGCCAAATGCAATGTATGTTACACATCAGCAAATTGCTGCCTCGCCAGTGCAGCTTCCCAAGAATTTAGAATTATCTTCGGGATGAAGCCTTTAAAAAGACAAAAAAAAAGACATTTAAAAAACATAAAGAACTGAATTCATTAGACTGCAACTAGGTCAATAATACATGCAATTAAATTTGCAGGAGTAATAAGGAAAAACTCAATAGCATTCACCATGGGGAAAACAGAAGGACATGGAAGAGACAGCATGGACAATTTTTGCCATCAAATTCGAAGTTACTTGGAACATCGAGACAGGAAAAAGAAATCCACCATGTTGTGCCATTTTTTCGAACTTAAAATTCATTAAAATTCAAAATTTTTAAATTTTCTACTTTTCCTTACAAAATTCCTAACGTATGTTAATGTTGTTTTCTTTTTACAGCATGTTAATGTTTTTTCCATTTTCAGCAATTAAACTTTATTTTCAAGTTTTTTTTTGAAAAACTTAAGTATTCCAAATTATTTTCCTTTTTTAGCAAATGTAATTTGTTATCTGAAATCATATTCATGCATGCGCCATTTTTCATGAATCACAAATGCACTTAAACCCGTGTATGGAGATTACCAGAATTCCTGAAATTCTGTAATCTGCAGATTGCAAGCTTGCATACATTGAGCCCTGTGTTGGTGTTATACTCAATTTTCTACTTATTGCTATAATAGAATGTTTGATACACTGTACTGTACATCTGGTGGTGGGAAATGCTACGTATTTTGGCGAACTCCCATAGAATTGCCTCGCCAATGACTCCATGTGTGGGAAGACAGTTTTTATACAAGATTTCAAGTGAAAAAGTTGGAGGGAGCATCTCCCATCCTCGAGACCACTCGTGGTTCTAGCAGCATTTTCACTACTTGGATTTTGCTGAAGAGAAAAATCACAACTGGTGAAACAAAGAAAAGGATGTCGTAATAAACAAATTAAAAGGTCAAGATTGGAGTTTTCGTAGGTGGTAATCTGTCCCCCTCTCTCGCTCTCGCAATACCATTAATCTTCCCCTGTGGCTGCATGGGTAGAACATGGAATCAGTATCCAGTAAAGTCAATGCATTATGCTAATACAAGACTGGCACAAAGCTCGGTACAGTAGCGACTGATTTCTGACCTGGTTGAGTTTTTTAATGCTATCTAATAATTAATTTCCTTTTGCCTTCTAAATGTATTTTACCTTCTAAGTTGCAGTTGAGGGATTAATTCATTTCCAACCAAGTTGATCTTAATTTGTGTAAAATAGTTGAATGTCTGAATCAGTGGTGGATCCCGAATTTGGTATGTTGGGGCTAAATTCTTTTAACATTGTACATAGGTGCAATATACCTACATATGTAAAAACACAATTTTATCTAGTGTAGACTATTTCATTTGTGTGTGTGTGTCTGGAGGGGGGGGGGGGGTCGTCTGAAGCTATACCCCCTCTGGATATGTTAGTGGTCTAAATTAATGTTCCTAATATTATTAAGAACTTAATTTTTTATTCATTTAGTATTTCTGCTATGTTATATCATTGTATGATTATAAATAGTATAATAATAATTATATTGTATAATTTTAATATGCATATATGCTTATCAAGTTGATATTTTTTTTCAGCCAAAATGAAAGTACAAATTGCCAGTACTCCAATATGCTCAGATCTGAAATCCCTGAAAAGCCATGAGGATGCAAAAGTAAAAGAACTCGCAAATCAAGTTCTTGAGCTCCTAGAACCAGCGAGTACCCCTTGATAAGCTATCCTCTGTTTCTCAAACTTGGTGTAGCTGGTGGTTTATTTCATTTGAGGTTTGTTTTTCTGTTCAAAGAAAAATATGCTTGTTGTCATATGTTGGCTTCTTTAAAATTAATGAAATTGGGTTAAAACAAAAACTGTGCTAAATAGCATGTGTATTCCAACCATGTTCCTAAAACTATTTGATGTATTAGGAAGGGCGACCAAAACTAACTAGACTTCATTTACATTCTGTAAGAACTGTTGCTAAAGATATTCATTTTATTTTTCAACCTTTGATAATTTCATGAGGAAAATCCTTTCATAGATGGATCTTTTCTCTATACTGTTCTTTCAGGTGACTTTAGTAGCATTTCCCCCCCCCCCCCCCCCTCTGGTTAATGTTTTAATGTGTTTAAGATCTGGTGTATAATAATATAAAACATTTTAAAGCTTTTGAGAACTACTTTGCACAAGGCCTCTCTGTCAAAGGACAGAGATGCATACAGGAAATTGTGAACCTCCTTCAATGTTTATACAGTACGTTATATTAATTAAAACATAACAAACATTTTACCTTATAAAACACATGGATTGAATTCGAGTTAATTTCTAAAATTAGAGTTCAAAATTTTTCTAATATTTTTTTTTTTTTTTTTTTTTTTTTTGTATTTCAGTAAAATGCATGATTTATTATTTTTTTAAATGGCTATCCAAAAGTGAATTTGTTACTATGGCAATCATCTAGTCATCATACATATAATGTGTATGTGAATAAATAAAACTGAGTTAAATGGCATTTGTAGCATTTTCGGTATAACAAAGTTAGCTTTGCATTGAACTCCACAGTCAACAGGTATTTTATAAAGATAATAAAACTTTTAAACATGAAATAATAAAATCATGTTTATTTTATTATTCAAACTTGTTCTATATAAATAATAGAATAGCATATTATTGATGAAAGTGTATATTTGACATTGTGGGACCAGTTAAAAGTAGCTAAAAGATAGTGGGAATTTCCTACTTGCTGGCATTCAAAATACTTCATGCCATATTTTCTAAGTTCTAATATTACAATATATAAGCAAAATAAAAATATCGCAAAATATATATATATATATAGAGAGAGAGAGAGAGAGAGTTATTAACTATGCTTGTTTGCATAAAATATAAGGTCTTTTCTGATGCAATTCAATGTTTTTATTTTAACCCATTTTAATTTTATATCAAAATTATAAATTAATTTCATAAAATGTTATGGTGCTTGCAGCCATTTTCCCATTTTTACATAAATATATCCGTGTATAAATAAAAGATAAAAAAAACTTATTAATTTATACTTAACCACATTTGTGTTCTTTTTCATGATATGTTTATGATCTGTATTAAAGAACAGATAAGTGTAATTTGTGAGGTTTCTTTTTATTTTATTTATTTTTATTATTAAGGGTGGAGGGCAGTATTGATAACTGCTACCTCTTTAATATTCACATGACTCACTTGTTCATTTTATTAAATAGAAAATTCCTATTTTAAATCTTTCAGAATTTTGCATTTATGAAAGAAGTATTTTTATTTTGTATATTGAGTATAAAATAAATTGTAAATCAATAAAAAGTAATATATCACTCTAGAAGTATTTTTAAACATATATTGTATATTATAATATTATGTATACTAATAAAAGGATAATTTGAACAGTTCAAGGATTTTCACCTGAATTACCTATGAGAAATTAAAAGCCATATAAAAATCTTTACTGGCGAAGGCAGCAAATAAAGACCTCACAAGCTTATGAAAAGGTTTAAAGTAAATCACAATACTAATTATAGAGATTATGAGAAAGCTATTTTGTTTTCTCTAACAAAGTTTCTAGTGCTAAGTATGAGATTTTAACTCCTTATGCAAGAACACTTTTACAATGCACAATATGTATTTTTTTTTTTTTTTTTTTTAAATTTGGATAGCAAAATATACTAACAAAAGAGTTCTCATTTTAAACATATTTCTTATATAAAAAGTCTAAATGGCTTACTAGCCCATTCACTCAGTATATGAAGTAAAGTAATTGCTGACTACTACTTCTGTAACATACCTATAATTACATAAAACTAAAATAATTTGATTAAAAGCAACATACAACACAAAATTTATAGTGTCAGTTAGCTTCGAAAACCAGTTAGTTCCATATTTTTGTGTTTTATTATTTTTTGCATTTGTAAACATAGTTATTTTTTATCACTGGTTTGGATGACTCATGTAGCTTCCAAAACTGGTTAGTTGCCTTTTTTTAATTTAATAGTACACTTAGTATGTAGTTTTACTCACTGAACAAGTCCTTTGAATTTTTTGTTAGATGTTCACTTCTTTGGTATTTCACTGCTCATTCATAGTGTCCTACCTCTTGTTTCTTCCTCCTTGGTTCTTTACATCCTTTTTCTCCTCTCCATTGTCAACTCCCTTTCCCTGCTTCAGTCATGTTTGCTGGTTTTACATCAAGTTGCCGATCTAGCTCTGATGAGTGAAGGATACACTTCTTTGTCTTGATGAAGAAGGCTGTTTTTTGCCAATAGACACTATTAATTTTATGTTGTATGTTGCTTTTAATGAAGTTATTTTTATTGTATTACATTAGCAGCAATTTGAACTGTACGTATAGTTACATAATCTAAATAGAAATGCATTAAGTAACATAAAGAGAAGTAACGCATTAATGTTCAACATTCAAATAGCAATTATCCATTTTATAATATCATTGATTAGTTCAAGATGGATACGAATATAAGATTTTGTCTGCATTTTAACTTTCATATTTTCACATGTATTCATTAAGTATTCATCAGGAATGAATACCAATCTGTCATACACAGCGAGGGTTAGGCGTGTTTGAAATTTAATACTGACAAATATACCCTAATGGATAATTTTCAGTTGCAAACACTATAAAATATATTGAGACATCCTTGAATTTGATTGCACTCATTTTGCTTTTCTTTTAGTTGTGTTGTTCTGGCATATAGATGCCAGGAAATTAACTTTCTGCTAATATAAAAAGTTTGCTGATTTAGTGTGTTATCTAGATCTTTGTCTTTGCTTACTGTTATTTACTCTTTCACTACTCTTATTCCCATCCTTAAGTTTAAAGGGTTTCCTTCGGCTTCTGCTCTTCTTTGGCATGAACACTTTTATGTGCTTTTTTGTTAATATTTTTTGTTTGAAATTATGCTAACTAAACCATATACTTACTGAAACTTACTTTTGAACCTTTTGTTTTATGATTTAATAGGGATTTTGAGGGATATGATTTTAATTTAATAGTATATTCTTATTTTCTTTGAATTTAAATGTATTATTTCTTGCATTTTTATATTTGCCAATTATTTATATTTATACAAAAGCAACTTATTTTTTATTTTTGACTTATTTGTTACTTATTTTTCATTTATACACTTTTTAATGTTTCTTATACTTTTACTATATAGCATGACACTTAATATGAAATTTTAAATTGACTTTTAATATGCATTAAGAAAAAGAATTTCCATAACCCTTTCGCGACGAACGGCACGCCCAGGTGCCAGATGCGAACATGCATTCAAGGACGAACGGCACTCACTCGGGCCAGAGGAAATTTTACCGCAAGCGGATAGTGGCACCTATAAGTGCCACTACGCAGAACGTTTTAATTTGTGAACTAGATGGCGTTACTTGTCCATGGAACTAACTTCAATGCATTTTGCAGAGGCATGACCTTGGCAGAAGAGAATGGAATGAATTATTTCTCCATTTGGAGCGGTGAAAATCATTTTGTAACATAAACAAACAGAGCAATTCTCGTAGCATCAACAATTTTATAATTGAGTTTCGGTTTTTATTTTTATTTCAGCGTTATGATTTCGTTGGTGAATCATAGGAATATAAGAGAGTATTTTTTTTGTTTGGGTTTTAGAGGCAGTGAAATTATTCGTTTATTTCGGATAAAAGAATGGGAGCAACTAACGAGTATTTTGTATTCAGATTTGTATGAAAATTATACATCAAATAGAACATAAATATTTCTTTTATTCCTGTAAAAAGTAGATTTCTGTGTTGAATAGGTGAGTTTTAGTGAATTTTTTTCGAGAGTTAGGCTTAGCGCAAAAAATGCGCCGTCCTTTTCGACCAGTTCGGAAGCGAAGCGCATCGTCTTTTGGACCGCGACAGCTCCGGAATGCCGCCATCCCGAAAGGGTTAAACTTATTCACTTATGTACATTTTAAAAATATTGTATTTAACTGATACATATGTAACATGATCCTGTGTAATTTTTAATATTTTATTTATTTTCATAAATGTTTATTCATGTATCATTTTACAGTAATTCTAAAGCAAAATCTTAACTAAAAGTATTAAATATTTAATATAACATTTTTATATGTTACTTACTTGTGCTGTTTTATGTACGAAGTAACATTTTAAAAATTTACTTATGATTAATAATTTTGTATCTTTAAATGCTTTCATATAGTAATGCTTGTTTGATTCTCAAATAGTATTTTTAAGAAATATCTTTATTTCACTTACAAATTAAAATGTTTTCAAATGAATATTAAAATTTCTCTAGGTATTTGAAAATTATTCATCATTAAGTGCAATAAAACCTCTCTAAAGTGACCATCTGACATTCCAACGAAAAATGATCATTTATAGAAATGCATTTGGGAAAGAAAATAAAACTGGTTCATGGTGTCATACCTGAGATCTGGATAAAATTAAATAATAAGTATATATTTTACTTAAATTTATTATATGTATATTAAAATTATTTTGATCATCTAAACTTAAACAGACTGTTTAAAATGACATTTTACTTTTTTTTTTTTTCTGTGTTAAACAAGAATAACAACATGCAGAATTAAGCACTTAACAAAGAGAGTGTAATTTCAAGAGTGTAACATTGATTTTTGCATTTTTTCCATTCAGTCATTAATGAATCATGTTTGTGTGAAACTTGTCTAATGGTTATGTGGATATTCCTGTGGGAGGCAGAAATAATTATGTTGCCTTCTCAAATGCAACCCTAAATTTAATTTCAGTTTAAGGGAGGGCACACATTGAGAACACACGCTGCATCATGCAAAGCACGGTTCAATTTGAACAATGATTACTACTTACTGGCCACACACTGAAAATACATAGCTACACTCTGTTCTAGAGATGCAAAGAACCAGGAGAAAAACTGGTTTCCAGTGCATATTTTAGCAACATGCCAGACGTAGTGCATCCTGAATCCTCAGTATGTAGCCTGTCTAAGTATATAGTGTATGCAGATAGTACAACTTATGCAAGTCATCAAGTATGGTTTCTGCACCTTATGGGATTGAAAAACAATGTAAGGAATGGCATTTTGATTTTCTGGTTATTTAAAGGAATACACATGGTCACTTAAAGTGGTGTTAACTCTATGTCTATAGACTTTAAAATATGTTCTGGAAAAAAAATTATTAAGAGGTATATATTTCTAAACTCCTACATAAATGCATAGTCACACAACTCACCAATAGGAGGTGTTCCAGTGCAGCAATGAAGCTTCATTCCAAGCTGGAAATGTCTACTATTGACAGGTGTTGTGACACATAATCTCATGCAGTTCAAGCTCAATTAATTTTTCTGCCAGCTGAGAGGCATGGGCAACTTTGTTGGCACCACAAAGACTTGCAAGATTGCAGTATATTGCAAGTTTTCTTGTTGCCAGTGCATTTAATGCCTATTTAGTGTTGACGAGTAAAATGGGTCCACCGATACAGGTTGCTGCACTGGCGACATAATAAGTTTTTAATCTGCAATAAAAATATTTTGTTAATAATCCACTATTCATGCTGTTATGAACCAAATATTTTTATTGCATTAAAATTTAAACATCATTTTGAGCAAATTTTGTTATATCAGTTATTATTTCTGCATTATTTTCAAGTGTTGAATTATAATTTTTATATTGAAAAAAATGTATTTTTAATTGTAGCAAACTTTGTGTTTGTATAAATTTCTGTACCTA
Organism: Amaurobius ferox; assembly: GCA_951213105.1. Classification (NCBI taxonomy): domain Eukaryota; kingdom Metazoa; phylum Arthropoda; class Arachnida; order Araneae; family Amaurobiidae; genus Amaurobius; species Amaurobius ferox. The sequence goes on along the minus strand of OX578149.1, from coordinate 6,328,275 downwards.
AATGGTAAATGTCTACTCTTTAAAATGTACATTTTACTGAATTCCTTTGAAAGTGTATTTAGCTGTTATTAAAGTGTTTCCATATGCATTCATATATATGTATATATTAGTTGTAATGTTTATCTATTATTAGATGTTTTTATATAAAATACATAAAGTGGATCATCTAAAAATCATTTCTTGAATTGCTTCATTGATAGGGCCTTGTGACATATTAATAATTATCTTAGGCTGTATTTAATATGAAATTTACTGTAACTTCTAAGAACCCTATTTTGTGTCTTTATTTCTAGTCAATTTTATATCATGTAAATACTGTTACTGTGATATAAGAAGAAAAGAAGATTTGCTGAATATCAAACTTCTATAGGGTTACAGTCATTAACGTATTGTAAATATGTAGAATCCTGTGTCATGTGTGTGGTAAACATTTAGAATTTTTTACTAGTTACTTTTTACAAATACACCAAACTCTTTTTATACACGGTAGATATGTTCTTCAGAAATTTGTGTAAAAAATAAGTATACATAAGTATAAGACACGGATTTTGAAATCGTGTTAGATCAAATAATTTTTTCAAAAATGGAAGACTTTTTTGAACCGTGTAACTTCAAATTCATGTAATAAAACAGCGTGTAAAAAAAGAGTTGGGTAGTATGTTTTCACAGAATTTTGATATGTTTGTAAAATTATTATTAAAATGTTATAAAATTTTCACTATTTTATGAAAATTTGTTAAGTGATATTTTCCATTTTATAATTGCTATTATATATTTGGTATAAAAATTCCTTGTACAGTATGTCTAGTCTGGATTGTGTGAGCACAATCGTGCTTATTTACTGTAATTAAACTTATTTCTTGGAACTTTGGAAAGAAACGCAACAGCTTTGAAAGTTTCAAACACTTTTCTAATCTTGTAGAATTTTTGCCAATGCAGATTTTTTATGTGTTTTCGTCTTAATTTTGAATGGTATGAGCACAAATTCACCCATACTTTAAAAGATTATTTATTATATTGGTGATAATGTAAAATGAGTTCTGTGCAGATGCAACTTAAACCTATATTGTTTTGCAGTGACAGACCCCCTTCTCCCAATTTTGTATTCTACTCTTAGTGTTGATAAACCATATTTTTGATACCAACACTACACTATTTTGATCTTTTTAACACCTACCACATTTAGATATTGCCTCTGTCTTTTTCTATCAACTTAAAGCATCTGAGTTCATTTTCCTATATTTAAGTTTGGTTTATATGTTGCTAAAAAAAATTTTTCAGTTTTCCCTTATTCAATACTTTTAAAAAATTAACAAAAAAAAAATGGCAATATAGCATATTACTATCCCCTCTTCTCCCGTGTATTTCAAACTGGAAGAAAAGTTTGTATTTTTCGCCTAGTCTTCATGTGCTCTAATTTCTCTAATCATTCTGGTTAATTTTCCAGTATTTGTATTACGGCCAATATTTTCAAATCTTTTCATTACTTTTTCACAAACTAAGAAAAAAATGAAAATTTTTTATTTTGTTGCTGTCTCCACTCCAGTGAATCAAATGATATAAAGTTTAGTTTATTCTCAATTTTAATGTACAATTTCTTTTGGCATCCTGCTCTATTTTATTTTGCCCCCCCCCCCCTCTTTTTGTAATTGGGCCACTATTAGGACTACCTAAAATAGTGTTCAGCTTGCAGGGTTAAAAATGGTGATGAATTTGAATTTTCTGTGTTCTTTTCATGTAATTCATGTAATATGAGTCACCTATGCCTGAGTGAATAGGATGCTTCCCACTGAAGCTTATATAATAAGTGTTGAAGACCCAGACCGTCCGACTCGTCCAGAGGACTAAGAGCAACTATTTGGACGGCCGGATACATAATAAGTGTCGAAAGCCCAGACCATCCGGCTCGTCCTAGGACTTAGAGCAGCAAGTTGAATGGCCGGGAGAGATACATAATAAGTGTTGTTGTTGTTGTTGAGACCCAGACCGTCCGACCTACCAGAAAGGTGTAAGGTAACTGTATGGACGGCCGGGAAGTGCCACCCAATTTAGACCGGAACCCAGTGGGGGAGGCATCCACAGGGACCGTACCCTCCTTCCCCTACCACCAACCTCTCGGAAGGACTTACGGACCCACATGTTTAACGTGATCGTACTCCGCATGAACACGGCGGCATTTGTGGCATACATAATAAGTGTTGGCGAAAGATTAGCTCGACTTTTGAAGGGAAACCAGAGCATTATATAATAAGTGTTGAAGACCCAGACCGACCGGCTCGTCAGCAAGGACATGAGCAACCGATTAGTCGGCCGGAATATATAATAAGTGTTGAAGGCCCAGACCACACGACCAACCCAGGGGGTTTATATATATAATATATATAATAAGGTGTGTCATAATTCAATATTTACCCAATTATCAGTAAGTGTTCAGTTTTTCAGATTTTATGGTGCATTCTGATAATACAGCACAGATAGTTCTTGGAATTTCTTAATAAAAATGTCTTCTTTAACAATATAGTTAGAGTTTGGCATCTTGCTTAAAATATTTTCTCACCCTCTTCTTGTGTTTCATAGCTGCCAACACTCCCTAATTTTCTGAGACACTCCCCAACTGCTCACATTATCTCCCAATTTCCCAAAAAATCTAAAAATATCCCAAATTTTGGACAATTTCTACCAAAAACCATTATGCAGGGAAGTTAAAATATTCCTTACAAGTTCTGAAATAAAAATCTTTTCTGCATGATATTCTAACGATCTTGTAATGACGGTATTCAGGATATTTATTAAAGGATTATGAAAGTTTATTAAAGGATGGATTCTAAATAACCCAAGAAAATATGAGAATATACAGTTTAAAGGTTTGCAACTTATCACACTTTAAATGATTGAAACTTTAAAAAAGCCAAATATGCTATTACTATTACTAAAATATTTATCATTTTGTGAATTTTTAATTTACTTTATATATTAATGTTTATTTAATTATTCAGATTAGATTTGAATTTACATCTGTACATACTTTCGTATTTTATTAGGGAAAAGTAAAAATCCTTACTCTAAGAATAAAGTTCCTACACTAAAAATAAACATCCCTTCCTCCCCCCGCCCCCCTTCAGCTCTTACAAAATTTTATGCACTCTGTAGTGATATTGGTGCACTATGAAAAATTTTCCAATTTCTATTTCTGAAGGTTTGCGACTATGCTGTATTTTATTTCGTTTTGAGATTTATTTAGCTGTGTTAATGAATGTTTCTTTATTGTTGTATTTTATTTTCTGTCATTTCATATTCATTTATCATTGATTCTGCACTTGTGTTATACATTTTTCCTATTTTCTGTATATACCATTAAAATGCATCATATTCAATATCTAAAGGGAATTGCCAGTGCTGTTCTTAATATTTGCTTACTTATAAAATCTTTATAAATTTGTTTTGATGGGTTAAATTGTTTTGGAATAACAGTTAAATATTTGTAACCAGTGATTCTCAATCTTTTTCCCTCATAAGCCATGAAATGCATTTTCCTCCTAACCCAGTAAAAATGTTTAGCATTGTTGAGTCCATAAAATATTACTCATGACCAATGGGCTGTTAACTTTTACTAAGTACTACAGTTTCTATTTTCTTTTCTTCTCTTTCTGTGATGTTGTTTACCTCCTCCAGACAATGATGTAACTTATATTTTTACCTTGATGACTGATACCTTAAGAAATATTGAGAGTTGTCTCATTTAATCAAAATATTTTGTACAATTTATGAAAGAATTTTATCATTCTTAGAACTTATTAAATCTGTTTATATCAAGTACAAATATTAAAATAATGAATAAGAATGCTTAATTTTCAATCTTGATCGAAAAATTATTTATATTATTGAATCAGTTTATAACAGAGTTTCTCCAAACTGTAATCATACAAGAATCATTATAATCTGGTACATTTGATAAAAAGTAAAATTGGTTCTGCCTTCTAGGTTTGTTTTGTAGTTATTTGTAAAATTTCATTCTATTGTGGGGGGCCTCATATCCCCGATGTTGGGGGATAGATTCGAATTTGAAACCTTTAGATTGCTGATCCCGTGCTATGCCATCAAATCCCCGATGGTGGAGAATAGGTTCGAACTCTGAACTTTTAGATTGCTGATCCCACTCTATGCCATCAGATCCCCAATGGTGGGGGATAGGTTTGAACTTGGAACCTTTACATTGCTGATCCCATGCTATACCATTAGTTCCAAAATAATTAGCTCCAAAATAATTCTCTGAAACCAAGGGAATAACCGGCGATGCCTTTTGTAGCAGTAATTGACGCAATGCTGCCCCCTACACTACTTTTTTTACTGCATAAGGAAAGTTTTATTTTGTGCTTGATTCTGTCAAGGACAGCTCTTGCATATTCTGAAGGATAACTACATTTTGGATAAAACATATGTTGGGTTGGGAAACTGCTATGAATATTAGAATTACTCTCCCATTGCAGATAACAACGTCCATGGACCGGTTTTGCACTTCTTATATGCTTATCAATAAAGTATAGTGATACCTGTAATAGAAGCAAAAAATCTTTTTATGAGCCACAATTTTGAAAACCTATACAGAAATTCATTCCTAAGCATCCAGTCTCTTATAGATTAAGTTCAGGTGGCAACAGCAAGGTTTGTATTCATAGAATCTATTTGTGAGCATAAAAATGGCTATCGCAGTCTTGTCTAGCCTCCCATGGTAGAAACATGGGACATTGTCACAGAACAGAAACAGCTCCTTGCAGAAAGATTTTAGAGTCCCAATTCTGCCGACATGTTTCAGCTCATAAAATACCTGAAAAAATGAAAATGGATGTGTAAACTTTTAAAGCATCCACCTGTGGGACACACAAAGTATTTTCAAAATTTTAAAATCAAAGACAACCAAAAAATAGATTTAAAACTCCTTTAATAAAATCTCCTTTTTATGATGTATAAAATTACATGGCCAAAGCGCTTTCGGACATTACTGTGCCCTTCAACAGTGGAAAAGTCGCCACTGATGAGGAGCATAGTGATGTCCGAAAATTATTTTTCTTTATCGGAGCTCTTAAAATATTTTGTATTAAACTTTAAAAATGCTTCATTTTTTTTTTCATAGATCACGTTAAAATTTTAATTACATTTTTTTACTCAATTGCATAAAAAGGTATCAAGTTGTACTTTTTTCATAAGCTTTAGCAGGTTCTCTCAAAACCCTAGTCATAATTCGCCAAAACCTTGTTTGGGAATCACTGATTGATGCACAGCTGCCACGGCAGTGACTTAAATTGTGAATTGTCCAAGCATGTAGGTAAAACTTTATGTTAAGAAAATGCCAGTATCATTTAAAACAATTATTCAGGTGCTGCTGGGATAAGATAAGTAGTCGTGCATTGTATGCATTTCTATGGTGAAAGGCTTAAAATATTTATTTAAACTGTCAATTTTGTAAAAATAAATTATTAGCGCAATGCAAAGTAAAACTGAAACAATAAAGAATATTCCTACGTACCCAAAATTATTTTATCTTTCAATTTATTTTTATCTCCCTATATTTTTAACCCTGTCATACAACTGTGAAAAAATACTGATTAATTATACTCATAATTAGATAATCTTAATTTAAAAATAATCAAAAATACATATACTCAATACGATACCACAACTTCTCTGTTGTGACAAATGGAAACAAGGAGCAATTTAGTAACACTGACGACACCTAGATATAATTCTCAAACCATTACGGCATTTTCAAGGGTTTCATTCATAGGAGTTTTACCTTCTTCTTTCTAACTCCATGTGTCCAAGCATCCATTACTGCAAAAGAGTTTATGTCGAAACCCTGAATTTGAATTTCAAAAGCATAATACATATGCATATTGTGTATAAAACATAATACATATGCATATACCACATGCATATTGTGCTCCACTCCAGTATGTATAAATATGTTATGAGATTGCATATTGTGCTCTACTCTAGTGTTTGTAAACATGTTACGAGCTCTTTGCAAATCTATCCCAAGTCGCAGATTGTGAGCCTACTAATTCTATGAAGGAGAAATTGCTTTCATCGATATCTTGACAACCCCTTACCTAGAAACTGAAAACATGCACAGTTACCTGTAGTAACATAAAGAATAATTACATTAAATTAATGAAAAATATCTGTCAAAAATTAGATTAGTATGTTGAACAGACTTTTAATATATATATACAGGTTGTCCCAAAAAGATTGAAACATTCTTTAATTCTTTACCTGTTGGAGATAAGTGGGCCATGTAAATTGCAAAAATGTTGAAAGCAAGGTAAGAAATAAGACTACATTAATGAAATAGTCCTTCCATTCATTTTCAAAAGTTACACTTTTTAAATTTTTATACAATCCCCTTAGACAAATTGGGTCAATCAGAAATTTTTTATTTTTAATGCAACAAGATCATTAAAAAAACCCGCATATCTGTATCTTTAAAATCAGCTAAATTATGATGAAGGGAAAAAATCTGACTTATGCCACTTTTCCATACAATGTGAAAGACTGTTTCATCAGTGGAAATAGGGATCATAAACAAATTGACAATGAAAATTATGTAGATTAAAAATACTTTAATATGTGTCAAAATTTTTTATCACAAATGCATCTAAATAAAGCATTACACAGACAGAGATCATATAAAGCAGTGCTGCTCACTATGCAGTTGGGGCACATAATTAAAATATGCATACATTGATAGAAGACAACTGATATAAAGGGACAAATTTCGTTGCAAATACTGGAAATACAATTCACAAAGCATTCTCAAAATGTTTTTCTTCAACTCCAATACATAACTGAGCTCTTCTAATAATGCTTTTGTAGATATTTTGGAGTTCTTCACCACTAATATTGTTGCAAGCATCAATTTTGTTTAAGGTCAATTGCATTTAGTGGGCAAGTATTATAAACTAGTGTTCAGAGACGACCCCCATAAGTTAAAATCGAAAGGGGTTAAATCAGGGGATCTCGGGGGTGGGGGACATTCTGCGGCTCCTTTCAAACCAATCCACTGTTTATGAAAGTTTTCTTTGAGCCAGTCTGTCACAATTATAGCCTGGTGTGCAGGCTCACCATCTTGTTGATAATACATGTTTTTTAGAAGTCATAATGTTATCATCATAAAATCTGTTACAGTACCGTTTAAAATAAGTGGCATGTATTTTTTAGCCCTTCATAAAACACAGGACCATTCAGTTTTCCATTCCAAATTCCACACCATACAGATATAGAAAACTTTCTCTGGGGATGTATTTCACTGACAGAAAATTGTTTTGTATTATCCCAATAAAGGTCATTATGAGTATTGATTGTTCCATCTTCCGTAAACAAACATTCATCAATCAACAGAATGTTCTTAACAAAGTTCAAATTGATGTCTTGTTGGATTAACAATTGCAGAATGCTACACGCTGGTCAAAATTGGAGGGATGAAGTGCTTGAAGTGTATGAATACAAAATGGATACCAATGGTATTTTCCAAGTGTTCTAGCAATTTACAGCCTAGGTAGCCCCAATGTTTTGCTTGCTTTTCGAGTGCTTGTTCGTGGTTGAAAGAAAAATATACGATGATGTCAGTTTCTTGGTCCTCCATGTACAATTGATTTCTTCCAGGGCCAGGTCTTGGATGAAATGAACCGGTAGTTAATCTCCTCATCATCCGATAAACAAATGTACGTGAAATTTCAGGCAAGTTTGGATATCGGCATCCAAAATCCCGCGCAGTTTCTGCAGTATTTTTATTACCCAGAGCATAAATCATTGTTAATTCGAAAAGCTCTTTATTTGTTAAAAATACTATAATGCACAACTAGTTACGTGTTCTTAATTTGTCAATTCAGGACTGAACATACTGGCAATTCACCGAATGATTTCTAATCTTCTTTATTTTGGTATAATATTAAAAAAAAGTTTAGTTGTATTGAATAGAAATAATACTGGGAATAAATACATAAATTTAAAAATAAATCGTCTGCATTTCATTCTTCAGTTTTTAAAAATTATTTTACTATAAACCTTTGAAATGGCTAAATTAGAGTTAAAGGAAAGAAAAAATCATCCGTTAGTTCTATTCTTTTTTTTTGAAAAATTATGTTAAATTTCAAAATCAAATACATACTTGCATTTGTTTACTTATTTATTTTAATTGTTTCGAATAAAAAATGGCATGTCTCTGAAAAGTATTTAAGAATCCGTGATATTGCATCATGAGCCTACGCAGAATTTGCAAAAATGTCTCCTATGTATTATCATCCAGTTTTATCTTTTTTGTGATATGTCACAAATTTACATTTGTAATTTGATATATGGTCCCCATTCACAATGTTCAATTTTTAATTAAATATAACTCACTCAATTTTAAAGATACAGATATGCGGTTTTTTTTAATGATCTTGCTGCATTAAAAATAAAAATTTTCTGATTTACCAAATTTGTCTAAGTGGGGGGTCGTATAAAAATTTAAAAAGTGTAATTTTTTGAAAATTAATGGGAGGACTATTTCATTAATGCAGTCTTATTTTTCTACCTTACTTTCAACATTTTTGCAAATTACATTGCCCACTTATCTCCAACAGGTAAAGATATATATATATATATATGTATTACTTGCTATATGTGAACCATCTCCCACCCAAATACAGTCTAAAGTATTTAGAGAAGGTATTTTCCTATGTATTTTGCCATTGCTCAACCAAGATCTGCACTTGCTGCAAAAACTCTAACATTATTTTTGAATGCTGTTTTCTTTATAAAGATTTTGTATTTCATTATGAATATTATTATATCATACTTGTACAAACGTAAACCTCAAATTGTGTGTCATTCTCTTTAGCATTTTTGAATGTTGCTGTCTGTTATTCTGTGCAAAGCTTCATTTTATCCCTGTAACAATGCTCAAGGAAAACAGCATGTACTTTGTTGTATGTAGTCATGTTAGTGTGTATATTTTTATCTCCTTTTTTATGGCTTATGTATGTATGAAAGCTATATTTTCAATGTTGAGAGCTTAAAAATGGAAAGCTGATGCTTGAATTTTATGACTGTTGCAATAAAGTAATATTTGACTGAATATCTATACTCGGTTTTATTTAATACTAGTTATTAGCTTGAAAAATCGTGGGAACATTTTTATTTTTACGGAAAGTTAATAAATACAGGGTGTACATAAAAGAATATCGGGGTTTTAATTTGTTATAGTCTCTCTTAGATGATGTGTACAGTATTGATTCAAGGCCATAATCAAAGAGCAAAGACAATAGTTTTAGTAGGGCTGGCAGTTTAAGTTTTGCGTGCAGTTTTAGTTGTGCGCATGCCCCAATATTTCCCAGTCTTCCCCACTTGACAATGGTAATACATGCTGATTAAAGTTTGGGAAAAATTCACCTATCGGTTGGATGTGTGCCTTGTTACTAAAAGAGCTCATATTGAACACTTTTAGGGAAAAACTGTAAGTGTTACTCATTCAATTTATTTGTAATTTATTATTGTAATTCAAAATTAAAAGATATTAAAGAGCTTTAAAACCCAGATATTCTTTTATGTACACCCTATATAAAAGATCTATATGTTTGATTTCTTTTTATGTCAAAGATATCTTCATAAAGAATATTTTTAGTATAAATTCTATATAGTATTATTTAGCTTAGTAAAACAACTCAAAATTATCTCATTAAATCAGTTTTGATATTCTCTTTCTCAAGTGACCAGAGAATAATGACGGAAGCACTAAGTGGGTGTTAGGCCAAACTGTACACTTACAGAGAATCTTTGGTGAACATATGAAACTTTTGCTCTGGTTTAAAATTTAATTAATCAGCTGAAAGTTCTAAATTATAAGACAAAAATGTGTATAAAGTGTTATTATTGCGAAAAGGTATTTTAAAAATAACATACTTTCTTACTTTATTATATGCTAATAATGTAAACAAACCCAAATTGTTGAACATATTCATATGCTTGTTACCATTTAGCAAATGATAATAACCTGTGTACTCACACGTTATTATCGTACATAATTACTCACATATAAAAGTATGTTGTTTGATTTTTTCCCCCTCCTATCCAGACCATCTGACCTTTCAAAAAGTGTATGATAACTGTGTGGATGGCTGTGACTAGACCACCCAATGGGGCTGGCAACCACTGGACTGTACCATCCTTCCCCTAACCCATCACGTCTTGGGTGGACTTTTGGACCTACAGATTTAACATGCCCATACTCCATATCGACATGGATATAGTTAGCAACATCAAGGATCGAACCCAGGTCTACTGGTGCCATCCTCCCACCATAACCGCTGAGCTATTTTGGCCCCTTAATATTTTTGTTGATCTTTATGGAGATTTAAATAGTTGAAGTAGGCCATGCTGTTGATTCAAATAGTATGCCAATAAAGTCTGTTATATAGCTATCCTGCGCCTCTCACATCTCATGAAGCATTGGTATTTGCACTACTTGTAATGTTATTTAAAATTTAATATTTTCAGAGAAAGCATATTTCTTATTGTGATTAACATGATCTTTATTTTAATAAAACATGCAAGACTATTAGCAATGGTGCATACAATTGTTACTTTTTTCTGCTTCGATGTTAATGTTTTATAGTGTGACTACGCAGTTTGCTGGCTTGGTCAGTCAATGCAGCTAATCTGCATGTCTGTGGAAAATGTTTTAATATTCTGCAATAGCCATGACCTCATTCTTGACGGAGTTTCAGTTAAGTTGTTTACGTTGCCAGTGCATACAAACTGCTGGTCAGTTATTCTGTATATGCAATAGCATGCTTGGTTCTTAAAGCCACACATGCATTTCTTTAATGTATTTTGTTAAGTTTCATTATGTTTAGTTTAAGTTATTAATAAACTAGCAGCATACCCGTTCTTCATACGGAGTATATAATATAAAAAAATTTATAATTCGCAATCATGTGCAAATTCTGTTAAAATATTAAATTTGTTGCTCATAAAGAGAAGTTTAAGAATATCTGTTCTCACTATGCAAAATTATCTTCATGGGCTGATCTGAAGAATAAAACATCCTGGCCCCTTTTGTAAGCAAATTTACAAAAGAAAAGGAATTGAATCAATATATACAACCCCGTACTACTTATATTGTCGCAGATTAGAAAATATGCCAGTGTGTTAGTAGAAGCTTACCCACATTGCAATATGTGTCTCAAAAATATTTGCCAAAATAAAAGAGATATCTTAATACCAGAAGGTCGTAATTGATTCGAATATATGCCAATATATATCAAAATATATGCCAATATACCTGTACTACTTATATTCTCGTAGATTGGAAGATATACCCATGCATTTGTAGAAGATTACTCGTACAACGTACTATATATGAGTTTCAACAATTTTCGTCATAATAAAACAATTCCATAATAATTTGAAAATATCAGTAATCCCTGAATCAACAGTCCCCGAAAATATCAATAATAATGATGTTTAAACCTGAAGACTGTAATTGATATTATCCAGTCAAAAATTCAATGTCAATGAAATTTATTTTATATACATATTTTTACTATTCAAATCGGAAAAGATTTAATAAAAATCATACGCCACATAACATATTGGATCCGTTGCTAAGCGACATAATATCAATTGCTTTAAATAAATTGATGGAAATCATATCATCTGAATAATGCAATATCCATGGAAGGTTTGGCGATATTTTCGTCAATTTAGCTATAACTTAAAAAATCGCCAAATTTATCGCCAAGTGGGACTGTAGAACTGATAATCCCATTATGCGACAAATTGACGAAACATCATCACAATACTATCCCCTAACAAAACACAATTAATTTCATTTATTAAGCGCGATTTTATTAATTTCATGATATTTTTATGGATTTAGAAATATTTTTACCAATTTGGTGATATTAAAAAAATTCCTTAAATGTGTTACTAAGTAGGATAGATGGACTGACCGACAAATGCTACAGAAACATCATTTCAGTACTTTATTCTATAAAAAACAAATTTAATTTCATTGATTTGGGTCATTTTTATCAATTTAGAGACATTTCCACTAATTTGGTAAAGTTTAAGAAAAGTTACCAAGTTATTTAGAGATATTCCTCTAAATTCGTAGCTCTGAATTTGCAAATCTGAAGAATAAAATATCCTGATCCCGTTTGTATATACTAAATGAAAACAGTAAAATTGTATTAGAAGATACATACACCCGTTCTACTCTTTTTCTGCTTCAACAATCGGCTAAATGAATTTATAGGGTAAACACAATATATAAATTTATTAGCTAAACACAATATATGAGCTTGAAACCTCTTTGCTAAAATAAATGAAAGTGATGTACGCAGTCCGCAATATATATAATTAAAAGAACAATCAAACCGTTCATTTATAAAATATATTTCTACATCCATTTATTTATTATACAAATAAAAAAAATAATAATAGATATTAACAACACATTTAATTTCATTCCGTTGCCGAGCAACATGATATAAGATAGAATCTTGCTCATAAAATGCGAAATTAAATAGCCATTTTGATTTCTTTATACTTTACATCGTTGAGTAAAAGCTTGTGAGAGATGAACCATGGAGGTAGATTTTTCCATTTAAATTCATGTTTCAAACAATTTATGTTTTCCTATAGTGACTAATTAATGCAAAAATCCTGCACCAAACTCGGAAATAAAGTTTTATTTCATTTTGGCGTTTAAAACAAACGATTTTCATCCTTTCCGTTTGGATAAACCACGAAGTTGGAGAGTAGATCTCCTAAGAAAAAGTTCCGTTTTTCATTAATTTCTCGACAACCCCTGATCTTAGAAACTCGAAACTTGGACAAAATTTATGAGGGGCTATTTCAAGGCTATCCACAAAATTTCATTAAATTCGGTTCAGCCGTTTTCCCGTGATGATGAGACAAACGAAAATTTCGTTTTTTACTAATATCTCGAGAACCACTGGTCGTAGAAACTCAAAACACGGACTAAATTTTAAGTGGGGCTATTTCTAGGCTACCCACAAAATTTCATCAAATTCAGTTCAGCCGTTCTCCCGTGATGATGGGACAGACAGACAGATTTTCAATTTTATTTATATAGATTGTTGCATTAGCAGATGTTGACCTTTGCCTGGGATCTATCCCACGATACATGCCACAGTATACAAATCCTATATTCTTGCATAGTCTCAAATAGTATGGCAAGCTAGTAGCCAAATGATAACCCAAATATACTACAAATCAAGCTAGCCATAAAGTTGTGGTTTAAGCTTCATTGAGTAAGAGAAGCAGTTCAAGAATAGGATGTTTTCTTGCTGATGGACGCCATGACAGCGTGAAAAGTCAAGCCGGAAATACTATGCTGAAACTCAAAGTGCATACTGAGAAGTTTCATCTGATTATTTATATATCAGATCTGATTATTTTAATGTGGGCAAGAAATGCAGCAAAAGAAGTTCAGGTATGTGAATGTTTAGGGTGCTTCTCTTGACCTGATATATATACGAACCTTGTCAGTATAGAATTTTTTGAATATCACATTTGAAATGTTGATATATTAAATTAGGTTTCCAAGTATGGGATACACAAATCGTTAAAGTTATATAAAAGATTCACAAAGTCGATAAATATGTAACAACTTACAAGGCCGCCTTGAAGAAAGCAAGCATATGTCAGTTAGGTGACTACAAGTGGTTCGAGCTCATTTTAAGTTCCTACTTCAGGCCAAAAGAACAGTATGCGCCCTTAACAACCGCCAAGAATGAACTGCCCAACAAACGGCAGTAGTGGTTGTTAAGAGCTCATACTGTTATTTTGGCCTGAAAAAAGGGGGATTATAATGCCATCAAAGCAACTGTTGTCACCTAACTGACATATATATGCTTTCCTCAAGGAAGTTTCGTAAGTTATTGTCTTACAAACAGCAGTTTTGGGGTGAGATAACCGAGTGGTTAAGTCACGGGGATTGTACTTGGAGGACCTGAGTTCGATTTCCGGCTTTGCCTAAACTGTCCCCTTGTCCGAGCACGTTAAATTTGTGGGTTTGAAAGTCCTTCTGAGGTGTTGGTAGCAAAGGAAGGAGGGTCGGTCCCTGTGGATGTCGCCTCCACTGGGTTCCAGTCTAAATTAGATGGCATTGTCCCGAAGGTCTAAACAGATATCTTACACCTTCGGGTAGGTCGAAAGAAAGATATCAGCAGTTTTATTTATTGTACGATAAATGTTTTTAATCTTTTTAGGCCTATTTATATTTGTAAGCTAAGAGTTGATTAGGAAAATCCATATAGTTACTATGCATCAATATTATAATATATAATAATTGCAATGGATTTTAATATAAACATTAACTAGTAGCAAAGCTGTTAATTAATAAAAAAAAAAATCTGAAAGTTAATACACGTTAACGCTTAATATCAACTCTTAACTACCTATCAGTTGATTTTGACACAATAAATTAAAACAATGAACCCAACAATAATACAAAAGTATCCAAATACTATTGTCTTAATATTTAAATATTTTTAAATTAAATATGTAAATAAATTGATCATTACTATTACCACACATTCAGCTAAATTAAAAAATCTTTAAAACAAAGCAATTTATAAAAAATATCTCATAAATATTTTTATGCAAAATTTGGATGACATGTTGGTGACAATTTTTATCACAACTAAAGCTTTAATATTTTTATCAGGGGGGTAGGCTGAGTATACCTCTTGGGGGGGGGGGGGAGACTTGGCTCCCTCTGGCCCTTGCCTGACTACGGTCAAGGTACTTTAAACATAAGGTAGGTGAGAGAAAGGGGGTTGCTTTTCGACCGGGAGAGCAACTTGAAGCGTGACGTCACTGACTTACAAGTCAAGAATAGGGGACATAGAGATACGTGTATAAAGTTTAGAAAGTTCGCATTTATAATTCGAAAAGAAGATAAGATCATTCATAATAAAATTTTAGAAGAATGAAATTAAATGATTCTACTCATACATGCATAGGGCTATCATTAAAATATTATAATACATATATTATTTATAATAAAAGCTGGAATATATCGTGTAAAGACGGCATATACATGTAATGACGGCACTGGTATATAGAATCGCGGAGTAATTACAAATAAGGTCTCTTTAGGTAGACAAAATAAGTCATCTCTCCTTCGTGGTAATCATTTATAGTTATTACTGGAGCGAAATAGCTATTTTTTAGAAATGCCAATAACATGGCTGTAAATATTCCATTTCTCTTTGAAATAGGTGGTCAGTCGAAAATGTTCCGATAACCTGGTGTTTTTGTCATTCGCGTAAACATGTTTTCTGGGAGTCAAGAGGAGCTTGGTTTGTGTGCGAGATAGTTTAGGGAGCCGTGGTAAGGAAGATGTGAACAAGACTGAACTGAAATGTGACATTTACGTTGATAGGATTTTCTTTCAATTATTTTTATGTTTAAAAAATTTCATTTTTTAGTATTTAGTAAAATATGAAGCTGGAAAAAAATCTTGAAATTTCCCAGAGGGACAAAACCCCTCTGAAAAAGCTCAGCGGGGACTCCTGCCCCTCCACCCCCGTTGTCGGCGCCATTATGCACAACCGGCTTACCCCTCTTTAAAATGGATCCGAAGAGGATGGGACACGTAATCTCCGTTGAAGTGCAAGACGGTCCATTGCGTTGACTGAATGATTATGAAATCGAAAGTTTTTGTTGTTAGAACGCTGAAATATATAAGTGGAGTTTTAGCCAATTTATAGATTTGTGTTAATTTCATTTCCAGATACGACTATATATATCGAATCCCGTAAAAATGCAAATTTCGTAAAAAAAAAAAAAAAAAAGATGAAGGAATTATTCTACGGATTTGGTTCAAACATTGCTGGAGATCTTTCCTCCTGTGGTGTCAAGATGGAAACTCTGTAATATTATTTTAGGTTGCTAGGGAAACGGATATCGCCCCAAATCGTTGTAAGTCGTGCTTAAACATAAAAATAACTAAAACACTAATTCAAAATTTAAAAGAATAACGCCGAGGTGCAGCTATTCGGGTCCTGAAGTACCTGTAACCCAATTTTATGGTCTTACGACGACGCTTAGCTTTCCCGCTGCAGACTGCGCACACACATTCCTTTATTAGATTTTATTATGTTACGTTATCACATTTAAATTTGGTTTACAACTTACTGTTATGAAAATAATTTTAGCTTCGTATAGTGCTTTTTTAGGAGAAACTACTGGCAATGCGTGTTAGAATAAGCATTTTTACACAGTTTAAATGCACAAAGAAATAATTGTAAAACACATTTTCTTTTATTCATTTTTTATGTTCATTTTGTTTTCCACCGTTATTAGATTTCATCCATAGCATCTAAATTTCCAAAACTGTAGGTGTCAAAAACGGTTTGGATTAAACACGATACAAAAAATATATATATATTTTATTAAATATAATGCTAAAAACTTGAGCAACCATTTGGCATTGTTAGAGATGTGGGGAGGGACACTTGCAATTATTGAAGGGTATATTTAGGAGCCTTACCTAAAGCCATTTTTTAATATTCCAGAATTGCGTATAGGTAGCCCCTCCCCCCAACTCCATTTTAAAAGTTTATATTTTTGTTTCATTTAAATGTCAATAGATGTCAGCACCACAAGAATTTTTTAAGTAAGAATTAAATTTTGGAAACAGCAAGAATTAAACGTGTGAACAAAAAAAGAACTTGATTTTCTTAATTCACAGATATTTGTTTGAACTTTCGACGCCTCTATTAACTTTCTCAAGCAAATAACTTTACGTAAAAGATTAATTTATTGATTGATCAAATAGTAACCATGAAGATTATCTTCATGGCTACTATTTGATTCCTGTTATGTTCCTTCTGCCGCTGAATTTGAGAAAGCTTCTTTACAATAGCCGGCGTTTGGTTATATTCGTGGGACGGTGGAGAGTTGCGGCAAACATGTCGAAATGTTTTAGTTGCATTTGATGGAATTCAAGATCTTAAACCTTTGACACAAACCTAATCTTTTGTTTCCACTGCAAAAATTTACGACCTTCATCCAAGTACAAGTTTCCGTAAGGTGACGACACTTACACTAGTAAAAGCTTTTCCTTCTCTTGCTATTAAATCCATATCCGGAGATGGTGTAAAATATGTCAGGTAGCAGCTTGTTAGGTGAAATATGATTGGTTCAATTTGCGAATTTCTTCACTGTGGGTAGACTTATGCGATCCTGGTACAACAAAAAGGTTGGAGTTGAGTCGGGAAACCGACTCACAACTTGGTTCTTAATACAGAATCAGCCTGCATATGATAAAACTTTTATTATATTTTATCATTTTTTTAAAATTTTTCAATTTATTTATGCAATGAATCCCCTAACAACGGCCGACGTTCATGGTACTGTACGTACATGGCCGCTATTGAGGCCATTTTATTTTGTAAGCAGCAGGCAACTTTTAAGAAAAGTTTCGCTTACTAGGTGTATTCCAGGTTTCTTGATCGGAGTCCGAACTCATCTGCAATATAGAAGTCTATAAAGTTCAGTTTTAAGATGATATAACAGAGTTCTAAGAAGTTTAGTTGTCTGAGTTCCAAGAATATATTTGAATTTATTCACAGATGAATACTTTCTTTTCCCTACCCATATCGTCTAACCTACCCAAAGGTGTAAGGTAACTGCAGACGCCCGGGACAGTGCCACCCAATTTAGACCGGAAACCACACCATCCTTCCCCAAACCCGTCATCGCTCTGATGTACTTTCGGACCTGCAGTTTTAATGTGTCCATACGTAGACGCGCAAATAGCTTTGAGTGGCATCAGGGATCGAAATCGAACTATGGGGTTTAAGTTCATTTAAACATTTCCAAGATTTGATCCTATTCTTGTTTCTCATCCAGCCTCGAGAGATGTCCGTTTCCGGAACCAGGGTGCCACGGTAGTGCGGCGCTGGCCTTGGTGAGGGTGCCACTCGTGATTACCACCGGAGCGTAATCATCCACGTGCGCCCAGGGGTTCATCGACCAGCGAGCGGCACATGCATGGACACCGGTCTTGCGCGACGCTCATTGCGGAGACACTTCTCGGACCGAGACCAACGCTACCAGAAAGAAAAAGATCAGTATATATTTCACTAAGGAAAATTTATCGTTAGGCAACATAATTAACCGAAAATCTCCATACTACGATTAGGTGTCTCCAATGATTTTCCCAGACTCCCCCTGGCAATGTTTCTTTCAGGCATACCTCGGGGAAGGGGGGCGAAGCCTTCCCCGAGGTTTTTTGTTAACCTAGTTTCTATTTATGTGATACAGCAGTTAGATATATTTATATAATTCAAATAGAAAAATGCCCCCCCCCCCGACCAAAACGTCCCGAAAAAAACACTGCCCCCTGGGATGGGGGGCTTAACACTTTCCAGGATTTCTTTGGACACTCCCAGTCTCAATTTTTGCTAGACACGCCAAAGGGAATGTATATAAGTATGCTATAAGTCCCCCCCCCCTCTCCCCCCCCCCAAAAAAAAACAACAGTAATACAGGAAAAAAGCAAATAAAAAAATCTGATGTGGCATAACTTGGCTTTACTTTCCCTACAGCATCAAATTCATTTTCTCTTTAATTCTTTAATAATTTATTAAATTGAGTTTAATTGCAAAAAATAACACTCCTCATTATTTGAGATGACACTGAATTTGCACTTTTAATTCGATTTTCGTTTTCATTTAGTAACTGGACATATTTTCAAAGGCGGAGTAGCAAAAATGCGAAATAAAAAATCTCGAGAACGGCTAGTCCTAGAGTAATGGGGTGGAATTTGATGTTTTCATCGTCAGAAATTACGTTCAAAACAAGCATTTAATGGATGCATTTGCGCATACGTAGTTTTTTATTTTAGATTTTGACGATTTATACGGACCATTTCGTAAAAAAAAAAAAAAAAAAAAATTGCTCTTTTTTCCCGAATCATACCAAAATTTAATCATAGTCAGGGTAACCCATAAGCGAC
This sequence comes from Amaurobius ferox, assembly GCA_951213105.1. NCBI lineage: Eukaryota > Metazoa > Arthropoda > Arachnida > Araneae > Amaurobiidae > Amaurobius > Amaurobius ferox. The sequence continues at coordinate 6,309,239 of OX578149.1, read as the reverse complement.
TTATCTGCCAGATTTTGAAAGATTTGATCAATTACTCTTATAGTTAGAGAGGATACGATTTTTGTGGACTATTTCGTAAAATAAGGAAGTTTTTTTTTTTTAATCCCGAATCGTACCTAAACCTAATCGGCGTATAAAATTTTATGAAATTCCATCGTTTAGTTTTTGAGTTAAAGTGTATATAAATACATTGCACAGAGAGACACACACAGAGACATTACGCTAAAAATAGCTTTTTTTTTTTTTTTTTTTTTTTCGTGTTCTAGATCTAGAGGTCCTAAAATGTCTAGACTCGTTAAAAAGTCGAGTTGCGATTTTCGCCACAATTCCAATAGTTTCCTTCCAAACATTACCATATAATGTAGGGAAAGTAAAAATATTACAAAAAAATCTTCAAAGCAGATTCATTCTTCTTTCAGTACAAAGTTGCAAACAGTCCTGTTTTAGGAGTGGCTGCTTTTAGGAACCAATTTTTGTTTTGTTTTCCTGCCAAATAAAAATGTGTTGTTCTATAAGTGTAATTATGTATTAAGCACATCCGATTTATTCTTTCTTCACATTGTATTAAATTCTGCAGCGAATTTTAATCCCGATATTTTTAATTAAAAAATATGTATCGCGCAAGTAAGTAAACACAGCTGCTAACAAATTAGTTAATTTTAAAGTTAGATTTAAGTGAAATTATTACTGCGTAGTTAAGAATTAAATTAATTATCTAATCATGCAATTAATCACGTAATTTAATTAAATATCGAAAACGCAATCAAGTGTTTAATTTGTTATTAAAGTAAAATCCAATATTTGGAATGAATTTGTAACTCCTCAAAAACAGACTCCTAGAAAAAGATCAAGTGGCGAGAATAATTGAAAAAACTCCGAATATCGTAGCATAACTCCTCTTTCTCACCACTTTGGACGCACGCGCTAAGATGCATGTGTAATTTTTCTTCTTCTAATTATTGATAGGTATGTGTTACCCTTTACTTATTAAGTGGGGCATAAGTTTTTCCCCCATCAGCCGCTTGTGCTCCTAAAACACACGGACCACGTACTTCTCCGGATCAATAGAACTGAAGTCTGTAAATGCACCTAACTGTTTTAAGTATAAGCTGAAAATTTATCTATATTCATATACGGATACGGAAGTATTTTTTGATTATTCTATAATTAATTATTCGAAGAATAGTTTTTGTTAATTATTGTATTGCTGCTGTTACCGATTTCTCCTTATTATAGTTTATTTTAGCGACCTGAAGCTAGTCCATAAGCCACATTGTAACAAAATTTTGTGTTCCGTGTTTATGTTGTGTTTTTACTCGCCTGTATTGTCTTATTTATTGTATTAATAAATTTGAATATTGCTATTTACTGTACGCCCCCGCCCCCCTTAAAAAAAACCCATAATAACTATACGATCCCATAGCAAAACATAATTCATGACAATAAAACTCCCTAACTGAATGTACATGTCCCACGAAAATAAAACTCGTTCTATTTTCAATCTTAAATATTAAAATAAGTCCTCCAGAGCGATAGGGAAACTTTGAAAGATATTGAATTTCCGTTAAGTTGGCGACCCTTAAAATTGCGAAATAGGTAATATTTCATTTGGACATTGTGGGACAGAGATTAGGCCTTGTTCTTTTTCTCCATATCTAACGTAATCTCGTATTCGTTGCACGTACGAATGTGGAATCCCTTCTAAATCTTCCTTATTACCCTTATTTTCTCTCCTTGTTCTAAGGTCTTCCTTCCTTTGGAACTTTATTATTATCATTAGTACATGACGTGCGAGTGCCTATGATGTGCTTGCACACCAAAATCTAATTGCGTTTTTCAGGTGTAAATAGTATTTGACAAAATTTTTTGCCCAAATATTTAAGATATTATTTTTCTTATGTATTTTTTCTTTCTAATTCGAATTATTTTTTCTGCGCTGTAATTTAAAATTTCAAATATTTACTCCTAATGGAGTTCGCCGCCCCATGCCCATTACTCGGGGCTATTGGGGTGTACGGTGTACATTGTACACCGTACATCCAAATGTGGTGCTGTACAATGTACATGGGTTTCTGTACATTGTACAATACCCATCGACCCCATTTTTTGAACTGCCTTGGAAATTTTAGAGACATATCGCGATTTAGGGCATGATACCAAGTGAAGTAACATGCGAACTGTCTGAGTCTTAAATGACTATCGGTTTCTGATTGACAGAAAACAATGATTCTGTTAAATTAAGTAATTGCGTATGAAGAGCGTATAAACGACATACCTATAAAGAGAACGCGACTGGTATTCAAGGTCAGAGATAGGACACCCCTCCTCCTAGGCTCATAGACAGAGTTGTAGGCAGGGGCCATAGGAGACTAAATCCCCCCCTCTGATAAAAAATATTGATTTTTAGCAGTGATAGGAAATTTCATATGAAATGTCATTCAAATTTTGCATAAAATATTTTTGAGATTTTTTTTATAAATTACTTTTTTTTTAAATTTCACTGTTATTATATAGTATTTAGGATATTTATAGTATTTAGGATACTTTTGTATTATTGCGGGGTTTACTGTTATACATTATAGAGTCAAAATCAACTGATAAGTAGGTAAGACTTAATATTAACTTTCAGAATGTTTCTACAAATTATTAATAGCTTTATCACTAGTTAATGCTTATATTAAAATCAATTGTAACTGTTATATATTAATATTGATGTATAGTAGCTATATGTATATTAATAATCAGCTCGCAAATATAAACATGTGTTAATAATTTATATAAATTGAAATATATAATAGTAACTATTATGGTTTATAAATGCTAATGATTAATTGTGTTTTTGTTGAGCCTCTCCTTTAAGACTATTAAGCCCCCCTCCCCTCTCCAATTTCGTCTCTGGCTACGGCCCTGTTCATAGATACAAAATTTCGTGCATAGATCTTCCATTCTCTAAGACAAATATGTCATGGATTGTAGTTGTAGGATTAAATCTCAAAATATCATCTAACTTTACTATGTTAACTTGCAATTGGAGAAATTTGTCTGCATTATACCATCACGTCTCTAAAAACTTATGTATATTAATTTGACCACGCTCAATCCAAATCTGAAATCCGTTTTTCAAATGAATCCTTGGATCTGAAGAAATAGCCTCTCAAAGTTTGACCTCTTTTTACTTTCTCTGCAATACATGGTAATGTATAGGGAAAGTATTGGAATCATGTCGAAAATCGCAACTCGAGTTTTCGACGTATCTACTCGTTTTGGGACCTCTAGAATACGAAAGTACTATTTTTAGCGTGACGTCTGTGTGTGTGTTTGCCTGTGCAATGTATGTATCCACTCTAACTCAAGAACTAATGGATCGAATTTCATAAAATGTGGCACCAGGATCACTTAGGTGTGACCCTGGTGCTGATTAGTTTTTGGTACGATTTGGAAAGAAAAGAACCCGCCTTTTTTTTTTTTTTGCGAAATGGCCCGCAAAAATCTCATGTATCCACTCTAGCTGAAATACTAATTGACCTAATTTCACAAAATTTGGTAGATAAGTTACTTGTGGGATACTCTGGTACTGATTAGATTTTGGTACGATTCTGAAAAGAACAATCTGACTTTTTTTACGAAATGGCCCCCAAAAATCGCCAAAATCTGAAAAAAAAAAAGACTACGTATGTTCAAATGTATCCATTAAACGCATGTTTTATACGTCATTTTTGACGAGGAAAAGAATAAGAACAACTCCATTACTCTAGGACTAACCGTTCTCGAGATATTTGATATTTTTCGCATTTTTGTTACGCCGTTTTTGGGGAAATGTCCAATTGCCAAATGAAAGCAAAAATTGCATTAAAAATGCAAATTTAGTGTTATTTTGTGCCATTAAACTCAATTTAATGAATTATTAAAGAAATAGAGAGGAAATGAATTTGAGTCTGCAGGGAAAGTCATGTGCTGCCCACATCAGATTTTTTTTTGCTATTTTTGTGTTTACAATCTCAGACCGAAGGCCTTGCCACAACAGGATGCCATTGCATGGCCATGAGACTTGAATTCCTGAAGAAATAAAAGGAAAACGATATCCAGCTCATGGAGTTAGAAATGGACCATGATTCAGCTGAACAGGAAAGTTAATATCGAGAGGTCATCCCCCTTTAAAAATTCAGAATAGGAATATGTAAATCATGGCGTTAGAGAGATATCTTCGAATTCGCATTTTAAACAATGCAATGGATGAAAACTTTGTTTATACATAGATTAGTTGAAGCTGAATGGTATGAACCATAAAGTTAGAGAGAGTGGCCTTTTCTTCCATGGTGAGCAGAAATTGAAAACTTTATATAAAATGTTTGAGGTATTAAGCATGATAAATTGATTTGTCAGAGGGTCTAGGGGAGAATCGAGACGGCAATGAATCGCGTTATCGGTTGGTATATGTATGCTTTGCACTGGAAACCTGACTCTTTCTTTGGGAGCTACCCAGTACACTTTCTTCTCTTTTTTCTTTGACTCATCTTTTTAATTGTAATTCAGTCGACGTCCATTGGCCAAGGTAATGTTGACCACGCCTACCAGCCATAGGCTTAACCAATCAACTACGAGCATCGGTGGAATGGAATGCTCAAACATCGCATTCTGTTTTTTCAATTACATACTAAAAAGAAAAAAAACCTCTATACTATTCGACGTGGGGATGCGAGAGACCTGAGGGAGACTCATGTGCCTCGAAATGCAAATGCCTTGGATCCTTGGGTTTATGCTTCGATAGGGAGTCGTATAAGAAAAAGTGCTTTTGAATGGGTGGGGTGTGTGGCTTTCATGTGTCTATGAATATTGGGAGCGGGTGGAAGAGTCTGTGGGAGTTGAAGACCACCGGTTCCTGTTTCCTATGCATAGCCGTGGTGTATTTGGACGGGCAGAGCACATAAAGCGCGTGGATTTTGCTAGTTTTATATAATGCAGTAATAACTGAATATACATACTATTTCTACTTACTTTGTTAGAAGCAGGTGAAAATAGGTGACTGCCATTATTTCAAGTGCTTCGTGAACCCTCATCATCTGGTCAGAAACTGTATTAAAAGAAAGATCAGATACAAGTGCAAGGTAACAGGCAAAGAACAAACAATAAGAGCAGGAAACATCCAAGGAAGTGTATCGGTCATTGAATTGGCCATGAATCAACGGTAACATCCATTGATTTGAAGGGCTGATGCGTCTTCTTGGATGTTCCTTGCTCTGATCTTTTTCTTGGCTTGTTACCATGCAGTTGTATTCGATCTTTCGATCAATATACACTGTTTTTAACCTGATGATGAAGATTCACAGCGCCCTTAAAACAATTATAGTCACCTCATTTTCAAATGTCTGCTTTTTAGTGTCGGTTTGTTTTGGAAGCACAGAACAGCTTTCCTTGTATACAGGATAAAATAGCCAGAACACCAACAAAAGCTTTGTAACAGGCATCTTCTTGCTTTTGTTGGTACGGGTGCACTGTCTTTTTTTTTTATTATTATCCTGACCAAAAGAGCTATTCTTTGCATCCGAAACAGGTTGGCATTTTTAATCAACCTTGTATGCTATTATGACTAGCGAAGTGTTTATTTTTTCAGATTCATTCTTACAACCGTTTGAGCTAATCTTATAATTGTATTATTTAATAAAATTCGTTCACTGTTCATTCTATGTTTGGTACCAGTTAATTACAAATTAATATCAAAATTCTCAGAAATTTTTAATTTATCAATTATTATTAATTGTTAATCACCATGTCAAACTATTATTAATAGTCAATGACATTTATTTTAATAAAATAATTTGCACGCACACACACACACCCTCTTCATGAGAATATTTAGGTCTTCATAAGAATTTTTTAGTAAACCCTTAAATGGTTTTCATGTACCTACTCTACCTACTTAAGGCCCTTGCATGTACATTAATAGGTACTCTGCTAATGAATTCTGAATGCAAGGCAAATTTTGCGATCCTGTTTTTTGTCATTATTGGATGATGGCGGGTGATTGTGAGGTACACGAAATATGAAAGCAATCCATTCGGGCATCTAGTTCTGCCCCTGAAATAAGTTGATTGCCGACCACTGCTCTATGAGAAAGGCAAAATTCATATTTGTTGTGGACCACCACGAATATTTTCTTTCCTGTCTGCTGCTGAAAAATTTTCGACCCACTTTTCAGCAAGTAATCTTCTGGTGATTAGCCAAATACTTCTGTTCACGGGCTGCTGCTGTTAGGTAGCTGAAACCGATCACCCTCGCTCGAAGCATGAAAATTAGACATTAACCGCTTATTAGACGCGAACAACATACTGGGAATGGGAATTAAAATGGTTATAAATCCCCCTCCCTCCCCCTCATTCGTGTGTGAACACGAAACAGCAGAATTTAGACAACTGCCGCAGATGCACAGGTTTGGTGCAGCTCGAATTCAGCCTGATCGTGTTTCCCCAAGCTCGACGACACCTTTCCAACCATAGTTCCGTTTCTAACCAACATTCAGTCGTTCGGTACCCCCCCCCTCTTGCTTCTTATTTGTTTGCTAATTTTTCCATAGAGATTATGCTAATATAGCGAACTGTTTAATCCTGGTATATACGTGAAAGAGAATCTGGGACGCAGCCAGGAAGCAACTAGAGGTAGCTATGAGCCGTTTCCCTGATAAAAATATTCAATTTTCAGGGGTGATATGAAATTTCGTCCAAAATATCAATCAAAATCTGAATAGAAAATTGCTTTTGAGATTATTTTATAAATTACTTTTTTTATAAAATACATAAAAAAGATTTAGTTTAGCTAAATGTGTGGTTTTGCTGATGATTCATTTTAATCTATTCACTATAGGAATAACCCATTTCTCCTTCTGTTCATCTGTGACACTTGGCGAATGTTGCCAAATGGACGAAAATGTCGTCAACTTGCTAAAAATCCCACCAAATTGACAAAACTGACTCTGCGGGATATCGCCAACTTGGCGACTTTTTTAATGTTGATAAATTGACGAAAATGTCACCAATGGATCAAAATATCGCCAATGGATCAAAAAACGGATCTCGCCAATGGATCAAAATATCGGCAATTTGACGAAAATATCGCCAAATTGATGAATTGACTCTAAATTAATGAAAATGACGCCTAATAGATGAAAATTCAATATTTTGCAAAATATAATTCAATTTCCTTGTCGAATAATCCCTGTCGCTTTGTGGGAATTAAATATTACGTTTTGTAAATTTGTTTGCAAACGAGACCAGGATGTTTTATTCTTCAGGTCTGCCTGTGAAGATAATTTTGTTTTGCAAGAACAGAGATCCTTATACTTCTTATTGGAAAATTTAAATTAATTATTTTAATAGATGTTTTGTATAACAATGTCAAGAATACTTTAGGAATTTCCACATAAGTGTGAATTTTAAGTTTCTTTATATTATATATTCCGTACAAAAAATCGGTATACTGCTAGTTCACTACAAAAATGACTCATTTAGGGTATGTCCGTCTGTAGCGCTTGTCAAAAATTTTGGCGATAAATTTGGTGGAATATCGCCAACTTGGCGACTTTTTTAAACGTTGATAGGTTACAAAAAGTCATTTTTTGATAAATTGGCCCAAATCTAAGTTAATTATAATGACGCTGAACTGATGAGAATCGAATATCTTGGAAAGAATATAAGAAAAGCCCATTTCTTCATTTGTAACGGATGGTGACGAATTGGGCTAAATATCGCCAATTTGGCAACTTTTTTAAAAAGTTGCAAAATTGACGAAAATGTTGCCAAAATTATAAAACTGGCGTAAATCAATGAAAAATACACTTAATTGGTGAAAAATATCTTGGAAAGATAAGTTCAATCCCTGCCGGTTTGCGTTTTGTTAGAGGGTGATACATTTTTATCATTTTGGCAACATTTTCGTCAATTTTGAAACATTTTAAAAAAGTTGCCAAATTGGCGATATCTAGCCCAATTCGTCACCATCCGTTACAGACGGAGAAATGGGCTTTTATTCTTATATTCTTTCCAAGATATTCAATTTTCATCAATTCAGCGTCATTATGTTTCGATAGGAACTCGTATAGAAAATAAAGTAAAACAAAAATAAATTAAATTAACATAAAATTGGATGGAAATTAAAACACGTTATTAGTAACAGAAAAAAACAAATATTTAAAGTACATAAAAAATAAAATAAATAAAACGAAAAGAAATTAATTGAATAAAAAAGCTCTATTTAAATATTTAAAGATAATTTAATTTTGTTTTATGCCCTAACTAATGAAGTGTTCTGATTTTCAGTATTAAGAAAAAGAAATATTTGGCGTCCCAATACATATATATATATATATATATATATATATATATATATATATATATATATATATATATATATATATATATATATATATATATATATATATATTTGAAATGTAATAATAAGAATTATGTAAAAATAAAAAAAATAAAAATACAATTCAAGTAATATTAACATCACCATAGAAGCAAATTCACGGCCATAATGCCGATAAGAGAAAAGAACAGAACCTTCCCAAATTCGATGATTAATCAGAATTAAATTCCTCTTCAGGTCTGAGTATTTAACTCTAATTAACCCAAACAAATGCCTGTTTCAGATTAAGCAATAGTACATTACTATAAATGCTTAAACTCAGACTACAGGCATCAAAAAATGAAAAAATGAAAAAAGGATACATTAAGAAAATTGTATTACCATGCGGCATGAATCATTCTTCTTCTACCACGTGTATACACGATCAACCTCAACAACTTAATCTAGAAGCACCGGAATGAACAAGTCGAAATTCTACCAGGGAGGTAGTACGAACGTTCACGGAAATACTCCCAAACCCGTCCAGTGAGTCTAAGCTGGAGACTGGACAAGCAATTCAGAATACAACTTCCCAAACATGCAGAACTGAATATGAATATGAATCATAGATGAAAATTCCTACTAAACAAGAATTCATAGGAAAACTGGATAATCGAGAATGCCACTATACACCATTATAAGGGCGCACAAAACGTAGTTTCAATACTGACAAAAGTTACATTTTTTTGCGAAAATAAAATTCAAAACATTAATGCATCTTATTTTCCGATTTTTTGATTTTTCTAATGTTTTTGACTTAGTTTATTATTTTTCATTTTTATTTATTTATATAATTAATAAATAATTATATATAACATACAAACATATATATATATATACATATATATATATGTTTATACTTATATATATATGTTAAAATATATATATATATATATATATATATATATATATATATATATATATTTATACATATATATATGTTAAAATATATATATATATATATATATATATATATTTTTTTTCCTCTCTCTCTCTCTCTCTCCTGTATGTTAGTCACTATAATTGGGAATGTTTTCTAGGATGTTATCGAGTGAAATTTGATACACTGAGTTGATAATTTTAATAACAAAATTGGGGGGATATGCATTATTAGTCGCTGTACTCAATAATTCCATAAAGTGCGCTAATTTATAATATTCATCACAAATTTTATTGATTCTAAGAGCCTGGTTTATTATAATATTTCTAAATACAGATATATGCAGACAAGAGTCAAAATGTTGAATTTTTGATGTATTAAATTTAAAATCCTGTCTTTTATCATACAAGTTTATAACCATATTACAATTTTGTAAATTTAAATTTAAATCTAAAAAGTTTGCAACATTTGTGTCATTATTACTTGCATTTAATTGTAAATTTTTTGGATAAAAGTTTAATACTATAGGGATATTATTATTTGGGGATACACATAAAATGTCATCTATATATCTAAACATGTGCATATTATGCAAGCTTGGATTAATGTTTTTTTCATAGAAGAATAAATACAGATTAGCTAACAATGATGAGGCACACACCCCTTGTGGGATACCAACCTGTTGTTTAAAAATAGTACCACCATGTTGAATATAATTCTCATAAAGAGTGAAGTTAAGTAATTTTTTAAAAAGAAAATTTGAATATTTTAGGTTGATATTATATTTTTCAAAAATTCCTAAAATAATTCTATACAGATCATATAAGATACAGATATACAGATATTAATATTATTAAACAAATCTTTGAAATCAAAGGTATAAATACTACGAATATTAGTAAGAGTTTTCAATTTCTTAACTACTTCAAAACTGTTTTTTACAATATGACAATTTTTTGAGATTTCATCTGACGAGGATACTTCATGTAATATCTTTAATAATAATTTTCCAGCATTAGTAATGTAAAAATTATGCCCACTGGTAATGGTTCGAAAAGCAACAGGGGATTTATGAAACTTGGGTACTAAAACAATATATGGAATGTTATTACAACTATTTTTTAGATGGATTTGCTTATATTTGGCTGATATTCTATTGTATAAGATTTTAAGGTTAGTTTTATGTAAATTATAGATATGATTATTAAGTAAGTGTGATTGAAGGGTATTTTTATAATAATATTTACAAATAATTGAGTAGTTTCCACTTGCCTTATCGACATATGTAATGACAAAATCATTTTGTATTTCTTTAATATCATTTTTAATTGAATTAAGTTTATATGAATTATTAATTTTCTGATTATATATATAATGATTTAAGTATTGCTCTATTAAGACTCTCCAAGGTTTAAAGGCTTCTACAGGGATTTGATATTTATAACTGATTTTATAAATAAATTTATTTAAGTCACGAAATAAACCTTTACATATTAATTTATGTTTAAATTTAGTAGGTATACGGTACTTAGTACCCAGTAACATCAGTGATCTTAGAACATCATAATTAATAATATTTAGATTTCCCGTTATAACATGCCCATGGTGTTTACCTACGAAGTCTTTGTATTTTTCTAAATGACAGTGGCAATATGACTCTTTATCCAATTCATAGTTTTGATTAATATCTACTGATTTGGCAATTTGATTATAGTTGAAAATATAACGTCCTAGCGGTTTATCATATTTATATGCAATTTTAGGATTTACATGTTTGACTGGAAAGTAATTGGAAACCGATTTTAAGAAATTATTTATCTTCAGATTATTTAATACAGAATTAGTAAAATTCAAGGTACAATATTCATTTATTTTAGTATTTTGTTTTGATTCGTCATTAAAGTTTAAGTCTGTGACATATAAATAATTATTAAGATTTTTACTTCTGGTAATGAGCAAATCATAGAATAAATGTTTAAAATGAACGTTATCAAATGCAGTACTTAGAAAAAGATTATATACCATATTTAATTGCTGTTTTTTAATTGCGAAAATCCAGTTTTTACATTGTTTCCAATCAAAAGTAATTTTAAAATTTGCATGTTGCTGAAGGATGGCATTTTTTAGTTCAGATAATGATGGCAATTTTTTATTATATTTACTTGCTCTTTTAGTTCTTTTTGATTTACTTTTATGATTGTTGAAGGAATTATAAATATTATGGTCTTCATTAGGAGAATTAAAGGACTTTTTAACAATAAAAATTCCCTCGACCCAAAATGACCCAAATTTGGATCACGATTGGGAATCATGCATTTTCTCATACAATTATGAAATTGTTCCAAAAGCGTGTTCAAAAGGTTTTTTCCGTGAAATTTTCAGGGGGGGGGGGGGGCTTTCTCTATCCCATAGTATGAGAAGTGAAAGTGAAACAGAGCGAAGCATAGGACTGTTTCGAAAGTCTCCCCATATAGAGATGTCAGTCAGAGAATCCAGTATTCTGTCGTTCTCGTAGCAGACGGAAGTGGAGATTTAAATGTTTCCCGTCCAGTCCGATTTTAGATGCGGCCCCCCATTTTTATGTCTGAGTCGCATCCGTCCGTCAGAGGTGGAATTCTGGCGTCCCTCTTAAATATCTTGATTTCTATTTGAAGGGAAATTAAGTTAAATCAGAACTGGGCGGATTCACACTTCGGATATTCGGCAGTTGGCGAAGATACGCCTCTCTTCCGGAGCCAGTCTGTTCCTTTGTTCATTTACATTAATATTTCGATCAAACTTTAGGGTTCGTCAATATTAAATTGTAGTTTTATCTGTGAGAAGAGTGGGGAGGCTACACTCGACTTTCGAATATGCATGCAGTGTTTCTTTCGGGACTTTTTGGCTGGAGGGGCGAATGAATTTTTTTAGGAGGGGGGGGGGAATTTTGTATTTGCCCTATATAAATATATCTAAATGCTGTGTCACATAAATACAGACTAGGTTAACATAAAATGTTTCCGGGGGTCTTCGACCCCCCGAAGAAACACTATTTGCATGTTAATGGGGGGGGGGATATACGTGTGTGTGTGTGTGTTAGCCTCTCCATTCATATTAGCTTGTCCTACGCATATATATATATATATATATATATATATATATATATATATATATATATATATATATAATATATATATATATATATATATATATATATATATATATATATATATATATATATATATATATATATATATATATATATATATATATATATATATATATATATATATATATATATATATATATATATATATTCTAACTTTGGATTTAATAATTTATTTTTATATATATATATATATATATTCATTCGCATTACTGTTATTTCTTTCTCACGATTGGCAACAACAGTTCTCATCTTTTTATTTTTGATATTGGCAACATTGGTCTCTTTATTCAAGACTCCAATGAATCAGACGTATGCAGTGTTTTTTCAGGTTTTCTTGTTTCCTATTATTTTTCAATCTTTATGCATGTTGTCCAAGTTTTCAGTGTTTATAGATATAATCTATCACTGATATCAGAAACATGCATTTTGTGTTCATTTTTTTAAGTACTTGTACTTGATAAAGAGTTTTATCGAAATGAACAATTCATTATTAGGCCTAGGGCTTGTCCACGTGTAAAGCTTTCATGCTAGGATTTTATTTTATTTTATTTTATCGATTCCTTTCTATTGATGTTTTTTGTTTGTCTTCAGATTGATGACTAGAGGTTTGCATTTTATTTTCCACTTGATTGATGTTTCTCTGTTTGATACTTTTATTTGTAAGGCATTTTTTAATGTTGGGGTTTTTTGAGTTGAAATTTCTCTGTATTCTTTCATTGGATTTTCAAACTTTTATTATATATATATATATATATATATATATGTGTGTGTGTGTGTGTGTGTGTGTTAGCCTCTCCATTCATATTTGCCTGTCCTACGCATATATATATATATATATATATATATATATATATATATATATATATATATATATATATATATATATGTGTGTGTGTGTGTGTGTGTGTGTGTGTGTTAGCCTCTCCATTCAAACTATATTTATTGATTTTAAAATATTAAAATAAGTATTATTTGCATTGTTTTTCTAATTACCTCTATATATGCATTTCCATTGTATAAATATTCTATTTATTATTAAACTTTCTGCATACTTTACAATTTATTTATTAGAAGTATTTAGTATCGAATTAGAAGAATGCAAACAAAATGAGCAGCTCCTAAAAATGTCAACATCCGCCGAAGAAGAGGTACGCCGATGAAATTAAATTCCAAAAGGGGTACTCTGGAAAGATTAATGTATCTAAAGAGGTGCTCCTAGATAAAATCAATATCTTAAAAGGGGTGCGAGGAGATTGAAAATTTGGGGGGCTCTGCTCTAGTTATGAGAAAGTAAACATTTATAAAAACTTAAAATATCCAAGTAAATTTGCAAAAATGCGATTAATTTAGATCATATAGATTTTTATACCATAAGAATTGAAATTCTACAATATCAATTTGTCAAAAAATAAATAAATAAATAAATAAAAATAGCTGTTCCTAGAACGTTAAAGAAGGCACAGACGTTCTCTAGTCTCACGTAACAAAGAGAACGTTTGTGTTTGTTTTTATATTTTTTTATACCTGTTAAAATCATCTTTGAGTTTGAATCATGGATATAAAAGAAGAATCCAGTTATTTTTCTAAATCCATGGTTTCAATTCATTTTTTTCGTCTGCGTTTTTTCTAAACTTCAGCAGACGTTTTTATATTTAATTTTTGCAGTTACATTACACAAGTTTTTGGCGTGAGAAAGTGTGGTTTATGATTTTGGAACATTATATTTGTCCCCTATAAATGTAAGTATAAATATTATATTTTTGTGTATATATTTATCTGTTGTATAAGTATAAAGAATATTTTCAACCATAGAATAACGAGCTGTTAATTAGTTATAAAGACTCGTAGAAGCTTGTTTCTGCTAACATTAACAATGTATTTTAATAATTTTAACGCAGTCATGTTCTAAATACAGCCGTATATGCGAATAAGAATATCTTATAAGAAACGTTTCATACTGAACAACATCTCTTCCTATTCGTATGATCAATTAATGTAAAAATTCGATAATGCTCTCCCACCCGAATATTCTCGCCCCTGAAAATGTGGACACTTTGTATTCCATAAAAAAATTCTAATGTGTGCAGCACAGGACTTTACCTACATAATACAATTAATTTACTTCTTTCACAGCGAAATAACCGTGTGCGATTATCCACGACGCAATGTTTTTGGCTTTGAACTGTACACTGACATTGGACGCTGAGTGAAAAGATATAAAATTATTTTAAAGTAGTCAATTAAGTTATATTTCGCTCAAATCCGACTTTACAATTATAGTATAGTCTATATATTAAAGGATCTTGATAATTAAAAACTAAGATTTTGTTATATAAAACAGATTACTTAAGTTCCAATCAATAAATTCCTAAAATTCAAAATCTAAATTCTAATTATGTTTTTCATACATCAATAATGTATTTATATTTCCATTATTTAATCCGGTATGGTGAAATTCTTGACTGTGATAATCATTTAAGCATCGTATCAAGTCGTCAAACGTACTTATAAATAATTTAGGTACTACATTGTTATTGGCATTGAATTAACAGCACGTAAATTGGAATTAGGCGCTTTTGGCTGCATTATTTGTAAAAACAAAATTACTTATTCAGATTTACCTACAAAAACTACATTAAACTTTAATTATCATTTAATTTGATGCACTTGAAATAAATGACAATTGACGAATTGTTTGGCGTCAAAATATAAAACTATTGAAATTAACTGGAGTCTAATTAACTCGACTGTCTCATACCAGAATCCATTTTTAAGTAGCTTGTTTTTTTTTTCTCTTTTAAAGACAAAATTTTAAATATAAACTTTGTATTAAAATTTCGAATAACTTTCGAAGTTTTCTCTCTAATTCGGAAACTTCTATCTCGTTCTAGATTTTTCGTTAGCAAATCCGGATGTAAAGTTTCGAGATAATCCGGATATAAAGTTTCGAGATAATCCGGATGTAAAGTTTCGAGATAATCCGGATATAAAGTTTCGAGATAATCCGGATATAAAGTTTCGAGATAATCCGGATGTAAAGTTTCGAGATAATACTTGTGGTAGCTGTCGGGCACATTCAAAATCGAACCGTCCACAGACGGACATCTCACTAAGAATAGTCAAAACGTGTTCAAGAGGTTCTAAAACATATATTGGCATCAAAATTTCGAAATCTAATATTTTCATGAAAGCTTTCTCCATACTATATTTTATATAGTATGAGAAAGTGAAAATTGTCTTCTCTCGTGAATGAGACGAAATTCTCTAGAGAATTAAACAAGACCACGATGAAAATATTAATAAATGTATCAGAGTACGAAAAAAAAAAAAGAACTGATAAATCCGGCAATATTGCACGTGGAATATAAAGAATATAAGCCTATTTAATGGTACTTTTTTGTTTCATGTAACTAAATGTATTTATGTTAATAAATAATTATTTTCTTAACATTATTGAATGTTTTTTTTTTTTTCCAAATGTCCATTTAAAAATTTGAGGGTGTTTTGAACATTTGATCGCGTTTAAAATGAATAAGATTCCAGTAATCAATCATTGCGATAGTCGTACCAAATTACGTTCGGAGCACTTCATTCGTTCGTGAGGTATCGCGCCCAAAGACACATACATACACACAGATATCTCCTCAAAAACGTTCTTAAATAGTGCAAATTCGTCAAAAACTCGAATTTGATTTTTTCCCCCTCTCTCGAACAACGTTAAAATTGATGAAGATTGGATGGGATTTCTGATGAGAAGTAAATGTGTATAATTTACTTTTATAATATATAAAATAATATATATTCTTCAACTGAATCATGCTATTTTATTTACTGCTTATATACAATCCATTTTTTTAAAATAAGGTAAGAATGCTTAGTTTTATATAGAATGTAAATTGCATTAAAAAAGAAATTTAAATGAGACGTGAAAAATGCGCGTTTTATCCGAAAATCACCTCCTCTCAACTAATGCTTGCAAATTCCCATTATAACCCCTGGGTTTTTCTATATAATATGCATTGAACTGACTGGAAATGTATCACAATTATTTAGTGCTTCTACTCTCGCTAGAATCTTTATTTAGGTGTCGTTCGATCCGTCTCAGCTTCAAGATCAAGAGAAAATCGAAAATTTCAAAAATTTGAATCAAGGGTGGCGGTATGGAGAAATAATCAAAACACTCAAAACCACTTTTTAACATGGTGGAGCACTTCCACCTGAGCTACGGTTCTCGGATTTCTTCTCATTCGATTCATCTTAGCTTTCCAGGTCAACGAAAAAAATCTGAAATTTCTAATTAAGCGTGATTTTCTAATTAATCTAAAGTTTGTAATCAAGCAGATAAATAATTAAAAAGCTTGAAACCACTTTTCAAGATAATTGAGCACCTCTATATACTTGTGTGAGAATCTCGATTTTAGTCTCATTCGATCCGTCTCAGCTTCTAGACCAACGAAAAAATCGAACATTTCGTCCATTCGAATTAGGGGTGATTTTAAAATTATTTATATCACTTTGCTTCTCAAAAGTAATACACAATTTGATATCAATTTCGCTGCCAACCATTAAATTTAAGAAAACGATATGAATTCCTAAATATTCCTTGATATAATTTTTCTAATTGTTAAAAATCGTTTCTTAATAATTAAATAATTTTTGTCACGTGGAAATGATATTCAAGGTTTTAACTTCCCAGAAATAATAAAAACACAATATTATATCGTTGCCAATCGGAAATATTAAACCATTAAATCATTTTGTCGGCCGCGGATATAATGATTTAATATTTCCATTTAACATGTTAGCAGACTGATGACATGTTCGCCATTTTTATGCTTAAATCTGAAAGGGTTTTTGGTATTTAGAGAAAACTTTGATTAAGTGTGTATAGGTGTCGCATTTATAGACCCCATTCAAAGACGCGTTTTTAATATTTACTTTCTCATACGTAGTATTCAGAAAGCATTGTTTTCACGAAAATTTTCGACTTCGAGATTTTGATGCCAATACATATCCCCTGAAGACGTTTTCACAATTTTGGAGGGATGAGTGCCTGATGTCCATTTCTTGTGTCGATTGCAGCCACACATATGAATGGCTTTTCGCGGAGCTTCATATCCGGATTTGTTGTCGAAACATCTACAACTAGATGGACATTTTTAAAACTTCGAAATGGATTCGAAATTTTATATTTTATTAACATCATTTGACATAATTATGCATAAAAGGGATTATATTGGTTCAATGATCACGGGACTTAATAGTTTCAATCATTGTTGTGAAGAATAGCTGCGATACACTTTTTGTGTTTGTGACGTCATTAGCCTTCCTTAGAAGGCAAGTTATCACCCACCCAGCCTCCGGGGGGTGCATTGTCCAGTATGGTATGAATCGAAAAAAAGTTTTAAACCCTTTGAAGTAAAAAGTAACACGCTATAGTTGTAATAATTTGGGCCCACGATACCGATTTTACGAGTGTTTTCTTGCCAAATTTGAAAAGAAGAAAAAAATGTATTCTGGTGTGAGAAAGTCGAGCTGAGTTTTTGGAAGGTTGTTGACACACTTTAGTCAATTTTTTATGCGTTTTCATTGGAAAAAAAGAATAATTGTTGCTATTTATTATCGGAGCTTCATAGTGTATGCGATTATTTGTCCGGCGATTTAGAGTGTGAGTATATTCAGTATATCCATTTGATTTTCTCAGACATTCATATTCCATTGGTACTGGGTTTTCTATTTGCATCGCGATCATTATAAAAAATAAATAAAATAAAATAATAAGATGTACCTTTTTCAGGCTTTTGCTGCCGAGTTTAAAATTTTTTGTAAAAAAAAAAAATAAATAAAAAATAAAAATCCCTTTTAAAATATTTTGTAAAAATTATTTGAAAGTACTTTCTTGAAATTTGGTAATAGATGAGTGATGCCAATAAAAATTATCTTTATACCATTAACATCCTTAGTCATTGATAAAACATTATCAATTTTCCCCTGATACTACTGCCCTTTGTACAAAGAATTATTCTCGTTTCTTCGTATGAAAACTGCTATGAAAATTTAAAACTTCTAACCATGAATAAAAATTCTAGTTCTGTAGTTTTTCGTATTTAAACATAAAATTATAAAGCGCTGGTGTATTCGTTCTTTGTTATCGTTTTCACGCCTCATACACACACATATACACATTCCGACATCTTTCCTAAGTGTTCGAAAGGGGTTCGAGTGGCCCTATTACGTGTTTTTCCATAAAAATTTTGAATTCGAAATTCTGAGGGCAAACAAGACCTTCTATGTATCAGAAAATACAAATTCAAATACTTTCTCTATACTACAAGAAAGTAAAAATAAAAATATGAGAAATCCCATTTTAAACGCAATATTTAGCTCAACTCACAAACGAGAAAAGATCGAAGAATCACAATTCACTGTTACTCGTATCACTCAATTTCGTTCTTAGAATTCCTTATATACTCCTTTGTGTAAATAAATACCAGTAGATTATTATAATATTACTAGAAGAATACACGTTGAATTTCAACGGTCTCACAATAAGCAACACTTGAATAATGTAAATTTTCGAATAATTCGCGTTTCACATTTATTCGGCAACTCGAATATTTTGGTGTGCAGAACTCCCTAAAGAAGAAAGTATTGGAAAACTTAAATTGCGCACTTCTTCCTTTAGAACTATCTACCCGTACACCAAATTAAAGTCTGTATCTCACCCCGAAGCATGTTAATTTATCATTTCTCCTTTCGAATGTTTTTCTGTAGAGCAGACCCATAAATGAACATTTCTGAAAAACTCTGTTCATCTTGAGTTTTTTATCTGATGATTGGCTTATATACCAAATATGAAGCCTGTATCACATTTAAAAGGAAGAGTGTCTCATTATTCGGAAAATCGAACATATTGGTGTGCGGCACACCCTAAAGTAGCAAATATTGGAAATCTGAAAATGCACACATTCTTCCTTTTAAACTATCTCCCCGTACACCAAATTTGAAGTCTCTATCTTATCGCGAAGTATGTTTGTTATCACTTCATCTTTTGAACGTTTTTCTGTGTTGCACCCTCTTAAATGAACATTTTTGAAAAACCGTATTAATCTTGGGTTTGTTTTTCAAATGATGAGCCTATATACTAAATTTCAAGCTTCTATCACATTATAAAGGAGGCGTTTTCAGTTTGTTCGATAAATCGAATATTTTAGTGAGCGGCACCCCCTACAATAGCAAATGTTGGAAAACTGAAATTGCACACTTTCTACCTTTCCAACTATTTACCCCTACACCATATTTGAAGTCTCTATCTCATTGCAAAGCATGCTTTTTCTATCAATTCACCTTTCGAATATTTTTGTGTACAGTACCCACCCCCTTAAATATGCATTTTTGAAAAAAAAATCCATTTTCATTGGGTTTACTATCACATTATTCGCCCATATACCAAATATCAAGCCTCTATCAAATTTTAATGTAGTCGTTTCTCATTTATTCGGTAAATCGAATAATTCGGAGTGCAGCACCCCCTTAAGTAGAAAATATTCGAAATCTGAAATTTTACACTTTCTTCCTTTCAAACGGTTTACCCATACACCAAATTTGAAGTCTCTATCTTATTGCAAAGCATACTTTCCTATCGTTTCACTTTTCGAACGTTTTGGTGTGGAGCACATCCTAAAAGAACATTTTAGAAAACTATATTCGTTTTGGGTGTTTTCTTCAAATGATTAGCCCATATACCAAATTTCAAGCCTGTATCAAATTTTAAAGTAGCCGTTTCTCATTTATTCGGTAAGTCGAACATTTTGGTGTGCGGCACCCCCTTTAAGTAGAAAATATTCGAAATCTGAAATTGTACACTTTTTTCCTTTCAAACGGTTTACCCATACACCAAATTTGAAGTCGCTATCTCATCGCAAAGCATGCTTTTCCATCATTTTACTTTTCGAACGTTTTGGTGTGGGCCACCCCCTCTATAGAATGTTTTCGAAAAATTCGATTTTTCCAGGGGGTTTTATCGAACGACCGAGCCGTGTACCAAATTGCAAGTCTATCTATTCGGGAAGTGCCTAAAAAAAGCGTGACAGATAGACTGACACTTGGCAATTAGTATATATAGATTATTGAGATTCTCGACTAAACCCTCGCCAAGTTGGCCGCCAAATTTATCTTCACGATCAAGCGATAAGGACCTTTCCTTGATGATAATTGCTTTAACTGTAAATGTTGCTTTCCAGTTGCGATACGTTAAATACAGGAAAAGCGATCTCGGGTGTTTGAAGCGCTGGTATTTTACTTTCCTTACAATACATGGTAATGTATAGGGAGAGTACTGGAAAATCGGAACTCGAGTTTTCACAGGATCTACACGTTGCGAGCACTCTAGAATTTTATTTTGTGTGTGTCTTATCTATGCAATGTATGTGTCTACTCAGTTAAAAAACAAATTGACCCAATTTCACAGAATTTGGTAGACCTGGACTATACTCTGGTGCTTATTAGAATTTGGTACGATTCGGAAATAAAGAACCTGGCCCGCAAAATCTAAAATAAAAGACTACGTATGCTCAAATGTATCCATAAAATGCTTTATACGTAATTTTTGACGGTGAGAGGAATAAAACCAACCCCATAACTCTAGAACTAACCGTTCTCGAGATATTTTAGTTTTTCCGTATTTCTGCCACGACGCCTTTGAAAATACGTCCGGTCGTCAAATGAAAACTAAAATTTCAGCACAGGTGTTTAGTTAGTGGGATCCAGGGTCTGGTATAGTGATTGCGTTTTGTTGAGGGGTCGTATAGCGATATGTTTGAAGATCGTGTATTAATTAATGGTATTAATCGTAAAAGATGTAATGGATGGGAATCCTATGCATAACTATGTACACCCGCATCATATGTATCTAGTATGGCATATCTATGCTTATTTTCTGTGCAGAGCGATAACAGAAACTACGGCGCTGAGTGATTGCCAAAAATGGCCTTCACTGGCTTTTATTGTGTATGAGCTTGGAGGTTTTCTGTGCTCTAAAACCTTTCCTTTCCTCTAAAACCTTCGACATAACTCTCTCTCTCTTCATTAAGCATTGTACATAGATAACTTTGGGATCAACTAATTTATGAAAATGTTTCATCTCCGATTTTTTATATTTATTTTTGTATTGTGTTCTGTTCAAATATTGCTCAAGACCGAAATATGGAATGCTAGCCTTTTATAATACCCTCAAATGTTCCAAATATTTTTATTTCGAAAATTAATTTTACATTTTAACTTCATAATTGTGTGTATGCAAAATTTAAATTAATAAAATATATTTAATATTATTCTACAATACTACATTCTATGTTACACACCAAAAAGATCTTCTATAATAATAAAAGGACATGTCTGTCTATATGTACATATATGTTTTTATGTTCATATCGCATGTAGTGGAAAATCTAAGCTGATTACAGCCGCAAAATTTAGTACAAGGGTGCTTGAGGTCATGCAACAATGCACCTCCACAATTTTTCATTTTTTTTATATAATTCAAATTAGTTCTCAAGTTATTTAATGTTGAAGCGCAATTTTGAGCGTTTTTCACACAAATCGGTTACTTAGTGATAAAAATATTATCACAGAGTTTTAAGTATAACACCATCAGATAGATCGAAGTACGCGCTTTCCGACGAGCTTTGAGCGGAATCTGCAACATATCTATATTTCTGGATTTTTCAAAGAATCGCTAAGCGTTGCACCCTGAACATTTAATTTCTTTTTTTAAATTCCTGCATCAGCGAAGCGACCTCACAAATGGGTCATTATTAAAGTGTTAATAATTTAATTAAAACACAGTTTTGCTTACTTTATTGCATTGACTTACTGCATTGCATACTTTATTGCATTAACTTACTGCATTGCATACTTTATTGCATTAACTTACTGCATTGCATACAGTCGTGTGATATCAGAAGATTTTGGAAATTCCCATTATGCACTTTATACCAGCATTTTGTAAATTCTGCAATGAAACTTCTTATTAGATGGATTTCCTAAACGCAGTACATAAAACTTCTTTAAAAATATATTTCTTATAAAACTTTCGTTTTATGTTTTAGAACGATCTTGAACAATTTTCGCATAAATCGGTTTCTTAGTGACCGGAAATGTTATCACGCAATTTCCATCTTGACATGACACTACTGGAAGATTAGAGAACGTTTTTTCCAACGATGTTTGAACCGAATCCATAGAACAATTCCTTCATATTTATGTTTTTTTTTTAATACATCGAAATTTGCATTATTTGGGTTATCTGATTCTTATTTTTCACTGCATCTAAGAAAGGAAGGTTAGCAGAATTCTATAGTTTGATAAAAAGTGTATGTGTATATATTTTCACATTCTAACAAAAAAGAAATATTTTTCGAATCAATACGTTGCTTTATTATTTGTGATTTTTTTAAAGCAAACTCATATAAAATAGAGATTTTTGTTTCCGTTCGTACCGTAAATGAAATACGGTGGATTTTTTACCGGTTTACTGCGCATGTCCAACTCATGGTGGCGTTGAAGTCACTTCTGCTCTCACACAAAAATAATCGTTTATTTTATTTACTTATTTTTTTTTTCTTTCCGCGGTAGACTTTTGTGTACGCGACCACGCATGCTCGGTAAGAATTTCACGTGCGTGGAGATTTTGATCGATACTTGAGAATGAAATTGTATGGAAATTGAAGCGAAAAGAGGCGAATTGGAAAGTGAGTGGTGTTATCTGTAAATGCATTATTTAAGTATCGGACACGTATCTAGAACCAGGACAACGTCGAGTAATTCGTCCCAGTATAAGCAATATTACACCATGTATGCTAATGCAGAGAACAAGGAGTTTCGTACCTTTAGTACCTGTATTGCATATATGATTTATAAAACATTCAAATATTAATTTCCTTATTGGGTGTAATAGTTACAGGCTTATATTATTTTACCAGGCTTTCTCAGCATGAGATCCAGTGTTCAATTGCTTACCTTATATATGGACCAGTGGATTAGAGGTGGTTAATATCTATTTTTATTTATAAAGGAATTATTCTCTAGCCTAAAGTTGGGTCTATTTTATTTTAATCTTATTTTTACATATGCTCATCAGACCACTTTCAGTAAAAAATAAGTCTCAGGTAAATTAAAATACAAGTAATTAAAATTCTTACAATATATATATATATATATATATATATATATATATATATGAAATAAATGGCATACCCTAGTTCAATAATCGTAAAGAGGTTAAATGATATCCGTTAATGAGAGGGAAAACATTGATACCAAAGAATTAAAATTGATCTTAATTTTATACTAAAAAATGGTATAAGTAATAAAACATGGGAATTAAATTAACAGTTTACAAGAGTGATATACACAATCTAAGCACGTGCATCAAAAAAATGGTAAATGTTGGAGGCCCAAAATATTAAAATGACAAAAATTTAATGAAGAAAAGATGTAAATTGAAAAGGTGGAGTGGTATACATATACAGGGTGTCCCAAAAAAATTGAGACTCGCTTTAATTCTTTACCTGTTGGAGATAAGTGGGCAATGTAAATTGCAAAAATGTTGTTGAAAGTAAGGTAGGAAATAAGACTACGTTAATGAAATAGTCCTCCCATTCATTTTAAAAAAGTTACACTTTTTAAATTTTTATACGACCCCATTAGACAAATTGGGTCAATCAGAAATTTTTTATTTTTAATGCAGCAAGATCATTAAAAAAAAAACGCATATCTGTATCTTTAAAATTGAGCGGGTTATATTTAATTGAAAATTGAACATTGTGAATGAGGACCCTATGTCAAATTAGAAATGTAAATTTGTGACATATCACAAAAAAGATAAAACTGGATGATAATACATAGGAGACATTTTTGCGATTTCCGCGTAGGCTCGTGATGCAATCACGGATTCTTAAGTACTTTAAACATTGAGACATGCCATTTTTTATTTGAAACAATTAAAATAAATAAGTAAACAAATGCAAGTATGTATTTGATTTTGAAATTTAACATAATTTTTCAAAACGAAGAATAAATAGAACTCACAGACGATTTTTCCTTTCCTTTAACTCTAATTTAGCCGTTTCAAATGTTATAGTAAAATAATTTAAAAAAACTGAAGAATGAAATGCAGACGATTTATTTTTTGATTTACGTATTTATTCTCAGTATTATTTCTACTCAATACAACTAAACTTTTTTTAATATTATACCAAAATAAAGGAGATTAGAAATCATTCAGTGAATCGTCAGCATGTTTAGTTCTGAATTGACGATTTAAGAACACGTAACTGATTATGTGTGCATTATGGTATTTTTAACAAATAGCGAGCATTTCGAATTAACGATGATTTATGCTCTGTGTAATAAAAATACTGCAGAAACTGCTTGGGATTTTGGACGGCGATATCCAAACTTGCCTGAAATTTCACGTATATTTGTTTATTGGATGATGAGAAGATTAAGAACTACCAGTTCATTTCATCCAAGACCTGGCCCTGGAAGAAATCGTTTGTACACGGAGGACCAAGAAACTGACATCATCGCATATTTTTTCTTCAACCCACGAACAAACATTCGAAAAGCAAGCGAAACTTTGGGTTACCTAGGATGCCAATTGTTAGAACACTTGGAAAATACCATTGGCATCTATTTTGTATTCATAGACTTCAAGCACTTCATTCCTCCGATTTTGACCGGCGTGTATAGCATTCTGCAACTGGTTGTTAATCCAACAAGACATTAATTCGAACTTTCTTAAGAACATTCTGTGGACTGATGAATGTTTGTTTTCGGAAGATGGAGCAATCAATACTCACAACGGTCATTAATTGGGATAATACGAAACCATTTTTTGTCCGTGAAATACATCACGAGGGAAAGTTTTCTGTGTCTGTATGGTGCGAAATTTGGAATGGGAAACTGATTGGTTCTGTGTTTTATGAACGGACTCTTACAGCTGAAAAATTCATGCAGCTTTTTAAACGGTACTGTAACGGATTTTATGGAGACGACAGCATTATCGCTTCTAAAAAACATGTATTATCAACAAGATGGCGAGCCTTATAATTGTGACAAACTGGCTTAACTAAAACTTTGATAAACAGTGGATTGGTTTGAAAGGAGTCACAGAATGCCCCCCCCCTCCTCCCCTGATTTAACCCCTCTCGATTTTTACTTATGGGGGTCGTCTTCGAACATTAGTTTATAATACTCAGCCTACTAAACGCAATTGACCTTAAACAAAAGATAATTGATGCTTGCAACAACATTAGTGGTGAAAAACTCCAAAATATTTACAGGAGCATTTTTAGAACAGCTGAGTTATGTATTGGAGTTAAAGGAAAACATTTTGAGAATGCTTTGTGAATTGCGTTTTGTAAATTGTATTTTTAGTATTTGTAACGAAATTTGTCGCTTTATATCAGTGGTCTTCTATCAATGTATGCATATTTTAATTATGTGCCCCAACCCCGTAGTGAGCACCACTGCTTTATATGATCTCTGTCTGTTGTAATGCTTTATTTAGAGGCATTTGGGATAAAAAAAATTGTGACATATATTAACGTATTTTTGATCTAAACAATTTTCATCGTCAATTCGTTTATGATCCCTATTTTCACTGATGAAACAGCCTTTCACATGGTACCGAAAAGTGGCATAAGTGAGATTTTTTCCTTTATCATAATTCAGTTGATTTTAAAGTTACATATATACGGATTTTTTTAACACTTTACAACATAGTTGAAAAGTGTTAATGTCTTTGTTCATTCTGTCTGTCTGTATGTCCGTTAGCACGATAACTGCCGTAAAAATGACTTTATCAAAATAAAATTTTAGTATGTTGTTCAGACGTTCTGTGGGACCTATTTGGATTGAACCCGGGTTGAAAAAATGAAATACATTGAACCCTATGGGACCTAATTTTTCAAACATTTTTTAAGCGAATTTAAAATTCACAAATTGCTTCGAAAGTTTTAAGAAATATTCAAATTGTCCCATAAAATATATAAAAAAAAAAATTCAGCAAAATATATTGAATAGTTTTCTAATTGAAAATTAAAATAATAATTACACCCTTTATATGAAGAGATCACGTGACCATGATATGGAAGATCACGTGACCCACTTCAAAATGAAATATGGCATCCATCTTGTCTCAAAATCGTGATTTTTATTCTTTTTAATTCATATTGAGTGTTGTATCCGTCCTAAAACCGCTTTATTTTTGCTTAAATTCTGAGCATCTACATACTGAAACAACGCAATTACAATATATTTGAGTTTAAATGATCATCCAACTTTGATTATTTCTACAACGAAGCCTAATTTTCATTTATGGATACTGTAAACACCAAAAGATGTAGAATGAGTTGTAGTATAAGAATTGCTGCGTTTTTTTAACGCAAAATTATTTAGCTCATGAAGTCTGCAATATAGCTGATATGAATGAAACATTCATTGATTTTACACAGAGAACCCCAGACGATTTTTTCGATGAAGTTTTAAGCATAGAGTTAAATTACTTGTAGCTCCATGGTTTTAAGTTTTTAAATAAAATAAATTATTATAGTATTGTGATGAATGAAAGGATTGGAAAAATGTTTATGAATGAAATGCTGCTTTTATATAGAGTCGATTTATATTTAGATGACGTCATTTGAATAAAGTTCATTTGTTTTTGATGAAGTTTTCAAATATAATAAATTATTGTATGTAGTATTATGATAATTTTAAAAATATTACTGAGGAATGTATCGCATTTTAGAGATGTTTAAACCAGGCAATTTATATTTCAATGCCGGCATTTGAATGAAGTTCATTTTTTTTTTGATGAAGTTTTAAGTTTTCAAATATAATAAATTAGTGTAGTATTGTGACAATTTTAAAAATATTACCGAGGAATGTATCGCATTTTAAAGATGTTTATATAAAATTGCATTGAAGTTGGAAAATGTTTCATAATCAATGCTTTATGCATGATTGACCTTTCTTGTTTTTTAATGATCTTGTTGCATTAAAAATAAAAATTTTCTTATTGACCCAATTTGGGTAAGGGGGTCGTATAAAAATTTAAAAAGTGTAACATTTTTTAAATTAATGGGAGGACTATTTCATTAATATAGTCTTATTTCCTACCTTATTTTCAACATTTTTGCAATTTACATTATTCACTTATCTCCAACAGGTAAAGAATTAAAGCGCGTTTCAGTCTTTTTGGGACACCCTGTATATATATATATATTTCATCTCCTTATTTTACTTCTTTTCATCATTCCATTGCTTTTTTTAATTCTCTCTTCTCGCAATTTCATTTTCTATTTGATGTTCGTGCTTAGGTCCAGTCTTTAGGGTCCATTCCTTAATGTTCGTGTAATATCTATAATGTATATTTTGTTGATTTTCATTTATTTAATTCCCTTGTCAAATTGCCTAGCTTTTCTATACTTTTTCTTTTTCAATTATATTTAGAACTAGCAGCATACCCGTTCTTCGTACGGAGTATATAATATAAAGAAACTTGAAATTCATAATCATGCCCAAATTCTTATAGTATACTAAATGACATGTTTAATCAAAATATTCTGTTAAAATATTTAATATAATGCTCCTAAAAAGAAGTTTAAGAATCTCTGTTCTCGCTATATAAAATTATCTTCATGGACATATCGGAAGAATAAAACATCTTGGACCCCTTATGTAAGCAAATATAAAAAAAAATATGAAATTGAATCAATATATGCAAAATAAAAGCGTTAAAATTGTATGGGACCCGTACTAATTATATACGCGAATATTAGAAAATATAACCTGTATTAGTAGATTACATGTATAAATTGAAAATACCAATAAACCCGTAATCTTTAAATCTGAAGACAGTCATTTATTTCAATATATGTCAAAATGAAAGTGCTAAAATTATATGGGAAGATATACACGTACTACTTATAATGTCCGATTATTAGTAGAAGATTACCCGTTTTGCAATATGAGTCACAAATGTTTTTTGGTAAAATACAACAGACGACGTAATAAATTGAATATATAATTAATCCCCTTATTCTTCATACCAGAAGACTGTACTTGATTCCAATATATATGCCAATATATGTCAAAATATATGCCAATATACCTGTACTACTTATATTCTCGTAGGTTAGAAGATATACCCGTGCATTCCTAGAAGATTACTCGTACAACGTACAATATGCATGTGTCAGCAAATTTTGCCGCAATAAAACAATGGCGTAATAACTTAAAAATATCAATAATCCCTGAATCAATAATTCCGGAAAATATCAATAATAATAATGTTTAAACCTGAAGAGTATAATTGATATTATCCAGTCCAAAATGAAATGGCAATGAAATTTATTTTATATACATATCTTCATTATTCAAATCGGAAAGGATTTAATAAAAATCGTCTGCCGCATAAACACATTGGATTTAAATCCGTTGCTAAGCGACATGATATCATTTGCTTCAAATAAATTGGTAGAAAAAATATCGTCTAAATAGTTATATTTCTATGGAACATTTTGCGACAGTTTCGTCAAATTAGCGACATTTTAAAAAATCGCCAAATTTATCGCCAAGTGGGACTGTAGAACTGACAGTTCCACTTTGCGACAAATTGACGAAATATCATCACAATACTATCCCCTAACAAAAAACAATTAATATCATTTATGTAGCGCAATTTTATCAATTTCAAGATATTTTTATAGATTTGAAAACATTTTTATCAATTTGGGTGACATTTTAAAAATTCGCTAAATGTATTACTAAGTAGGATGGTTGGTCTGACAGATAAATGCTAACCAAACATCATTTCAGTACTCTCTTCTAACAAAACAAAAAAAATTTCATTGATATGTAGAAGACCCAAGCCACACGACCAACCCGAAGGTTTATGGCAGCTGTTTGTGTGTCGTTTATATCAATTTGGCGACATTTCCGTCAATTTGGCAAAGTTTAAGAAAAGTTGTCAAATTAG
Source organism: Amaurobius ferox (assembly GCA_951213105.1). Taxonomy (NCBI): domain Eukaryota; kingdom Metazoa; phylum Arthropoda; class Arachnida; order Araneae; family Amaurobiidae; genus Amaurobius; species Amaurobius ferox. The sequence continues at coordinate 6,279,767 of OX578149.1, read as the reverse complement.
CGATATCCCTCCAAATTCGTAGCTTTGAATTTGCAGATCTGAATGAAACTTTCTTATCCCGTTTCAAAATACTAAATGAAAACACTGCAATTGTATTAGAAGATATACCCGCTCTACTCTTTTTCTGTTTCAACAATCGGCTATATGAATTTATTGGCTAAACACAATATATGAGTTTAGTAGCTAAATACGATATAAGCTTGAAAACTCTTTGCCAAAATAAATGAAATTGATGTACGCAGTCAGCAATTAATATAATTAAAAGAAAAATCAAACCGTCCATTCATAAGATATACTTTTATATCCATTTATTTATTATTTAAATCGAAAAAAAATAATAAAAACATTAACAAACACATTTAATTTAATTGCGATGCCGAGCAACATGATATATCCTCCTAAAATGTTAAAATTTATTAACCACTAACAGCACACCCGTTATTCGTACGGAGTGTATAATTTAAAGAAACTTAAAGTTCGCAAATTCTGTTAAAATATTAAATTTATTGCTCCTAAAGAGAAGTTTAAGAATATATGTTCTCACTATGCAAAATTATCTTCACGATCAGATCTGAAGAATAAAACATCCTGTCCCCTTTTGTAAGCAAATTTACAGAAGAAAAAATAGGAATTGAATGAATATATGCAACCCCGTACTAATTATATTGTCGCAGATCAGAAAATATGCCAATGTGTTAGCAGAAGATTACCCGTATTACAATATGCGTCTCAAAAATATTTGCCAAAATAAAAGAGATGACGTAATAAATTGAAAACATCAATAATATCCGTACTCTTTATACCAGAAGATCGTAATTGATTCCAATATATGCCAATATATATCAAAACATATGTCAATATACCTGTGCTACTTATATTCTCGTAGATTAAAAGATATACACGTGTATTTGTAGAAGATTCGTACAACATACAATATATGAGTTTAAACAATTTTTGTCATAATAAAATAATTGCATAATAACTTGAAAATATCAATAATCCTTGAATCAATAATCCCCGAAAATATAAATAATAATAATTTTTAAACCTGAAGACCGTAATTGATATTATCCAGTCAAAAATGCTATAAGAAAAATCAAATCGTTCTTTTCTAAAATATATTTTTATATCCATTTATTTATTATTCAAATCGAAAAAATAATTATTAAAATTAACAGACAGATTTAATTTAATTGCGTTTCTGAGTAACATGATATAATATAGAATCTTATAACATGTTAAATATGTCATGTCTTATAACATAAACTGCGAAATTAAATAACGATTTTGATTTCTCTATACTTCTCATTGTTCCGTAAAAGCTTGTTTTAAATAAACCATGAACCATGGAGATAGATTTCCCCTTTAAATCATGTTTCAAACAATTCATGTTTTCAGAAAGTGACTAATTAACGCAAAAAATCTCCCATCAAACTCAGAGATTAAATTTTAATTCACTTTCAAACGATTTTCAAGCTTTTCGTTTGGATAAACCACGGAGTTAGGGAGTAGAACTCCTAGGAAAAAGTTCCGTTTTTCATTAATATCTCGACAACCCCAGATCTTAGAAACTCGAAACTTGGACAAAATTTATAGGGGGATATTTCAAGGCTATTCACCAAATTTCATTAAATTCGGTTTAGCCGTTTTTCCGTGATGATGAGACAAACGAAAATTTCGTTTTTTGCTAATATCTCGAGAACCACTGGTCGTAGAAACTCAAAACACAGATATAATTTTAAGTGGGGCTATTTCTGGGCTACACACAAAATTTCATCAAATTCGGTTCAGCCGTTCTCCCGTGATGGTGTGACAAACAGACAGACAGATTTTCATTTTTATTTATATAGATTAGAATGTATACTTCTCTGCTTTCAAAGTTTCACATTTTATAGTTTTAAATTCCTTATTGTCGAAATTATTGTAATTTTATTAATTTCTATTAATTAAATTTTTTATATTATATATATAATCAGTCATCCAACTTTTTTCTCTTATGTTCATTTTCTTATAGTTTAGTTGTAGTATGTTCTATTTATTTTGTTTGTGTGTGTATACATGAATTAAAAGTAAGACGCCAAGAAGAATGTTGTAAATGCATTTTTCATTGTAGTATATAAATCTCGAACATCTGACAGAAACTATTTTGAAAACGCCTATGTAATTTTTGCTTCCAATCCAGCGGGATGATATAGGAAATTAATCCCTCACCGGCACTCAATGTGTTATCGACAGTCTGGTGTAAAGTTTGTATGATAATCAAAGTGTAGATTATTAAATTATTAGTGTAGATTATCAAATATTATGTAGATGGAAAATAATCAAATAGTCACACCATTGTTTTAATGAAGTGCTTTAATATAATCCATTGCAGAAAGTATGGAAATTATTTCACAAATAACGGATAAATTATATTAAAATCTTCAAACTATCATACACAGAGACTGGAATGTATACAGAAGTAAACTTCATCTCTAAGGACACCGCATAACATTAGAGTGTATAAAAGTACACTGTTGCGTTAGTCGTTCACACTCTTGAGAAAGCAAATAGAAACAGCGACAACAAAAACAAATTCACTGTCCATGCAGTGTTCAACTTTGGCTATACCCTGTAATGTTCTTTTCACTCTATAGATGGCGCACAGTTTTTCAGTTCGGCCACGGAGGAAAAACGGCAGAAGAGATTCCATGCTCGGTTCATTTTTTGGACGGAATTCTTGTTCTAAGGCTGTTGTCCATCCACGTGAAAGTAGGGGACCCTTTTCAGGAACACACTTTATTCGTAAGTTAACTATTCAAATTTTGAATTGCACAATAGTGTTATAAAATTATATTTTAAAATAACAAATTTTACTTTTAGCGACTTGGTGTATATCAATACATACGATTAAGGAAAACACATAGAAACTCTTAAAAATTGTCTCAAGTCTTTGACTTTCTAAATATGTATTTATAAATATGCGATTCTTTAGCACCATCTAGGTTCTAGTGGATACTATTTTAAATAGATCATTTTTCCTTAATTATAAAGTACGTTATTTATGGTCTTGGCTATAATTGAGCTACGTTGTTAATGAGTTCGCATAGTATTAATTAATTTTAGATTAAAAGTATTTGTTAAGATAGTGCTCCTAAAAATCGTCCCTATTCTTCAACCCAGCTGGACAACCCCTCTTCAGTTGAAGTAGATTTACACAGAAAGGCAGTCTTTAGGAAAAAATAGCGATGTAAAGGAACAACTGGTCGAGGGCCGTGCTGCCCGCAGCGAGGACTAGCCACCAGAACTCACTATTTTAAATGTTTTAACAGTCTTATACAGTTTTCTGGGTTCTTTTGACTTAGACACATAGATCACATTCTCGGTCACTAAGAACATGGGTCGGCAAGAAACAGTTGCGGGGGTTGGAAGCCAAGCAATTAAAAGATGGAGGCACATACACTTGGATTTGCACAAAGGTAGTAGCAGTCTTCTATTGCAGCCATCTGACTCGTCATGCATTGAGGTATTCTAAAACATTTGTGCTTCGTAACAAGATCTGTTGCACAACGTCGAACGAGTAACAATATACAAAAATAAATTAGAGTGCAATCACAATTCCTGAGTTAAGAAAGCATCCAAGCGATGTTCCCTGACATCTTGGAAACAGAAGGGATGGACCCTCCGCCTGTGGGAGCCGCCTGTGCATGGTACCGAGAGTGGGAGGCTTCTGGACACGGTCACTGCCGAGAGAAATGTTCGAGGAAAGGCGACTGGCTGATGGTGGACACCAGAGGCGGGGATGTGAACTCACTTCTCTTCGTCCGCATATCAGGAACCAGAGGCTGAAGAAAAAAAATTCTATGAGTTACGCCAGATCAATATAATGAAACAGTATTTTATCACAGTTGTATAGGACAGGGTTTAGACTATAGGAAGATAAAAATAAATTGAAAGGTCAATTAAGGTTGAATATGTAGGAATATTTCTTGTTTTAATTTGCATTGCGCTACTTATTCATTTCTACAACATGGGCAATTTAAATAAATACTTTAAGCCTTTCGTCATAGAAATGCATACAATGCATGGCTACTTATTTTATCCCAGCGCCACCTGAATTGTTATTCCAAATGATACTGCCGTTTTCTTAACCTCCATACTTGGACAATTCACAATTTAAGTCGATGCCGGCTTTTATTCGCCTTTTATTGCAGCTTTTGTCAACGTTCGAATTTACATTTTCCCAATATGCAGCAAATGGGTTAGATATCTCAGAGAAACCCAAAATGTTGAGTATTATCGACCGAAAACTCGAATCCCCATTTAGTGTACATTTTATTCGGATAATTTGCATCAATAGTTTATAACAAATATTTTTATATCATGATAAAATATATATTATTTTTATGTTTTGACACAGAATTTTTAATTTGTGTACAACTTTGGATGATTTGTTCGCGTGTAAAGTAGTGTGCGTTATTAAATAATGATTTGTATGTCCCTTAAAAAATATATTCCCAGCATTGTCCGGATTTTATTGCATCTAGATGATTATCTCTTGCAATCTTTGTACAATGACGTACATTCTTATACGTGTCTATCTAGCAATACGGCAATTTTGAAATGTCCGGTTGCAGACAAAGAAATAAGGTCGATATTCATGATACAGTCATTTAAGAATGTGCACAGTTAAAATGAGAAATTCACATGTTATCACCCCAGACAGGATATTTTTTTAATGTCCTATGAAAAAATGAAAAATGCTTTTCTTTGCTAAGTTTACACAGTTCTTCAAAATCATTATATTGGTAAACAAAATAATGTTATGAAAACAAAAATGGCAAAAGTTGAGTGTAAATAACTGTCAGTTTACTACTGCACTCGTCCAAAGTGAAATGGCCACACCACGAAGGAATGAACGTAGCCATAAGCAAATCACAGTACCGACAGAAGAGAGAATCATATGCAAAAGTTTTCGTACATATCGGGTCACGTGACACCCAGTTTCCGGTGATAAAGACCAGTAGACGGCTCGTCCCGTAAATGCCATCAGCGACAATTTGCACCAGCCGAACTCTTGAAGTAAAGAAGCGATGCCTCGAAAACGTCAGCGAGCTGTATACAAGCAGTTAACGACTGGGGAACGAAATCGTATCCTGAAACTGCGTGACGTGGGTTTGTCAATGCATGCAATTGCCACACGTGTTAGGCACGACGTGAGTACCATTCAGCGATGTGTCACACGATGGACACAGGAACATCAGAGAACACGCCGAAGAGGGAGCGGATCGAACAAGCGCACAGACCGGGGCAGATTCTCCGAACGACTCGTCGAGATCCGTTCGCAACAAGTGACATCCGAAACAGCCTGCTACCATCAACGGTTGCATCTGCATGCACCCTAACTATTCATAACAGGTTGCATGAAGTACAGCTGCGCGCACGGCGGCTAGCCACTGGGGTGCCATTAAGCGCTCGACACAGGGATGCAAGTTTGATATGGTGTCGTCGTCATCGCAACTGAACCAATAAATGGCATCTGGTATTGTTTACGCATGAATCTTGCTTCTGCCTGTGGAAGAATGAAGGCCGTGAACGGATGTGGTGGCTTCCCGGGGAACGTCACTTGCCAGCCCATATCACCAAGCTTCACACCGGGCATCATGTTGGATCAGCGGACAGCTCTGGTGCACATTATAGATAATCTGACAGCAGACTGGTACGTCATACAAGTTTGGCCTGTAGTTTGGCCACTGGTGCAAGCTATCCCCGGCACGATGTTCCAGCAAGACAATGCCACACCGCACGGTGAACTCTCAACAGCTTGAATGGAATTCGCATCCTTTCCTGGCCGGCAGCCTCGCCGGATCTCTTTCTCATTGAACACGTGTGGGCCTTCATCGGACGTCAGGTGCGCCGGTACATACCGTAGACGAACTGCGTGCCGCAGTAGATGCTGCTTAGCAAGGATTACCTCAGACAACCTCATCGATAGTATGCCTTGCCGTTTAGTGGCCTGTATAATAGCTGCCCGTGGGAGCCACACTGAATAAACAGGTTTCTTTTGCATATTTTTGCACTTTTAATCATTTGCATTTGACTCTCTCTTCTACCGGTGCTGTGATTTGTATATGGGCACCTGCCTTCCTTTATGGTGTTGCAATTTCACCTTTGATAAGTGTAGATCGGAAAGAAGAAGCTCCTAGTTCTTAAAAAGAAAATGGATGAAGACTGTTCGGATAATTGGCGTTAATAGTTTATAATAAATATTTTTATATCATGATAAAAATATATTACTTTTAAGTCTTGATACTTCGGTTTCGAGCCAAATGTGTGGATATACTATATTGTATAGAAACGTTTTGATATTCTAAACAATTTTAGCACGTATTGACGTTGCATACTAATGGGATTGGGAAATCTTTTGCAACATATTTTCGCATTTGCAATATATTTCCTTTGAATTCACGGACCTGATTTGCGCTTAATATGAGCTCGTCATCATGGGATAGCCGATGTTTTTCAATAGCAGTAAAAAGACTTTGGGTTTCAAATTTCTTTAAAATTTAGCTCAGGTTATACGACGCGGCTGCGATGGTCAAATTTACAGTCAGGCGGGGTTTTGTGGTTCTCTATATATTATTTATTTATTTATGGCGCCTGAGGTCTGTATCTTACGTGCTCTTTCCACGAGTATGACAACACTGGGCCCAAATGGAACTTCTCCAAGTCGGATCAAGTTATAGGAACGGAAATGTTGTGGGCACATACCGTGTGGAGAAGTTGTACTAGGTGGTGACGACTCCTCAGCGTCGTCTCCTCCGGATAATAGGCGTTGTACTTCCGCCTCGAGCGTTGCCTGTAACGAAATTAAATACATTTTACTTTTATTATAAAAATGACAGATATCAAAGCATGTTTTTTAAATATATACTGAGTACTGGTGAAAACCGGGTTACTCGCTTCTGATGATAACTTATAATAATGATTTAATTAGAGCACATGGTCAATAACAAATGCACAAAGACAATAAAATTCAAACAAAAATGAAATAAATAAGTATTGTTTGTTAAAGTGTTCCATGCACTCGGTCAACACCATTCGAAGATAAAAAGGATGATAGATAAAACTTAGATGAAAATACGTGAAAGAAATGATAAATCTAATTGTAAATATTTCTTTTTGAAGACAAGAACTGGCCTAAAGTGAATATCTATAAAACGTTACTTAATTTGGAAAAATCTATAAACACAAAAAATTCTTAATATAATTATGCTCACAAAGTGGAGCGACCCACTGCGTAAGTTATAAAAACTATAGATTACAAAAGTACACGGGAAGCGATTTATTAACGTGTAAAAGAAGAGTAAACACAGGAGTCTATGCCTAATATGGAAAACAGACCCAAGACTTTGCTGGAAACAAGCGTGCAACAAGAAAGATCAATCATGCATAAAGCATTGATTATGAAACACTTTCCAACTACAATGCAATTTTATTTAAACATCTCTAAAATGCGATACATTCAGCGGTAATATTTTTAAAATTGTGTGGAGGGCTCGGGTTCGAATCCCGAATAAGGCATGGAGGCTTGTGTGGCTACTGTAACTGGATTTCGATCTGTTGTTGCCACGTTAATTGAATTAAAAAAAAAAAAAAAAAAAAAAAAAAAAAAAAAAAAAAAAATGATCACAATACTACAATAATTTATTATATTTGAAAACTTCATCGAAAAAAATGAACTTTATTCAAATGACGTCATTGAAATATAAATTGCCTGACTCTCTATGAAAAAGCAGTAAAAATTTCATTCATAAATATTTATTCTATTCCTTTCATTCATCACAATACTACAATAATTTATTTAAACTTAAAACCATGGAGGTAAAAGTAATTTAACTCTGTGCTTAAAACTTCACCGAAAAGGTCTGCTATAAAATCGTTTGTTCTCTATATAAAATCAATGACTGTTCCATTCATATCAACTATATTGCAGACTCCAGCGCTAAATAATTTTGAGTTAAAGAAATTCAGCAATTCTTATACAACTCACCTTACAGCTTGATGTGTTTACAATCTCCATAAGTGAAAGTTAGGCTTCGTTGTAAAAATAATCAAAGTCGGATGATCATTTAAACTCAAATATATTGTAATTGCGTTGTTTCAGAACATTGATGCACAGAAATTAAGCAAAAAGAAAGCGGTTTTAGGAACGGATACAACACCAAATATAAATTAAAAAGAACTTTAAAAATCACTATTTTGACACAAGATGGATGCCATATTTTAAAAGTGGGTCACGTGATTTCTTCATATAATGGGTGTAATTATTATTTTAATTTTTATTTAAAAGACTACTGAATATATTTTTCTGAAATCTTTTTTATATATTTTATGGGATAATTTGAATATTTCCTAAAACTTTCGAAGTAATTTGTGAATTTTAAATTCGCTTAAAAAAGGTTTGAAAAATGAGATCCCATAGGGTTCAATGTATTTCATTTTTTCAACCCGGGTTCAATCCAAAACTAATTGGGTGATATTATTCATTTATATTCCCATAGGTCCCACAGACCGTCTGAACAACATACTAAAATTTCATTTTGATAAAGTTATTTTTACGGCAGTTATCGTGCTAACGGATAGACAGAATGAACAAAGTCATAGACTGTTTTCAATTATGTTGTAAAGTGTTAGAAACGAAGAAATTTCTTTACTATGACTTCGACCTTATGATTCAAAATATTGTATAGAAAGGATTCCGTACCATTCACATACAGATTTAACATGGGCAGTATGTTTCACAAAGACTCAATATATGTCTCGAACGATCAATTCAATTTAAGAATTTTTCTGGACTCCCTACAAACGTGTATCACGAACCCTCCGTCTCCCCCCTCCTCCCTATTTTGTTTTTTCCTTTTTGTGAACTTTTTATGTCTTTTCCTCCCTTAAAAAAAATTATTGGGGATCCTCCCCCACCCCATCCCTCCCTATGAGCAACCCATAGATCTTATATACTTGTAAGATCTATGGAGCAACCCTGTGTTATTTGATGGGTTTTATGACCATTTGTCACACCGTTTGGGGAATGAAGAGGGGGCGGCCCCCAGCTATATAATCTGCGTTTTTATCTATTTTAGCGTCTCATGCTCCGATTTTGAAGCCATTTTTAACACTTTACAACATAGTTGAAAAGTGTTTATGACTTTGTTCATTCTGTCTGTCTGTCAGTTAGCACGATAACTGCTGTAAAAATGGCTTTATCAAAATGAAATTTTAGTATATTTTTCAGACGGTCTGTGGAACCTATGGAAATATAAATTAATAATATCACCCAATTAGTTTTGGATTGAACCCGGGTTGAAAAAATGAAATACATTGAACCCTATGGGACCTAATTTTTCAAACATTTTTTAAGCGAATTTAAAATTCACAGATTGCTTCGAAAGTTTTAGGAAATATTCAAATTATCCCATAAAATATATAAAAAAAATTTCAGTAAAATATGTTAGGTAGTTTTTTAAATAAAAATTATTTAATATAAGGAGAAAAACAAAATTCAATTAAATTCTGACTTTTGCTATATCCTCCAAAAAGAAAAAAGATATATATTATATAATAAATATATTTCTAAGAGTTTCATTGTTTTATATATTAGAGAGGTTTCACATTTTAAAATAAATATGGTAGATAACAATTTTTCAAATTTTTAAATAAAATAAATTATTATAGTATTGTGATGAATGAAACAACTGGAAACATGTTTATGAATGAAAAGCTGCTTTTATATAGAGGTGATTTATATTTCGATGACATCATTTGAATAAAGTTCATTTGTTTTCGATGAAGCTTTCAAATATAATAAATTATTGAAGTATTATGATAATTTTAAAAATATTACCGAGGAATGTATCGCATTTTAGAGATGTTTAAACCAGGCAATTTATATTTCAATGCCGTCATTCGAATGAAGTTAATTTTTTCGATGAAGTTTTAAGTTTTCAAATATAATAAATTATTGTAGTAGTATGATCATTTTAAAAATATTACCGAGGAATGTATCGCATTTTAGAGATGTTTATATAAACACTGCATTGGAGTTGGAAAGCGTTTCATAATCAATGCTCTATGCATGATTGATCTTTCTTGTCGTGTTACATTTTCCACCCTGCAATGGACTGACTCACTGGACCTGAACCTCAACCCGCTTTGTTGCTTTGCGATTTCTGCGCAAAGGTTGGCAAAAATGGGTCGCTATATTCAGTGACCGCTAGCTGCGGGCACCGCAGCTAGTCTTTCTATAAGTTATAACAGTCTTCAGTTTTATCGATCGAATAGTACATCTTTACATCATCAGCAAAAATATGCATTTTTATATGCTAATAACATTGTGAGGAGCTGAGCTTAGGTAGGCCACAAATTGAGCTCAATCTATATGAATATAATCGCAAAACGGGAGGTCGCCTTGAGGGATGTTCCCCCAAATGTAAAATATATTACCGTTGCAGATAACAGCATCCATGGAGCCGGTTTTGCGTTCACCAGCATGGAAGCCGATATCTACAATGACAAAATTGGGACATATAGTAAGTTTCTTATGCTAAAATTGCAGATATCGGCTATTCCATACTGACGAGTGCATGAAACCGGTCCACGGATGCCATTGTCTGCCCCTCATCTCCCTTTCTCAATGGGAGTATATTTCAAATTCACCTTATAAAACTGTGATCTTATCAGCGTTACACATCAATTTCATGGACGTGACAATTTTAGCGTACGGATGAGTATTTTGTAAAACAGAATCTTTTGCTTCGACATAAAATGTGTATGAATTTAAAAGTAGGGTGAAGAGATAATAGGATTTTATAGAGAAAATCTGTTACAGAAATAATAATTTAAATTTCGTTATTAGAGTGAATGAATGAGAGAGAACATTGTGTGTGTATTCTCAGATTAAAGGAAAAATGTAACAGAACTGGTGAAATAATTTTGTATTATAAATTTGTGAAATGAATTTAAACCTCCTTCATTTTTTAATTTCAACCAGACCGTCCGCATGCATTGTAGGGAAGTTGAAATTTAATTTAAACTTTAATTGAACAAAATTGTATAATATTTATTATCTCTTCAAAATATATTTAAAATACATTCATCATGAATATTTAGATTCCTTGTCTTTTTTTTTTTTTTTTTTTTTTTTTTTTTTATGGAAGGGGGATGGGGGGTGGGACGAGTAATGAACTGGTTAACAACGTAGAATGTAACGCAAATAATGATAAATGAGCATGTATAAAAATAATATTTTTCTAATTTTATTTTATTTTCGGCACATACTGTATTGGAATCTGTCGTTTAGCCGTATTTAGTTCGGCCGACATTGTTTCGACCTTATTTAGACATTCAGATCCAGGCATGTTGCACTGAAGAAAGAAATCCAAACGATTTCCGAAGCGACCGTATGCTCATTTATCTTTATTTGCGCTGCCTTTTAACGTTGTTGTTGTTGAGACCCAGACCGTCCGACCTACCAGAAAGGTGTAAGGCAACTGTTTGGACGGTCGGGAAGAGCCACCCAATTTAGACCGGAATTCAGTTGGGGAGGCATCCACAGGGACCGTATTCTCCTTCCCCTACCACCAACCTCTCGAAAGGGACTTACGGATCCATGTTTGACGTGATCGTACTCCGCGTGAACACGGCGGCAGTTTTGGCAGTGGAGGGAATCGAACCCGGGTCTACCGAGTGCGCGCTAACCACTGGGCTACCGCGGCCGCCTTTCAACGCTGTGAACCAGTTCATTATTGATTGTGCGCAAAGTCTTACTTAATTTTTAAAGTATTGTAATACATTGTATTGTAACATGGGTGCTCATAAAACTTTTTCAAGGGGAAGGATATCAACTATCTTGATGCCACGAGGAGGCAAGTGCTCCCCTATCGGCGCCCGTGTATCGTAGATAAAATTGTGAAGAAAAAAGCTAAGTTTGTATTCGTCTTGGTGTAGGCTGAAACGAGACTTACCTCATGTGTATGTAGAAGATGAGCGAGATAAGAGCTACGAGTGAGACTGCTATTGCGACTCCACCAGCGATGTTCGCCCTTTCGATCATCACTCTCTCTCTGCTGGCTGTCGGAAGAGAAACACAACAAAATTAGTCACCCGCCCTTCTCTCTCCTCTACATGTCGTTGAACGATTTCGGAAATCGACAGTTATTCTTCAATGGAACCATTGACACTGACGAAGCGTATATACCGAATACAGAAGGTAACGCAATAACACAGAGAGAAAGCACAATGTGAATTGCTGCGCAAATAAAATAATATAAAGTCGACGATCTTTTTGGAAACGTTTGGGTGCGAAAGAGCCAAAAGCTTAACGGCAAACGAAAATGACTCTCTAGTGAAAATGCTGAACTGTATTAATGGTGGCACATCTAGTGTCTAAAAGAGGAAAGAAAAAGTAGAATGAGAAACAACAGTGAATAAATCACGAAATAGCTTGTGTGAAAAGAATCTGCTTACTTTCATAGATGGCAGTTTTTCTATTTTTTAAGTACTCTTTAGAATTTTTGAATTTCAGAAGACACTATAAATGCGATATTATAAGTCCGATGTAAGTTTTATTTTTGAAATGTTATATTTTACAGTTATTCAATTTCAATGTTTGATCTAAAACGTGACAAAGATTAATAATTAATCCATATTTTAAGGAAAGGATCTTTCAAATAATCTTTTATTTATTTATTATTATTATTATTATTAAACGAAATCCTCAAACTGAAAAATGCTTCAAAATATTTTGTAAAGAAATGCTGTTACATGAATAAGCCAACAAGTGTGTGCTTAAAAGATAAAATTAAAAAATCGCCATTATTCATTCTTATTTAACTATATATGGATTTTTATGCGGAATTTTCACTTCATTCATACGGGTCCTGAACAAAGAAAATTGACAAAACTTTTTTTTACCTCAAACCGAGAAAATACCAACCCATTAGTATCCATCGAATTAATTTGGGCAAATGATTTTTGTATTACGCAGTGCAAGTTTTTTCTTCAACATAAATGAAAAAAATGCGATCTCAAAATCGTGTGATTTTTTACACTTATCCTTTATCAATTTAAAAATCTGATGTGAGCAGCACATGACATAATACACACCCTACAGACATATGTCCATTTTCTTTCTCTTTCACAATTCATTAAATAGAGTTTAAAATCAAAGACAACCAAAAAAATAGGTTTAAACGTCTTTTATTAAAATCTTCTTTTTACGACGTATAAAATCACACGGCCATAGTACTTTCGGGCACTATTATACCCTTCATCAGTGGCGACGCCACTGATAAAGGCCATAATAGTGCCCGAAAGCGCTATGGCCGTATGATTTTATATGTCGTAAAAGGAAGATTTTAATAAAAGACGTTTAAACCTATTTTTGGGTTGTCTTTGATTTTAAAGTACTAATTAATTGGCTTGTTTCCATACTATTCCATTAAATATAGTTTAAATTACACAAAATAAGCTGAAATTAATCTAGCTGAAAAACTAATTTACCAAATTTCACACTATTTGGTAGATGAATCACTTGTGGGTTACCTTAGGTGCTGATTAAATTATGATCCTCAGAATTTGTCAAAATCTAAAATAATACGTGTACTCAAATGCATGAGCCAAACGCTTGTTGTATGCGTCATTTTTGATGACGAAAAGAATAAGACTCATCCCATAACTCTAATCCCATAACCGTTCTCGATATATTTTAGCTTTTTCACATTATTACCACGTTGTCTTTGAAAATGTGTCCGGTCTGCGAATGAAAATGAAAATTGAATTAAATTCAGTGTCATTTCAGATAATTACCTGTGTTATTTTGTGCCATTAAACTCGATTGAATGAATTATGAAAGAAAAGAGAAAATTAATTTAAGTCTGTAGGGAAAGTCATGTGCTGCCCGCATCAGATATTTGAAACAGGAATCTAATATAAATGTAATTACGGTGGTAAGCTTATTTACTTTGTATCTTAAACATTTTGAATGAGATTCAAAAGAGTTGAATAAGATTAAAAATTTGGCTAAATTAGTTTCAGCTTATTTTATGCAATTAAACTCTATTTAATGAAATAGTATGAAAACACGTCAGCATCCATGTTAACGTTTTTAAAAATTTGACTGCGTCAAATATAAATTCCGCATAATTCTTCTTTAACTGTAAATATCACGATGTGTTTCTGTAGTTATAGTTGTATGGGTCGTGAAATAGCGACTACATTTACATTTCACTCAAAATGTTTTTTAAAATTGCGAAATCGTATTGTAAACAAATACCGTTTCATTGCATTCCATTTGTTTACTCAATTCCTTATACAACACTCAAATTTTGCAAAAGTCCAATGATTTTTTCGGATATACTAAAATCGTTCAACGACATACAAATGTAACATATAAGATATATAAATGCAACGATCATATAAATGTACCATATGAGACATATAAATAATGTAATGGTCATTCATTTAACAGAGATGCCACCCATTACGGATTATCCGTAATTCTTACGGATTTCAGACTAAAATTACAGACTACAGAAAAAACCTGTAAAATTGCGGGAAATGTTTATTTTTTTCCATCTTTCTATCTTTTTCCATCCGTCTCCATCCTGTAATTACTGCACATTAAATTAACAAATTCTTATCGTTATATTTTGGTTTATTATTCATGTTAATTTTGTAAATTATTTTAACACATTCAGTATGATTGTACAATTCAGCGAATTCTCGTATAGTCCTGGGAGTCCAGAGGTATCCTTTTCTGTCTATCTCGATTCTCTAAATCTTAGTCATTAGATGGACTAAACTAGCTTATTTTCACATTTTAGTTAATTATAAAGGTTAATTTTTAATTATTTTTACATAAATAATATGATTGTACAATTCAATTTTCCTAGAGGAATTTAACAGTTTATCTAGAAGAATTTAATATTATCTGGTGATGAAAGCAATATTATTTGTTCCCCATAATAATGCTATGCCAAAATATATGTTCTGTATTGATGATAGAAAATATGGGGCTGATTTTAAGTGCTAAATTTGAATATTTTTTATTACTTAAGAAAATAAAGAACATGTCAAATGTTCTTTATTTTTCATGTTAGGAAGAAATTATCAAAGTCTGAGCTAGAGCAGGTTAAAAAGAACCCTAAACAATTAAGTTTATTTTAAGCTAAGCATATTTTTAAGGATTTTGAAATTTCTTTTTTTGCTCAGTAATGGAAATTAATGCATTCATATTATGTTTATTTAGTTATAATGTTAATTAAATTTGAACATTCCATATAAAAATATATATATAAATTTGGAAATGTTTGATGAATTTATTATTCTGATTGTCATTGCAAATAATTTTTATCGCAAATCGAACCACTCGGGTCATTACTGAAAAATTACTGAAAATTTCCTGTCTTAGAGTATTGAAACTGTAACCGAGAGGTTGGCATCTCTGCATTTAAAATTTTTTATTTTTATTTGAAAATTGCAATTACCTGTTTGGAAAGCATTTTTTGACTTTTTTTTCTGTGAATAATTTTTATTTTTTCAGTTAATCATTCAAGTTCAGAAAAAATAATTTCATAAAACAAAAGTAGAATTTTGTATATGTATCTAGATTCTATAACATTTTTTTTGTTCATGTTGTTTATATATCCTTATTTTCTGGACTTTCATACCAAAGTTCAGAAAACATCATACTTAAAAGTCGTCATACTTTCCATACGGTATAAATAACATAAAATCTGGGAGAATAAAAATGTGACTATATTTTATAGAATTCCATTTTTTTTTATGTTAGCGATTTTTAAAAAGCGATTGGAGGGATATAAAACTCAGAAAAAATAAGCGATTTTACAAATTATTAAAAGGAAATACATAAACGCCCGTTGCTTCGTGATTTCGTACACATAAGAATAAATAGGGCTGACTTTTGAATAATATGTATACAAGAGAAAAATAATTGACATGGCGATTATAATTTAAATTAAATAATGGTAAAGGTCAGTTCACCAACAAGCGTAATTATGTTACTGGTATGCACCGAGATGCATGATTACTCTTCGAAATGTTAACAAATTTAGAAAATATGCATTCAGATTTATAATACTGAAAGTTAGTTTGTTTTTCAATTTTTCCTCTTATGTTTTAAATTTTTTATATATAACTGTTTTCATTTTTTCCATGCGTTTTCGTTAAGTTAATAAAATTTACTTCCATTACTACATTTCTTGTTTAAATTTGAATGTTGTTATGGAGTTTCTTTCTCTTAACATACTTATGCGATACATTATTACCAAGTATTGCATAACAGTTTTATACAGTTATTATTTATCAACGAAATATATTTAAACAGTTTTTAGTTTTATTGATAAATAGTAAGAATAAAATTAATATTTATAAATGAAACATATTTATATTTGTGGATCTTCGTTGATCAGCCAATCCAGAAAAACAGGTCAATATCTACAGACAGACGTTTTTATTTATCAATATATTTAAAAATTAATATTTTAGTTTTTATTAAAAATATCAGAAAATATCTTATGATATTACCCCCCCCCCCCCTTCAATGTATTTTAAATACTCCCTGCATTGGAAATGACTTTTTAAATTTTAGGTAAGGAGTAAAAATATTCCTTAAAGACTATTTGGAATGACCTATGGTCAGTGGTGAACCTTTCATGGGCTCTCAGTATTTAAATGATTAATACTGGATACAAACACTCTTCTCTCGATAAGACTTACCAAAATTTATTAATTGTTGTAATACTTAAAACGTTTACATTTTATTATAATACTTAAAACATTCAAGAAAATATTTCTTAATAAGTAAACAATTACTGCCAAGGGTGCTGTTGGCATGATTGATATATCTTTTTCTTTAATTCTGTTTCTGAAAGGTGAAATGAGTAGTAGCCACATCATACAATAATAATACATAATCGGCTCCATCTCCTTAATGAGTTTATTAAATGCAAAAGACAGAATTATAAAATGGAAAAGACATAGAAAGCAATCTGGCAGCAGAGTTGATAAATGGAGTGACGTGCGGTCTATGCAAAAATTGAAAAGAAAGATCGGCCTTGTCGAATGTACAGCAAATAAACACGCACGCTGGTTACGAAATCGCCGTTTGGCAGATGAGGAAAGCCACGCCACCGTTTCGCCTGGGTTTTGTCTACCGCAGAAATTAGCTATTGTGTTCATTAGTCTGTGGGGTGACAGCTTCGAAATCGAAAGTTTAATTCTTCTTTATTATGACAATCTTAAGACGAACACCCACTGATGGATGAAACTGCTTTTTCGGATAAAAGATCTCAGTTTAATTCACGTAGATTTCCTTAAAAAATTAAATGCGATTTCCGCATGCAAAACGTTCACGTTCTTTTCAACTTATAATGATCACCGGTTTTAACAGAACTGTTCAAGGCTACTCCTAATGGCACACATCAGTAAGGGCAATAAATAAATAAATATTTGGCCGCTAATCCATTTTCATAGACAGGAGTTGCATATCGATCGTATTTTTTTGTAATTTGCAATAAAAAAAAATTATTTTGGCGAGATTATCATTTCTGCTGATATCTAAATAAAAAATAGTAAATCTTCGAAAGCTGTAAAAATAAAAACACTCGAATGGCTCCTTGTGTTTTGAGATCTTGCCATGTGTGGCAGGTCCTCGATGGTTAAAAAGAAAAAAGAAAATTGTTATCCACTGGATTGTGGACATCACAATGCCCTTCATCAGTGACGTTAGCCACTGATGAAGGGCATTGTGATGCCCGAAAGCACTTTGGCCGTGTCATTTATGTACGCCGAGGAAAGGAGATTTTATTAAAGGACTTTAAAACCTATTTATGGTTATCTTTGATTTTAAAGTTTAATTAAAGTTGACGTGTATCCATTTTATTTACCATATTATTAAGTATAAAATAAAATAAAAGTAAGAACTATTTATTTAAAAACGTGTTTGTTCAATTTTAGTAGAATTTGCATCTCAAAATAACAATCAGATAAGCAGGATCTTTTTTGAAATAACACATCTGAATATATCCATATAAAAAATCAACTTCATAAGGCAATGGCCTTCCTAACCCTGCAGCCATTCATCATACATCGTTGCGCAGAACACTCAATTTCATACAAATGAAGAAAGGGTGAGCATGTGATATGTAGAATGGCACCTTGTTTGTTTGCTGAAATAACGTTAAAAGTAGCGTCCAAACTCGATACAAACGAATGATTTATTGTATCGCGCTACGCAACTTATTTTTAAAAGTAGCGCATTAAACTGCAAACTACGAGAAAAAATAGTGACTACTGTAGTTTCGCTACTTCCGTCCACTGCATTTGACTATTATATTGACACGAGGATTCTTATTGGATGTTTATGAATGTTTTCAGAAATGATTTACTATTCAATCAAAATAATAAAACTCTAGAGGAAAATGCGCACAACAATACATGAGCTACGTCTATTCCTCAAAGAACGAATTAAAAGGCCAACACACATAAAATAGAGAATATGAATCATAAAATACTCTGCCTTATATTATGATTTTCTAATATAAGAAAAAGACATAATTATTTTTGGCAAATTGTAGAAACATATACTCCGCAATGTACAGTCGAGAAAAATCCTTAAATATCTCGCAATTTAATGGTACGATCCATATATATTACTTAACTTACATTTGTTATGAAATACAAAAGATTTGCTTGGCTGGCTATATTGTTACTTGTTTTGCACACTCTGTCCCTTAAACAATTAATGAGGGACCACGGTCTAAATAAACATTCGAGGGTTGCATGGAAAAACAAATAAAATACAAGCTGCGTGTTTCTGTGGCAAATATCTTTATAGCAGTTGGCAACAGAAGTTCGATCGTCTAATGCTAAGTTATCCCGGGAGATTTTCAGTTATACCTTAAAGAAAGATTTATCGATTGGATTTCATTTTTGCTTTAACCCTCCTGATACTAAAGTATCGGTTACAGAGAGCAAGTGACTCTTATTATTATTTAGTGCCACAGCTACAAAACAACACGATATTATACCTTACATGCAGCTAGTAAATTCACAAATAATGATTCATTTTCTATCTAAGCCAATTTGTGTTATTATTTTGCACTAAAAAGAGGTCTAATTGATCTGCCAAATGTATAGGGGTCGCCAGAGACCGTAGTGGTATTAGGAAGGTTAAAATGTATGATTTGTTTACGAAAGCTGCAACGAAAGCTAATTTCTTTAATTCTGAAACCAAATTCAAGAAGTGAGTCGGGGAAAAAATGAACTGCAGTATGCTAATATATTTTAATCTACTTATTTTTATATAAAATGTTATTGAATTTGGGCTGTCATCTTTATATATATATATAATTTTTTTTTAATTTAAACAATATTAAATTATATTTAAATAAATTGTTAAATTATAGTTTGAATTCAAAAACAGAATTTTAATTTAAATGTTAAAAAAATCAGTTAGATAATTGTTCTACAGCATTTCTTTTAGGTCATCCAATTGCAAAAATGATTTCAGTGAGTGAATTTTCTTCTTTGCTATATAGCTAAAAATCTATTTGAGCAAATTAATGTAAAAGATCCCAATTTCTGTTGCAATGTGTTTTCACACATAAAAACTTGAAACATGATTTATTTCTATGGATTTTTCTACGCGACTTATCGATTGCCTCACAAAAACGCAAACGAAACATTTCTGCTTCCAATAATATGGGACAGAGTGAAATATAGACAGCCCAGCAAATCCTTTTGATTTGAAACAAATGCAAGCTGAACGATGTCGACCTGATTATTAGAAAAGTGAGCTAGATAGTTTTCATACGGGCGTAGATAAAATCTCTTTAAGATTGGGAATTTTAAGTGGTTGCATATAATAAAATCAACTGGAGTGTGGTGGCTCCACTCGACTTTCTCATACCAAATTTAAATGTTTAGTAGTTTTTTCTTTAATTTTACAAGAAAATTTTTGAGAAATCAGTATCATGGGTCCAAATGATTATAATTATAGAGTGCTTGAAAAAATCTTTCGTTTTATACCCTATTTGACAATGTACTCCCCAGGGCGGGGGGAGGGGGGTGAGAAGCAAATGACGTTGCGAACACAATAATTGTTTCGCGGTTTTTCCCATAACCCTGTTTGAAACTTTTAAGTCTTGTGATCATTGAGCCATAAGTAACCCATTTTATGCATGACGATGTCCTGTTAAAAAAATATAACATTTCGAATCCATTTGAAGTTTTCGTTCGAATTTTTTAAAAATTCTATCTAGTCTTCAGAGTTTTTGATAACAAAGTCGGATCTAAAGTTTCGTGAACATCCATTCTTATGTGTGGCCACGATGGTGTCCTCCAAAATAGTTTTAAAACATATAGTGGCTTGCAAATCTCGAATTTGAAACCTTTACTTTCTCTATACTATATCCCATAGTACGAGTATGAGAAAGTCAAAAGTATACCTCTATTTGAATGACGGAACTTTGTTTTTATTAAGATAATTATAGAATTGTCCGCAGAGCCAGGCCTTTGTATATTGTTGTGGGTCATTTTCCCGGCAGTGAGAAAGAGAAAAATGAAAGGTCATACTTTTACCGAGTTGAGAAGAACATGAAAGGGTGCGTACTTACGGAGATAGGAACCGTCCAAATCTTTGAACTCGCACCGCTGACCCATGTAGCCATCGGCGCATCTGAAACAGCAAACAAATGTCGCTCTTTAGAACACTATTAAAATAACAACTACAACTGTACAAACTGCGACATAATCACTATAACACATTCAACTATTAAAATAACACTTTAAAATCAAAGACAACCCAAAAATAGGTTTAAAAGTCTTTTATTAAAGTCTCCTCTTTACGACGTATAAAATCACACGGCCATAGCGCTTTCGGGCACTATGATACCTTTCATCAATTGATGAAGGGCATCGTAGTGCCCGAAAGCGTGATTTTGTACGTCGCAAAAAAGAGACTTTGATAAAAGACTTTTAAACTTATTTTTGGGTTGTCTTTGATTTTAAAGTGTTATTTTAATAGTTGACGCGTTTCCATACTATTTTATATTAAAATAACAACTGCAACTTTACAAATGACGACATCGTCTCTAAAACGGGCCATTTTACACTCGCATTGTGTTTTCTCGATGGCGAGGGATCCCTACACCATTAATAAAAGGGTTTGGTAACCATTTTTATGGGGTAGGCTGCGAAAGGGATCTATCAAACTGTGTAAGTATTGTTTTTGACAGGCAAAGTTCTTTTTAAGATCCTTTTGTATCGTCACCCCTCACTCTAATTTTAGATTGGTTTCTTCGACCTTGACACTGAGACGGATCGAATGAGACCCAAACCAACATTCTAGTTAGCGTGGAAGGGATTGATCATTAACCAAAGTGGTTTTGAGTTCTTTTATGATTTCTTTACACCGTCACCACTCCTATTAATTTTTGAAATTTTTCGTCGGTCTCGAAGCTGAGACGGATGACACTGCATGTTTCGGTAAGATTTTAAGTAGATATGTGCATCTTAAATCTCGGGCAACGCCAGGTATGAGTGCTAATCATAAATAATTCATAAAATCTGAACCCGATTGAAACGTAAATCAGTTGAAAACAATTTTATATGCTGAACAAAAGTGATGAACTGGATATAAATTATCTGACATGCTTATTTTTGCACAAAATTACTTTGTTTTTCATAAAGTATTATCGGGTTTTGTAAAATTATTTTTTCATTATGTTATTTGATTTTGTTACAAAATTCTGTATCTCACAAAATGATCGCTCCAACAAAATTAGATTATGTGAAAAATCAAACATGACCAGACAAAACATCGGAAGATTAAAAGCTTTGCTGTAGCATAGAGTAAGAACCATTCAAAACTCCATTTTGGTGCACTTAACTATTTCATGCATGACCAGCTTCGATAAAAAGTTTCATTGTTTTGGCACTTTCTTGAAGATCTCCGGGATGTCCTGCGAGAAACTCTTTTTTTCCCCGGGTATCTTTTTCCCAGAGCTTATTCAAAAGACTCGAGGCGAATTAACCGTGCCATTCGTTTATGCGAAATCAGAGTGACCCCCGCTGTGTTAGTGAAGGTGCCATGGCAACCGTTTTCATTGTGGACGGGGATTTTGTGAAAATGTGAGAAACGGACGGGAAATCGTTACCGGTAGAATCGTTACCGAACTGTCGTAGGGAGACAAGCATTCGTAACCGTGTGGCCAGACAGGATCTGACGTCTGAACCAACCAAAACGGTGCTCAGGGCCTAGCGTTAATTCGGTAACCCCCCGGCCTGATCAAGTCAAACAGGGGTCCAGTGACTGGACATACCAAACACCTGCAAAACATCAACACATAACAAATTTGGTCAGGATCAGTGGTCGGAAGTAGCGAAACTACAGTAGTCACTACTTTTTCTCGTTGTTTATAGTGTAACGCGCTACTTTTAAAAATAAGTAGTGTAGCGAGTAGCTGGATACAATAAATCACTCGTTTGTCTCGAGTTTGGATGCTACTTTTAACGTTACTTCAGTAAACAAACAAGGTGCCATTCTATATATCATGTGATTACCCTTTCTTTATTTGTACGAAATTGAGTGTTCTGCGCAACGATGTACGATTTGCAAAGTGCCAAGCTCTTTGGAACAAATCAAAAATGTCAGTTGTTTTAGCTGACAAGACATCTTCAGAGCAAAGTGCCCATCTCATAATACCAAAGACGAGATGGAACTTAATGCATTCTGCCGTCGAACGCATATGCCGGTTCCTGAGAGAGAACGAGGAGAAACTACATAAGATTTTCGATTCTGCAGAGTTAGGAAAGCCATTGCCTCATGAAGTTGATTTTTTATGTGAATATATTTAGATGTGTGATTTCCCAAAAGATCCTGCTTATTTGATTGCAATTTTGAGATGCAAATTCTACTAAAAATGAACAAACATGTTTTAAAATAAATAATTTTTACTTTCATTTTATTTTATACTTTTAATAAATAAAATGGATACACGTCAACTTTAATTAAACTTTAAAATTAAAAAACTTTAATTAAACTTTAAAATTAAAAAACTTTAATTAAACTTTAAAATTAAAAAACTTTAATTAAACTTTAAATCTCCTTTCCTCGACAAACAAGAATTACACGACCAAGGTGCTGGCTAGCGCGCGGGAATTGCACTCGGTAGGCCCGGGTTCGATTCCCGCCACTGCCAAAACTGCCGCCGTGTTCACGCGGAGTACGATCATGTTAAACATGTGGGTCCGTAAGTCCTTCCGAGAGGATGGTGGTAGGGGAAGGAGGTTACGGTCCTTGTGGATGTCTCCCCCACTGGGTTCTGTTATAAATTGGGTGGCACTTCCTGGCCGTCCAAATAGTTACCTTACACCTTTCTGGTACTTCCCGGTCGTCCAAATAGTTACTCAAGTCTTCTGGATGAGTCGGACGGCCTGGGGTTTCCACACCTTTCTGGTAGGTCGGATGGTCTGGGTCTCAAAAATCAACAGCGGCCAAAGCGCTTTCGGGCATCACAATGGCGAACGCCATGCTTTGGCCGTTGTTGTTGTTGTTGAAACCCAGACCGTCCGACCTACCAGAAAGGTGTAAGGTAACATGCTTTGGCCGTGTAATTTTTGTGCGTCGAGGAAAGGAGATTTTATTAAAGGACCTTAAAACCCATTTATGGTTGTCTTTGATTTTAGAGTTTATACTTTTATTTTATTTTACTATTTTCAGAATAAGTATGTTAAATTACTACAGTATACTCATATCCTCAACTTTTTGTGTAAATTGAAGCTGTGGCAAAATACGTCTTATAAAAGTAGTTATGTAGTAAGTACATTTTAAAAGTAGTTTGTAGTCACTACTTCTTAAAAAAGTAGTTGTAGTTAACTGCATTTGTCATAATGTAATTGTAGTTGTAGATCACTACAATAATAAAATAGTTTTTCCAACCACTGGTCAGGATCATAGCCTCGAAAGCCTTTTGCTGTATGTAGAAAACGCCCAAGCTTTTTATTAAGACTTTAAAAGATGCGTAATATTTAAATTATTAACATGTTTTATAATTTAAAATAAAAACTAATATTACCAATTTTAAATTAAAATAATATTTCTGTTTACATTTTTATCACATATAAAATTTAGGGGGATTCTTAAAATTTGGAGCCCAGGGCTGCGGCCCCGAAGGCCCTGGGTACGCCCATACCGTCACTGCTTATCAAACACATTTGGGGGCTCAGGTCCTGAAGGCCATTTTGTAGAAACTTCTAAAGTTTTACTTCAAAATAGTATATAATGTTTAAAATTATTAATATATTTTATGATTTAAAATTACTAGTAATATTACCAGTTTTAAATTACTTAAAAAATGACTGCTTCAATTTATTTTTTATTTATTTATTTTACTACATACAATATGACTTTCGTGCGCTAATCAGACCCTTATTGCAAATTTAAAATTATCTCGTTTCTTATTATATCTCACGTTCCTTAAACACACACACACACATAAAAGAAATAGTTACTTTTTTCAGAGGAGCAATTCGAGGGTGTGTATGTGTCTGAAAAAGTTCATTTTCATTATTTAGAACATTTCATAAAAATTCGATACTTTCTGATTAACCTTCCTCACCCTATAAGGTGATGACGGGGGAAATGTTGGAATGGAACTAAAAATTAGAATTCGAGATTTCGATGGATTTATACGTTTTGTGCACTCTACAACACGAATGAACGATTTTTAGCATAATCCAAGACTTTTCTTCCTTCAGCTTAAAAGCTGTCCGATCCAGTTTCATAAAATTGGGCAGAGTTAAGTTATTTTTGGTGCTGATTAGATTTGGGTAGAACTGAGGAAAAATAGAATCGGTTCGCAAAAATCGAAAAACTTTAAATAAAATAATATAGATGCGTCAATATATTGATTGAATGTTTTTATTTTTGTGTCATTTTTTTATAACAAAACGAATCAATCATATTTGTAACCCTTTCTCGAGATATGTTAGTCTTTTGGTGCCTTTTAAAAAAGAACAAGTCATCCAATAAGAAATAAATTATTATAAAACTGCAGATTCAATGTCATTTAAGATGGTTGTTTTATATGTTATTTTGCATGGCCAAAATCGAATTAAGAGAGAAAATGAATTCGACTTCGTATAGTCACGTCAGATTTCCTTCGCCACAGACTATAGGAGTATTCGGAGGTGCCAGTGTTAGATACCTTTCATTTAGATCTACTTATTCGAAGATGTGTAAAAATGTGTGTGCGTGCATATACTGCAGCAAAGCTTTTAATCTTCAGATGTGTTTGTTTGCCCATGTTTGATTTTTCGCAGTCTAACTTTGGAGGTAACAAAATGAATCGCAGATGTGTGCAAAGGTTAAACAGAGATGGTGATGACGGAGCCTTAGAAGATGAAGGTAGTGTCTATACTTACTCGCAGTTATATAGTATGGAGTCCCTTATTTTAACTGCGAAGCACGTGGCTCCGTTGAGGCAGTACCACTTTGCATAGGCCTCGGGGCAGGCGTACGTCTGGAAAGTGACGTTGGGGCGCATTGTGGCCGACGTAGGACGGGGTTTGGGTGTGGAACGCGACGAGCATGACTCTGGAAAGAAGAAAAAACAAGATGAGCGCCTCATTGAAAAGCACATAATAACAACGTCAATCAACACATCATTGTCTTGTGTTATCTTATTTTAGCAAGTACATACACTCCTATAAATTTGTATAATTCATTTTATTTCTACTTTTGTACTTTCGAGCCTTTTCTTACACATGGCAACAGATCATTTTTTCCACACTCTAATATCTTACTCATTTCTACTAATACATTTAATAAACACATATAATTTATACAGAATGTGAACTTGACAGTAAAAGATTCACAATGTATATGGCTGATTCAATAAATAATCAATCAAATCGTAAACAGAAAATTGTTTCGGAACCCCACGACCTTCTTCTTCAGTGAGAGAAGCCAGCTCCAAGCCACGTCTTAACAAGAATGCTGTGGGATTCCTCTAGTATAGTGAATGAATTATTTTTACAAGGATATTTTCAATATTTCAATTTTGTTTCTCGTTTTTCTTCTCTTTTATCACAGCGAGTAGCAAGCGATAACATTTTTACCAGCACGTGGTTAAGTGAGGACGAAACGATATACATGAGATATCTGATGCATAAGATAATATCAGATAATAATGGGACTCGTTTTCCGTATTTTAAGATTTTTCAATGTTGAATACGAAATTTGTATAACTGAGCATTTTATTTTAAAAATGTCTAACAAAGCTCACTTCATTGCGTAAAAGGTACGTTGCTGCAATCCAGTCAAAATATTTATTCGAAACAACAAAATGCTAAATTTATTTTAATTGAAAATGTTATTTTACATTGGAACCTAATCCTCCTTGTGTTTCCTCTTATAGCCATACACGCAGAGAAGCACACGGTACAATTTTATACATGAGAATCAATCTATGTATTGGTATTTATACACACACACACACATACATAAAGATTCTTTTAATTTCAATATTAATAAAATATTACCTTTTAATTCCAAGTAGAAATAGTTTATAGATATAATCTATCTATTTCTTCAGAAACAAACATTTTTGTGTTTGCTTCTACAAAAAACTTGGACATGATTAGATTTTTGTAGAGGTGAACAATACATGATTTAGGCTTAGAGCCTCGTCCACGTGTATAGCGTTAGTGCTTGATTTCATTTGTTATTCTTTTTTCGATTCCATACTTTTGTATTTTGATACTTTTCATTGACTTGTTGCTTCGATATTTATTTATTTATTTATTTTATTTATTTTTTTTTTCCATTAGTTTGAGGAATTGTTGATTTTTACTTTTGTTTTGTAAGCCTGTTAGATAGTTGAATTTTTGTGTTACAGCTTCTCACTTTTCTTTCATTGGATCTTCAAACCCTTTTTCTCTTATATATATATATATATATATATATATATATATATAACTCGATTCAATTGTTTAGAAATATTATACTTAATCAACTTTTTAGAATTTATAGATTATCAGATAAAAAATTTCATGCTTTGCACATAAATAACCTCCTACTTACCAGTAAATTATATGAATATCCACCGTATTTAGTAAATGGTATAGTTAATAAATTTCGATTATATATATAGCCTAAAATTCTTAATATTCTCGCCTTGGTATCTTATTTTAGCCTTACTTCTGCAATCTCTTGTTTTTACTTTACAATATATATTCATCTTTCTATTTTGTAGCTTTTACTGTAGAATATCACATGTTACTGCTATTGCGTAGTACGGTTTTTAACACTTTACAACAAAATTGAAAATTGTTTATGACTTTGTTCATTCTGTCGGTCTGTCTGTAAGAACGTCTGTAGCACGATAACAGCCGTAAAAATGACTTAATCAAAATGAAATTTTAGTATGTTGTTCAGACGGTCTGTAGAACCTATGGGAATATAAATGAATATTATCACCCAATTAGTTTTGGATTGAACTCGGGTTGAAAAAATGAAATACATTGAACCCTATGGGACCTAATTCTTCACACATATTTTAAGCAGATTCAAAATTCACAAATTGGTTCGAAAATTTTAGGTAATATTCAAATTATTCCATAAAAAATATAAAAAAAATTTCAGCAAAATATATTCAGTAGTTTTTTAAATAAAAATTAATATAATAATTACACCTCTTATATGCAGCGATCACGTGACCATGATATGAAAAGATCACGTGACCCACTTCAAAATAAAATATGGCATCCATCTTGTCTCAAAATCGTGATTTTTAAAGTTCTTTTTAATTCATATTGAGTGTTGTATTCGTCCTAAAACCGCTTTATTTTTGCTTATATTCTGTGCATCTACATACTGAAACAACGCAATGACAATATATTTGAGTTTAAATGATCATTCAAATTTGATTATTTCTACAACGAAGCCTATTTTTCACTTATGTAAAATTTAAATAGCAGCACATGTAGGATGAGTTGTATAAGAATTTCTGTATTTGTTTAACGCAAAAGTATTTAGCTCATGGAGTCTGCAAAGCTGATATGAATGAAATATTCATTGATTTTACAGAGAGAAGGACGATTTTTTTCGATGAAGTTTTAAGCATAGAGTTAAATTACTTGTACCTCCATGGTCTTAAGTTTTTAAATAAAATAAATTATTTTGGTACTGTGATGAATGAAATGAATGGGAAAATGTTATGAATGAAATGCTGCTTTTATAGAGAGAGCCAGGCGTGTTATTTTTTCCTATGACGTCATTTGAATGAATTTCAGTTGTTTTCGATGAAGTTTTCAAATATAATAAATTATTGTAGTATTATGATAATTTTAAAAATATTACCGAGGAATGTATCGCATTTTAGAGATGTTTAAACCAGACAATTTATATTTCAATGCCGTCATTTGAATGAAGGTCATTTTTTTCGATGAAGGTTTAAGTTTTCAAATATAATAAATTAATGTAGTATTGTGATAAGTTTAAAAATATCACTTAGGAATGTATTGCATTTTAGAGATGTTTAAATAAAATTGCATTGAAGTTGGAAAGTGTTTCATAATCAATGCTTTATGCATGATTGATCTTTCTTGTTATTACTCACTTTGACAACGGTAAATCACTTCTTTACTCTTCAGCGTATGGCAACATTGGTCTCGTCTTTTTTTGCTTGTCACGGTTGCACGTTGGGGTGCATTTTAAGGTATTTATGTTTCCTTTCTATTTTTTCAATCTTTATGCTTGTCGTCCTATTAACACATGTTTATAGATAAAATCTATTTTAATATTTATATAAATATATATATATATATATATATATATATATATATATATATATATATATATATATATATATATATATATATATATATGTATATATATATGTATATATATATATATGTATGTATATATATATACATATGTATATATATATATGTATATATATATATATATGTATATATATATATATATGTATATATATATATATATGTATATATATATATATATATATATATATATATATATGTGTGTGTGTGTATATATATAGATATGCATATATATATATATATATATATATATTGATTCTTTCAAACGTCTAAAATAATTTCCGACTTCACGAAGTTTTTCAATTTTTATCATCTATATTTTATTATTATTTCCTATACCTGAGCTAGACACCCCGCATTTATTTATTTTCAAAATTAAGATTTGATAAACCTTTGCATGAATAGGATATTTCCCCCCTGTCAATGACGATAAGGTTACAGTAGGGGGTGGGGGACACACCGCCTTGTCTACGCCTCAGGAAAGTAAACAAGAAATGAAAAAAAAATAGGTAGAAAGCCCACACACTTCGTTCACTTCAACAAAATGAAAGAAAAAAAAAACAAAGGAACAAAACAACGAAGCAAAAAAAAGATAAAAGAAATGTTGAGCGGTCACCCGCTAGCGATCTCGAAAATGAAGCGATCACCGCATCCCGACGATTACAGGGCGCGCGGCCTTTTTCCTTTTCTGCAAACGAGACAGGAGAGGTCTCTCTTACCTTTTCTTCGAGAAGGAAGAAAAAAAGGCTGTCGGTGGACCACCTAGGTCCGACGGCCCACCCCCAGAGAGAAACGGAGAGTAGTCAGTTCTCGGATCTGTGATATGGAGGAAGAATTTTTTTTTAAAAGCGCTTCGCTTGTGGGAAATAAATAATTTTCTTTCGGAATGAGATCCGTTTCCAAAAATAAACCTGGGAACATAATGAGCTTAACCTCGATGTTTTTTATTAATCGGAAATGGATTTAAAAAATCATGTGTTGTAAATATTTTACATTTTAATGTATTTATTCATTTGCAGGTACTTTCGAAAATCATGTGTTGTCAATAGTTTGCATTTTATTGCATTTTATTATATTTTAACCTGTATATTTCGTATTGTATTTTATCTTGCGCGCTGTTACTGGGATTTTGTCCTGTAGCTTGCATTCTTTAAAATAAATAAATAAAAATGAAAAAGCTTTCTAAATCCATGCAATTTCGTAAGTAGATGATGGTTGGGCGTTCTAACTTGAAATGAAAAATTTTAAAAAATGCAGAACCTTTTTAAATTTTCTAACAAAGTAAAATAAAATTTATGAAAATTTTATATGTTTGGTTTTTTTTTCTCGTTCATTACGGACTTTTTAAATATATAAGTATATTTTGAATCTTAGAAATGTATATTTCAATAATATGAAATGAATACAGACTTCTTAAAATAAGTATGCTTTAAAATTTAAAGTATAAATATAGCTAGTTCCTCTGGGATACCAAATAGTGCTCTATGCAGGAAAAAGGTCACTGCAACCGCGTTTTAGTATTAAAATTGTATCTATTAACGCAAATTAGCCAAAGTATCCAATGTGTCGGTTTAAGAGACTTGAAAATATATTTCTGTTTTAAAACTTTTATGCAAATTTTTAGATGAAAACTTGGTAAACGAAAGTTCATAGAATATATTCATAATTTATTTTTTAACAGATTACTTAAAGTAGACCTAGTAGACAAAAGTAGACAAAGTAGCGTCGCCATAAAAGAAATTAGGGGGGGGGGGGGATAAATTAAATATATTGTTCCCCATTTCTCCAAATGGGTTCTGCCCCCCCCCCCCCCCCAACCTTGGCGACCAACGCCACTGTCTAAACAATCTGGGATATAGATGTTTGAGAAAGTCTAGTAGAAGCAGACTTTTTGTCCAATCAAATTTGCAGTTAAGCAAGTTAATATTCCATTCCTCCAAGCCAATCCCAGTGCCCCGAGCAGTCGTTGTCATGTTTTCACGCGTGACGGCGAGGGAAATGTGAAACCGGTGTTCAAAAGGGTAAGGGACACTTAAATGTGCCATTAACTGGCTTTTGTTTTGGATCGAAATACTTCGGCTTGATTGAAGTGAAGAAAGGAGAGTTACCCCTGAGAACGTTCCCAAGAATTTCTCATCCCGTAGACCATAATCTAACGCGAAATGCACCATTTTTTCAGAAAAAGTTAATCAAGAATCCTGAAAGGCACGTTAATTATCTTTAGCCGCTTGTATTATTAGATTTTTTTTCTCTGCGTTCTCCGTTTTTCTGCTGTCTTGAGACCACCTATGATGCTGTGTTTACATAATAATGGGTCGTTCACATGTAATTTGCCGAAGCGGCCGTTCAAAGATCTCGGTGAACCAGAAAAGTTTTTAATAACAATAAAAACACGGCTCTGATTTTGTTGTGCCACTTAATTCGCATTGGATTGTGTGGGATGAACATTCCGATGTGTTTATCGCAAATGTGATACCTGCGGAGTATAGCCGTCATTAAAATGCTTCGAATATGAGGGCGAAAAGAATGAGTTCATGAAAGCACTCACATCTTTAGTAACGATTAAAAAACTGTAGTGCCATGCTTTTTCTTCTTAAGGTGTAAGGCACCTGTTTGGACGGCCGGGAAGTGCCACCCAATTTAGACCGGCATCCACAGGGACCGTATCCAGCTCCTTCCCATACCACCAGTCTCTCGGAAGAACTTATTTAATATGTCCGTACTCCGCGCGAACACGGGGACAGTTTGGGCAGAGCCGAGAATCGAACTCGGGTCGTCTGAGCGCAAACCCCGCGCGCTAACCACTGGGCTGTGCCACGCTGAAGAATTTTGCGCTTTTGGTGCGTTTGAAATGAAAATGAATCATTCAGAAACTCGCTAATGGAAGTGGGTGTAGCTAACCGTCATGCCAACGATTGCTCTTGGTAAAAAATTAAATTTTTGGTATTTACAAAATGAGACGAAAGTAATTATTTTAAATGAAAACCCCCGAGCATGGTAGGCACTCCCGCAAGCTCGACACATTTGCCTGAAACGAAATGCATTCCCAGCCGAAACACTCTAAGAAAATAAATCTTTCAGAAACTATTAAACTAGGTACTGTAGGCTGCTTTGAACGAAGTTATTTTAATTTTATATTCCTTTAGTCGTTTGAGAAGTACGTACTATATCATCTAAGAATCCTGTGTGTTGGACACTATTAACTTGGGACATTGGACACTGGATGATTGGCATTTAATGCGAGAACAGTATAGAGTCTAACGGAAGTCGGACATTTAGGTGTTCATCTTTTGTGAGGGCCTAATTAACGCACGGGCCTCCGGGGCCCCTAAATTTTGTATCTGATTAAAAATTTAAGCAGAAATAACTTTTAAATTAATTTAAAGCTGGTAATATTAGTTTTTATTTTAAATTATAAAATAGGTTAATAATTTTAAATATTATACTTCCTTTATAGAGAGTCTTAATATATTACTCTGAAGTAAAAGTTTTCTGCATGAACAAAAGAGCCTTTGGAGCTGTGATCCCAAACCCCTGTCACTTTGTTATATGTTGATGTTTTGCATGTGTTTGGTATGCGTAAAGGGAGCCCCGAATTAACACCAGGCTCTGGGAAAACCCAGAAAAACAACCTTCTCACATGATAAGGTATACAGTGTATAAGAATACCTTCACTTTCTGATCATTATTTCTCAAATGATAAGGTATACAGTATATAAGAATACCTTCACTTTCTGATCATTGTTTACTATGACTTAAAAGTTTAAAATAATACTTTAAAATCAAAGACAATTAAAAAATAGACTTAGACTTCGCCACTGATGAAGGGTATAATACTGCCCGAAAGCGCTATGGCCGTGTGATTTTGTACGTTGTAAAAAGGAGATTTTAATAAAAAACTTTTAAGTTCATTTTTTGGTTGTCTTGATTTTAAAGTATTAATTTGTTGAAGCATTTCCATGCTGTTTTATTTATATAGTTTAAAATAAGTTTAGAGACTTTTATTAATTGAACAACACAGAAGTTTCTTAAATCTTTTGAGTCTTTTCTTAACCTTCTCTTGACGGTGACAAAATTGTCAAAGTCAGACTCTAGCATGCTTTTGTAGTTGAGGGTGAGGGCACTTTCACTGCAGAGGAAGCAACTTGCGAGCATATTTATGTTTTTTTATTTAATTAAGTGTCTTTTGCATTTATGTTTCTCTAAGTTAATTATTGTGGAACAAACATAAAGATTTAGAAAGTGAGCTTCATAATTGTACTAGACATAGAAGCAAATTGTGGTCAATTCTATAACTTGGATGCACACTTTGGAACCAAGTTTCGGTATTTAGTACACCTTGCAATATTCTTTAAAAACTTTTCTTTATGTACATTTTTCTGTATGAATGGCCTCAAAACTTTAAAGTCCTCTATTTTCTTTGTCATTTGCAGTACGTTTAATCCATCCTAACATAAACGTATGGTATAATAATGAAACGAATTCTGTATAGCGTTTATCTCATAATACTCACTGAAAAGGCAAACGTTTTTAAATAACTATTTGATTCTCCGCATATTTTGTGCAGATAAAAGATGTTAAAGTACTTACTTGCGAACCTTCTTGAACAAATCTTATCCTAGCTGTCAATAATCTATTGGCACGGTCCTAACTATTCAACTATAATTTCGGTTAAACTCTTCTTCTATTTCCCCCAGTTTTTAATTTGGAAATTTGAGAACCGGATAGATTGTTCTTGAACACTTCATTTTTGCGTCAAAAGATCTTCATATGTACTTTTATTTTTAAATGAAAACGTGACTGTGTGCACAAATTATATATAAATAGATCACAATGCTGCTTAAATATAATGTCAAAAATGTTCAATTATTTCTAAAATGCATGATATGGTTTACTTTATCATGGGTTTTCTTCTGTCTCTATATTATTAAAAAATATCCATCTGTTTTGGACGGATGTTTTTTCATATTTATAATGATTTGTCTATGACACGCTATTTATCCCAGTGATGGCTTGATCAGGAACAGTCTTGTGTTATTTTTCTATTTTCACTTTTGTTTCTTTTTGAGGCCATTTATTTCTAACTTTATTGTTCTACTTTTCACGTCCATTTTATTTTTTTACTTTTTTATATCATTTCTTCTTCCTTTTACCAGGCCGTACCACCAGTGCCATTTAAACAGTTGACTGCAAGTACTTTAGTTCAACTACAAAGATTAGAATATGTGTTCAATATTTTTTTGAAATTATTAAATACAACTTACAAAAGTAAAAAACAAAGACAAAAAAAAATTAAAAAAGTCTGAAAAGTAACAAACGAAAACAAACACTCCAAAATATAAAAAATACTGGTCAGAAGAAATTTCTATACCAGATCGATTACCTATTCTTGTATAAAGGATGTTTTTGTTTGTTGATTAACATTAGAACGATGAGACACAATTAAATTTGGACACAAAAATATTGATTTCATAATTCCAATGGTGAGCCGGGTTTAATAAACAGCAAACTTGCCAAATATTCGTATACGGGATATTTTCTGAGTTAATATTAAATTCATACTGCTGAATCAGAAGCTATAATTTTGGAATAAGCTTTTAAATGTTCCATATATGTGAGCACGCTACTACCACCATTAGTTCAATGATTCTTGTATGCATTCAATCATTTTGTGAAAGATAAATTAAAACGTTTACAAAGATACATTATTTCATTTTCTCCAAATCCAAAATTAATTAATTTCAGATGGTTATTCACTTGGTTCAAGAATTTGCCACTCTTTTTATAATGAAGTTAAAATTCTTTTAGTAAGAAATTTATTAATTTTAAAGATGACTATTAATATATATTTTTAGCAGCGATAGATATTATTTCTTTATGCCTTTCATTATGCAATTGTTTCATAATATTAAGCGTAAATTTCATTATTTTATTTTACGACATTTAGAAAAATGTTCCGTCTCTGCAGAAAAGCACCGATGCGTTCCGGCCCGAATACACCGCTAGTTACGCTCAATGTAAAGCGTAATAAAGAATGTCACTTAAAACACCTTATAAATATACAAGTACCTCCAATTTATCAAATGACATCTTATTGTGTTATCAAAACATTTTCGGATTGCGTCAATAAAAAAGAAAATGCATATTTTCAACTATGCTTGAAACTTTATTAAGCAGATTGGAATGCGAAATAAAATGCATAAAAATTTTAGCAATTTAGCAACTGGCACTTGCTTGACATTTTTGGAAACGATTCATATTGCAAAAATAACTATATGAGCTTCACAACTTCTTATATGTTTGTGGGAAAGTTAACTCTGAAAAAATATATATATCCATCGGTATCCATATTAAAATAGGATTTCCTGTTAAATATTTCGCAATTTTTATTCAAAAACAAATAGATAACATTCCAAATAGTTTTGTTCTACGTTTACATTTATTGAAAGTGGATCGACTACTGTTAAATCCGATTTTACATGGCATAATTTTTCTCCGTGGGAGGTGCAAAATATAGCATTAAATATTGCTAATTATTAAAAATCGGTAAATGAAGATAGTAATTAATTGTAATTAATAGCATTTTACGTATAACTTGATGTTAATAATTTACAATTATTACTTTTCTTATATACATAATATATAAGGAAAGTATTGTGAAGGGGTCGAAAATTCGAATTCGAGTTTTCGACGGGAGAGCACGTTTCAAGCATCCCTGATCACGAATCGAACATTTTTGAGGTGATGTCTGTGTGTGTGAAAGTATGTGTGTGTGTGTCAGTGAATCGGTGGAGACGATATCTCACGAACGAATGGAGCGATTCGAATGAAATTGGGTGCAAAAATCACAAACCATGAATATTGGAAGCTTATTATTTTAAAACACAATCGAATGTTCAGAACCTCCCTCAATTTTCGAGTGAAATTTTGAAAAAATCATCCAAAAATCAAAACATTTAATAAAGTTATTCAAATAGGCATTTCTTATGTCATGTTCCCTTAGAAAACGATTGACATAAACTTTAGAACGCTAACATGAACCGTTCTCGAGATATTGCACGTTTTTCAAATAAATTTATCAAAAAAATCCCATAAAAAAATATTAACTATTGAGAAACATATTTACTTTTCGTATGTAATATCATACGATGAATTGGGTGACATCATTCTCATGGATGTAACTTTTTTCATTCACGAGCAAAGATACTTTGAGTAATACTTTTGTATTTGAACTCCAATAGTCATTTTAATTATAATCCAATAGTCCAATAGTCAATCTGCTGTAAGAATAACTTATTTCTCCGTCCATAACGCTTGGCGAAATTTCGGCTATGAATTTAGCGGAATGTCGCCAACTTGGCGACATTTTTAAATCTTGCTAAATTAACGAAAATGTCGCCAAATGGATAAAAATGACGCTAAATCAATTGAAATGATGACTAATTGAAGAAAATTCAATATCTTAGAAAGAATATAAGTATCCACTATAGGAATTACCTATTTTCTTTTACTGTAAAAGTAGTAAATTCATAGCATTATATAAGGAAAGTCATGTGTTGCCCACATCAGATTTTTAATGATCATGAAAACGATCTTAAATACGAAGCAAGTTCAAGATAAAAAAAAAAATGAACGCATAAGAGAACCTGGTCAAAATGTACCTCAGAAATTTCACCAAAACTGAAACTAAATTAAAAGAAAGTGATAAAATGTGTGCTTTAGGAGGAACAGTGACGTATGTACAAGAGTTGTTAAATGGCATTCTGCAGACGGAATGGTTGCGCGTGGAAAAAACGGAGCTCGAGAATAATTTTTGTTTAAAACAGGCGTTTCTGAAATAAGGGAGTGTTGCTTGTATTGTATTATCTATGACCCCCCCCCCCCTTTTTTTTTTATTTAGAAATATAAAAGGACGATAATTGTTACCACCGAGTTGTCACAATAAAAATGCAAGAGGAAGTGGCGTTTCCAACTCTTCCATAAACGCCTGGCCACTGAATAAAAATATATTTTCCTAAAAGTTCCTCACCTCAAGAAAGTAATAAGCCTAAAATTAAATTAAAAATATAAGAGCCGATGCTATTTCGAAAATTATTGTATGCCAGTGAGCCCGTTAACGAAACTCATGGGAGCCAAAACTGATATCGTAACTTTGACATAAAGCACAAATACAACCGTACTGAAAATTGTGCCTTTGCGATTGACCCTTCCAAACTTTAGAATAAATCGCTATACATGGACTCGATTAGTTCTTCAAAATATATTTCAGAACTAGCATTAAGTGGTTATAAATTACGAATAAATAGCCCAGTAAAAATAAGATGGGTTTTTAAAGGCTGAAAACAAAAATGGATGGAAGGATTTTCCCAGGACCCAACAAGACAAAGAGCACCCTTTTGGCAAAAAGCAACTTCATCATTTATTCTTGAAGATTCAGAGAAACGAACTGGAATATAAGACCACACCAGCACTTCCCTTTACCTTTGTCCTGTGGGACACTCCAATATAATTGCCAGAACCGCCCGCGGAATTCGATTCGCTAGTTTGTTGCCAAACATCGTGGTGCTGGAAGCCCTGCATTCCCTGGCACTCCCTCAAGCTTTTGTGCGAGTGAATTTAGCCTCATAAATTTGAGAGAAGGATCATTAAGAAGTGCCCGAATGACACTTGTCTCGGGCGGTCTGGCACATGTCCCTCGCACCACCTTTGGGGTCCCCAGTGGAATCGGCTCTATAATGGAGACGTCAGAAAAAGTGACCCCCTACGCCATAGGTAAAAGTTCGTCGGTGAACTTCAGAAGGTCCTTTTTCTAATGGCAGGAGGTACGGGGAGTGTGACGGATGAAAACTTGTTTGCGGAGATGTCAGAGCAACGGCTGACATTCGCACTGTTGTACTCCTTTGGCGCATTTTCGACTTCTTTCACTTCAACCCGGAGAAAGATGGAGCGGAGGGGATAATCCTCCACTGAACAGAAAAGATGGATTTTCCTTTCCAATGAGCCCTTTTGTTGGTGTGATTTAAAGGCAACTTATTATACACACTTCTCAAAGCGTATCACAAGCGGATCCTCTCAGCATGTACGCTGAAAGTAAGATTTGGAATGACTGGCTGTCATGTGTCATTTAGGAGATGACGTGAAAGATTACACAGTAATGTGTGGATTAAAATCATTTGTTAACCGTTCTGAGTGCAATTTCGTTTTTGCTCATATTCGCTGCTTATTGCAATTTTATTCCGCATTTTGTAAATGGCTTTCCTTAAGATCAAGTCATCCCAAGCCATATTGTTAAGTCACATTATAGTGTGATGTCAAGAACACGTAATTATGTGACATCACAAAAATACTTCTGAAACGGACATTGTGACTTCACTGTGACGTGGATTTTATATTTATTTCGGAACCGTAACGTGATTGCAATGTCATAATGTCGTGTCACATGGTCAGATGGAGCATTCCATTATTTGATGTATTTGCATAGCATGGTGGTGTGTGGCGAGTTACAATCACATCCCCGTGTGGCGTCACAAAAATACCCCAAACGGACTTTATGGTTTCACTGTGACGAGATTGTGATATTGCGGCAACATTACGTAATGTGACGTAGATGTTACGTCTCTGCAACTATGAAATACAGTATGTATAACAGTTAATGCAACTTTCGCTGCAACTACGAAATTGTATCTAAGAGTCAGTCAGTTAACTTGACTCTTGGGGTCGCATGAGTGAATAAACGAATCGAAAACTGCAGTATTGGCTAAATTAAGCTATAAATAAATCACAGCTTCTTAGTCCAAATATTAATATCATGTTTTGATTTCGTAATTTATATTAATAAGTTAAGCTAAATAGGCTTACTCATGCATGAACATCTCAATAAAATGGAATCCTTATATGCTATTAGATAACATGGATCAACTAAATCTTTCTTTATTATCGCTCTTAAAATTTTAAAATTAGAATTATATCTATATAAAAAAAAGAAAAAAATGCTACCTAACTGTTATTATCTATTCAATAAATGCCTAATTTACTTATTTCTCATTAGACTCAGCAATTTGTTATTGCGAAAGAAATGCAGTAATGCATATCATTTTCAATAGATGTTGTGGAACCTGAAACATTCGTCCAACTTTGAGAGGTGCCCTTTAATTAGACTGGTAAATCCCGTTCTTAGCAAATGCATCCAACTGGGGGTCTCAAGTTGGTACATTTCCCTGTATTTTCTTTAAGGCGCGAAACACGATACGTATACTGTGTTTTGTCAATTACGATGGCGATAAAGTCGCCAATCCTGACAAGGAGTATCCGACATCCGTGGGGTCGGGCAGAATGGCCATCATTGAGAGTGCCACAAGGAGGTACGCGGAGGAATGCGAGCGGCATTCCTCACACACGCTCCACAAAGTGATGACGGACTACCCACTTACACTCTCCAACTTACCTGTCCCCCTTTCGAGGTGGAGGCCCCCGTTGGAAAGCGTGCCGAAAGCAAGAAGGTCGCACGAACCGATTATCTGTCAACTCAGACCGGAGGCCCAAGAAATGGAGGGGAGAGCTTCTCAAAACACTGGCAGCCAGACCGCTTTATTACGGAGGCGAAACCTTTTCAGAGTGCGTGAAAAGAAGGCTCCGAAAGTCCCCATTCAAATTGCCGCCAAAGGATTGAAAGGAATGCAGCCTGATTTTGTCACTGTCAAAGAAGCCCCGGAAAGTTTTTATTGGGATATTGCAAAAGAGGCGGGCGGCTCGATATGGAAGAGGAGGAGTATCCCCATATCCAAAGAAACTTGAAAAATATGCAATTATATTTTTGGTATTTTTAAGACATGAACGGCGACCTTGTTTGAGTGCGAAATTCTGCAGTAGCCGAAAGCCGGGCTTTGAGTGGACTCGCGGATATGAAGTATGCGAAGCGTGAAAAGATTTCAAATTAAAGCTTAATTTAACGATTCGAGACGCCATTAGACGTCTAAATGATTCGTTTCGATATTTGAGAAAGAGCCCTCAGAATTTCAATATTTAATAAGACCCATTAGAGTACAGGAAAACAATGAAATTCCAGTGTCCCATTTACATCGTAAAAACGTATTTGATAGACATCGGTTTCAATGCATCCACGTGCGTACGCTTTAAAAAGGGGCCTTTCACAATGTTACAGTTCGTTTTAATGATTGCAATTGGGATTCTGTGTGTGCCAAGTTCCATCTTCCTATTGGAGTGTTCGAGTCGGAGGGATCCTAAAATTCAGACGAATGCTGATCTCGCTTCGCCTGTCCTTAATAAAAACTACTTTGGAGAGTGATTAAACATCAAGTGGAATACTGCACTCGAAGGAACGAAAACCCATTTCTAAATAGAAGTAGTTGAAGTTTAAAATGAGATCGGAACAAAACAATGCTATTAAAGGGTCAGTTTATTCAAATTTTTAAATGGAGGATACAAGGGAAATACTACTACAATAGATATAAATATCAGTTTGTTTTTTATGAAAGGAAGGGGAGAAAATTTGCATTTTTTTAAACAATTTTTTAACAACCCTCACATGTGTAGATACTAGAGATTTTTTTATTTACTTGGCTTGATTAAAATTCCTGATTTCAAGAAATTATTACATTATAAGTAGCTTCTTTTTGACTTTCCCTACAATACATAGTAATGTATAGGGAAAGTATTGAATTCGTGTCGAAAATCTCAACTCGAGTCCTGTCCTTATTCGACAGATTGGTACATTTCGGGACCTCTGGAACACGAAAAAACTATTTTTAGCGTGACGTCTGTATGTGTGTGTGTATCCTTTCTAACTCAGAAACGAATGGACCCAATTTTATAAAATTTTATTGGTACTTGCGGGTGACTCTGGTACTGATTAGATTTGGGTACGATTCGGGATAAAAGAACCCGCCTTTTTTTGCGAAATGACCCCCGAAAAAATCGTGTATATCTACTTTAGCTAAAAATGTGATGGACCCAAATTAAAAAAATTGGGTAGATAAGTCACTTGTGGGTGACTCTGGTGCTGATTAGATTTGGGTACGATTCAGGAACAAATAACTTGCCTCTTTTGCGAAATGGTCCGCAAAAATTGAAATAAAAGAATTGAATCCAAATCTGAAATAAAAGACTACGTTTGCTCATTAAATGCTTGTTATATACGTAATGTTTGACAATGAAAAGAATGAGACTCACCCATTACTCTAGGACTAGTCGTTTTCGAGATATTTCACGGGTTTTTTTTTTCTCATTTTTGCCACGTCACCTTCGAAGATACGTTGAGTTGCTCGATGAAAACGAGTTAAAAGTGCCCATTCTGTGTCATTTCAAATACTCATCCGCGTTATTTTGTTCAAATACTCATGCTTGTTATTTTGTGCAGTTAGATTCAATTTAATGAATTATCAAAGAAATAAAACGAAAATGAATTTGAGTCTGCGGGGAAAGTCATGTGCTGCCTACATCAGATGGTTTTATTTATACAAGGGAGGATCAAAAAGTTCGGAGACTGTCATGATATCTCCAACCCTGATTGGAGGAGAGGGGAATTATTTTACCGTAGCGTAGAGGCACATGTGACGCGAGGTGTGAAAAGAAGCAGGTTCACATTGCTGGGTTTTTCGAGACAATGCATGTCAGTTAACTGTAGTCGTTCGCGTTCGTCGAAAACGGAAATAACATTTGAAGAATAACGTGCGAATATCAAATTGTACCAGCGTTTGGGGAAAACGCCGGCAGAAACATTCCTGCCGGCGATTTTCCCAAACGCTGGCAGAATTTGATATCCGCACATTGTTCTTCAAACGCCATTTCCATTTTCGACGAACGCGAGCGACTACAGTTCACTGACACGCATTGTCAGGAAAAGCTTCTTCCTTTTCACATCTCGCGTCACATGTGCCTCTACGCCACAGTAAAATAGTTCCCTTCTCCTCCAATCAGGGTTGGAGATATCAGCACAGTCTCCGAACTTTTTGATCCTGCCTTGTATTACTATTTTTGAAAATATCATTAGCGCCGTTATTTTTATGAATATTCAGTGACTTATACCAATTTTCTCAATACGGCTGGAAAGAAAGGGAAATGCGAGGGGTTATCCCCTCCTATTAAGCTAACCGAATAGCGAGTCAATCACGCCAACCTATCTTGGTGGTGTGGAAAACCGCACGGAATGAACCGCGAATGAATGCTGTCTTAATGAGCTCCAAAACACCCCCGCCACTGGCAATTAAGTGGGCGACCATCTGCAACCCAGCTGCGACGTAGTAACAGATGGGGAGGAAGCGGATTTTCTTGAAGGAATTGGCACTGTATGGCAGAATTAAACGCCGAAAACATCTGTTAATTATCATGGACGGTTTAATCCATTATAACTTAATGGGTGGATCAAGATGTAGATAGGATATATAAATTAAGTAACATTTATTTCACCCACTTCCGAGTTCCACTTCGGAGAGTATTTTAACAGCAGCGGTTTAATTATTGCGTAGTTCATAGAAGATGGAAAATGTGGAATCACTTTTCTTTTTCTGTCATGTGTCCTTATTATATTTGAAGCTACCCCCCAGAGTAGAAGTCAAGTACTTGATGTTGATTGGAACGGAACTTTGATAATTAGGAGCATGAGAGAATCACTATTCAGTTCAATCATGTGGCTCGTTTGTACGAGATCTAACTTTTAAGCTCGTTTGTACGGGATCTAACTTTTAAGCTCGTTTGCACGGGATCTAACTTTTAAACGATGACACCCAACTATGCAGTTTGAATACTAAGGTCCTGATTCATAAACAAGTTTTACGGTTAAATCAAATTATAATAAATATATGTTTGTTTTTCATTATTAAAAAAACTAATACTACAGACACATATAAGCCCTTTCACTATGCGATGTATATCTAAGCGTATACCTAGTTTGAAAAAATAAACTGTTTCTGAAATGACACAAAAAGGAAAACATCACTGCCTTTGAGATGTACTTCCAAGTCACACCTCTAAAATTATACGCTCACTTCCAAGAAAATCTATTCTCCTCCTTATGATTGACCCCTCTGCATGTCGGCGAACTCAAAGTGCCACCCTGTTGGGTCAAGGAGTGAAGTATGTCGGCCACCTAGAAAGACGCTCTCCTACAATGCCCCGTATGCCCATCGGATGAGGTCCTTGAACCGCCCGACAGATGGTCAGTTGACAACATTGACTCCGGCATCCATCTTCCTTTGCCACTCAACCATTACACGAACTGGAATCGAGAGCAGGCTTAGTCCACCCGTGACGGGTGGCAGAATGGACCCTATTGGAAGGAAACTGTATGAAAATTGTATGTTCATTTGACTATTAATGAAGTATCAACACGAACGAATTTACCATGTAGTTTAATAATGTCGACTTCAGGACGGGAAAAGGGCTCTGTGCTCAGTTCAAGATCGTTATAATGAATGCTTTCATAAAAATAAAAAAAAACTAGGCTCCACTCAACTTACTCAAAGCATTCCCCCCAAAATTTTGCAACCAAAAAATTTAAAAAATATCTGTATTGTTATTCCAAATGATCTCAATTATAGCATGTTATCCTTCATTCTAAAGAGCTTGAAAAAATGTTTCGATTGATGCCAAGTTTAGCAATGTTTCCACCCCCTACCCCGAGGGAGAACCCAAAAATTGAATCGCGGCTGTATTTCAGCACGATTGAAACTAATAAGTTCTGTAATCAACCCCTCGTATGCATGATTATGTCAAATGTCCTATGCTGCGATGTTAAAAAAAATATATGATTTATAACTTTTAGTTCGAATTTAAAAAAATTATATCTAGTTCTATATTTTCCGTTAACAAAACTGAATATAAAGTTTCGTGAAAATTCATTAATATTTGTGGCGGCTTTTGTGTACACAAGAAATCGACCACAGACAAACGGACATCACTCCAAAAATAATCAAAACGTGTTCAGAAAGTCCTAAAACATATATTGGCACTACAATCTCGATTTCGTTGAAACAATACTACGCATGAGTAAATTAAAATCACTTCCAGAGTTTTAGCAATACGGAATGGCATGGTTTTATGATTTCACATATACCTGAAAAAGGTAATGGTGAAGCTTCCAAATAGGATCAGGGCTGGTAACGGGCGTGTAAAGATATAAAAATTTAACCCGTGCAGACTTCCAAGTCGCACGCATAGGCTTTACCGGCTGTAAATCGAATTGAGTTTGTTGTTCAATTTTGACAGTTTACAGTTGCCTATACTTAATCATTATTATGGTATTTCTTCTTTTTGAGCATTGATATTATACGGAT
Source organism: Amaurobius ferox (assembly GCA_951213105.1). NCBI lineage: Eukaryota > Metazoa > Arthropoda > Arachnida > Araneae > Amaurobiidae > Amaurobius > Amaurobius ferox. Next base: position 6,235,572 of record OX578149.1, on the reverse strand, counting down.
AATGTATTATCAACCCTGAAAATGTTAATTATAGGTTGATATAGAAAATAACTAAAGGGTGATTCCAAACTTTCTGTGCAAACTTTAATGGGGGATGAACACTAAAACAAACCTTTTTCGTTAGTGAATGTCTGTCCACAGACGTCACCCATTGACGCTAGATGGCACGACAACTGGCTATTTTTGCTATCATTGTTCGGAACGCGAACTTCTAACGTATACCATGGAGCATTCATCTAAAGTATCCGTAGTAGTAAAGAAACACCGGTTTGGGGGCAGAAGGAGAAGGCGCAGCAATGGGTGAAAAAGAAACAAGGTCCAGATGTATGCACGGTAGACGGCGTGGGAGAACATACAATCTATGATTTGGTAGCATCGTTTAAAAACATCGGACCCGAAAGGTCGGTTCCAGTCACTTTAAAAGTGGCAGTCTCTTATACGATTTTCAGGTAAGGGTGCCACTGGAACTTCCGGATGTTTCGAATCGAATTGTTCGCAACAAATGCCATTTCTCATAACCTTACGAATAAATTTGTGACTCTAGCATTCAAAAATGTTGGCTTAGTGTTGCCATCAAAGTATTGATTCCACAATCATTTATATACTTCAGCATAATCAATACGGCGATATGATTAGATGGCAGAACAATTGGACATTTGGAATATTTGAAATCTTGTCTCATTAAAAGTCGAGTCTGTAATCGGACGATTCCGGTAGGATCTGTAAAAGGACGAATGGCTCGCAAACTCTCATTGTCAGTTCACTCGAAGAAAGTGTTCGTTCTTCTGTACAATTTTCCAAATAACAATTTTGACGTTTTCCAGTTCTTTGGCATCTAGGTCATCAGGGATACGGTGGAGTGATAGTCAGTCGATGAAATAAACTTCTTTAATGTACATCCACCTTTATGAGAAATGTACATAAAAAGAACGCTCTGAACTTATAAAATCAAATCAGACATGTTTCTGCAAATTAAGTTGATTGTGGGTGGGCACTACATTTCTCCAAAAACTATTATAGCTCCCCATGTTCACCATTTTAAAGGCCATATCATCTAGAATCCTAAACAAAAAACGAGCGAAACGTTTTGTGTTTCATTCTTTGCACTGGCGGTTTTTGAGTCGCAGTGTTTTGGAACAGACGCACTTTCCTTGACAGCCGCCGTTGTTTCCCAAATTTCGCGTTCCCCTGTCTCGTACCGCAAAAACGGCAGCATACAAAAATATGAAATTCGATACATTTGTAGAGAACTCACGCTGACAGAAACCGTTTTTAGATTTAAACCGTAGTTTAAGAAATATTCAATGTCAAACTAAGACTATATGAGCTGCGAGTTTGCGTTCTGAACAGACTAGCAAGCAAGACCACGGAATTTTGCAGGCATGTACCTACATAGTTGAATTTTTGCAAGATGGAGCCCCCCTCCCCTTTTTTTTATATAAATTTCGATTTAGTGTATCAGTTATTCTATTTTTTATACTCTTCGAAAGTGAATTTTTTCTTCTTCATTATTAGCAAGGGCTTAATAAGGATGGTCAGTCAGAGTGATAGTCAGTCGATAAAATAAACTCCTTTAATCTAATCCACCTGTATGAGAAATGTAAATCGAAGTAATAGATCGAACCGATTGGGAGCACGAGGGCGATCCTGTGTGCCGGACGAGTTGAAAGAGCTCGCGAGGCAAACTCATAGATCTACGGGAGAACTCCCGGGGTTGATGAGTGTCAACGACTGTCAACGGGCGTATTACGCCTGCGTAACAGGCGGCCTGAAAGAAATCGCGTAGCGAGCCCATTGAGCGTCCCAAATAAGGGGCAACGCTCTCGACTCGCGAAGCGAGTGAAGGGAGTTAATTAGCGTAGTGAGCATGGTCCCTGTTTCATCCAAAGAAAAGAAAAAGTTGAGGTAGTGCATCTTAATGTGTAAAAATCATGAACAATAAAAATGCTGACAATGTAGAAAATTTTTGCTTTTTAAAAGTGTAGAGTTATAAATAACTTTATTTTACTCATTATCAACATTGCAATGTGAAGATTGATGAGTCAACTTTATTTTACTATAACTTTATTATCAATGAGTGAAATATAACTTTATTTTACTGATTGTCACATTGTAATGTGAAGATTGTGAACAAAATATCCGCACAGTGAACAGACAGTAAACCCACATTCCCGAAGATTATGTCTGAATCCTGTTTTTATTGACCCGTTCCTTTAAGGCTGGATGAATAAAATTCAGACATAAACTTCTGGGTGTTTTAGGGGTTACTTGTGTCCTGACGTAAATGTTATCAGAAATTAAAAAAAAAAAAAATGATTTCTCCTGCATGCAGTCGGTATAGTGACTTACATTTCTGAAATGAGAGCTTAAAAAGCAGGGTCCACACATGGGTGACTTGTTTCCAGGAACATCGTTAGAATGTCGGTATAGCGGAGGATTATGTTTACGACGGCGTCTTTGATGTTCTCCTAGTGTGTCGGAGTAGGAAGCACGTGCCCTTTGTCGGCCATCTCCGTGCGTGCAAGAACATCGGTTTCGAAATTTATTTAGCGTAACATATGCTGCGACAGTCTACCCGTTATCGGAATAAGGGCATTCAGCATGCATAAGTGAAACTATAGTTGAGCCTAACTACAAATGAGCCATAAGTAAGAAGAGGGGAAACAGCAGATGTTGTTCTAATGAGTCGTTTGGGGAGAGGTAAGCAGCGATTTGGGACACGCTTCATAGTTTATGTAGATGACATCAACAATGATTAATGCTCATTGAATGGCTCGATAATTCAGCTGTTAACTATGTCACAAAAGAAAAACAAAAGCGTTTCAGCAGGGTTTGATCAAAAAGCTGTTTTGCACTGCCATTCATTCCTACAATTTAATGTTTCACATTCAGTTAATATTTCGTATTATTTTATTTTATTCCGAAACTGACAATGGATTGCCGGAATGGGCTAATGACTGAAAATGGATATAACAGATACAACCAGGCGTTTCATACTTTGTTTTAACTTCTTATACTTGTTTTTCGTATATAAGACCATATTTCCACTCTTTCAGACGCAACGGTTGCACCGATTTGAGAACGGTTGCACCGATTTGAGTTCATTAGCTTCTTGGAAAAGGCTATGCGTCCTTACTCCTACTACGGACGTCGTTAGGGTGAAAATCCGAAATAGCCATTTCATTCGATGTATCCCAAAGAAGGTGTTTAGATGAGGGTCAGCAATGGTGAGCCGTGGGCAGGTTAGAAAATAGTGGAGAAGTTGCCCAATTCTTCAGAGTCCACCATTCTGTGACGTCACTCTTACGGACTCTATTTCAAAACAGCGGAGCAATAAGCAGAAGGCCAAGATTGGGTCGTCCTTGAGATACAACATCTTCCGATGACCGCTACCTAGCATTATTGGTCAGATACAACAGGCAAAGGTATATTACCAATGCATTGTGTGTATACAACAATTCTTGTTATTGCTTATAGCTATCACTTTTAGTTTTTAATATACTTCTTCAACTTGACAATGACTTGGAAAACTATAAGAGCCTTTTTCAAAAATAAATATAGATTTAGAAACTAAATTTCCTCATACATATTTTTGTCTCTAACTATATATATATATATATATATTTAAAAGTTATGTCGAGTGAAAGTATAAAAAATGAGTGGGGGGGGGGGGAGGAACTCGTTCGGACAGATATTTCTTTAAGTTTTTTCGAAGAAAAAAAAGAGCTCGGCCCTAAAACCAATTATATACAGTTGTAGGGCTTTCATCGGGGGGGGGGGGGGGGGTACACAATTTTTGTTAATTGTCCAAAGCTAACTTTTTTAGTTTTTGAGATATAAACATTACAAATTTCTTAAACGGAAAATTTTCAATTTTCTTCTACTTGACAAGACGATGACGCGAACACTATAAGAGAACTTTTTTAATAATAAATATGGATTTTAATACTATATTATCTAGTACACATTTTTGTCGTTTACTATTTGTATTTATCTTTCATAGTTTACCATATATTTCAAGCGAAAATTAGATAAATGAAAAAGCACTAGCTCTCAGAGCTACTTTTTAAAGTTTTCTCGGGGAAAAAAAGTTCAAAATATTAAAATATCGAAATTATTTTTATGTATTCATAATCTGGAGTCTATTTTCCACAAAACAAGGAAAAATATAATACATTTTATCTGTTAGGTTCGGGTATATAAGCGTCCAATTTTTTTACATTTTTCATAACACTCCGTTTTGCGCCGGAGAAACCCCAACCCTAGATGTTATTCACATCAACATACAGATGGTTTTCATTGAGAATCAATTGCTGGGTCATCCAAAAGAAAGAATGACAAAGAACATGACCACACAATTTGCCTTTTTAGGTCTATTTCTATTCACTAGCACAGTGGCAGTAGTGACATCATATAAAAAAAGCCACCTATTGGCAAGGTTAATAGAATATTAACCTTGATAAGATATTTAATATATATAAGATATTCTACGGACCTTGACCTATTGGGTGTTTTTGCAAAAATACATTCAACAAGCATATGTTCTCTCAGGTTCTATTTTCATTTTACACGGTCCAATTTCTGAACATAAATGGGTTGTTCTGTTTATTGATTCAGTGTCTTGAATTGAAAAAGGGGTCCGTCGAACGACGAGAGCGAGAGCTCTCCTCAGGTGATTCTATTCGCGTGGAGCATGGCAGTGGAGCGTGCTGCCGGAGGGGTGCTGGCACGCGCCATATAATGAGATAGGGATCGCGTGACCACCCCCTCCTCCTCTTGCGTGAGGCTGCAGCCCAAGCGATCACGCATCCGTAGCACGAGGGCGACAGAGATCGCCAGGCCCGAGACAATCCACGATGTATACGCTAAGATCATTAATGTTCGAAGACAATCACTTGTACCTCCACCTTCGGTTACGTAAAAAAATTTTACACTCAATAACTCGAGTCAATGGAAGTTGGGGCCAAAAGAGCTAGAATCACTTATTATTCCTCGAAGGTTGGGGCCGATTTTCCACATTCGGAGATTCCTTCCAGGGTGTATACGGGTGCTTGAAAATCAGGAAAGTACTTGACTTTTAAATAACCATTTTCAAGGCTTGAAAGTATTTGAAAATTCCAATTTTCTTAGTTAAGTTCGTGAAAGTGCTCGAAAAAGACATAAAACTTTATGCGGATCCTCGGCATTGTGTTTTTTTCGAGAAGTCCTGCTTTTTTTGGAAATTTCCCTAGTGTTCCGCTGTTCCCAAAAATTTCCTAAACATCCTTTTTATTTTCAAAAATTTCCCCAATAGCTTCAACAATATACCATTAGTTTGCTATTTATTTTCCCTCCCAGAAACGCATACAACTTCATAATGAGGTTGATTGACATCCTTGAAAAAAAAAAGGTAATTGAAAGTCCCTGAAAAGTGCGTGAATTTTTTGGACTGGAAAATGTACTCACCCTGTCCTTCCTCTGCAATCACATATATATATAGCCATTTGTTACATCAAAAATAGCCCTTTTGTATGTAGCATTTGTTTACATTATACGATTTGGATCAGAGTTGCCTTTCTTTCTTTCTTTGTAACAATGTTCGTTCCGCAGTGAGAAAAGAATTAAATACCTGTCACATAAGAAACATGTTTACGCAACTTTTAATGAGAAACCGCGTGCATCCACTCACCCTGGTATGGTTATCGTTTTTAGCAAGTTGCCAAATGAAATATGAAATTAAAGACAATTCAAATAAGTATTTATTTTGCATAATATTTCCAGCATATAAAATGTTTATATAATATTTTGAATATGAATACATAAAGTGGGCATATATAAGCGTTGAAATTGAATATCTCCCAGTTCGTCTACCATTTCCTAAATACCTGCACGTTTCAGAAAGCACCCTCACCCTATCCGAAACAACGGCATTCACTCAGGATGATCGCACGCACGCGCAAATCGGAAGCCAAGACCGGGAAACAAAAACTAGAAGTTGGAAGGGGGAAGAGGGGGGGGGGGATACCCAGGTGTCTGGCGAAAACCACTTGTTAACCATCTGCCTCTTGAACATTCTGTATCATACCTTTGGAATAGTCTTTTCCCATTCATATAATTTTTAACTTGCTTTTATAGGCTTTCCCCCTTGAACAAAAGCCCGCTTTCATAAGACAAACCAAAATAAAAATTGTGTGTGAGTCAGGTTCGCGCAGATGGAATCACACGAGCCAATTTGAATGAGTATAGCTTCATTATAAAATTATGGCCAGAGTGTATTTATTGCTCGCATTACATTAATAGACGAGAACAAAACGGAGATTTTTCATTTAAGATTGGATTTTGCTCGAAACTGTTTTCTTCCCTCGAGCTCGAATTCAACCGTTTGGGTGTGTTAGTTCCATTTGGGTGTGTTCGTAGTGTAGTGTTAATGGCAAGACCGTAGTTTTGGGGAGAATTCCCCCAATTCAATTTGCATATTAACAACCTTAAAAATACTATATAATTAACCAGTATATCTAGTGAATAGTATTGTAAAAGTCTGTAAGATTTTGCTGGAAGAAATATCCACAGAAATAACATACCAATGACCCTACGCTCCACGCGAGGTATGAATTTTTGGGAAAGACCACACAATGATTGGGAATCTTCCGAAACTTGAAGAAGAATCTTCCGAAACTTGTCAAAGATGTCAACACGAAAGCTCGATGTCCAGACCGCATAGAAACTGCACGCGTCAGCGATAGGACTTAGCGGCGAGACTAGGGTGCATCGTAAATGCTTAAATAAACTAATCATTCTTAAAGACATTCTTTTTATTAGCATACTATTTTTTCAATATTTTTTTAGCATTAGCATTATCTTTTTCTAATACATATTTCATCACAATAATATTAGAAATCACTTCTTATGACTTAACTATCACAGTTACTTTTTGTTGTTATATCTATTTTTCCTAACATTACACTTGTATTCCAAATCGTTCTTCCTGTTTTGACTCCTTATTAGCAAAGCGGATTTTTATCTTATGATTAACATGATTAACGGTATGATTTGCATCTCTGGCAGCGCATGGCGATCTGAAGCACAGAGGGAAATTTCTGTCACTTGTTCTATTTTATTCCTTTGATTCTATGATAATTGTTATTCTTCAGTTCTTTGGGGTGCAAAATAATCTTTTTGTTTATTGTAACAAGGTTCTTTAATGAAAAGAACTGTTTTAATTGGCAAAGGGGCACCTCCTGGTGATTTTGCACATTCATTGCCTTCTATCCATTATTATTCCATTATTTCCTTAATTAGTATGATTCCTTACGGAGTCCTTTACTGTATGACTATTATTTGAAATGTCAGCTGACAGATAAATTTTATTTAAAGCGTATTATAAATTTTATTAAATTTTAATATATATATTAAATGTTATTTTGAAGCCGGTCTATGGATATCGTTATCTGCAATGGGAGTGTCTCCCTTGGGTATATTTCTGTTCAGGAGCATAGTGGGGGGGTTTAGGTGGGACATCACAGGTAAACTGTCTATTGGACATTATTTTTATCTTATGCAACGATCTATTTTGTGTGTCCATTTCTGCAGAAACACCCACACGCGTAATAAATGACTTTTCGATGGTATTCTTGCTCATTTCTCAGAATCCCGACATTATGGATACCGTTATGCACAAAATATTCTGCTCAATTTCTATCCACTTACATATTTTTATTTTTGCCTTTCTCGGTTTCCGTTCAAGTTCGATAGAAAGCATCAAAGGAGGGGGATACACAGAAATCGCAGGTGGTCCTCGCAACTCGCGCACGCACAGCGCACTAAAGTGTCTCAATTTGCCGCTTTAAAGTGCAGCTGCTCCTCCTTTTTCCCGTATTCGCACATAAACGCGCTCACCCCCTACGCTTCTCAATCGAAGGGAAATCAGAGTTGGGGTACAGTGTCTAGAGCTAACTTTCCTTCTAGGCACTGCAGTTGGGGGCAGTTTTCGGAGCGTCATTCAGCTTGTTGCTCGAGAGATTACTCTAGCTAGGGTGTAATTACGGATCTCGAAAAAAGTGTCGATAAGACTGCCTCGATTACAAAAGTTTACGTTTTTAACCCTGCAGAATGAAATTCATTTTTTACTGGTTGCGAAAGAGTTGTTCTACACGTGTCGCTATGAGTGTTACAGAACACGCATTTTTTCTCTCTCTCCGGTTCATGCACGAAATTCAAAGACCTGCTAAAAGAATAGACGTGCAGCAGTGCGAATACAAATGCAATAAGTACACTCTTCCGCAAAAACAGATGCACCTCAAATACCGTACTAAGGACTCGGTGGCCTTTGCCCTGCTCCGTCTTATTGGCATTATAGTTACAAAAAATGGGACGAGAAAAACGATTAATATATTCTATAATATTTTGAATCGCGTCCTTACTCCTACTACGGACGTCGTTAGGGTGAAAATCCGAAATAGCCATTTCATTCGATGTATCCCAAAGAAGGTGTTTAGATGAGGGTCAGCAATGGTGAGCCGTGGGCAGGTTAGAAAATAGTGGAGAAGTTGCCCAATTCTTCAGAGTCCACCATTCTGTGACGTCACTCTTACGGACTCTATTTCAAAACAGCGGAGCAATAAGCAGAAGGCCAAGATTGGGTCGTCCTTGAGATACAACATCTTCCGATGACCGCTACCTAGCATTATTGGTCAGATACAACAGGCAAAGGTATATTACCAATGCATTGTGTGTATACAACAATTCTTGTTATTGCTTATAGCTATCACTTTTAGTTTTTAATATACTTCTTCAACTTGACAATGACTTGGAAAACTATAAGAGCCTTTTTCAAAAATAAATATAGATTTAGAAACTAAATTTCCTCATACATATTTTTGTCTCTAACTATATATATATATATATATATTTAAAAGTTATGTCGAGTGAAAGTATAAAAAATGAGTGGGGGGGGGGGGGAGGAACTCGTTCGGACAGATATTTCTTTAAGTTTTTTCGAAGAAAAAAAAGAGCTCGGCCCTAAAACCAATTATATACAGTTGTAGGGCTTTCATCGGGGGGGGGGGGGGGGGGGGTACACAATTTTTGTTAATTGTCCAAAGCTAACTTTTTTAGTTTTTGAGATATAAACATTACAAATTTCTTAAACGGAAAATTTTCAATTTTCTTCTACTTGACAAGACGATGACGCGAACACTATAAGAGAACTTTTTTAATAATAAATATGGATTTTAATACTATATTATCTAGTACACATTTTTGTCGTTTACTATTTGTATTTATCTTTCATAGTTTACCATATATTTCAAGCGAAAATTAGATAAATGAAAAAGCACTAGCTCTCAGAGCTACTTTTTAAAGTTTTCTCGGGGAAAAAAAGTTCAAAATATTAAAATATCGAAATTATTTTTATGTATTCATAATCTGGAGTCTATTTTCCACAAAACAAGGAAAAATATAATACATTTTATCTGTTAGGTTCGGGTATATAAGCGTCCAATTTTTTTACATTTTTCATAACACTCCGTTTTGCGCCGGAGAAACCCCAACCCTAGATGTTATTCACATCAACATACAGATGGTTTTCATTGAGAATCAATTGCTGGGTCATCCAAAAGAAAGAATGACAAAGAACATGACCACACAATTTGCCTTTTTAGGTCTATTTCTATTCACTAGCACAGTGGCAGTAGTGACATCATATAAAAAAAGCCACCTATTGGCAAGGTTAATAGAATATTAACCTTGATAAGATATTTAATATATATAAGATATTCTACGGACCTTGACCTATTGGGTGTTTTTGCAAAAATACATTCAACAAGCATATGTTCTCTCAGGTTCTATTTTCATTTTACACGGTCCAATTTCTGAACATAAATGGGTTGTTCTGTTTATTGATTCAGTGTCTTGAATTGAAAAAGGGGTCCGTCGAACGACGAGAGCGAGAGCTCTCCTCAGGTGATTCTATTCGCGTGGAGCATGGCAGTGGAGCGTGCTGCCGGAGGGGTGCTGGCACGCGCCATATAATGAGATAGGGATCGCGTGACCACCCCCTCCTCCTCTTGCGTGAGGCTGCAGCCCAAGCGATCACGCATCCGTAGCACGAGGGCGACAGAGATCGCCAGGCCCGAGACAATCCACGATGTATACGCTAAGATCATTAATGTTCGAAGACAATCACTTGTACCTCCACCTTCGGTTACGTAAAAAAATTTTACACTCAATAACTCGAGTCAATGGAAGTTGGGGCCAAAAGAGCTAGAATCACTTATTATTCCTCGAAGGTTGGGGCCGATTTTCCACATTCGGAGATTCCTTCCAGGGTGTATACGGGTGCTTGAAAATCAGGAAAGTACTTGACTTTTAAATAACCATTTTCAAGGCTTGAAAGTATTTGAAAATTCCAATTTTCTTAGTTAAGTTCGTGAAAGTGCTCGAAAAAGACATAAAACTTTATGCGGATCCTCGGCATTGTGTTTTTTTCGAGAAGTCCTGCTTTTTTTGGAAATTTCCCTAGTGTTCCGCTGTTCCCAAAAATTTCCTAAACATCCTTTTTATTTTCAAAAATTTCCCCAATAGCTTCAACAATATACCATTAGTTTGCTATTTATTTTCCCTCCCAGAAACGCATACAACTTCATAATGAGGTTGATTGACATCCTTGAAAAAAAAAAGGTAATTGAAAGTCCCTGAAAAGTGCGTGAATTTTTTGGACTGGAAAATGTACTCACCCTGTCCTTCCTCTGCAATCACATATATATATAGCCATTTGTTACATCAAAAATAGCCCTTTTGTATGTAGCATTTGTTTACATTATACGATTTGGATCAGAGTTGCCTTTCTTTCTTTCTTTGTAACAATGTTCGTTCCGCAGTGAGAAAAGAATTAAATACCTGTCACATAAGAAACATGTTTACGCAACTTTTAATGAGAAACCGCGTGCATCCACTCACCCTGGTATGGTTATCGTTTTTAGCAAGTTGCCAAATGAAATATGAAATTAAAGACAATTCAAATAAGTATTTATTTTGCATAATATTTCCAGCATATAAAATGTTTATATAATATTTTGAATATGAATACATAAAGTGGGCATATATAAGCGTTGAAATTGAATATCTCCCAGTTCGTCTACCATTTCCTAAATACCTGCACGTTTCAGAAAGCACCCTCACCCTATCCGAAACAACGGCATTCACTCAGGATGATCGCACGCACGCGCAAATCGGAAGCCAAGACCGGGAAACAAAAACTAGAAGTTGGAAGGGGGAAGAGGGGGGGGGGGATACCCAGGTGTCTGGCGAAAACCACTTGTTAACCATCTGCCTCTTGAACATTCTGTATCATACCTTTGGAATAGTCTTTTCCCATTCATATAATTTTTAACTTGCTTTTATAGGCTTTCCCCCTTGAACAAAAGCCCGCTTTCATAAGACAAACCAAAATAAAAATTGTGTGTGAGTCAGGTTCGCGCAGATGGAATCACACGAGCCAATTTGAATGAGTATAGCTTCATTATAAAATTATGGCCAGAGTGTATTTATTGCTCGCATTACATTAATAGACGAGAACAAAACGGAGATTTTTCATTTAAGATTGGATTTTGCTCGAAACTGTTTTCTTCCCTCGAGCTCGAATTCAACCGTTTGGGTGTGTTAGTTCCATTTGGGTGTGTTCGTAGTGTAGTGTTAATGGCAAGACCGTAGTTTTGGGGAGAATTCCCCCAATTCAATTTGCATATTAACAACCTTAAAAATACTATATAATTAACCAGTATATCTAGTGAATAGTATTGTAAAAGTCTGTAAGATTTTGCTGGAAGAAATATCCACAGAAATAACATACCAATGACCCTACGCTCCACGCGAGGTATGAATTTTTGGGAAAGACCACACAATGATTGGGAATCTTCCGAAACTTGAAGAAGAATCTTCCGAAACTTGTCAAAGATGTCAACACGAAAGCTCGATGTCCAGACCGCATAGAAACTGCACGCGTCAGCGATAGGACTTAGCGGCGAGACTAGGGTGCATCGTAAATGCTTAAATAAACTAATCATTCTTAAAGACATTCTTTTTATTAGCATACTATTTTTTCAATATTTTTTTAGCATTAGCATTATCTTTTTCTAATACATATTTCATCACAATAATATTAGAAATCACTTCTTATGACTTAACTATCACAGTTACTTTTTGTTGTTATATCTATTTTTCCTAACATTACACTTGTATTCCAAATCGTTCTTCCTGTTTTGACTCCTTATTAGCAAAGCGGATTTTTATCTTATGATTAACATGATTAACGGTATGATTTGCATCTCTGGCAGCGCATGGCGATCTGAAGCACAGAGGGAAATTTCTGTCACTTGTTCTATTTTATTCCTTTGATTCTATGATAATTGTTATTCTTCAGTTCTTTGGGGTGCAAAATAATCTTTTTGTTTATTGTAACAAGGTTCTTTAATGAAAAGAACTGTTTTAATTGGCAAAGGGGCACCTCCTGGTGATTTTGCACATTCATTGCCTTCTATCCATTATTATTCCATTATTTCCTTAATTAGTATGATTCCTTACGGAGTCCTTTACTGTATGACTATTATTTGAAATGTCAGCTGACAGATAAATTTTATTTAAAGCGTATTATAAATTTTATTAAATTTTAATATATATATTAAATGTTATTTTGAAGCCGGTCTATGGATATCGTTATCTGCAATGGGAGTGTCTCCCTTGGGTATATTTCTGTTCAGGAGCATAGTGGGGGGGTTTAGGTGGGACATCACAGGTAAACTGTCTATTGGACATTATTTTTATCTTATGCAACGATCTATTTTGTGTGTCCATTTCTGCAGAAACACCCACACGCGTAATAAATGACTTTTCGATGGTATTCTTGCTCATTTCTCAGAATCCCGACATTATGGATACCGTTATGCACAAAATATTCTGCTCAATTTCTATCCACTTACATATTTTTATTTTTGCCTTTCTCGGTTTCCGTTCAAGTTCGATAGAAAGCATCAAAGGAGGGGGATACACAGAAATCGCAGGTGGTCCTCGCAACTCGCGCACGCACAGCGCACTAAAGTGTCTCAATTTGCCGCTTTAAAGTGCAGCTGCTCCTCCTTTTTCCCGTATTCGCACATAAACGCGCTCACCCCCTACGCTTCTCAATCGAAGGGAAATCAGAGTTGGGGTACAGTGTCTAGAGCTAACTTTCCTTCTAGGCACTGCAGTTGGGGGCAGTTTTCGGAGCGTCATTCAGCTTGTTGCTCGAGAGATTACTCTAGCTAGGGTGTAATTACGGATCTCGAAAAAAGTGTCGATAAGACTGCCTCGATTACAAAAGTTTACGTTTTTAACCCTGCAGAATGAAATTCATTTTTTACTGGTTGCGAAAGAGTTGTTCTACACGTGTCGCTATGAGTGTTACAGAACACGCATTTTTTCTCTCTCTCCGGTTCATGCACGAAATTCAAAGACCTGCTAAAAGAATAGACGTGCAGCAGTGCGAATACAAATGCAATAAGTACACTCTTCCGCAAAAACAGATGCACCTCAAATACCGTACTAAGGACTCGGTGGCCTTTGCCCTGCTCCGTCTTATTGGCATTATAGTTACAAAAAATGGGACGAGAAAAACGATTAATATATTCTATAATATTTTATTTCTACAAACGTTTTATGACTTTAATAATAATTTAAATAATCGGAAATATATATATATATAAATTACTTCTAAATTCTTTAAATCAAATAAATGATAGTTTACGTCAGTCTAGCAATTACTTTATTCTTAATAATAGTAAAGAATTAAAGAATAGATTAACATACCTTAAAAATATAATAGGATTTCAAACTTTTGATTTTAAAGATCTTTTCAATGATATCAAGATCTCTGACCTGTATGTCATTTTGGCCCTATACAATGATTATATTACTAATCTTACATCTAAAGCCAGTTTTGTTAATTTTCCTAAACTTCTTCACTTTGCTATTTTCAATAATTATATTTTTCAAGGAAATAAATTATACCTACAAGTCTCAGGAGTTTCACAGGGTGGTTGCAGTAGCAGTATGTTAGCTAATTTATATCTTTATCATTTTGAACAGTCTTTTACATCTATAGATTATAAAATATACAGATATGTTGATGATCTGATTTGCTTAGTACATACTGAAAATTGTGTCATTAATATAGATTTCTATCCTGAGAATTTGGAATTAATTCCTAATGAAGCTACTATTAGTAAAAACATTAATTTTTTGGATTTAAATATTTTTGTTGAACCTTCTAATAGAATTGTTACTAATTTATATGATAAAAAAGACTCTTTTAATTTTAAAATTAATAAAATCTTACTTTTTAATTCCTGCAACTCGTTTCTATTGTTTAGAAATATAATTCTTAATCAGCTTTTTAGAATATATAGATTATCTGATAAAAAATTCCATGCTTTACATATTGATAATCTAAAAATTACCAGCAATTTATATAATTATCCCTCTTATTTTGTAAATGGTATAGTTAAAAAATTTAGAATAGCTGGATTTTCTTGAATTTTATTGATATTGCTTTAAATTTAACCCTGACATCTCCCTTCTCTTGTTTTAATTATATTTTATTTATACATCCTCTTATACATTAGTCTTTCTTTTATTACCCCTCTTGATGGTATATTATCTCTTGTACATATCTTTTCGTATTACAGTTATTTATTTCTTACGAATAATGGCAACAGTATATCTTATTCCTTTGTGAATGGCAACACTTGTCTCTTCTTTCTGTGTTCCCGTGCTTACTAGGTTTGTGTGTATTTTCAGTCAGCTTTTTGGTATCCATTTTTCCTTTATATTTTTCTTATTTATGTATGTCGTCCAAGTAGAAATAGTTTATAGATATAATCTATCTATTTCTTCAGAAACATACATTTTTGTGTTTGCTTCTACAAAAAACTTGGACATGATTAGATTTTTGTAGAGGTGAACAATTCATGATTTAGGCTTAGAGCCTCGTCCACGTGTATAGCGTTAGTGCTTGATTTCATTTGTTATTCTTTTTTCGATTCCATACCTTTGTATTTTGATACTTTTCATTGACTTGTTGCTTCGATATTTATTTATTTTATTTTATTTTATTTTTTTCCATTTGTTTGAGGAATTGTTGATTTTTACTTTTGTTTTGTAAGCCTGTTAGATAGTTGAATTTTTGTGTTACAGCTTCTCACTTTTCTTTCATTGGATCTTCAAACCCTTTTTCTCTTATATATATATATATATATATATATATATATATATAACTCGATTCAATTGTTCAGAAATATTATACTTAATCAACTTTTTAGAATTTATAGATTATCAGATAAAAAATTTCATGCTATTCATATATTTTCATCTTTCTATTTTGCAGCTTTTACTGTAGAATCACATTTTACTGCTATTAAGCAGTACGGTTTTATTACTCACTTTGGCGACAGTAAATCACTTCTTTACACTTTATCGAATGGCAACATTGGTCTAGTCATTTTTTGCTCGTCACGATTGTACATTTGATGCGTATTTTAAGGTATGTATGTTTCCTTTCTATTTTTTCAATCTTTATGCTTGTCGTCCTAATAACACATGTTTATAGATAAAATCTATCTTGTCTTTCAGAAACAAGCATTTTTGTGTTCATTTCGTTTAAAATATTAGGACTTGATAAATAATTTTATCGAAATGAAATATTCTTAAGCCTGGAGCTCTTCCAAGTGATAGCTTTAATGCTTGATTATTTTGGTATTTCTTTTTTCGATTCATCTCCATTGACATTTGTTGATTATCTTTAGCTTCCTGAACTGTATTATGTAGGCTTCAAAAAAAGCTTTCTGTAGGCTTAAAAAAATTTTTTTTTTTAAGATAGTGTATTATGAGTTACTTCTTCCATTCTACCATTGGATTTATTATTTTAATATTTTATATATATATATAATAACAATAGTTTGAAAATCAAATGAAAGAAAAGTCAGAAGCTGCAACTCGAAAAACCCACAAAATAAAAGTCTAAAGCAGCAAATTTTCAATAAAATGGAAAAAAATACAAATTACGAGTCATTAAGTTAAAGAAAATCAACAAATTTCAATGATATAGAAACGATAATAGAAAAACATAAAAAATCAAGCACTATTGCTATACACGTGGACAAGGGTCAGGCCTTAAAAAATGGAATTGTTCTCTTCTTCGGGTCCAAGTATTTTGACGAAGCAAACACAAAATATGTATGTTTCTGAAGAAATAGATAGATTATATCTATAAACTATATAACATATATATATATATATAGATATATATGTGTGTGTGGGTGTGGGTATATGTATGTGTGTGTACTGGTTTCCCGCCTCATGGTTCACAGTAATACTTGATTTCTTAGTAAATTTTTCAATTTTTCCTCTATTAATGCTTGTAGTCTGTGCTATGGCATTTATAGTTACTACTATTATGGCATTTATAGTTACTTTCTATTGCCATATGCTGAAACAAGCATTTGTTTGGGTTAATTAGGGTTAGATGCTCAGACTTGATGAAGAATCTAGTCTAATTAACCTTCAAATTAAGCCAGTGCTGTTCATTTCATTTTTCGGCATAGTAGCCGTAGTCTAACTGCTTTGGTGATTTTATTGTTTTAATTTTTCATAATACTTGGAATTGGTTATTATTCTACCTTTCTAATATATATATATATATATATATATATATATATATATATATATATAAGCTTGATGTCCAGAAATATGCATTTTATTTTCATCATGATTGATGATTCTCTATTTAATATCATTGTCTTTTCATATTATATATATTTCCAAATCAGCTTTTCTCGGTGTGTCGAGTTGAATTCGTTTAAATTATTTTATTGCAGGTCCATTTTGTGTAACAATGGAATCCAAACTATGAAGGTGGGAGAAGGACGAACGATGTAGGGCTTCGCCTCCAATCGATAGAGAAGCCCCATCAACGAGAATGGACCCACCTTCATCTCCCGATGATCGGTCCAAACAGTTTGTATATAGGATGGCGGTTTGCGATCATTTGCAAAACTTTAGGAAAAGGTGTTTGGAAAATTTATTTCAGGCACATCGATCCTCTCCATACCGCATTGCTAATAAGAAGGATTTGCTAATAAGATAGAAACAAGCCCCGTTACGTTAAAAAAGATATTCCTAGTAGTGTAGCAAATAATATAATTGAGCGCATTTCGGGAAGTTCGGCTCCGACCTTTTGAGTTGTCTATACCTAGGGTACATATAGTGACTGGAATACCCCTGTACCTATGGTATACTAAAACGGGTAAATTGGCTTTGTTTTTGGCAAAACGAATACAATATTGAAATTTTTTTTCTCAGATATTTGCTCAATAAATCATTTCGTTTTCAACAAAAGTCTTCAAGATTGCAAAATATTAATGTTAAATTTATTATTTTACTATTATATAATATTTAAAATTAATTATCATTATTTTTAATTTGTTGTTATTTTTTTATTTATATTTAAATGTACGTGTAGAACTACAGAATATGTGTCACTTTCGTCTAGTATGTTAGAACTGTGAAAGACAGACACAAACTTTCGTTCTTAAAGTCATTCGTTTATAGGGTAATTGTAAAAAGAATATTTTTCTTTCATCTTCGATAACACGGTTCAGTTAACCCAATCAATAAGATGCAGTTAAGATTCGAGTCATTAAGAATTCTCCTTATAGATCCATGCTATTAAAATCTTAGAAAATATACGAATTGTGAGAAATTTTATAAAGTACTAGATAGGAAGTGGATCTGAATAATGTGTAAAAAATAAAAAATAAAATATGTATGAGAAGGAAGAGTGGAAACAGGTACATTTTGTTTTCAGGAGGTTTTAGAAGCATTTCAAAACACAGTTCATTATTCACAGTTCATCCTGACAATGCGTCGTAGTATTAACGGTTAAACTGGTATTAGGGAAAGTACTGCGACGGTCGGAAACCAGACTCCTGAATTTCGATTATACGTTTTGAGCATCCTCGTATACAAATTATCCATACGTAATGATATCTGTATGTTTGTAGAACAAATTGAGAAAAGCGAATGAAATAAGAATGAATTGCGTATGATTTCAATCAGGGAATGTTAAAGGCCTATTGATATGCGAGATGACTTTTCAATTTTTGAAAATCGAAAAAATGTTATAAACACATAAATATGTATCAAAATACTATGAATATAGCTATTTATCATGTTATATTTAATTTAAAAGTAAATGCCGTCATAAGACTTTAACATACTCCGTTCTTGAACAATTACAAGCTTTTGATCTAGAATGGAAAAATTCATAAAAAATAAAATAAGCACAATGCATGAACTAAATGAAGGAATTTAAATCCGAACTGAATGGCAATAATTGTTCATGAGTCTTTCTCGAAATATTGAATTTTTTTCCGAACAAATTGAGCTAATTAAATAAAATTGGGTACAATTTATCAGAAGCCTATTAAAGGGAAACAAACCATGCGCAAAGCTTCAATTTTTTGAACATTTTTTTAATTGAATAAAATTATAGAAATGTTAAGATTTGTTAAATTATGTGAAAATGTGCCATTCTTGAGATATTGTACTTTTTTCTTTATCATAAACAAAGAAAATCTTTATAAATTTAAAAAAGCTAAATTTTATCTAACGATCGAATGATTTGTAAATCCCCCGAAGAAAATGGAGCCTCTATTATTTGGTAGTTTTCATGAAACTTTAGCAAGGTATTGGGGATTTAACTTGTTTTACAGGGTGTACACGATATTTATTAAAATAAAATAGCGGATGACATGAAATTTTGTAGGGTTAATTTTGATTGGCAACAATTTCTATAGATTTTCAGCGATCCTTATAAATAAGAAAACTCTATTTTGTATTACTTTTACCCATAATATCAAAATTTGTGGATCTGCAGACAAAGTCATGTGCTGGATTCATCAGATTTTTTTTTATTAGATAATTCAATTATTTTGAGTCGGTTTTAATTTATATCGAAATGCGAAACGAGATGGATGCATCTTGTATTGAAAATATGCACATCAGCACATATTATATACAGGATGAGTATACTTTCCTTAAAAAAAAAAAGTTTTAAGCATTTTTCAAGGACTTTCAAGTACACAGCAATTATTTTTCAAGAACAACATTTCTTCCATATTATGAAGTTGTATGCGTTTCTGGGAAAAAAAATCATAGCAAACTACCATTATTGTTTAATGTTGTAGCTGTTGAGGAAATTTTTGTGCAAAAACAATGTTGTTTAGAAAAATCTCAGCGACAGCATAACTGCTAGGGAAATTTCTAGAGAAAGCAGAACTTCTCAGAAAAAACGCAATGCTGTAAATCTGCAGAACACTTTAACCCTGTTTTTTCAAGCACTTTCAAAGACTTAACGAAGAAAATGGGAATTTTCAAGTACTTTCAAGGCCTTGAAAATATTACTCTAAAATGCAAGTACTCTCCCAATTCTCAAGCACCCGTATGCACCCTGTATATATAAACGAAGATCATGGACGAAAGCGAGGTCTCGGAGAAGGGTATAGAATATGACCTAATGGAGAATTTTGCAGTGTTGAATTTCGTTTTCCAATATAGATAGAGACTATGGAAAACTAATGTCATTTTTCGACCCCTCTGCCTGTGCTGAAGATTCACTTAACAAGAAGAGGACCTGTCTATTTTTTAATTTCTTTCCACGGGCTCTCCTTTTAACGAAAAATTCAAATCCATGTGAAGAGGAATATTGGAAGAAGATTCATCCATTTTGCTTTGCATTTTTTTTTTTTTTTAAGATTCACTTATTTATATTATGCAGTGCATTGAATTTACGTCACTTTTAGAAATTCGTTATCTTTTAAAATGGGAAGGTTACGATTTTTTGAATTTTGAATAAAAGCTTTATTTGAGGAGGGGATGGGGAGAATTTCTCCAAGCATTTCCAAGTTATTGTGTTTTTACGTAATTTTCCCACCAAATCATATTTTCAACCTCAATATAAAATGAATGAATCCATAAACTTTAGTCCCACCCTCTGGGAAAGTTTTAAAATGGCGCCTTTGATATTTGAGTGTGAAAAATATTCCAATGTTTTTCAAATTCGGAATTATGCAAAAGATCCGCTTTCTACGAAAACTTCTTAAGCAGGTCCGTGATGGCAATCCACTTGTTTTATCAATCAAGTGACATATGCCTCCATGATCGGACAAGTTTATATAAAAAATATTTTCTTCTCTCCAGCTGTGGGCTAAAGGGCGCCCAACGGGAGCCGCTCCGGTAGAGCGTGACAGGAAACAGGGATGGCTGTCCCCGATACGGCTTCCTCACAGGAAGCGACACCCCAAAATCTGTGCCACCACCCCTCTTCTCTAAGGTCAAGGTCTGCTCCAAAAGACAAACCCAAGACGATGTAAATAAGTGTTTATCCTCAGCTCGCTTTCATTGTTATTATCGCTTTTTAGCTCTGCCCACTATGGACACATTTCTAGAACTCTCAGGCCAAGACACATTTTGTTTTTAAACCAGGAGCCGTTTAAATATTTATATATCGAGGGTTCACACATTGGCCTCGGTACATTGCTATTGCATTTCGAAATTTCCACCAGAAAAGTTCAAAATTCCTTTCTGAAAGATTTTTGTGCTTCTCGATCTATATTACTTACTGGAGATATCATTTTTCCGAATCAGTTTCGATGGGTTCCTGAAGGGGTGTTATGAAAGGGTGGACACTTTTTTCGCTGTTAAGAATTTTGAAAATTGCACATTGCAGGAAAATGGGGTGTTAATTATCTACTCATTTTCGTGCAATATTATACACCACTTATTTAAGAAAGTTCTCCCGACTCAGTGGTATAATATTGCACGAAAGCTAGTAGGTGATACAATTTTAGACACTTTTCAGTGCAACGTTGCATGGAAATTTTTAACAGAGTATATCACTTATAATCTTTCCAATCGTGAAGGGGGTGCAGGTGTTCTACGACATAATGATGGCACAGAATAATTTTTTATTAAATTTAATCAATAAAAAGATATCTAAATGGTATTTTGCACTTGACTTTAATCATCAAAACCGGCCAGTTTTAATTTTGATGTACGGATTTTGAACGTGACTATAAATATAGTGTTTCACATTTATCATCGCGGTATGTAGAAGTCAGATGTGACATCATATTTCTTTCTCTAATAATTAATATGAAATGCAGAGCCTCAAAAATAGCCTCAACGTAATAAGGGACCATCGGGCACCCTTATCAAAAATGAGTTTCTGCTGCGACTGCTACTCTCTTGTCTCCACTCGTTTATTTTCTTTTAAAATTTATTTTTATGAAAAGAAATGCTTAAAATACTTTACTAATACATCGCATATTTTGAATAACATGTTGCGAAATACCTCTCCAAATCCTTTAATCTTAATATTTTACACTCCCGAACAAATATAGTAGTTGTGCTGTGATGGGAAAAAGTAGGGAAGTATTGACATCGCCTTGTCATATAGGACACTATCTATCGCTTCAAGAACACACACATGACGTACCTTTGCAAATTAATATAACACGTCGCGGGTGTCATAAAGAGGTTTTTTTTTTTTACTAATATTCCATATTTAAAGTATTTATTGAGGTAACACACCACATTGCGGCTGCATAGCAAACGACGACCCAATTGCACATCGCGCTGATACATCGAAATTCATCTATCGCGGTAAAAAAATATATAAGAAAAATAAAATTCCAATTATCTCTGTAACCTGGTATCCAGAATTTCGAAAAGCTAAATTGAAAATAAAACTGGAAATATTTTTCGGAAATTTAAAAGAGAGTAGGAATGATTGCAATCTAATGAATTCTGATGAAGTACAAAATCATCCTATTTAAATATAACATCGATTTACGACGCAGACATGTTCCCCTTCGTAAGGCTTCTAGTATATTTAAGAGCCTCAACCCTTCTCATACGTAGAAAGAGAGAGCTCCCTTTTTAGAGTAGAAAAATGGGGAACCGCAACTCTGAGAGATTTGAAAACTTATGAGAAGTTTCACATTAAATTTAATTAAAATTTAATACATAACGTCATTTGAGTATATTATTCGAATGTGAAGATATCACTCCATATTTATGTCAAAAATTAGAATCGTGTGAATCTTTTAAGTGTCCAACGGAAGAACATAAAAATTGAAATTGCATAAAGTACGCATATATTTCAGTATATTTAAAAAAATTAAATATAAAGGAATTTTTCAGTGGTTTGGGTTGAAATCTCGCTGGAAAGATCTTTCCGATGATGGAAACTTTCTGATAATATTTTCGATCGCTAAAAATAGATTTGTGTGAAAATCGCTCAAAATTGTGCTTAAAATTACTAAAATAGCAATTAAAAACAATCCGAATGTTAACAAAAATCTTTCATAGGTATCTTGAGACCTAGCCTGAACATCATTGTACCAAATTTCTTAGCTATGGGTCGCTTAGATTTATCTCTACACGACCAACATAGACATATATCTCTTCTTAATTATGCTAAATAAATCTGAAATTAACCTACAACTATTGGGCATGGGTGCCCATAGAACTCTTTCCAGAGGAGGGAGGGAGCAAGCTCAAGGATAAGACATACAATATCAACTGGCTTATGCCAACTAGCTTGCCTTTGTGACCTTAATTGTTCAGGAGGGGAAGTGCTGCCCTTGACCTCCTCTATGCTACTGGATCAATAATGATATCATTCCATAATTAGCTATTTTTCTTTCAAACCATACGATGCCATTAAAATTAATCTAGCCTATGAACTTTCTAGATTACAAAAAAATTATATTAAAAAAATTTGTTTACATTAATACCTTTATGTAGTTATTTTTAAATAAATTAGAAGAAATAAATATTTGAACACATAAACTTTAAAAGTTGAAATATTTTTGAATAAATTCAAATCTTTAAATATATTGTTATTGTTTATGAACTTGATTAAAAGTCGTTTGCCTTCAAATGGGTGTCGATGGAAGATGCATCCGAAATATCCAAGAAATCTTATTTTATAATCTGTAAAAAGATGTTCCTTGTATAATTTGACTCCTCTGAAGGCATGTTACTTGAACGAGGCAAGAGAAATCGTATTCTTGACTGCTTAAAACACGATTCGATTGTTCAAAATTGAAGCATGTTACAAGGGAACATTAAATATATAAAAGATTTGATAAAATATTTATTTACAACTATTATTACTCATTTCAAGTTAATGTTGTTGAAAATACGAGTTGGAAGTTTCTGACAGAAGAGCATGTTTTTAGCATCTTTAAACTCGAACCGAAAGTTTTTGATAGGATCTCTCTCTCTGTGTGTGTGCGTGTGTGTGAGAGAGAGAGCGAGATCGATATTTCACAAATGAAAGGAGTGTTTAGAAAAAAAATTGGTACGATTATTACCGACAGTTAATGCTGAAAATACTGATTACTATTGATTATCGATTAAATGTAATCGAATATTCGAATGCCTCCCCAATTTTCGACTGTTTTTTTTTTAAATATATATATATTAAAAATTACTAACGATAAATAGATAATCATTTCATCTTAATGATGATAAATAGATAATCATTTCATCTTCAATGACAATAAATAGATAATCATTCCATCTTCAATGACGATAAATAGATCATTTTATGCGTAATTTTTCATAAATAAAAAACGAATGATACGAACTTTAGAACGCTATCGTGAAACCGTTTTCGAGATATTGCACATTAAAAAAATACATAAAATTGAAAAGTAGTAAGTATCCTCCAATAATTTCACTTTCCATACGCAACATTCTGCAACAAATCTGTTAACATTATTCTCGTGGTTCTAGTACGTTCCACTCACAAGAGAAGACATCTATGGTCATTCATTTCACGGGGTCGATTGCATTTTGCCCGTGAGTCTGATTAAGTCGTTCCGTTTGAAGTCATAAGTTGTCAAAGGCGCCTGATTTCTATTGACGGGATGTTAAATCAATGCCATAAACGCTGTACCGCGTACCTTGTATAGACTGTCATTTCGCTGTGAGAGAAGTCAAGTCATTCCATCCTATAGAGAAAGTTATATGCTTCGCGATTATTTTTATTCTGCATATATAGATAACAATGAACTCCAAACTTCGAGCTATACAGTTAGAAGGTCCTAAGGCGGATGCTTTCGCCATAGCGTATTAGAATATAATAGCTCGCCTTGAAAATTCGCATAGTAGGTAATAAATTCTAAATGAATACCTGCGACTACATTACAGACGACTTACCTTTTAAATCTTCAGGCTATCAATATTATAGCTGAGACCGGGGTAAGATGACGAGCTGGGCAAGATGACGAATCACAGTTTTAACGACTTTATTCTTAGATGGCAGCACTTGACGAGCATAGGTACAATCCTCTGTATCAGAGCAACTAATCGCATGCGGAAGACCCCATTCTTGCTACACGTACAATTTATTTTCTTAGTCAAACTTTATTAAGGGCCGTGAAACTATTTTCGACTTGTACTAAATAAGCTTGAGCTACTTAAAGGTAAGTCATAAAATTTTGATATAATTTATGGTTACACTTTATAGTATTAAATACTGAGCTAAGCTATCATAATTTTAATCTGATGCATAGTTTACTGTACAATTGTTTCTTTTAGTCATTCGGGGCAAGATGACGAAGTCCGTCATCTTCCACAAATGAAAGCACGCCTATTTCTTTAGGTGCTAATGATAGCGACACCGAAACTGTAGATAATCCCAACTGTGAACAAATTGTGGGATCAAGATGCTCTCCTCTTCCATCAATATTTAACTTTAAACCCTTACCACAAGTTAAAAGATCAACAAAAAAGAGAAGAAAAATGTCAACCAGTGTTTTAACAAGCTCACTAATAAGAAATTTGTTACTTGAGAAACAAAATTCAAAGGCTAAAATGGAAAAAAAGAAAACACAGAGAAATAAGAAGAAAATTGCTAAAGAATTGCATTTCGAGGTAAGAGCAGATCAAAAGAGCAAGGACTGCCCAGCTTTTGATAAACTTTACATTGATCCACCCGACGAAGACTGGATACTGTGCTGACTCTCAATGCGTAGCTTGGTGGCATGAAGACTGTACCGGATACGAAGGAAGGAAATTCATCTGTGACTTTTGTAAATAACATAATTCATTATTTAAACTCTATTAGTGTTTTGCACGTTCTTTAAATATCTCAAAAGTCTTGTAAGGTCAAAATTTGCGAGTTGTCATCTTGCCCCAGTACTAGGGCAAGATGATTTTTTTTGACAATATGTTAAAACATGTTTTTGTATGGTTTCATTTGGGAGATATTCGATATAATGTTTTTTAATTAATAATGGAACGTATGAATAATTTATTTATGTTGCAAAAAATATGTATTATAAATTTTACGAATTAAAATAAAATCAAATTCGTTAACATCGTCATCTTACCTCGGTCTCCCCTAATAAGTTCAAATACCCATGGGTAATAAGTAGAAGAATCTACCAAACGTGTAGTGATCGTAAATCATTGAAGCGAAAAATTCCTTAAAATGGAAAAAGTTAAAAAGATAAAATGCGTCTGATAATTTTATACCACTACAGAAGGTTCGTTTTTAATTAGCAGAGGATACTTATATCGATACCTCTTGAAACTATTTTTCTTTCGACTTCTCGAATTGTGTGCTTGACTTTTCAAATTGTATTATGCTGATCCATACGAAAAAGGCAAATAATAGTTATAAGGCAAATAATAACACGCAATTCATTCAAATATTAAAAATGATGCGTATTCAAGTAGTAAGAGGAAGAATGAATATTTTTGTTTTATTAGAAATAATAGAATTTTAACGGATTGTATGATCACAACAATACTTTCAAATTTAAGATTATATTTATAAGATATCATTTATAATGTATCCATCTTAAAGTAACAGGACCCTTAAAAATGGTACTAAAGTGTAGATAAAATATTTTTAAGCAAAAATATTCCTTGTCGGCGTCTTCGTTTTTAAAATATGAAAACAATTTACAACAGTTTTATTTTGAAATTTAAGATGCTAGTATTTTTCTTATATATACTTTTTATTGAGCCTTGTATGGGAACATTACAAACAGAGAATTATTTGCCCAATTGCAATAGCACCTATTTCTTTTCTAAATCAAACGCTACACAGATATTTCAGATGTAAAAAACAATGACTGATTGATTGATATAAACAAGTTTTGAAATTATTTATTTGATTTTCGTTTTCAATATTCTGTACGAAGGTCAGTTGTAGTACACAAAACCACATTTAATTAAAATCCTAACCACGACGATTTTCTCCTCCATCTGTCTCCATTCGTGACTTTTCTTTTGCCGAAATAGTAAATTGTTTTAGTTTTTGATTTGTAAATTCAATTATTCGTGCACTTATTTTACAAGAGTTATGCAGCAAATTGATTGTAGTGAGAAATGTAAATAGTGTTGGCAATAATAATATTAATGAAAATTTCTATTTCAAATAAGATTACAATATTTTTTTTTACTTTGCAGAATTTTGTTTACTGAATGTTCACCAAGTTTCAATTTCAATTGATTTCGCTGACAAAACGTTATGAGAAGGATTTTAATCTCTCTGCTACAAGGTAAGTGTCAACCTATTTCGAAAGCAAACAACAGCCTCCATCGCCAGAATGAAAAGACAGAACACCAGCATCCACAAATGCAAGGACGGATCCGAACGAGTTCGTCAAGAGACTTTTTTGGTGCTCTGTCTTTTCTTATCCTGATGAAGAAGGCTGCTCTTTGCTATCGAAACCGATCAATACTTTGAATCAACCTTGTATGCTTTTTACTTGGCAAGTATTTATTTGCTGTTAGCTGTCAATTTTTGTGTTAGAGCGCTGTTTCTTTCAACACAGAAATATCAATTGCTGAAACAACTATACAATTCTCACTTCAACACGTACTATCGCTTTTCCATACAGAAGAGCTGTAATAGTTTGGAATACGAAATTCAGAGCTCAAATGTCTGGTCTCTTGCAGGTGACATATTGGGTCATGTGCACAGTGTCCAGTCACACCCACACAGCACCATTGCAACGACCCATACATCATCGCGTGACCAAGCGGATTAAGGTGGCTAACACGATCATTCGGCCATAGGAAATGAAAACTTGCACAATGGACAAACGATTCAAGGACGACGGTGACACCCGTTCGAAACAAACGTCTAAAAAACGTCTCTGTTACAGCGAGCTTGTTCGTCTCCAAGGCAGAAAATGCTTCCCATCCTTGCTTCGGAATGGAAACGGCGGCGCGCATTCGGTAAATCCTGACTTTACTTTCAAAAATCCATTCACGAAACGACAGGAACAGGAAATTTTCAGTGTTACAAGATTTGGATGGCTTTAAAACTTTAGTAATGGCACCTTCCTTCAAGTGAATTTAGAAAATATTTTATGAAATAGGTACTGTAAGCGAGAATTAATTGGATCATTTCTAGATGAAACTGCGCATACAATACTACATAGAAGGATCCAATCCAGAGTATCAAAAGGAGCTCGAGTTCAAAGATCACAGAGAACATCTGTTATAAAAATATGTGAAAAGGCCCTAGAAAACACCGGTGGCCAAACTTGCTCTTGGTAACGGAGCCAACAATTTTTGTTCCTGTCGACGCTGCCTCCCGGCTACTTTTAATCCATGTTTTCAAAGTAAAAAAAAAATAAGTGTTTGATATAAAATAAAGGGTTATTGCGTTCATTTAACTTACTCAAACGGACGAAGCAATTTGTAAAACTTCGTGTTGAAATGGGGGATGTTTAAATGTTTCACAAACATTTTAAATGACCCCTTGAGAAATTTATCTGGAGAATCAGATGTCGGTATACACATTCATATTCAACAACCCCATTTATACCTCACTATCAACCATACCCCCGTCGGCACCTCACCAGAAGCCTGTGCGTGTATGCGTGTCCTCTTGTGGCAGAGGGCCCGTGCCCCATGGTTGTATCGGATGACAAAAGGGGGATACCAGATGTTGGCAGTCGCGAGTCTGGCGGCATGCCGCCATCTGGTTGCGCACGCGACCTCCTGCTCCTCCTGAAAGATGTTTACTGCACAGCACTATTCCGCCCTTACCCCCGAAACGAAGAAAAAAATAAGCAGACGAAGGGTGCCTTTCAAGGAGTCCTCCAACTTCATATCCCGCTCCGAGAAGAAAAGGTATCAAAATGATGGTAGGTATGCTGTCCTGTTCACAATGCTGTGTTTGGCAAGACCTTTCCAGTTTCTTTATAGTTTTAAATAATATTTATTTCAATTATTCAGCGTAAAATGAATATATGAATTTCGGAGAATTGTGCCTCCCCCCCCCCCCCCCTTGTTGCAGACAACAGCATTCATACAATTGCCTGCAATGGAAGAGAGATCCTAACTTCGGGAAAACCCTCTCTCTATAGGCGGGTTCTGTGAGTGTGAATGTTGGAGGATCCTTAAAATTCATTCATTTATAGATATTATTTGATCCTTGATGTTTTGCTGTTTGGATCCCTGATAAGAGTGAGATCTCTTTTAACAATCGAGATTAAAACAGCACAAGCACACGTCCTAATAGAATATAAAGTATGCCAGCGGGAGAAATAGATTCCCGCTATGACAATAAATGCAAATAGCATCTGCACGTTGCGTTCAATTGAATGAAGTCGTCAGGACTTTGTGGCAATGAACCTAATTTAACATTTTACAGTCTACTGGGTTCCGGAAAAAATAAAGATAATTTTGATTTCAAAGTACTGATATATTTTTAACGAATTGTGATTTGTCCCATGTGTATAAATTGTAGCATTTGAATTTCTATAGCATTCGAAGTTTTAACCAAGTAACTTGCAGAGTTCATTTCGACGATAAGCGCTTAGCCATTCCGTCCCAGTAACTCAATGGTAGAGCGTTGGCTAGTCAGTACGTAGATCTGCGGTTCGATTTCCGATTGGGGCGGCAAGGTTCTTTTCAAACTAAGTGTTTACAACATTCTGCATATTAAACGTAATGATCTGTCACTGTCCATTTACAATTGCGCTTTCACTGTGTTCCCTAGTCACGAGGTCTCACCCGAGGATGCAAAATAGTCCATTAAAAAGTAAACGTTTTGTTCCGAAAAGGATCCCGATCCTAACGAACACCCAGCAATAACTATCAAGCCGGTCATTCCTCCTCATGAAAAAAACCCTACTACATCCCCTCGTTTTTCACTCTTCTATCGCTCATCGCCTATCTGAACAATAGAAGCTCGCCATCTTCTCCTCCATCATACTTTTGTTTTTCGTTCTTTTCTTCTTCTGTGGTCAGCAGTCTTGTTCCGCATCCTCCACCTTTTCACTTCTTACTTTTTATTTTATTCACTTACTTTACAACCAACATGATATGACCCATTATGCAATCGCAGTTTGTAATCGATATCTTCTGTCCCCAAGAAAAGACGTTTACCCGTAGATATCCTATATTCAATATCTAACGCTTATACCACGTCGCATATGCTACCCATAAAGGATTAGTCTCTAGCAACTCGCACGTTTCGATACACAAGACGCTATCTATGCTTGTAGGAATACCAGCTTTTTACAGTACCGTCCCGTCATGGAGCCATTGCTCCAGAACGCCGAACGAGAAGGAACTGCCTTTTTGCTCTCAACACATTTTTAGTTTAAGAACCAAAGAAACTCATTCTATGCAAATAATTCCAAAATTCTACGCAATTTATCCAGAGCTACAAAAAATGAAGCGTTCGAAATCCTATATAACATAAAATATTATCTGGAAAGAGGGTTCTGGAGAGGTAGTCAGCTGTTCACTTGTCACACCTTGTCTAATTGATATTCGTAAAGCATAATCTCTGCAAGGTGTTAACTGAGCAAGGGAGATGTGTAGAATCATTAAGAATTACCCACAGTTTGGTATTTTCGAGTTGAATTCGTATTTCAAAATAGTAGAATAATTGTAAAAATGTAGTCTTCACCCCACTTCATTCAATTCCAATCGTGTCATATAGTGTTCTTAAAAAAGGCTTCGCGATTGTTCAAGAAATTTAAATGTTATTATAAAACATTTCTTTGCAATTGACTTCTGTCGTGTTTAAATATAAATGAGTGTTGCAGAATGAACCCTGTCACGTTTCTAAGTTAAAATGTGGAACGAAAATGATATCCTTACAGGAGCTTTCGTTCCTAACTCATTTTAAATTCAATATCCATTTTTTCAAAGTGTGTAATGAACCAGTAAAGCTAGAATCAGATGCAGATAGATGTTAATGAGTGCCATTATGATCCGTTTTTCATGCACCACTCAGTGCGAACTATTATTTTCCCCAGTATATAGAGACTGTGTATAGGGTATTCAATTATTTGTGATTTGCATGAGATACATTTTAATGGTAAATAAAACGGCACTCACCTGCTATCCTAAAGACTGTGGAAATGTACAAAAGTAAGAAGAGGAGTTGAGGAACCATTGTAGAGCAGTGACTGCCGTTCCACGGCCGACCAGGTCCTACAAACACACAAATGGAAAAAGAAATCACATTGGATAGAATCAAAAGAAGCAAAAAGGAAGCACATTTGATAGAACCTCGTGTATCCGGGTCGGATAAGTTAAAATTAAGTTGATTCGGGAAATGCAACTTATATTAAATAAAAGTAATGTATTCATTCATTTATTCATTACCTTATATTTAGTATGGAATGTTAGCAACACCTCCTCAATGGCCTCCTGTTAGTATTTTTAACATTCATATTCATTTATTTTATCGATTTTCGAACAACAACAACAACAAAAAAAATGCTCGAAAAATGGCGAGTCCTCTCCAGGTTCAATATTCCTAAAATCCAATCAACTTCTCACGCTTACCGATTCAAATAATCGTACACAATTTTGTTCGACTAGCACAATTTGTTCGGGATATATCATGCCCATAGACAGACACACATACATCATCGAAACTCTACCTAAAAACTTCCCTTTATACACTGTAAAACGCGATGTATCTAAATGCGTAATATAACAAAGGTTTACTGTGTGACGAATTATTTATTATAATTTACACGTATTAGAAGAAAAAAAAGTTTATTTTGTGTATTTGAAATAAATCTGCGCGCTTTTTATCTCCCAGCTAACAGTGCCTGAAATGCTGTTTGGGTAAGTACAAAAGCTTCACCTGCAATCCCTCTATTCGATAGAGTCACTTCCTTCTCGTGGAAGAGAAACAAACGCCATTCAGAGACTCATTCCATAATTTCCTTCAAATGTCGCACAATCGTCCGTTTTGTTTCCTCTCCTTCAAGGATACTGTCCCTTTGGAAACCACGGAGAAGTTTCGTTTTCCTCATGGGCCGTTGCCATTATGCCGAGGATAATTACCATTAGATTAAATCATTTTGCATTTTCGTGAGCTTTTCTATAAAAACGTACTTTGTCTAGGGCCTTGGATACTGAACTAACTTTGATTTCGTTACATGGCTGTACTCGCGGTACCCAAATTTGAGTTGCCGTTCACTTCGACTAAGTAAAATCCACTTTGGGGAAGCAAAAAGATGGTCCACTTGAGCTTTGGCCAGTTTGTACGTTAAGTCTTAAAAATCACTCTATGATAAATATCAGATACTTTGTATTTTCTTCATTGCGTTCATTTTTACTGACCACTTATATTAACTTAACGTTGCGTTCAATAGTTTTCTCCCTTCAGAGAAAAGTTTACATTGCAACAAATACCTGACATATATATATATATATATATATATATATATATATATATATATATATATATATATATATATATATATATATATATATATATATATATATGCGATAAATTTAACGGGTTTTGCGGCAAATTGGGTGAAATATCGTCAACTTGGTGATATTTCACCCAATTTGAGGAAAGATCGAGAAACGAAGTGATTGAACTAAAATTTCACGAGTTAACTAGGTTTTTTAGGTCTTTTCAAGGAGAGTATATAGGGTTGGTTTTTGCTCAGAGTGAAGTTACACGATACAAATAACAGGGTATTATGAATATGTCAATATCTTGAGATATGATCTTCTTGTTTTTGTGTTCATTGGTTGGCCACTTAATAGCTGTTTTCTTGTATTCGACTTTTTCTTTGGGACTTTGCTAGAAAACTATATATTTAACTGTATCTCATACTTGTGTTGCGTTTATTGCTGCTTTGAACAAAGCTCGGGTTCTCCAGGTATTTGGGCTCAATGTACACTGAAAACAGAAGCACGCATCTGAAGGATACGTCGAAACGCTATATTGCATTTTCCTGCTCATATAGAAAACAATGTCAATGTTAAGATAAGATTTTTCTGTTATATAAAGTATCTGTATAAGATACAACATACGTCTTCTAACTTTGATGTTTTTATCATTCGTTTCTGTCTCGCTTGTAGGAATATCGCAATTCACCAGACTTTGGAAAACATTGTTCTATAACAGAGGGAATTAACTGGTAGTTTTCTCATAGATTTTATGTTACAGAACTGCTATTATGATTTTTATGAAGCTTCCAGAATCGATGAGCAGTCTTCAATGCTTTTTAAAGAAATCTATTGACGCATTCTTGTCCTTTTATGATCTATCTTGAAGAAAGAAGACTTTGTGTTGTCTTTAAGACTGCTTACTTTCTTCAAACTTTATAGGCTGTTACCAAGTATTTATTTTGCAGATAATTTAAAACGGCAATCATAGCGAAACATTATGTTGAAGGCCCAGACCACACGACCAACCCTAAGGCTTACGGTAGCTTATTGTGTGGCCGGGCGCGAAAAATTGTGTGTAAAATTTATTAAAACTTTTTTTCTCTACCAACATCTGTGACTGTTCATAAACTGTTTTATAAATATGATTAGATATGGAAAATGAATTAGATTACGAAAAGTATAATATATATATATATATATATATATATATATATATATATAATAGTTTGAAAATCTAATGCTAGAATAGAGAGAAGTTGCAATTCAAAAGATCCCAACATTAAAAAATGCCTAACAAATAAAAATTATCAAACAGAGAATCTTCAATCAAATGGAAAATAAAATGCAAACCTCTAGTCATCAAGCTAAAGACGAACAGCAAACATCAATGGAAAGGAATCGATAATAGAAAATCAAATAAAACCCAAGCACAAAAGATCCCAACATTAAAAAATGCCTAACAAATAAAATTTATCAAACAGAGAATCTTCAATCAAGTGGAAAATAAAATGCAAACCTCTAGTCATCAAGCTGAAGACGAACAACAAACATCAATGGAAAGGAATCGATAATAGAAAATCAAATAAAACCCAAGCATTAAAGCTTTACACGTGGACAAGCCTTAGGCTTAAACAAATGAAATGTTCATTTCGATAAAACTCTTCTTTAAGTTCAAGTATTTTATCAAAATGAACACACACACACACACACACACACACACACGCACGCACACACACACACATATATATGCAAAATATCTATAACTCTTTGAAATATATTTTTGAAATAGAAAACACCCTTAAAAAAAAAAAAAAAAGACTTTGTGCTTTGGTAATAAATTATTTTTGAAAAGTTTCTTGTAACATGCAAGTTACTCACGTCTGTAAAATGAAGAAGCCATCTAGAATAGGTTTCCGACATTTCCTAGAATTCCGCATTTCAGATTCTTCGCTAGAAGCTCAAATTTCAAAAAACCAGAAAATTCCAAAATGAAAATTTCACAAAACTTTCAACAGTTATCTGAAATGAAACAACTGCTCTCAAAATGTGATCGTGAAATATCCAATTTATGAAAAAAAGATATCCCATGCAAAACAAAAATAGTGCTGCTACTATGATATTTGCGCGGATATGATCCCACACATTTTTCAAATCAACGAGGAAATAAAAACAAATAGTACCCACTGATAATTATGCGAAAAGGTGATATTTATTTTAAAAAGTTGCGTAATTTTCATTTATTTTATTTTAATCTTCGTTTTCTAACATAAGTCTAAATGAATGAGTTGTGTACGAGTAATAATGATAACCGAAAAAAAAAATCTGTTTAATTTATTGTGTTCCTAAACTCTCTCTCTCCTCCTCAGAAACACATCGGAATCCATTCGAAGTTCCGAGAAATTGTATTTGGAGAAATGAAAAATAAAATATTTAGTTGCCAACCAAGTATTTTGTTTAAAAAAAATAAAATAAAATCTGGAGACGCTACTGGGATGTGTCCGTTATTCGCAAAACTGAAACAAAACAAAAAATAAATAAAGTGCTGTAATTTTCCTGAAAAGTCACCTTTAATTTTTATTTCCCTTCTAATTTGCATCAACTATAGTAGGTCAACTAGATATAAAAGCTATTGAGCCTCTGAAAAGCCATATGAACAATGCGCATATTATCAAAATAAGTAAATTTACTTTTAAAAATGTTCTTGGATGCAAGTAAAGTGGCAAAGAGGATGCAAACTGATTTCTTATACAGTACTACAAAATATTATTAGAATGGATGAGCATTTGAATAAATCTTAAATCACCAGCTTTTGAAGTACTTTTAATTATATGAATTTTAATTAATATTTTTGAAAACGAGATAATGCAGGCTTTGGGAAAATATATTTTTAAATGCCAATAAAAATTATTCAAGTATATATATAGCATCTTGCACCAAGGTCAATAGAAGGATTTTCATATTTATTAAGTGTTCGAATTTCAATGAAATTCTTATGGGAAATTCAAAAATTACTTTTAAATAAAAGTAGAATATAGATTTTTTAAAAACACCTTTTATGACAAGGTCGCTTTCATAAAAAGTTTAATTTATAAAATGGTCATTCATTTCACTAGCTGTTCTATTCATTTGATCTTATAAAACATTAAGTAATATATCAATGACTATTAATCCCCATGACTCACGATTATAATTAAGCAACAGCACTTAAAAAATGCCGCTCCCCCCCTCTCCCTATGAAAAATTTTTGTGTACACCACTAATATCTACTGTCGAGAAAGTATGAAATTTACTTTGTTAAATCAATTTCCCAGCTATAATAAATTAGACCACAACGCAAACTACCTCGGAAATAAGGTTTAATATTCAATAAGTTAATAGCGCAAATAAGATTCAACATGCAGACGTGCGTTTCGGAAATCTTGGGCTTTCGTTCTTCAATGCTATTACGTCTGGATCTGAACGACTCAATGAACCATACCGGACAAGAATAGCAAGATGACTAAACACAGAACTCAGCTTACTGTATTTTTTGCAGCATTTTCCATTCTAATCTAGTTTATGAATAGTTACTTAACTTGGGGTAAATAATAGCATCTGGATTATTTTAAACACTGAAAGCACTAAAATATTAATAAAGATTCTTCGGGGGGGGGGGGGGGGGGGTTTGCCAAACAAAGGTGGAAACCGTCTAATCATATAAAATATTAGGCACAATCTATTATTAATCGATATCTCCACAACTATTTGTTACTTTCACAACTAATTTACGGTTTCGGAGTTAACAGATATAAAATTGACATGCAAAAGAGACAGATCACTAAATTAAACAAAATTCATATAAGTAATTTATTTCAGCATCATTAATAAATGCAGCATCATTAATAAAGTCATTTAATGAACATACAAAACATAACTTGCAGACCTGGCCACAGGAGTTTCTGCCCTGTGATTAAATTTTAAAATTGTTTTTAAAAATATTTTTCAGTATATTTATTTTTAAATAAAAACAAAAGTGTTTTAATATTAATTCATAAATAATAATAATAATAATAATAATAATTTGATACAAATATAATTTGTAGAATTATAGCTGTGAAGACACTGAAAAGATGCGAAAGTTATTGCCCTTATTTTTGATTGCGCGAAAAGTGACGTTCTATACTTATTTTCCCCGCTTCACACATTTCTCCTTGTAAGCTGCTCTCCCTTCTTACCGCATCCCTCCCATCCTATCCGTAGATTCCGATCGTGAAGAGGCAGGTCTTTTCAATCCTTGAACACGCTCCCGATCACATGGCGAATGACGCAAGGTGTAGCAACGAATCGTTTTCACTCTACAGCGGAACTCAAGTCTAAACAAGATGGGAAAGTCGTTGCAATCTAACGGGACGTCGGTGTTTTGCTCTGTCTCTAACAGAGAGAGCCCTTTCTTCATAGTATAATTGATTCAGCATTTTAAATGAACAGATTTAGAAATAGCGTCATGGAGGGAGAAAAATTATAAAATCGTACTAACACCGTTGATGGAAAAATGAAATGAATTATTTTCAAAATATAATTTTCAATTAAATAAAATAATTAAACAATTAAATAGGTATTCAAATCAATGATTTGATTATTTTTTTTTTCTTATTTGGAAATTTTAAAAAGTAATAATTCTGATGAAAAATAAACGTTAAAGGACATTCCAACTAAACCCATTATTACTTTCCTTATATACATAATGAATAAGGAAAGTATTGTGAAGGGGTCGAAAATTCGAATTCGAGTTTTCGACGGGAGAGCGCGTTTCAAGCATCCCTGATCACGAATCGAACATTTTTGAGGGGATGTCTGTGTGTGTTTGTGTGTGTGAGTGAGTCTGCGGAGACGATATTTCACGAACGAATGGAGCGATTCGAATGAAATTGGGTGCAAAAATTACAATCCGTGAATACTGGATGGAAGCCTATTGTTTTAAAACACAATCGAATGTTCAGAACCCCCCTAAATTTTCGAGTGAAATTTTGAAAAAAATCATCAAAAAATCAAAACCTTTAATAAAGTTACGCAAATAGACATTTCTTATGTAATTTTTTTCTTAGAAAACGATTGACAGAAGCATTAGAACACTAGCGCGAACCGTTCTCGAGATGTTGCACATTTTTCAAATACATTTATCAAAAAATCCCATAAATTAAAAAAAAAATATTAACTGTTAAGAAACATGTTCACTTTTCATATGTAATATCATGCGATAAATTGAGTGACATCATTCTCGTGGATCGAACTCATTTCATTCACGAGAAAAGATACTTTGAGTAATACTTTTGTATTTGAACGCAAATAGTCATTTATCTGCTGTAAGAATAGCTATTTCTCCTTCCATAACGCTTTGCGAGATTCTGACGGCGAATTTAGCGGAATGTCGCCAACTTGGCGACATTTTTAAATGTTGCCAAATTAACGAAAATCTCGCCCAATGGATAAAAATGACGCTCAATCAATGAAAATGACGACTCATTGAAGAAAATTCAATATCTTGGAAAGAATATAAGTATCTACTATAAGAATAACATTTTTTAACTGTAAAAGTAGTCAATTGATTGCATTATATAAGGAAAGTCGTGTGCTGTCCACGTCAGATTTTTTTTTTACTTTCTCATACTATGTAAAATAGTATAGAGAAAGTATTGTTTTCACGAAAATTTTCAAATTCAAAATTTTGATACCAATATATGTTTCAGGATCTCATAAACACGTTTTGAATATATTTGGTGGGATGTCCGTCTGTCTGTCTGAGGTCGATTTTTTGTGCACACGATAGCGGCCACCCATTTTATTGGATTTTTACGAAAGTTTATATCTGGCTTTGTTATTGAAAAATCTAGAATTAGATAGAATATTTTTAAATTCGAACGAAAGTTTGAAATTTATTGAAAATTTTATATTTTGTAACATGGCAACATAGGACCCAATTTAACATAATTATATCAAAAAGAGGTTTTTTATGACTCAATGTTCACGAGACTTAATAGTTTCAATCATTGTTGCGAAAAATAGCTAGGATACAATTTTTGTGTTCGTGACGTCATTGGTCACATCGGGGAGAGTAGCAAGTGACCCTCGGGGTACATGGCACCAATCGAAAGATTTTTCAAGCCTTTTACAGTGAAGGATAACACGCTATGATTGTAATCATTTGGGCCACCGATTTTTCAAGATTTGAAAGCAGAAACCCACAGTCCACTCAAAAACGGATTGTGGTATACGAAAAAGTCGAATTGAGCCACACTCCTGTTAATTTTTAGATGATTTTATCTGCATTAGACCCTTTAAAAGTGTGACACTACAAAATGCGATACGATTTAAACACTGAGTTACCATGTTTATTGCTATACATTTATAATCCAATGCTCTTCGACAGGCTTATTCGAGTCAGAGTTTACTTTACGCTTTCCCCAACAGAATAGAACTGACCGGAGTTTCTCTCTCGCTGACGGTATTATGGAAGTGAGGTCCGTCCCTCGCAAAAATTTATCTTTCTGTGCGGATATTTCTCTGCAAAGGATCCTGTCTTCAATTAATATTTTCAGTCCATTTTCGAGCTCCAGCGCGTTTCTAAGTTTATAGGGCGCAGCCTTTCAACCACGACCCTGGTATCGGTGGGAAATCAAAGGAGAAAGAATGACACTATTTTCCCTGCAAATTCTAAATATTTTTTCTTCTTTATTTTGTTATTTATATTCATTCGATTGAATTTTATTGCACAAATACTTATTTGGAATAGCTATAACTTTTGCAGTTTTTTTTCCCTTAAATTAATTCTTTTATGGAACGTATTTTTAAAACAAACAGTCATTTATTTCCTATAGTGAGGCCATTTTTATTTTATTTCATTTATTTTTTTAATGACCCTTTGGAAATAATGTCTCTTTCCTTTTTCATCTGATTTAGACTCGAATCTAATCAGCGTTTGGGCAACGCATCAGTTTACCATGAAAATCGAACCTCCGCACTACAATACATGCATATTGTGTCATTTCAAGATATGAACAATTACCATTATCGACATCCATGATGATAATGAAGCACATAAAACAAAATTATAATGACACGAGTCTTTTACTGCATCCCATTTCTTGTGCTTAAATAATTCTCACTTCTGCAGATTGATTTAAGTATGGCTACATGCAAAATTGGCATCTCTTCCGGAGCGTTTGCTTTCAAATGTAAAATAAACTGTTGCATTTTTAAGCTAGCAACAGATTAGTCTAGCCGGTAGAAGCGGGTGGCTGTCCGTCCATGCGGTTCGAATACTGTTTCCAGGCACGATTGTTTCATTTCAAACTATTATTTTTCCACGTGATGACTACCCTCCACACGCACCGCCCTACAACTACAAGAATAGTACTTAATTTTCTTCACTATTTCAATCCAATATATGTATTTTTGGTAATGTGTTCAATAATTTTCTGTAAAATGTCATGCGCCGCCCAGGCGG
Organism: Amaurobius ferox; assembly: GCA_951213105.1. NCBI lineage: Eukaryota > Metazoa > Arthropoda > Arachnida > Araneae > Amaurobiidae > Amaurobius > Amaurobius ferox. The sequence continues at coordinate 6,196,322 of OX578149.1, read as the reverse complement.
TGAAGTGGATAGCGTCTCCGACTGCTGTCTAGTGGGCTTGGGTTAGAATCCCGAGTAAGGCATGGTTGTTTTCTTGAGGATGAAGACAGTCTTCCGCCCTCTGGGTCCTCGCTAAATGAGAAGCTGCACCCCCTTGACCTTCTTCAGTGATGCTTGTTTGTGTTAATAAACTTTGTGATCTTGTCTTGTGTCATTCTTTGTCCGTCTTCTGGCATCACTGGTCCTGTTTGTGGTTCCACCGAAACAGGAGGTTATAAGCAACAAAATGTCATGCTTTTAGCAATGCATTTTTGTGCAAAGTTCATTCATTCATGTTGTTATTTACAGGAAGATTTAACCAATATATTAGAAAGGGTGTTGTTCATCCCCTTTCAGGTTGATGAGCCGATACATGAAGGAGTGGATCTGAAAATGGAATACTGAAACAGTGCTAGTCAGCATGCGGAAGTGGATTCGATGCTCAACTCCGACGAGCCAGGAGTGTTAGTGGTTTTCCCAGCATTTAACGTAAACAGTCCCCATTACTCGCTGAAGTATTTCAGCGAGTAATGGGGACTGTATTCTATTTGGGCATTCCCCAATAAAACATCACATTATATTTAATGTAAATATTTTTCATGTCCTTATACAAAAATGTTTCTTTCATCTTTCTAAACCTTCTCCAATCAATCAACCCTTATGGTTTGCAAATATTTGTAAAAACACTCGCTCTATTGAAAATATCGAAAACTGTGTTCTTATTGACAAAAGTATTTCTGAAAAGGTTCCTTAGTAATGTGTTTCTTCGCTACTGCTTTAAACTATAGGGTCCATAAAATTTTACCCTCTTCGAAATTTTATGTGACATTTCCCCTTAACTTAATATATCTGTCTACAGATTATTTGATCTCTGTTGTAGGATGGATCATGATCCAATTGACAACTGCTTAATGAACGTATTTTTTTCTGGTTGTAAGCTGTTTCTTTAAATTTTTCTATTGTTATATTTTATGTTTTTTTTAATGCGTTTAATAGTATTTTAGTGTCTCTAATTAGATCGCAATTTATTATTTAAAAGGAGTTTTAAAATTTTCTGCTTTTTTATTTAAAACGAAGTTTCCTTGCAATGGGGATTTTAAATTATTTGAATTTACTTCATTTTTTTATATCAACCCCAACAATTTTCAAAGTGATTTTTTTTTCCTTTGTATGTTTTCTTTTGGGTTGTTTGCTGTTTGTATTATATTTTTATGTATATTGTCTTTGTATGTTTGTGTATTGTTATTTCTGTGTTTTTCCCGACCGTCCCCTCTAACCGCTTCATACCCTTTGGCTAAGTTGGACAACCTGGATAATAAATAAATAATTAAAATAAAAAAAATCTCTCAAAGAAAAAAATATACACATTCGTTATTTATTAAAAGTATAAAAATAATACATTTGTATTTTTTTACAGAATGTTTAAAATAAAGTATTTTTTCTGACATGGATATACGATTTCATAAGTAAATACTTCTATGAGTAGAAAGGACCCATCCGAGTCTCTAGCGCCCCGAAGAGCGTTGATACAAGAGTGGACGTCGGTAAACGAGCCGTCCTAAATTAAATAAGAAACAAACAGCTTGTTGAAGAAGGAGAGGGGAGCCTCCACTTTGGCAGTCGTGCTAAATTTAATATTCAGTCAAGTACAATGAGAGGTTTTTTGCGAATTCACGCTCGACTGCTGCCGCCTCCAAACATTTAACCAGCATTTCTATTTCATTTATCCTCCACGATGTCGCCTGATAAACTCGTGATAATCCGAGACATAAAAGGATTTTCATTTTTTTTTTATGACTTCTTGAAAGCGTCTTAATTGGACTTGCCCAACACGCCCTCATGGAAGGATTTTCCGAGAACACGGACCCTCCATGCTGCGATGGCGACGCGGATAAAAGAGAACAATAGCAGCGGCACGCTCCCCAGAACTCATTAAAGCAGAGTCCGAAAGCCATCGTCCGAGCTTTACACAGCGGCGTGCGTACGGCTGGGATTGGAGGGGCATGCATGACCTAAAGGTCTAGAAATACCTCAGACAAATAAAAAAAAAAATTTTGTTATCAATCGTCAAAAGAGTAAAGTCATTTTGTTGGAACTGAATTAGTTTCCATGGGACTTTGAGTAACTGAGCAACACCGTCTAACGTTACCCAAACCATCCGAAGCAAATATTGGAAATGTGTTTCGAAGGTCTTAAAACGTACTTATCTGGCAAAATATTGAATTTGAAAAATTTCGCAAAAACAATATTTATCGTATTCAATAGTGTAGGAAAGTAAATATGTTATTCACTTATAATATCCAGCCAGAAAGTCGTTTTCTAGACTGTGAGTTTCACTCATTGTAAAAGCTGTTCTCTGCCTTCCAATATCCCTTTAATGGAGAATCCGACCAAGGTCGCCTCCCACGGCGTCCTCCAACCTTAGGTGGCGTGATGCGAAGAGATCTGCCATGTCTGGTAGTATCCTTATACACGGAATATCGCGACACCTTACAACAAACACAACACAAATCTCAACACTTAAGTCTGATGATTATTAGGCTGAAAAGGATCCATCCTGCTCATCGCACGAAGATATGGAATTGTTTTTTAAACTATGAAATTACTCTGCGTAATTAGTTTTTTTTTAATGCTTCCTTAAAGAAAAGAAGAGATATAGGCAAGATGGGTACAGTTTTTTCTTATCGTCTATGAAGACCAGAGAAAGAAGGATTGAAACCACTGAAATCACCCAAATGTCCTGTGTTTGATGTGTTCAAGGAACTATATATAGTTATATTTTCACAAGCTTATTTATTGTCAATATTTTATGGTCCTAAAATTGTCCACTTTATGAAATGGAAAAGTTGGCCACGTTGTAAATTAGTTAGTTGATGAACTATGAATGTTATTGGACTAGAATAACGACCTGTTCGATTGAGTTTCAGGATCGGGTTTTCACACCGTTCGAATACAAAAATTGCACTCCACAGCTCTGGGAATATCCAGCTTTTTCTGTTATTTTGAATGCCTATACTGGCTCCCGTATTTCTCTTATATGTAAAAAGATATGGCGAAAATTGAAAAAAAAATGACTTTTAGCGAATCTTTAATGGGGCGATTCATTCCACATGGTGGTTCTAACACAATTATTTTGCTTCCTTCCGATGAAAAACCAAAAACTTGTGTTCCATGCGAATATCTAACTTGTAATCCATGTACCAGATATCGACGCTTGCCCGATACTCAATCGACACAATGCCAAAAACGCCTGGTATTGCTATATATAACCAATATAACGAAGGAACTGGGACTTCAATGGTCGAAGAAGGCATTTTTTGAGTAATCTCTTGCGTGGCCGCATTTAGTAGGCTATAATCTGAATAAACTGCTATGAACAACTTCGTCCATTTTTGTTACTCATTCAGTTTTGTGCATCTACCTTCATTTCGAAAGGAAGAGTACGAACTCATTCAAGGACGCACAAATGCAGCCTTAACCTCAACCAGTTTTTTCATTCCCGTCACAAATAGGTTCTTTTTTTTCTTCTATTTCTCGTCTACTGTCACTACTTCGAACTCTGATTAATCGAACGAGTTTCATTATAGCCTCTCCTATAGCTGAGAACCTTTTACATTATCCTGTTCTAGAAGTTACTTTCGAAGTTGGTTAAAGATCTCCGTTGAAGAGTTATTCAACGCTATTTAAGAGTTGTTTATGCTACGGGGAGAAGAGTCACCCTTTGAGGCTGAATAATGCATGCTATATCGCTTGCATATGTCTGGTATGTGTAGAATGGCCATTCATCCTTAGTTTAAATTCATAAGAGAACACTTTTCACAAGATAAATTATTAATTTCATACGAGTGAAACCAGAATTATGGATAGAATCATCATTTGGTGAGCAATATTCCCTACTTTTAAAGCAAACTGCGCAGTCTGCTGTAGAATTTTTAACAATTAAAAACCATTTTTAGAAAGACATGGCGACATTTTATAGTTTGCTGTTGCCTCTACCTTCAACTCTATGTTCTGCACAATATCACACATTTTTTAATGCCATAATTGCTCATTTATATCTTTACCACCCTTACCCATAATTTTGTCGCAAGGTTGAATTAGACCACGGTATGAAAAGGGCGAGGACACAGACCTAGGACTGAATGCTGAAATCACTTCACTGCTATTCACTTTGTGTTTTAAAAAGCAAACAGGTAGGGAAAAAGAACGTAGATCCCAAGAGGTGCGATAACATCGACGTGGCATACTTTATCTGCATTGGAGGCATAAGACAGAAAATCTAAACGCGGAGGATAAATTTTCCTATAAATGCTCAAATAGGACCAGAATGAAAGGGGGGAGGGGCTTTATGGAGAATTTTTTTTACAGGTAAATAAGAAAGAAAGACTTATGTTATCGTATATTTATTTGGCTTTCGCCTCATTCACTATCATTTTTCCAGAAGACTTTATAAAATTCTAAGTTTGGGTCTTTTCTGAGTAATTTAGAGAATTCTCGAGACGACGCAGTTAAAATGAACCCAATGCAGTGTAGACGCAAAGATGCCCTTACGCTGGTGATGTTGAAATGGGTCGCATAGTATTTTTGAAATTATTTAGCGTGATGGTAGTCACAGAAAGAATTTTTTATAAAAGAGTCCATTGTTTGATTACGGTAAAAGGTTACAAATTCTCGTGTCTATATATTAATAACGTGATTTTGTCTTTCCAAACCCACCAGACCTAGGAGGCTGAATTTTTGCACATGACCACGTGGCAAAACCTAATAGAGCCAGCATTTCGATTACTACCTGGGAGTCTTTCTGCAAAGTCTTTCTAGATCCTCCAGAAGCTCCCACCCTCTCCTCCTTTAGAAATTTAGAAATCTGAATCTACTCTGCACGTATAGTATTGATCACAAGACATAATCTAACTGAGCCGAATTTCCGGGGATAACCCTGTAGAATGAAAATTGGGGGGAAGAGTCGAACATTTTTCCAGCTCCATACAAGAGGCGGCTGGCAGTCTTGAAGGCTGGATCTTTGCACACTGACAGTATCGGTCCCGTGACGGAATTGAAGCTAATTTTTGATAAAGACTATTTTAGATGCTAAGGTTCATACATTGTTAAACAAAATTAATCTTATTAAAATATGTAAATTTTTGAAGTGTTAGTTTCCATGTCTTTGACAGGTTTAAATACTGGTAACATAATACTGAGTTGAAATGTTGATTATATTTGTATTCTGAATATAGTAATATGTTGAATAGAAATAATCGTTACTTGAAGGTGATGTAGATTTTCTAGTGATAGTATGGAATATCTTTAAAAGTATAAATGATTCAAAATATTCAATTTAAAAAATCTAGCTCAGTCCAAATGACGTCTTTTTAATGGATCGGGGGGGGGGGGGGGTGAAAACAAGTTTTCATAAGTTCAAACGTAAAGTAATAGAAAATGGAGACAAAATTCAATAATTTCCGTGAACAATGGGAATGGCATTTCAGGCATTTAAAAACAACGCCTATGTCAGTGTTGTTCTTTATGGACATGCAGATAACACGGCATCGCATCGATATCGCCCCGAAACAGATCTATTTGCATAAAATTGCGGCTATCTGGCGTGGCTTTCCGACGCTGAAAAGGCATACTCGTTCCGCAAGGCATCCCCTCAAAAGACGCGACCATCCTCATTTCATTTGACGATGACGGAACCGGATTTTGAACCGTTTCATCCGCCCTTACAACGTCCCACAGAGTTATATTTTCGTTAAAGCGAGTACAAATTGTCTACAACATATTTTCAGGACAGTAAAGCCTCGAGTATTTAACTCGTTTGGAAGTTTTATACCGCTGGTGAATTTTTTCCCACTATTACAAAGCACTTTTATCGTTGATTTTCGCTAGCAAAATAAATTTTTCGGAGCTAATTGCTGCACAGTAATAAACTGTACAGTAATTTTTTGCATAGCAGCAAAGAACATCCACCACACTCTGACAAATGTTTCCTGTTCATTAAGAATTAGTAAATGGGAGAATCGGGCTGTTCGATTACGCAAAACTCGTGTTGAATGAATTTGGAGGTTACATGTGCAAATTATAGAAAAATGCATAAAATAAAAGCAATCGTTCTTTTAATGGTCCGATATCATGATCATGAGAATATATGTAGTTGTTACACATCGATGATTATACCGAGAGATATAGAGCGAATCCAAGTGTTCGATTATTTTTTGGGATAAGCGTATATTTTATCCAACATTTCTCAGTTTTTGCAGAAGTTTAATAATAAATGACTTGTATAAAAAATAGGATTAATGAAGGATTCATTTTAACATTCGGCAATTCTTAATAATTATTTTCATGCATAGAGAGGAATTATCTGTGCTAATCGTGGTCTAGTACAAATAAACTATTGGAATTCAAGTTCTTATGTCGTTTAACAATACAGAAAGTTAATTTGCAGCGATATACGATATATTTTGGATCCAACTAATCTTTCGCTGATTGGAAGGAAATGTCTTTCCCGTTTAGTCCTCCAGGAAGGGGGATGACGTCCGAGATTTGCGAAGTTTAGTAGGAGGAGTCCCTTAATAAAGAAAAAGCTATTATCAGTTCCAAATCCAGTTGTATGGGGATTTGGCGGAAATATTAATGATATATTTTTGGTCTATTTTTAATACTCTTATAATACATTTTAGGAAGGTGGTCAATTCAACCATCCATTGATGTCACTATCACTATATCACTATCAATGTCACTAGTTAATAGTTATCCATAGGGTCCACATATTAAAAAGAAAAACGAAATATGCCCTTGTAACCTCCCGCCTACTCGATCGTAAGCAATAATTTAAGGTGGTCATAACGCTCGTGGAAAAATTGCATTAGTTCTCCGTAGAATCCATAGAACGGATGGGCTAGCGTTATGGGGTTGGTCTTTTCGTCGTCAAAAATTGCGTATGAAACAAGCATTTAAATCATACTTTTGAGCATATTCAGCCTTTTATTTTAAATTTTGACAATTTTACGGGACATTTTGCAAAACAAGCAGGTTTTTTTTCTAATTCGTATCAAAATCTAATTAGCTTCAGGAGCATCTGCAAGTGACGTATCTATCCAATTTTGATGAAACTATGCCAATTACTTTTTCAGCGAGAGTGAATATATACAATTTTTGCGGCCATTTCACTAAAAAAGACAGGTTCTATTCTTCCGAATCGAACCCAAATCTAATCAGCATTAGGGTAACCCACCCTCCCCATCTGCCAAATTTTGTAAAATTTGATCCATTAATTTTTCAGCTAGAGTGAATACATAAGTTGCATATACACACAGACATTATGCTAAAACTAGTGTTCTAGAGTGCTCGAAACGTGTAGCTTCGTCGGAAATTCTGCGATGCTTGACACGATTTTAATACTTTCTCTATGCATTACCATGTACTGTAGAGAAAGTAAAAAGCATCCATATCACAAAACACTAATACTAATATCAAGGACGTATCCAGAAATTCATTTCGGGTCCAAAGTATAGTGAACTTTCATTCCAAAGAAAAAGCTTGAAAAGAACCAACTAAACTTGACTAAATTGATACTGGACCACAGTTGAACGAGAAAACACGAGAGCACAGGCAAGGACGTATCCAGAAATTCATTTCGGGTCCAAAGTATAGTGAACTTTCATTCCAAAGAAAAAGCTTGAAAAGAACCAACTAAACTTGACTAAATTGATACTGGACCACAGTTGAACGAGAAAACACGAGAGCACAGGCAAGGACGTATCCTGAAATTTCATTTCGCCGGCCCCCCTCTATGAAATATGTCATTGATTAATATCATTTAAAATAAAACGTCTGTGAAAATTAAATTGGATTCGGTAGTATCTGTCCATTTGCTCCCAATTTGAAAATGAAGTGATGGGTCAATGACAACTGGCATAATTCATCGATTGCGACTGTGCTAAATATCTAGAAAATATTGCATCAGTGCTAGTCCTAGATTTCGTGGTTAATACTGCTGGATCAATAACAATTTCCAATTTGAATTTGGTTTCTAAAAATTTAATCAGTGGCTTTGCTTCTAAAAAAGCAAAATTGCCACCGAAAATCATTGGTATTTTATCTCAATCCATTCAGAGCAAAGCTGCAACGCGTTCTGTATTATATTTCGGCATCATTACTATTTAATAAATAATAATAGTGTAGATACAGTAATCGAAACTCGCAATAACACATTGTAACTGCATATAATATAACCAAACTATGAAACACGCTAAACTCAGTCCATTGGTAGCAAGCAACTGAACGCATAACGAAAATGTCAGCCTCACTCAGCGGTCTACAAAGAGTGGGGGCGAGTCACTTACTGGCTGGCGTAATAGAAAGTGGAACGCACACTCTAACCATCTCTATTGAAGGAGTTTCACTTTTTTCTGTAGGATCGGTTTTCCATTAAACGAATTTGCACTACTGAAGTTTCAAAGCAAGATCCCAAATAGAAGGAAGTTGTCGATATGCTGTATATAGAAGGCTACTCTATCGATACATAATAAGTGTCGTATATACAAAATAATCGAATATACGAATTGATTACGAAATATCGATGCATTGTTTTCATTTATCGACAAGCCCATTATTTATACTTCTGTATATATATAGCCCATTTTCCCCTCCAAAAAATGCTATACATATGACACATCCAATAGAAATCTGAAAATTTCTAAGGTGTGTCGAACATTCAATACTTCTTGGTCAAAGACGGAAAGATCTTCGATTCCAAACGCGATATCTGCTTTGTTATGCAAGGCTCAAGAAATGCGATCTTATCGCACGACTTAACGAAGGGCTGTTTAATGGAAGGTCTGCGGGCCGAGTCCGTTCCGCGTAAAAATTGTAGGGGTAAACAGAACTGCAATCCACAAGGGAAAATGCTAATTAAAAATATAATGCATAACAACGGAATGAAATTATAAAATCTTCAGGAGTTGCATACAAAACATATGCCTTCTGTTCTGTTTACCCATAAAATGTATACTTTATTCACATGCATATCCATGAATTTTTAATCTAGCACTCATTTTAATTAGTAATAGGTGATATACAATGTTACTTCAAATTCCATTTTAATTTCTTAGTTAAATTATTGATTTCATCTTATTTATATGCTGCAATAAATAGCATATTTAATTTTATTACTGAATACAATGTTTTGTTATTCTAACATATAATACATGATTAGTATCCAGCATCTAAATTGTTTTCACTTTCTGAATAATTTAAAATTTCCCCTATATATATATATATATATATATATATATATATATATATATATATATATATATATATATATATATATATATATATATATATATATATATATAATGATAGATTAAAGAGAAATTGTAACCCATATAGCCATAACTTCGAATATGAGACAGCTACGTATAACACCAAATTTTAACACTTACCAAACAATTTATTACTAGGGAAAAGTAAAACATTGCATATTTGTCAAATTACTTGCAATGCAAGAATAATAAAGAATAAAAATAGTTTATAAAAGTCTAAAGATATTTTAGAAAAATTTTAACGCGTATAAAACAGTATCTAATAAATACAATAAGCCAAAGTTAAAACAAAATTGAAACTAATTCCTATCATCTACTACTACGTAAAAAGAAGGTTAGGCAAGTAAGCACTATGACTTTCCAAAATTTAACTATCATGGGGAGAACAAATCTAAATGAATGTAATTACACATTTATCATACTATGAATAATAAACAAATATCAATGATGAGAATTCGAAATATATATATATATCCTGCGAATCTTCTGCGAATGGCAACAGTAGTTTTATTCTTTATTCCTTTAATAGACAACATGTGCAGCATTTTCTCTAAATTATTTTTGATTCCTATTTTATTTTTCACTAATTAAGCTTGTAGGCCCAGTAGACGCAAGTTTATAAATGCTATCTATCTCCGTCTTCAGAAACAAGCTTTTGTTGTTCATTTTGAATAGATACTAGGCCATAAAAATGAATTTGTTCAAAATGAATTCATTTTTAAGCCTAGTGCTTTTTCACTGTTTGGCTTTAATGCTTGGTCATTTGCCGTCTTTCAATTTTGAAATCTCACCATTGATATTTGTAGATTATATATAGCCTGATGATTGGATATTTGTTTTTTATTCTCCCCTTGATGGATGAATCTCTATTTTTTTTTTTACATCTTTATACGTAGCTATCTTATATTTTAAGCTATGCTTATATGAGTTACAACTTATCTCTAATCTATCATTGGGATTTCATGTAATATTTTTATTAACACTTTACAACATAGTTGAAGTGTTTATAACTTTGTTCATTCTGTCTGTCTCTCTGTCTGTCTGTCTGTCTCTCCATTAGCACGATAACTGCAGTAAAAATGATTTTATTAAAATGGAATTTTAGTATGTTGTTTAGACGGTCTGTGGGACCTACGGAAATATAAATGAATAATATCACCCAATTAGTTTTGGATTGAACCCGGGTGGAAAAAATGAAATACATTTAACACTATGCGAATACATTTAACACTATTTTTCAAACATTTTTTAAGCGAATTTAAAATTCACAAATTATTTCGAAAGTTTTAAAAAATATTTAAATTATCCCATAAAATATATAAAAAAAATTTCATCAAAATATATTCAGTAGTTTTTTTAAATAAAAATTAAAATAATAATTATACCCTTTATATGAAGAGATCACGTGACCATTACATCACTTGACCCACCTCAAAATAAAATATGGCATCCATCTTGTGCCAAAATCGTAATTTTTAAAATTCTTTTTAATTTAGTGTTGTATCCGTCCTAAAATCGCTTTATTTTTCCTTAATTTCTGTGCATCTGTATTATGAAACAACGCAATTACAATATATTTGAGTTTAAATGATCATCAAACTTTGATTATTTCTACAACGAAACCTAATTGGACTTATGGAGAATGTAAACAGATTAGGCTGTAAGATGAGTTGTATAAGAATTGCTGAATTTCTTTAACGCAAAATTATTTTGCTCTGGAGTCTGCAATATAGATTATATGAATGAAACATTCCTTAATTTTACATAGAGAAGCAGACGATTTAATGGCAAACTTTTTCGATGAAGTTTTATGCATAGAGTTAAATTACTTTTACCTCCATGGTTTTAAGTTTTTAAGTAAAATAAATTATTGTAGTACTATGATGAATGAAATAAAAATGTATGAATGAAATATTTACTGCTTTTACACAGAGAGTCAGGCCCCCGGCCGTCCAAATAGTTGCTCATGTCCACAGGATGAGTCGGACGGTCTGGGCTTTCAACAGAGAGCCGGGCCCGGCCGCCCAAATTGCTGCTCTATGTCCACAGATAAGCCGGACGGTCTGGGTTTTCGACAGACAGCCAGACGATTTATATTTCGATGACGTCATTTGAATCAAGTTCGTTTTTTTCGAGGAAGTTTTAAATTTTCAAATATAATTAATTATTGCGGTATTGTGATAATTTTAAAAATATGACCACTGAATGTATCGCATTTTATAGATGTATAAATAAATTTAGAGTTGGAATGTGTTTCATAATCAATGCTTTATGTATGATTGATCTTGTTATATATATATATATATATATATAAATATAAATTATTAAATCCAAAGTTAGAATGTATGTAGTAACTCATAATACACTATTCCAAAATTTTCTACAAATACAAAGAAATAAAAGAAATTAAGACAAAAAGAGGAAATAATAAAGCATAATGCAAGTCATAAGGACAAAGACAATCAACAAATTTCAAAAATGAGGAATGCAAATAAGAAAACAAAAAAATCAAGCAAAAAAGCTTGCACATGGAGGAGATTTAGGCTTAAGAGATTAGGCTTACGAAAAGTTCATTTCGAAAAAATTCTCGTCGGGTCCATATATCCCTTCGAAATGAACACAAAAATGCTTGTTTCTGAAACACAAGATAGATTTTATCTATAAACTTGTGTTATATGGACGACAAGCATATAGATTGGAACAATAAAGGAAACATAAATACCTCAAAACGCACCTCTTCAGCGCAACCATGACGAGCAAAATATGACTGGATCAATGTTGCCATATGCCAAAATGAAAAGATGTGATTTGCTGTTGCCAAAGAGAGTAATAAAAACTGTACTGCGCAAAAGCAATAAAATGAAATAAAATGAGTTATTCAACTGTTAAAGCTTCGAGATAAAAAGATGAAAATATAATTGCAGGAGAATGAAGAAGTACGGCTAAAATAAGATAATAAGGGGAGAATATGAGAATTTTAGGCTAATCGAAACTTATTAACTATACTATTGACTAAATATGCAGGATATTGATACATTTTACTGGTAATTTTGAGGTTATTAATGTGCAAAGCATGACATTTTTTATCTGATAATCTATAAATTCTAAAAAGTTGATTAAGTATAATATTTCTAAACAATTGAATCGAGTTGCAGGAATTAAAAGGTAATAATTTATTAATATTAAATTTAAAAAAATCTTTTTTATCATATAATTTAGTAACTATCCCATGATGCATGTATATACGGGTTTTGTATTGCACTCTCGCGATCAAAAAATCGATTAATTCTTCAAAGAGGTATCATGAGCGGAGCGTTTGATAACACCCCCAAATACCAGATTGAGCAATACTTTGTTCCTTTGCATATACTAGACACTGTAGAGAAAGTTAAAAACAAAATGACTGCTTTTTAAATAACTTACCTAAAATCATTTTTAAGCCTCTTGATGGCTTAATCCGTGGTCAAGAACTAAACATGCCGGCACCGAGAGAGGATATAAACACCTCATTAGCCCGTATAGCGTAATCGGAAGCCTCGCATTACGTCACATCCGACGTTACGTGTATAAGGTGTGCACGAACTTCCGTCTGATACCTCACTCAGCTTCTCAAGAATTCCTGGACAGGTTTGGGGGGAATACCGCACCTCTGGAACAGAGGATGGTGAGAGAGCAACTTTCAGAAGAATGACCCAAATTCGTCACCGAGGATGACAATTTTAAGAGAAATTAATGGCTAACTCGCGTTTTATCTGTGCCGCTAAGTAATGAAGAAAGGAAAACCGCGCGAGTTAGCATAAATTAATCAGTCATGTTTGGATTTGACGGACAGTTTCGGTGTCTGTGCGCAATATCAGTGGGCAAGTCATGGTGAAAGTTTTAAAACCGTTTTTGGAAGATCCCAACTTGTGTTTTGAAGAACCTTTTCTCAACGGAGACTCGAATCACTTATCTTCGACTAACCAAACCACACTATCCATTGAGCTGCTGAGATGATTATATTTCCTTTCATATTTGAAGGAATACGTTAATGATACCTTGCACTCAAAATTACGTGCATAAAGAAAACACTGTATGCGCAGACGGAAAGATAACGAGTCAGTAGCTCAATGTATACGTCCGTTCTTTGACCAGCTGCAGATCGGTGTTTCGATTCCTCGCTGTTTTTATAACATCGACACATAAAGAAGGAGGAATATGTTATTGGGCCTTTAACAAAAGACCTTCTAAGGGAAATTACGTTATTCTAGGAAAATGTATTAAATACAACCTAAGTAAAAGATCAGAAACAACATTAATGACCATATCTTAACACATTTCAGACACATAATAAACTATAAGAACTGGAAAGAGTAATTGGACAGTAAAGAATGGTACAAGACTAGTAACAAGGTTCTAATATTAATTAAAATAAAGGGTGTGTGATTTTTTCAAAGTATTCTGTTAAGTGGAGATATCCAAAAGCCTGTAAAAGATGGCAGACGATATTTTTCAGAAGAATATCAGTGCATTCATTTCTTTTAATCTTACCCATACAGCCCTTTCACATTGAAAAATTGTTATAAAGCACACAAAAGACAGAAAACATCGAAAACCACCTCCGACAACCATCTTAAAAGCGTTCTTAGTTGTTTGAAAACAAGAATCGCGAAAAAGCCCTCAGATAGCTGGAGCGATAGGTAGCAGACGAGTCATGGACCGATAAAGGCCGTGGGAAACAGGCCGAAAACGGGCAGCACCGTCCGCGATGTTTGCAGGAAAAGAGATATAACGAGCGCGGTGTTGCTATGAATATTACAGACCTATCGAAACGAACCCTTAGCTGAAGAGCAAATTATGAGAATGTTGTTGTAGAGAGGGTAGAGTTCTTTGTAATAACTGCACGACTCATTCTGATGGATGAAATAAATTACATCTTGAAGGTGAACCATACTATTTCAGTGCATTTATGTTCCAAGCTGACAAGGTATTATTGAAATTATTTAATGGATAAAAGGTGTTTTTTAAAATTGATATAATTTTTTCTTTGAAATTTAATTTTAAATAACTGAAATTGGATGCTTCACGTAACCTTTTCATAAATCCATTCCAGATTGTTTGGGTCTACCTGTGTTATAAGCCCCCAAACTATTTTTTTTTATGAGCAGCATTTAGACATTTATCTTATTATTTTTTTCCAGTTGGCAACAGCTTCATGAAGCCAATGAATTGTACGCATTCGGCTGGTTTGCGTCAAATATTCACAATTTCAATACCACTGATATCTATGGAACTGATAGACTATAATTTCATGCCTTATAAACTCTTCGAATTTCAGGTCGTTGCTTGCATTTTCGTTCTAAAGTCATCGAGCCCATAATTCACACACTCATTTTTTACGACAGTGTTCGAATTGTGTCATGAGATTATAAAAAGAATACTTTCCCGCCAACATTTCGAATTCAAAAATTATCGGAGAAATAATAGCAAAATAATAAAACAATAATATGAAAAAGTGAAAAGAATGTTAAAATTGATTTTATATTTAAAATAAATTTTTGTTTCACCCCTTCAATAGCTTTTGCAATTAAAAAGGTCAGATGTAACAGATTACGTTTTAAATTTAGGAGAAAAAATAAAATCATAATAAAAGAATAAAAATAGTGTCACAAAACTATGTCTGTAATTTTTTTTTTATTTCGAAATAAAGTGCAATATTATTAGACTGTTATTATTATTTTTTCGTTATTAGGAGTTGTGCTTTCTTTAGATGCTTTTGATTTATTGATTGATTTTATGATTTTTTTTTATAGGAGAAAAAAAAACATAATAAAATAATAAAAATATTATCACAGAATTATCTCCACTTTTTCTTTTAATTTCGAAATAAAGTGCAATATTATTGTTATTATTTAGTTATTAGGATTTGTATTTTCTCTAAATGTTTTATTTTGATTTATGGGTTGATTTTACGAACGTTTACGAACAACAGATACAGTCATATTACAATATATAGACAGTTGCATTTCTACATAACTGGAAAATTTTCATTTGATAAATGGAATTATTGTATTTACATTAGTCTCATTTTATCCTATCATAATTATTAAGCTCTGCTCTCGAATTATGTTCTAACTATTTTTCATATAATTTTCACATACTTTGTTCGAATAAAAACTATAAATTACTTTCAAGTTTAATATCTGAATATTCCAACAAGACCCAAAATTCAGAAAATTTTATCTAAGCGAATATCTTGATAATGTTGATGCGATACTGTACGGATACAATGGGTAGCAATATTGAGAAAACGATACGTCGTATCAATAAACCCAGGACAGACTCAAACCTTGTCGGGACCCCAAGCAAAAGTAAAATCTACATCCCCCCCTTCCCCCATAAAGCTTTTTATAATGGGAAAAGGGTACATTGAGCACAAAAAGATGCAGAGCTTCGCGGGCCCCAGCATTTGCCTACTTCGCCTGGGATCGAAAGTGGTCCTTCCCAGTTACCGCATCAGGTTACCCATCATTACTCAGAAGAATAACACAGTCCTTATTCAGAAATAAACTGTCGCGTATTTTGAAATACTTTTCATAAAACAATTTGACTGTCTTATTAATATGGAAATATTTCTTCTTATAAATTATTTTAGAGTTTTTAAACTCAATTTTCGAGCTATTTCAATACGAATGTATTGGTCATTTAAAAAAAAGTGATAATGACCTTTCTTACAGTACGGCGTATACCCCTACCATCAAGAACGGCGTTTAATCGCAAAACTAAAACTGTTACTTGTGAGAATAACACTTTCAATACTTGGAAAAAGTCGGGATAAAACAAATTACTTTGCAATTGCTTCGAGGCACGTATATTTCGCATGCGTCTGCTTTCTTTAAGGAAGTGTTGAAAGAATACAGTATTTAATATGTTGTTTAAAAATACAGGTCGTAGACAGCGAGCTAGCTCTCGAGTATTTTTCAATAATTGAATTAAAAGTCACTCGTCCAAATGTTTTCCAGACATAGGCTGTCCTAGGTCACGTGAAATACAATCCGGGGGGAGTAGCAAGTCCAACTCGATGGAGATGAGCCCTGTGATAGCCATGACCAGTCAGATAGAAATGTTCTTGCTGAGGGCGCTGCATGACTTTCCCTCCAGTATTTAATATTGATGCTTATCCATAACTCCATAGCATATTAATATCAATACAACTAAATATATTGGCTACATAATTTTTCGATATTACGATAATTGTTTATCTAAATATAAAAGGAAAATTCGATTAGATTTTAAAATCTGAAATATCTTCTGAACCACGCGATTGATTTTAATGATTCTTTTTTAGGCAATGCGGCTGATACCAGGGAATATTCTGACGTAGGTTTTATCACCTAACAGGAATAAGGAGAATTAAAAACCTGCTTTTGTTCATCTGTCTCTCATGACCGCTAATAACACATTACATTTGGTATAATGATCGTACTTAAAAAGAAGGGAAAGATAATCCGTTTAGAAACATCTTTTAGTTGTCGAAAACAGCCCAATCATTTCCTTTTGTGCTTCAGAATAAGTTCTAGATTTTGTAATGATTACCCTCGTACTTGAATGCGTAATAATGCATTCTATAATGATGCAAGATGCGTGAATAAAGATGGCTGAATCGAAAAGATGTTTTGTTGAAAGTTCTGCGCGAAAAATGAATCAATTTCGCTGGTCATTAATATTTAACTGTAACAGTAGCGAAAATTAAAATAAATTAAAAATTATCACCCCCGGCCACCGGACGTATAAGTGAAAAACACCGAATGGGTTCCTCAGCCATAAAACACGATCCCTGAATCGCGAGCGCTCTAGACACTGCCACTCGCAACGTATAACACTTCCACAATGTGTTGTCGAGTAGTCACTTTGTAACCAATTTTTTATTGACTTCCCTCTCGCTCTCCGCTGAAAAACTTGTTTCTTTTTCCTTGTCACTCATTTGAGATGGGGAGGAAAAGTCATTACGCAAAAGGCATGCGGTCCGAGTTGTTACTTTGTTACGAAAAATCGGATGTAGCACTTTCCCTGCCGAGCCCCTGTTTTGTTCTTATATCTGTTGAAATGGTATTTGAAAATACATCGATACATGGTCGCTCACAGGGGAGGGAAAGAGGGGGGAAGCTGCCCTCCCTTGGACGTTCAATGCGTCACATATGGGGGGTCGGTGCTGTATACATCTTATCCTTGAGTTTGCCCACTGACGCTAGTGGTTTGCCCCCTCCTTGAAAAAGTTCTATGGGCACCCATGCATCGATATATAATTTTCTTATTCATTTAGCAAGTTTGGAGAGTGCCATTAAAAATATTAGAATAAATGGATGATACATGTTTTAGAATGGACGATTTGTTTCAAAATAAAATGACATAACTTTATTCAAAACTTTTAGTTATTGAATAGGATTCTTCAAATAATTAAATTTGAGCAAACAGGTGACTTATATGTTTCTTTACAAAGTATTTAGAATCTTATAGAATATTTGGAATACTACTGGTTAAAATGATTTGTCTATTTCTGAAATTTTTTAATGGGCTAAATTTTTTGTATAAATCATGGTTGCTGAACAATTGTATGTGGAATAAATTTTCGCAAAGAATTTTAAGGCAATTAGGCGTTTGTTAATGATAAGCTATAAAAGTTATAATTTTGATTGTGTCTCTAAATAAAACGGGTCAAACACAAAATTAGATTATTGAACAAGCGGCATGTGTTGGCTAGTGTGGCCAGAGCATTGCAATGATTTGCTATCGGCCATTCCCAAACGAATCGTCAGAATAGATGGAAAATATCTTCCGTTCATCTGCTGCTGAACATGTATCATCTCATACCGTTCATTTTCTGTTGTTAAAATACTTACATACACATTCATAAAAGCTGAACGCGTTATTGTAGAAATGAAGGGAATTTCAATCCATGTGTTTACCGGGAAGTAAAGTATAGAAAAGTAAGAATAAAGTACCGTGGCGCAAGAAACGATAGTAAAGAGAACTACACAAAATATTATTGAGTGAAGAATGTGTCCTGTGTACTGTGCGGTCACTAAGGTGCCCATGTTTGGTGTTCAACGTAAAAAGTGTTTATAAAAGAGTCAGTCTGAGCTTACGAATTCAACAATGGTGTAGAACTGTAAAGAAGCCTGATGACATCTGTATAGTGAACATACATATCCTTTCTGAACTATAGCAAAAAATGCATTGATGCACAGATGCTTTTGTTTCTCAGCTGAGTCGGTTTCATATCACACATCAAAGAGGGTGAACAGGGCGATACGTTAGCTGCAAGAGATGGATTTCCTTGATCTACATACTCGCCAAACTTGAACTTTATTTAAGAGTACAGATTGGACATTTGTGATATGTACCACAAAAATAAAAGAAAAGTTTTAAGAGATAACCCGCAAAATGAACTTATTGCAGCTTTTAAGAGCGCATGGAAATTACACGAGTATCTCGAGAATAAATTATCCTAGTAAAGAAGAATAATTCGATTTCATAGGTTCGCTCCGTACCGACATCTTCTGGCCGTTTCCATGTTGCTGGATGCAACTAGTAGTAGATACAAGTGGTAGTGGGTCACTAGTGAAAGACATGCTTTAAGTCGATGTTCTCCAGCAAGCGTGACTACTACCTCGATTTGTTGGTCATCACTCCACAGTTACCCCATTTTCCTTATGATCAAGCACGTACTAGTTTCGAAGGGAGCTATTTGAGCAGAACAAACCCGTCGTTATGGCAAAAGCACTGGTTTCTATTCTAGTCTGATGGATTCATCCCAGAAATCGAATCTACAGTGACGCCTGACAGAGCATTTGTAGAATGATACCTTTTCAAATATCAAGAAATGGGACAATTTGAAATAGATTTTTTTAGACTCGGATCTAATGTGCAAGTTTAGCTCTGTGCATATCATGTGACTATTTTAATCTTTTTAAAGGGGATACCGAAAGTATCAAAAACGAAATATCTCGATTTCCTGCAAGAGTCCTGAAACCTTTCCACTTTCGACGTCGGTGGTTGCTCCCAGAAAAAGCGCAAGACAATCCCGGGAGGGGTATTGAACCAAAATAGGCCTGCGTCGAGGGCAAGGGGGCCAATTTTCACGCTCAGTTGCGGAGCTATCCATAAGTGGGGCCCAATCTTTTCCACGGCCCACTTGCCACGATGCCTATCGTCCATTGTTTTCGAAACTGGACGCTGGAGGATCCCTATTCCTCTTGCTCCAGTTCCGAAAGGAGCAGCATGTCCTCCTCCTAAGCAATTGACAGCCACGCACAGACACGCTTGTCCACTTTTCCTGCTTGCGTGAGATCTTCGTATTTCGCTTGAGATTTGGACGTGTTCGGACTGCCAGGAGGGATTCAGCTAGGTACATGTATTTTTGACCTTTGCACCCTATTCCAGGGGAAGAATTCAACAGGGTTTTAATATCAGTACACGAGCAGTGGCGTGCACAGGAATTTCTTTTAGGATAGACTTTTTTCACCTCAAACTAAACAATCAGCCGCAACCGAGATTCAAACCATGACTTCTGCATTACACTAATTACGTTATCAGTTACACCCATCCGGTTATTGAAGAATTGCCGTACATAGGTTATGCACAATCATGCATCTTTTAAAAAGGGATGGAGGTTCTTATTAAGAAAAAGTTAGATGTGGGTGAATCCTTAGACGAAGGATTTTATAAAAGAAACTGCTCTATATTTGCATTATATACGTAGCAAAATATCCGATAATTTAACACAGCCTATCATTATCCTGTAACCGGAGGATCGATTGCGTTTAAAATAAATAGAGTTCCAGTGTCCACTGGCTGTAATAATTATACTAAAAGTTTTAGAAACGCTTTGTTCGTTCGTGAGGTATAGCTTCGACAGACTCACGGACATCATATCAAAAACGTTCCAGTTCAAGATGCTTGCTCTTCCATCGAAAACTCGATTTCAAATTTTCGATCCCGTAGCAATGAGTTTCCTACACGTTATACTATATATGTAGGGAAAGTAATAAGAATGTTATTTTGCGTATTTTGTAAGGGCATTAAAATAAATTCAACCCAAAATGACAATTTGATAATGTATATAACAGTTTCGTCTCGTTGCAGCTAGATATAAGCTAGATCCCCTCCCCCCCCCGTTTTAACACTTTATAACAAAGTTGAAAAGTGTTTATGACTTTGTTCATTCTGTCTGTCTGTCCGTTAGCACGATAACTGCCGTAAAAATGACTTAATCAAAATGAAATTTTAGTATGTTGTTCAGCCAGTCTATAGGACCTACGGGAATATAAATTAATAATATCACCCAATTAGTTTTGGATTGAACCCGGGTTGAAAAAATGAAATACATTGAACCCTATGGGACCTAAGTTTTCAAACATTTTTTAAGCGGATTTAAAATTCACAAATTGCTTCGAAAATTTTAGGTAATATTCAAATTATTCCATAAAATACATAAAAAAAATTCAGCAAAATATATTCAGTAGTTTTTTAAATAAAAATTAAAATAATAGTTACACCTCTTATATGAAGCGATCACGTGACCATATGAAAAATCACGTGACCCACTTCAAAATGAAATATGGCATCCATCTTGTCTCAAAATCGTGATTTTTAAAGTTCTTTTTAATTCATATTGAGTGTTGTATCCGTCCTAAAACCGCTTTATTTTTGCTTAAATTCTGTGAATCTACATACTGAAACAACGCAATTACAATATATTTGAGTATAAATGATCATCCAAATTTGATTATTTCTACAACGAAGCCTATTTATCACTTATGTAAAATGTAAACAGCAAAATATGAAGGATGAGTTGTATAAGAATTGCTGTATTTCTTTAACGCAAAATTAGTTAGCTCATGGAGTCTGCATAGCTGATATGGATGAAATATTCATTGATTTTACAGAGAGAAGGACGATTTTTTTCGATGAAGTTTTAACATAGAGTTTAATTACTTGTAGCTCCATGGTCTTAAGTTTTTAAATAAAATAAATTATTTTGATACTGTGATGAATGAAATGAATGGGAAAATGTTATGAATGAAATGCTGCTTTTATAGAGAGAGCCAGGCGTGTTATTTTTTCTATGACGTCATTTGAATGAATTTCAGTTGTTTTCGATGAAGTTTTCAAATATAATAAATTATCGTAGTATTATGATAGTTTTAAAAATATTACCGAGATATGTATCACATTTTAGAGATGTTTAAACCAGGCAATTTATATTTCAATGTCGTCATTTGAATGAAGTTCATTTTTTTCGACGAAGGTTTAAGTTTTCAAATATAATAAATTAATGTAGTACTGTGATAAGTTTTAAAATATTACCGAGGAATGTATTGCATTTTAGAGATGTTTAAATAAAAGTGCATTGAAGTTGGAAAGTGTTTCATAATTAATGCTTTAAGCATGATTGATCTTTCTTGTTTTTGTATGTGTGTGTGAGTGTAGCCATTTTGAAACAAGGGTGCAAATTATGCATCAACATCTTATATAAAATTCGCAGTTCACACTCTATTGAATGCTGAAATTTATAGTAGTTGCAACATAAAAAATGTTGAAAGTTCATGCTTGCCTTCATAGGCTGCCTTTCGAAAGTTCGTCATGCACGGATGGAACATCTCAAGCGAACATGAAATTCGCAGATCTGAGAACTTTAATCCGATAAACAAAGTGTCCTTGCCGGTCAGCTGCTATTGAACTGCCTCAATAATTACGATTGCAACTGCAAGAAACGTTGCATGTATAATTGGACAAAAACCTGCATGACAATTAGGAAGGGTGCAGAACATAGGCTGTGTTTCTTTTGGCATAGAACTCTTTCCTCATTTATGTTCAGCTTAAACTTTTATTAGGAAAGAACTGTTTCGAAATATATATAATTTTGAAAATATCATCGCCGAGTTTCGTGATGCATGATATTCAAAGAAGCAAAATATCAATGAATGGCGGATGCATTATTTTCTGTACTGCTAAAGATTCGATGTTCTGACAACTACGCTATCAGATTTCAACTCTCACAGTTAGACATTGGCCTGCCTGACTGTCACTAATTATTATGGACAATTCAAAAACGAATACATCTGTCAGCAAAAAATTTTACATTTACGTAGATAATGTAAGAATTACACGCTTTTTTCTTTTCCTTTTTATCTAAAGTTTCATAATTCGAACGAGTTATTCCAAAATTCAACACCTATATACTTAGTATCTATTGTAACACCTATATACTTAGTTAAATACTTAGTTAAATGCGTCTAATTAATTACCAACGTGGGAAAAAATTAGAAATTTTTAAAACAAATTAATTGGAAACATAATTTGCTATTTCAATCATGTTCTCGCACTAAATAGCTTTGAAACGATTGCGTAGCGTCAACTAAATTTTAAACTTAAGTAACATAAGAATTTTACAAGTTACATGAACCAATCTATGAACGGTTAGTATAATGGCGAAGATGACTCATTAGGTTACAATGTTAATGTAGGAGAAAATCTCTGGACGCTGTTTGAACATATAACAGGCGTGTTCAGAACAGGTAACAGGCGAACAGAACATGTAACAGGCGAACAGAACATGGAACAGAACATGTAACAGGCGAGCATATAAAACGTGTCCAAACTTTAAACAGAACGTGCAGATCGGAATAGGACTTTTCAAAATATTTTCATTAATAAAAAAAAAGGAAAACATCCATTTCATTTACATCAACTTTGGGTATCGTTTTCTGAAGTGATTGATTTGGCGCACAGCTCAATTTTACATAAATGTTGAAATAATTATCCATTACCAATTTAAATATAACTGCAGCTTGTAAAAATACAAATTCGTTGGACTTCCTTGATAGAAAGTAAAATTATCATATGCCTGTTTTCTAATAAGGAAGTAAAGAATTTGTAAACTATTATTAGAATCCATCTCTGTGACTAATAAAGCTTAATGCTGTTAAAAATTCAAAGTTTCTAAATATGTCTTGAACAATTAAACCCTAGTAACTTGGTTCCAAAAATTTGTAAAAATAGGTCGGGTTTCCAAAATTGTAACAGCAAATATGTCCAACATTAAAAGATATCAAAGTCTACTATATTGCAAAATAGGATTTTCCTGCGATATATTACTTTCCACTCATAGTATAATGTATAGAAAAAGCGTTGTGTCGAAAAATCGAATTTGATATTTTGACGGATTTATACGTTTTAAGCATCCCTGAACTCGAATCCAAATTTGAGCAAAAGATACGTTAATTGGGTACTTTGAAATAGTTTTACGTGTTGTTTATCCGGAAAAACGCCAAATCGCGCTGGATATCGCAGATATTTATTGTTATCTCGTTGTAAAAGAAGTAAGTCACTGCATTACGTAGGGAAAGTCATGTGCTGCCTATTTCTTTGTTTTTCCTTACGGATATAACGAGTTCAAACCCTATAATTCTACATTTGAAAAAGGAGAGTCATTGTACTTGCATTTTAGATTGACATTCAATAGGTGAATATATTTTTCCTAATTTCCATAAACGCTCGTTCGTTCGAACTTCAATCTTTTTTGAAAGGACGTGAAAATACCATTTTTGTTGATACGTTTAAAAGAGAAGGAAAAATATCAGGAAACTAAGAGGGGAAATAAATATCGGAGAACACACCCGTTCCATCGGAAGATTCGCGCAGCCTTGTTTGCCAACGAGGCTAATCGCGCGTGGAGAAAAAGGGATGGGAAGAGTGTTTTTGTTCGGGCATCCCCATTGCGCGCACTGGAATTCGGAAGCGAACATCATCATTAATAGAGCGATGCGCTCCCTCGGCCACCATCACAAAGAGAAATGCCCCGCAGGTAAGAAGAGAGAAAGGAATATTGCTTTTCTCATACCGATGCAAATGCATTGTTATACGGGCCATCCCCCCTTGCCCCAAAATTCTTTTTATTTCCTTTTGTCATATAATGAAAAATTTGACTCTTAATTATAGAAAAATGTCTGCTAAATTCACATGTTAGGTATGCTATTTAATCAGGGTCTGACTAACGCAGGGGCATGCGACGTTAGAGGGACCCCAAATTAAACAACTGCAACATCGAAAAATGAACGACTGCTTTCTGAGAAAAAAAATTAATTTCATTATTCAATTAATTTTACTGCAAATGCATCACTGTAAAAACACTGCAAGGATTATCTGGCGAATATTCATTTCACGTTTTTGAAAAAATATATTGTACATTTCATATATGTTGAGAGGTTGAGAGGGCTCCCAAAGAAAATGTTTGCCCCGGGTCCCAGTTAGGTTAAGTCGGGCCTGTATCTAATTAAGTTAAATGAAAATAAAAGAAAAAAAAACTTGCAAAGAATCTTGCTGCTGCAACGGGGAATCCAGCTACGAATCTTTGTACTGGTCATTCGACGCTCTACCGTTAAGCTACTGGGACGGAATGGCAATTTCTTATCGAAGTGGTTTCTGCAAACTATTTTAAGCAAAATATTTCCAGGAATGAATAGATGACAGTCGTTACGATATAGTTTTATTCCTCTACACCCTCACGCGAACCATATAAGAAATTAAAGAAATAAAAATCTGTTCTTGTCCGAGTTAAAATATAATATATCAGTTGGTATTTCTTGCATAATGTATGTACTGTCAAAAGACGATATTATGTGTGACGATATATAAGATTCCCAATTTTAGGAAAGACAGAGAAGGCTCTTTTAGGCAATTCATATATTTCACCAAAAAAAGAAAAGAAAAAAATGCAGTTGTTTTCACTAACAGGGTATTGAATAACGTTTAAATAAAAAATTATGCTCGGAATGGAACAAGCATTAATAACTTCCTTAGAATTTTTTTTTGAAAACCAGAAAAATCTTTCTTAAAATTCACAAATAGAGTATATAATGAAAAATCTGATGTGGGCAGCACATGACTTTCCCTGCAAACTTATATCCACGTTCTATTTATTTCAATTAAATTTAATTCACTTTTAATTCAATTTTCGTTCTCATTTATAACTGGACTTATTTTCAAAGGTGGCGTGGAAAAATACGAAAAAAACTAATATATCTCGAGAACGACTAGTCCTAGTGTAATGGGGTTGGTCTTATTCTTTTCTTCGTTAAAAATTACGCATTAAACAAGCATTTAATGGATACATTTGAGCATACGTAGCTTTTTAGTTTAGATTTTGACAATTTTTGCGGGCCATTCTGCAAAAAAAGGCAGGTTATTTTTTTCAGAATCGTACCAAAATCTAATCAGCACCAGGGTGACCTATACGTGGCTTATCTACCGAATTTTGTGAAATTCGGTTCATTAGTTTTTCAGCTAGAGTGGATACAAGCTTTTGCGGGCCATTTCGCACAAAAAGGCGGGTTCTTTTATTCCCAATCGTACCCAGAACTAATCAGCACCAGCCCCGCCCACAAGTGACTTACCTACAAAATTTTGTGAAATTCGGTCCATTAGTTTTTTAGTTAGAGTGGATACAAAATCTGCACAGACAGACACACACACAGACGTCACGCTAAAAATGGTTTTTCGTATTCTAGAGGTCTCGAAACGTGTAGATCCGTCGAAAACTCGAGTTGCGATTTTCTGCATGATTCCAATACTTTCCCTATACATTACCATGTATTGCAGGGAAAGTAAAAATGGATACTCTTAAGTTTATTTGACTGTATTTAACTCTAAAGTTTTCGGGTGTGTTTGTGCAATTTTCATATTTTGAAGAGCGGCAAGTCTAAAAACTTGCCGCTCTACATAAAAATAAGATCATTTTAAATACAAACTAAATACAATTTATTAGGACTAAATACAATTTGGACTTTAGTTGAATCTGTTTATAAATCGGGGAACATTTCGCGAAATTTCTTTTATCAGAAAACGGACGCTTATACAAAATTTTAAAATCGAAAATTTCACAAACGGATGTTTTTTTTCGCATTAGTTCTCTTATCAACCCTCTAAAATATATAATTCACACAACACGAACACTATAAAACGCCCGAGAATTGGCTGGAAGTTTTCTGTCGCGCTCTTTTAAATTTTCACAAAATTATTCTAATTTTCACGAAATGGATACCCATGGGAAAAACCTTTAATTAGATTTCGCTAATAAGAAGCATGTCATTTAATCAAATATCTGAATATGTAAAGTTTAAAATACGTTTAATTAGATATAAAATTTAAATAACTTATAAGATTTTTACGTTTCAAAACAAATGCGAGTATTTTAATGTTTACATTATTTGAACACTCAAAACTATTTTATAAACATTTATTTATAAGTATTTAAAATAAAAACATTCATTATATTGAAATGTTTATAGATATTTAAAATCATTAATGAATTGAAATTATATTAATTATGACACGAGAGATGCATATGTGCGTGTCGAGAAATCGGTATGGGAAAAAGATAATAAACCAATAAAACAAATTCTCTTCCATTTGAATTCACTACTTTTAACATGTCAAACGAAATGCACACCACTTGAATACGTGTAACTCGAATCGGAAACATTAAAAATTATGAACATTTCAGTTATAAGAAGATTGGGTAGCTTGTCCTCTCAGAAAAGAATAGAAGCATTGGTTCCTCTACAAAATCGCGTTAACAAAGGGAAATGTGCCATGAAAGGGAATACCAGACACAATATATCGATGATACAGATAATTCAATACATGATAATACAGATGACTATAGAGATAATCCAATGTTAACATCTGAAAATTTCGAAAACAGGTAAGATAAAAAAAAAAAAAATCTTGACAGTTAAAATGAGAAAAGAATTGACATGAATCTTTCGGCATTTTAAAATAGGATTTCTTTCATTCTGTTTAACTTTGGTTTATGATTTCTTAAGGGCACAGAAAAGTGGCATGAGTAAAGGGAAGTTCAAACTCCTCCAGTCATCAGATCATTATAAATGATTCATTTGTTTTGAATTATAATTGTGCAGCAGAATCGAGGAGATACCTGTAGAGATGATCAGAGGACCGAGGTTTTGTTGCATAAAAATCCATTGTCGGGTCAGGGTCATGTCTCTTACCCAAATATGGATGTACTCACCGAACTGTTGTATGAACCTGAGCGGCCTCCATGCTGCTGATGTGGAAAGAGTCCTATTGTATCCGGCGGACGGTATCCGCCGCCGCGTGTTCGAGATCCGCTGCTCCATGGTGAGTTGCTAGTAGTAATCCATGGTGCGGGGCACAACACAAGGGAGAGAGAACAGGTAAAGCAGTACGGAGAGGGACCAGTCGCGTCAGTAGCACGCGAAAGACTGACGGCCCATTCTCACCTGAGAGTGAGTCAAGGCGGGCGAGCGATTCGTTCGCCAACTCGCGCCAAGAATACCTACCGCTGGTGTTGAGCAGGTAAATTTGAGGAGGGGGGGGGGGGGGGGAGAAGATAATTTTCGGACGGTGTTTATGGGTACCGTCAAACTTTTTCAATCCTTGGTAAATGTCAACTATTTTAGCGATAATATCAGCCTATCGGAAGTAGCCATAGGTATTGGAATTGGATTCTCTAGATCTATGGGAGTAAAATAAAGCTGCAATTTACAAGAAAACAAAATAAATAAAGTCAAACATAATTTTTTAGCATTATACATATTGTACCTATTTTTTATTGAGTCTTCAGTAGATATAATTTCACCTCTTTGACGTGTCTAAAATTTGAAGTTTCTGCATATTTTATTTATATTACCACGAAAATAAATTGTTGTATAACATTCCTATCTTGAAATAAACTGCGAGATTTCACTATACTATATTTTTTGTTAATAATTCAATATAACAATGAAAAATCAAGAAATGTTCTTCTCTCGTGAGTTATAAGTTTGAACTAATGAAACCCGCGGGCATTCTGCCCTTCTTCCTCTTCGACCCAGACCGTCCGACCTACCAGAAAGGTATAAGGTATCTATTTGGACGGCCGGGAAGTGCCACCCAATTTAGATCGGAGCCTAGTGGGGGAGGCATTCACAGGGACCGTACCCTCCTTTCCCTACCACCAACCTCTCGGAAGGACTTACGGACCCACATGTTTAACGTGAAGGGCATTCTGCCCTGTAAGTAATTAAAAAAAGGAACAGTTTATTTATGGGATATATCGCGTATAATCGTCACAATAGAATCACAGGAAATATTTTGACGCTCCAAGTATCTTAAATAAAAATATATAAAAGATGCTCCAAGTACCTTAAATAAAAATATATAAAACGTAAGTTATAAAATATCATCGAGCTTTTTGCGACTAAAACGTTAAAATCCGCATTTTATTAATAAGTTGAATAAAATGACATTTTAACTCGTGCAATAGAAAGAGAATACATAAGAAAGCAGTCCATGGCCAGATAAAGGGAGGGACTCTAACTTCATGGATCAATCGATTTTAAATCACGATTCGTTCTAACTTGTGTTTATGAAAGGAAAAATATATAATAGAGGTAAAAGTTAGAGCCAGCCTTAATGTATTTTATAGAGAGATACTGATAGCCGCGATTACTATTAAGTATTCTACTCTTTAAAACTCTTTCATTGACTTCATAAGCAAGCAAACGCCATTTCGAAAGTGTATTTTTGGTTATCCTATCGTGAAATCGAATTTTCCCGGAACAATGGCCTATATATTTGGAAAGATAAACTCAAAATCTATAAAAGCTCTTAAATGGTTTCTTTACGTGAGCTATAAGGCGCCGAAAAATAACTTTTCATTAGCGTCAATGGGACGAAACATTTCAAAATGGCCTGAAATTGACCTCAATCGATTTATTTGGAATCGAATGTTATTCGTTCGTACAGTTTTTGATTCTGTTTTCGGGGATGGGCTCGAATATGAGCTGCGACTTGCGGTTCGGTAGATTTTAGTGTGGATGTTCTGCTTTTTATATATAAATATATTATAATATGACAGGGAAGGTTTAGCAGCAACTTAGCAAATGGTTATGGCACTGACAGCCGTATTTTTGTCAGTGGAATATATAACCTGGTATTTTAACTTCAGAAAAATTATTTTGTTTTAATAAATAGTTTTACATAAGTTTCCCCATCTTGACCAGTTTAAACTGGAATGGGTGTATACTTTTAATGTCTTTTTCATGTTTCTAATCTTCAAGTCATGTGAATAGTTAAAAACAGTAGTTTGTCTAATGACCTTAAAATGCATACAAAGTATATATATAGTATGAACAAGATAATTTTCACTTCTGTGAGTCACTGTAATGATCAATATTCACAGAGGTGAAGGTGAGAGGTTATACAAATGAGATTTTATATCATTTATTCAATATCATAGATGTTTAATATATAAATATAAAAAATATTTCATTAAGATTTAAAATATGTTTCAAAATATTTTTAGCAAAGACAACACAAGTATATTTATTTAAAGAACACCGTGTACACCATTAGCACTTTTGTAGAATTTCGTGTACACCATTAATGACGTACACGGAATTCTACAAAAGTGCCAAAGCGTAGCGTCTATATTTGCAGTATTTGCAAAAAAATTTTTTAAATATTGGTAGACATACTCACAAATATATTTTAAAAACTTCATAAAATAGGGTTTTCCAAAATTTTGATTCAAAAGTACATTTTTCCATGGTTTTGAGATTAGTTTAAATTTCCCGCTGATTCTAGGTATATATTTTGCAAATACCTCATTTTGAGACTTTTAAATCTTGTTATCATAAATTTATTATACTTGTTTTATGTAAAATATATTCCCTTTCTGAGCTATACCCCTTTAATGCTTAATATAAAAACAATTTATATTCAATTTACCAATAAAATATAAGTACTAGTTTGGATATATGAAATACACTTTTTGCTAGATAAGGAAAACTTGAGAAGCACAAATAACACAATAATGCAGCATACAGTTGTTTCGATCAGTCGTGTTCTTCTTCTTCGACCCAGACCGTCCGACCTACTAGAAAGGTATAAGGTATCTGTTTCAGTCGTGTTCGAAATTCTTGTTCGGACTTGACTCGTCTTGTCGGAATAGAGCATGGTCATGAACGTACTGCGTAGTAGAATACGCAGAAACTTAAGGGCATCATTTTTATAGTAGCGTGTCATGGCAAACGGACGATGATGGTCCATAAAAATTGAAACTAAACCCATTAAACATCGACATTTATCTTTGTGATGAAAATAAGTTATTTAGAATACTTGAATAACACCATATATTTAAAGATGTCATTTGTTAAAGTGCACTTTAAGAACACACAATTTGGCACCGATTTAATTAAATTTTTAAAGACAGATTCCGGAATATTGTCCCATTTCTCCATAATGGCGACTTCCAATACATATGCCGAATGATATTGCTTGTTGTTTTCGTATACTTGGCGAGACAAATAACCCCACAGGTTTTCTATGAGGTTTAGGTCAGGGCTAAGGCTCGGCCAAGATATAACATCACTCTTTTTTCTTTTAGGCCATGCTTTTGTTGATTTAGATGCATGACTGGGAGCATTATCTTGTTGGAACTTCCTAAAAGTGGCCCGAATATCATAAGTGGTATCACACTTCCGTATAACATTTGTTGATAACTATCCGAGTTCATTTTGCCATAAACTCTTTGCAGATCGCATTTTCCTGCATATGAGAAAGCGCCCCACACCATAACGGAACCGCCTCCCATCTGCCTGCTGAAGAACTCACGAGATTCTTGCCTTAAGTCATGCCAGTAGTAGTTATTGCCGTCCGGACCGACTAAGTTAAATTTTTTCTCGTCCGAAAATATTATATTTTTCCATGTAGAGTTCCAGGACATGACATTCTTTGCCCACTTCAGACGTGCTTCTTTATGATGTTTACGAAGTCGTGGTTTGGTTCTTAGTTTCCGAAGTTTAACATCAACATTCGACTTCAAACTTCGTCACACAGTTACATAAGACACTTGTTTACTTGTCAGCTGTGCTATTTTATAAGTGGACTGGTAGTTTTTCGTTGCAAGCTGGAAAATTTGTCTATTATCACGAGCTGATAACTGTTTTTTGCGCCAAGATCTTTTCTGCTTTCCATACAATTCTTTTTTACTCAAAAAATTGTGAATAGCCATTTTAGAACGATTAAGAATCTTACTTATTTCACGTTTCGACTTTCCTTTTCCATTGTAGAACCAAACTTTTCGTACTTCTACTTCAGACAAATCACTTCCATGAGGCATTTTAATAATCCAACGAATCAAACAGTTCAATTCTGAATTTCTGCCTTTTTTCCTTCTTTCCAAACTTTCCAGATGGTTTAGGTTACAGTTAAACTCCGAAGTTAAACAAAAATCGTCTGCATTATTAGAAAATCTAAAGTGGTCTTATTTTTATGTAACACCGTGATTTTGAAAAATCGTTTGGCAAGAAAATAATATTCGATCTGTTTTTTTTTCTAAGCTAAATCAACACTGCAAAATTGTTTCGTTTCATACACCTTCTTTGACATTCACATTCAATGTTGTCTTTGTTGAGAAAGGGTGGAATTTTTGAGTGGTCTTATAACTTTGAAACAGACTGTAGATCCGATCTGTATATTATATACTTAAAATTCTTGCTAGAAAAAAAAAATCATTTCGAAAAAGTTGCCTTTAATAGATTTGTTTCCCATTTCTTTCCGAACTTTTTTTTAATGATCTTCGCTGCGATTGATATTATCGATTAATTAATAATAAATAAATAACGCCAATTTATTCATAACGTGTTTATTCATTTATAAATTATATATTATGAATTATTTATCACCATAATTTAATGAACGAGTTTTAAAAATTATCATCATTCACTTGACAACGATATATTTTGCACCTTCCGCGAAAAATGTTTCCATGATCTCGAGGATAAAATCTTATAAAGAATGTAAACGCTTCAGGAAAATCAAACATCAGTTTTCTTGTGACGCCGCTAAACGATTTATAGGTAAAGCATTGTTCTTTCTGCGTTGTGGATTTCACACGTCCCAAATCATCCCAACAGTTTTTCAATTCTTCCCATTCCCAACCTTCCGCCGATCGACAAGTCAAGTCAAGCATTCATCACCACCCAAGCGGAAGATGTTGGATTCCGCACCTTTTAACTCGTCAGAAACTCATTCGACGGAAGGGCAAGTGATCTCAGCTTTTTACGGTCGGGAGAGGTGAGAGAAGTAGATTTGTATATGCAGCGAAAATCGAGCATCACTCATTCATTTCTTCTAAACTCATTCATTTCTTCTAAACTCATTCATTTCTTCTAAAAGAATGCCTTTTTACAAAGCATCCTTTAATTCGAATTATGGACATACTACATAAGCCGCGTCGAATTCGAATGAACGAGATTTTATTCCATATGCGCTTCATTATGCGCACATGTTACGCTTCTGATGTGCGTTTCACATGTTGGCTTCTGGCATTCACATGTTGCGTTTCTGACATGTTGCACTTCTGGCATTCACATGTTGCGTTTCTGACATGTTGCACTTCTGGCATTCACATGTTGCGTTTCTGACATGTTGCACTTCTGGCATTCACATGTTGCGTTTCTGACATGTTGCACTTCTGGCATTCGCATGTTGCGTTTCTGACATGTTGCGCTTCTGGCATTCACATGTTGCGTTTCATTGTAAAATGACCCTGTTCATGAACAGGGCAATTATTTCTGTGTGGCGCATTAGTGAAAACCAGTTTAAGAATTCTAAAGAAATGTATTCATTGACTGTGTGGGGTAAGATTAACAAAATATTTCAGCTCCACAAAAATGATTGTGCTTCGCCAACTTAATAACAACACGGTATATTGAAAATTGCGAACCTTCACTAAGCAATACAGGCCATGTATTAAACAATTAAGACTGCTGTGTAAAAGCAGTGATTTGAGTTCCAAAAAGCGAACTATTTTTAATATTTCAATAAAGGGAGTCTTCTTAATCCAAAGACGAATCTATTTGACATTGAATCATGGTGTGCATAATGATAGATAAAAGAGCGAACGTTTGCTTTATGCGGAATATAGTTGCACACCACCCGATCATTCTAGGTAGAGTCGTCTACATTCTACAGAGTGTAGCATCAGCCAGACAGTTTTTTAATGTATTCAGCTCTGACCTTGATATCCTGAACGTCGTTGATTGGCTTCATTCCTATGACACTTTCTGACTGATGAAATCGGCAACCTATCATCTAATCATTCCAGAGTCGACCTTACCTGGAGGGTGGGTGAGAAGCGGGCCAGTGAGTAAGTGTATCGCGGTAGTCGGGAGTCGCGGCCTTTGCTCCCGGAACCCGACCGTCTGGGTGTGGCCCGACCCTCGGTCCGTACACATACACACGTAACACGCATTCCGATGTTGGCGATGGGCGGCAACGTGGCAGATTTCACCCATTATTAGCTGGAAGTGCCCCTGCGGCCCTGGATGGATGAGAAAGGGAGAGTGATTGGGAGACCTTGATTCGGGATGAATCCGTCCTGTGGAAGCACGGTGACAAACTTGCGCATTTGCCGTAAAAACTTTCCTTTCACTGCATTGCAGTATGCCCGATCGCATCGCTTTTAAAGTACATAACGAGTAGTTATTGCAGTTAGATGGCTAAAAGTAAGCTCTTTGTTGGATTCGGGCTATGCGCCTCTCGAGTTCGAACCACGTTCTGCATCTTCAATGGTTTTATATTCTTCATCTACAAGTATGTACTATTTAAAAACACTCATTTAATACTTTGTTAAGTTTTTTTAAAAAATTAAATACATTTTAAGGTACAATTGAAATCCTCTGTAATTTTGTACATATTGTTTAAAGTTTGACTCTATGTGTGTGTGTGTTGTAAAAATGGACTTCTAAATTTTCTTTTCTTCAATTAAGGAAGATAATGCAGTGAAGGGTCCAATTTCAATAAACGAAGCTGGGTTGAAAAAAATATATACTTATCGAATATTTAAATAATTAAAATGATCTGCAGCTAATTTTTAGGCTACGAAATTAAGAGCAAATGCTATAGATGCAAAATATGAATAACAATATTAAGGACTTTGAATAATAAACCGAAAAAATGTATAAGACGGTTGCTTTGAAAAGGACATGAAAGATTTTCTAAAAACAAATAATTTCGGTTATGAGTACGAAACGCAAAATAATGTAATATATAAATAATAAATAAATAGTACGAAAATGACTGAAAAAATTTAGAATTATCGTGCTGTTTGAGTTAAGGAAATTCGTTTATGAAGAATTAAGTAATGATCGTTAATGAATGACGTTGAATAAGAAATTCTCATTATCAGCGTTCATTTAAACTAGTTAGAACGAGAACCTGTGACTATTATGATAGAGGAAGATATGCAAAAGCAGAGTATGTATACCGAACCAGTGTTTTGAATTGAAAAGTTTCGTATTCAGAGGGGGAATAAATAATGCATTCTCTTTCATTTTTAATTAGTTAACTAATATAAATTGTAATATTACTAAAAATATAAACAATTTATTATCATAATACATTTGAACCTAAGATTCTAAAACTTCGCTATACAACACAAAATAATAGTGGCGACTGGTTTCGAAGGCAATAAAATGAATGTATCTATATAAATAGTCTTTCTAATTAATATTCGCAATAATCTTTCATTTTTATTAATTAATTAATATAAATTGTAATATTACTATAAATATAAACAATTTATTATTATAATGCATTTGAAGCTACGATTCTAAAACTTCTCTGTACAACATAAAATATTAGTGTCAAAGGCAATAAACAGGACAAGCATTCACTCTTAAGAACAGGATCGGCAACTGATGTTAGAACAGCAAGGACGCAGGCAAAGGGGGTTGCCAAGTGCTCAAGGAGAAAACCCAATGGAGGAAAGAATACGTAGTAGGACCCTTTATCACTATGAATGAATGATAAAATAGTAGATCGGAAAGTGAACGGCCGCCAAAGGATTCAATGCACTTGTTCAGGGAGTAAAACTACGACCACAAGTGTCGTTATTCAATTAAAAAAGGGAACTGACGTCTTTTGGAAGCTACACGAGTCGTCTAAACCAACTGTGAAAATAACTTTTCACTTTGTCCTTGAAAAGCAACATACTATTTGGGCTACTCGAGATCATCTTAAATAAATCTATAGTAGCTTCCATCTCAAATACAAACGTCATTTCACCTACTGAATAGAAGATTCTACGAAATATTTAAAACTTCAAATAATGGAATCGCAGCTGATTTTGCTGGAAACCTTATAAAGCATAGATTCACGATACAATATAAAACTTTACTTAAACCGAACATGCATTTACAAAAGCTGAATCTCGACCGAACCGATCAACCATAGTACATAACTTGGTCGCCGACTCTGAAACCTACTTTTTCACACCTCACAACATAGCGTTTAGGACTTTGCTCATTCTGTCTGTGTGCCCTTTCACACGATGACTGCGTAAAAACGCCTTTATCAAAATGAAATTTCAGTATATTGCTAAGACAGGCCTATGGGAATGGAAATGAATAATATCACCCAATTACTCTTGGAATGAATTCAGGTTCAAAAAATGAAATACATTGAACTCGATAGGACCCCATTTTATAAGCGAAGCTAAAATTCACAAATGGCTTTGAAAATTTTAGGAAATATTTAAATTAGGCCATAAAATATATACAAAAATTTCAGCAAAATAGGTTTGGTTTTTTTTAAATAAAAATTAAAATAATGACACCCATATAATAAGAGATCACGTAACGCACTTCAAAATAAAGTAGGGCGTCCATCATTTTTTTCAGTGTCAAAATCGTGATTTTAAAAGTGGTAATTTAAATTGGTATTTGATGTTGCATGTGTCCCAAAACCGCTTTATTTTTGCGTATTTTCTGTGCATCTCTATTCTGCGCCAACGCAATGACACTATTTTTGAGTTGGATCATCCAACTTTGATTATTTCTTCAACGAAGCCTCATTTTAATGTATGCAGAATGTAAACAAATGATGTCTCAATAGACCTGCCCAATCACACTTCTTTGGAATGGAAGTTGAGAAGTTTAGCACACACATTAAAATATGGAAAAGATGGAATTCGAATAAAATAATTAATAATAGAATCTCCGTACACTAAACTAGTCTTTCATTTTATATGTTGCGTTTAAATCTTATAGTTTTATTATATATGAACAGCAGTATATGCTACATGCGGACATTTGAGCATCTATACAATCCCCAATTTTTGGAAGTTTCCTTTTATTTAAATTTTATTTATTTAATAAATTTTTAAAGTGGAAACATAAGAATTTGTAAATAAATAAGTTGGATCTGCATATAGAAATGCGATAGAAAACCCAGAAATTGCTTTAAAATAGAAAGCGAGTGAGTGCATTTGTATATAGTATATATGTTAGCGCAAAAATCAAGCGACGTACAACTACGAAATTCGGTATATCGTGATAGTTCAGGTTAGACCCCGAGATACCGCTGAAATACTATTATCCAACAATTCGAATTAATTTTTTAATTATTTAAGTCGAATTTTCAGCGATTTTCCCACTCTTTCTTGAGAGATCGAAAATAGGATCGTAGTTTCTATCTTAACACCATTGGAAAGATCGATCTTTTCAACGAGCTTCAAGCGAAATTCCTAACATAATATATCGACTTCCCTCATTTTACAAAGATTCGGGAATATCTCCACGTTGAACTTGTGATTCATTTTAAAACTCAGATACCCAATCCGATTTTTCAAATGGATCAGCAACAAAATGCATTGCGGTTAGGTTATACATTCAACAGTTACTACAAGAAAGCGATTGCGACAGGGCTAGATACCGAAGGCAGCAAATTTTAAAATAAAAGTAAAAATTGCATTTCTTAAACACATTTTAGAATCTTTGCTAGATAAATAGCATTGATTAATCGTTAATTAATAAGTAATATTTATACATAAAGTAATTATGAAAATATAATCCCACATTAGCGATTATAAATAGCGATAAAGATCTAATTTTCAAATAATGTATCCATACTTAAAATTTTGTATCGTTAGGTGTATTGTTCTAGAGTGACACACATCACACACACAGGCCCCCCACATTCAATTTTGGGGCCGGGTACTAAGTCGAGATAAAAACAAGGGGGAGGGGGGTACCTTTATTTTCTTTTGCGTATTATTTAGGGGTAGAGTTGAATTTAATAAAATATATATAGAACAAGGTTTAACACAATATAACACAGGGGGCGCGGTAGCCCATTGGTTAGCGCGCTGGAGTTGCACTCGGTAGGCCCGGGTTCGATTCCAGCCACTGCCAAAACTGCCGCCGTGTTCATGCGGAGTACGATCACGTTAAACATGTGGGTCCGAAAGTCCTTCCGAGAGGTTGGTGGTAGGGGAAGGAGGGTACGGTCCCTGTGGATGCCTCCCCCACTGGGTTCCGGTCTAAATTGGGTGGCACTTCCCGACCGTCCAAACAGTTACCTTACACCTTTCTGGTAGGTCGGACGGTCTGGGTTTCAACAACAACAACAACAATATAACACAGAAAAATAACACAGTTTATACAATCTAATAAAATATATCAAGTACGAAATATAACACAGTTTATGAAAGATCGTTCATATATGATGGCAAGTGGTGTTGAAGACCCAGACCGTCCGACTCGTCCAGAGGACTTAGAGTAACAAGTTGGACGGCCGGGAAGATGGCAAGTGGTGTGTACATTTCATTATAAACGAAGTATTTTTATACTTAGTTGCACACTTATCTCGCATAGTCAAAGGAATTTTTGGAAAAATCGGAAGTGACATCTGCAAAACCAGAAGTGTAAATCATTAGTGATCCCAACTCCCTGCAAAATTAGTTGCTGAATACATATCAGTCATTATCTAAGCTATTCCTACAGCCAATCCTGAGAAATAGGTATTGTAAAGAAAATTATAATTATTTTAATCGGAAGTGACATCTGTTAAACCAGAAGTGGAAATCCTTAATGAATTCTCCAAACTCCTAAGCAATTTTATACTGAATCCATATCAGTCATCATTTAGTTCCATCTATAGCCGATTTTGAGAAATAAATGAAGAAAAATGATTTTTTTTTATCCAGTATTGGGAAAAGAACTGGAAGTGAAAATGCTTAGTAAATCCTCAACTCCCTACCCTTACTGAAATTCGATGCTAAATTTCTATCAGTCATCATCTAAGCTCTATAGTCAATCAAAATAATGTTCTGAACCGTAAGATGAAAAACCGCAAGAAGAAATCCTTAGAAAAGTCAATTCCAGAGGGGGTAGGAGGTTCATTGCTTCCTCTGGAATATGATGCTGAACCTATATCAGTCATCATTTAAGCTCATCTTTAATAAGAAAAATTAATCATGCATAAAGCATTGATTATGAAACACTTTCCAACTGCAATGCAATGCCATTTAAACATCTTTAAATTGCGATACATTCAGCGACGATATTTTTGTGATTATCACAATACTACAATAATTTATTATATTTGAAAACTTCATCGAAAGAAAATGAACTTTATCAAATGACGTCATTGAAATATAAATCGCCTGGCTCTCTATGAAAAATCAGTAAAAATTTCATTCATAAACTTTTATTCAATTCCTTTCATTCATCACAATACTACAATAATTTATTTTACTTAAAAACTTAAAACCATGGAGGTAAAAGTAATTTAACTCTGTGTTTAAACTTCACCGAAAAAGTCTGATATAAAATCGTCTGTTCTCTATGTAAAATCAATGACTGTTTCATTCATATCAACTATATTTCAGACTCCAGCGCTAAATAATTTTGCGTTAAAGAAATCCAGCAATTCTTATACAACTCATCTTACAGCTTGATGTGTTTATAATCTCCATAAGTGAAAATTAGGCTTCATTGTAGAGATAAGCAAAGTTTGATGATCATTTAAACCCAAATATATTGTAATTGCATGGTTTCAGAACATTGATGAACAGAAATTAAGCAAAAATAAAGTGGTTTTAGGACAGACACAACACTAAATACAAATTAAAAAGAACTTTAAAAATCACGATTTTGACACAAGATGGATGCCATATTTTATTTTGAAGTGGGTCACGTAATCTCTTCATATAATGGGTGTAATTATTATTTTAATTTTTATTTAAAAAACTACAGAATATATTTTTCTGAAATTTGTTTTATATATTTTATGGGATAATTTGAATATTTTCTAAAACTTTCGAAGCAATTTGTAAATTTTAAATTTTCTTAAAAAATATTTGAAAAATTAGGTCCCATAGGGTTTAATGTATTTCAATTTTTCAACCCGGTTTCAATGCAAAACTAATTGGGTGATATTATTTATTTATATTCCCATAGGTTCCACAGAACGTCTGAACAACATACTAAAATTTCATTTTGATAAAGTAATTTTTACGGCAGTTATCGTGCTAAAGGGACAGACAGACAGACATAATGAACAAAGTCATAAACACTTTTCAACTATGTTGTAAAGTGTTAAAAAATTGATGTTGCAATGAAAATATCAATTTTTTAAATTGAATTGACACCTCCCCACAACCAGAAGTTGAAATTCTTAGTGAATTCATCCTCCTCCGAAATTTGATACTGCATAAATCATCGCCTAAGCTCCCTCCTTAGCCAATTCCAAAAAATAGATGACGCAAGGGAAATTTTTGAATATTTCTAGTAATTACCAAGTTCAACCTAAAATCATACAATATAAAGTGAAAGTTTAAAAAAGCATTATAAACACAAAATAATCCATTTTCCTTTCATAATGCAATATTTACTCAAAGATTTTTGTACATATTTAATTATAGTTATTTTAGACGATTGAATTTACAAAACAGCATAGAAATTTGATAAAATAAATTTTAATTAAATCTAAAATTAGCTTTGTTTAAGATTAATAAATCTGAAAATAATGTTTGAAAACTATAAGAAAATGATTTTGAACATACCTTAAATCTTAAATGGTAGCATTGGGATTTGTTTCAGCGAGTCATTTTTTTTATAAGATTTAGTCATGTGTTGAGAGTTGCACTAGCAACTAGCACTGATAACACATATGAGATTACCATATAATTGCATGAGAAATTAAAATAAACTTGCTTTTTATGCTTTCTAATATCGGCTATCTCGGAAATCAACTTGGGAAGCAAATTCATGCCAGGAGGGAGAAACAAGAATTTTTCTTTCTACATCATTCAGTCCGACACCCCGTCGCGTTAATTGGTTTACGACCTGGAAGAGCAAGAAGATAAATAAGATCGCCCCTTCGAGGGATAAATAAGATCGCCCCTTCGAGGGATAAATAAGATCGCCCCTTCGAGGCTAGCTCTTTGGATCGCCCCCTTCCCAAACTGATAATTTCACAAAGGAAACTTCTAGACGGGTCGTCTCAGTAGTTAGCTGGACGTGATTGATAGGAGCTGTAAACATGAATGAATGAGCAAACGTACCCACTAGGGTCATAAACGTATCTGTTTTGGTGTAATTCTAGAAAATTGCTCCCTGATCGGTTTTTATTGTACCCAGACGGCTTGTATCAAAGAGCTAGAATCACTAGAGGTAGCCTTTCCTTTCTTTAAGCATGGCCAGTATGTCCCCCTTCGGTTCTACAAATGATTGATTACTCCTCAAAGGCTTGTATTGGGGCCCTAAGGAGTCCTTCTTTGAGACTTTTTTGACTATTTTAAAAATGAGAATACAAACAGATGTTTACAAAACGTTTTGTACTTTTCTTTCATTCAAACTTACAGATTATGTTTAGGCTTTATATACAATTTATATTTGTAATTTTATAATTACACATAATACGTAAATTTCAAAACCTTCAATAATTTAGAAAAAAAAATTATATATTCATACACAAATGTATAAATATTTTATCCTCAGCAATATTCATGGGCCCCTAACAATCGCCGGGCCCCAGTACTGTAGTACCAACTGACCCCCCCCCCCCCCCTTTGTGGGGGCCTTGCACACACACACACACAGCTATCTTTACAAAAGCGTTCCAAATGGGTTGAGGAGGTCCAAGTGTGCTTATCCGTCCAAAGCTTGTTTTTGAAAAACTAATACTGTCTTTCTACAATAGTATGGGAAAGTAAAAATGGGTTGGTGTGTTTTGAGCTCCCACGCACTCTTCCCTCTGCCGCAATTAGTTCCGTTGAAGCACCCTCGTTCGCGAATTTTCCAGGCTAACTCACTGGTGCTCCACCTCCACCTCCACTTCTTTCATCACCGATGACACACGATATTCCGAATGAGAATGAAGAATCACACGAAACGGGACCATGAAATGAAATTCGGCCAATCAGGAACAAGCATTCACTTTTCCCTGGGCTCCTACACATTTTAGTCAGCATTAGTAAAATGTTGAAGACAGGATTTGCACTATAAAAGTTTCTTAATATAAGTAAGAAATAGAGCAATAATCATACCAAAAACTGCGGACTTTCAATTCTATATAGAGAAGTCATTGGATGCTTTTCTGATTATCAGGGCCAGATAAATGCCTATTGCAAGGGACCGCCAGCTTATGTGAAAAGAGCAGTCTGCTTATTTATTTTTATAAAAAATAACTTACACTTTAATTGATAATTTCTCTTTAGAATTATCGAAGATGAACCATTTGTGTGCAATACAGTGATAGTGTGAACAGTATATAACAGGTTATAATTGCAGAATGTATATGCATATTGCGATTTTTGACAACACAATATTAAAACTCATTTTTGCTCATTAAAATATACACTGTTAATATGAAATGAAAAATCTTGATAATTCTCTGATGTTAAAGTTTTATGTTTAGGAAATGTCAGTCCCTATTATGAGTAGGGGGGGGGGGGGGTCGAATGTTTTTTAGGTTCCCAGGCTCCGGGAAGGCCTTTTCGGGCTATGCTAATTAGGAAGAAACCAATTTCGTCTTTCACTCATTTTGCTTTTGAAATTCTTTTTCGGCACCCAATCCATCCTCGAGGAGCAGATAAATTTTTGAATATTTATTTAAATTTTTTTTAATAATTGAAGCACGACATTCATTTTCTCACAGTGTTAATCATTTATTTTCTTTTAAATTATTTTTAAGCGCATTAAAATTTCTATAAAATATAAATTTATTTAATTTTATTTTGCATTTAAAAGATTTAATATTTAAAAAAAAACTTCAACTTTTAATGCAAGGAAATATTTGTAAATTCAAATGTTCAAAATATTTTAAAATATTTAAATATATTAAAATTAAAAGAAACTTTAACTGAAACTATATGAAAAATATTTTAAAATAAATATGAAGACAATTGATAAAGGGCTCAATAGAGAGAGAATTTTCCCTGTTTTAAAATATAGCTTACTCTGGACAGGCGCTTGCTTACTTTTGTGGGTGCTGGTGCTCTGTCTTTTTATTCTGAAGAAGGAGGCTGTTATTTGTCTCCGAAACAGGTTGATACTTTCAATTCATCTTGCATGCTGTTAAATTCATTTTTTAGATAGAATAATCTGCTTATATAATGTTGCGTCAAATCCCGCAGATGGACGTGAAGAAAGAAAAGTATGATCTGCATAACTTGGATGTTCAAACAAAAAAAGCGTTCACAGGCACAAAGCATACGAATTCATATGCCATAAAATTCTGATGTATCCTGCACACTATTTTCCTTACA
This sequence comes from Amaurobius ferox, assembly GCA_951213105.1. Classification (NCBI taxonomy): domain Eukaryota; kingdom Metazoa; phylum Arthropoda; class Arachnida; order Araneae; family Amaurobiidae; genus Amaurobius; species Amaurobius ferox. Next base: position 6,153,353 of record OX578149.1, on the reverse strand, counting down.
GATTTACATATTTTGTAATGGAGAGAAAACAACTACACAAATTAGACCTTGATAATTCATTCTTGTTGAAAATTGATCGACTTTTTGTTAGGATTGATTGAAATAAGTACTTAGAAATCCCTTGATTATTTCGAGAAAGTGTGCTTTCGTTGGCAATTTCTAACACCCCAAGGACGGGTTGTGATTCATCCTAAACAAAGGTGTTTATTTATTTATTTTTATTTCATTACTATTATTATTATTTGCTTTAAAAATACTTACAAAGCATTTAATCATGTAATAGTGAATTTATTTCATATTTATGATTTTATTTTCAATTTTTGACAGAAACGTGTAACATTGTACGCGTTTACGTTCTAATTAATACTCATTTACTTTTAACTGAAAAAATTACATATGACATAGCTATTTTTATAACCATTTTACTATAATATATTTTTTTTTATTGCCAAGGCCGTCCAGCTCACCCAAAGGGTATGGAGCAGTTACAGGGGAATAACACAGAAATAACAATACACAAAAGACAATATACATAGAAATACAATACAGACAGAAAACAACACAAGTTAAAACATATAAAAAAAAACCCACTTTGAAAACTGTTGGGGTTGATATAAAAAATGAGGTAAATTCAAATAATTTAAAATCCCCATTGCAAGGAAACTTCTTTTTAAATAAAAAGAAGTTTTTAAAACTCCTTTTAAATAATAAATTGTGATCCAATTAGAGACACCAAAATACTATTAAACACATTAAAATAAACATAAAATATAACAGTAAAAAAATTTAAAGAAACAGCCTACAACCAGAAAAAATGCGTTCATTAAGTAGTTGTCAATTGGATCATGATCCATCCTGCAGCAGAGATCAAATAATTTGTAGACAGATATATTAAGGGAAATATAAGTGCAGATATATAAGGGAAACGTCACATAAAATTTGGAACAGTGTAAAATTTTATGGATCCTATAGTTTAAAGCAGTAGCCAACACATTACTAAGGAACCTTTTGGCAATAAGGACACAATTATTGCTAGTTTGAATAGAGTGACAAATATTTGCAAACCATGAGGGTTGATTGGTTGAAGAAGGTTTAGAAAGATGATAATTGTTTTCGATTTCATAATAAAAAGTTCGTAAAATGTGGAGGCTTCTTCAGTCCGCGAGAATTCCGAAAATCAATAGCCCTCTACTGATTATCTTTTACAATACTCGTACTGATGGCATTCTATTTTTAGAGATGTTGTGCCTAAAAACAGAAAATATTGAAAAAGTGTAAATATATCTAAATCCGTGAGTCGTGATCCCATTCCCAATGCCATTCACTCTGCCACTATGAAAATGGAAGAATGTGTTGGGAAAGTAGACTTACAAAGTCGCTATAGGGCTGGATATAGTCCAATAAGCAGCAGCGATCGACTATTATCGAAAAGTGAAGCTCGATTAGCTGTCCAAGATTCAATCATTTTTCCTTTTGCAGATTTGCATAGGTTGTCGTTCGACTTATTTTTCTTTCTTTCGATCCAGACCGTCCAATCTACCAGATAGTGTGTAAGGACGGCTGAGACAGTGTCACTCAATTTAGATCAGAACCCAGTGGATGCGACATTCACAGGGACCGAACCCTCCTTCCCCTGCAATCTCGGAAGGACTTTCGGACCCACAGATTTATCGTGTCCGTACTCCAAGTAAACACGGGGATAATTTGGGCATAGCTGGGAATCGAACTCGGGTCCTCTGAATCCAATTTCCGTGCCTAAACCACTGGGCTATCACGTCTCTGCCGCTCGACTTATGAAAATTTTGTATTTTATGCCATTTCCGATTTCTTTTTAGAATTTTCTAGAATCAACTAGAAATTCAGAAATGGGATATATTTTGGCCATTTTGTTTCCAAATAGGAGGCCGAGGTGATATGCATGAGTGCCGCTTCATACAGTGACTTTTCTGTAGAAGTTGTTTCCCTGCGAAGAGACTTTTACTGCAGGGAAACCAACTTGCAGAACTGGATTTAGTTTTCTCGATAGGGACTTTATCCGCATGGTGAATTAATGCAATTTTTCAGCCAATGGGTGAAAGGGTATAATTCTCTGACTTCCACCTGCTTACGCCACTCATTGAAATACAATATATCACATCCAACGGATAATAATAGTTACTTTTAATATAGACCTGAAATTCGGGTACCACTATTTCAGTTTATATCAATTTTTTTCTAACATTTAGGCAAGACTAATTTTACTTTACATCAGTATGAGAACTTTCTGAACTTTTCGTAAGGATTCATACTTCAAAGACTGATATGTCGTATAGTAAATTTTTAAAAAAGCGCCATGTTTTCTACCTTTGTATAATAATTCAAATATTTCAATATAAAATTTTTATCGATTTGCTTTTCACCCAAGAAAATTAATAAAATCTAGCGTTAAAAATGAATATAATTGAGAATGAATCCTAAAATTCTGAAAGCCCACACTTTGTCATAGACTATACGAGAAGAATAGGCAAGTGATCATAAAGTGTAATATACGTTTTTTAGTAGTTGTTATCGAGATTTGTTTCGTCTGTTTAAAAAAACCTTAAGACAAGTTATAAATTCAAGATAGACATGTCTATGCATATTATATTCCAGCATTGTAGTGTGGTATGAGTTTTCACCGTAGATATGCGAGTGTACTAAATTTATCCGACCTAACTGCACTACAGTGTGGTGTGGGAACCAACATTTTTTCGTTCTTTCTGCAACACTGCCTCAAGTGGATTGCATGGCTTCTAATGTGTTCAGGAGCGCTGTGCGCAGTGAATTGAAAGAATTCGATTAGAGCTCAACAATTAGCGAATTAAGACTATCAGAATGTCACTTTTATCTTCGCTACTGTTTTTCAAACTGTTGTATGTGCACCCCAAGCTCATATTATACCATGGGTATGTGGGGCATTTGCACAGGGTTCCACAAATTTATGGACCCCAAAACATGCACGAAATAAAATTTATTTTCGTTTTATCCTTATCAATTTTAAGCATTTAAAAAAAAATTATTTGTGAAGTAAAAAGCAATAATAATAACAATAATAGTAATTTCATAATAATAATTGTTTATTTTTATAAAGGTGCCAATCGCAGCAGCCAAGCCAGAGCTAATCGCTATTTTATCGCTGCGCTTTATTACTTACACTTGGAATCGGTCTACCGGCGCTTGAAGTACCTCTAAATCAGCAGTGACTGCTTCTTTCACTTGTCTGCTATATTACGAAATGTTGATGGCTGAAATTTAAAAAATATGAAGACAGTTGTTTTTAAAATGCTTTGTTTTAGGAACTTCGAACCCTTTGACAATAAACCGATATAGTCTAACAACAATGGACAAAGTCCCGCCCGTCAACCTGGTTCAAGTCATCACAGGGGAGTAATATTAACAGAACAGTAGTACTGCATACAAAAATCTTAGTATCCATGCAGCTATTTGATTTCAAGTTGTGTATAGTCCGGGATAGTTGTCTTAGACTTGTTGAAAATGATTCATTTTTAGGATATACGCCATCTTTGCGCATGTTTATACGTCCGTTTCATTCACCCTGGGAATCGGATCCTGGACCACACCCGGAGCTGCTCTGCATCCTCACCCGCATCGCACCGCCGTCTGCATGCGTGTGGTAGGTAGCCCGGTCAAGGAGCTGCATCTGGGCGCGACGCGAAGCTGCACCGCATCTTTCCTTGGAAGGAATGCCGTCCGAGAAGGGGGGGGGGGGGGGAGCCCTTGCAAAACGTGTAATTATTGGCCGCTGGAGCACGCTCTGCTTTAATTGGAACAGAATGGAATGAGATTGGAAGTTGTGTTTTGGGTTTTGGATTTTTCTTATTACATGTGTCCTGTTGAAAGGTCGGCTCTGCATCATGCATATTTTTGTTAAAATACAATCCCTTTAGGCGGGATCTTTTATTTCTGAAGTATTTGTCTCACCCAAGCTCAAAAGTCTTCCCAAAATGTGTGAGGACCAGAGGGACATAAGGCTGAAACACGGAAATGTTCCACTAAAATTAGACAGCTTCTTCAGTTGCGCCATAAAACAATTAATTAAAAATGTCAAAGCATGAAACATTCATTCGAAACTGTTGACTCAATAATACAGACCAGAAAAAAAGGACTCCATTTCCAAAAATAAAAAATATCAAGGAAGAAAAACTGCTAGTGTAACATCCATTGTGAAGGTGTCGGAATGAACACGCAGGCATCTTTTTTATAAAAACAACACGTTTATTCTTAAACTTTAGAAATCATAAAATAAACTCCATTAACGTAAATGATACATAATAAATCAGCATGTACATGGTCCACCTTTTTTTCTATCATCGTCTGCATCCACATACGCCACGTTCTACGTCGTACCAACTCGTATCATCTAGAACCGTATCGTTCTTCGCCTTTTTATAATCTAGTTGCCAGCACTCTCTACCGTCCGCAATCTGCGCGGCTGTTATTTAAATGTAGGCTCTTTTTCCCCGGGGAAGACACTGCTTGAAAGTTAAGAAGTCGAGAATAGAAGTTAAGAAGTCAACCCTTACACCATTATATACATATTTTTTATTAACTTACTAGTACATGCATCCACTTTTGAGTATATATCCGCGCCGTTCTGGAGATATTATAAGTTTTTGCTCTAAGTTGACAGAGGGGGGGGGGGGGGGATTTGTAATCACAAACCATTCTTTTCACCTTTCTCCTCCAGGGCTCATGGTTTCTCTGGTAAGAACGAATTTACCTATTCTTATTTTAATGTAACGGCCTGTTGATTTCTCGGACGTTTGTGTTGTAAGAAATCTCTAACGTGTCGAAAACCCAAACCGTCCGGCTCATCCGTGGACATAGAGCAGCAATTTGGGCGGCCGGGAATCTCTAACGTGTTGAAGACCCAGACCGCCCGACTCATCTTGAGAACAGGAGCAACCATTTGGACGGTCGGGAGAGGGAATCTCTAACGTGTTGTTGTTGTTGAGACCCAGACCGTCCGACCTACCAGAAAGGTGTAAGGCAACTGCTTGGACGGCCGGGAAGTGCCACCGTCATTGTTTTCGGAAATACTGAAATTTACTAATATGTGGGAAAAGTCATGCGTTGGGCTCTTACAAATGAAAACAAAATGACCCATAACATAAAGTATTTTCCTTGCCTATCCTATAACCAACCCAGGTGCAACCCTTCATGACCAGCAGACAAGAATGACTCTCCTTATGACTCCGGCGTGAAAGAACTTCACCACCCATCTTGAGAATGTAGTATGTAACACGCGAAACGCACAACCACTGTCTGCGGCGAATCCGCCCATCCTATGTCCGTGCCTAACTTGCCTCCCACGCACGTTTTTGTGTATCCTGCTTGGTTTCACGCACGGAAGTGCTTGCGGTAAAACTTACTTGGTATAGAGGTTAAAATCTATAAGCCATATACTCTATCTATTAAATGATAACTAAAAAGTAAAAATTGGCTCTGTTAAATCTTTAAATCAATGGTTTAAGTCAGGGCTGGGCTGAATATATCACATGAGTAAGTCGGTCTGGACATGATGAGAGACCCTGCTACCCGATTTTATTATTATTATTATTACTATTATTATTAGTAGTAGTATTAGTATTAATATTATGATCATTATTTTCTTTAGGTAGACATGAAAAATTTACAGAGCGGATAAAATCAAATATGGATATCCATAGATTAGTTGGAGTTCGATTAGCGCGAAACTCGATTTAGCGCGGTTTATAATTAGCAACCCAATTTCGATTAACACACATCAAAATTTTGGTTAACGCAATATTTATTTATTTATTTTCATATAGAGCGTGGTTCAGTTATGTAGATATATATTTTATATGAATGCGTCACTCATAATATACATGCGTGCATACTGTACTGCGTATTAAAACATTTTCAAGATTAAACGTTGATTCAGAAGTTCGTAGATTTCAAAACATTTTCAATTATTTTCATATTTAGATACACTAAGTGTTGTGATACAACTATTCAAGAGACTTAATAAAATGATATGAGATCAATTAGACATCCATACCACAACACTGATTAAGAGGTCGGCCACTTACATGTAAAATTAAGGGAAAATTACTGAATTAAATCTTGATAACTTAATGGACGGGGATCGTAAAGTGAGAAAATAATTTAGAATATAAAATATTTCAATGTGTTGTGAATTTTTATTTTACATATAAACCATCTTTGCATGTGAGCGCCTAAAAACATAAAAAATTTAATAAGCTTTTAATACAAGTTGAATTCACATTACAAAGTCCCTACCCGAATCTTGACCCTGTAAATAAAATTCATATGTGAAAGGAACAATAAAAGAAAATTAACCTTTCTATTTTATTTAGGACTCGATATAAATAAATAAGTTCTTCACCAAGACATTCAAGTCATTAGTTTGAATGATAAGTCATAGTGAAATATTTTTTTTTATTTCTTTGCTTTTAATCATGGCGTTCTTGCACACAGAAAGTTTTAAATCACTCGGATGAAGCCTCAATGAAATTCAATAAAATCCTTTATTTTTGTTGAAGACCCAGACCGTCCGACTCGTCCAGACCTTTATTTTTGTTGTCACATATAAATGCATTCATTTGGTATATCATAGAATTTTTTTTTTTTTAAATCTAAGAGTAATAAATTTCATCTTCCGAAAATAACATTTTTTTTTTTTACTTGTAGTAGATGCAGGTCAGATCTTCATTATGAGTGCACTAAAATGGATTTTCAAAATATACTTCATATCATCGAAGAAGTGTAACAATTCTTTAACAGTTATGCATTTTTATTCATTACAAATAATAAGAATATAATAATTTTGCAGCAAGAAACATGATGTGATCTGCATAGATCATTGTAAAAATGCAGCACAACAAGGTAAGACTCACAATTTTATCTTTTAAGAAATCAATTATATATTAAATAAAGAAAATGGCTAAGACAAGCGACACCAAGCAAGGTACCCCTGCCCGAAAAACACAACCTATGTCTCAAAGAAATTTCAGGAGAGACTGAATCAGCATTTTCTCACATAAAAAAGACTTTCCGCGCAGTTTCGGCACGCTGTGATTGGATGAAAGCGTTCGCTCAGTTGCCACTCTGCAAAATCTAAACAGGCTCTCAACCATGGAGGTCTAACAGTGAGCATCAATATACTATTTCGGTATCTGAAATTAGCATGACTTAGCATGAAAACAGTCATGAAATGCTATTTAATATTATTGGAGATTTTTAATGGAAGATTTAGAATAAAATAATTTTGAATAATATAATTTGGAATAGAGTAAATTTAAATTAATAAAATTTAAATAATTAAAATTAAAATAATTAAAAAAATATTTAATGATTTATAAAAATGTTAATTTTGAATAATAAAATAAAAGTGTTGTGATTTGTCACAACACTAAGCAATATGTACGTAGAATTACACCACGCGTAGTTGGTTATATTAATGTGCCATTCAAGTATTTTGTTATTTTCAATAAGCTTTTGCTATTTTGCCTCTGTTTTTATTCTACTGCTTGTTAAATTGCCCAGTGGCGTCGATAAGGATGGCATTTGGGGGGTCACAACCCCTCCCAAGGGCCCATTGGAGCCCATTAAGTTCGTGGAAATGATATTTGGATAAATAAGAAACAAGATATTTGGTTACCAAAACGTTTTTAGTGTTGCTATTGAAATTGCTACAAAAACGCATTTAAAAGATATTGGTTGGTGTTTTCGAGATCTTAGAACATATTGGGATATTTTATATTGATTATTTTATTCACTTAGCGCGACATTTTTGCGTAACCAATTAATCGCGCTAATCGGGGGGATTGCTGTATTTAAAAATAAGGCTTTGAGCGGCAAACAACTCAAAACAAACTTATTTACTTTCGACCCAAAGTACAAAGTGATTAGTATAAATGAATAATCGAGTTCAAGTACAGCTTAAATAATAAATATTAACAATTCTTACATAATAAAAAAAAAATGTATTTTATTTCAAATTGAGTAGTATGCTATAATTTAAGAATTTATGCATTTTATTTTAAATAACATAAAATACGGGTAATAAAGATTTTTGTATACAGATTGAATGGGAGGATACATTGTTACGGCGCGGCGTCCCTACTGTCTATTTTACTGTCAAGTACACAATGACTGTAGGGATTGAAGTAAATAACTTACTTCTCATAGATATTTTAATATAACTTATTACTCTTTTCCATTACAGATTTCGGAAAGTGACACAAACAAAACTCAGAAAATGCTATTCTTCAAATGGGTAAGAATACGCGTGGCAACATGCACAATCGTGTTACTAACTTCTTTTATGGAAGTCCCTCTCTGCGCATAAAGAAACACGAAATCTGAGATTCGGTAGCAGATTTTGGACGGAGGCAAAAAAATAAACTGCACCCGGAGTGATGGTGTGGACGCGTGCGAGGCCCCCGTTTTTCGGATTAAAAACCCCCAGGCCAGCTGGCACGCGAGTAATCTACAAGAAGCAACGCCACCTGCATTTTTTTTGTTGTATTCCTTAAATCCCCCAAAATAGAAGAAAAGGGGAGGATCCTTGTTTTGAGATGCCGACAGATGGAAAGGAAGCACGTGGCACGCGCCGGGGGTCGAACCTGGGACTCACCGGCAGGGTACGACGATGGTAAGGTCACGGCGAATCGTGAGGTAAGTAGTAGCAGTGCTGCTGTGGTAGATGATTCAATATAACGGATGAGCACCGGAACGAATCGGTTCGAACTACTCATTTTCTATACCTCGTTACGATTCGGGACTACAGGTGATGGAGGGGCGTGGACTCGAATTGGTCAATGGAACAAACTAGCAAGCACTAGAGATTCACCTGAAGTACTGATTGCCAACCTCTATTGATCCGTTCGGTTGGTCATATCCCTGCATTGTAAGCTCTGATTTTACGTTTATTTCAATGCACGACACCATCACAGTTCATTCCTCTCAATCGTTTCAGAGAGTATTTCAAGATTGAAACTGCTATTATGCTCGTTTTATTTTGGTGATGCTGACTATAAATTAATATCTACCAATTCATTTTGTAAATGATTTTTTTTTATCTCCAAATAATAGGTATTTGAGCCTGTCCGCAAGTTTCTATGCTGCAACATATAGATAAATTTCACGCCTTACGTACTCTGCATTTTAATGATAGGAAGGCTCCTTTTGTGATCATTCCCAGTGGTCGGAAGCAGCGCGCTACAAGTAGTGAAACTACAGTAGTCACTACTTTTTCTCGTAGTTTATAGTATAACGCGTTACTTTTAAAAATAAGTAGTGTAGCGAGTAACTCGATACAATAAATCACTAGTTTGTATCGAGTTTGGACGCTACTTTTAGTGTTACTTCAGTAAACAAACAAAGTGCCATTCTATATATCATGTGATCACCCTTTCTTCATTTGTACGAAATTGAGTGTTCTGCGCAACGATGTACGATTTGCAAAGTGTCAAACGCTTTGGAACACATTAAAAATGTCGGTTGTTTTGACGAGACATCTTCAGAGCCAAGTGTCCGTCTCATAATGCCAAATAAGACGAGATGGAACCTAATGCATTCTGCTGTCGAACGCATATGCCGATTCACGAGAGAGAACGAGGAGAAACTACATAAGATTTTCGATTCTGCAGAGTTAGGAAAGCCATTGCCTCATGAAGTTGATTTTTCATGTGAATATATTTAGATGTGTGATTTCCCAAAAGATTCTGCTTATCTGATTGCAATTTTGAGATGCAAATTCTACTAAAATGAACAAACATGTTTTTATTTAAATAAATAGTTTTTACTTTTATTTTATTTTATATTTTTAATAAATAAAATGAATACACGTTAACTTTAATTAAACTTCAAAATCAAAGACATTCATAAATAAGTTTAAAAGTCCTTTAATAAAATCTCCTTTCCTCGATGCACAAAAATGACACGGTGAAAGCGCTTTCGGGTATCACAATATCCTTCATCAGTGGCTCGCCACTGATGAAGGACATTGTGATGTCCGAAAGCGCTTTGACCGTGTCATTTTTGTGCGTCGAGGAAAAGAGATTTTATTAAAGGACTTTTAAACCTATTTATGGTTGTCTTTGATTTTAAAGTTTATACTTTTATTTTATTTTACTGTTTTCAGAATAAGTATGTTAAATGACTACAGTATACCCATATCCTCAACTTTTTGTGTAAATTGGAGCTGTGGCAAAATTCGTCTTATAAAAATAGTTATTTTGGGACTGCATTTTAAAAGTAGTTTGTAGTCACTACTTTTTAAAAAAGTAGTTGTAGTTGTAGTTAACTACAGTTGTCATAATGTAGTTGTAGTTGTAGATCACTACAATAATAAAGTAGTTTTTCCAACCACGGACCATGTCCTTTGTTTTTAAATGTATTCGAGTATCTTAAGTTTGGGACGTAACAGGCGTTACTTGTGTTATTTCAATGGCAAATGTGTGTTGTTGTTTAGCTGATTATTCAGTACACTTTTAAATGTGTGGTTGTTCAGAAATAACGTGCTCTAATAAATCAAGTCTCGAATGTCAAACAGCAATGAAACTGGCTATGGATGGTTTTAATCTACGTCACAATGACCAGATATATTGCAGAGTCATTCAATTGAAGGATCACACAATTTGTCTTTATTGGTATATTTCTATTCACTGGTAGAGTGTCTACTCCAAGTGTGATATCACAGGTAAACCATCCACTGAAGCGCTATACAGTATGGAAAAGGTAACTATTTTTCGCCAAACTGAAAGATCGAATCGGACAGTTCCTGGCCATAGCGGTTGTTGTGCTAGTCTACAATATGTTTCGAAAATGCGACGTGTGTGAAATCGATTGTTGTCGAAATCTCAAAATTTACAAGATGTTTACGATCCCACTTGAAGACTCTTGCTCTGAGATTTCATCCCCAGAGTGAAGTGGCGAGCGGTACTCCAGATTCACAAAAGGGATTGGGTCCTTGTTTACGGGCTCCACTTCTGAGAAGCATCATTAATCAGCCCTCCACCTGGTTCGAACCGAAACCATCATGTTTCCTGATTTTTTACTTCTCTTCTTTTGGGGAGAAATCTTCTTATTTTGAAGGGGATTATCGAAGGGCTGGGACTCTATGAATTTCTATTGAATGTCCTTGAATACAATGGTTCGAAAAATTGTAGTGGCAGATACATCTCATGCACGGGAGTAGCGTTGTCTAATTTTAATGAAACCTACATTTTGTTTAAACCCTATTTCTGTAGCCTTTATAAAGATAACATGATTCTAACTAGAAGTTACGTACATAAATAAGACGTGCACTAAATGCTTATGAACTATTTTAATTCCTTTCAATAGAGCGTCTGTAAAGTTAAAGCATAAAGGGGTCAAAAATTGGAATTTTCGATATAATTTAGGCATCTAGGAACATGAATCAGTTATTTGAATGCGACTCTGTCTCTGTGATACTGTGAATGTATTAGTAGTGTTACGAATATTTAAAAAGTTTCACTGTAGTTTGCCTATATTCAAATAATACATAGCGAACCTTTACTTCTATTCGGTGCTTTTGCTCTATTCATGGAGGAAACATCTTTACAGGCAGTCATTCCTATTGCTTGAATCTAGAGTTGCCATATGTTGAATTTTGGGGCAAGATTGCCAGATTTGGCAACTTATGAATGTACCAGGACTTTCTCGAAATAATGAAAATTCTAGAAAACATGAGCCCCTTCATGTATAACATGAGCCCCTCTATGTATATAAGGAAAGTAATAAACAGTGTCATTTATCGAATTCAGAAATTGTCTTCAACCAGGTCAAAAGTCGTCCCTATCGACAGATTAGCCTTTTATTATGGACCGAAAGTAGTAAGAATAGGGGCGTTCACCGGCGGAGGAAGAGCGTGAAGAGCGAAGAGCAAAATGGCCGCCATCTTGAATTCCGTAATCCTGGACGGGGGTGTAAAAGGGGGGAGAGAATGAAAAAAAGGTGGGGGTAAAAAATTTTGAGAAACTTTTTTTTGGGTGGCAACGATGTCGTAGTCTTGTACGAGGGGTTAAGGGGGAAATAATTTTTTTGGACGAGATTTTTTCTAAATATAGGAGAAACTATTTTCGGGATGGCAATACCTTCTCTTCACTCTCAATTGAAGAGCAGTGCCATCAGCGCCCCCTAGCGACAGAAAGGAGAATTAAAATTGGAACTTAGAAATATTTTGTTTGGGTTGCCATAGCAACACCTGTGGAGGAGAAACTATTTTCGGGATGGCAACACCTTCTCTTCACTCTCAATTGAAGAGCAGTGCCATCAGCGCCCCCTAGCGGCGGAAAGTAGAACTATCAAGGATGGAACTTAGAAATATTTTTTTGTTTGGGTTGCCATAGCAACACCTGGGGGAAGAAACTTTTTTCAGGGTGGCAACACCTTCTCTTCACTCTCAATTGAAGAGCAGTGCCATCAGCGCCCCCTAGCGGCGAAAATTGGAATTAAAATTGGGATTTTTCTGATTGTTGGGATTTTTTTTTTTTTTTTTTTAAATAGTAATTAAGTACGAAATATTCGTATTTTTTTCATTTTTTAAAATGGATTAAAGGATGTTAATGAGGATAATTAAATAAAGTAATCAATATCCGCATACTAGGAGCATGCCAAGGACATGCCACGAGCATGTTAAGGGTATACTAAGGGTGTACCAAGGTCATGTCAATATCCCTCCGCCTTCTAAGAAAAGAGTGCTTGTCCAATTCGTATGCCAAGAGCATCGAACATAAATTTTAAGAATGTGCCGCTTTTAGCGTTTTTTTCACAAAAAGTTTTAAAAACGTTAAAAAAACAACAAAAATGTGCGTTTTTTCAACAAGTTGAAGTTTTGGAGTTGTTGGATTTCTCTATGGGAATTAACATGGGTTTTCACACTTTTATGAATTTTTTAGAAAAAAAATGTGGTTTTTCGCAAAAAAGCGTCCAAAAATGTGTTTTTTGAAAAACGCGGAATCGGCCGATTTTTTTCAAACTGTCGGATTTCTCTATGGGAATTAACATAGGTTTTCGCACTTTTGTAATTTTTTTACAAAAAATGTGCGTTTTTGCAAAAATGCGGCCAAAAAAGCGTGTTTTCAAAGTAGCAGAATCGCATGAATCGGGTGTATAGGAGGGGTGTGTTTCCCCAACCATTTCGGTCTTGGAGTTTAAAAAATTTTAATATTTGTAAAAATAAATATTTTAAATAATCGTGAAAGTGTGCTTATGTCCAAAATACTTGAGTGTTATGAATTTCACAAGTTAATGAAAGGATGATAATTAAATTAGTGTTATGAATCTTGCAAGTTAATTAAAGGAAGCGATTAAGTCTTGGAGTTTAAATAATAGCAGATACCAATGCCTGTATACATATGTTTTTACAAGTGTACTACTACCATAGGAGGTTTCTTTAAACCCACATGTTTTAATACGTGTGTTATTTTACAAGTGTACTACTACCATAGGCTACCATAGGGGTACCTTTCAATCTTAACATGGTTTAATATGTGTGTTATTTTAAAAACCGCACGACAGACCCGAAGGCCTAGTGTAGCAAAGTGTGTGGCTGGTTAGTGTAATGTGTGTAAGTGAATTATTTTTTAATTTTTTAATTGTGGTCCCACCTCCACCCGCCAATTTAAACTGGATAAAAAACAACAAGTGTTTAAAATCCAATGTAAATCGACTCCACAATTTAACTGTGATTCTCAAATGAATACCGCATAGTGCATTAAATCACGATGACAAATCTACCCCTCCCCACCTCACGTGAATGTGGATAGTTACATTAAAACATCTTATGGCTGTCGGAGTTATAAGCGCGGTTCTGTACCAGGATGTTCCAGGATAATATTTAAACTTTGTATCGTAGAAATGTTCGTCTAGTTCGACACTTTGTAACTAGCTGCTGCTGATGGGATCGTCTTATACTCACTCTGCAGGTGATATCATCTTATAAAATGTTGGCACATATTGCATTTAGCTAAAAACTTCAAAGTCCTATACTTCAAAACTTAGCCCAGTTCCTCATTTTTTTTACCATGTATCGTTCATTCACACGTTAAATAACCTCAAATACCTTATTTATCGAAAAAAATTTCAAAGTCTCGTCTTTTAAAACTATCTTACCATTTATTTCCATCGATTTGTGCTGAGCGCGTGTGTCATATGTATCACCATATTAGGCGTTTCTCCCTCTTAGAATAACGCACGTATTAAAACATGTTGGTTTAAAGAAATAACATACGTATACAGGCATTGGTATCTGCTATTATTTAAACTCCAAGACTTAATCGCCTAATTTAATTATCATCCTTTAATTAACTTGTGAGATTCATAACACTCAAGTATTTTGGACATAAGCACACTTTCACGATTATTGATAAAATTTATTTTTAAAAAATTTGAACTCCAAGACCGGAATGGTTGGGGAAACACACCCCTCCTATACACCCAATTCACGCGATTCTGCTACTCTAAAAACACGCTTTTTTGGCCGCATTTTTGCAAAAACGCACATTTTTTTTTTAAAAATTGCAAAAGTGTGAAAACCTATGTTAATTCCCATAGAGAAATCCGACAGTTTGAAAAAAATCGGCCGATTCCGCGTTTTTCAAAAAACACATTTTTGGCCGCTTTTTTGCGAAAAACCACATTTTTTTTCTAAAAATTTCGCAAAAGTGTGAAAACCCATGTTAATTCCCATAGAGAAATCCAACAACTCCAAAACTTCAACTTGTTGAAAAAACGCACATTTTTGTTGTTTTTTTAACGTTTTTAAAACTTTTTGTGAAAAAAACGCTAAAAGCGGCACATTCTTAAAATTTATGTTCGATGCTCTTGGCATACCCCTCATCATACGATATTCTTACAGTTCACTTCGTAACCGCGATATAGCGGAGGGATAGTGTAGGAACGATGGTCTTGGTATGCCTTCAGCATACTCCTTTGGTACACCCTTGGTACGCTTTGACATACCCCTTGACATGCTCCTGGTATATAGACATTTAATACTTAATCAATTAATTTAATTAACATCCTTTAATTAACTTGCGAGATTCATAACACTAATGAATGAAAGATTCTTTTTAAAACATGTTAAAATTTAATAGGAACTTCTTTAAAAGAGCCTCTCCCAGCTGAGAATACAATGATATTTAGTGGTGTCTTTTTAATCTAGCAACACAAGCATTCTATGAGCCCGTAAAAACTATCCTCCACCACAGATGTTAACAATAGCAGCGAGAGCAGTTCTAAACAGTCGACCAATCCCAAGCCCAACGCGACATATAGCCTAAAGTTATATCCTGGTACAGAACCGCGCTTATAACTCCGACAGCCATAAGATGTTTTAATGTAACTATCCACATTCACGTGAGGTGGGGAGGGGTAGATCTGTCATCGTGATTTAATGCACTATGCGGTATTCATTTGAGAATCACAGTTAAATTGTGGCGTCGATTTACATTGGATATTAAACACTTGTTGTTTTTTATCCAGTTTAAATTGGCGGGTGGAGGTGGGACCACAATTAAAAAATTAAAAAATAATTCACTTACACACATTACACTAACCAGCCACACACTGTGCTACACTAGGCCTTCGGGTCTGTCGTGCGGTTTTTAAAATAACATACATATTAAACCATGTTAAGATTGAAAGGTACCCCTATGGTAGCCTATGGTAGTAGTACACTTGTAAAATAACACACGTATTAAAACATGTGGGTTTAAAGAAACCCCCTATGGTAGTAGTACACTTGTAAAAACATATGTATACAGACATTGGTATCTGCTATTATTTAAACTCCAAGACTTATCGCTTCCTTTAATTAACTTGCAAGATTCATAACACTAATTTAATTATCATCCTTTCATTAACTTGTGAAATTCATAACACTCAAGTATTTTGGACATAAGCACACTTTCACGATTATTTAAAATATTTATTTTTACAAATATTAAAATTTTTTAAACTCCCAAGACCGAAATGGTTGGGGAAACACACCTCTCCTATACACCCGATTCATGCGATTCTGCTACTTTGAAAACACGCTTTTTTGGCCGCATTTTTGCAAAAACGCACATTTTTTGTAAAAAAATTACAAAAGTGCGAAAACCTATGTTAATTCCCATAGAGAAATCCGACAGTTTGAAAAAAAATCGGCCGATTCCGCGTTTTTCAAAAAACACATTTTTGGCCGCTTTTTTGCGAAAAACCACATTTTTTTTCTAAAAAATTCATAAAAGTGTGAAAACCCATGTTAATTCCCATAGAGAAATCCAACAACTCCAAAACTTCAACTTGTTGAAAAAACGCACATTTTTGTTGTTTTTTTAACGTTTTTAAAACTTTTTGTGAAAAAAACGCTAAAAGCGGCACATTCTTAAAATTTATGTTCGATGGTCTTGGCATACGAATTGGACAAGCACTCTTTTCTTAGAAGGCGGAGGGATATTGACATGACCTTGGTACACCCTTAGTATACCCTTAACATGCTCGTGGCATGTCCTTGGCACGCTCCTAGCATGCGGATATTGATTACTTTATTTAATTATCCTCATTAACATCCTTTAATTCATTTAAAAAAAAAGAAAAAAATACGAATATTTCGTACTTAATTACTTCATTTAAAAAAAAAAAAAATCCCAACAATTAGAAAAATCCCAATTTTAATTCCAATTTTCGCCGCTAGGGGGCGCTGATGGCACTGCTCTTCAATTGAGAGTGAAGAGAAGGTGTTGCCACCCTGAAAAAAATTTCTTCCCCCAGGTGTTGCTATGGCAACCCAAACAAAAAAATATTTCTAAGTTCCATCCTTGATAGTTCCACTTTCCGCCGCTAGGGGGCGCTGATGGCACTGCTCTTCAATTGAGAGTGAAGCGAAGGTGTTGCCATCCCGAAAATAGTTTCTCCCCCACAGGTGTTGCTATGGCAACCCAAACAAAATATTTCTAAGTTCCAATTTTAATTCTCCTTTCTGTCGCTAGGGGGCGCTGATGGCGCTGCTCTTCAATTGAGAGTGAAGAGAAGGTGTTGCCATCCCGAAAATAGTTTCTCCTATACTTAGAAAAAATCTCGTCCAAAAAAATTATTTCCTCCTTAACCCCTCGTACAAGACTACGACATCGTTGCCACCCAAAAAAAAAGTTTCTCAAAAATTTTTACCCCCACCTTTTTTCATTCTCTCCCCCCTTTTACACCCCCGTCCAGGATTACGGAATTCAAGATGGCGGCCATTTTGCTCTTCGCTCTTCACTGCTCTTCCTCCGCCGGTGAACGCCCCTATTCTTACTACTACCGAAGTAGGTTGGTACTGCCGAAAGAAGGCGGTATTGCGAATATATAAAAAGAGTTTCACTGTGCTGGCTTTTGTTACATAGAGGGCATGTGCTTCTAGTCAAAATCTTTGCTCTATTAAAAAAGAAAACACCTTTACAAACAGCCAATCCTACTATGTGAATGTAGGGTTACCATATTACTTTGAATGTCAGACAGGCTTTCCAGATTTGACGATTTATCGCTAACTTGACGATATTTCGGATGTACTAGAACTTTCTCGAAATAACGAATATTCTGGGAGATACGAGCTCTTTTTTTTTTGGAAGTTTCTACAGAGAATATATAAAAGGCGTCATCGTTCAGTTGGAGAGCCGTTAATGTGATACGAGCTAAAGTGAATTGTGAGATATGTGAGTGTTTTGAGAATAATAGTTGCTACTTCTGTGAATTAGCTAAGTATTTATTAGCTGTTTTATTGTAACTGACAGTTATTTAGTGATCTTCTAAGGTAGTTATCGAGCTATTCGCTGTATATCGTCCCTCTTTACACTTATAAATGCTTGTAAATAAAAGTATTAGTTATCTATAAATTTGGACTCATTCTTGTATCCTGAAAGTACACCACTAGGATACACCCAGAGGAGATTCCAGAGTAATAATATTAATTATGTAAGTTACAGATTATTATATTTGTGGATGAATGAAATGAAATCCCACCCAATAAAGTGTAATCCCGATTGAATTCAAGTTCCAACAAGACGTACGTCTCTCTCTCTCTTTCTGTGTATTTACATATGTGTGGATGCGTTCATTCAAGAACGAAAGCACCTTTCGAGGTCCAATTTTATGTACAGATACATTATGTGAAACATAATTTTTTATAAAGAAAGCTCAAATGATTCGAATTTTAAAATTTTAATATCTATGGAAAACAAGGATCATTCTCGAAATAATGATGGTTTTTAGATGGTAAAATGAATCATTTCGACAATTAAGGATGTTAATGATATACAGATCGTTTTAATTAAGCCATATGCCTCCATCGGCATCACTAGGCTCCTGCCAACTTATAAAAGAAAGCTTTTAAAAGATGTTCGAAAAACATTTCTGGAGAATAACTTGGATAAGAATGCGCTTTTCTTTCATTCTGATAATGACGATGTAGAACTAAGTACAAGTAAATAACTACAAATAACTAACTATAAGTAAAACTAAGCAAACAAGGAATGTATTTATGAAAAAGTCGAGTGGAAAGTCACACTCTAAATATTTTTTTATTATTTTCCCCTAAAATCCAGATTTCTTATTTTGTGAGGCTTACTTTGCAGAACTTTGGAAATATGAGTTGCCTGCCACTGAGCTTCTTCAATGTGAAATGTAATACGTGAAATGTAATCCAATCTGTGTAATGTTCGATATCTGACGTAAACTTTATGAATATTTTTTGCATTCGTAAACAAATATAGTTCTTGCTTGTCAAAGTTGCAGAAGTTATTTGCAGAGGCTTCGACGATAAGAGCTTGTTACCATTTCGTTCCAATAGCAGCTCAACGGTAGAGCGTCGGCGGGCCAGAAAGGAGATGCATGGTATCATTGAGGGTAACAAGGTTTTTTTACAATGGTGCCCGAACCCATCAAGCCTGTAGTACAGTGTCTAGAACTAACCTACAGGTACAGTGCCTAGAACTCCCTTCTAGACACTGTACCTGTAGGTTAGTGCAAAGATGTCGGAGGTCTGAAAGTGGCCATAGTGCGACTAGTATGGATTCAGTGGACTATGGAAGTTTGAGCGTCGATTTCAAATGGAGAGGATAACGACCACGCAGGATACTAACCCGGGTAAAAATAGTAGTGTCAGGAGGCTAACCTGAGGTAAAAATAGCAGGAGGGGGTCCGTCAGTTGACCACCCATCTGGAATTAGAGGATGGAGAATGCAGAGTCCACTCCGACGATAAGAGCTTGCCATTTCGTCCCAATAGCTCAACGGTAGAGGGTCGGCTAGCTAGTTCGGAGATCCAGGATTTGATTTCCGGTTGGGGCAACCAGTTTTCTTACAAAATTTATATTTAAATAAGAACGTAATAAAACGTGAGCTCTATAAATATTGCTTTGATACAAGGCATTTTTGACTTACTCTTGAAAGTGTAACACAATGACAAAACAGTACATGTTCACAAAAGCCAGTCATCCACTCGTCGAGCAGGTTCGAGATTTGAATATTACGTGCTATGAAAGCGGAATCGTCACACACCGTTACTCGAATCGTGAGCACCGTTCTAACAACGGGAATCTACAATTTAGGGAATGACAAAATACCAAACTAAGGAGATGCTTACGGAACATGAACGTCATCCAAACACTACTGTTTAAACAATTTTACATCTTTATTTATTTATTTTGCATAAAATTAGTTAAATATTTTAAATTTACTTAAACTATTTAAATAACAATTGTAAAAAGCCTTGCTGCCCCAACCAAGAATCGAACCCTAGATCTCCGAACTGGCCAGGTCGCTTCGACACTCTCCCGTTGAGCTACTGGAACGAAATGGCAAGCTCTTATTATCGAAATGGACTCTGCACAATACTTCATAATTTTTCAATATTTAAAATGTGAATATACTTTTCTTGAATGGCTTATTTAAAATATTTGAATTTTCTATTTTTATAATGTACAATAATTTTTTTAAACCGTGCTGTTTAAATGCAGTGGAAACTAAATCACTTAATTAATTAGAGTATAAGACAAACATTTCAAGGTATTAACCAGTTTTAAAATCAAATCAGAGCTTCATTCGTCAGGATAAAAGAAACAGAGCAGTCACTCATGCAAAAGGCACTCTAAACATTACAAAAGATACTCTTTTTTGCTTCGGAAACAGATTGATATTTTGAAATATTTGTTTTATGATGCTGTTATCAATGAATGTATTTTAATTTTCAGATTTAAAAATGCACCTAAATAATTTGTGTATAATGTGTAAAACTAGTCGTTAAAAATATAAATATTTATTTTAAATAAATTAATTTGAGTATGTAAAATTTAAAACAATTTTCAGATGATCTAAAATACTTTATTTAAATATTTAGAAGAATGTTGTTACGTATTATTTGCTCCTAAATGCATTTGGTTATAATACATATGCCCTGCATATTCAATTTTTTTATCTACGCATTTTTCAAAAAAAAAAAAAAAATTACATATTTCATGTCAAAATGCAGCAATGTTATGCAGCAATCGATCGCTTAATAAATATAAAATTCAATTCCACATTCTAACGAAACTAGATTTTACGACGCTGAATTTTTTGTAGTATTTGTAATAACTTATTGATGTTAATAATAAAAGAAGTTGTCTGTCGTTTGTCCGTTTGTTCTTCTGTCAGCGGATAATCTAAGCGAACCACAGCTACAGAATCCGGTAACAGTGATAGTTCAGGCCAGGTCCCGGGATACCCTGGAGCAGTTTTTTTTTTTAATTCTTCCAGGTCATTAAAATTTTTCTTATTCCACTGACTATGAATATATTTAAATAGCTAGGATTCTAATAATCATACCTAAAATTATAGAAATAAATTTTAGGTATGATTATTAGAATTATAGAAATGTTAAAACGATAAAAGGTAAAATTACTCAACGATAAAAAGTAAAATTACATATATCTTCAGAACAGTTGGCAATAACAACTTAGTTATGATGATGTCCATTCATCTCTGATTAATAGTACTTATAAAGGATCTAATGATTTAATAATATTGAATAAAAATAAAAACAAAAAAGATCAATCATGCATAAAGCATTTATTATGAAATACTTTCCAACTCAAATGCAATTTTATTTAAACATCTCTAAAATACGAAACATTCAGCACTCATATTTTTTAAATTATCACGGTACTACAATAATATATTATACTTGGAAACTTAAAACTTCATAAAAAAAGGCAATGGCTTAAATCTTCTGCTTCTCTATATGAAATCAATGAATCCAGAACTCCAGAACTAAATAATTTTATGTTGAAGACCCAAGCCGTCCGACTCATCCGAAGGACTTGAGAAACCAAGAGGACGGCCGGGAAGGAAATAATTTTATGTGATAAAAATTTAGCAATTCCCTTACAATCGCTTGATTTGTTTACATTCAGCATACGTTTAAATTAGGCTTCGCTGTAGAAATAATATGTTTAGTGATCATTTAAAATAAAAAATATTGTCATTGCGTTGGCTCAGAATCTAGATACACAGATAAGACGCAAAAATAAAGGGGTTTTAGAACGGATGCAACACTCATTATATTTAAACGATCTCTAAAAATCACGATTTTTACACAGCGGAAATAAAATGGATGTCACATTTTATTTTGCAATGAGTTACGTGATCTCTTATGTTATTATTTCGTGTCATTATTATTTCAATTTTTATTTAAAAAACTACCCAACATATTTGCTGAAATGTTTTTATACATTTTAGGTGATAATTTGAATATTTCCTAAATCTTTCGAAGCCATTTGTGAATTTTAACTTTTTTTTTAAATGTTTGAAAAATAAATAGGGTTCAACGTATTTCATTTTTCAACCAGGGTTCTATCCAAAACTAATTGGGTGATATTATTCATTTACATCGCCATGTGTTCCACAGACCGTCTGAACAATATTTTAAAATTTCATTTTGATAAAGTCATTTTTACGGCAATTATCGTGCGGACGGACAGACAGACAGAATGAACAAAGTCATAAACACTTTTCAACTATGTTGTAAAGTGTTAAAAACACGAGTGCAATGCATCGGAATGGAAGATCTGTTTTAACTTCAAAAAATATTTATATAAATGTGTATGAGAGAGTCGAGTGTCACCTTCTTATGTCCGTGGTGATCCAAAGTTTCCGAAAACGGGATTGACACAGATGGATTGCAGTTATTAAAGGCAGTCTTATTATGTCCTAAAAAAATCTCCGTGTTACTAGACGCTCGTTTGTTTTGACGGCGGATCGTTGCCCTCGTATCCATGGTGAGTTTGAGACTTGGGAACTTTCGAAAAATGCTACCTGTCCGGAGGAGGATGGCTTCATACTTAAATTCCATGAACGGGATACGGAAACGTTCTACGTCTTCCGGCCGTACGCACGCACTGCGCGGAGGATTTTCTAGAGAAGTGAGATATACCATTTTATTCAGGAAGATCGAAGCACGGCTTGGTGAACATTTTTGTCACTATAATTGCCTATTTGTCACTATATTGCTATTGTACAATGAGCGAAATAGCGAAATAATGAGACATTTTTGAGGCAAAACCCAGTATTATTACATTATAATGGAAATATATGGGTTATTTTTTCTAAACGGGCCTTTTCATCTTTTTTGCTACAATTTTTTTTTCTATTTTTTAATTTTTTAACCTGTTTTCTGCATTATATTTAAACATGGGTGGTTGAAACTAAAAAAAAACAGTAGCAGTGATCATTTTGGGGAAATTAAATAGAAAAGGCAAATTTTTATTTTCAAGGCAAGACATGACATTTAACATAGGCAATTGCTTTGTTAATATATATATATATATATGTATATATATATATATATATATATATATATATATATATATATATATATATGGTGTCCCAAAAAGATTGAAACGCGCTTTAATTCTTTACCTGTTGGAGATAAGTGGGCAATGTAAATTGCAAAAATGTTGAAAGTAAGGTAGGAAATAAGACTACGTTAATGAAATAGTCCTCCCATTCATTTTCAAAAAGTTACACTTTTTAAATTTTTATTCGACTCCCTTAGACACATTGGGTCAATCAGAAAATTTTTATTTTTAATGCAGCAAGATCATTAAAAAAACCGCATATCTGTATCTTTAAAATTGAGCGAGTTATATTTAATTGAAAATTGAACATTGTGAATGGAGACCATATATCAAATTAGAAATGTAAATTTGTGATATATCACAAAAAAGATAAAACTAGATAATAATACATAGGAGACATTTTTGCGAATTCCGCCTCACGATGCAATCACGAATTCTTAAGTACGTTTCACATTGAGACATGGCATTTTTTATTTGAAACAATTAAGATAAATAAATAAACAAATGCAAGTATGTATTTGATTTTGAAAATTAACATAATTTTTCAAAACGAAGAATAAATAGAACTCACAGACGATTTTTTCTTTCCTTTAACTCTAATTTAGCCGTTTCAAATGTTTATAGTAAAATAATTTAAAAAAAACTGAAGAATGAGATGCAGATAGTTTATTTTTTAATTTACGTATTTATTCCCAGTATTATTTCTATTCAATCAAACTAAACTTTTTTTTAATATTATACCAAAATAAAGATTAGAAATCATTCAGTGAAACGTCAGCATGTTTAGTTCTGCATTGACGAATTAAGAACACGTAACTGGTTGAGCATTATATTTTTAACAAATAACGAGTTTTTCGAATTAACAATGATTTATGCTCTGTGTAATAAAAATACTGCAGAAACTGCTTGGGATTTTGGACGGCGATATCCAAATTTGAGTGAAATTTCACGTACATTTGTTTATCGGATGATGAGGAGATTAAGAACTACTGGTTCATTTCATCCAAGATCTGACTCTGGAAGAAATCGTTTGTACACAAAGGACCAAGAAACTGACATCATCTCATATTTTTCTTTCAACCCACGAACAAGCATTCGAAAAGCAAGCGAAATTTTGGGGCTACCTAGGATGTCAATTACTAGAACACTTGGAAAATACCATTGCCATCCATTTTGTATTCATGAACTTCAAGCACTTCATCCCTCCAATTTTGACCAGCATGTAGCATTCTGCAATTGTTAATCCAACAAGACATCAATTCGAACTTTGTTAAAAACATTCTGTGGACTGATGAATGAATGTTTGTTTTCGGAAGATGGAGCAATCAATACTCACAACGATCATTATTGGTATAATGCGAAACCATTTTTTGTCCGTGAAATATATCATCAGAGAAAGTTTTCTGTGCCTGTATGGTGCGGAATTTGGAATGGAAAACTGATTGATCCTGTGTTTTATGAAGGGACTCTTACAGTTGAAAAATACATGCAGCTTATTTTAAACGGTACTGTAACGGATTTTATGGAGACGACAATATTATATTTTCTAAAAAACATGCATTATCAACAAGATGGCACGCCTGCACACAAGGGCGTATATTCATAGAGGGGGGTCCGGTGAGTTCGGACCCCCCCCCCCCCCGAAATGAAATTTGCAACATATGCATTGCCAACATTTTTTCGTGTTTCTGACATGCGTTTTTCTCAAAAAAAAATTTTTTTTCTATCTTTCCCTAGTTTTACATGCGTAATCATAATTTTTTTAATATTTTTTTCATTATACCTGTATATTTTTGCAGTTTGGCCTTTAACTGTGCTGTGGTATACAACAATAAGTTCTAGAAACGCCGCAAATTATATTTGATTCACTCATGACTGTATTTTCAATAAGTTATATAAAAGAAAAATGTCTAACACTATTTCCTAGCCGAACTGCTTCAAAAATTGACCACTAGATGACGAGCATCGGGTAAGAATCGCGGATTGTAATATAACTTCAAAATTACATCATCCCTGTGCTCTCGTGTTCAATTGAGATCCAGTATCAATTTAGTATTCGACATTCGTGCAAATGTAATAAGCTTATATATTCGCATATGATAAGTGGAACATTAATTATATAAGTCCAATATTAGTTACATAATTAATCATGAAACGAATCCTAATTGATAGTTTTTCAAGCTGCTATGTGGAACATTGTGTCAGGACAATATGTCCTATTCTAGCAGCAGTAAAAGAAAGAAAATTCCTGTCGTTGAGGAAACCAAATTCATCAAAAGTTGTTATATAGCACATGTAGATGATAATTATGAGTAATTTGAGGGTTTTAACAAGTTTCTGGGTGAATTTGATGATTTTTTTCATGTCCATTTTATGAATTCCTGTAAAGTATGTTTTCGTGTAGAATTACGGGTGTTTCCGTGTAGAATTACGGGTGTTTTCGTGTAGAATTACGGGTATTTGGGCGTGTGTTGGGATGGAGATGGTCGTTTTCTTACGGATTCTGGTTGCTAAGGGTTATGTTTAGTGTATGAGTTGCAAATTGTGGGAAGTAATGGTGGTAATTACCGGTTTCTCGGGACAGGGAGGGGGGAAATGGGTGGTCTTGAAGGGGTGTATATTACTCGGTGGGGTGTTGAATTCAGTGTTTTTTATGTTTGCAAGGGAGGGCGCCTTGCTGTATTATATAAGGATTGCAAGTTCTATGACATTTTCCCCCTAGCAAAGGGATTTTCTTTAATTATTTTATTAAAATCTATTATTTTTTAAGATGTGAATCTATTTAATGTATAGATTACGATTATTATAAATATATAATCGATTGCGATTTTGAATAATCTGTTTATTTTTATCGGGTTTGTGTGTGTAATTATATTTTATATTCGGTTTAACGGTAACCGTGATACAACCTTGACGTGACCTTGACGGATGGATATTCCAAGAACTATGTTTAGAAATGACCTTACCGCGACCTTGGCGGAAGGATATTCCAGGAACTATTTTTCTTTACGGATGGGCGTAGGTAGCCTTCAAACAACAATTTTGTCATTCTAGATGAAAATTTCATGCTGCGTTTCAGGTGCTCTATACTACGAATATGTCGGCTTTAGTTGGTAATGCCGGAGATGTTACATGTGCCATTATTGATCATTCTAGGCCTGGTGCAACATCTTTGAACAGGACTGGACATGTAAGTACTTGTTTTAATGTGATTTTATTCTTCCATTTTATTAAACTTAGTATTTTTATGACATGTAACAGCTTCATTATTTTATTTAATTAAGATTTTTATGAATTTAATGAAATTTGTTGAGGTTTTAGTATCTAGATATATTCTTTAACTTGGTGATTTTATTTTGGGGGGTTATTCCTATCGGAATGGCATAAGTAATCTATGATAGCTTTATACAAATCTTGAGAAATGTATTACATTGTTTCAGAAAGTAGTGAGTTTATACTAAAGTCTTGTATTTTTTTATCTTTTACAGGTGTGCTTATTTTGTGATAAGTACTTTTCTCGAAAATATGCTTTAGCAAGACATATAAAGATTCATTCTGATGATGGTGCATCGAATTGTCGATGCAAAGTGTGTGAGCGTGCATTTACTCCTAAAGAAAACTTAGCTAGACATGCGAATACGCATTTTTCCGTTCAAGTTTTTGAGTGCACTCAATGTTCCATTACAGGTTACCAGACGGGATAGCCTGAAACGCCATCTGAAACTTCATCTGAATGATGGTATAAAGTGCAAGCATTGCGAACTTATATTCAGCAAGAAAAGTGATACTCTGCACCACCAGCATATTGAACATGGTTCTAAAAAGAGAAAAGCATCTGCTTTAGTCTCAACTCCTAATAAACGTCGCAAGAATAAAGTAAAGAAGGCTTTGGATGTACACTCTGGTGCCCACTGAAGAGGTAGAGGGGGATCTTATGCTGTGTTTTGATGAGATTCGCCCTCAGCTAGTGAAGATATTAAAAGATGAACTTGGTGAATATCGATCTATTATGTGGTATCTTATTGCAGATGTACAATTCATTCGAAACATTGCAAATGGTGAAGAGGTATTGAGTTCATATTTTGGAATAGATGTTGTGACAGAACTTCGTGATGATACCCTTCCAGACAATATTTAAGAGTCTTTTTCTAAAATCTTCGAAGAGTTTGTTAGCCGAGGCTCTGGATGGACTTTACAAAAGATGCGAAAGATAGATGTTTTCTGTGCAAAATACAAGCCCTTTGCAGCTTCTAGTTATATACCCTTGCCATCAAAACTTGCTGCCAAGAAAGCTTTACTAAATATTCGAAATGAGGACTAGAAATGTCTGGTGTGGTGCCTACTGTCCCACAAATACTATATATCCCGTAAAGACAATCGGCATCGAGTGATATCAAATCGATAATATGTATAATCGATCATATATAGTGATATCATATCATCGAGTGATTATCAAACTCTTGAGAACAAAGTTAAACTAGGGAATATTCAATACCTCATCTCAATTGTGAAGATTCCTCAGATTGAAAAATTGAATGACATACGGATAAATGTGTATGGATATGAAGAAACTTTTCCTTTGCATATGTCCAAACGTGAAGATGAGGACTGTGTCAATTTACTGCTGACTAGTGATGAAGATAAGCAACACTATACACTGATTAGGAATATGTCACGCTTGCTGCTAGATATAACAAAGCATAATGGAGCCCAATATGTGTGTTATAGATGTTTACATCATTACAGTAGAAATGATCTTCTACAAGATTATGCTCAATATTGTAAAGAACATGCACCACAGCGCATTAAAATGCCATCGGAAGATCAGAAATATCTTCAATTCACGAAATAACACTATCAGCAATCTATCCCCTTCATGATTTATGCTGACTTTGAAGCCCTGATCGTTAAAGAGGATACCACAAAGCCGTCGAATAGTAGATCTTACATGCATAGACTGGCTATTCATGATCCTTGTGGCTATGCTTATGTTATCATAGGACTTGATGGAAAGTGCCTGAAACGAGCTACCGTGTATCGAGGTGTAGACCATGTGAATCATTTCCTTAAGAAATGGATAATGGAAAAACAGTATCTTGGAGAGGAATTACGTTATATTAAACTAAATTAAACCACTATGAATGACTAAGAAGAATGATATTGACTTTGAAAGAGCTACTCATTTGAACGTGTGTCATCTTGAACTGAAAACAGATCGTGTGCGTTATCACAATCACGTGACTGTACCCTACAGAGGTGCCCTGCATAATGCCAGTAATCTTACTATAGGCAAACTATTAATATTTATGTAGTGTTTCATAATTTAAAAAAATTATGACGCTCATCATATTATGCTGAGTTTGGGGAAATTGCAAGGTCATGAAATCGATGTAATTGCCACTAATATTGAAAAATACATATCTTTCAAGATTTCAAAGACGGTTGGGCCCCGTGTCTGTTTACAATTTATTGACATCTTGCAGTTTCTGAATGCTTCCCTGGAAAAGCTAGTTTCCAATTTAGACTTGAATGAGTTTCATATTCTAAGAGAACATTTCCCTGATATTTTGCAGCAGAATGCTCTTCTTAGGAAAGGAGTATATCCCTATAGCTATATGACATCCTTTCAAAAATTTGATGAAGATGTACTCCCCCCCCCTTCTGCATTTCATAATGATATTAAAGGCGAAGATATTAAGAGAAGATTATCGACATGCACAAACTGTATGGGATACCTTCAATATAATGAACTTAGGAGAATATCACGACCTGTATGTGAAAACAGATGTTCTACTATCAGCCGATGTCTTTGAAAATTTTCGAAAACTATGCCTATACCATTATAGTATAGACTGTGCACATCTTATGACCGCTCCTGGACTGACATGGCAGGGGTCCTTGAAAATGACTGAGCAAAACCTTAGAACTTCTCACAGATGAAAATATGCTACTGTTCATAGAACGCGGGATTCGAGACTGTATATGTATGATTAGCCAGCGTTATTCTGAAGCTAAAAATCATTATTTGGAAAATTACGATTCTACTAAACCCGATAAGCACATTATCTATCTTGATGCCAATAACCTATATGGTTGGGCCATGTCTCAACCACTGCCCTATGGTGGTTTTGAATGGATATCTACGGAAAATTTGAATGAATCCTGGATAATGATCCTAAAGGATAATACTCAAGAGGGGTATATATTTGAAGTGGATCTGGGGTATCCTGAATCCTTGCATGATTACCATAATGAATACCCTCTAGCCCCTGAAAGGGTGAAGATTGAGCGAGAAATGCCCTCCCTATATGCTGAGCGGTTGGTTCAGCAGTTACATCATGGCCATTTCGTTAGTACTACGAAACTGGTACCCAATCTACATGACAGGAAACATTATGTTGCTCACTATCGCAACCTTCAACTATACCTATCATTAGGTTTAAGACGCAAGAAAATTCACTCAAGAAAAAACTCCACTTCTCTTTACCAATACTGATTCATTGGCCTATGAAATCCAAACTGCTGATATCTATGAAGATATGAGTAAGCATAAGCAGCTGTATGATTTTTATGAGTACCTCAAGGACCATCCCCTCTTCAGTGAAAACAATAAAAAATGTATTGGATACTTTAAAGATTAACTGAATTCAACCCCCATTCAAGAGTTTATAGGACTTAGATCTAAAATGTACTCTATTTTATCATCTGCTGGAGAAAAGAAAAGCGGTTGGTTCAGCAGTTACATCATGGCCATTTCGTTAGTACTACGAAACTGGTACCCAATCTACATGACAGGAAACATTATGTTGCTCACTATCGCAACCTTCAACTATACCTATCATTAGGTTTAAGACGCAAGAAAATTCACAAGGCTTTAAAATTTAATCAAAAGCCTTGGTTGGAGAAATACATCCAATTTAATACAGAAAAGATAAAGTTGGCGAAGACTAATTTTGAGAAGGATTTCTTTAAATTGTTTAATAACACTGTGTTTGGAAAAATCATGGAAAATCTTCGAAATCGAGTGAATATTGAGTTCGTGAATTCTTCAAAGCGGGCCCTGAAGATGGTGGCATCCCCAGCTTAAAGAGCCAGCAGGATTTTTAGCGAAGGTCTGATGGGTGTCGAACGTGTAAAGAGTTGCATTTTAGTCTGTCGGCCTGTCGGTTGGCTTTGCTATCCCTGGAGCTGTCCAAACTACTCATGTGCGAGTTCCATTATAAGCACATTAAAAGCCAATATGGTGAAAAAACTCCACTTCTCTTTACCGATACTGATTCATTGGCCTATGAAATCCAAACTGCTGATATCTATGAAGATATGAGTAAGCATAAGCAGCTGTATGATTTTTATGAGTACCTCAAGGACCATCCCCTCTTCAGTGAAAACAATAAAAAATGTATTGGATACTTTAAAGATTAACTGAATTCAACCCCCATTCAAGAGTTTATAGGACTTAGATCTAAAATGTACTCTATTTTATCATCTGCTGGAGAAAAGAAAAGAGCTAAATGCGTTTCTACGCATGTTGTTGCACGGAAAATTACGCACAGTGATCATAGACAGTTCCTGTTGAGTGTCAGACCTACCATGGAAGAGCAGATTAGAATTGATAGCTGCAATCCTAAACTATTCACTGTATGCCAGAACAAGGTGGCCTTGTCACCCATTGATGACAAAAGATATTTACATGAGGACGGCATTACAAGTTATGCATACGGACACTTTAAAATAAAAAAATTAAAAAAAGGAGAAAAGAAAAATAAGGAAAAAAATAAAGATTGTGAAGGTGTATCCTATACACCGGGTGGAGGTGGGCCCACAATTAAAAAAAATAATATTTTTCTAACAGCATCTATTCTAACAGCATCTTCTAACAGCATAAACTATTCGCTGTATGCCAGAACAAGGTGGCTTTGTCATCCATTGATGACAAAAGATATTTACATGAGAACGGCATTACGAGTTATGCCTACGATACACTTTAAAAAAAAAATAAAGAAAAAGAAAAAATGGAGATTGTTGCGTCGGGTGGTGGTGAGGACAATCTGTAAAAAAAAATTACTTTTTTGTAACTAATATTATAAATACGGAAATTATTCATATCTTCGAGGTTGAGTGTCGCGCCAGTGAAGAAGAAGAAGAATCATAGATCCCCTATACCAGCCCCTTAGAAATCACCCCAAAATAATAAAACTCACCAAGTTAAAGAATATATCCAGATACTAGAACCTCAACAAATTACATTAAATTTATAAAAATCTTAATTAAATAAAATAATTAAGATGTTACACATCATAAAAATACTAAGTTTAATAAAATGGAAGAATAAAATCACATTAAAACAAGTACTCACATGTCCAATCCTGTTCAAAGATCTTACAACAGATATGGGATTATCAGTAACGGCAGGGATAGCACCTCCGATATTAGTAAATAAAGCAGATATGGCAGTAGGAGAGAGAGCGCACTCAAAACACAACCTAGCGACACGAAGTTGTCGCCTAGAATGACAAAATTGTTGTTTGAAGGCTACCTACACCCATCTATAAAGAAAAAATAGTTCCTAGAATATCCCTCCGCCAGAGGTGTGATAAGGTTATCACGCAACCATATCTAAAGAAAAAATAGTTCTTGGAATATCCATCCGCCAAGGTTACGTGAAGGTTATATCACGGTTACCGTTAAACCGAGTACACGTTAACATCATTGCACGCACTAATCCTATTAAACTCATTTATAATCGTAATCGATTGTATCCTTTCAATAATCGTAATCGATACATTAAATACATTCTCGTAGAATTAAAACTCATTAAGTTATATTAAAAACCCCATCACATCCTAAAAATAATAGGTTTTAATGAAATAATTCCCTCCCGACCTTTAAAATTAACTACGCAGAAAATCCCTTTTACACGTAAATTATCCCCATTTCGCCTTAACATAGGGAAAACACATCTAACACACATTAAAAATCCCTACACGCTCACTGAAAACCAATGTAACTTACATAAAACCTCTTCCAAGCGAATTCCTACTCATAAATGTTGACACTAGCCCCATAAAAGAAAATCCCTTTGTAGGGAAAAATGTCTTAGAACCCAAAACCCTTATGCAATACCATACTTTAGAAAGCCATAAATAATACAACACCTTCCCTTGTAAGTGCAAAAACATTGAATGAACAGCCTTCCGAACGACATTCAATCTTTCAAGGCCACTCTCTCGTCCCCTCCCTACCACTGAGAAACTGGCAATTACCATCGCTGCTTCCACCAATATGCAACTCATACACACTAAATATACTCCCTAACATCTAGAACCCGTAAAAAAATGCATCTCCATTCCAACACATGTCCAAATACCCGCAATTCTACATGAAAACACCCGCAATTCTACATGAAAACATACTTTACAGGGATTCTTAAAATGAACATTAAAAAAATCATAAAAACCATCAAATTCACCCAGAAACTAGTTAAACCCCTCAAATTACTCATAATTATCTACATATGCTATATAACCATTTATAGCCATAAAAGAGGGAGGAGCATATACAGGATGCCCACTTATATCCGTTACACCCCCTTAACTTCAAATTGGGTGGCACTTCCCGGCCGTCCATACAGTTACCTTACACCTTTCTGGTACAAAATACTTGAAAAAATTTTTATACATAAACTCAACTTCTGGTTGTCGACTGAGGGGACTCTGCATCCCCTTCAGTTCGGATTTAGAGAACTCACCTGTTGTGAAGATGCTGCTCACAGGCTGATTGAATCTATAAAAGTACACAAATTAAAAAATTTTGTTTCGTTAACCACCGTGGACATCTGCGGGGCTTTTGATAGCCTTAACTGGAGTATCTTACCACAAACTTTATCAAACATAAACCTACCGCCAACTTTTCAATCTTTTATATATTCCTACTTAAGCAACAGACAAATTTCTTTTACCGATAATTCTATTACATTTAAAAAAACAATATCTATGGGTGCTCCACAGGGTTCGGTTATCTCCCCTACCCTGTGGAGCATTTATTTTAATGACATCCTCAAACTTAATAATAACCTTTATCATATCCAAGCCTTCGCAGATGATCTTGCGGTGGTTACTTACGGTGTCAATCTGATGACCCTTCGTAACAATACAAATAGCCTGCTAAATCTTGTTTCCTCCTCCCTCTCTAATCTTAAACTTACGATCTCTCCTGATAAATGTAGAGCCATAATCTTTAACAAAAACAGATCTAAAATTCGTAATAGGCCCTCTTTTAAAATTTTGAACTATAAAATTCCTACCTCCCGTTCTCTTATCTTCCTAGGAATAACAATAGATGATAATCTCAAATGGAGTACACATATATTTAACCTAAAGGAGAAATGTTATAAGATCGCCAACACCTTTGGGCGGGTGTCTGGCAATAATTGGGGGGTAGACAAATCCTTTTTAAAAATCTGGTACCTATCGGTAATTGAAAAGTCTTTAATTTATGGTGCGGGAATCTGGGGTCAAGCATTGACGGGGGATCAGGTCAAAAAACTTCTCTCCCTTCAAAGGATTTTTCTTTTAAAAGTTTCTTCTGGTTTTCGGACCACTTCTAACATTTCTCTTTACTCCATTACTGGTATTCCCCCTATCCATATAGTAATTAACACCAACTATATAAAATATGCTTTTTGGAAACATCGTTTAAATCTCTTCTCTAATTTGCCCGTCCCGGACCCTTCCCTTTTCGACTCAAACTGCCCGGTTTCTACTATCCCTCCTTCTAATCGTATTGCTAATCTTGTCCCCCTCCCTCCCTCCTCTTTTTCTAAATTCAATGTTTATACAGATGGCTCTTCCATAGATGGAAACACTGGTTTTGCTGTCTGTATATTCAATCATGATACGCTTCAAGAAACATTCACTTTTAAACTAGCTAATGGGAACACAGTTTTTCAGGCAGAAATTGCCGCCATTAATTTTGCTATTAATTGGGCCTCAACTAATAATACTAAAATTAATATTTTCACAGATAGTTTTTCTTCTCTTTCGGCTCTAAATTCCATTAAAAATAAATCCTCTTATCTTTCAAAAATTAAACTAAATGCTTTAGCAAACAAAAATCTTATTAATATTCGTTGGGTTAAGGCCCACTCTGATATCTCGGGAAATGAGACTGCGGATAAGTACGCCAAACTTGCTACCTCCTCGGGTTCTCCCTTTTCCCTTCCCTTCCCGTTTTCCCTCCTTAAAAAATTTTGTAAACAAAATATTTCTCATCATTGGCAAATCTTTCTTAACTCTTATATTTCCCCCCGGACTCATGATCCGGCCCGGATTTCTTCCTTCCTCCCTCTGGTCAATCCCTCCCTCCAAATTACTAACAAATATTTAATATATTTTTTAACTGGGCATGGCCCATTTCTAGATTATCTCCATTATTTTAAACATAAATCCACCTCTTGTTGCACCTGCGGTTCTTTCGGCGATGCCGATCATTTTGTTTTTTCTTGTCCCCATACAAAAAATTTTCATCTTACAAAACCCTCCCCTGCCAATTGCGCAGCCTGGTTCTCGAGAGTCAGTTCAAATAAATCTTCTATAGATAAAATTAAAAACTGTGTTCTCATTGCTAGAGACATCTCTAATCAAATTTCCTGATCAGCTTGTGAGCCTCTCCCTTTTCCCCCTTTTGGTCGGTGGTCCCCTGTTGTCCTTTTCCCTGGAGGTGTTACCCTCTCTTTGTTTGGTTGCTTTGTTTTGTCTGTGTTTTGATTTTGTCTGTGTTTTGCTGTGTTTTGATTGTGCCCCGTTTGTTGCTGTTTGTCTTGGTTTAGTTGTTGTTTTTGTCTTCGTTGTTGTTTTTGTTGTATTATTTCTCATTGTGCACCAGTTGAAGTAACAATTGTTCAAGAATTATTGTAATCCGTTTTATTGTGTCTTTCACTGTTTAACCTTTATATTGTTTCAAAATGTGAAACATATGTAAACTCTCCTGTAAATTTTTGATTCTCAAAATAAACGCTGCTGGACCGTCGGACGAAAGCCATGGAAGTTGGGAGTTGGTTTCGGCTAACTCCTTCCCGGCCGTCCAAATGGATGCTCAAGTCCTTGTTGACGAGCCGGACGGCCTGGGTTTTCAACACCTTTCTGGTAGGTCGGACGGTCTGGGTCTCAACAACAACAACCCCCTTAACTTCTAAACGGTGACAGCTTAGGCCATAAAGTTGGTGTCTAGGTATAGTAAAAAGGTTATGCGCTGCTCGATGAGACAACTCACAACGCCATCTATCGGCAAATTTTGGAATTAGCGGTCCTATCTCGTAAACGGTGAAAGATACGTGAAAAAAGTCAATTAGAAAGTTGTAGAGCACTCTCGATTTAGTACGAAAAGATACCTTGCGTACATTAATACTCAAAACAGAATGCAAAAAATGAACACTCGTTTGATTGTAAAGCGAAGCGAGAAAAGACCACCTTACAGACTAAATACGAGTCTGTGTTGTGGTGCAGGAGAAACGCACGTGATTCGCATTCATGAGGACCATGGTTCTGTCCCCACCAGTTGCGTGTTTTACTGAATGTCTCTACAAACCATGGAAACTTTCTGCTGACCTTGCAAAATCGTCTTTCCAAACACACAACTCAACTCAACCATGTCTGGTATAAAAATCACATGGATCTCATGTATTATGCAAATGAGGATGGAATGTCATACCTGTTCACCAGAGACTACTACTATAAAAAGGATGTTTCTGCTGGGTTGTACGTTAAAGCGGAGAGTTATGGCAAAATTTGGCAGTAACGAGTATTGCGAGATGTTGTTAATTTACTGTGAATGTGGGCGTAAGGCAAAATCAGCTGCAAGGCTCTATCGTGAACGTTTCCCTCAAGGCCCGCATCCTATACGATAGACCATCTTAAAAGTTGTAAAACGTTTAAGGGAGACGGACTACGTGACCAGCCGACCTCGAATTCGTACACCTCGTAATGCAAGACGCAAAGTGCACCCTGAAGATGTGCTAGCATACGCTCTCGCCCATCCTCAGAGCAGCACAAGAAAGATCAGTGAAAATTGTGGCCTCTCAAAAAGCTGAGTATGGAAAATCCTGAATGAATCAGGTGCTCATTAATACCGATCCACACCTGCGCAGGGATTGCTGCCAAGAGATGCTGAGAGACGTTACACGTGGTGCAACTTTGTGACGAATAACTTAGAGGTTCACCCAACATTCCTGGCAGACATAATATGGACGGATGAGGCATGTTTTTCGAGGAACGGGATGTTTAATAGACAGAACGTTCATATCTGGTCGCTGGAAAATCCGAGATATGCCGTCGAAGTTCGACATCAACAACGCTGGTCGATTAATGTTTGGTGCGGAATTTTTAATGACAGTCTCATTGGACCAGTATTTTACGAGAGCACGTTAACGGGACAACGGTACTTGCAGCTTCTGCAGGATGTAATAACCGACTTTGTTGAGAATATACCGTTGCACCAACTCCTAAATGTATGGTTCCAACATGACGGCGCACCTCTGCATAAGATTTCAAACGTTCAGCAGTACCCAATAGAGACATTCCAGAATCAAGTCATCGGGTATGGTGGTTCCGTCGAGTGGCCCCCGCGCTCACCTGACTTGACCCCATTGGACTTTTTCTTATGGGGACACATAAAAATGCAGGTATATGCGACCCCTCCGCCAACATTGCAGGATCTTCGACGACGCATTACTGATGCTTGTGCGTCCGTAACACCTGCCATGTTGCTCAATGTGCAGCGAGAAATCCAGTCCAGAGTTCAAATGTGTATAGTGGCTAACGGAGAGCATTTTGAGCAATATACTATTGTAAATAAATGATCCTGAAGACAGGGAAGTGTTCTTCCACTCTTTATGACATGACAATTTTCGAAATCGTGACCAAACAAATGTTCATTTTTTGCATTCTGTTTTGAGTATTAATGTGCGCAAGGTATCTTTTCGTACTAAATCAAGAGTGCTCTACAACTTTCTAATTGACTTTTTTCACGTATCTTTCACCGTTTACGAGATAGGACCGCTAATTCCAAAATTTGCCGATAGATGGCGTTGTGAGTTGTCTCATCGAGCAGCGCATAACCTTTTTACTATACCTAGACACCAACTTTATGGCCTAAGCTGTCACCTTTTAGAAGTTAAGTGGGTGTAACGGATATAAGTGGGCACCCTGTATATAGGGGTTGGCGGTTTCACTAGAAAAGATGGTATGTGTGATATGCGGTATGTGGAATGGCCGCCATCTTGGATTCCGTAAAACTGAACGAGGAGGGCGGTAAAAGGGGGAAATGGAGAAGTTTGAGAGGTTTTCATTTTTTAGAAACATTTTTCGGGTGGCAACGGTAGTTTAGTCTTATACGAGGGTATAGTTTTTGGGTTGGCATAGCAACACTTGGGGGATAGAAACTGTTTGGGGGTGGCAACACCTGGGATTCACCGGCAGTGGCGGAAGGGAACCATTAGCGCCACCTTGCGGCAGAAAGCGGTACTCATTAGGACGGTACTTGTGATTTTTGAGAAAATTAATAAAAAATTGAGTTTTTAAAGTCTTTAAAAATATTTTTCTTAATTTTATGCCAAAATATTACATAGGGGATACTTTCGGGAAATGCTAAAAAATATTTATTTTTTCTTTTCAGAAACTATTTTTAGATGGTGGCCATACCACATATCACACATACCACCTCTTCTAGTGAACCCGCCTTCCCTTTATATATACTCCACACTCTTTTATGGCTATAAATGGTTATATAGCATATATAAATGATAATTATGAGTAATTTGAGGATTTTAACTAGTTTCTGGGTGAATTTGATGGTTTTTTATGATTTTTTTAGTGTTCCTTGTAAGAATCCCTGTAAAGTATGTTTTCGTGTAGAATTACGGGTATTTTGACATGTGTTGGAATGGAGATGCAATTTTTATTTGCTGGTTCTACATATTAGGGGGTATGTTTAGTGTGTATGAGTTGTATATTGGTAGAAGCAGCGATGGTAATTACCGGTTTTTCGGGGGTAGGGAGGGGACGAGAGAATAGCCTTGAAAGATTGAATGTCGTTCGGAGGGCTGTTCATTCAATGTTTTTGCACTTACAACGGAAGTTGTACTATTTATGGCTTTCTAAGGTATGGTATTGCATAAGGGTTATGGGTTCTAAGACATTTTTCCCTACAAAGGGATTTTCTTTCACATGGTTAGTGTAAACATTTATGATTAGGGATTCGCTTAGAAGGGGGTTTTATGTAAGTTACATTGGTTTTCAGTGAGTATATAGGGATTTTTAATGTTTGTTAGATGTGTTTTCCCTTTGTTAAAAGGAAATGGGGATAATTTACGTGTAAAAGGGATTTTCTGCTTAGTTAATTTTAAAGGTCGGGAGGGAATTATTTCATTAAAATCTATTATTTTTAGGATGTGATGGGGTTTTTAATATAACTTAATGAGTTTTAATTCTATGAGAATATATTTAATGTATGGATTACGATTATTGAAAGGATACAATCGATTACGATTATGAATGAGTTCAATGGGATTAGTGCGTGCAATGATGTTAACGTGTACTCGGTTTAACGGTAACCGTGATATAACCTTCACGTAATCTTGGCGGATGGATATTCCAAGAACTATTTTTTCTTTAGAAATGGTTGCGTGATAACCTTATCACACCCCTGGCGGAGGGATATTCCAGAAACTATTTTTTCTTTATAGATGGTGTAGGCAGCCTTCAAACAAAAATTTTGTCATTCTAGGCGAGGACTTCGTGTCGCTAGGTTGTGTTTTGAGTGTGCTCTCTCTCCTACTGCCATGTCTGTTTTAGCTACTAATATCGGAGGTGTTACCCCTGCCGTTACTGATAATCCCATATCTGTTGTAAGATCTTTGAACAGGATTGGACATGTGAGTACTTGTTTTAATGTGATTTTATTCTTCCATTTTATTAAACTTAGTATTTTTATGATGTGTAATATCTTAATTATTTTATTTAATTAAAATTTTTATGAATTTAATGTAATTTGTTGAGGTTTTAGTATCTGGATATATTCTTTAACTTGGTGATTTTTATTATTTTGGACTAATTTCTAAGGGGCTGGTATGGGGGATCTATGATTAGTTTATATAAATCTTGATGTAATATATTGCCACAGGAAATAACGTGTTTATTCTAAAGTATAAAATTTTTATCTTGTATAGACATGTCTTGTCTGTTTGAAAACGTTTACATTTAAGAAGAATCTATATCGGCATGTAAGGAGCTATCTAGCTCGGAAATGTTACGCATGTGAGTTGTGTGGAAAAGGGTATAATCGACTATCTAATTTGAAATGACATGGAAAAGTGCATAAGGTTTATGAAAAATAATCTGAATGTTTTAAATGTGTGTAACTTCTGGTCGTAATTATTTTGTTTAATTAAGACTTTTATGAATTTAATGAAATTTGTTGAGGTTTTAGTATCTGGATATATTTTTTAACGTGGTAGTTTTATTATTTTGGGGTGATTCCTATTGGAATGGTTTAAGGAATCCATGATTATTTTAACTAAGTGATTAAAATGTAATACATTGTTACGGGAAATTGGTGTGCTTATACTAAAGTCTTGTACTTTTTTATCTTTAACAGGTATGCTTATCTTGTGATAAGAGCTTTACGAAGAAGAGGAATTTGGTGCGACATATGAAGATATATTCTAATGGTGCATTGAGTTATCGATGTAACATGTGTGAGTGTGCATTTGCCTGTAAGAAAGACTTAGCTAGACATGTGAACACACATACTCCCGTTCAAGTTTTTGAGTGTGTCCAGTGTTCTATGAAGTTTACCAGAAGGGATAGCCTAAAGCGCCATCTGATACTTCATCTGAGCGATGGCATAAAGTGCAAGCATTGCAAACTTATATTCAGCAAGAAAAGTGATGCCCTGCACCACCAGCATATTGAACATGGTTCTAAAAAGGGAAAAGCCCCTGCTTTAACCCCAACTTCTAATAAACGCCGCAAGATTAAAGTGGAGAAGGCTTTGGATGTATTCTGTGTACACACTCCGGAACCCACTGAAGAGGTAGAGGGGGATTTTATGCTGTATTTTGATAAGATTCGCCCTCAGTTATTGAAGACATTAAAAGATGAACTTGGTGAATACCGATCTATTAAGTGGTATCTTATTGCGGACATGCAATTCATTCGCAACATTGCAAACGGCGAAGAGGTATCGAGTTCATATTTCGAGTTCAGATTTTGTGACAGAACTTCACGAGGATACCCTCCCAGACAATGTTGAAGGGTCTTTTTCTCAAATCTACCAAGTTATTTGAAGAGTTTATTGGTCGAGACTCCGGATGGACTTTACAAGAGATGCGACAGATAGATGTTTTCTGTGCGAAGTACAAACCCTTGCAGCTATATACCCTTGGCATCGAAACTTGCTGCCAAGAAAGTCTTGTTAAATATTCGATATATATACTTTCTTTTAGTATTAACTGTCTTTGTATGTATATTAAACTTTGTATGTATTCGTTAAAAATTTCAAAAAAGTTCTTTACTGTATATGTAATGTATCAAATGAAATTGAGCAATTAAAATATGATTTGAAAATTTTTTTGTGATTATGAAATGTATAAAGTAACCATATAAAATTCTTAATATTTATCTATTTTAAGTGCAATAAAATATACTAAAATGTTTTTCAATTCAGTTTTTGTATATTTAAAACTTTTATTAAAATGTTAGTTAATTCCTATTATTTTTATTAGTTGTCCCAAAGATGAAGAAAGATCTGGGAAATACAACTAATTGAAAAGAGAAAAGTTTTAAGCATCAAAATATGCTAAATTGTGCTATATTTTCAAAATATGCTAAATTATAACAAAATATGCTAAATGAAAAAAAGTTAACTTTTAGTCATTTTAAACAATTATTTGTTATGCTTAAGTGTTCTATAATGGCTGGAATAGTCGGGGGGGGGATGAGGATGTTTTTTACAAAATTTGGGAACAAAACTGATTTATGTTTTCAACTTTGGCATTTTTCCATATTTTAAAAATGAAGAAATCTAAAGTGTTTCTTTGTCTGATGAATACGTAAAGCAAAGAATGTGATTTGAGATAAGTAAAAAAAAACATATATAATGAGTCGCCGGGTAAATTCATAAGAGATTCATAATAATACTTTTTTTTAAAATTAGAATGCGAAAATATCGTTCCAATATTTTAAAAATTGGAATTGTGAAAATATTAAATTTTAGGATGCAACAACATAAATATAAGAAATTTCATAACAGATATTTAAAAAAATCAAAAGTAATTTTAAATATGAAGAAATTATTGTCCTATAGATTCTATTTAGCTCTTTGAAACTTTGTTCTTTGATCCTTTTAATGGTATCAAAGTAATAATATTTTTGATCAGTGAGGAACTGATTTGTGTGAAAATGTTTCAAAATTGTGTGCATTTAAATAAAAAATTGCTAAAAAATAATTCAAATAAAACAAAATGTTTTTGAATGTAAGTTAAAGTAAAACTGTACCAAATTTCTTAGCTGTGAGTCACCTCAATTTTCCTCTATGCAACCAACAGACGTATTTTCTTTAATTATATATAATTAACAGATTATATACCATACATAATTTGTATCCCATATTAAATTTTATTTGTGTGCCATTAGTTAACCTTATAATGTGAAAAAAAAAAATGTTTTTCTGCAGTTAATTTGGAGTTATTCATAACATATTGAGTGAGCTGTTACCTTTTTTATGGGCATTCGACGTATATGCATAAAAACTAAAGATCCCTGCCTGGGCTAAGTATCGGAATCATTATTTACTCAATGAAAATATGTGTTTAATTATAATAAAATTATGAAATGGCAATGTTAGTTTATTTATCTTAAACTTTGAAAATATGTTAATATTTTTAAATATCAATGTATATTTTTAATGTATATTTTTAAATATCAAATTAATGTATATTTTTAAATATCAATGTATATTTTTAAATATCAAATGTAGAATACATATTTTATTTGCCCAACTCTAGTGGCTATAGCATTTTTTTTTACATTGAAGGTAATTGTATTGCATAAATATTAATTTTTAAAGGATGGCATTTTTCAAAACGTTTTTAGTAAGTAAACTAATAGAAAATTAGTCTTTGTATTTTCTGTATCTTTTTAAAAACATTTTTAAAAGTTTGTAGTTTAAATTGCTTTCTGATTCTGTTAAATTTTTTTTTTGTTATAATTAATTGCTTCTTTATTTCATGTACGGGATGAAATGATATACTTAATACATATGACCTAAATTTTATGTATACATATTACTAGTTATATATGAATTTAACATAAAATAAAGAAGGCTTATAGTCTAATGTTTATATTTTCTTTTATATTTATTTAATAATGCATCTATAAGGGAATCAAACCATGCCTATGACTATGCACAACCTTACAATCATAAAAATTGTCAGGGGAATTTTAATTTCAGTACATTAATAGATATATAAAATTCTGAGTATACTGTACGCATGTTTACATAGTTTTATTTACTACATCATTGTACGTTAATTTAATTAAGTAAAATAAAACAAAACGATTTTTAATTAAATGGTTTTAACATATTCATGCATATGGCTTAAAGAATTAATTTTTTTCTTCATAAAGTTTAACATAAAAATTGTGGAACATTTGTTATTTTTTTTTCTGTTTAATGTTATATATACTATACGAACCAGTGGTGAATTATGTATTGATATACCACACTCTTCTGATATAAAATGGGTCTTTTCCATCCACATATTTGTAAAAGTGAGCAATAAAAATTTCAAAACTGAAAATATTTTAAAATGTTTATTCATTTATATGGTATCTATATTTATATGGTATATATATATATATATATATATATGGTATATATATTTATATGGCGGGCCCAGGACGGGCTAGCCCGATAAGATTCAAAATCCAAGAAATCAATATGCACCGTAAAAGACAACGAAATACTAAATTTGGATTTTCTAGCTAGAAAATTAAAACATATCACAAACGAAAACGACAACCTACATTTCATGTTACTGTGATTAATGGAACTTGATTAGTTAAGACCTGAACAATACGTATTTTGAAATACATCAAAAACGTAAGAGGTATTCAGCACTGTTTTACTTCAGTGCAAAAAATTATTTTATAGCCAAGCGCTGCAATGTGTCGCCAAGTCTGGGAGTGTTCGACCATAAGTCACTTGATACATG
Organism: Amaurobius ferox; assembly: GCA_951213105.1. Lineage (NCBI taxonomy): Eukaryota > Metazoa > Arthropoda > Arachnida > Araneae > Amaurobiidae > Amaurobius > Amaurobius ferox. Next base: position 6,110,178 of record OX578149.1, on the reverse strand, counting down.
CAGTGGTCAATTTTTCAATCTCTTCTGAAGTCTACCTATATCTCTGGTCGAAGGAGCTGAAAACAGATCGTGTGCGTGATCACAATCAAGTGACTGGAGCCTACAGAGGTGCCCTGCATAATGCCTGAAATTTTAACTATAGACAAACTACTAATATTCCTGTAGTGTTTCATAATATGAAAAATTATGATGCTCATCATATTATGTTGAGCCTTGGAAAGTTGCAAGATCATGGCATCGATGTGATTGTCAATAATATCGAAAAATATACGAGTATATCTTTCAAGATTTCAAAGAAGGAGATGCCCCGTGTCTACTTACAATTTATTGATAGTCTGCAGTTTCTGAATGCTTCCCTGGAAAAGCTGGTTTCCAATTTAGACTTGAGTGAATTTCATATTCTAACAGAACATTTCTCTGATATTTTACAGCAGGATGCTCTTATTAGAAAAGGAGTATACCCCTATATAGTTATATGACATCCTTTCAAAAATTCAATGAAGATGTACTACCTCCTCCTTCTGCACTTCATAATGATATTAAGGGCGAAGATATTAAGAGTGAAGATTATCGACATACCCAAACTGTGTGAAATACCTTCAATATAAAGAATTTAGGAGAATATCACGACCTGTATGTGAAAACGGATGTACTACTACTAGCCGATGTCTTTGAAAATTTCCTAAAATTGTGCCTATCCCATTATAGTATAGATTGTGTACATATTATGACTTCGCCAAGACTGGCCTGGCAGGCATCCTTTACAATGACTGAGCAAACCCTAGAACGACTCACAGATGAAAATATGCTCCTGTTCATAGAACGCGGGATTCGAGGCGGTATATGTATGATTAGCCAGCGTAGATCTGAAGCTAATAATCGTTATTTGGAAAATTACGACTCTATACTAAGCCTGATAATCACATTATGACAATAACGCCTGATAATCACGCCTGATAATAACGCCTGATAATCACATTATCTTGATGCCAATAATCCATAAGGTTGGGCTATGTCTCAACCACTACCCTATGGAGGGTTTGAATGGTTATATACAGAGAATTTGAATGAATCCTGAATAATGAGTCTAAAGGATAATGCTCAAGAGGGGTATATATTTGAGGTGGATCTGGAGTACCCTGAATCTTTACATGATTATCATAATGAGTATCCCCTGGCCCCTGAAAAGGTGAAGATTGAGCGAGAAATGCTCTCCCCATACGTTGAGCGGCTAGTTCAACAGCTGCATCATGGTCATTTCGTTAGTACTACGAAGTTGGTGCCTAATCTACATGATAAGAAACATCATATTGCTCACTATCACAGCCTTCAACAATACCTATCATTAGCTTTTAGAGTCAAGAAAATTCACAAGGCCTTAAAATTTAATCAGAAGTCCTGGTTGAAGAAATACATTCAATTTAATACAGAAAAAAGGAAATTGGCGAAAACAAATTTTGAGAAAGACTTCTTTAAATTGCTTAATAACGCTGTGTTTGGGAAAACCATGGAAAATCTTCGAAATCGAGTAAATATTGAGTTAGTGAATTCTTCAAAGCGAGCCCTGAAGAGGGTAGCATTCCCAGTTTATAGAGCTAGCAGGATTTTTTGTGAAGATCTTGCGGGTATCGAGCGTGTAAAGAGTTGCATTTTAATGAATCGGCCTATATACGTTTTTGCTATCCTAGAGCTATCCAAACTACTGATGTATGAGTTTCATTATAAACATATTAAAAACCAATATGGTGAAAAAGCTTCACTTCTCTTCACTGATAGTGATTCATTGGCTTATGAATTACAAACTACCGATATCTATGGAGATATGGGCCAGCATAAACATCTTTATGACTTTTCTGATTACCCCAAGTATCATCCTCTCTTCAGTGATGAAAATAAAAAACGTATTGGATATTTTAAGGATGAACTAAATTCAGCCCCCATTCAAGAGTTCATAGGACTTACACCTAAGATGTACTCTATTCTATCATCTACTGGAGAAAAGAAACGGGCTAAAGGTGTTTCTACGCATGTGGTTGCCAGGAAAATTACCAGTGATTATAGACAGTGCCTGATGAATATTATACCTGCCATGGAAGAACAGATTAAAATTGATAGCAGCAATTATAAACTATTCACTGTATGCCAGAATATGCTGGCTTTGTCTCCCATTGATGACAAAAGATATTTACATGAGAATGTCATTACAAGCTATGCTTACGGACATTTTAAAATAAAAATAAATAAAAAATTAAAAAATAGAGATTGTCGCGGTACATTTGTGTATCGGGTGGTGGTGGGGACAACCTTAAAAAAAATAAAAAAATAAAAACTTTTTTGCAACTAATATTATAAATACTGAAATTAATGAGAACGGCATTGCAAGATATGCTTACGGGCATTTTAAAATAAAAAAAAAAAAATAATAAAAAAATAGAGATTGTCGCGGTGCATTTATGCATCGGGTGGTGGCGTGGACAATCTTTAAAAAAAAAATACTTTTTTGTAACTAATGGTACTGAAATGAATAAGAACGGTATAACAAGCTATGCTTACGGGCATTTAAAATAAAAAAAATAGAGATTGTCGCGGTGCATTTATGCATCGGGTGGTGGCGGGGACAATCTTTTAAACATTACTTTTTTGTAACTAATATTATAATACTGAAATTATTCATATCTTCGAGGTTGTCGTGGTGTCCATGCGTATCGGGTGGCAGCGGGGGCAGCCTTTAAAAAAATATCTTTTACTAAAATACCTACATATATTACTATTGAGGAATAACGATACTCTATACGTAACACTCTTTTGAACTCCACCCTATTCTATCAAATCATCCTTCTATTTACACCTATCTTATGAAATTATAACTGTGCCGGCTTCTGAGGACCTTCCCATGTTAAAGCAGAGCTCTTAAATACTTCCTCCGTTGATGCACTCATTTTCTGGCCTCGGAGGGTTTACATGTTAAAGTATAGCTCTTTACCCCCTCCCAAATGCCGGTGAACTCTCTTTCTCCTTCTACTTTTGTGTATCTCTGACTTCCAAGAATACTTTCCACACTTCTTCATAAAACTGTAAGAAGAGATATGCGCCTAGTTGTGATGTCAGGAAACTCAAACTTGTTTCATGCACACTTTCCCCCGATAGCGGTCGAAATGGAAAATAATAAAACTTATATACCCACATAAAAAGAAATCATAGAAAATTCCTAAATAAAGCAATTTAAAGAAATTATCAGAATGCGATATACCACTATATATTTATGCCACAAATGAGTAACTTTAATTTTTTTCCAATGCAACAATATGAAAAGGAAATTGCATAAAATACGCATATTTCAATATATTTTTCCTTCTTTCCCTTTTAATATAAACAATCCTACGGATTCAATTCAAAGTTCGTTAGATAGAACAGATAGAATCTTCTTCGATTCCTCCGATGAATTCTGTGAAAATCACTGGAAATTTCTCGCAGTTCAACATAAAATAACTTAAAAACTAATTCAAATTTTAAAATAATCATTCTGATGTGTCTCGAGACTCAACCTAAACTACAGAACTGGATTTCGTAGCTGTGGATCGCTTCGATTTTTTACTACTCAACCAACAGATAGACATCTTCTACAGATTAAGAAGAATATTGAAGATATATTTTATAAAACAGTAAAATATTTTCATTTCATATAACTATTTTCATATTTAATGTGAAAATAGTTTTTGATGAGGTTTGTTGTAATAGCCCTGTTTGGGATGTTTCGAGAGTAGGAGGGTGACATTTGGTGTATTTTGTTATACAATAAAATGCACTTTATTATTATTTCTTATATTACACAATTTAAACTCGTTTTTTCTCTTCCAATATGGCTGTAATTTTTAACAAAATCTTTAAGTAAACAACTGCTTACTTAAAGTTGTAATGGGGGAGAGGACATTATCATGAGGGTGTCCCTGGTTTTCCAATTTTCATAACCGGATTCGTATTACGACTACAAATTGCAGATTCTTAGCATCCTTAATTCAAGTGGTAGATAAAGTATTTTTGTTCATTTTGAGTATTTACCGCTCTGGATGGGCGGCTATTCAGTTAACGAGATGAGTGGAAGGAGAAATATTAGCAATGATCGCGAGCGTTCTCTCGGAACGGATTGTGGGCACTCCCATATGTCCACTGCGATGGTGACCTTCCTCCATTAGAACACGAAATGATTCTTGCACGCGATAGATCAGCCTCGTGCTGCGATGAGCACCTCAAAAGGCATCTTATACGAGACACAGGACGGGCGCCATCCTTGCCCACTTTCAATGAGTGAACCAGAAACCACACTTGGAGAATTGAGAGCTGTGAAATTTTTAATTGCTGAATCCCTCCTAAACATTTTTCATGCCAACGCCCCTTCCACTAAATATAGTTTGTTATTTTATAGTCTTAGTAGAGTGAATTACTTGATGCGCCCTAAATAAACGCCGCTACGTGAATAATGCTAATACAGATAACATCACTCTATTTCCGAAACGCCTGCTTTGAACAAAAATCTTTCCCATACTTCATCTTTTTTTTCCCATGCGACTAGAAGCCGTGGACCAGCACCGGTACGCGAACCACCATTATATAAAGTAGAGGATGAAATAGGAAAGGAGCAATTGGACTATAATAAACGACTATCCTATGCAATAAAATACTTCAACGGATCGACTGGTTAGGGCGTTGATAAGTCTATAGTCCATACACAGTAAAACTTAGGAGGATGGAATCGAGTTAAACTTGATAGAACGTCTTTATTTGTCTGTGGTCAAAGATGTCACGTTCCCCGGACAGTATCCATCCCGGTTCGACAGGAAGAGCATTCTTGCGTAATAAGGGATCTGAAAGTCAGGGTGACCATCGGTCGCCATTGTCTTTTCACCACCGCGGAATGCTGTAATGAGCGAATTTCGGGGATCGTTACCTATTCTTGTCATGCGAAGATGGTAATGGGGAACCCAGTAAACGCCAGAATAAAAATCGCGACATTCAGAGGCGTTCCTTATTGCAAATGATAGCACATGAATAACCTTTCACGAAACGGAGCAGGGATGATTTCGTTTAGATTTCACTTATTCTGGGAAAAGAAAAACAGTGACTCATTAAAATGCTCATAGACGTACGCATAGGGAAGAGGGGGCATTACCCCTATTGGCCGAAAGTTATATTAGTTCTTTATATGGTCAGTAGGGTGATAGTGAGGGTTCTGGCTCATCAGATGTTATGCTTAAATATGTGGCTTCTGCGCAGGAGCTGCTATGCTTCGCCATATAATAAAAATGTTGTAAAACGACACAGGGTACAGATGGTTGCCTTACACCTTTCTGGTAGGTCGGATGGTCTGGGTCTCAACAACAACAACAACAACAGGGTACAGATGAAAAGGGGCGGAGCTTCTACACGTCATGCGACTTTTCCACGAAGGCAATTTTTGAACAATACAGTGTTTGGAATAACCATGAAAAACGGTGGGGGGGATGTTAAACTAGTGCAAACTGAGAAGAGATTAAAAAGAATTACTTGCATCACCAACCTTTCCCTCCTTCAAAATATTTAGTGCAGATTTGGTAGCAGTTCGTATGCATAAGGCTATAATTTGAAATTGAATCGACCCATCTATGCATGTTTTTCAGTACTTGACGTGAGTAAAACACTCGTGTATAAGTTCCATTACATAGTTTTGAAAAATATATGGAGGTCGAGCTGAATTACTTTTACGATTCATTGTGTTATGAAATTGAGACTGAGAATCTCTACAAAGATTTCGAAAGTTATTACGACAATTTTGATTTTTCAGATTATTAACGTGATCATTCACTTGATTCCAATAAAAAAAAGTGTTTATTAAAATGAAAGATGAATTGAATGGTATGCCTGCAGTGGATTTTTAAATCTAAGATGTAAATAGTTTTAAAATATCTTCCGTGGAAAAGAAAACTGCTAAAGACTTTTAATAAAAATGTTGTAAAATAATTAATCTGTAATGAAGATTACTATAACGGTCTAACAAGGCGAAGATATAAGAAAGTTGAGTAATTTAAAATTTCAAGCAAAGATCACCAAATAACAAGAAGTCAAATTGGATTGTTACGGTGTATTGTATACACCGGTTGGTGGTCGAAATAGTCCATAAAAATCACATTTTTTTTCTTTGAGTTAATTAATAAAATGATTATTATTTTAATTTGTTTTAGAGAAAATTAATTCATTTTCAAACATTACACGAACTCACGATTGAGTATAGCTATGTAAAATAACATAAAAATAAAGTGCTTTTACATGTATGCTAATAAAAGCTGATTCATTCAAAGATATGCTAACATGACAGCCTACCTATAAGTGCGATAAATAAAACGATTGAAAATATACATTCAATATTTATATACACGTTATCCCCACCGATTAAAAAACATTCTTATCAAACCGAAAAACTTCCATCGTGGAAAAATCACATGGCATGTAGAAGATGCGCCCCTCTCCTTCCGAAGCCCTGTGCTATAACAAAGATCAATCATGCGTAAGCATTGATTATGAAACACTTTTCAACTGAAATGCAATTTCACTTAAAAATCTCTAAAATGTGATACATTCAGTGGTGATATCTTTTACATTATCATAGTACTAATTTATTATACTTAAATATTTAAAACTTAATCGCAATATAAATCGTCTGATTCTCTATGCAAAATCAATGAATATTTCATTCATATAACTTGTATTCCAGACTCCAGAACTAAATAATTTTGCGTGAAAAAAATTCAGCAATTCTTATATAACTCACCTTGCAATCGCTTGAGATCTCATTCTGCATAAGTAAAAATTAGGCTTCGTTGTAGAAATAATAAAAGTTTAAGGATCATTTAAAATCACAACTATTGTAATTGCGTAGGCACGAAATTTAGATACACAGATAATACACAGATACACAGATAATATATATATATATATATATATATATATGTGTGTGTGTGTATGTATTCAAAGTATTGAAATCACGCCGAAGATCGGAACTCGAATTTTCGAAGGATCTACACGTTTTGGAACTTTTAGAATACGAAAAAACTGTTTTTAGGGAGACGTCTATGTGTGTAAGGGTGTATCTCTGTGTGTCTGTGAGGATATTGTATCCACTCTAACTGAAACACTAATGGACGAATTTCATAAAATTTGGTAGGTAAGTTTTTTGTTGGAAACCCTGATGTTCATTAGATTTTAGTACAATTCGTAATAAAAGAATCTGCCTTATTTGCGAAACGGCCGGCAAAAATTGCCTTTATCCACCCTAGCTAAAAACTAATGGACCAAATTTAACAAAATTTGGTATATAAATCACTTGTAGGTTATTCTGGTACGATTCGGGAAAAAGGAACGAGCTGTTTTTGCGAAATGACCCACAAAAATCGTTAAATCTAAGAATAAAAGACTACGTGTGCTCAATTATATCAATTAAATGCTTATTTAATACGTGATTTTTGACAACAAAAAGAATAAGACTAACCCCATTACTCTAGGGCTACCCGTTCTTGAGATATTTTAGTTTTTTCGCGTTTTCGCTGCGCCACCTTTGACAATAAGTTCAGCTATTAAATGTGAATCAAATTTAAGTTTAACGTGCAAATTCAGTGTCATTTAAAATACTTATGAGTGTTATTTTGTGCAGATAAACTCAAATTATTAGTGAAGAAATAAAGAGAATGTGAATATGAGTCTGCAGGGAAAGTCATGTTCTGCCTGCATCAGAGTTTTTAACAATCTTACAACAATGATTCATAGCAGTGAACGGGGATTATTTGCAGGCCATTTCGAAAAAAATATAGGATCTATATTTGAGGATCCACCACATTTTTGTAGAATAAAATGTTCTACAAATTTAAGCTGTGTACCAAATTTCAACTCTCTAGGACGAAAGTGCATTAAAAATGCCATCAAATAAGTATATCATGAAAAGCTATATAAAATTTTAAAAAAATTGAAAAATTGTTATCTCCCATATTTATTTTAAAATGTGAAATCTCTCTTATATATAAAATAATTAAACTCTTGGAAAGATATTTATTATAAAATATATATCTTTCTTCTTTCTGGAGGATATAGCAAGAGTCAGAATTTAATTGAATTTGTTTTTCTCCCTATATTAAATAATTTTTATTTAAAAAACTACCTAACATATTTTACTGAAATTTTTTTATATATTTTATGAGATAATTTGTATATTTCCTAAAACTTTCGAAGTAATTTGTGAATTTTAAATTTGCTTAAAAAATGTTTGAAAAATGAAGTCCCGTAGGGTTCAATGTATTTCATTTTTTCAACCCGGGTTCAATCCAAAACTAATTGGGTGATATTATTCATTTATATTCCCATAGGTCCCACAGACCGTTTGAAAACATACTAAAATTTTATTTTGATAAAGTTATTTTTACGGCAGTTATCGTGCTAACGGACAGACAGACAGACAGAGAGACAGACAGAATGAACAAAGTCATAAACACTTTTCAAATATGTTGTGAAGTGTTAAAATCGAATTTCAGTACTTCAGTAACCTTCACCATTCGCTTATAATCTATCCCTTTCCAAGATTCTGGTTACGCCTGTGGAAGTTTTCATAGGTACCGGCCCAACATAGTCATACTGCCAAAGCAGGTATTTCACTCATGGAGTCCCCCCCCCCCCTCTTCTCAGAGAAATTCTAGTGTTTCATAAACCAAACTTTAACAACCTAGCACGTCAAGCCGTTTGAGTTGAGTATCAAACTCGAATCGAGAGGTTCGACGACACTCATCCCTTAACGCTGTTGGCAATGTCAAAACCGTAAAACTGTAAGTGGATGATTGTTGAAAAGCTTGTAGTACGTGAGAAAAATGGATGTTGGGCTACGACCATTTTGATAGCTTATGTGCGCATTGTGATAAATTCATATTCAGCGATATACAAGTATTCGTTCGTGCATTCACACATGCATGCACAGAGAGATGAACCTATTTCCGATGGTGTTCGAAATGTGTTCCGTAGATTTTAAATTGAGCTCTTGTTCCTAAATCTCGAATTTAAAAACTTTTCGCGAACGATTCTTTCTCCTTAAAATAGTAGGAGCAAGTAAAAATAATGTACGGAAATCCAAGCACTGGCCACATCGGATTTTTACAATTCATCCGAGACCCAGAAGAAGGAATGCGCTTGAAATGGCGAAGATGACTTCCCCTCGTGTTGGAAAGCGGCGCAAATGTATGACTTGAGGCAGTTGAACCACAAGAGAGCAAGCAATATGCCGAAGAATGCGTGCAAAATTTCGTATCATACTATTATCGAAACTCCAGTTTAAATATTTTGTTATGGGATGGGTTGCATAACGAGTCCACTTCGACAATAAGAGTTTGCAATTTCGTCCCAGCGGCTTAACGGTAAAGCGTCGGCTAGCCAATTCGATTCCCGGTTGGGGCAGCAAGGCTCTTTATAAGTTCTTTCTGCCCGCTTGCAGACCAAGCGCTCCTAAAATTCTTGGATACACGCACTTCTCTCGATTCATATATTACGGGATGAAAATGCAAAAAGAGGAAAATAAAAGTGGCATTAGATCGTAATTCACATAATTTTAAAATGCAGCTCATGATAAATTATTCTCTATATTCGGGTATCCTAGTATATATACTTTAAATGGTTCAAAATATTTTGAACCATTTAAAGTATATATTTTTTTATTAAAATGAGAATGATATCCATTTTAAATTAAAATTATACTATCTGCAATTTTAGGTGCAAATGTGAATTCTCATTTAGGTTCTCCAAATGGGTTGTCCAAATCATTCGAAAGTGTTTAAATAAATGTTTTTACGACATTTTTCTGAAAATATACTTTCATTTCATCGTTAATTATAATATGTAATAGATTGTATGTATATTGTATAATATGTGCTTAAAAGTTATTATCCGTGTATAAAAAACAAAATAAATAAAAATCTGTCAGTGGCTGCAAGCAGAAAGGGAAAAGGAATGGAAATTTCCGCGATATTACGAAACGGTCTTTAACAAATAAAACACATTTAATCTCTGTAATAACCCACTATTGAAAAGACGCACTGTAATTTGGGTACGATATAGATCCTCTGGAATTGTAGGTGTACTCTTAGGATACAAGAGGGAATCCAAATTTCGGGATAACTAACACTTTTATGTAAAAGCACTAGCGTAAACAGTTTTGACAATCCAGGAATCGTGGCTATTTCTGTATACTTTTAAACAGAATTTTGTATTTTATTTTAAACTTAAATTTTGAAACGTAATTTTATAAACAAATAGCAGCAGATTAAGGAAGATATTTTATTATTGTGGAAATGGCATTGTTTTATACTTGACGGTACGCATACAATATTTTTAAAACAATCTGATGTGGGCGACTTTCCCTGTAGAATGTCGTGAATGTTCTTCTTTCAGAGTGAAAAAATGATGTTTAAGATCTACGGTACAATGGTTTTAGTGTTTGATTGCTCATTGGACGCTTTTTCGAATGGCAACGTGTAAGGCTATTTCGAAGTGCCCTATCAACTTATACTTCACGTAACTCTAAATGAACAATCATCAATATGGATAGCAATAAACAACAGAGTCCATATATTAAAATATTTTAATAATCAATTCATCGATCTGGCGGTCGTTTTGTTGACTTAGCGTTATTTTTACAATTTTGGAGATATTTTCGATATTTCGTCCAATGAGTTGTTAAGTTCGTCAAATTTATCGTCAATCGTTGCAGATCACCGGAGAAAAGAGGAAATCTTATGTATAAATGACTGTTAAAGAATTGTTAGACGTCAAAATACAAAACTATTATACAAAGTATCTTTTCTCGTGAACGGAACGAGTTAGATCCACGAGAACAACAAAAGGATCGCATAATATCACCTATAAAAAGTGAGCCTATTTCACAATAGTTAATGCTTTTTAAAATTTTATGTACCTTTCTTTTATAAATTTATTTGAAAACATTATAATATCTCGAAAACATGCTAGCTTTCCAACATTTATGTCAGTTGTTTAAAATTACATAATGAATGATCATATATATAACGTTATTGAAAGTTCTGATTTTTTTTTTAATTTCATTTGAAAATTTAGGGGGTTTCCGAACGTTCGGGCTAAATCTGCCCACGTTTAGTCTCGATAACCATTGGAACTATTTCAAAGACGGAATTATCGAAGTAGAATATTTATCCTAACACTTTGAAGGCATCCGACATTTAAGTGCAAAGAATTAAAATTTACAGGAGTTATAAGGACTCAATTTCTTTAAAAAAAATTTTGGGATGCAATTTATTTTCAATCTCCATATATTACTTTCCATATACATAGTATAATGTATGAAGAAAGTATTATGACGAGGTCGAAAATTTGAATTCGAATTTTCAAAGGGAGAGCACGTTTCAAGCATCACTGACCACCAATAGCCCGTGTGTGTGTGTAAGTATATGTGCATGTGTGTGTGTCAGTGAGTCTGTGGAGACGATATCTCACGAACGAATGGATCAATTCGTATGAAATTGAGTACAAAAATTATAATCAGTGAATACTGGACGCCTATTGTTTTTATACGCAATCGGAACACTCAAATTTTGAAATGAAATTTTGAAAAAAATCATCAAAAAATCAAAACCTTCAATAAAGTTACGTAAATCAGATCTTTTCTTATGTAATTTTTCATTAGAAAACGATTGACATAAACTTTAGAGCGATAGCATGAACCATTTTCGAGATATTGCATATTTTTTTTAAAAAAATTATCAGTAAATCACATAAAATAATAAAAAAAATATTAACTATCATGATATAGGTTCCCTTTTCATATGTAATATTATGCGATAAATTTGGGATCATCATTCTCGTGGATCTAGCTCGTTCCATTTACGAAATAACATATATTGGGTAATAGTTTTGTATTTGGACGCTATTAGTCATTTTACTACTATAGGGAAAACCCTATTTTTCTGTCCATAACTCTTGGCCAAATTTTCACGACGTATTCAGCGGAATATCTCCAACTTAGGTTTTTTTTATGTTGCCAAATTGACGAAAATGTCGCCAAACTAATAAAATTGGCTCTAAATCAAAGAAAATAACGACGCATTGATAAAAATTCAATAGCTTGGAAAGAATATAAGAATTTATACTTCGCGGTATTTAGCCTCAGATTGATGAAAATATCACTAAAATTACAAAAATAACGCTAGGGAAAAAAAATGACTCCTAAATAAGGATTTTATTATTAAAATATTTAAATATATGGACTCTATTGCCTATTGAGGATGAAAAGAATATTAATAATTGTCAATTTAGAGTTGCGTGAAATATAAGATAATTGGGTACGAAATGGTTTTACACGTCATCCAAAAAAGCGCCCAATGTACAATTCAACAATACAAACACTGTGCCTTGAATATTTTCATCATTTTTCCACTTGTCAATTGATTGCATTATATAAGGAAAGTCATATGCTGCCCACATCAGATTTTTTTCACTTGTCAATTGATTGCATTATATAAGGAAAGTCATATGCTGCCCACATCAGATTTTTTTCACTTGTCAATTGATTGCATTATATAAGGAAAGTCATATGCTGCCCACATCAGATTTTTTTCACTTGTCAATTGATTGCATTATATAAGGAAAGTCATATGCTGCCCACATCAGATTTTTTTCACTTGTCAATTGATTGCATTATATAAGGAAAGTCATATGCTGCCCACATCAGATTTTTTTCACTTGTCAATTGATTGCATTATATAAGGAAAGTCATATGCTGCCCACATCAGATTTTTTTCACTTGTCAATTGATTGCATTATATAAGGAAAGTCATATGCTGCCCACATCAGATTTTTTTCACTTGTCAATTGATTGAATTATATAAGGAAAGTCATATGCTGCCCACATCAGATTTTTTTCACTTGTCAATTGATTGAATTATATAAGGAAAGTCATATGCTGCCCACATCAGATTTTTTTCACTTGTCAATTGATTGCATTATATAAGGAAAGTCATATGCTGCCCACATCAGATTTTTTTCACTTGTCAATTGATTGAATTATATAAGGAAAGTCATATGCTGCCCACATCAGATTTTTTTCACTTGTCAATTGATTGAATTATATAAGGAAAGTCATATGCTGCCCACATCAGATTTTTTTCACTTGTCAATTGATTGAATTATATAAGGAAAGTCATATGCTGCCCACATCAGATTTTTTTCACTTGTCAATTGATTGAATTATATAAGGAAAGTCATATGCTGCCCACATCAGATTTTTTTCACTTGTCAATTGATTGAATTATATAAGGAAAGTCATATGCTGCCCACATCAGATTTTTTTCACTTGTCAATTGATTGCATTATATAAGGAAAGTCATATGCTGCCCACATCAGATTTTTTTCACTTGTCAATTGATTGAATTATATAAGGAAAGTCATATGCTGCCCACATCAGATTTTTTTCACTTGTCAATTGATTGAATTATATAAGGAAAGTCATATGCTGGCCACATCAGATTTTTTTCACTTGTCAATTGATTGCATTTTATAAGGAAAGTCATATGCTGCCCACATCAGATTTTTTTTTTTACTTTCTCATACTGTTGTACTTCGAGATTTGGACGAAAAAGCTCGTTTGAAGCCATTTCGAACACTTTTGAAAATAGATCTGTTTCTGTACGTGTGTATGACTGCGAGGTGTGGTCTCAGAAACGACTGCACCGATTACCATTTTATGCGGGAATACTTTACATGGAAAACTACAGCTGGACAGAAGTTTTAGTAATACTCAAGATCTAGAATTATCTGAATCGCCTGATCTTTGAAACATTATTTCACCAGGTTCATTAGGTTATTGAAACCTTGAAAAAATAAACTTTGAAAGAATGTTTATTTTCTCTGAAATACATGATAATGTATATAGGGAAAGTATTAGAATCGTACCGAAAATCGCACCCCGAGTTTTCGACGGATCTACACCTATTGGAACCGCTAGAATAAAAAAAAAAATCTGATGTGGGCAGCACATGACTTTCCCTGCAGACTTATATCCACGTTCTTTTTATTTTAATTAAATTTAATTCACTTTTAATTCAACTTTCGTTCTCATTTGGTAAATGGACTTATTTTCAAAGATGGCGTAGCGAAAATACGAAAAAACTAAAATATCTCGAGAACGGCTAGTCCTAGTGTAATGGGGCTGGTCTTATTCTTTTCATTGTTAAAAATGACATATAAAATAAACATTTAACGGATATATTTGAGCATACGTAGTTTTTTATTTTAGATTTTGAAGATTTTTGCGGGCCATTTCACAAAAACAGGCAGGTTATGTTTTTTCGAATCGTACCAAAATCTAATCAGCACCAGGGTAACCCACAAGCGACTTATCTACCGAATTTTGTGAACTTCGATCCATTAGTTTTTCAGCTAGAGTGGATAAAGATAATTTTTGCGGGCCATTTTGCAAAAGAAGGCGAGTTCTTTTATCCCGAATCGTACCCAAAACTAATCAGCACCAGATTCGCCCACAAGTGACTTACCTACCAAATTTTATGAAATTCGGTCAATTAGGTTTTCAGTTAGAGTGGATACAAAATCTGCACAGACAGACACACACAGACGTCACGCTAAAAATGATTTTTTCGTATTCTAGACGTCTCGAAACTTGTAGATCTGTCGGAAATCCGAGTTGCGATTTTCGGCATGATTCCAATACTTTCCCTATACATTACCATGTATTGCAGGGAAAGTAAAAATCTGATGTGGGCAGCACATGAATTTCCCTGCAGACTTATATTCACGTTCTCTTTATTTTAATTAAAATTAATTAACTTTTAATTCAATTTTCGTTCTCATTTGATAACTGGACCTATTTTCAAAGGTGGCGTAGAGAAAATACGAAAAAATTAAAGTATCTCGAGAATGGCTAGTCCTAGTGTAATGGGGCTGGTCTTATTCTTTTCTTCGTTAAAAATTACGTATTAAACAATTAAACAAGCATTTAATGGATATATTTGAGCATACGTAGTTTTTTATTTTAGATTTTGGAGATTTTTGCGGGCCATTTTGCAAAAAATGGCAGGTTACTTTTTTTCGAATCGTAACAAAATCTAATCAGCATCAGGGTGTCCCACAAGTGACTTATCTACCGAATTTTGTGAAATTCGGTTCATTAGTTTTTTAGCTAGAGTGGATACAAGCTTTTGCGGGTCATTTCGCAAAAAAAGGCTGATTCTTTTATCCCGAATCGTACCCAAAACTAATTAGCACTAGACTCGCCCACAAGTGACTTACCTACCAAATGTTATGAAATTCGGTCCATTAGTTTTTTAGTTAGAGTGGATACAAAATCTGCACAGACAGACAGACACACAGACGTCACGCTAAAAATAGTTTTTTTGTATTCTAGAGGACTCGAAACGTGTAGATCCGTCGAAAACTCGAGTTGCGATTTTTGGCATGATTCTAATAGTTTCCCTATACATTACCATGTATTGCAAGGAAAGTAAAAACTATTTTTAGCGTGATGTCTGTGTGAGTGTGTGTGTGAGTGTGTGTGTGTGTGCGTGTGTCTGTCTGTCTGTGTATGTACTCGCTTTTTTTTGCAAAATGGCCCGCAAAAATGACCCGTATCCACTGTAGCTGAAACACTAATAGATCACATTTTACAAAATTTAGTAAATAAGTCACTTATGGGTTACTCTGGTGCTGATTATATTTTGGTACGATTCACAAACAAATAACCTGCCTTTTTTTGTAAAATGGTCCGCAAAAGTCGTCTAAATCTAAAATAACAAACTGCGTATGCTCAAATATATCCATTAAATGCTTGTTTTATACGTCATTTTTAACGATAAAAAGAATAAGATCCACTCCATTACACTAAGACTAGCCGTTCGCGAGATATTTCTGTTTTTTCGCATTTTCGCTAGGCCACCTTTAACAATAAGTTCAGTTACCCAATGCGAACAAAAATTGAATTAAAAGTACCGATTCGGCGTTCTATTAAATAATGTTATTTTATGCCATTCAACCCCATTTAATGAATTATTGAAGAAATAAAGTCTGCAAAGAAAGTCATGTGCTGCCCACATCAGATTTTTAAATATGGAATCTGAAAATTGATAACAAAACTGTACACCTGAGAAGTATGATTCGCATCGTATCTGGAGAAGAAGTGAAAGCGCAACTTTGTCGTTCCTTTATGTGGAAGAGGAATTTGGTTGGGAGGAGCGCACTTGTCCGGGGGGCAGCTGTGGGTGAGGAAATGGGAAGCGGACGCTTCCTCTCCTTGTCTCCGCATCTGGCATCCTCCTCTCGCACCCATAGCAAACGCGCATTCGTGCTCCACAGAAATTCAGGTCAACCGCATCTTGCTGTAACTTACTGCAGTAAAATACCTTTTGGACGTCTTACGGGGGCTCTGCAAAAATGAGGTGCTATTTAAAATAAATCGCATAAACTGCGGCAAAAATAGCGAAAACGCAAAATTTTTAAAGAACCCAGCACGATGTTTTTTTTTTTTTAATATTTCTGACACTTTTCAATCGAGTTGATGAAGTTAGCACACATAACTTTCGAAACAAGTTGTCTTATTCATTTTTACTTTCCCTATATACATAGTATAATGTATATATAGGGAAAGTATTGCGATGAGGTCAAACATTCGAATTCGAGTTTTTGACGGAAAAGCACGTTTCAAGCATCCCTGAACTCGAATCGATCGTTTTCGAGGTGATGTGTGTGTGTGTGTGTGTATGTGTATGTGTAAAAGTATGTGTGTGTGTAAGTGTGTAAAATGTATGTGTATGTGTGTTGTTGTTGTTGTTGAGACCCAGACCGTCCGACCTACCAGATTTTTTCAAAATTTCACTCGAAAATTTAAGGAGGTTCTGAACATTCGATTACATTTAAAAACAATAGGCTTCCAGTATTCACGGATTGTGATTTTTGTACCAAATTTCATTCGAATCGCTCAATTCGTAAGTGAGATATCGTCTCCACAGGCTCACTGACACCCACACACACATAAACACACACCCACACACAAACAAACACACACACACACACACTGCTCCCGGCCACACACTCAGCTACAGTAAGCCTTCGGGTCTGTCGTGTGGTCTGGGTTTTTTCACACAGGCACACACACACGGACATCACCTTAAAAATGTTTGATTCGTGATCAGGGATGCTTGAAACGTGCTCACCCGTCAAAAACTCTAATTCGAATTTTCGACCCCGTCACAATACTTTCCTTATACATTATGTATATAAGGAAAGTAAAAATCTGATGTGGGCAGCACATGACTTTCCCTGCAGACTTATATTCACGTTCTCTTTATTTTAATTAAATTTAATTCACTATTAATTCAATTTTCGTTATCATTTGATAACTTGATTTATTTCAAAAGGGGGGGGGGGGTAGAGAAAATTCGAAAAAACTAAAATATCTCGAAAACGGCTAGTCCTAGTGCAATGGGGTTGGCATTTTTCTTTTATTCGTTAAAAATTACATATTAAACTAGCATTTAATGGATATATTTGAGCATACGTAGTTTTTATTTTAGATTTTGACAATTTTTGCGGGCCATTTTGCAAAAAAAGACAAGTTATTTTTTCCGAATCGTACCAAAATCTAATCAGCACCAGGGAGTCCTGCAAGTGACTTATCTACCGAATTTTGTGAAATTCAGTCCATTAGTTTTTCAACTAGAGTGGGTACAAGCTTTTGCGGGCCATATCGAAAAATAAGGCGGGTTCAATTAACCCAAATCGTACCCAAAACTAATCAGCACCAGATTCGCCCACAAGTGACTTACCTACCAAATTTTATGGAATTCAGTCAATTAGGTTTTTAGTTAGAGTGGATACAACATCTGCACAGACAGACACACAGACAGACACACACATGCAGACGTCACGCTAAAAACGGTTTTTTTCGTATTCTAGAGGTCTCGAAACGTGTAGATCCGTCGAAAATTCGAGTTACGAATTTCGGCATGATTCCAATACTTTCCCTATACACTACCATGTATTGCAGGGAATATAAAAATCTGATGTGGACAGCTCGTGACTTTCCCTGCAGACTTAAATTCATATTTTCTTTATTTCTTTAATAAGTCATTAGATTGAGTTGAATTGCACCAAATAACACTAAATTTGCATTTTTAATTCAGTTTTTGTTTTTCTTTGGTAATTGGATATTTTCCCGATAGCGGCATAACAAAAATGCAAGAAATCTCGAATATATTGAGAACAGTTAGTCCTAAACTATAATGGAGTGTGTTATATTCTTTTCTTCGTCAAAAATTGCGTATAAAATAAGAATTCAATTGATACATTTCAACATACGTAGTCTTTCTCTCTTTTTTTTTTTATTTTGGTGATTTTTGCGGGTCATTTAAAAAAAGGCAGGTTGTTATTTTCCGAATCGTACCAAAATCGAATCAGCAGCAGAATGTCCCACAAGTAACTTATCTACCAAATATTGTGACATTTGGTAAATTAGTATTTTTGCTAAGGTGGATACGTCAAATTTTCGAGGGCTATTCTTCTCTTCCGAATCGTACCAAATTCTAATCGGCACCAGAGCATCCTACAAGTAACTTATCTACCAAATTTTGTGAAATTTGGTCAATTAGTAATTTAGCTAGGGTGGATACTTGAAATTTTTGCGGGCCATTTCGTAAAAAAAGCAGGTTGCTCTTTTCCGAATCGTACCAAAATCTAACCAGCACCAGAGCATCTTACAAGTAACTTATCTACCAAATTTGGTAAAATTTGGTCAATTAGTATTTTAGCTAGAGTGGATACATGAAATTTTTAAGGGCCATTTCGCAAAAAAAGGAGGTTCTGTTTTTACGAATCCTACCAAAACCTAATCAGCACCGGGGTCTCACCCAAGTGACTTACATACCAAATTTTATGAAATTCGGTCTATTAGTTTTTTAGATAGAGTGGATACATACATTGCACAGACAGACAGATAGATACACAAACACACAGACAGACACACACACAGACGTCACGCTAAAAATAGTTTTTTCGTATTCTAGAAGTCTCGAAACGTGTAGGTCCGTCGAAAACTCGAGTTGTGATTTTTGGTATGATTCCTATACTTTCTCTGTACATTACCATGTATTGCAGAGAAAATAAAAATCTGATGTGGGCAGCACATGACTTTCCCTGCAGACTCAAATTCATATTTTCTTTATTTCTTTAATAATTCGTTAGAGTGAGTTTAATTGCACCAAATAACACTAAATTTAGATTTTTAATTCAATTTTTGTTTTTATTTGGTACTTGGACATTTTTCCGAAATCGGCGTAATAAAAATGCAAGAAATCTCAAATATCTTGAGAACGGTTAGTCCTAAAGCATAATGCAGTGTTATATTCCTTTCCTCGTCAAAAATTGCGTATAAAACAAGAATTTAATTGATACATTTGAGCATACGTAGTCTTTTTTTCTTAGATTGTGGCGATTTTTGCGGACCATTTCGTAAAAAGGAGTAGGCTGTTCTTGTCTGAATCGCACTCAATTCTAATCAGCACCAGAGTATCCAATAAGTAACTTATCTACCAAATTCTGTGAAATTTGGTCAATTAGTATTTTAGCTAGAGCGGATAGATGAAATTTTTACGGGCCACTGCGGAAAAAAAGGCGGGTTCTGTTCTTAAGAATCCTACCAAAAACTAATCAGCACCAGGGTCACATCTGAGGGTCTTACCTACCAAATTTTATGAAATTCGATCCATTAGTTTTTGAGTTAGAGTGGATACATACATTGCACGAACAGACAGACAGAGAGGCACACAGACAGACAGACAGAGAGGCACACAGACTCACAGACAGACAGACAGGTACACAGGCACACAGACTCACAGACACACAGACAGACACATACACAGACGTCACGCTAAAAATAGTTTTTTCGTTTTCTAGAGGTCTCGAAACGTGTAGATCCGTCGAAAACTCGAGTTGCGATTTTCGACATGATTCCAATACCTTCCCTATACATTACCATGTATTGCAGGGAAAGTAAAAATGAATTTAAAATATTGCTGTAATGCATAGCGAATTTTTTATTACCGTTTGTATTTAAAATTGTCTAATTTAATATAAAATATCAAATTAAAAGAAAACTAGGAAATAAAGGCTTGTCATTGAAGTTGTGATTTTATTATTTGGCTGTAGGAACACACAGGAGAATGGCATTTAATAAAAAAGGAAATTTTTAAATCTTAAAAATATGCATTGTTTCTTTAGCTAATGGGTGACAAATATGAAGTACAATATAGTAAAACTGATCAGTGTCCAAAATCAGTCCCAAGTCATGCCAATTTTTATTAAAACATGTAAAACCCCCGTTTACAGAAAATAAACCATATCTTAGAAATAAGTGATAAGAAAGCGTGCCCAGATTGACGATAGATGAAAATATCGTTATAATTCCAAAGTTAAAGAAAAGGTTGCCAAAATGATGAATTCGTTAAAGTACTGCAATATATGAAGTGTATTGCTTATTGAGGATGTCATCCGTATTGATCATTGTTAATCGAGAACTGCGTGAAATATATGTCGAAATAGTTTTCATCCCGAAAAACACCCCATGTACAGTTCAATATTGAAAACGTGTCGTGGATGTTATACATCATTTTTTCATCATGAGAGAATTGAATTCGTTGCATCCTATATTTTTAACTCTTTCCAACACAGTTGAAAAGTGTTTATGACTTTGTTCATTCATATCCGTTCACATAACTGCCGAAAAAATCAATTTACCAAAACCCGGGTAGAAAAAATGAAACATGACCCTATGGGACCATTTTTAAAACATTTTTTAAGCGGTATTGAAATTTACAACTTGCTTCGAAAAGTTTAGGAAATATTCAAATTATCTCATAAAATGTGGAAAAGAAATTTCACCAAAATATGTTACGTACTTTTTCAGATAAAAATTGAAATAATAATGACACCCATGATATATGAAGAGATCACGTGATTCATTGCAAAATAAAATAGACATCCATTTCTTTTTCTATGTGTAAAGATCGTGATATTTGAAGATCTTTTAAATTTACATTGAGTGTTGCATCCGATCCGACCTAAATCCGCTTTATTTTTGAGTATTATCTGTGTATCTAAATTCTGTGATAACGCAATGACACTATTTTTTAGTTTAAATGATCACTCAATTTTGATTATTTCTACAACAAATCCTCATTTTCATGGATGCAGAATGTAAAAAAAATCAGAAATTATAAGATGAATTGTAATAAGAATTGCTGAATTTATTTCATGCGAAATTATTTAACTCTGGAGTCTGTAATATAAGTGGTATGAATGATTTTGATTCATTGATTTTACATAGAAAAGCAGACGATTTATATTTCAATGAAATTTTATGTTTTCAAGTATAATTAATGACTGTAGTACTGTGATAATTTAAAAAATATCACCGCTGAATGTATCACATTTTAGAGATGTTTAAATAATTTTAGTTGGAAAGTGTTTCATAATCAATGCTTTATGCATGATGGATCTTTCTTGTTAAATACATAGTTTGATTCATTGTTATTTGAATTCAGTTAATGAAGTAGCTCGTTAGCTAAAATCGGTTGTATCTATTTTTACCTTCCTTATATACATATAATGAAAGTATTGTGATGGGGTCGAAAATTCGAATTCGAGTTTTTGACGGGAGAGCACTTTTCAAGCATCCCTGAATAAGAATAAGACGTTTTTGAGATGATGTCTCTGTGTGTGTGTATGTGCGTGTCAGTGAGTCTGTGGAGACAACTGACGAACAAATGGACCAATTCGAACGAAATTTGGTACAAAAATTACAATCCATGAATAGTGGAAGTCTATTGGTTTAAACGCAATCGAATGTTCAGAGTCCTCCTAAATTTTCGAATGAAATTTTGAAAAAATCATCAAAAAATTAAAACGTTTAATAAAATTACGCAAATAGTCATTTCTTATGTAATTTTTCTTTTGAAAACGATTGACATAAATTTTAGAACGCTAACATGAACCGTTCTCGAGATATTGCATATTTTTTAGAAAAATTATCAAAAAATCATATAACATAGAAAAAAATATATTACCTATTGTGAAATATGTTCATTTTACATAAGTAATATCATGCGATAAATTTGGTAACATCATTCTCGTGGATCTATCTAGCTCGTTCCATTCAAGCGAAAATATACTTTAGGTAATACTTCTATATTTGGACGCTAATTAATAGTCATTTCTTATTTCTCCGTTCATACCGCTTGGCGAAATTTTGGCGGAATGTCGCCAACTTGGCGAGTTTTTTAAATGTTGCGAAATTAACGAAAATGTAGCTAAATTAATAAAAATTGACGCTAAATCAATGAATATGATGACAAGATGATGAAAGTTCAATATCTTGGAGAGACCATAAGCGTACATTGTATGAATAACACATTTCTCCGTCCGTCTGTAACATTTGGCGAGAAATTTAGCGGAACGTCGCCAACTTGGCGACTATTTTAAATGTTGCTAAAATAACAAAAATGTCGCCAATTGATAAAAATGACGCCAAATGGGAAGTAATGTCTCGCAAATTCTGATTTCTGTCATATGACGGGCATACCTTCTAGTACATAAGAAATACTCTTCTCTTCGTTTGTGTGTAACACTTGGTGATGCATTTGGCAAATTTAGCGGATAATTTAGCAAAGTATTTATACTTTGGCGATATTTCGCCCCAGATTGACAAAAATATTGTCAAAATTACCAAAATGACGTTAAATTAATGAAAATTACGCCTAATTAATGACGTTATTATTAAGGTATTTTAATATATGGACTCTATCGCTTATTGAGGATGCTATCCATATTGATGATTGTTTATTTAGTCTTGCGCGAAGTATAAGTTAATTAAGTATTTTGAAATAGTTTTACATGTTGTCATCCGGAAAATCACCCAATGTACAATTCAACGATAAAAACACAGCACCATGGATCTTATACGTTATTACTTTCCTTATATACATAATGTATAAGGAAAGTATTGTGACGGGGTCGAAAATTCGAATTCGAGTTTTCGACGGGAGAGCACGTTTCAAGCATCCCTGATCAAACATTTTTGGAGTGATGTCTGCGTGTGTGTGTGTGTCAGTGAGTCTGTGGAGACGATAACTGACGAACGAATGAACTGATTCGAACCAAATTTGGTACAAAAATCACAATTCGTAAACACTGGAAGCCTATTGTTTTTAAACGCAATCGAATGTTCAGAACCCCCCTAAATTTTCGAATGAAATTTTGAAAAAATCGTCAAAAATCAAAACCGCTGATAAAGTTACGCAAATAGACATTTCTTATGTAATTTTTTATTAGAAAATGATTGGCATAAATTTTAGAACGCTAACATGAACCGTTCTCGAGATATTGTATATTTTTCAAATAAATTTATCAAAAAATCCCATAAATTAAAAAAAATATTAACTGTTAAGAAACATGTTCACTTTCATTTGTAATATCATGCGATAAATTTGGTGACATCATTCTCGTGGATCTCGTTCCATTCACGAGAAAAGATACTTTGAGTAATACTTTTGTAGTTGAACGCCAATAATCATTTGTCTGCTGTAAGAATAACATATTTCTTCGTCCATAACGCTTGGCGAGATTTTGGCGACGAATTTGGCGTAATGTCGCCAACGTGGCGACTTTTTAAAATGTTGCCAAATTAATGAAAATCCCTCCAAATGGATAAAAATGACTCTAAATCAATGAAAATGACGACTAATTGTCGAAAACTCAATATCTTGGAAGGAATATTAGTATCTACTATAAGAAAAACCTATTTTTTTACTGTAAAAGTAGTAAATTCATTACATTATATAAGGAAAGTTATGTGTTGCCCACATCAGATTTTTTTTACTGTAAAACTAGTCAATTCATTGCATTATATAAGGAAAGTCCTGTACTGCCCACATCAGATTTCTATTTAGTTATTATTATTCTTTTAATCTTCCAGTTTGGTATATTTTGTACTAATTGGAACGAATATTTTAAAAGCTATTTTGAGTAGAATTAGATTAATTTTCACCATTTTTTTATTTGGTTAATTTATATAATTTTATGTTTTGAATAACTAGTCTCGAATAGCAGATTTGCACACTCGTTTCGATTAACCTGAGAAGGCATTTGAATTCAAATAATCACCATTATTTCATTATTTAAATTTATTATACTTTTCCCTATCAGGTTCTCTTAAATGACTATACTCGGTCGATTTTCACAATTACTTTTTCAAACGAAAAGTCTCTGTCTGTAGATTATGCACCAAAGCTTTACTTAACTCGAGAATGCATTTAAATGTGAGTTATAGTTTTTCAGTTCAGCTCTCTCCGTATTTTGGAAATCTGCTGGGCCGGTTTTCCTGATCTTGCTTACAAACAAAATAAAGCAATCATAAAGTGGACATGAAATTGGCACATCCTGCGCTTAACATGTCATTTGAAAATTTAGAAGTAATAAATAAAATCTACTCTGAATGTCATGCACAAATTAACTGGTCCAACACAACTTTCTTATATGGACTAGAATATTTTTGTTTGCAAAGTTTGTGAGAAATTTTTTGAAAAATCTGTATCGTTGGTTCAACTGATCAAATTATGGCATGGTACCCTTCACTTTAAAGGGCTTGAAAAAAATATTTTGGTTGATACCAAGTTTGATAATGTACTAATGACATCACGAAGACAAGAATTATGTCTCGGCTATTTATCACTGTAATGATTTAAACTATTAAGCTTCGGGATCATTGAATCATAAATAACACCCTTTTATGCATTAATATTCCGGGTAAGCTCATTCCCGTATATACTTCGCATTTTCCAAGTCGCATTGGAAGGGACGGATCGACGGAATTCTATTTATTTGTTCAGCAAATTCCCAGTAAGCGCCCATTGCATTGTCCGCGATTTTAAGTCACATTTGAGGGAGAGGATCGACAAAATTCTATAGAAGGTAAAATATTTCACCTAAGATGTAAAAAAGTGTGCTTCTGAAATGTATCATATTCAGGTAAGTGTAATACGTAAAAAGTAAAATATAGAAAAATGTAAAATGCATCTTTAAAATATTTTAATCAGTGTTTAAAATATCAAATTAGATGCTGAAATATATAAATATTGAAATAATCAGAATTGAAATTTTTGAAAATCGTATTGACTAAGATTGTGGCGATGAGTTGAGCATGTGTGAAAGTTGCGGGCTATTGATGATTCAGGTGATCAACTATTTCAAAGAATTCGAGCTATTGGCATTTTTGACATGCTTAAAAATAAAATAAAATAAAATACAATCGGTGGGTGACTCTATTTAGGGGGATAGAATTTGTCACACATTATGACTTACACTCCCCAAAACCACTTCCCGGCGGTCCATACTGTTACCTTACACTTTTCTGGTAGGTCGGACGGTCTGGATCTCAACAACAACGCCCCAAAACCAGGCACTCGGTTTTCGGGATAAAAGTAGGTAATCTAACCCAATATATAGTACAGACTAGCTTAATCACCGCATAACGTGCAAACAAAATATTACGTGCTTTTATATGGAAATTGACAGTCAATTAGGCGTAGACACAAGATCGCCATAGTTTCCATAACGAATATTTTGTGGCATTCATGCTGAGAGACAATCTGTTTACTCCGCAGTTAAATGGAAATAATATGTTTCACACCCAAAAGAAAACAGAGGACCCAGTATAATGCCACTATAGTAGTTAAAAATGGAATGTAAGAGTCTATAGGCAATTTATTTGAACGGTTTATTTTATACAGTCCTCTTGATGACGTTTAGTCATTCTTTTGGATGGGGAGTTCCGAAGTGTACTATGCAAATATGTCAAAAGTAGTTTCGTCCCTGTGCCCTATAGCCACTCAGTTGCGGGAACGCCACTGTGACCTCTGGATAGGCGAAGAAAAACAGAGCATGAGGGGGAAAAGGCAACTGTCCAGTTCCGCTCGACACGGCGTGGAGTGTGGAGACTTATTTGGCATTCAGCTTATAATCTCCAGGCACTTGAGCGTTATGGGAGATGCATTTCCGTTCTATGCCGCAGTGTGGATGGAATTCACTCTCTCTGATTTTGGGCGGAAACTGCGGCACCGGAAGCAGGATACCGCGGCCTTTTGTGAGCGGAGGGAGACACCTGTCGGAATAAAAAAACACCAGCTCTCCTCTCCGAGACAGTGGGAGTTAACTACTGTTTCGATTGACCCCCACTGGAATCTCAGCCGAAGAAATTTCGACAGTCCACGGTCTACGACGCAGATCAATCGCAAATACGCAAATTACCGACACTTTTATGTGCCCACCAAAATATCCTCCGTGTGCTGGCCAGTGGGCCAAAATGATGACATCTTCAACTCTTTTATGTGCAAGAAGTGTCGGTCTAGCCCAACGCACTTATAATAAAAACTCGACGATCTAGCTCTCATAGACTCAAAAAAAAAAAAAAAATTCAAAATATTAAACTTTTTTTTTATAGTATTCATAATTGGTACCCCATTTTCGACAAAACAAGTAAAAATTGTTTCCATTTTTATCTATTAGTTTCAGAGACACAAGCGTCTAAAATGTTTCCATTTTGCGTAAAGCTCTTATTTAAGCCAGAGGTACTCCAACAATAGATGTTATTCACATCAAAAATCGAAAATCTCAGTGATACAGAATTCATCCCAAACCAGTCGCACTAAGATATGCATAAATGCAAGGAAAGTCGTAGGATTGCTTCCCATATACGCATTTACTGTAGTACTGATCCCAATTCCTACTCATTAAATAATGCTCTACAACTTTATAATTCACTTTTTCTTCTATCTCGCTTCATTGTCGCGTTCGTGTTCTTACGTCTTCAATTAATTGCCAAGAAGATGAAAATAGTTTTATTCGATAGAGTATGGCCACTTTCAAAGGCATCCCGTACAGTATAGTTCCATTTTAGTGCCCAAAGCACTCAAAACAGAGACGTAGCAAAAGGGGTTTGGGATTTCAAATAGAGGTATCTGCCACCGGGTGCCAGTCAATGGGGGCTCCTGAACTTAGATATTGAAAAAAAAAAAATCATTTCGTTTTCTAAAAGAAAGGCAGGCAAATTTTAATTTTTTTTTTTTTTTAATTTTAAGTATCATTTCTGTAAAAATAGCTAAAAGTAAAATTATTGTGAAAATTAATAATATAAACACCTTAATTTACCTGTCTGTTTATCTATCTATTTCTGAGTAACGCTGCTACAAAATGTTGGCAAACGTGTTTCGA
Organism: Amaurobius ferox; assembly: GCA_951213105.1. NCBI lineage: Eukaryota > Metazoa > Arthropoda > Arachnida > Araneae > Amaurobiidae > Amaurobius > Amaurobius ferox. Next base: position 6,082,821 of record OX578149.1, on the reverse strand, counting down.
TCACGGATAAACATTTCATTCATATATAAAGAGCAGAACTCTGGTGCTTTACGAGCGTATGACATCAGATACTGAAAGTGAGACTATGACGTTCTTTTATTTCTTATCATTTCAGAAATTTTGAGATATACGACTCAAATCGGTAAGCAAACTCAAAAGTAGGAAACTTTCTTGCGTGTTTTTTGTTTACTATTCATAGGACAGAATGCCAGCGCCTCTTATTAGTTACATAATAATACAATACATTATACGATTACTTATTTATTTTAATGCATATTTTTATCCAATATATTATATTTTTTATGTGTTGCTGGACCACTGCATCTGCATGCCAAATTTGGATGTTGTAGGATGGATGGTTCAGATTTATGAAAAAGAAAAGGGAGGGGGGGGGGGGGGGGGGCTTATCAATGTCACCACCAGGTCCTGGTTTCGAATATAAAATACTAAAAATATATTTCTCTTGTATTTTGTTTTGTTATTCGTTTCAGATGTCTTTCAATTTGTGAGCGAGAAGCTATATTAGCCTTCGGTGACCAGCCTGTTCGCTACCCTTGAAAATTCAGATCGTGGCAAATTCGCTGCAATTCTAATCGTGGCAATTTAGCCCCGTGGAGTTAACAAAGTTTGTTTTAGTTTAATGATGTTAAAACTAATAATGAAATTTTAAGATGAAAAATAATGTACTAGGGGGAGTTCTTGAAATTTGATTTGCAAAGTGAAGTTTGTGAACTGTGAGATTCTGGGGATTTCTGTACTTGTAACCCTAGGAAAGGGATCGCTTTGATGTATACTCACAGCCGAGATCAGCTGCTCCGATGTTTTTTATAAAGGTATGCTCCTCTATTTCTTGTTTTACATAAATGAAATTGTATCCGTTTGTCTGCATTTTCAGTATTGCATCGCAAATGACATGAAAGTATTTTTGAGACTGATGATGTTGAATGTGAATTTAGTATTTAAGAAATAACGATGCAGCTTTAACGATGCTGCTCAGTGAAAAAAGGTTTTTCTTTTAAAGATTGTCCCCACCACCACCCGATGCATAAATGCACCGCGACAATCTCAATAACTTTATTTTTATTTATTTTTTTATTTCTTCAGTGTTCAAATTTTTTCATTGTAGTCCCAACCACCACCCGATGAAAACAATGCATCGCCATAATTCAATCCAGCATAATGAGCCAAAAATCTTATAAAAATTAAACACTAATTCAGTTTTTAATTGTCCCTAGGCCAAAAACCGTACAAAAAACAAACATTTATTCGATTTTTAATTGTCCCTATGCCAAAAACCGTATAAAAAGCAATCACTGGGGACATTTGCAAATATAATTTGATACCCATATGAATATCCTCATTAGGATATTCGCATGGGTATCAAGAGCATGGCCCAAATATATCAGCCAGATACCACCAAACAGTAATTCAGCTTTTAATTGTCCCTAGGCCAAAAACCGTCACCATAGCAACACCGTGCGTCTGCGCGCGCATGTGGGTGAAAAATCGAACTTCTTTCGCCGTTTCGCCGAGAAATTGAAAATCATGACTTCCTTAAAATCCGGATCGTGCTGCTATTTTTTATTATTTCTTGACCAGATTGGGCTTGTAAGAATGCCTGATCTTTGAGCGTTCTAAAAATGTAAATTATTAGTCGAAATTGTCGGTACTTTTCCCGACGCGAGGATTTAAAACCGAAAGTTCGTTTTTTTTTAGTCGAAAGTGACTTTTGTTTTAAAATCTTTAAAAAATATTAGAATTTGTCCCTGAGATTTGAAATTGATACATTTTTACTCGCAATTGTCTGCTCTTTCGGGTCGTGTCATTTGTTTTTTTTTTCTAGGACGCCTGGATGGTGGAGAAAAAAGGGAAAAAAAGAAGAAAAAACGGTCGAAATCGCATAAAACATTAAATAACAACAAAAAAAAATAATTTAAATTTTAAAAATCGGTTTTACGTGTCACCTTCCCACCCCCGGGTATCCGATTGCCAAATTTCGTAGCTCTGCGACGTGCGGTCGCTGAGCCTATAGTGTATAAGACAGACAGACACACAGACATTGTCTTTTATTATTTAAGATATATATATATATATATATATGTGTGTGTGTGTGTGTGTATATATATATATATATATATATATATACATATATATATATAAAAGCCAAAAGGAATAAAATAAAAACAGAGTAGAACCAAAAGAGGCCGTGGGGGAGTTGTGACCCCCACTCACCGGTTAAAGCATGCTTAAAGAGCCGCGGCAACACTCCCGGTAAGTCGGTACTACTCACTGAAGGTCACTCAGACCAAAGTATACACCGAAAGGACAAAATCCGTATTACATGAAATGAGCCCGATACAAAAAGAAAACTGTTATGATGAAAACTTTACCTATAGCATGACAGAAAGTAAGTAGTACATCAGTAAGTAACCCCCCCCCCCCCCACGGCCTCTTTGGTTCTACTCTTTTCTTTTATTCTATTTGGCTTTTATATTATACATCGTTATGTGTTAAGGCTGCTTCGCGCCTGATATTTCATGGTATTTTTTGTATTCTATGATGTCTATACATATCCCTTAATTTATTTCATACATTTGGTTTTATTTATGTATATATTCTTAAAATTATTTCATACATTTAATATTATATATATATATATATATATATATATATATATATATATATATATATTTATTATTACATATTTCTAATATATAATATATATATATGTCTTGTATTTACTGATAACTATGTCATAGATATAGATTTCTATCCGGATAATTTGGAATTAATACCTAATGAAACTACTATTAGTAAAAATATTTATTATTTGGATTTAAATCTAATTATAGAACCTGCTCATGGGATAGTTACTAATTTATATGATAAAAAAGATTTTTTTAAATTTAATATTAATAAATTATTACCTTTTAATTCCTGCAACTCGATTCAATTGTTTAGAAATATTATACTTAATCAACTTTTTAGAATTTATAGATTATCAGATAAAAAATTTCATGCTTTGCACATTAATAACCTCAAAATTACCAGTAAAATGTATAAATATCCTGCATATTTAGTAAATGGTATAGTTAATAGGTTTCGATTAGCCTAAAATTCTCATAATCTCTCCTTAGTATCTTATTTTAGCCGTACTTCTTCATTCTCTTGAAATTATATTTTCATCTTTTTATCTTGAAGCTTTAACTGTTGAATATCTCATTTTATTGCTTTTACGCAGTACAGTTTTTATTACTCTCTTTGGCAACAGCAAATCACATCTTTTCATTTCTGCATATGGCAACATTGGTCTAGTCATATTTTGCTCGTCATGTCTGTAATAATGAAGTGTATTTTAAGGTATTTATGTTTCCTTTATTTTTCCAATCTATATGCTTGTCGTCCATACAACACAAGTTTATAGATAAAATCTATCTTGTGTTTCAGAAACAAGCATTTTTGTGTTCATTTCGAAGGGATATATGGACTTGACGAGAATTTTTTCGAAATGAACTTATTTTAAGCCTAAAGCTCTTCCATGTGCAAGCTTTTTTGCTTGATTTTTTTGTTTTCCTATTTTCATTCCTCATCTTTGAAATTTGTTGATTGTCTTTGTCTTTATGTCCTGCATTATGCTTTATAATTTCCTCTTTATGTATTAATTTCTTTTATTTCTTTGTATTTTGTAGAAAATTCTGGAATAGTGCATTATGAGTTACTACTTACATTCTAACATTGGATTTACTAATTTATATTCCAATGAAAGAAAAGTGAGAAGCTGTAGCTCCAAAAACATAACTTTCTAACAAGCTTACAAAATAAAAGAATAAATGAGCAAATCTTCAAGCAGATGGAAAAAAATACAAATTTCGAATCACCAAGTCAAAGAAAATCATCAAAAATCAATGGTATGGAATCGATAAAAGAAAAACAGGTGAAATCCAAGCACAAATGCTATGCACATGGACAAGGCCCAAGCCTAAATCATGGATTTATTCACTTCTTCAAAACTCTTTCTTAAGTCCAAGTGTCCTGTAGAAGCAAACACAAAAATGTATGTTTCTGAAGAAATAGATGCATTATATCAATAAACTATTTCTACTAAATTAAATGTATTTTGCATTGTCTTTTCTATTTACTCATCTTTTTTACATTTGCATATTTGCAAAGTATCCTTAACTTTTTAAAGTATGCTACGGTATTTATAATATATATATATATATATATATATATATATATATATATATATATATATATAATAGTTTGAAAGTCCAATGAAAGAAAAGTGAGAAGCAGTAACTCGAAAAACCTAACTTTCTAACAAGCCTACAAAATAAAAGTATAAATCAGCAAATCTTCAATCAAATGGAAAAAAAATACAAATTTCGAATCACCAAGTAAAAGTAAATCATCAAAAATCAATGGTATGGAATCGATAAAAGACAAACAAATGAAATCCAAGCATTAATGCTATACACGTGGACAAGGGCTAGGTCTAAATCATGGATTTGTTCACTTCTCCAAAACTCTTCCTCGGGTCCAAGTATTTTGTCGAAGCAAACACAAAAAATGTATGTTTCTGAAGAAATAGATAGATTATATCTATAAACTATTTCTACTTGGACAATATACATAAAGAAGAAAAATAAAAGGAAACAAGAACACCAGGTGAAGGATAATGTTTCTAAACAATAGAATCGAGTTGCAGGAATTAAATTTAACATAATATTTTATTAATGTTAAAATTAAAATAGTCTTTTTTATCATATAAATTAGTAACAATTCTATTAGAAGTTTCAATAATAAGATTTAAATCCAAAAAATTAATATTATTACTAATAGTAGTTCCATTAGGAATTAATTCCAAATATATATAATAGTTTGAAAATCCAATGATAGAATAGAGAGAAGTTGCAACTCAAAAAACCCCAATATTAAAAAATGCCTACATAAAAAAAATAAGTATTAAATAGAGAATCACCAATCAAATGGAAAATAAGATGCATATATATATATATATATATATATATATATATATATATAATTTTATGAATTTGATTATTTCATTTTCTATATGCATATGTATGGGGGGCACCCATTTTACACCTTGACCCTAGACGCGATTTACTGTAGATACGCTTCTGACTCAGAACAAGAGTACTGGAGTAAATGTCACGCAGAAGGCATTTAAAGTCATTGATGACAAGCAGACAAATCTCGAAATCTGAACACAATGTCGAAAAGGCTCCAAAAGATGTAAAATGTCTCCTATGGACATCTTCAAAAAATTTGATATGTCTCCTATGGACATCTTCAAGAAATTTGATATGGATTCAACTCACTTATCTTTCAAGATTTTAAATTCAAAAAATTTCGAGAAAACACTATTTTTTGTATGCAATAGTATGAAAAAGTAAAAATTAGCCACCAAACGCAGATTGGGGTCGCCTTCTCTCTGGGCATCAAGTGCGAACATCCAAAGGGTTATGCTCTAAAGAAAGAGGAAGGCAAGCAGACAGTACACGAGCAGAGGATTTCCTTCAGCTGTTTCTGCACAGACTCCGTTCTCGGTACATTCTTCGGCAGTCCTCCTCCGGTTTCGATTACCTCAAATTCTCGATTAAAATGCGAAGTTATTTATAGGACAGTCTCATTATCTTCCCACGTTACAGATGAATAATATGTGAATGGGGCCACATAAAGGTGGGATATTTTATTAGGCAGGCGCATGGGCCAGACATTGCTCATCAACAGAATAAGGTGGATTTAGATTACTACCAAGGGAAGGGCTTTCGTGGAAAACCTTATATACATTTTGCGATTCCGATCGGAGTTATCCTGCAGTTTTCTGTGGAAAATGGCCTTTCGGAGCGTGTAAGAGAGGAGATTTTGAACACTTGCAATTCCGGGTCTTTTCCATGGCATACATAATTAGGGTCGTGTGATATATTGTAAAGGTAAAGGTGTTATAAAGGTGAAGGTGCGAAATAATTAATTGGACTTTTTTCAATCGTTGTCACTCATGTATACGTTAAGGGGCTCCATGTGCATCTCCACCTCCACCCGATTCTTCGAGACCTAATTTGTTTTTATATCTTGGGGGTATTAACGTTTTTGAAAGATGTTCTAATAAAGCTAGATTAGCTCAGGGCTATAGCCAGAAATAAAATTCAAGTGGGACTGGATTGAAAATCAAGGGGGGAGGGGGAGGGCTCAACAGTTTTAAAGGAAGGGTTCACTTAAAAACACTGTTAATCATTAGCATTCATAAACCATAATAGTTATTATTATATATTTCAATCCATATAAATTATTAACAAATGAGTAATTGCATATTTATATTTGTAAGCAAGGAGTTAATTGGGAAAATCCATATAGCTACTATATACCCATATTAATATATAATAATTACAATTTATTTTGATATAAGTATTAACTAGTAGCAAAGCTGTTAATTAATTGAAGAACATTTTTGAAAGTAAATACAAGTTAACACTTAATATTATCCCTTAACACTCATTAGTTGACTTTGATTCGATAATGTATAACAGTGAACACTGCAATAGTACAAAAGTATCCTAAATATTGTCTTATTATTTTTTTTAATTTAAATATTTTTAAATAAAATATGTAAATAAATTGATCATCTGTATAACCCCAAATTTAGCTAAATTAGAAAATCTTTAAAACGAAGTAATTTATAAAAAAATTTCATAAAGCCATTTTTTATGCATAATTTGGATATGTTGAATGAAATTTCATATCATTACTAAAAATTTAATATTTTTATCACTGTTCTGGATAAGTTACTATTTTAAATTTTAAAATGTTTTGAGCCAGTTATTTTAAATATCTCCGTAATATAAGTTCTACGTGTGTCTGACCCTTGGAAACACATCGCAAAGGAAGGGAGAGGAGTGTATTATTTGAAGGCCTCTCCTTTTAAAGACATTACTTGAAAATCGAAATCCATATTAAATTCCACACAGGATGATTTTTTCGTATCCAAAACGCAGTCATCATTTTTCTACATATCTAAAGTCCGCACGAAATGAACAGCTCTTAATTATCTTCTTTTCATACCGACCATCAATCCGATAACACACAAAAAAGGCCCCGAGAAGAGCGGTTCTGAGTATACTGGAAATTGTATTCTGTAGTCATTCTGAATCTGTAGTGCTGCCATCTATCGAGTTGCTATGAAAATGAAGAAATTTCTGGATTATAGACGTTTTTATGGTTTTGAGAACTTGAGGTCGAATGTTTGGGGCGGGACCCCTTAAATGTCGACATCATTATGTCCCATTTTTATATTGCATAGTTATAATTTAAATTTTATTGGGGTCCTCAAACACGGAAAGGGGATATTCGGCCGGCCCCACCAGCCCTTTAAGAAAGACTCTTCTGCCTACGTTACAAAAAGACAATGGGGGGAAATAATTACGTGTAAATGATTCGAAAAATGTCAATTTTTGAAATTATTAAAGACTGTTAACTTCTCTTTTAAAGGAGTTAACGTCTTCTTTTGGAGGGGGAGAAGGAGAATCCTAAGCAAAATGGGTAAAGCACACAACATTGTTCTAGATAGACTTGCTGGATCTGTTTTACATTATTACAAAGTGATGATCTGTGTTCGATACTTTTCTTCTACAAACTAACTAATTAAACATCAAAGATTAAACTTTGAAAATCAGAAGGCTTGTTTATCAGGGCCCGACCTAGCCACATTCCTCATGGGCCCCCATTCACCGATATACATGAAATTGACAAAAATATGTAAAAAAAACATAATTGCATTCTTGAAAAAGATATTTCAAATGTGATTCTTACATATTTTAATGGAATCTAAATGATTGGCAACTTTCCTATCATAGCCGATATGCCAACATGCTAAATGAGTGGTGCAGTTAATCCCAATATATACAAAAAATGAATCTATCCGCTGGGCAAACCTGTTCCGATGGCACACACATTTTTGAAGAAGCAGCAGTTAATTTGTCGATGTTGCAATTAATTAATTTGGGGTCCCTCTGATGCGTTAGCCAAGCCCTGTTGCCAGTAAAAAGGCTATCCAATTCTTTTAAAGCTCAGTTGGAGAAACTAAACTTTCGAATATACAGTGCCGAGAACGGCTGATGATGACGCTTTTGCAAGTCGCATCTAGCTAAAGGAGCCACCTTTTCAAACATTTTATATTATTAATCTTTAGGTAAAAAGCATCAAATGTCTCGTTAATGGCATTTCCTATTTCTGATAGCATTCATGTCTAGAGGGGCATTTTGGTGACTATTTCTCAAGCAATTTTATAAAAATGTGTTTAATTGTTAAATAAAGTTTTATTTTTTAATTTTGGGAAAAGAAAATGAGAGACTTTTCATGGATTTGATCTTATTGTCAACCAGTAGAACATTCACCGAATAGAATAATGGTACCCGGTTTCATTTCAGACAGGTATCGTGTCCACTGACATTCAAAAATTTTTGGTTCATGCGCAATCTGAGTCGTCTCATCGTAATGCATGCAATGTATTGCAGCAAAATAAACACTTTAATGATGGATCTTCCGTAAAATTATATATTCAATTCAGTATAGGAAATAGGGCAATATATGAGCCGCTCCGACAAGAAAAAGTTGGTAAAAAAAGTTGAAAAAACTTAACTTAGAGCATTGGCTGACCAGTTCGAAGTTTTGCTGTTCCATCCTCGGCTGAGACCTTTACAAGTGTAACAATTTTAATAAAAATAAATAAAAAAAAATTATAATAATCATTTGTTCCAATACTTGTGGGGTAAATTGATATATTTTTTTTTAATACATCGTCAGGAAAAAGTGGGATCTAAACGTCTAAACGTTAAATGGATGCCAGTGCGGAGTTTTTCCCGCCTGTCCCGTTTCACATCACTATGCAGTTCAGCGGGAGCTAACGAAAACAACCTTGGATAAAAGAAAGGAAATATTTTTGGATCTTTACTTAATACATTATATTCATTAGAACAGCGTTTTTCAAACTTTTTGTTCGTAGAACACTTTTGAAATTTAATTTGATGGCGGAACCCCAAATGAGAAAAAATGGTTCATTGTGGTTTAAAACACTCTGTATTAATTTTTAAAAAGATGTACAGGAAATGATCAGGAATGAGATGTACAGGAATGCTGGAACACTATAGCAGAATCCCAGGGTTCCGAGAAGGGGCCCAACCATTCTATCGGTGGCACTGCATATGACCACGCAATTTTTAAAAAAAAGTTTTAAAATGGGGGGAGGGATTAGTCGAAAAATGGGGCAAATGGACGTCCGATTCATGATACTGAGCTAGGCATACCATGAAAAATCTAACATGTTCACTGTCCATATCTGCAGCTAGAACCTTGATCTCCTAGTCACCATCTATTCGGTCGGTCATGGTTTGTCCGGTAGAGTAAAGGAAAAGAAAGAAATTTGACAGTACAAGGTTCAATGCTAAAAATGACGGTGGCTTTCTGAAGATTTCTTTTTTTTTTTCGAAATAAAATGAAATAATTCCGAACTTTTCCTATGTTTCTTCGGATCCAACGTCCGCATATCTATATGTATCCACACGCCTATATAAGTAGAAAACTCGTCATGTTACCCAGAATTGGCCTGTCCGGCAGAGTTGAACGACCCAGTGGACGACCATCATATCATTTCCATTCGGATGAGCCATCCGTTACGACCGAGTCGACTCTCCGTTCCGTGTCTGGGTGCGCTTCCGACAAATTTATGCGTCTGCCACCGGAGTCCCAGAGTGTGTGCGTGGCACTAGGGCCTATTTATGTACCCTGTTTTCACAAATTCAAGCACCCCGTTTTCACGCTGGAACTTGATATCTAGCATCTTATCCACTACCGGGGAAAAACAATTTTTCTTCACCTGTAGCATTTATCACCAACTACTGTATAATGTCAGATATATATTAACTAAAGAAAAACATACTTTAAAATCAAAGACAACCAAAACATAGTTTTAAAAGTCTTTTATTAAAATCTCTTTTTTACGACGACAGTAGCGAAGTCTGGCAAGACTTCGCCACTGATGAAGGGTATAATAGTGCCCGAAACCGCTATGGCCGTGTGATTTTTTTTGTACGTCGTAAAAAAGAGACTTTAATAAAAGACTTTAAACCTATTTTTTGGTTGTCTTTGATTTTAAAGTATTAATTAGTTGACGTGTTTCTATACTATTTTATTATAATGAAACAAAGTTCTCACCTCTGAGGTCACCCCTTCACCATCCACATGGTTTTGTGGATTTTCCCGCTTGTCTGCAAAAGGCGATCCGAAAACACAAGATGATCCAAAAACACAAAATTGGAAACAAGCTTTACAGAATTTTGCCGATAGAAGTTTTAAAATATTTACTTCCAGCCAGTCTAAGTAATCGGTTTCATACTTTGACGAATCAAGAGGCAAATTTTATTCACAAAGGAAGGTCCCAAGTTGACAGTCCGAAACATGGGGGGAAATTATGCCATCGCGAAGAGGTCCTAAAACGATGCACGCAAATCGTATTCATTTCCATCAACGGTTATTTCTTTACCCAAACAAAAAGCAAAAGTTTCATTGAAAACACAATGTAAAACAATTTAGTAACGATATCAGCCGCTTTCAGATGTAATGAAAATAACTTACTTCTTCAGAGTAAAAACTCTCGATCGATCATTCGAAGTTTCTTGTTGACAATGGTTATTCTTACATATTTTCCAAAGGAATTCCAACGTAGTGTATTTAAAAAAAAAAAAAAAAGGATTGCAGAATTATTTGTTTAATCCAATGAATAATTTTTTAGTTTATAAAATTAAAATATTCCTCGCGTTCTAATGAGTCATAGGAATACCTAATTTTATCTCCGCCCCCCGTACGATAATGTCGCCTGGGTGGACCGAGATCCAGCAGATGTTTTTGATCTACTTCACACTCGACAGACACATTGCAGAACCATCGAAGTGATGTAATGAGAGATAGCGTGATCGCACAATTTGCTTCTATAGGTATATTTCTATTTATCGTTAAATGTGACGTCACATAAAAACCATTTATAAGTCTGAGATCACGAAAGCTCACGATATGTGTGTGCGTGTGTAAGGTAAAACATTTCTATAGTGTAGACTCTGCTTTATATTTCTCCGTGTGTGTTCTGAACTATCAATCTATCGTAGCCAGTAAAAGCTCGCTGAAGGGTTGATGATGAGCTCCAATTAACTCTCAGAAAGGAGTCTGCTGCGTGAATTTAACTTCTCATTAAGGGATCGCCTCCAAGACAGAGAGAAAGCTTTACAACTCGGGCTCAGCGTGATGAAGCAACAAATTTGGTAAATTACAAGAATAAGTCGAAGCTAAACTAAAGGTTGCTATTATCTTTTAATTTAACTCACAAGGCGTAATAAACTGTAACATAACATTATGCAGCAACAGCATGGGTTAAATTTATTAGAGCACACCTCACCGAACAATCATCCCACGAACCCTTAAACACAACTTTGCTACGTTTGCAAGATAGAATGCTTCCTAGCGAATAGTATATTCCTACCCCAAAACACATGGAGATTATTATCCTCTTCCATTCCGTTTGGGATTGAACCTTCAATTCAACAGCATCTTTTCTAATTACAAACCCTGTTGTACCCTGACGTATAGATAGCATGCGCTCATTTTTTGGCCAGGGTTGCTTACTATTATAATTGTACCCTACCTTCAATTATCACAGTTTTGTTTTCGTCCACTCCATGCATTAACTGTCCAGGGGGATGAATATTGAAATTCATAACTCACACATGTCTTATCTCATTTTCCTGATTAGTACCTTTTTAGGAAAGTTGGCTCACAAGAAGTGTGCTTTTATAACATTTATTATCGTGGGTCTAATAGTTTTCGAAATAGTGTGTTCAAATTTTTTACAACATTGTACTATTAAACATACCATTCACAAAAACTCTACATAAAGTAAAAGAAAGAAATTTAACCACTAAAAGAACAAGCAGGAGCATACATTAGAAGCAAAAACGCTAACAGTATTGTGAAAAACCTGTTTATGTTTTCTTAATCAAAACTGAAAAATACAAATATAAAACTTTGCACATTTATGTTTAAATAAGTGTTAAATATATAATCCCCACATTATTACAATATTATACGTATTATATTATATATTTCCTGTAATTGTCATCTCAATCACTGCCTTGTTTCGAAGTGAATCTTAAAGATACGCATTGTATGACAACGTACACTTCGACGTTCAATATTGCCATAATGTGTGAATTTATGTTTTAACACTTTAAACAAACATAAGCGCACAAAGTTTTATACCTGTTCTTTCCGGTGTGGGTTTTTTTATGCAAACGTGAGCGAGATTTTTACAATTTAATCAGCATTCTTGTTTCTAATTTTGTAAATAAACATAATTCACTAAAATGCCGAACAGGAGAAAACATTCCTTTTCGCTAATAACACGCAAGATATTTTTTTCTATGATAGGGAGCATACAATTTTACATAACTATCTTAAAAATTCAAATTCTTATAGCAAATATTCACCATCCTTTGTCTTCAGTTTTGAGGATAATTTCTAGTTTTGTGCGTTGTAAAAAAATTCGCTAGGTTCAAAGTTACTTGGGTTGTATTAATTGGAGCGCTAGGCCGAATCCAAACGAACCCACTGTTTGTCTAAAATCGAATGTATAGCTCAACCACGGTCTTCCGAGTTGTTCACCCAAGCATGTGGTTGCAGCTAACTATGAACTGTGTTTTGGTTCATTTTTTCTTGTTAACTTTCATACAGAGTGCTGAGCAGTATTGAGTTGTTGTTATCAGTTTTATAAAAAACATCTGTAATTTTCACCGGTAAGATTTTTCTGAGGCGCAATTATAAACTTTGCTCATGCGCGAAATCTCAGAGTAGAGATGGAGGATTAAAGCATCAGAATATCAACTATGAAAGCCAAAATTAGTTTGCTGACCACTACAGCAGCATTGGCGTAAGAAATTGGCGCCAGAAGTGGGGTTTTGGGGAACACGATAAGCGATTATGGCTCCCTCAACTAGAAAAAGATGGAGGAACAGTTAAACGAGATGATGGAGTAATTAAAAGCCGGACAAGAAGCTATGAAGGAAGACATTAAATCAATACAAGTCAGAGAAGAAGCAATGGCAAAAAAGATGAAAACTGTACAAGACGAAATGAAAGAAGCTATGAAAGCCGGACAAGAAGCGATGGAAGTTGGACAAGGAGCCATAAAAGAAGAAATAAAAGCTTGATAAGAAACGATGAAAGAAGAGATAAAACAAGAGATTAATGTCGGACAAGAAGCGATGAAACACGAAATTTAATCCGTGAAAGAAGACATTAAAGAAGTAATGTAAACGAGACAAGCAGAAATGAAGAAAGAAATTAAATTTGTCCAAGCCAAATTGAAAAAAGAAATCAAACCTATACAAAACGAAATGGAAAATAGACAAGAAGATGTTAAAGCTATGCAAGCCAGAATGGAAGCGGAACAAGAAAAGATCAAATAAGAGATGAAGGTGGTGGAGTTGAGAGTGGTCATCAGAAATTCAGCGACGTGATTGAAATTGTAAAGATGCTTGGAAAGAGATTAATGGCTGTGAAGTGAAAATAGTAGTTCACCAGTTCAAATTTTTACATTTCCAAATCATGTAAAGTAAAATCATCTATGTATAACGCATAGATCCTTTGAACGAATTTCCTGGCGCAATTCGACATTATCGCGGAAACAAACGAAAGGGACCAAAAGACAAAAACTTGCCAGCTCGCTGCTTCCCTTCGAGGTCCTGTGCCTGATGTTTTACAGACGCTTCCGACAGAAAAACCCCTGGATTTCATAGCTCTGGTGAATGTCCTGGATCTACGCTAGGAGTAGACTAATTTGAAGGAGTCGAGTAGAGTACAATTGAAGTCTCACCGCCAAAAGTCTAGAGGGAGTCTACAGAGGCTGACGTCGGATATTGAAAGACTTTCGCAATTATCCTTTGCAGAATACCCCATGGATGTTCGTGAATGCCTTGTAGTCCAGTATTTTATAGATGCCATTTGTGGCCCAGAAATTTAGCACGCCATTCTTATGACCGAATGCAATGATCTGAGAGCAGCACTGGGCCGAGACGGTAAGTTTAAGGCATTTCAACAGCCCTATTGCGGACTTCATCGATCCATCGAACGTGGTGTGGCTGTGACTGATAGCACTTCAGAATTTGAAATGCTGCGCACTATGAAGGAAATAAAAGACAAAGTAATGACAAATTAAAGCAGTCGTCATTTGCGAAAGGACTGGTGCGCTGAAGACTGCAGACCGTGAAACTCACATAGTGGGTTTAGAGCAGCTAGCTGCACGGCCGGGAAAGGATACCTCCTGCACTCAAGAGTCACCCAATATCTATCTACTAGTCCCGGCAAACGCACATTTATTTAAGTCTACAAAGATAACAAGTGAAGAAAAATTGTGTGGTTAAATAGACAGTTTTACACTATATTTGAACTTGACAAGTCTATTTTTCAAAAATGGGAAAAGGATTATTGCTATTATAGATAAAAAGATCATTGAAAAATAAAATTTAGAGTGAGGTATATTAACATAATGAAAAATAGATTAAAATTAAAGAAAATAACTGGACTGATGCATTGGCCATATAAGGAAAAATGGGCCATATAAAGAGAAACAACTGACTATTTAAGTATAAGAATAAAGGAACGTTCTACTCTCTCTCTCAGAAAATGCGCCATTTAAGACCTTCCAGATTTCACCGTTACAGGGAGGAAATAATGAACTTCACGTCATGGGTCGTAAAAACAACATCGAATGTCAATGCTTCTAGATACGGGTACGAAAACACTTGCAGGATATCTAAAGTGTCGCCAATTCTTGGAAGTGGATAGCAGTTGCCTTCCTATCACACAGTTTAGTTTTCTATAGTCAACGCAGAATTTCGTAGAATCATGTTTTTCTTCACTAAGACGATTGATGAGGACCAAGGACTTGATGATGATTCGATCACGTCGCTTTTCTGCACGTAAACTGCTTTTAAAAACTTATGATTTTAAGAGCTTCTTCTTTCTTAGCGAGTGGAAGTTTTCGGAGAGCTCGTTTAATCGAGAACTGGTTGCCAATGTCGATTCCATGTTTAGTTTATTCAATGTGCCCCATGTCTCTTGAAGCATTTGAGAAGATTGCACTGAATTCAGAAATGAGACTTTTACTCGCCTCCTGTTCTGCAATATTTAGTCTACCAAGACTTCTTAAGAGGATGTTTAGATGGTCGGACTGCTATTTCTATCTTCAGGACAATCATGCATTATGCTGGTTACCGCAGAGCATGAAGCTAACTGCTTCCTTTTATTAAAAGTAATGTTAAATCATTAAAAGTGAACGTAGCTAGCCAAATTAACTGTTAACTTATTTATACGGCATCCTTCATCTCTCTGCGCACAGTTACTGTAGAAACAGCGAATATGCATGGAAAAATGGAAATTACTATTTCTGTCGGTCGAACTTTTATCATTATGTTGCTTATGTTGCAAACATTTATAATCCATGCATTCTCGAACTGAACATTTTAAGGAAACGTGGATTTGATCTGGACTTCAGAAACAACAAATTACTCAATCGAAAAGATTCTTTTGCTTAGTACAGAAACGGGCAACATCCTAAATTGTAATATGGTCACTGCAAAAGTGACCAGAACCACTGCAAAAAGAAGTTTCAGTGCCTGCACGTAGTGAGTGCTTGGTAAAAAAAAATCCGAGGTCCAAGACCATGCGAAATGGCAATAACAGATTTTCCATCTCCGGAGTATAAAGAAAAGGGCTTGTGGCCTCAGCTCTTGTGGATGTCTCGAGATTGTGCACCTGCCCGAATTGAAAACATTAGTGACAGCTCCAAAAATATCCATAAAAAGAAGCAGTTAGCTTCATGCTCTGTGGTAACCAGCATAATGCATGCTTGTCCTAAAAATGGAAACAGCAGTCCCGAACATCTAAACATCCTCTTAAGAAGTCTCAGCAGACTAAATATTGCAGAACAGGAGGCGTGTAAAAGCCTCATTTCTGAATTCAGTGCAATCTTATCAAATGCTTCAAAAGACATGGGGCGCACTGAATAAAGTAAGCATAGAATCGACACTGGCAACCAGTTCCCGATTAAACAAGCTCTCCGGAAACTTCCACTCGCTAAGAAGAAGCTTTTAAAACCAGCTTACATGTAGGAAAGCGACGGGGTAGAACCATCATCAAGTCCTTGGGCCTTACCAATCGTCTTAGTGAAGAAGAAAGATACGTTGATACGACGAAATTCTGCGTTGACTATAGAAAACTCAACTCTGTGACACTGAAAGATAGTTGCGATCCACTGCCAAGAATTGATGACATTTTAGATACCCGCTAAGTGTTTTTCGACTCTAGTAGTTATTGGCAAGTGGAAATCCATCCCGATAATCGAGAAAAGACAGAGTTTACCACCGATCAAGGACTCTGTCAGTTTAAAATTATGTCTTTTGGACTTTGAAATGCACTCGCAACATTTGAATGTGCGATGGAGACCGTGCTGAAAGGATTCTCCTGTGAATCTTGCTTCGTTTTTATTGGACGATATAATTATTGTTGGATATTCATTTGACGAATATCTATCTACCTTAAGTGGGTATTTGATATACTGAAGTGCCCTAATTTAAAGTTCAATACTTCAAAGTGCAAACTATTCCAGAAAGAAATTGCATATTTGGGCCTACTTGTCATCTCTGAAAAGAGTGCAGGGACCGATCCTGGCAACATCAATGCGTCAAAGAAGACTGCAGGATGTTCATCAAATAAGGAGTTTTCTCGGCATGTGTACCTATTACAGTTGGTTTGTGAAAAACTTCTCAAACATTGCCAGGCCCTTTCATTGGTTAATGGAAGGAGACAAGAAATTTGAATGGACGTCGCAGTGTAAAGAATCATTCCATCGGTTTAAGGAAATGTTGGTTTCAGCTCCCAATCTGGCATATCCTCATCCAACAGAGAACTTTATCCCAAACAGTTCGCGTCCACGGACGCCAAATGCCTACAAAGAGGATCGAACTGTTTTGGGATAGGGTATGTCAAATACCTGTCTTTTTGGGAGGTTCTTCGTTTGGGATGGACGCTGTCCCACCCGTAAGCAAAAGGTTAAGAACCCTGAAGATGGATGATCGCAAGATGGATTCAGCTACTTCAAGAACATAGCATGGAAATTCGACACCGAAAGGAATCGTCTCATGGAAATGCTGATGCACTCTCGAGAAGACGTTGTCCTTTGAAATACGCACATTGCTCTCATGCTGAAATAAAGTTTGGAAGTCAAACTTCCGCTACCGTATTTCAAATCGGTTATCACTGGCCATTTTTCAAACCCACCGCCAGATCCCTGAAATGATGGAGAACTGTCTCGAGCCCAAAGAGATATCGAGCCAATCTTGATCCGCAAAAACAATCCAATCAGAGGCCAACTTGGCAAGGAATTTCCTGTTTCTCATCTCAAGCGAAACTGTCGTCATTTCATTGATTTAGCATCAGTTTCATCAATTGGGCGACATTTTTAGCAATTGGGTAATATTTTCGAAAATTTAGCAACATTTAAAAAATCACTAAATTTCTCACCAAGCGTTACGGACGGTCGGAGAAATGAGTTATTCTTGTCTACTTTTATGTTCTTTCCAAGATATTGAACTTTCATCCATTTTGGTGAAATTTTTATCAATTAGGTGACATTTCTAACAATTTGGTAACATTAAAAAATCAGCAAGTTGGAGATATTCCGACAAATTCGTGACCGAAATTTTGCCAAACGTTACTGACGGAAAAATAGGTTATCCTTACAGTAGATTCTAATATTTTTTCCAATATATTGAAGTTTCGTCATTTAGTCAGCATTTTTATTGATTTAGCGTCATTTTTATCAATTTGGCGACATTTTCGTTAATTTGGCAACATTTAAGGAGTTGTCAATATTCTACCAATTCATCGCCAAAATCTCGCCAAACGTTATGGACGAAGAAATAAGTTATTCTTATAGCAGATAAATGATTATTGGCGTCCAAATACAAAAGTATTACCCAAAGTACCTTTTTTCATGAATAGAACGAGCTAGATCCATGAAAATGATGTCATCCAATTTATCGCATGATATTACATATGAAAAGTGAACATATTTCACAATAGTTAATATTTTTTTTTATTTTATGCGATTTTTTGATAAATTTATTTGAATAATGTGCAATATCTCGAGAACGGTTCATGCTAGCTTTCTAAAATGTATGTCACTTGTCTTTTAGTGAAAAATTACATGAGAAATGCTTATTTGCGCAACTTTATTAAAGGTTTTGATTTTGTAATGATTTTTTCAATATTTCACTCCAAAATTTAGGGATTTTCTGGACATACGATTGCGTTTAAAAACAATTGGCTTCCAGTATTCACGGATTGTAATTTTTGTACCAAATTTCATCCGAATCGCTCCAATGTTCGTGAGATATCTTCTCCACAGACTCACTGACACACACACAAACACACACACACAGACATCGCCTCAAAAACGTTTGATTCGTGTTCAGGGATGTTTGGAACGTATTCTCCCCGTCGGAAACTCGAATTCAAATTTTCAATCCCGTCACAATACTTTCCTTAAACATTATACTATGTATATAAGGAAAGTAATTACTTTAGCGTTTCTAAAACATTTTGGAAAATAACAGAATTTGAAACATAAATTGAATATTTTTAGGAAAAAGGTGGGGGGAGGGGGAATTTAAAAATATTTTTCCAAATAATGTTTCCAAATAATTTGTCAAGAACTGGCGCTTTTCCATTTTTTTAAATGTTGAAAACTGCAGTAAGTTCTACCAAGAACAAAGCCCCCAAACCAATAGAAGGGATAGGGTAAGAAGGAAAATAATTAAAATTACAATCATCCTGAAAGCAATGATCAATGAGTAATTTAATTTTTTCTGAATAACCTAACGGTTGGAGATTAATTCCTAACGGTTGGAGATTAATTTGATTTATTGTATTCAATTTCTGAAATGCGAATTTAAAAGGAGATTCAAATTTTGAAATGCAATTAGTACAATGATTTTTCCATGAAGTAGATCTAGCTCTATTAATCATTAATTTATATTTAGCTCTATATAGTTTATGTTTCATTCTGGCAGAGAGGACTTCCTCCGAAGGAGCAGAAGTTCGATTCAGAGATTTAATTCTTTTTAAAAGTGCGGTAACGAAGTTTCTAAATTTTGCAAGATCTTTTGTCCACCAGGAGAATCCTAAAATTTTTCTAATTTTTTTTTTACGTATATATATATGATCGAATGCACATAATTGAGTTTTTATTAATAAGAATTTTGCAAACATTTCTAAAGATTCTGTATTATTAATTTTAAGGGAAAGAGAGTTTAGATAATTGAAATGTAGTTTAAAGTTATACAGAAATTTAACAATGCCATAATTTTTTTTAATTTTTTTTTTAAATAATCATCAGACGGGAGGTCAGTATTAATAGAAATTTTTATAAATTTATGATCACTTAGTGAATCTTGTGATAGAATTTCCCAACTTTGGAAACAGACATAAAAACCAAAGCTGACCCAGGGATAAGTCGGGGAAGCCCTTACCAGAATGACATTCAAAAGTAGGTCTGTAAGCAGGATCATTGTAAACGATAAGGTTGTTAGAGATACAAAAATCTATAATATTTTAACCCCGTTGGTCAATAAAATTATAATCCCACATTTGCGCTCTTAAGTTGAAATCACCAAAAATTAAGAAATTTGTTAAAAGAAAATTAATCGGAGAAAATTCGGATATTAAAGAAGAAATATTGTCGTGGGGAGGGGGGGATAAATGCTTGCAATAGTTAAAGAAAAATTAGAAGGTAAGATTATATCAATAAAAATAGAGGAAGATAACAGAACTTATGATTAGTAATTAAATTAGAGTTACAAATAATGATTACTGATTTTTATGTAAAGGAACCATATTGTTTTAGACCGAAAGGGGGGGGTTGAGAATTTTGCCATTACAAATATATGGTTTTTGTACACAAATGAAGTCTATAGATAGATCAGCAGCAATTTGAAATAAATGGTTATGGGCTGGAAGGGAATGGTTAGTATTAATCTGTAAACCAGTGAATACCATTATAACAAGAGCGCAGATGACGAGAGAAAATACATTAACAATATTTTTGTAGGTGTCTGATTTTTTGTATTACTAGTTGATAGGTCATACATGGTTTTCTGTCATGAGTATTATGGTTAGTTGCATAATTCAGTTTTTATCGTTATCATTGGCAGTATTGCAATTGATGCAAGAAGGAATTTTGTAATTGCAGTTTTTATAATTATGCTGATTGCTTCTGTAATTCTTGCAGTAACTGGAAAGTCTGTGGCAGAAATTGGATGTATGACCGAAGTCCTAGCATTTATAGCACATTTTAAGAGAAATAAAAAATTTTGATAATAAAAAAAAGATTTTCCTTGACATCGTAGAGAGATTCAGCAGAACGGTAAGCAATCATCTCTCCATATTCGTATCCAGAAACCAGCAAGATTAGGACCGTCATCTACGTATGTTCCTGCTTTTTTTTAAAGTTAAAATACATTCTTTTCAATTGCAGTATGTGTAAAACCAATGCTATGTCCATCAGAAAAACCCAATTATTGGTATTATTTCTTGATTTGAACACTTTTATAGTTTTAAAATTTTGAAGTTTCATAGTAGGTACATGTTGGATGATTAGGTTCTTGACATCTTCTTGAAGAGTAAAAGGCAATCCAAATATGATAACAGATCGTTTTCTCGACTCTTGTTTTGAGATGACAAATTTGTTTGAACGTTCTGAGTTTTTAAATTTTGGCAGAAGCAAATCAACATTTTTTTTCATTGCAGGTGATTTTATTAGTACCGTTATTAAGTGATGATATATTCTTTATTTTAACATTGTTGGGACATGTAAATGGAGCCAAATCTTTCCTGGGTTCCATATTACATTTCCATCTATCTTTCCCCCTAAGGAGAATAGATGCGTAAGAATCATTTTAGTTTGATGTGGATGTTTTTAAACCAGTAGATGAATTAGGCTTATATCATAGTTTGAATTATCCAGATTCTCCTTGACACCGTAGAGATATTCAGCAGAATGGTAAGCAATCATCTCTCCATATTCGTATCCAGAAACCAGCAAGATTGGGACAGTCATCTACGTATGTTCCCGCTGGCTTATAGAAGGGCTACCCACGAATCGACCGATCATTCTTTATCAAAAATGTTATTTGGCTGGATCTACGACTACTGTGTGGCCTGTTTGGACGACCATGCGATGCCCCTTCATCACCTGATGAATATGTGAAAAACCTACAAGCACGGTTGGAGTAGGGTGAAATAGCCTAGTGGTAGAGCGCGGGGTCTGCAGTCGGAAGATCCAAGTTCGATTCCCAACGCTGCCCAAACTATTTCAGTGTCTGCGCGGAGTACGGGCACATTAAATCTGTAGGTCCAAAAGCTGTTCAAGAGGTTGGTGGTAGGGGAAGGAGGAATGTCACCCGCCTTGGATTCTGGCCTAAATTGGGTGACACTGTCCCAGCTGTCTAAACAAATAGTCAGTCCAGCACATGGAAGTAGTCAGGTAATTTAACGGGAAGACTTTATAGCAATTATCAATATAAAAATTATTTTAACTCGCGTTATGAAAATTTATTTCGATCTTGTGAAAAATTGACAATCGTTGTTTGGAATTTGTCTTAGGTGATGCCCTACAGAGAAATAACCGATTATTGTTTGGGTATTATTTCGACGGATAATGTTCCCTGAATTAAAGTAAAATGTATAACTTCCCGATCCATCCATTATTTGTTTTCTGAATTCATTGGTGATATTATAAGACTATTTGCCATTTGTTGTCATTTCAGTTACTTATAGATGCCATTTCGTATAACTGTTACTTAGCCATATAGACTTATTTCTTCTTTCTGGCTTTGGGTTCATAGCACTAATGAAGGGGATTCATCCTATATCCCCAAACACCCGTATGCTACGTTTATTTATACGTGCTTAGTGACGTATGCATATTTTCTTTATCCGTTGTAGAATGCGTTTTTACAATATTTAAAAAAAGTCCTTAAAAATTTTACCATTTTATCAATTTTTCTCTAAGTTGCCGCGTATACTGAAATGTTGCGGTGTAGCAGAGATTTTCTTTAAAACCCATATTTCCATTGTAAAACTTGTTATGCAGATTATGGAAAAAACATTAAGTGCCGAACAATTAGTTTTCAGCTTTGAGCAAGTAGTATCCGGCACGCAATCATAAGATGTATTAGAGCGAACGTTGCACATTAGCTATACAAAACCCACATTCTTAAGAGTTTAAAGAACACAATGTAGTAACATTTGTATTACGTTATATTATACAGTTGTATAGTTATATTACGACGCCAAACAAACAAAAAGGATTTTTTACAGATTTAGGGCACATTTCGAAAAAGGGGTCTTTAAAGGCTTTCTAGCTGACACATATTTTTACTAAAACTACCAGAAATTATTTGAAAAAAAGAGTGTAATTAAATAAAACAATATAAGGAACTTACATTTAAAATAAGAAATTATTAAAATGACACAAAACTATAAAATACGATAAAAATTTTTTAAAGAAATGTCAAATTGCAATTTTAATGTAATACTCTCGAAATGTTAACACAAGAGATCAGTAGCGGGTAGTATTAAACTTTGTCAACCGCTTGCCGACTCTTGTTCTAGACAGGTCTTAATACGTACTTTCTTGTCCAAATCTCGATTTTAAAAACGTTTGGGAAAACAAGACTTTCTCAATATAAGAGTTGGAGAAAATAAAATTTCTTCTGGGAACACTGGAATTGAAAGTGCAAACAATACCACATAGACAGAATATTTTGCTATTTCAGATACAGACAACAGACCCTAAACTTGTACTTGGTATCTTTACAGTCACCAGACAGACTCATCGCAGCGTCTGGCGGGTCCTTTTTAATAGGGCCTCCAAGAGTGAACACCCCCCCCCCCCTCCCGATAGATCGCGGGCCCTCCTGTAGCTTCTGATGTATGAGATAGCGTTAAAAACGAGAGAATGCCGACACGAATGGGCCCCCGTAAACGTTCCGATATAGTTTTACGGCACTTGGAGCGCCAAGTGGCCCCATCCATCGCGGACCACCCGTGGACGAGAGAGCAAAACTCACTAATTGGTGCATCGTTATACCTGTCGAGATCAATGATAGGGCTCTCCCTACCGTCATACATCTTCACGCACCTTCAGCACTACCAGGGGATCACCTTTTACAGTTAAAACTTCTATTCGTCTCATCCGGGGTGGGTACATTTTTTTATAGTTTATATTTAGGGATCATTCTAAAGCAAAAATCTCCAGATATATTGAGCTGAGAACCAACCATATTACGATATTGAAGAGGTAGGTGGACTGAATCGAAAACAAATACATTTTCAATGTTTACATTATTCAGTATTCATACATAGCTTATAACCGTAAATAAACATGATTCTTTTTTTTTAGGGGGGGGGGGGAGGAGGGATAACGGAAAATAAACAAGTTAGGTAAATATACACAGAAATTAAATTTATAAGCTTTTTTTTATTCGGAAACAATGGAACGGAAAAAGTTTAATATTAACTGATAGGACCTAACATAGAAAAACAACTAATGAGAGTAATGTGTCTGTTGATGCCTGAATCAGTGGCGTCACCAAGGGAGGAGGGGTTGAGGTTCACACCCTCTTCCCTCAGGAACTCATCGGAATCTAATGAAAGAAAAAATCTTGTTTTAGGACATGGAAAACTGACTATATAATTATCCCCCCCCCCCCCCCCCACACACACACACTTCCATTTTTTTCTGGTAACGCTATTGCTCTGAATGATCTTTTTAATAATGGTCGTCCAATTTGAAATACAAAATACTTAAAAATAAATTTCAATGAATCACCGGCTGATCTTGAGCATTTTTTTTTTATTTAAAATTTTTCATTCTGGTTGAATGATTTTCAACTTAAATTAATAATACTAGCTCAAAAATATAACTGCTCCCCAAAGATGAAAATCATTTTCCTTATAAAATTCTTCGTATTACAATAGCGAAGAATAAAACTTTATAACAAAGAATAGAACGCATACTGTGGCCCCCGTATTATGTGTTTAGGTGATTTGTGCACACAGAAACACCACCATTTCGACATTCACTATTCTTTATTTTTATCGAAGTGCTCGTCCGCCACATAGAATGAATGGCGAGAATACCAGTGAGGACAATTAGATGGGAGAAATGCTACAAAATTAGCATGGAAAACTAGATGTGTAAGGAATTTTTCTTCTTTATAAGCTCTAAGAAAACAGTGATATTAGAGATTTTATCAACATAGGTAATAACAAAAGATCTTTGTAAATCATTAATGGAATGTTTTAATATATATATATATATATATTTATTTTTAAAAATGTTTGAATATTAAGGATACAGAACAATGATAAATAGCTACTAAATTGTCCTTAAGTTCATTCAAGAGATTTAAAATGATGGGGCATCAAATGAGTGAAATTGTGATTGGGCTCCCAGCATTTTTTTCATACTCTGAGTTAAACCGTGAAGAGGTGATTCTCAAGAGAGAGAGGTTCGTCAGTAAATCGGTTTGTAAGATCACTTTTTCCATGTTTCATGTTTGAAAAATACTTGTTCGCATGAATATGAGAATGCAGACATAGCCATACATTTTTAAGGAATGACTTTGAAGTAAAAATGTTGATCTGGGCATGGCTCTATAGAAATCCAGTTTTGTTGTGTTCAATGACGTCGACAAGGGAGGGGGGGGGGGATTTGGGGGGAATTTTGGTATTCATAACCCTCAGTAACCCATTAGAACCCATTAAAGTTTGTAGAAATGATATTTAGAGTAATGGAAAATAAAATATTTTGCTACTCCCCCCCCCCCCTTCAAAAAAAAAAAAAAAAAATCTGCCGACGTTACTGGTTGTATTTAAAAAAGCCAGTTTAATTTCAGAGTTGCACTGCATGATAAATTCGAGCTGTGAGACAGTTCTCACCTTTCCTTAATCCACATTAAATCATTAAATGGGATTGTAAAAATATCCAGGTTCAGTTCAATATCCCTAAAATTTTGAAAGCGTTGTTCAGATTCAGCAAGCAGTTGTCTTACGCTGTTTTCATAACGGAACAAAACTCATTCCATTTAAATTATGCAAACGGATGTATTGAACATACCGGAGGGCCTTATTTGGCCCCAGTTTACCCACCTTGTTCTGCATCCTATTTTAATTCTTTCTATGAATTACAACAATTAAAAGAAAAAATCCATCAAAATATAAATATATTTAATCGCACTGACTTATTTAATGAGAATTTTATGGCAAAATTTAATTTTCAATCCAGTAAAGCACAATAACGTCGCGTTTATTTTCTAGTTTTAAAATGTAATACCATTTACTGATTCAATTTATTTTTCCATCCATTTCGCTATTATTTAGATCGCATAAACTAAATTAAAATTGTTTGCTTTATTATCCCATTTGACTTTTAAACATTTAAAGATAATAAAAACTATTTAATTTCGTTATTAAGCAATGCGATATAATTAAAAAAATAATAATAATAATTTTTTAAAAAATCAATTGCTCAATGTGATTTCTATGAAAGGATCAATTTTGTGTCTGTTTATTTATACATATTTTATTATTATTATTTAATATATCTAAAATTTTAAAAACTGAAAATATGGACGCGGTTACCTATACAGTAGAGAATAACTATATCAAATTTGAAAAACAATTTGGACAAAAACTGTGGATTTGTATTCAGAATAAACTCAGACAGACCTGCAATTCTCTATATAAAGTTGTAGTGAAGCTTCAAGATAAGAATAAATGAAAATGTTTAAAAACACTAATGATGCTATACGTGTTATACACATTACAACTCTAGAAGATACTTTGAATTTATGAGGAAAGTACAAATTCTGTAATTTTGACGTTGAACGGTATCGATTCAGAAGAAATGCAGAATTCTTTATTAACAGATTGTTAATTATATCGTAAAAATGACTCATTCGCTGAATATACGTTCGCTCTTTGGACAGTACTTGTGGAAGAAGATATTCCGAAGAGAAAATGCTATCAAGAGTAAGAAATTGGTGCGCACTTACCATGGTTGGCGGAGGCGAGTCTGCTGCCATTCTCACCCACTGCTCGGATTCTTGGGGCCGCCCCCTCTCACAGGGCGTCATTGCTCAACAGGTACACTGGACGCCCACGGAACAACCTCTGGAAAGGAAAACAAGAAATAAAAAATGAATTCAAAGTAATTTAAGGTATAATCTCCCTTATGCAGAAAAAAATTGCAACTTATAACGGGTGAGGAACTTTGTTAGGTGGCGGCCAGAGGCGATCAAAGGTGGACTGCATCATCGCAGAGATCGGTTTTTCGGATCCCAAGATTAGGAATATCATTTTACTTTATTTAAAGGAAGCTACACACTTTCACACAAATCACTTTCATATGAATCACTATACTTATAATTGTTTGCCATTTTCTTCAGAAGATCCTCCACTGACCCAGGAGGCTGAATCTTTACACATTTATAGTATCGTCTACGGTACAGAACCCATAAGAGTCGAATTTTCGATTTAACCCCCGGGGGGGGGGGGGAGTTCTAAAGTCTCTCTATACCTTACTAAGCCCTCCACGATTTGGCGAGGTAATCTATAATTTGCTCCATTTCTTAGACTTTGAGACTCTTATGTTGTTGTTGAGACCCAGACCGTCCGACCTACCAGAAAGGTGTAAGGTAACCGTTTGGACGGCCGAGAAGTTGGGACCCTTATGTTGAAGACCCAGACTGTCCGACTCGTCCAGAGAACACGAGCAACCATTTGGATGGCCGGGGGGACGACTCTTATGTGTCCTTTTGACTTATAACCCCATTTAGAGGCTGACCCCATTTTAGAGGTTCGTCTTATTGGGAATCATTCATCCTTTTCGGACTTAGCTCGCCTTGTGTGGACACTTAATCCAGGACTTTGGTCCTTTATTGGAAGAAAGTTCACCAGAAGATGGTGTAGCGATAATTATAAGCGAGCTTCCTCCTCTACCACTCAACTACAACATCCTCGCAAAATTTATTAAATTTTGAATTTTTTTTTTATGCATAGAATGTTTAGTTGCATTCTTTACAAATTGCAGATTTAAACATATCTGGAATGTTCAAAATTGAAAATAAAATTTTAAAAGCTAACAATTCAGTTAAATAATTGTTGAAATATTTTTATACAATTTTATTAATAATTCTAATAAAATGACAATTATAATGAGAACAAAGTAATGAAAATCACTTAAAACTAATAAATCACTCAACTTATTGTTGAGAAAAGATGATAATTTTGAAATAGCATAAATACCAGGACTTAGGTATACAAAATATTTTGTTTTTAATGCTTTACAACATAGTTGGAAAGTGTTTATGACATTGGTCATTCTGTCTGTCTGTCTGTCTGTCCGTTCGCACGATAATTGTCGTAAAAATGATCTCTACAATTATCAAAATGAAATTTTAGTATATTGTAGAGACGGTCTGTTGGACATATGGGAATGTAAATGAATAATGTCACACAATTAGATTTTTAGTTAATTAGATTTTTTTTCCGGCCGTCCAAATAGTTGCTCTTAGTCCTTTGGACGAGTCGGACGGTCTGGGTCTTCAACACAATTAGATTTGGATTGAACCCAGGTTGAAAAAATGAAATACATTGAACCCCATGGGCCCTAATTTTTCAAACATTTTTTAAGCAAAATTTAAATTCATGAATTGCTTCGAAAATTTTAGGAAATATTCAAATTATCCAATAAAATATATATATTTCAGAAAAATATGTTCGGTACTTTTTTAAATAAAAATTAAAATAATAATGGCACCCATATAATACGAAGAGATCAAGTGATCTACTTTAAAATAAAATAGGGCATCCATCAATTTTTCTCAGAGTAAAAATCGTGATTTTTAAAGTTTTTTTAAATTTATATTAAATGTTGCATCCGTCCTAAAACAGCTTTATCTTTGCGTATTTTCTGTGCATCGATATTCTGCACCAATGCAATTACAATATTTTTGAATTTAAAGGATCATCCAACTTTGATTATTTCTACAACAAAGTTTAATTTTAATAGATGCTGAATGTAAACAAGTGATTGTAAGATGGGTTGCATAAGAATTGCTGAATTTTTTTCATGTAAAATTATTTGACTCTGGAGTCTGGAATAAAAGTGTCTGAATGAAATATTCACTGCTTCTGCATATAGACCCAGACGATTTATTTTTCGATGACGTCATTTGAATAAAGTTCATTTTTTCCGATGAAGTTTTAAGTTTTCAAGTAAAATAAACTATTGCAGTTCTGTGATAATTAAAAAAATATCGTCTCTGAATGTATCGCATTTTAGAGGTGCGATATGGATTGCATTTCAATTGGAAAGTGTTTCATAATCAATGTTTTATGCATGATTGATCTTTCTTGTTTCATTTGTGTCCTCGGTGTTGATTTATGCCGGCCAGTCGTTATTCTATTGAATACCGTTTCTAGATGGGCAGTATCACCCTCCCCGTCATGATTCTCTTTTTATGTTCAGGATTGGAGCACATGCTCCGGATACTATGACCCGTAGATACCTAAGTAGAACCAGTATTCACTGATTGTAATTTTTGTACCTAATTTTCTTCGAAACGCTCCATTCATTTTTGAGATATCTTTTCCAGAAACTTCCGGGACGGACACACACAGACATCACCTCAAAAACGATCCATTCGAATTCAGGGATGCTTGAAACCTGTTTTCCCTTCCAAAACTACAATACATCGCCCTATACGTTATACTATGCATATAAAGTAATATACTCTTATTTCATAAATATGTCCATATTTTTGAAAATAAGAAAATTAGATTTCGTTTCTGAGTTTTACATGTAATTATTATTATACACTACAAAGCCTATTTGCATATTTTGAAGTGTATAAAATCAAGACAACTGAAGCATTTTTATGACAGATATTTGGATTGTATTCTAATTGTGTTTCTTAGTTGATTTGGATTCATATTCAAATATGTATATTTTTTTTCATTTTACTGATAAGTTCCTTTCAATCTGAAATCTTCATCGCTTGAATGAAACATCTAATGCTAGAAAAAGAACTTCGTATTTGACTTGACTTCTTACGTGCAACTTCGGCCTAATCCCAAATGCATTTAAAATATTTGGGGCTATCATTTTTTAACACTTTACAACAAAGTTAAAAAGTGTTTATGACTTTGTTCATTCTGTCTGTCTGTCTATCTGTCTGTCCGTTAGCACGATAACTGCCGTAAAAATTACTTCATCAAAATGAAATTTTAGTATGTTCTTCAGACGGTCTGTAGGACCTATAGGAATATAAATGAATAATATCACCCAATTAGTTTTGGATGGTACCCGGGTTGAAAAAATGAAATACATTGAACCCTATGGGACCTAATTTTTCAAACATTTTTTAAGCGGATTTAAAATTCACAAATTGCTTCGAAAATTTTAGGTAATATTTAAATTATTCCATAAAATATATAAAAAAATTTCAGCAAAATATATTCAGTAGTTTTTTAAATAAAAATTAAAATAATAATTACACCTTTTATATGAAGCGATCGAGTGATCATGATATGAAAAGATCACATGACCCACTTCAAAATGAAATATGGCATCCATCTTGTCTCAAAATCGTGATTTTTAAAGTTCTTTTTAATTCATATTGAGTATTGTATCCGTCCTAAAACCGCTTTATTTTTGCTTAAATTCTGTGCATCTACATACTGAAACAAAGCAATTACAATATATTTGAGTTTAAATGATCATCCAAATTTGATTATTTCTACAACGAAGCCTATTTTTCACTTATGTAAAATGTAAACAGCAAAATATGTAGAAATGAGTTGTATAAGAATTGCTGTATTTTTTTAACGCAAAATTATTTAGCTCATGGAGTCTGCATAGCTGATATGAATGAAATATTGATCTTACAGAGATTGATTTTACAGAGAGAAGGACGATTGTTTACGATGAAGTTTTAAGCATAGAGTTTAATTACTTGTAGCTCCATGGTCTTAAGTTTTAAATAAAATAAATTATTTTAGTACTGTGATGAATGACATGAATGGGGAAATGTTTATGAATAAAATGCTGCTTTTATAGAGAGAGCCAGACGTGTTATTTTTCCTATGACGTCATTTGAATGAATGTCAGTTGTTTTCGATGAAGTTTTCAAATATAATAAATTATTGTGGTATTATGATAATTTTAAAAATATTACCGAGGAATGTATCGCATTTTAGAGATGTTTAAACCAGACAATTTATATTTCAATGCCGTCATATGAATGAAGTTCATTTTTTTCGATGAAGGTTTAAGTTTTCAAATATAATAAATTAATGTAGTATTGTGATAAGTTTTAAAATATTACTGAGGAATGTATTACATTTTAGAGATGTTTAAATAAAATTGCTTTGAAGTTGGAAAGTGTTTCATAATTAATGCTTTAAGCATGATTGATTTTTCTTGTTATATATTTAAAGAACTGTTTGGAAGTAGCTTTCGTCAACATTTCTTTAAACTAAACTTTTTGCCAGCCTATAAAATGTGTCTCGTTGTAAGTACGGTTGTATTATTGAGGAGAAACAATTTATTGTTTGTTATATAAGATTTTCCGGTTCATTCGTATGTAATTCTGTTCGTACTACCAGAAGTGTACACGGGCTTATACAATAAAATGATGATAATTCGAGTTCTGAAATTTATATTTTGGTTCTTTTTAAGTCTTGGGTATTATTTAAACATTCTATATATTATTGCAATATATGGGTGACATCCATTTTCTAACTTATCAAGTTACTTCATTGAAGGCTGTCTCCATTGGTCCTTTCTTTCGACCCAAACCACCCGAGCTACCTGAAGGCGTAAGGCATCTGTTTAGACGGCCGGAGCAGTGCCATCCAAATTAGATCGGAACCCTATGAGGGTGACATCCACAGGGACCGTACCACCCCCTGCCACCGACCTCTCGAAAGGACTTTCGGACCTCCAGATTTAGCGTGTCCATACTCCGCGTAGACACGGGGACAGTTTGGGAAGCGCCGAGTGCTCCGGGTGTACTCCTCATGCTCTAGTCACTGGGCTATCCCATCCCATGTCTCTATTGATTGTAGTTGAAAAGTGTTAGTAAAAAATAGCACTGTGAACAACATTTGCTGAGCAAGTTTTAACAGAGGTCGGTAGAAGGACTCTGGATCCTTGGGAACTCTTCTTATTTCTTCCTTCTTGCGTCTCCGAACTTTTAAACTATGTTAATAATGCCTTACCATTCATTTCTTTCAATGTCCTACTAATGTACAGCCGCCCCACCCTCTGTTAATCGAGCATCGTTCATCGTAGAGAAAATTGAATGTTACCATTCGATTAGGAATAACATCCTCTACAAATTAATGTGCGTAAAATTTGCATAAGGGGCCGTCTTCGTATCTAAACGCGCACAAACTTTGAAATTTCCAATGGCAACACCCAATTTTGACATCACCCACAAGTTCTGGACCCCCAAATTAGTCCAAATTCAAATTTTCACGATGTTTCTATCTTTATATCCGAAGATATTCAATATTCCGGAATGTGCAATTTTCGGGGATCAGCTCCATATTGAAAAGCGCAATTTGAAGGGCGATGTTTCGTTGATTGACAACAGCACTGTTGTAAATTATTGAACTATCCTCTTGACATTCAACATTATGGCTTACCTCACAACCAAAGGGTCGCAGGTTCGATTCCTGCATGAGAGGGTGAGCATTTTCATGGCTGGGTGTGGTGTTGTCTTGTGTGTGTGTGTTACTAAGGCAATGGGCCTGTAATGGGTAGGATTATGTGAGCCTCAAATAGGGCACGATTATTAGGTGTTAAAAGCCGTACTGGGTACGTAATGGGGCATGGGGCATTCGCGCCAGGGTCAATGAAAGAAAGAAGAAATAAAGAAGAATGAAATGTTTATTTTCAAATGTTATTTTATATATATAATGCTGTTTCAAAAACAATTTATGAGACAACGTTCATCGCAGAGAAAACTTTGTAATACAGTTAAATAATCGAAACAGTCTGCTTTGTAATACAGTTAAATAATCGAAAATAAATTGAGAATAAAATTATAGAATCATTTTACCTTTGAATAAGAGGTTCTTAGGTTGTTGTAATAACTATCATACTAAACCGCAACGCAATTATACAAATTCGTCTTTTGATGTAAAGCTACGTGTTATGGTGTTTAGTATCACATAATTTTATAATTTGTTATTATTTTATATAAATATTTTTATTATAAATTGTCACATTTTGTGCTCGCAGTAGCTCCGAAACTATTAATCGACAATAACATAAATAGATCCCATTTATAACAATACAAGTTTTCACCCATTAATACAGTAGCAGAATTACGTTGATTAGGTTGCATCTATACAACACTGTTTATACAAAGTTTTTATTAAAATTGGGTAAAAATAAATGCCCAGTTTCTTAAATAAAGATTAACTTACAATTAATATAACTTTTTCAAATTAATCATTTTTAAACTAATATACGACCCCTAAAATCATAGTGATGCTGAATATTTAAACATTTCGAAAGAACTAGAGGTAGGAAACAACTGGAGTTTTACATAAACATTTAAAAAGTCTTTGTGAATCGATTTTTATCAAAACATGTCCAGGTTTTATTCATATTTTTTCGATTATTGATTTCATAATTAATATTTCATACAAACAATTATTTCCACAAAAATAAAAAATCACATAAATATGTTTGGGTTGTTTAGTAGTAACGTCATACAAATAATCAGCGTGAGCAGATAATTATTACAGGAGATATGAATGGAAGTCTTGGAAACTAATCAATAGGAGCTCAAAACTTTACATACTCACAACTCAGAAACGTTTCACCCAAATGACTTGAAAATTGGTATCACAGGTTGAATTTTGCTCTAGATTCGAACTATGTTGTCAAACTTGGGTATTGCCATTGAAAATTTCTAAGTTTGTGCGCATTTAGATATAAAGACGGCCCCTTGTGCAAATTTTACGCACATTAATTTGTAGAGGATGTTATTCCTAATCGAATGGTATCATTCAATTTTCTCTACGATGAACGATGCTCGATTAACAGAGGGTGGGACGTTTTTTTTCCCTCGGCTGTACATTGAAAACTGTGAAAAAATTGCAATTGTGTGTACAGTTAATGCAAACAGCCAAAAAATTGTTTATGGTAGTTAGATGTAGTTCGCATAAATCAGAACATGCAATACAGGAATTCTAAATAAATTAATTAAAATAATAATAATAATCATTCCCGTTGAATTGTTAGATAGAAAACCTTACGATTTTCTTGTTGTCTTTTATTAACATTATTTTTAAAGTACTTAATAACAATGTAAGAATTATAATGCGTTTAAATGAACAGATCTTTCTTTGTATCCTGAAGAAGAAGGCTCCTTGGTAACCAATTGATACAGTTACTAATTTATTTCTTGTATTTTAACGATCTTATATTCTTATTTTTTGAATAAATATGTATTTTCAAAGGGATCAATTAGATTATGAGTATACATTGTATATGTATGGACCCCTATTTTTATTCTAGGATAATATTATTCAAGGGTTATTGTTATTTCTGTATTTTATATACATTGACTCCAGTCAGCAACTGTTCTGTATATATATATATATATATATCTTTGCTTTCCATGTGCAACAGTTCTGTATATGTGTGTGTTGTGTATATGTGAGCTGTATTTTGCATATTGCATATATATCTGAAATAAAAATAGTGTCTTAACAACAGCATAAGCAGTTGATTAAAAGTAGCAACCAGTTTCGAATGCAAAAGCGTCTCTTTTTTCAGGATAAGAAAAAAGCAAGCATACCACCTTCGGCAAGAAATCGTTTCTCTTCATATATTGAATACAGTTTTTCCTCTTTTTACTTTTTACATACTGTATAAGGAAAGTATTGTGACGGGGTCGAAAATTCGAATTCGAGTTTTCGACGGGAGAGCACGTTTCAAGCATCCCTGATCACGAATTAAACACTTTTGAAGTGATGTCTGTGTGTGTGCGTGCGTGTGTGTGTGTGTGTGTGCGTGTCAGTGAGTCTGTGGAGACGATAACTGACGAACGAATGGACCGATTCAAACAAAATTTGGTACAAAAATCACAATCTGTAAACACTGGAAGCCTATTGTTTTTATTCGCAATCGAATGTTCAGAACCCCCCTAAATTTTCGAATGAAATTTTGAAAAAATCGTCAAAAAATCAAAACCGCTAATAAAGTTACGCAAATAGACATTTCTTATGTAATTTTTTATTAGAAAACGATTGACATAAATTTTAGAACGCTAACATAAACCGTTCTTGAGATATTATACATTTTTCAAAAAAGTTATCAAAAGTCATATAAAATTTAAAAAAAAATATTTCCTATTCAGAAACATGTTCACTTTTCATATGTAATACCATGCGATAAATTGGGTGACATCATTCTCGTGGATCTAGCTCGTTCCATTCATGAAAAAAGATACTTTAAGTAATACTTTTGTATTTGAACGCCAATAGTCATTTATCTGCTGTAAGAATAACATACTTCTTCGTTCATAACGCTTGGCGAGATTTTGGCGACGAATTTGGTGGAATGTCGCCAACTTGGCGACTTTTTGAAATGTTGTCAAATTAACGAAAATCTCGCCAAATGGATAAAAATGAAGCTAAATCAATGAAAATGACGACTAATTGTCGAAAATTCAATATCTTGGAAAGAATATTAGTATCTACTATAAGAAAAACCTATTTTTTTACTGTAAAAGTAGTAAATTCATTACGTTATATAAGGAAAGTCATGTGTTGCGTTGCCCACATCAGATTTTCTTTAACTGTAAAAGTAGTAAATTCATTGCATTATATAAGGAAAGTCATGTGTTGCCCACATCAGATTTTTAATCATGGTATTACATATTCACCTACACAGGGTGATCCTAATCACTCGCACAACAAACCTACCGGATGATTCCTCGTGAAAAAACGCGTTGTCTGTGTACAATCACGGACGATGCGTTCGAGAGATACACACATCAATAATTTCGTTCAAATTTTCGAACGTTTTCTTTTTAATTAAAGAAGCGGGAACTAAAAGTATGAAATAATCATTTTATATATCATTATTTATTAGAAATGCTTCAACGTTCGTTTCAGAATGATGCATGATACTTTCTTAAATCATTACATGCTTTATATTTATCAATACGTTACAGAATGAACAAAAAGTATTAAGTATTGTTATGCGATAAATCTATAACCATCATTCTCGAGATCTTTATTCACGAAAAAAGGTATGATTTGCATTTGGATGCCAACAAATTCGCCCTTTGTTGACGTGTGTATCTCCGAAAAGCGACTTCCAATCGATAAACGTACATTACATTTTCGGTTTGGTTTTCAACTAGGAATCTTTCCGTAGATTGATTGTTATTATGACCAAACTGTATATTATTGTCTCCCATTTGCAGTTGAATTATACTAATAATTGAGCTCTACTACTTGGATTTGCATCTAGGAGGTTTAGCCATTCAGTCACTTAATGGGATATGTAAAGATCCGTGCTGCCCCAACCTGAAATCGAACCCTGGATCTCCGAACTGACGCTCTACCGTTGAGCTACTGGCACTAAATTGCAAGCTCTTATTTATCGAAGTGGACTCTGCATTCTCCACCCTCTAATGTTAGATTGGCGAGCAATTGACAATCTGACTGACCACCCCCTGCTATGTTTTACCCCAGGTTAGTCCCCTGCTATTACTATTTTTACCCAGGTTAGTATCCTGCTACTACTATATTTACCCAGGTTAGTATCTTGCGTGGTCGTTATTCTCTCAATTTTGAAATCGGAGCTCAATCTTCCAGAGTCCATTGAATCCGTACTAGTCGTACTAGGGTCACTTTCAGACCTCCGACATCTTTACACTAACCTACAGGGTCGATTTGTTCGGGCGCCATTGTAAAGATCCTTGCTGCCCCAACTGGGCATCGAATCCTGGATCTTCAAACTGCCAGCCGACGCTCTGCTACAGACTGTATTTAACGACTGTATTTAAGCTACCGGATCGAAATTGCAAACTTTTATTATCGAAGTAGATGCTGCAGCATCAGTATCTGTCCTCATGATTTTAGTTTTGATTTTTGACAGATATTCCTCCGCTGTTGTCAGTCATTACTATAAACCTTTGTGTCGGTACTTATTGATGGTTCGTCTCTTAATTCGGTATACATTTTTGTCTGAAATAGTTTGAAAAGTACTTTAAGTAATATAAAAGCAATTGAAATAAATCTACAACATAAGTATAAAGCAGCTTCGTCCAGTCTGAGCTCAAACTTTATGAAATATGAAACTGGTTAAGTGGAAGGACTGGGTTTGCTGCTCTCCATACACTGAAAACATTTCCATCTGCATACTGAAAGTTTCAGGGGAATTAGTTGTCCGTAATGGGAAGTGAGGTTCCTGATAGGTATGATAATATATGTATATAAATACAAAAATAAGACGCTAATTAGCTAAATATTTCATAAATGAAGCTGGAATTTTCATTTTGCGGTTTTTCTGATCGTTTGCCGAAATGATCAACAAAGTAACTGAAAAAATGAGCAAAGGTTTTAAAATGTTTTACAGTGTAGGGATATGCAAAATTGTGGCACATAGCATGTTTACTTGCTGGCATTGCAGATGGGGTGTCCTTAATGTATAATTTAGACAACAAAGATCAGAAAGAAGCTTGTTAGAGTGAAAGTTTTGTACCTCCAGTTATGATTTGAATTTCTTTGTGATTTGAACTTCTCAATGCATGCATATAGGATAAAACAGTGTATTTCAACAGTTCAATATATCAAACTCATGAGCTTTACCAGTCTCTTGCCAGATTACAAAAAGTTGATTTCTTTAATGTTTAAGAGAAATTAAAAAAAAAAAAAATCTGATGTGGGCAGCACATGACTTTCCATATATAATGCAATGAATTAATTTACTTCTTTCACAGTAAAAAAATGAGGTATAAGATTGTAAAGAATCTTGCCCCAACCGGGAATAGAGTCTGGCCAGGCGACGTTCTACCGTTCAGCTACGGGGACGAAATTGCAATATCTTATTGTCGAATTGGATGTTTAAGATCCATGACAGACTGTATTTAACGAATTATACATTTGTGGCTTTTCCGGATGATAACATGCAAAAATTTTTCGTGCCCAATTAACTTATATTTCGCGCAACTCTAAATTAATAATTATCAATATTCGTTTCATTCTCAATAAGCAATAGAGTCCATATATTAAAATATGTAAATAATTCATCAATTAGGCGTTATTTTCATTAACTTGGCGTTATTTTTACAATTTTGATGGTTCGTCAATCTGGGGCTAAATATTGATAAGTTAGCGATATGTCATTAGATTATTCACCAAGTTCGCTAAATGTATCGCCAAGTGTTGCAGATAAATGGGGAGAAGAGCTTTCTAATAGGAGTATACTAGAAGTCATATGACGGAATTAACAATTTGCTAAACATGACTTTCCATTTAGCGCCATTTTTATCAACGTGGCGATATTTTTATCAATTCTGCGGCACTTTCGTTAATTTAATTTTGCAATATTCAAAAGTTGCCAAGTTGGCGACATACCTCTAATGATATTGAATTATCATCAATTAGTCGTCATTTTCATTGATTTAGCGTCATTTTTATCAATTTGGCGAAATTTTTGTTAATTTGGCAACATTAAAAAAATCGCCAAGTGGGATATTCCGCTAATTTTGTCGCCAAAATATCGCCAAGCGTTATGGACGGAGAAGTAGGTTATTCTTATAGTCGATAAATGGCATGACTATTGACGCCCAAATACAAAACTATTACTCAAAGTACCTTTTCTCATGAATGGAACACGCTAGATCAACGAGAATGATATAAAAAAAAAAATATCGCATTATATTACATATGAAAAGTGAATATATTTCATAATGGTCAAGAATATTTTTTTTTATTTTGTGAAAAATTTATTTGGAAAATTTGCAATATCTCAAGAACGGCTTGTGCTCGTTTTAACGTTTGTGTCAATCGTTTTCTAATGAAAAATTGCATAAGCAATGATGATTTGCATAACTTTTTGATTTTTTGATGATTTTTGCAAAATTTCACTCGAGAATTTTGTTTAAGAGCAATAGGCTTCCAGTATTCACGGATTGCAATTTTTGTACCAAATTTCATTCGAATTGCTCCATTTGTTGGTGAGATATAGTCTCCACAGACTCACTGATACACACTCGCAGACAGACGTCACCTCAAAAAAGTTTGATTTGTGTTCAGGGATGCTTGAAACGCGCTCTCTCGTCGAAACTCGAATTTCGTAACAATACATTCCTTATACATTATACTATGTATATAGGGAAAGTAAAAGTAGTAGCTTTTTAATGTAAACCAACATCAAGATTCCTAGTCCCGTCTGAGTGAAAACAATATCGCGTTAGAATTACTACTCTTTTGCGAACCATTTCGCGAGAATGAAACTCCGAGGTCGGATGTCCCCAAAAGATGCTTTCAATGTTTGGATGCCGGGAGCAGTTTCGGTTATTGGCACTGTAGTCGTATTTAAAGATCTCTACTATAAAATGCTACATGCAACATGTCTTTGAAACTAATTTTTTGCCATCATTGGAGTTATAATATAATCAAGGAGGAGGAACAGGGATCATAATCTTCTACTGGGCATCTTCTTGGTTATCTTCTACAAGGTTTCCCACTGGAAAACTGATATCTAACATTGAAACTCCCCATTCGATTCTCAGCCTTTCCCTGTCCGAGATTATGGCTACGCTCTTTATCCATATATATAATATATATGTATATATATGAACGTGACATGTGACATATATATAATATATGAAATTTTATTTAGATCCCCCGAATCTTTAAACCAGCCACTGAGCTACTCAAGTTCGAGAGAGACTGTAAAATATCATCAAATATCTTCGAGATTTTTCTGGACTCCCCAATCTCGACAAATTGCTATTCTGGATCGCTACACCCTATACGCAACGAATAAGAGATCGGAAAACTAAATGTAGCCACAACTTTTTCATTAGAGTTGCCTTTGAATTAAATCAGAAGAAATGGAGTTAATCTTCTGAAGGTCTCCGTACAGGGTCACGTTGTCCCCATTTGGGCCCTCCTTAATCCTATCCCCAATCCGAGTCCATCACAAATTAACGAGACGAAAAAGTAGGCAACAACAGCAGCAACAAACCCAGCTGACAGAATATCTTCAGCGCATAATTTGGCGTCTCCGGAGGAAGTGGCCGCAGCTCGAGTGTGGCCCCAGCGTTAGGCTCTGCCGACCGTGTGTGGCGGGGAAGTGCGCCCAAGAACAAAGGGCCCGCATTGTTTGGGGGTCCTCGGGCCCCTCCCTAATGCCTGCACTCCGCGTCATGGTCTGTAGGTGCTGGGGCTGCAAGTCCAGCGTTCTTTTTCTTATGCATTTTTTTCTTCTGCCTCGCTCCATCGAGGTGGACAGGATAGGTTACAAGCAAGAAAAAGCGGCAAAAGTGTCGTCTCGCCTCAAATGGACCCATGCTAATTAGGACGCGCTGCTGGCTCAGAAATTGGAAGACGTTTTATTTTTCACTCTCTCTCGTCATGCGTTCGCGTCTCATCATTCGTAAGAAAAGGAATAATTTCCAGTTTCGAATAAAACAGCAGCATTGTCTCTGTGTATTTAGAAGCATCGTCTCATAGCTTCTAAATGCACAGTCACCATGCTTACCAGTAGTCCTGCTGCATTTTCATTTATAGCCAAATATTAAAGTCATTTACTGTTTGAAGACAAAATCCTTCTCTCAAATAGGAAGGTTACGAGTTGATAGCCTGGAGGGAAAATTATACCATCTTAAATAGGACATAAAACAATGTACGAAATTCGAATATTTTTCATTAGCGGCTGTTCTTCACCCAAACTACAAATGTTGAAAAAAATAAAATATCTGCATTTATCTGCATCATTCCGGCGATTTGTTTCCAATTATATAAAATATTTTTGTGGTTGGGAAGATTCTATTGCTGACACCAACACACATATGGTTTCAATTCATTATACTTTTCCATTAATTGCCGTGCGCACTACATACATTTACCTAATATAAATGCATGCATTTTATATCGTTAATATTTCTTTGTGTCCTTAAACAGCAACTGTCGGTGGAAATAAATATGATTTTCATACATCGTTTCAGGTTCTCCTCAAGACAGTATAATATTTTCTTCAGGCTTCAGACTATCTACCTGTGGCCTTCCCTTTTCAGACGAAATCACTGACAGATCATGAAAGATACATATGATATAAATACTGCAAATGATTCGTTAAACTTTATTATAAAAAGCATCCTTCCTTTTTGGCAGTAAGACGACCTACATTTCTTATAAAGAATTCGTTTTCTCTTTCATGGATACAATACCCTTAATGAAAAAGCTAAAAAGTTTGCAGTATCATTTGTGTCCTATCTAAGATGCAAAATTGAGCTATCACCCTCTAAAAAAGTGCTAACATAAATGAAAATTGCAATGTTTTGAGATAATAGTTGTTTGGGTTCAGATATGCCATAGACAAAGATACATTTTCAGGCAACACAATCAATTACCAACCTATCTTTTCTTCACTGTTCTTTTTCAGGCATTCACCAGAGGTTAATTTTTCACAGAAAATGCTAAACATGAAAAGCCAATTGAACGAATTTAATTCAAACCTTTGATGAGGATAAAATACTACAGCAACCCCAACTAGTTGCAAACGCAGCAAGTTTTAAATTCGCTACTACAACACTCTTGCATAGCATGACGAACTGAGTCTCCGGGTGTCTCATCAAATACCGTACAGAGAACTTCTTTTAAATAAAGGGAAAAAAGATTGTTTACTTAATATCAAACAAACACGTAATTTAATGTTTTAGAAGTTTCTTCATAAACAAGAAAAGAGAACCAACAAAGATAGAACCGACTCTCAATCTCCTGAAAAAGAAACAAGAAAGGTCAGTCATGTATAAAGCATAGATTGATTATGAATCACTTTCCAATTGCAATGCAATTTTATTAAAGCATCTGCGATACATTCACCGCTGATAGTTTTTAAATTATCACAGCACTACAATAATTTATTTTACTTAAAAATTTATAACTACGGAGTTAAAAGTACTTTCTAACTCCATACATAAAACTTCACCGAAAAAGACAATGCTATAAAATCGTCTGCTTATCTATGTAAAATCAATGACTATTTCATTCATATCACCTATATTCTAGACTCCAGAGCTAAATAATTTTGCGTTAAAGAAATTCAGCAATTCTTATACAACTCATCTTACAGCTTGATTTGTTTATATTCTGCATACGTTAAAATGAGGCTTCGTTGTACAAATAATCAAAGTTGGATGATCATTTAAACTAAAAAATATTGTAATCGCGTTGGTGTAGAATATAGATGCACAGAAAATACTCATAAAGTGGTTTTAGGATGGATGCAACACTCAATATAAATTTAAAAGACCTTTAAAAATCACGATTTTGACACTGGGAAAAAGATAGATGCCATATTTTATTTTGGATCACGTGATCTTTTCATATTATATGAGTGTCATTATTATTTTTATTTTTATTTTAAAAACTACCGAACCTATTTTCCTCAAAACGTTTTTATATATTTTATGGAATAATTTGAATATTTACTAAAAATTTCAAAGCAATTTGCAAATTTTAAAGTCGCTTACAAAACGTTTGAAAAATGAGGTCCCATAGGATTCAATGTATGTCACATTTTCAACCCAGGTTCAATTTAAAACTTATTGGCTGATATTATTCGTTTACATTCCCATATGTCCCATAGACCGTCTGAACAACATACTAAAATTTCATTTTGATAAAATCATTTTTACGGCAGTTATGCGAACGGAGAGACAGACAGAATGACCAAAGTCATAAACACTTTTCAACTATGTTGGAAAGTGTTAATAAAAAGACTATTCTTGTTTTAATCGAAATATATTTGCATTGCAAATTTAAAACATAACTTTTTAACCACCTATATACAGTTACCGTTTCATTTTATCCATCCTTACGTACGAGGAGCTATAAAATTAAAATATTTTAAGATGACATCCAAAACTACAAGTAAGCAAAGGGAAGTGGAAAATACGTATATTTTTAAATAAAATACAAATATATATATATATATATATATATATATATACATATATATTCGACATTAACATCCACGGAAAACAAGTTACCTTACACCTTTCTGTTTTACCTGTTTTTTGCTCGGTGGTGTCGTCCTTTTTTTGTCCTTTTGTTTTTTTTTTGTTTTTTTGCCTCGTCTTTGTCCCGTTTTTGTTGGCCTTGTTTGTCCTGTTTTGGCCGTTGGTTGTTTTTCTTCGTATTTAAGTTTTTGTATTATATTCTTGAAATTTTCCCCTGTTTTCATCAAATTATATATCACTTTTTCAACAAATCATTGTCAACATATCACTAAATATCATATATTATATAATTACACTCATTTTAATACTGTCATCAAACATCATGTTTTATATCAAGTCATCTTGCTAAATATCATGTCATCTATATTTAATCATGTCATCTAATCATCAAAATGTTAACTCATCATCACCTCTTTGAACAACTCCTTGTAACCTCAATGTATATTTTTTGAAACTTAAATAAACTTTGCCCCTGACCGTCGGACCTTGACCGCCCCTGGAGTTGGCTTCTGCTAACTCTTTTCCCGGCCGTCCAATTAGATACTCAAGTCCTCAGGATGAGTCGGACGGTCTGGGTCTTCTACACCTTTCTGGTAGATCGGACGGGTCTGGGTCTCAACAACAACATCCACGGAAACCAGAAAATGCAATATATTTGTCTTCCATTTCCACAGAAAAGAAAATACATAAAAGGAAATCCCAAATACATGAAAATTTTTTAAAGTTAGCAAAGATGTCAATCGAATTTTGTTTTACCAAAACTATATTCATTGTCATTGTATAGCACATAAAGAATAATACTTTATTCATGTGCTATATTCATAGTTTGCACATCTAACAGATGACAGAATATTGCTTTGTGTACTGTAATAATTCGGTCTTAGTCAATGCTGCAAAAAAATATTTTTTGAATTTCGAATGTTTTAAAACTTTCGTGGGCTCGAGCTGAAGGTATTTGAATAAAAAAAATAAATTAAAATTTTAACACATATTATTTAATTCATTTTTAAAAAATCAAGATTTATACTTGAAAGTCCTTATTCTTTATTTTACATTAAATGCTTTTGCAAATTTAAGAAAATGTAAAATATTCTTAAAAACGGGATGAGTCCTAAGTATAATGCAATGAATTTACAGTTAAAAAAATTAATTTTTTTTTACAGTTAAAAAAAAATGCTATTCTTATAATAGATACTTATATTCTTTCCAAGAGATTGAATTTTCTTCAATTAATTGTCATTTTCATTGATTTAGAGTCATTTTTATCTATTTGGCAAGATTTTTGTTAATTTGGCAACATTTAAAAATGTCGCTAAGTTGGCGACATTCCGCTAAATTCGTCCGCAAAATCTCGCCAAGCGTTATGGACGGAGAAATAAGTTATTCTTACAGCGCATAAATGACAATTGACTTTCAAATACAAAAGTATTACTCAAAGTATCTTTTCTCGTGAATGGAACGAGATCCACGAGAATGACGTCACTAAATTTATCGCATGATATTACATATGAAAAGTGAACATGTTTCTTAACAGTTAATATTTTTTTTAATTTATGGGATTTTTTGATAAATTTATTTGAAAAAAGTGCAATATCTCGAGAACGGTTCATGCTAGCGTTCTAAAGTTTATGTCAATCGTTTCCTAAGGAAAAATTACATAAGAAATGTCTATTTGCGTAACTTTGTTAAAGGTTTTGATTTTTTGATGATTTTTTTCAAAATTTCACTCGAAAATTTAGGGGGGTTCTGAACATTCGATTGTGTTTTAAAACAATAGGCTTCCATCCAGTATTCACGGATTGTGATTTGTGTACCCAATTTCATTCGAATCGCTCCATTCGTTCGTGAAATATCATCTCCGCAGACTCACTCACACACACACGCAAACACACAGACATCACTTCAAAAATGTTCGATTCGTGATCAGGGATGCATGAAACGTGCTCGTCCGTCGAAAACTCGAATTCGAATTTTCGACCCCGTCACAATACTTTCCTTATACATTATGTATATAAGGAAAGTAAAAATAAGTAGTGTATTTAAAAAGTATTTGAATTTTCCAGCCTTGCAAAGGATGGATCTGTCTTTATGTCCTAAAAGTATTTGATGTGAGCAGCAAATGACTTTCCCTTTATACACTACT
Source organism: Amaurobius ferox (assembly GCA_951213105.1). Lineage (NCBI taxonomy): Eukaryota > Metazoa > Arthropoda > Arachnida > Araneae > Amaurobiidae > Amaurobius > Amaurobius ferox. The sequence goes on along the minus strand of OX578149.1, from coordinate 6,038,202 downwards.
TGATAGTGAAAATGGGACACCAAGGAGTGGGCAGAAAGTGGTGAAAATCAGCAAACAGAGAGATTGCAACAGACAATAAGTGGTGTTTATTGCATCATGATACACCTATACACTGAGCGATAACACCATCTGATGAGTAGGTTGTGGGATCTACGCGGGAGGCGATCCAGGTAGCAACACATCTATGTACAGAGCCAATTAGTGTGCGGATGGTGTCCTGGGGGATGGCTGCCCATTCCCTATCAACCATTTGCCAGAGATCGTGACAGCGCATCGGTGACAGCGCACGCAAGCGACGTCCAATTACGTCCTAGACGTATTCGATTGGTGAGCAATCAGGGGAGACTGTTTTGTCAGGGAAGCACCTGGATACTTTGCAGGGCATGTTGGCTGATGCTTGTCGTGTGTGGTTGGGCGTTATCCTGCTGATAAAGCATTGGGCATCCCCTAAAGGAAGGGTAGTGCCACCGGCCGCAGCATGTCATCCACGTATCGTTGGACCGTCATAGTGTCCTCAATACGGACCAGAGGTGACCTGCTATTGCAAGAGATGGCGCCCTAAACCATGATGTCGCGTTGTCACGCGATGTGGCGTTCCACAGATGCGGCCGGATCGGACCTGTCACCACTTCGGCGCCAGACTCGTACACGGCGACTGTCATTGCTAAAATAGAAGCATGACTAGTCTGAGAACATGACCCTGTGCCATTCCGCAGTCCACGTGGCTCTATCCAGACAAACGGAGGCGTCTGTGCTGTTGGGTCAATATCAGTCTTCTTAACGGGCGCCATGAGTGCAGGTCACTGGCGACCAATCAACGGATAATGGTCCTGATCGATATGGGAGCACAAAGGGTGTCCTGCACATGATACAAAAGGGTGACGGAAGTGCCCTGCGGGACCGTCAACGCTTGCCGGCGGATGCGTCGATCCACGCGTGCTGACGTTGCTCTAGTCGTACCGGCACCCCTCAAACGTGCCACATTCCCTTGTTCCAACAATTTTCGCCACAGCCGGTGCACCGTCGACGCGTGTAGGTGGCTGTCTACTGAGATTTGACATATGAACAAACCTGCCCTTCTGAGTCTGATCACCATACCCCTCGTAAATTCGTCTGTCTGCTGGAACTGCCTCGGTTGTTGGCGGCCTGGCATTATCTGCTACTACACGTTTCCACTGAGACAAAAAAAAATGCAGAATGATTTCCCTGGCAGACAGAGCGGCGCGACTGTTGCCGATTCTACAGGTTCCTTCCCTAATATCTCACTCAACGTGCGCGGGACAGCTGCGCATTTCGCATCATTTACGTAACTCGGTGAGCTGCGTTTACCCTCCAATTTGTATATTTTTCTGCCCACTCCTTCTTGATGTCTCATTTCCACTGTCAAGTAATGTAATATAATGAATTTACTTCTTTTATGGTAAAAAAATGCATGAGATCGAGCACAATGTTTTTAACGATGAATTCTACATTAGGTGCTTTTTGGGATGACAATCTAAAACTATTTCGAAATACCCAATTATATCATATTTCACTTAACTCAAAATTGACAATTACAATATTAATAGTATTCTGCTGCAGCAGGTGCAATGTTCCAAACTTTGGCAGAATTTGATATTCGCACGTTGTTTATCAAACGTCATTTCCGTTTTCGACGAACGCGAACGACTACAGCTTACTGACACGCTTTGTCTGTAAAAACGCTGCACTGCGGACCAGCTTCTTCCTTTTCACATCTCGCGTCCCATGCCCCTACGCCACGGCGGTAAAATAGTTTCCCTCTCCTCCAATCAGAGTTGGAGATATCAGCACAGTCTCCGAACTTTTTAATCCTACCTTATATATAAAAAAAAAAGCTTCCCGTCTGTGTGTAACGCTTGGAGATACATTTGACGAACTCAGCGACTCATTAGAGAAATATCGCCAACATGGTGATATGTTACCCCAGATTCACGAAAATTAGTCAAGATTGCAAAAATGATACTCAATTAACGAAACCCTAAATTGATGAATTCATTAAAATATTTTAATATATGGACTCTAATATCTATTGCGAATGCTGTCCATATTGATCTTTGACTATTTAGAGCTGCGAGGAATATAAGTTAATTGGGTTCCGAAATAGTTTTTCATGCTATTATCCGGAAAAGCGAGGCATGCACAATAAGACGTTAAAAACATAGTGTCGTGATATTATGCATCATTTTTTCACTGTGAAAGAAGACAATTCATTGTATTATATGGGAAAATCATTGTGCTGCCTACATCCGATTTTTCAGTTCACGTTGTTGTCATTGTAGCTTAATCATCAAATATCCTAGATTTTTTACTTTCCCTGCAATACATGGTGATGTATAGGGAAGTATTGAAATCATGCCGAAAATCGCAACTCGAGTTTTTGACGGATTTACACGTTTCGAGACCTTTAGAATACGAAAAAACTACTTTTAGCGTGACGTCTGTGTGTGTCTGTACAATGTATGTATCCACTCTAACTCAAAAACGAATGGACCGAATTTCATAAAATTGGCTAGGTAAGTCACTTAGGTGTGACCCTGGTGCTGATTAGTTTTGGGTACGATTCGGAAAAACAGAACCTGCCTTTTTTTGCGAAATGGCCCGGAAAAGAACAACAATCCGGAAAATAACAACCTGCCTTTTTAAATCGCCAAAATCTAAAAAAAATAATGAAAACTACAAATGCTCAAATGCATCCATTAAATGCTTATTGTATACGTAATTTTTGACGAGGAAAAGAATAAGACCACCTCCATTACTTTAGGACTAACCGTTCTCAAGATATTTGAGATTTCTTGCATTTTTGTTATGCCGCTTTCGGAAAAATGTCCAAATACCAAATAAAAACAAAAATTGAATTAAAAATGCAAATTGAGTGTTACTTTGCGCAATTTAACTCAATTTAATGAATTATGAAAGAAATAAAGAAAATATGAATTTGAGTCTGCAGAGAAAGTCATGTACTGCCCACATCAGATTTTTTCATCAGGTAGTTAACCACGTGAACTCTATATGAACTCAGATGGGCTCCATGCGAATACATGTCGGATTCTGTCACAACTTCAACAAATAATTGATTTACTACTCATTTCAGATGTTATTCGTTTTAGACCAGAAATACTTGCCAATTTCAAGTTCTGAATTGAAGGAAATGCCGGAGGGAAAAGGGAGAATATACAATGTCTGAGGTTGAATTCGACATCAATCAATGAACTAGAATAAAGCCTTTTGGAGGTGATGTCTACGTGTGTGAATCAGTAGTATGACGATATCTCAAAATGTGTGTATGTATGTTTGTGTGACTGTGAACACTTTATCTAGTGAACGAATGAAGCAATTTGAATGAAATTGGGTACGATTGTTGAAATCTGTAAATACTGAAACCCTAATAATTTTAATAATTTACCCTTTATTTTTAATTTTTATTTCGTTAATCATCAAACAAAACAATTTTGTTAATAATTTAAGAAACACGGTAAAAAAAATAAGAGTTTCCACTGCCCCAAAGGTTTATTATTATTTTCTTTGGGTTAATTCAAACGATTTTTCTAGTGATTTTTGCTTCCTGGTTGTTGTTGGGTGACTAAACGTCTTGTTGAAATGATGCTGAAAACGATAAAAATCCCGATTTTAAAATGACTGAAAATTGTGAGCATGCATGCAAAGACATATTATTCAGTTCGAAGACCACAACTCGTGAAAAATTTTAATTGACTTTTCTTTCGTAAACTTAACATGAGGACTTTATTCCAACTATTCTCTGAAACGAAATTCGAAATTCTGGATTCAAGGTGGCGCAGATCTTGGCGAGTTCTATACATATGCAAAAACTATGTAAATTGGTCAAGTAAGACCCATTATTACATTTGGGTCGCTAACGACAGAGCTTCGTTTCAATAAATAATTCACGGCTTTCGAGCGCTATAAGATGAACACCTTCATTAATAGGCATTGCGAGATAGAATTGAGACAAAGTAATCTGTCATCGAACAAATCTGACAATCCAGAAAAAAAATATCCCGTTATATATCCATTAGAGATAAAACTCAAGAAAATATCGAAAGCGCAAGAAATGTGCTAAATAAGCAAAGAGAGAAAAGGGACTGCAAATAAAATGGAAAATTTCTTATATCCAACACATAACTTTCTCTGCATTCTAACAAAATTTGATTCTATGGAAAACAATGGCGAAAATTTAAATTTCGTCATGATTTGATTTCGTTAAAATTCAAATGGTTAATTTAAAGGTTTCTCCAAATATGACCCCATTCATGCTCAATGTGGGGTTTTACTGTACTCCCATAACCTAATTACTTTACGACCCGCAGATCCCATCTAACGAAATGTACATTTTATATGACCCCGCCATAAAGCGTTCCTGTTCCATGAACAGTGAAATTATAGCAATATTTGGAATTGAGAGTACGAAATTAATAGTTCCCACAAAGCGACAGGAATTATCAAAAATTAAATTTAATTTTCAGATATATTGAATGCCAACTTGACATCTTTGGGAGAAACATCGTCGAGGTTGTTAAAATGGACGCCAAGCGAAACATACAGACATTGAGAGTATGAAAAAATAAGTTTTAACGGTTACGCTTCTTTCCCCCAGTATAATTCTCATTTGAGGCGCTCCGCGACTTGTCAAAATAAATTTCTTAATCGCAATTTCATTTGCGTAGATGTCGAATTAACAGCTATTGACCAGCGGTTTTTGCCCTCTCCCTTTTTCAACTTCAATCGAAAGTTCTGTCTGCGGATGGCTAAACTGTAACCGCAGGCCAGTCTAGTGATTCACTGGGCGTGTACGTACACAGTGTGCTCTTGTCGACAGGGGCTTAACGAGGCTCACAACCATCAAACAATCGTTAAGCAAGCAAATGAAGGCCGGGGCGAAAAAGGGCGGCCAACGAGGCATGAGCTGCGGCACGCGCACGCAGTCCCTGACCCGAGCGGCGAAATGATCTTTGGGGCAAATGTGCCTCGATCAAGATCCTTAAATCCGCCGGTTTCATTAATTCCCATGATAAACTATGACAAAGTATCTGGAGAATGAATCTTCACCCGACTTGCTGATACATTCATATTCCATAATGTTTAGTATCTACATTATTATCAGTAGGTATAGATAAAAAGTTGTATCTTTCGTACCCAGGTAATTTTTTAAATATTTCGTAAAATTATTTAAAAGTTCCGGTTTTCGAGTGGGAAAAGGCACCGATGAATGCATTTGTCTCGTCTGTGTTAATTTAAGCTATTTTGATACCATATCGTAGTTCAAGATATCAATAGCATATCTACATATATTGCCATCATTCTTCCGGAAATGATCAGTGTTTTCTATACACACTCATAAACACAGTATTTCCAAAATTATTCGGAAAGGGTCCCTGTCTCATTCGTCAAAATCTTAGAAGTCAAAAGTTTTCGAAAAAATAATACATTATCTACCAGAGGTTCTTAACATATGGATCGCGAATCAAAAGTGGGTCGCCGTGGCTTTTGGATCGCAACGCCAATAGCTGCTAACAAAAAACAAAACATCGCTGGTCTCTATAGGAAGAACTTACTTTCTGAAGTCCAAAAGATGAAATTTAGAGTCATAGTCTTTTAACAGAGTCTTTGTACTCATTTTGGATAAAACTGAAAAACCGCTTTGGATAAAAGAAAAGCTTCTACTAAGGAACGAAATTATGAAAATACTACTATCGTTTTCGACTCCATATTTATGTGAAGCTGGCTTTTCTGAGCTTACTGTTACGGTTGAAGGCCAGATTGAAGATTGAAGGAACCAAGAATGAAGACCGACTGCAACCAGAAAATGACTCGAGATGCAGCCTTTCAAAGACGAATTGAAGAGACTCGTGCGAGGCCGAGAATCTTCTTACCGACCAAATGTGGACAATTCTTTCAATATTTTACTTTTGAAAATCGAGGGTTTTTATAAGTACTAAATATTATTTGTTGTAATTAAACACAGAGAATGTTTTTCTAAATGCTCTTTTTATTTTATGATAATCCTAACAATTCCTATATTTAAAAAAAAAAAATAGCTGTTTGACAAATTTCGCGTTCCTTGAGTTTCTCTATCACATACCACAAAATCTATGGAATACAAAATTATGAAAAAATTTATTTGGTATATTTGTAAAGAAATATTAAGGAAACAAACACACTGAAACCGGTTTTTGATTTAAATTTTAGTTTAGGAAAAATTTAATGTCAAAGTCAAAGGAAGAGTATTTGAGCTGCGAGTTCGCGTTCTGGACAGACTAACAATAACAAGACCTCTAATTTTTGAAGACATGTACCTATATAGTTGAATTTTTGCAGGACGAAGCCCATTTTTTTTAAAAGTACAGATATTTCTTTCGAAACATGACTACAACGTTAGTTAGTGCATTTGGGAAAATGTGAAATATTGACAATCATATTCGTTATCGTATATTCCGATATATAAACAAAGCGTTTCCCAACTATTGTTGTCATGAACAACACGATTTCATTGTTATATTGCACAACAATTATACTTTTTATTGTTATAAATATCTCTATACTGAAAGCGTAACACGATTATAATATGCCACTATATTACGAACATACAGCAAAACGTACAGTTATGAAATTTTGCCGATTCTTCCAAAGACAGTAAGCAATCGTTCTTAATAGCAGACGGTACGATGAAGGCTCCGCGATCGCCGGGAAATAGCAGCCTCCCAACTCATAAAACGAGATTCGGAGTTGGCGAGCTAGGGCTAAACTTGGGAAATTGTTCGAGAAGTTAAGGGAGTTGGTGAGCGTCAGCTAATAATGAGGCGAAGCCCCAACGGGTGCCGAAAACCCAGACCACTGGACTCACCCTAGGATACGAGAAGCAGTTTGAGTGGCCAGGCCCCAACGGATGTGGAAATCCCAGATCGCATGACTCACCCGAAGGCATGAGCAGCAAAGTGAGCGGCAGAGGCCCCAACGGGTGTTGAAGTGTTGAAGGCCCAGACCACACAGCCAACCCTAAGGCTTGCGGCAGTTAAGCGTGTGGCCGGGCCCCAACGAGTGTGTCACGCCTGCGGCGAACACAGATTACTGAGCTATAACCAATAGAAGCGGAGTCCCAGGGTTTTGAGAGCGTCAGCGAACATTGGATACGTAAACGTTCGTGAGCTCGTTCAAATTGAAAGAGCGAGCTCTAGGGCTGGAGAATGTCAGTTAACAAGGGACGGTCCCCAACGCGTGTATTACGCTTCGTTATAAAATAACAAATTATAATGAAGAATAAAATTTTATGGTGCAAATTTAGAAAAAAGCAAATAATAATCCTCGCTGGAAAAAATTACAATATACATCAAATTTATGACACATATTTGTTACTTGTCACATTATTGCTGTTTTATTACATAATAGATTATCGGGTCGTTTAGTAGAATCCAGGAGTATGATTTTGGGTCACGGAGAAAAAGGTTAAGAACCAACCCCTGCTGTATATTAGTATGAGAAAGTAAAAATTTGCATTTTCCCTACAGATTAATAAATTTGCATAGTGATGAAAACAGAAACGCATTTTACAGTTTTCTATAACTTGACCCCTTTGAAAATTCATGGAAATTTGTTCAGTATTTCTAGAGATATCGAACCCCCTGAAATAAAGATCTCAGCAATAATTCCAAATGATTCCTAACGAACAGTGTGATTCGGTACAGCTTAATAGGTAGGTCATAAATTTGATTATACTAATTGCTATTTAAATATTTTATTCTGAGTTTGGATATAACTGATCTCGGCTGATAAATGGCATCTTCACGATTCCGTGGAAGCTTTATTTACCAGTCCGAAATTCGTCTACTCCAATTTTTCAAATGACGTAAATTAAAGCTGCACTTGATGAGGATGGTATTTACATCCTGTATTTACATCTAACAGAAATAAGCTGCACACAACTGATTATCAATAAACTGTTTGAGATTTCGTATATAATTTTCCAATGGGAAAACTGATATATTTCTCAAAAATCTGTTTTTATGAAATACCCATTTTTGGCCTTCTCAAAACATTTCCTGACATTTCCTATAAATAACATATTCTATATTATATAATTCTATATAAAACATTTCCTATTCTACCATTTTTAATTCTTCCGTCTCGCTTTGTTGCCGAGTTCGTGTTCCTAACTTCTTAAATTCCCCGATAAAAGCGCTGTAATCATTTCATTCGATCGGGATTGGTCACTTCACTTTAACTAGATCTAGCGTGTAGCATCCAGGGATCTTTTATTCCCAAGTTATTGGACTTTCCTAGAAACACCAAAGGATCGAAATGGGGTCGAAACTTAATTCTAGTATTGGATGTTTTGGGGCCCCCTAGAACACAAATTAACTCAAAATCTATCCAATATCCAGTTGGTAGTCAATCCAGTCATCTGGGTGCTAATTAGATTTGGATGTAAATTAGGAAAATATAGAACTGCCGAAAAAGAATTTACATGATTTCAATTCCTGTCGAATACATAATTTGTTTATGACAAAAAGAATAACCATCCCCATTACGCTACAGGACAAACCGTAATCGCGATACACCTGATTTTCTTTCCCTAATTTTGACATGACAATAGCATCCTTTTAAAAATGCGCCCTCGCTAAATATCAGTGATATTATTTCAAAGTTACGCGTCGAGTCTCTTACTAAAAGTAATGCTTCAAAAGATTTCCTCGATTGTGAGCCAACTATCCAGTGATTAACATATTATGACGTTGGCTGAGAATTTAGAATTTTGTCCCGATCTCTTATTTCTCTATAAACGATAGAGCGAAAACTTAAAATATGTCTATTCTCTTTATTGTGCTTGCAGCCTACAAAGTGTTTGGAAAACATCATAAAGCAATTGTTTCTCAAAATTACCACTGTGTACTAAATTAGGTATAAATCGGTTAAAAATAACGATATTTCCAAATGAGCTTATGCTGTTTTAACTAAATTAATCTAACATACCCATGTGTATCAACTTCACTATTTTAAAGTTGTTACAAATTAGGATGTTTCTATATGCATAAAAGTTTAGTATGATTTTAAAAAAAGGAACAGCTCGAATACTATATTTTTAGTTCAGAATTTTATATATAGAAATGTAGTGTATATATAGATAGTGTATATATTTTATACAAAGTCAAATGTAATCTTGTCAAATTCATATTATACTGTGTAATAAAATGTTGAAAGATAATATCACGTTTTATCCCCTTCTATATATACATAATTCTAAACTGAAATGCATAATTTAAAAGCTTTCTTATTTATTTTATTATTCTTTGATAGTAAAAACTTAAATAGATCATAATTAAAGACTGGCAGCTTCATCGTCATGGTTCCAACGGTTTTGTAGTTAAAGCGTTGGACAAAAAGTGCAGATCCGCTCATAGTGAGTTTTGTCCTTTGCTTACCACGAAATGCACTTTTGACTACAGTTTCGACTACACAAACAATGTGGTTTAAGGGTCATCCCAGCTACAACTTTCGACTGCTCAAGGGGAAAAAAATAGTTGTTCATGTCTTATTTATGATTTTATATAACTGAACGTAAATTAATATAGCATTACGAGACTCAATTGTGAACCGACGTCTCTAGTGATAAAAGAGCTTGGACGGCAATTTAGATAGATTATGGATTTTGTGGATTCTTCCCCAGATTTATTCAAATTTGCAGTCGAAAGAAAGCTTTCCCCAAACAAAATCCCTTTCATACTAGTGAAACCAGTTGCTAATTTTCTGAATACACATCAAACTGTAAAATAATTTAGGTAAGCAGGTTTAATGACATTTAATTGGAAAGTTATATCTTCCTGTTGGATTTACGATATTTTCTATGCAGTCTTGGAAAACCAGGAAAACTCAGCCCGCCCGATCTGATCACAAATCGTATTGAAACATATAACCTGTTAGCTGCGGTCTCCCTGTGTTCATTCTTCTAAATGACAGGAGGGAGACAGGGAAATTCAATAAAAAATGTAATACTGAAGCCCTTGAAATTGTTTTTGACCGAACGCCTCGACAAAGTAAAACGGTTTATCTTCTTGAGTGTATTTACGTTACACTCAAGGAAATCACAGCACACTTGATTCAATAGCAGGCAATCGCCATTAGAATTAAAATCAATTGTAGCTGGAATCCCCTGGTGTGAAGCGTTGCTTAAAAGTTCCAAATTCTGTTAAAACCCTTCATCTGAACGATCTTATTCCTAATAACTCCTTGAAGGGGAAGTCCCGTCGGCGTAAATCAATAGCATGTCGAACTGTAAAACCCTTAAAGGTGTTTCTGTCTGTATTCCTTGTCAATGTATATGTTATTAACTTTTAACTCATGCAGACAATATCAGCTGTTAAAACAAAATGAAAATTTAAAATCAGTCCCATAGATCCTCAGAAATTGGATGATAAAAAGCTGCCTTCGTTTTAAAATTAGATAGAAGATGAGTCAAACTACCCAATCTAAAATTATTAATTTTATTTGAAAAAAATATAAATTTTGTTCAAGCGAGTTCCAAACTGGAGACCTTCTATTACAAAGTTTGCGCCTGGAGAGCTCCAAACCCCGGAACTTCTGCTACTAAGCTGATGCTTTTCCGACTGTGCCACAGAGATCATATCCATCATCCATCCATTCCCTAGCAATCAAATAATTTGAAGAATGGACGTAGCATCCCATTTAAAAATTTGGGCTTTTGTAAATAATTCTATCTATTCTGTTCATCCGGAAAATATCAACTATCCAGCAAAATATAAATTTTCAAAATCGGTTCGATAGAGTTTCAAAAATTGAATAACAACAACAACAAAAATCTTGTGCTTTAAATATATAGATTTTAGTTTTGGTTCAAGCCAGGTGATGATTGAGCTTTTCCAATGCAGGTATTGATCATTATTAAAAAAAGAATAATAAAGCCCAAAGGAGCCAGATAGTCCTTGAATGCTACATTTCAATTTTGAATTTTTTATATGTTAGAAGTCAAAATCCGATGTAATCTTTATAATTTTCTATTATAAAGTATAATAGAAATTGGATATAACATCTGATTTTATCCTCTTTATATATAATTCTAAACTAAAATATGGCATCTCAAAGGCTTCCTGGCTCCTTATTACTTTCCTTATATACATAATGTATAAGGAAAGTATTGTGACGGGGTCGAAAATTCGAATTCGAGTTTTCGAAGGGAGAGCACGTTTCAAGCATCCCTGATCACGAATCAAACATTTTTGAAGTGATGTCTGTGTGTGTGTGTGTGTGTGTGAAAGTATGTGTGTGTGTGTGTGTGTCAGTGGGTCTGTGGAGACGATAACTGACGAACGAATGGACCGATTCGAACCAAATTTGGTACAAAAATCACAATCTATAAACACTGGAAGCCTATTGTTTTTATACGCAATCGAATGTTCAGAACCCCCCTAAATTTTCGAATGAAATTTTGAAAAAATCGTCAAAAAATCAAAACCAATAATAAAGTTACGTAAATAGACATTCCTTATGTAATTTTTCATTAGAAAACGATTGGCATAAATTTTAGAACGCTAACATGAACCGTTCTCGAGATATTGCACATTTTTCAAAAAAATTATCAAAAAGTCAAATAAAATAGAAAAAAAATATTTCCTATTGAGAAACATGTTCACTTTTCATATATAATATCATGCGATAAATTGGGTGACATCATTCTCGTGGATCTAGCTCGTTCCATTCATGAAAAAAGATACTTTGAGTAATACTTCTGCATTTGAACGCCAATTTATCTGCTGTAAGAATAACTTATTTCTTCGTTCATAACGCTTGGCGAGATTTTGGCGACGAAATTGGCGGAATGTCGCCAACTTGGCGACTTTTTGAAATGTTGCCAAATTAACGAAAATCTCGCCAAATGGATAAAAATGACGCTAAATCAATGAAAATGACGACTAATTGTGGAAAATTCAATATCTAATAAGTTATATAATATATAAATATATAATAATAGTTATATAATATATGTCGAAAATTCAATATCTAATATGTTATATATATATATATATATATATAACGTATTTCTTTGTCCATAACGCTTGGCGAGATTTTAGCGACAAAATCGGCGGAATGTCGCCAACTTGGCGATTTTTTGAAATGTTGCCAAATTAACGAAAATCTCGCCAAATGGATAAAAATGACGATAATCAATGAAAATGACGACTAATTGTCGAAAAGTCAATATCTTGGAAAGGATATTAGTATCTACTAGAAGAAAAACCTATTTATTTTACTGTAAAAGTAGTAAATTCATTTCATTATATAAGGAAAGTCATGTGTTGCCCATGTAATGCCAGAAATGTAAAGTAATAAATATTTGGAAGGATTAAAAAATAATGGAACCAGGAATGCGGGCGGATTATCCCCACGCTAAGCAGATGGGCGATAATATACAGGTGGCCCCATATCTTACATACCACGCCCATGTTTACATACCACACTAAGCCGTTTGGCGGCAACCGAGACGGCGACGCCATGTCTACGGATTAGCTCTCAGCTCTACATTTCAGCACGTGGACCGCCGACCGAAAAAGGGATATAAGTGAGAGTTGCTCGAAGTGGGAGTCAGAATTGGTCAAGGCAGGCTGTTGGAGTCAGACTAGTCAAGAAGAAGCGACGGTAGCAGAGTTAAGAGTTGTGTGTGCGTCTCTGATATAGGAATTCGAAGGAGAGCTCATGTTCATCTGGTATTGCAAGTGTAAAGTGTGACAAAGCATCGGTGTTACCCAAGTTATATGAAAGAAGATCAGGTACCGTACAATTAAACTATATGAGGATAACCTCTTTGTCTAAATTTGTGTTTTTAAGGAAAAGCTAATTAATGCATCCCACCACGTGCTCCAACCAAATATCAATTCATCTGGCATTACACCCCCCGAACTACCATTGAGATGTATTCCACTATTGTGATATTTATTTAATTTGTAAAACTAAAGAGTGTAAATTGAGTATGTGATAAATAAATGTTTGTTCCTTTACTATTAACCTTAATTTTTAGTTTGTTAACTTAGTATCCCGTTAAGCACAGAAATAGGTGGGTTTTGCGGCCACCAACGCAATGTACACAGCAGTAAGTTTTATAACAGATTACATGTATAATTAATATACTAATAGATAATTAATTTAATGTAAAATGCATTTTTTGACAATATTAATTTTAATCAACAAAATTAATAATCGGCACATTTGGTGCTCGTGACTTTAGCAGTAACGGGAATAAAATAAGGATTTATGAAATTAATAAAAATAAAAGGAATAATAATAATAAAAAATAAATATTGATAAGGTTGGACAACTGGTGGCGACATAGATGATTGTGAAAATATTGTGCACAATTCTCATTTCTCCTTATGTTATATGTATGATTATGTAAAGTTTTATCAATGAAATGGAAAAAATGGTTCTTTTAAATGAGATCAAAGGTATAATTAGAAAAATGGGATATAGGAATGGGAGCAGTTAAAAAAGTGGTGAAAAGTTCAATTATAACAAGGAGTTCAAGTTTGAAAGAAGATTCAAAAATATCAAATAAAAATTATAGTAAATTGGATAGAAATAATAAAAATATGGATATTCCAGTAATACAGATCCTGCCATTATTTAGTGGGAGTAAGGAGGAAGATATAAATTTCTTTATAAAACAATTTGATGAATTAGCGGAGTTAGCAAGTTGGAAGGAAGAGCATAAAGTGGCTATCATTAAAACCAGATTAAAAGATAAGGCTATGCAGTTTTTAATTCAAAACCCTGAATTACAAAACGAAAAGGAGTTTGATAAAATAAAAATATTACTAATAAATAAATTTTCAAACAGAATAACGATAACGCAAGAACAGGACGCTTTCAATAAAATAAAACAAACGCCTGATATGTCAGTGGACGAGCTTGTGCTAAAAATAAAAAACGCAGCGCGTAAATTTTTGAACCTTAAGGATACAACAGATGGAGAGGTAGAGAAAATAACCAATAAAATAATGTTGGGAAAATTCATTAGCGCATTATGCCCTGATTTGGCAATTGAAGTGAAGAAAAAAGATCCGCAGCGGTTTGAAGATGCCATAAAAGATGCCGAACTGTTTGAAATAATTCTTAATGATAGGACTCCAGAAGAATCACATAATGAACTGAAAGAAATGTTACTTACAACACAGGTTCAAGATTTGACTTTAGAAATTAATAAATTAAAATTGCAAAATATACCAAATCAATCCATGGAACGAGCTGTTTTTTGCATAGGGTGCGGAAAAAATGGACATTATTTCTCAGATTGCTGGTACAATGAGTGTAATACGGCATTTGCAAGGAATCCCAAACGAATGAATTATCAGCAATATGGGTTGGAGCAAACAAATTATATCAGAGGAAACAGAAACGAAAATCGCAGAAATTTTGAACGAGGAGGATATAATAGAAATAATAGGGAATATCAAGGAAATAATAATGATCAAAGAAATTATTACGATCAATTAGAAACCAACGTAGAAAATAGAGAGAGGCAAAGTATAAGAGGAAATTTTAGGGGGCGCAACGGAAGAAATATAAGATCAAACACATATGAGAGAAACAATAATAATAGTAATTTAAACTAAGAGCTGGAATTTGGGACCAAGGAACGAATCGTACAAATTCCAGAGAAATAAATAAATTCGGTTCACAAACATATAGAAATAACAAAAATGGAGATGACTGGCAAAACTATACAAATTTGGAGAGAGGACAATATTATGAAAATAATGATAAAGCAAAATATGATACCAAAAGTATCCTTTCAAGCGAATGTGAAAACGTATCTAGCCCACAATTACCGATGGTAGAAATAGATTGCAAAGGAATAAAAATAATAAGTGTAATTGATAGTGGGGCTCAAGTTAGTATTATAGATTTGGAAACATTTCAAAAACTAAAACAGAATAGAAATGTAAAAATAAAATACATAACCAGAAGAGTAATACTTCAGACGTTTACTAAAGAAAATATAGAATTTTTAAATTGCATTCAATTTTCATTTAGAATTGGGGAAAAGGCATGCAAAAATTATTTTTTCGTGACAAAACAGAACTTTCAGGGGCAATATAAAATGCTTTTAGGCTACGACTTTTTATCCTCACATAAAGCAATTTTAAATACAAAAGATAACGAAGTACAATTTGGGAATACTGCGATTAAATTCTATAAAAGTGAAAATACAAACCCAATACAGAATTCAAAACAAAAACCACAAAGCCAGGGAATTCGCGATGAAAATAGATATAATAGTAATTATGAAAATTATAATACTGATGACGACGAATATGAGGAAATAAATAGTTGTTATAATGAATCCAATAATGAGAATGAAGATAGAATAAGCGATGATAATGATGACGACGAATATGAGGAAATAAATAATTGTTGTAATGAATTCAATAATGAGAATGAAGGTAGAATAAGCGAGGATAATGAAAGCGATAACGATAGAAAAAACGCTAATATGCAAAATTGTAGCACTCGCGATAATGTAAATGATGAAAAATGGTTACCAAGTTCTAATGAAAGTAATAAGAATAAGAATGTTAAAAAGAAAGAGGAAAAGCAGATTTTCGCTAAATTGAAAAGAAAAATAACATTAAAGCCAGGGGAGTCAGAAATAGTCCAATTGATTTTGTCACAGGAATTAAATGAGGGACAGGATGTTTTATTTTCTCCAATAAAAATGGCAAGAACATTAATCACGGAGGAAGCGATCCAAAGTATAGAAAATAAAAATAAGATTAGAATGTTGTTATACAATGAAAAAAATTGCCAAATTACACTTAATAAAAATATGAACGTGGGTATAATAACAGAACAAATCGAAATTGTTGATACAAAAAATAAAAGCAGTAAACCCACGTTGGAAATTAATAATATTCAAAATTTAAATAAAACAGATTATCAACAAATTCGGGAATTAAGAAAGAAAGAAATATCTCCAGACGATTTTCAAGTACAGTACTTAAATAAGGAAGATAGAAATAAAGTTATTGCATTAATGATGACCAATACAGAGGTTTTTTCAAAGTCATATGCTACCCTAGGTAAAACATCAGCAATAGTACCGAAAATCGAACTTATGCACAATTATCCTATTCAGAGTCGACCATACCCAATTCCGAGAGCAGTACGAGAAATTGCGCAAAAGGAAATTAGGGAATTATTGGAAAATGACATTATTGAAAGTTCACAAAGCACGTACGCTAGTCCCATTATTCTTGTAAAGAAACCAAGTAAACCAAATGAAGAACCTAAATATAGACTTGCTATTGATTATAGGGCCATAAACGCGTATTTACCACTTTTGCCAATAAACTTACCAAAGGTGAAGGATATATTACAAAATATCGCTGGTAGTAAAATTTATACAGTTATGGATTTGAAGGCGGCGTTTTTTCAGATCGAACTAAGAAAACAAGATAGAAAGGCCTTAACGTTCACAACTTTTATGGGAAATTTTAATCCTAAAAGAATTCCGTTTGGTCTTAAAAACTCAGGAGCATATTTTCAACTTTTAATGAACAAAGTGTTAGGAGATCTATCAGAGTTAAAAATATACTTTTACTTAGATGACTTAGTCATATGCGCACAAAATAACGACGAAATGTTAGAGAAAATCAAAATTGTTTTCCAAAGATTGAAAGAAAATAATTTAACACTCGACCCGGCGAAGTTACAGATATGCAAATCGCAAATTGAATTTTTAGGATATAAAGTAAATGCGAATGGTATAAGCCCATCAATAAAAAACTGTGCAAAAGTGCAAAATTTCAAACAACCCCAAACGGTTAAACAAGTAAAAAGCTTTCTTGGGACAACAAACTATTTTAGAGGTCTGATAAAAAATTATGCACAAATTGCAGAACCGTTGGTAAATTTGACAAAAAAGAATGTTAGGTTCGAGTGGAATAATGAATGTAGAAAAGCTTTTGAAAAATTAAAAAATGCAATTTTTAAAGAACCAGTTGTAAGACAGCCTGATGAAGTAAACCCGTTTGTCTTAACTACGGATGGCTCAGGTAAGGGAATTAGTAGTATTTTGATGCAAAGGGTAAATGGAGTCGATCATGTTATCGAATTTTATTCAAGACCTGTGAACCCGGCAGAGAAGCGTTATCCTGCAATAAAGCTAGAATTGCTAGCTATACACGCATCCTTACAACACTTCAGAGAATATCTGTTCGGAAGGAGTTTCACCTTGCTGAGTGACGCAAAATCCCTTATGTACCACATAAAATTAGATAAAATGCCAAATATCATATCGAGGTGGCTAATTGACATAAGTCAGTATGATTTTAAATTCAAATATCAAAAAGGTGAAAATAACGCAAGTGATTATTGCTCGAGATATGTATTTGACAATGATAACCAAATCAAATATGTAAATACTTTAATTAAAAATGATGAGATAAATGTGGAGAAAATATTAGAGCAACAAATGGTAGATGAAAAATTAAGTAAAATTAGAGAGGAATTACAAAAAGGAAGAAACCGATATCACAATAACAAGGTATACTATATTGATAGCCAAAATAAACTGTTAATGGTAAAGAAGGAAAATAAAAGACAAACGTATAGGAAAATAAATGAGAATAAGATTGTAATACCGCACTCGCTAAAGGGAAAGATAATAGAGATAGCACATTTCCCTCATTTCGGAGTAAAAAAGACATACCAATTACTTTCAAGAAAATATTTTTGGATAGGGGCTTTCCAAGACGTGGAAAATTTTTGTAAGTCTTGTAATCAATGCTTATTAGTAAAACACAAAAATATACCACCAGCCAGACTTCAGGCTATGCCAGAAATATTAAAACCAGGAATATATTTACAACTGGATTGCGTAGGAAAACTACCGCGCAGTAATGGAGGAAATAATTTTGTAATTACAATTGTAGACATGTTTTCACGATACTTTGAGGCCTATGCAGTCAGAGACATTACTGCTAAAACAATAGTGAATAAGCTAACAAACTTCGTGACAACTTATGGAGTTCCAATTATTATTCAAAGCGATAATGCTCAAATTTTTAAAAGTAAAGAATACATAGATTTTACAAATGCATTAAATATTGAAAGGCGATACAGTTCGGTTTATTTCCCAAGTTCTTTAGGTCGTTGTGAAAGAATACACAGAGACATGAAACAATGTATAATGTGTTTGTCAAAGACTACGTTTGAATGGGATGAATCTTTAAAATGGTTTAAGTTTTATGTGAATAACACTATTAACAGTAATACAGGATTTGAGCCTTCATTCCTGTTCTATCTTAGAGATTTATCATTGCCATTTGAAAATATTAAACAAACAAACATACCAAGTAAGGAAGAAATAGATATAATGTATAGTGATGTAAATAATTATAAAAATTATGTGGCACAGCATTTAAAAAATATAGATAAAGTCGTGAAAGACGCATCGGAACAACAAAAGCTGATAAATGACAACCAAATAAAGAAATATAAAATAGTGAGAAAAAACGATATATTTATAGGAGCGACAGTGTACCTAAAAAAGTTCCTAAAACCAAGGGTATTAGAGGATCGATATGATGGACCATTTAGAATTACGAAATTAGTCCGAAATAATAATGTTATAATATGTCTTAAAAGTGATGAAAATAAAACTTATAAAGTGCACATAAATAAACTATACATGGCAGCGGAGCGAAAACAATATTTGAAAGATAGTGACGAAAGCGAATCAAACCACACACACACACAGGACAAAGAAAAAAATCAAAATGAGAAAGTGATTAGAAATAATGATCAAAGTCAAATTAAGGAAGGGAAGGTCACTAAAGAAAAGCAATTAAACTGTGAAAATAATAGAAATGATGATGAGGTTTGTTATAATGCCAGAGGGTATAATTTTCGCCCTCGAATTGTTGTAAATAGTAATTTCATAAAACAAAGAATATGAAAAATATGTAAAAAGTTTGTAATTAATGTCATAAATAGAAAGTGATAATTGAGTGTATATGTATATGTTTTTATGTTTTAAATTGTGGATATAAGTATATTTCAAAAAGTATGTTATGTATTTCTGACATTACATATATGGCAAGTTCAAAAAAAAAAAGTGAAATAACAAAGTAATTTATAAATAATATGGTGGTATGGAATTCAACCATAACCAAGAATCGGAAGTTGATAGTTGCACTACTACAATATGTTACAAAATGAAATGATAACAAGAAAATGTATAATAATAATAAAGTAATGAATGCTGTTATGTAATGATATGTCGTATGTAAATAATTATGTAAAAGGAGAAATGAAAATTATGCATTGCAAATAATATATATCAAAATTTACAATTTAATAATAATGTGAATGTTGGTAATCCTCATGTAATTTATGGTACATTATGTCAATTATGAATAATGGACTAACTTGACAGGGAACTATCAAGAAACTACAAAGAACTATCAAAGCTATGAGTTGTACGAGGCTAAAAAGTGGAACTCAGCCTTTCTCACGATGGATGAACTTATGTGTTTACGAGGAACCATTGTGAACTTAATTTCTTACCACTGGGGTGAAACTGTGGGAGAGTAACTTTTGGACTTTTTTTTCGCGGGGGGGGGGGTGAGAATGTAATGCCAGAAATGTAAAGTAATAAATATTTGGAAGGATTAAAAAATAATGGAACCAGGAATGCGGGCGGATTATCCCCACGCTAAGCAGATGGGCGATAATATACAGGTGGCCCCATATCTTACATACCACGCCCATGTTTACATACCACACTAAGCCGTTTGGCGGCAACCGAGACGGCGACGCCATGTCTACGGATTAGCTCTCAGCTCTACATTTCAGCACGTGGACCGCCGACCGAAAAAGGGATATAAGTGAGAGTTGCTCGAAGTGGGAGTCAGAATTGGTCAAGGCAGGCTGTTGGAGTCAGACTAGTCAAGAAGAAGCGACGGTAGCAGAGTTAAGAGTTGTGTGTGCGTCTCTGATATAGGAATTCGAAGGAGAGCTCATGTTCATCTGGTATTGCAAGTGTAAAGTGTGACAAAGCATCGGTGTTACCCAAGTTATATGAAAGAAGATCAGGTACCGTACAATTAAACTATATGAGGATAACCTCTTTGTCTAAATTTGTGTTTTTAAGGAAAAGCTAATTAATGCATCCCACCACGTGCTCCAACCAAATATCAATTCATCTGGCATTACACCCCCCGAACTACCATTGAGATGTATTCCACTATTGTGATATTTATTTAATTTGTAAAACTAAAGAGTGTAAATTGAGTATGTGATAAATAAATGTTTGTTCCTTTACTATTAACCTTAATTTTTAGTTTGTTAACTTAGTATCCCGTTAAGCACAGAAATAGGTGGGTTTTGCACCCACCAACGCAATGTACACAGCAGTAAGTTTTAGAACAGATTACATGTATAATTAATATACTAATAAATAATTAATTTAATGTAAAATGCATTTTTTGACAATATTAATTTTAATCAACAAAATTAATAATCGGCACAGCCCACATCAGATTTTTTTTTTTTATTATAATGAAAACTTAAATAGTTCCTAGTTTCAAGCACTCTCGTGGTTTAAACGGTCTAGTGGTTAGAGTTGGGCAGCGAATTCACAGATCTATTGATGGTCAGTTCTGTCCTCGTCTCAAACGCAATGCTTTCTCGATTGCAGTTTTAATAATAAATAGACAATGTTATCAGGGTAATATATTTTGTGGGTTCTGCCCCATATTTATTATAATCGCCAATCCAGAGAAAGCTTTATATAATTAAAATAAAAAAGAACTGCAACGTCGTTTGTAGCACAGCGGCAGCGTGCCCTGGTGCAGCGTAAAGCGAATATTTTTATCAAGAGTTCTATCCTAGGAAATTTTATTAGCGTTTTTTCAGATTATTTAAACGGATATGTTAAAAATGTTAAACTTAAATACACTGAAATCAAAATTTCAGTCGTTGCCCGCTTGGCCGAGAGGCTTAGGGCATCAAGTTGCGGGGCTTTAGGCTCGGGATCGGTTCCCGACTCAAGGGTACTGAATTATAGTGTCAGAGTAGTAGGTTAATAGAGTGTCGCGGTGGGATCAGTGGTTCTTCATTAGGTCTTTTCCTTTCTTAACTTTCTTATATTTCTTACTAAATTACCTGCACGAGATGGAGGACGAGCGGTGTGTGAGCTCCGCCAGTGTTGGCAGGGTTTCTCTTCGGGCCTGCCGGCTTTGGTGTCGAGCGCACCACCCTTACTCGTCCAAAGTTCGTGCAGGGTTGTTTTGCACCTCGTGACTCTTGTTAACGAAGTCCTGAAATTTTATACATTTTAGAAAACAGAACATCTCTTTTGCTTGGGAGAGAAATGCGGAAATGATGTACCGGAAATGACATAATATTGCATCATTTCCTGTGACGTCACTTCCTGTTAAATAACATTATTTAAAAAAGAATTTGCACAAACGATCTAATGCAGAGCGAAGGTATCGAACTTATAACCTATTGAATTGAAAGCAGGCAACTTAAGCACTGAGCCATGCCGCTCACGTGCCAGGATCCAAGTTAATATATTTAAACTTAAAGGAGAGCCTGATTAGAAAAAGCACAAATACCAAAAAAGACACGACGGACTCGAACCCACAGCCTCTAGAATCGGAGAAAGGTAACATGACCACTGAGCCAGCCAGATCACACGTCACGAATACTAATTAATCTATTTATACTTTCTGGATAGCCTGGTCAGAAAAAGCACAAATATCAAAACGAATCAAACCCACAACCACTGGAATTGGAGGTGGACAACATAGCCACTGAGGTAGCCAACTCACATGAGAAAGGTGTTATTTCATTCATTTAAACTTAACGGCTAGACTGATAAGAAAAGTAAAAGTGTCAGAATGACAAAATACTGTTGTTGAAAAAGCAATTCGTGGGAATCAAGGACAGAACTCGCTATCAAGAGAATTGTGTATTAGCTGTCCAACTAGCTTAACCACTAGACCGTTTGAGCCACGAGTAAGTCTAAAATTAGGAGCTATTTGTTTTTTCATTATGAAAGAAAAAAAAGAGAACCAACAAGCCTGTGAATGCTATATTTTAGTCTAGAATTATGTAAATAGGATAAAATCATAATTACATTAAGGTAGTATATCTAAAATTTAAATCTAAAACACTTTAGAATGAATATATTTATTGAATTGCACTAAAACACGTTAACCTTTTAATATGTCTTTAACGTCTTTTAGTGCGATCAAATAAAGACTTTTATTCTAAATTAAAAGAACAAAATCAGATGTTATATATATTTTAATTTTAATTATGCTTTATAATAGAAAATAGCAAAGATTACATCAGATTTTTTCCCTCTTAAATATAAAACTCTAAATTGAAAGGTGGCATTCAAGTATTTCTTAGCTGTTCATTTTATTTATTTATTTTTTAATGATACATAGTAGGCGCACGAGAAGCTGCACCCCTTCCGACCTGCTTTCTGGTAGGTCGGACGGTCTGGGTCTCAACAACAACAACCCCTTCCGACCTTCGTCAGTGATGCTTGTTTGTAATAAACTTTGTTCTCTTGTCTTGTGTTGTTGTTGTTGAGACCCAGACCGTCCGGCCTACCAGAAAGGTGTAAGGTAACCGTCTCTTGTCTTGTGCGTCTTTCTTCGTTCTTCTCTGCGTCACTGGTCCTGTATCGGCTGTACCGAAACAGGAGGTCATTAGAAACAACAACAGGCGCACGACAACATGGGAAAATATCAAGTTTCATTCGAATTTCATCAAAATTATTGAATTTTTTAGCAAAATTGCATTTGGCTAAATATTTAATTAATATCTTTTAAATATATTTTAATAGATTTATATTAAATTCCCACAATTTCTACCGCAGTTACTCAGTTTAACATTTTATTATAGATTGGTATAATTACGTTTTGTTATTGGCTCGCATGTTTTGTTATTGGCGTATTGGTAGGGGGTCGTATAGTAATTAATAGTAATTACGTATTGTTACGAGGTCGTACTTTAACTGCATTTGTTAAGGAGTCGTATAGTACTTCAATTCTGTTGGTTTTAATTTATCTATTTAAATTTAGACATCAGATAAGCACATATGTCAAAACGAGCCAAATGCGAGCGAGAAGGAAAACCCTGTGATTAGAAATCAGACAGCCAACCTGTTGAGTCAGTCAACTCTTACTCTTGTACTGGAGTTCTTCTATTTGAACTTAACCAAGTGACTTATTGAAAACGAACAGAGAACAAAATGATTCAATACAGGTAGGACATATCACACCCAAAGTTTAATCTTAGTGAATCTATTTACATAAATTATTCAGTTTTGATATACGTCATCTTGCAAAACTGTGCTCTTACAATATTATTTAAGATGACTCTGTAATTTATATACCCTAAATAAAATTATCTATTCATTCAAATTTTGATACAATTCAAATGAAACTTAATATTTTCCCATGTTCTCGTGAGCCTACTATGCATAATTAAAACAAACTAGCAGCGATTACCCGGCGTTGCTCGGGATTTGCCATGCAAAACTATGATAAAAAGTACATTGGAACATATAGGGCCGATTGTGATATATTACAGCTGAATGTATTGCATTTTAGAGATGTTTAAATAAAATTAAAGTTGGAAAGTGTTTCATAATCAATGCTTTATGTATGATTGATCTTTCTTGTGATTTCTTAATACTTTTCTTTGTTGAGTAAGCCGGTGAGAAATAAACCATGGTGATAGTTTCCATTTAAATTCATATCTCAAAACTGCGATTTTCAAAAGTGTCTAATACGTTCAATAAACTCCCACAAAACTCAGTCTTGAGTAAGCCTGTGAGAAATAAACCATGGTGAAAGTTTCCATTTAAATTCATATCTCAAACCTGCGATTTCCAAAATTGTCTAATACGTTCAATAAACTCCCACAAAACTCAGTGTTGAGTAAGCCTATGAGAAATAAACCACGGTGAAAGTTTCCATTTAAATTCATATCTCAAACCTGCGATTTTCAAAAGTGTCTAATATGTTCAAAACTCCCACAAAACTTCACACAATATATATATGTAATATATATATTATATATATGTAATATATCTAAACTCCCACAAAATATATATGTAATATATATATTATATATATTACAGAGATTTAATTGACTTTCACGTTTTAAACCAACAATGTCCAACCTTTTTCGTCGTGAATCATGGAGTTAAAGAGTAGAACTCCTAGGAAAAAGTGTCGTTTTTCACTAATATCTCGAGAACCACTGGTCGTAGAAACTCGAAACAAGGCCTATGTTTTTTTTGTGGGGTGATTTCAAGACTACCAAGACAAATTTCATAAAATTCGGTTCAGCCGTTCTCCAGTTATGGTGGATCATACATACACACTTCTCTTCTTTATATATATAGAGATAAATAAATAAAATGAACAGCTAAGAAGTTCTTGAATGCTAGCTTTCAATTTAGAGTTTTATATTTAAGAATAAATCTGATGTAATCTTTGCAATTTTCTATTATGAAGTATAATTAAAGTTTAAAATATATATAACATCTGATTTTGTTCTTTTAATTTAAAATAAAAGTCTTTATTTGATCGCACTAAAAGACGTTAAAGACATATTAAAAGGTTAACGTGTTTTAGTGTGATCAACTAAATACTTTCATTCTAAAGTGTTTTAGATTTAAATTTTAAACTTACTACATTAATGCAATCATGATTTTATCCTATTTACATAATTCTAAACTAAAATATAGCATTCACGGGCTTGTTGGTTCTTTTTTTATTGTTATTCTTTCATAATGAAAAGTCAAATAGTTCTAACTTCAGGCTTACTCGTGGCTCAAACGGTCTAATAGTTACAGGAATTGAGAAGCTAACACGCAGTTCCCTTGATAGCAAGTTCTGTCCTCGCCTCCTACAAATTGCTTTTCCAACAGCAGTATTTTGTCATTCTGACACTTGGAATTTTTCATTCTGGCACTCGTGTTTATTCTGCTCAGTCTAGCCGTTAAGTCTAAATTAATGAAATAATACATTTGAACTCTCGTCTGGTGTGGCTTCGACCCTCGACTTCTACTAAGTATTTGACCTCGGATGTTAAACACATTCTTATTGTTGTTGTTCCTAATGACCTCCTGTTCCGGTGGCGCCGATTCAGGACCAGTGGCGCAGGAAAGAACGAAGAAAATACACAAGATGAGATAACAAAGTTTATTACAATAAAGCATCAGTGACGAAGGTCGGAGTAGGTGCAGCTTCACATTTAGACGAGGACTCAGAAGGCGGACGACTGACTTTAGCCTCAAGAAACATCCATGCCTTAATCGGAATTCGAACCCGAGCCCACTATACAGCAGCCGAAGACACTATCCACTTCACCGTCTGGGTGGCCATTCTTATTGAAACTAGTTTTACTTCTTTATGACCAGTTAAGAATCAATGTGAATGGCCTATATATTAAAGGTCTCTATAATATGTTTCCCTAAAAAATTGTTTGTATTTTACATTGTGTGATTAGTTATTATCTCCACTTATTGCTGTTGCCACTCCCACTGTTTGAGACCCGTTTACAATAAAAAAACATTGATTGGTTAGTTGATTGATTGAATTGATCGGTTTGAATTTAAACCAAGCATTAGAGAGAGAAAAAGGGCAAAATTACCCAATACAGGATCGCAACAAAGACTCCTGCATTTCAAGGTAGACAACATAAATATTAAGTCAGCCAGATCATATACTGGATGTCTTAATTAAGCTATTTAAATTTAACCAAGAGACAGATGATAAAATCTGCAGAAATGACCCAACGCAGGTGGAAGGGATCGAACCCAAAAATGCTCGATTGGAAGTCTGGAATTTCCTGCTAGCATATTCGGATGTTCCTAATTAATATATTTAAAATTCAAGAAGATACTGGTGAGAAAATAAAATAAAATTATAGAATGCAGACAGTAGAGAGTGGACAGAAGACAAATCGTAGGGACTACGGATATGAAAGCAAGCAGCACAACCGTTAAATAATAAAGTTTGCATAAAGGAGGTCCAAATTTTTCTAGTTTAATTTAACCAAAATAATTCGATAACCAAATAACAAGATCCTAGTGAGAGAAATAACAAAATGAACAAACACAGGTAAGGAGGATTGAACCCAAGGCCCATCGATTAGACCGATAGATGACACAACCAATTTGAATTTAACCAAGATGCTGGTCAGAAAAAGACTTACATGTCCCAATACTGACAGGAAGGAATAAACCCAATGCACACTTCATTTTAAGGCTAGCAGCATAATGGTCGAGCCAGCGAGCTCGCGTACTGAAGGTCTTAATTTTAATTAATCTTATTGAATTCAACAAAGAGACATCAGAATAAGCGCAAATGATGGAGAGATCGAATCGAAATCTCATTGATTTGAAGGCAGACAGCAAAAGTATTCACTCAGCCAACTCATCTGGAGGCCTTATTTAATCTATTTGAACTTGATCAAGAGACTCGTGAGAAAAAGAACAATATGACTCAATGCAGATGGGATAGACAATGTCATATTAATGCTAATTAACTTATTTGAATTTAAGATATACAGAACTACAAAATAACCCAATGCAGGAAAGAGGAATCGAAATTACGTACCCTTTACTTGAAGGCAGACAACATGGCCGTTCAGCAGATGATTTAGCATATTGAAAGTCAGGCGCTTTTCGTGGACTAAACTATGTGAGCAACCGCTTGGGGCCTCATGTTTACTGAGAGTCTTAAAATGTTGAACATTTTTTTATTAGGCCCATCTTTAATATCTTTTTCAGACTCATTAGTGTATCCTAGTTAATCCAAAGTTTTCTTGTAATTTATATAATTCTGTATTTTGCCTTTTGTCATCTGTGTATCAGTTTTCATTTATGTTTAAGAACACAACGCTTTGGCTGCGACATTTTATAGAATCGTATTCGAACATCGGATTATTATAATTTAAATCTCATGGTATCACTCTCCATGTAGTTTTGCGACGTTAATGCAGTCTATGTAACATTTTATATTAGTTCTAATCTCTATACTGGTTAAGTACTTTATTAGTTCAGGGGCCTCACAGAGCTTACTGGGCCTCAGTGAAAGTTTTTGCCTTACTGATATTCCTACTTCTTCCTGCCTGAACTATATCTATCAAACTTTTAGTATTAGACAGTAAAAGATCTATACGGGTCATATTATACACTGAACCAGAGTAGTCCCACACTAGAATTTTTTTCTTCAAAAGCAGTTTGTAGATCTTAATTCAAATTGATGAATTATTTTATACTATAAAAAAAAATCCCCTAGATTCTTAATCCAGCATTGATTATAATAGAGTATTTACAGTCTGAACATTTGATTTGGTTAGAAAGTTAATTCCCTATGTAAAATATCGACCATTTCAAAAATAATTTATCTAAAATCATTCTTTCTTATAAAATGGTAAAACTTTTGATGTCTTTATAGCATTTATATAAGGGTATACGTTTTATATTTTGAAATAAATTTCAAATGTTCTTGCTATGAATCTGTCAAAGGCATATATCATAGTTCTCGGAATCTTCACGCTATTTACTACTACCCTATCGTTTTTTGACAACTTTTATGCCTGAATGAACCTGAAATGAAAATACTGACGTGATGGATCCGTATTTATTTTTGACTTGAAGAAAGCTAGAGAAATTGATTAGTCACCAAATTTTAGACAAGTTACATTTCACTTCATTTACTTTTCTGTTGTGCTTTTCAAAAAGGTTCGCCCACCAGAGGTCTTAACTTACATTTAATTTAGAAACTGGTGATAAAAAGAACACAATGCATGTGAAAAGTATCAAACCAAAGAGTATTTGAAGTGAAGACATAATCATTGATCCAGTAGCTCATATATTGGAAGTCTTAAATAATCTATTTGAACTTAACCAAGAGACCTATCCAAAAAATAACAAAGAACGAAGAGATTTAATGTAGTTCAAACTAAAACCCTGGATTTGAAGGCAGAATATACACGAAGGAAGAATATACACTTGAGTGGCCAAATTATTATGACCACCGGGTTAGTTCTTTATTGAGCCACTTTTTCCCCATAAAACTGCTTGAATTCTGCTAGATATGGATTCTACTAACTTGCAGCATATTTTGTAGCGAATACTCACCTAAATACGATGAACTGTATCTTCCAGTTCCTGAAGGTTTGATGGTAGCGGATTCATTTGTCGGATCCTTCCTTCGATCTCATCTCACAGATGCTCAATGAGATTGAGATCTGAAGATTGAAGAAACCACTGCAGCTGAGAAAAGGCTTCGTCATGCTCCTCAAACCAATCGTGTATAATGTGAGATCTATGGCATGAAACATTGTCCTGCTGGAAGCATCCATCTCCATTGGGGTAAGACAGCAACATCACTGGGTGGACGTGGTCGCAGCAATATTTTAATAACCTACGGCTCTCAGACGTTGTTTCACTCGCACCCCAGGTCCCAGGGCTCAGATCCTCCCTAGTAAACATGTTCCGGGTCATCACGTTGTCTCCGCCAGCTTGAAATGTTGTGACAATGCAAGAAGAATCCATGTTTTCGTGCTGTTGTCTCCATATTCTCACCCTACCATCTGATTGTTTTAACTGAAAATGTGATTCTTCGGACCAAATCATTCGTTTCCAATCATTTAATGTCTAATTCTTGTGTTTCTCAGCAAACTTGAGACGTTTCACTCTATTTGCAGCAGATAGCAATGGCGTCCGAACACGTCTTCTGCTGTTGTACCTCATACGGTGTAATGTGCGGCCTACTGTTAGTTGAGGGACCATCTGCATTGGTCCGTGATTCAAGTTATTCATAATTTTTTGCACTGTTGTTCGTCTATAGGACTGAATTAGTTTTTCCACTTTCAAGCATCTAGTCACCGTTTACGACCGCAGGTTTTGCACTCAGATCCAATTTTCTGTCTGGTGGTCCATTCTGTGTACACTTTAATAACTGCCGCCTTCGAACAATTTACATATGCAGTCGCTTTGCTAATTTTCTCACCATTGCTGCCAGCTCCCACAATCATTCCACGTTCAAAGTCTGTTAGATCGCGTTGTTTACCAATTGCTTTACGAGTCTCCGCTGCATTAATCTCTGAACATCCGTTTATATACTGGTTCAGCCCTCCTACATCAGCATTTGTTGTAGAATAACTGATTTGCATAAATTTCCCTGATAGTCATAATAATTTGGTCACTCAATATATTATCGTTAGCTAGCTTACGTACTGCAGGCCTTAATTAATATATTTAAATTTAATCAAGATATTGATCAGAAAAAAGACAACGACCTAAACGACTCAACGCAAAGCAGAAGATAATGAAGCATTTGTTGGTCCAAAGACCTCAGGTACATCAATGAAGTCTGACTTTGCCAAATACCAACAAATTTAGACCGGAACCCAGTGGGAGTAGAATTCACAGAGATCGTATCCTCCTTCCCCTGCCCATCACTTCTCGGAAGAACTTTCGGACCTATAAATTTAACGTGTTCATACTTGGCGTAGACATAGGTATATCCGGGAATCGAATTCGGGACCTCTAAGTGCGAGCTCCGTGCCTTAACAACTGGATTATTCCTGTCCGGGAGGAGGGATGGAGCCCAGAAACAAAACAGAAATAATGTATATAAATAATACATTCTCGCTTCATGGTAGTGTGCATCTCTGCGAAGTTATGTCTGTTCGATATCTCATTAGTAAGATTCCGACCTACTTCCTATGAATGTGAACAAAATTACTCAAATTGAAGAATGGTTTAGACTTAACATTTAATAAAATCTTAATATAACAAATTAAATTATGAATCCAAATACTGGGCATGCAACAGATAAATTGGCAATTATGCCGACCAACTCTCGTACAGTGCCATTATCTGGCAAATTTACGAGAAAGAGATAAGGAACAACGCCAGTATAGCTTATATATTTTCCACATATATGATGTGATGCAAGTGTTCATAGTGTTCAATTGACCCGGCTTACTGAAATTCATGCGAATAGTTGATAAAAAATAAAAATACTTTAATGTCACTACTGATGTTATCACATGGATATAAACTTGTATTATTTTTCAGTCGTTTGTGCTTCATCGACCCAAGCCGTGGAATGAAATCAAACGAGAAGTCAAAAGACGCTGTACAACAACGAGTGTACATTCCATTTCAATTTTTGAATAGTTGTAATTTTTTTGTCTCTGTGTCATTCCAAAAATAAAGTACTCTTTTGATGGCCAACACTTTTTACTCATATTTCTCATGTTTATTCCAAAATAAAATTTAAAACATCGAATACTATTCAACCAGACTTCTAGACCAAATATTCTAGCTCTTGAAGTGCCCAAAACAGTCATCTTTAAAGGAAAAAAGGATGTACAAGCTTGGTTCTGTTTTTCAAATTGATATTTTGTTATTTCAATTTTTTACATTGATTCCTTTTCGTATTTGCATGATGAATTCATCAACAAATTCTGGTGGTAAACCTTTTAGTAACACTTGCAAAAGGATATTGCATAACTGAAAAGACTCTCAATTTCAACTTTGGCATTTTAATACTAGCAGTAATCTCATAATATGAGTATTTTTATTACACTGCTTATATTAGGAAATTTTGTAGAGTTCTTTTCATTTTGACATTTTTTCAGCTGTTTTTGGCTGCAGAGAGGCTAATGCTACCAAGTTGCATATCAGGATGCATAGAGGACAGGGTTCGCTAAAGCTATATGGTGTTGTGTTAACAGAGATGAGTTTAATCATTGTTTTTGGTGGATTTTAATGCATCTCTGTTAAATGAAGCATTTGCTTGTATTAATATGTGAATGACATGAAATAAGTAAAACAAATTTGCAGCCAACAATATTTTTTTTAATTGTGTATCGCACTTTTACCACAAATATTTAAGATCTCATCACAGAAAGCCGATTTTGTATTACCAACAGCGATGTGATACCTATTAGTTATTTCACACCCTGATTTGCTATTTTGCTTTTAAAATCCGTTGATATTGAGACATATTTTATGGTACATCATATGGTATGATTGTGCAAACGCAAATGCCGCAATAGTATTTTAATGTTTAAATAAACTTTTTTTGAGGAATATTATGTTGCTGTAGGTAAATAACTTTCTCGGTGACTCCTGTTATATTTCTTAAGCATTTCGGTTATGTAATCGTTTGTAAAACACCCGCAATATACCTTTCAATTTGTAATTGTTATTGTAGGGATCCCATTCTGCCTTATAGTTTGAAACTGCCTCATTTTCTAAATTTATTTTAAACAAGTTTCTTAATTTTCTACCTAAAATTTTCGGATAATTCACTATGGTTCTTAATATTTTATAAATTTATTTTTATTATCAATATATCATATAAGTTTTGCATTTAATATTTTCGCCTTTGACTTTGTCAAACACTTTATTGTCCTGTATTTAATTTTCTGTTTAAAGGGAGTACAGATGTTTGAATTGTTTATACAAAGACAACTGACAATTTAATAGTTTCCATATGTACTCCTTGTTTTCAAACTGAATCCGTAGATTTTTGCACTATCAATTACTGCATAAAATTGTGTAATAGTTTAAAAAGTTGTTTGGATTTGAAAGTTGAACTTATTGAATTTTGAGTTATAAACATCTCAATATAGGTAGATGGGAATAGGGCACCAGCATATCAATCAGATGTGTAGTGTGTCAACTATTATATCAGAAAAAAGTATGAAACCAATATACGTCTGAACTTCTAGAAGTGGGGATTTTGATAAATTTTGCTCCTTAAGCAAAATGTATAGTTTCAAATAGCTTCGATAACTTTAGGCCTATATGTACAAGCAAGAAAGAAATATTTTCGATGGAAAGAAATGACATTGCTTACAAATAGGATTGAAGTGTCAAATGCATTTCAATGGGTCACTGCTCAACATTGACCAGTCCTGGTGTATTATTTTCGAAACTAGGCTTGCACAATTTATACACATAGGGGAGGGGAACTTGCACACCCAAACTCCTGGATGTTCACGATCACAAAAGATAGAAGCTTACCGGTGCATATTTTATTCTGGAGTTTGCCCTCCTCTGGAGAAAGTTCTGTGGTACCCATATACATAATAAAATATATCTATTTTTCTCTGACAATGACACAAATTCGAAGAGAGTGTATAAGACTTCCTTTTAAGATCACATATGTATCTGAAGGCAAAGCAGTTAGAACTGTCAAAACCACATATCTAAATTTTTAAATAAGAATTATCTTTAAAACAAGAAAAAGCTGACAATTACTTATTGATATTCCAATTATTTTTACTAGAATTCATATTTGTAATTATTTCCAAAAAATAATGCTACGTACAATTGAAAATATATTTCTTTAATGTGAAAAATTACAAATTAAATGCATTTTTTTCCAATAAATCTACTCTACATATTTCATAGACAGCAACAAATGTAGTATGGAAATACATTGATTTAAAAAATGAAATTCATTAAAATATACCTTATATTAGGTTTAAAAAATTTTTGCAAAATTTGTCATAATTAGTCATGCTCTAAAGTATTTTTGTGATATTTACGATTTAAAAATTTGTAAATACTGTAAAATCTTTACAGAACTGCTAAAATTTGCAGTAAAAACTTCTATTAAAATAATGAAAAAAAAAAAAAAAAAACTCGGCTTACATGCTATCAGTTATTTAAAAATATCCTGTCAAAATTAGACATTTTTCTAACATTTAATGTATAAAATGCAGAAAAATGTGCAGAAGAGTTTTAAAAAAATACAGTAAAATTTACAGTGTAAAACACTAAAAATACAGTAAAATGTACAGTAGAAGAGTACTGTGAAAAATACAAAGAAAGCAATGTAAAAAATACCATAAGAAGTGCAGTAGAATTTTACAGGAGTACTGTAGAAAATACAGTATAGCACTGTAAAAATTTACAATTTTTTGTAAAATTTACGGTATAAAACGCTATACAAAATACAGCAAAAAGTGCAGTAGAATTTTATGGAAGTACCGTAAAATATAGAGTTCAAAGCATTGTAAAAAATACAGTAAAAACTGTTGTAAAAATTACAATTTTTTGTAAAATTTACAGTATTAAACACTGTAAAAATTACAGCAAAAAGGGTAGTGGAATTCTACAGTAGTACTGTAAAATTTACAGCAAAAATCCTGGAGCCCAAATTGCCAGAACTTTTTACTGTAAAAATGATAGCGCTTTTTACTTTTCTTATATACATAATGTATAAGGAAAGTATTGTGACGGGGTCGAAAATTCTAATTCGAGTTTTCGACGGGAGAGTACGTTTCAAGCATCCCTGATCACGAATCGAACATTTTTGAGGTGATGTCTGTGTGTGTGTGTGTGTCAGTGAGTCTGTGGAGACGATAACTGACGAACGAATGGACCGATTCGAATGAAATTTGGTACAAAAATCACAGTCCATGAATACTGGAAGCCTAATGTTTTAAAACACAATCGAATGTTCAGAACTCCCTAAATTTGCGAGTGAAATTTTGAAAAAATCATCAAAAATTCAAAACCTTTAATAAAGTTACGCAAATAGATATCTATTATGTAATTTTTCCTTAGAAAACGATTGACATAAACTTTAGAACGTTATCATAAACCGTTCTCGAGATATTGCACATTTTTCAAATAAATTTATCAAAGAAATCCCATAAATTAAAAATAATATCGCCAACTTGGCGACATTTTTAAATGTTGCCAATTAACGAAAATTTCGCCAAATGGATAAAAATGACGACTCATTGAAGAAAATTCAATATCTTGGAAAGAAAATAAGTATCTACTATAAGAATAACATTTTTTTTAAACTGTAAAAGTAGTAAATTCATTGCATTATATAAGGAAAGTCATGTGTTGCCCACATCAGATTTTTTTGACAGTGATAGATCGAATGCACGCAATGAAACTGAACATGCCCAAGTAACTTAAGATCGTAGTCAATGAACTCATCAAGCTCTGAACTGGTGAAAGGTTACCATATTTGACGCAATATTTTGCTTATTTAAATGTCGAAAAAAAAAAACATTTTTAAATGAAAATGTAAAAATGTTTAAATTCATTTCAGTTTTTAAAAGAAAACAAATGCATTTTTATGCCAATGTTCACAAAAATATTTAGATTACTCAATGGAAAGCAAAAAATAAAACAGCAAACATTTGATTTTTTAAGAAGCACAATATTTTAGAATTTGATCATTTAAACATTATAAAGTAAACAAAAATATTTAATGGTAAACAAACACTTAAATTGAAATAATTGAAACAAAAAAAAAACCCCTCTCATATTTTTTCATAAAGTTTCTATTACATTTCTTAGCAATCCTTGTTTTTCTAAATTAGATCCAATTAACTGCTACGATCATAAGGTACCGAGATAAGATGCAGTTTCGATATATAATACAACGCTCACGTTTATGGGCGCTCATAAGGGAGAGGGGTACTTGCCTTCCCCCGGACGTTCAAGGTTGCTAAAGGAGGCATTAAGCTGGTGGATATTGTACGTCCGGTTTTTGAAATTGCTCTCCCCCCCCCCCCCTCTCAGGAAAAAGTTCTTTAGGTGCCTATGACCACGCTGCACAGGGTAAAACTTTAACTTTTAAACTCCGACTACGCTTTTTCTTCCGGATCCCCATTTCATTACAGTAATAGCTCATTCTTGTTGAACTGCTTTTAAGTTGACTGTTGACAACAATGTGGGAAAAATATAATATTTTCCATATTGAAAGAAGGAAAGCTGAGAAACAAAACACCGTACAATGGGCAGCAACCAGACACAAACGAATACGACCTCAACTACCCGTTTCAGACAAATTGGGTTTGAAGTCTGAACTAGACTCGCAAGCATCAAAAAGGCCAAACAGAATTTAGACTCATCTTCTTTTGAAAGCGGGAAAAAAATATGTATAAAAAAATGAAGCATTCCGCAATATAACCGCATCTCTCGCAGACCAGAATGCGGATATATGAGAAATAATTGAAAGGAAAATAATTCGAACTGGAGGGTCATCCAAGATTTCTTCTCAGTCGGTTGTTAGCACCAAATCGAAATAGTATCGATAAGCCAATTAGGAATGCCTCGCTATGGAAAAAAAAAGGAGAGAAGGACCCGAAGAGTTGTTTTGAAATTAATTACGAAAGTGGTCACTGACCTCTGCTTTTTTCACCATCGTGCCTTCGAACCTGACTGCGGGTGGCCCCCGAACCAATAAAGTTCTGCAGCGGTCGAAACAAGCGTTTTCTTATTTTGTCGTTCTTTGCTTGGCATTCAACCCTGTGATTTACCTGGGGAACAGAATAAATAGTGCTTAGAATGTGGATTGACCGAAGTTATTCGAGTCCTTTTTGTGTGCGTAAAAATAAAATAAAATTGTAAGGAGGGAAAAACTGTTCTCATGGGTCATGCTAATGTTTCGAATGAAATGTCGGGTCCCTATGGCGTTCTATTCCAGTTGTTTGAATGCATTTAATTGCAATATTTGGACTTGAGTTAATTTCGAGTTATTACACAAGTTACACAATAAAAGATGAGAAAACTTTAGATAAATTAGAAAGTTATTTATTAATATATTTAGGTCATAATTGTCTTAATTATCTACATAAAAGTACTCATTTATACAGTACACTAATATGATTCCTTAAAGTAGTTTGAAGTTTGATATTGACACAGCTGATTAAATTTCTTGCACAAAGATATATAACTTAGTGAAGCTGAATATGTTCCAAGACAAGAAAAATCAATCATGCATAAAGCATTGGTTATGAAACACTTTCCAAATAAGATACAATTTTATTTAAACACCTCTAAAATGGAATACATTCAGCGATGATATTTTTTCAATTATCACAGTACTACTGTACCTTATTATACTTGAAAATTTAAAACTTCATCGAAAATCTTAATTCTAGTAACACAAATGAACTTCATTGAAATAGTCTCATCGAAATATAAATCGCATGTAAAATTAATGAATATTTCATTCATATCACTTATATTCCAGACTCTAGAGCTAAATAATTTTACATGAAAAAAATTCAGCAATTCTTATACAACTCATCTTACAATTGCTTGATTTGTTTACATTCTGTATGCTATAGAAATTAGACTTTGTTGTAGGAATAATTAAAGTTTAGTGATCAATTAAACTAAAAAATATTGCAATTGCATTCACACAGAATTTAGATAAATAAATATGCAAAAATAAAGCGATTTTAGGACGGATACAATACTAAAAATAAATTTAAAAGATCTTCAAACACACGATTTTTGCACAGGGAAAAAATTTATGCCATATTTTATTTTAAAATGAGTCACGTAATCTCTTCTTATAATATGGGTGTAATTATTATTTCAATTTTTATTTAAAAAATTACCTGACATATTTTACTGAAATTGTTTTACACATTTTACGCGATTCCTAACATTTTCAAAGCAATTTGTGAATTTTAACTCCGCTGAAAAATGTTTGAAAAATTATGTCCTATAGGATTCAATGTATTTCTTTTTTTCAACCCGGTTTAAATCCGAAACTAATTGGGTAATATTATTCATTTGCATTTCCATGTGTTCCACAGACCTTGTCAATAGCATACTAAAATTTCATTTTGATAAAAGTCATTTTTACGGCAATTATCGTACGAACGGACAGACAGACAGACAGAATCAGCAAAGTCGTTAACCCTTTACAACTATGTTGGAAAGTGTTAAAAATAAACAGACAGATTTTTTATGAGATTTCAGTCGCAAATTATTCATTTAAAATTGTTATGAAAAATTCCTTGAAAACGTTTTTCAAGTTGGCAACATGTGTGTAAAATTTATCTTGGCTTTCAGCTAATCTGTGTTAGTATTGTTTTAATACCATTTACATCCATAGCGTATTAAATTAACTATCATTTTCTTGTATTGATTATGCTACTATCATTGTTCTCCATAGAAATTAATATTATGAAAATCTTCAGTTTTGAATTTAGTATTCTAATCCTGCAAATTATTTCTTAAAATTATTATGCTCTATTTTTTACATATTGCAACTTCATATAGGATTTCATAGCTTTACGTACATTTGCACTTCATTATCATGCCTCCCCCCCCTCCCCCCCCCCACACACACACACGGACATGTTTCTAAAAGTGATCAAATTGGATATAGAAAATGTAACTGATTTTTTCTTCAAACTCTCCTCAATTTTAAAAACTCTAAAAAGCAGGTCGCAGGATGGTTTCAGCGACTTCAGGAATATGACACAAGATTCGAGAGCGAATGGATCATTTCGCAAAAACGCTGATGCGCTCTCAAAAAGACCTTTGAGCTGTGCACATTGCTCTCGTGCAGACCAGAAAGTTTGGAAGCTAGATTTCAGTAACTATCCGGCAGGTTATCACCTTCCAAAGTTCAAATTCCCCGCCTTATTTTTGAAGTGATGAAGAACTTTCTCAAGCAAGAAGAGAAGATGCAGATATCCAGATAATTCTGATCCACAAAGAACGAGCGAATGAAAGACCAACTTGGCAAGGCATTTTCTGTTTCTCACCTGAAACAAAACGACACTATGGGCCCTGTGAAATTCTTTGCACTTGAGGAACGGAGTATATGGTAGAGTGGTGATGGAAAGAGCAGCAAATGGCAGTTGTTGCTCCATTGCGTCCAACATACTAAAAGACATATATGACAACTGTACTGGACAACATTTTGAAATTATCAAGACGCTGAACAAAGTTCGTGAATGCTTCTTTCGGTGCAATGTTTGTTCGATCCGATGTTGAGCGCTGGTGCAAAAAATGAACTGAATGCGGCGCTCGGGAGGAACCGAAGAAGTAAACACATGGACGTCTTCCGTGTTACAACATCGGAGCTCCTTTCGCTAGAATTGCACATTTTATGGCCACTACCACGGACTTTAGACAATAACAAATACATCCCAGTAGCAATAATCTACTTCACAAAATGCCCACTCAATCCCTGAGCAAGATTTTACAGCTATCAGGGAAGTTCTAACCTGGAACTAGATATATCGCTACAAGGTTCCGTCGCTCATCCATTCTGACAAAGGACCGATCTTTAACTTTAGCATATTCAGAAGACTGTGCAAAGTGCTCGAAATGGACACAACTTGAACCACGCTTTCTTCATCTCTAATCGGACAGCATGATACAGATTCAACAGAACGGCATTTAATCATCCGCATCCAGAAACCAGCGTGATTGGGACCCTTTGATTTCCTTTGATCTTGCTGTATTACAGAAATGCTGTCCACGAATCGAAAATATTGTTTGGACGGAATTTGCGACTACCGTGCGATGCTCCTTCTCCTTCATAGTCTAACGAATATAAGATCTATAGGCACGGTTGGAGAAAGTTCATTGTTTTGCTCGTGAATGGATCAACATTGTTACTGATAGAAAGTACCGGGACGAACCCGGTACAATGTCAAAGCTAATAAAAGCAATGTCAAAGCTAAGCTCAATCCCAGGAAGGCGACAAGGTGTGACTGTTTAACTCTCGGAGACGGCCTGGATTTTTACCGAAACACAACTCGGAATTTTACAGCACTTCTTATAGAAGGACCCTACGTCCAATTAAGAAGAATGTTATTTATGAAATACAGAAATCGTCTTTAACCAAACTAAAAATCGATATCGACAGATAAGCCCCATATCATGGACCACAGTAAGTTGATATAGCCCGGGACATGTTGGCAGTGTTACGAATGCGTAAAATACTTCTTGGCATGCTGTCTCTCAACAAGAAGAAAACACATTTACAGGCAACCGTTGCTTTATTTGAAAGAAAGTGTTGCTTAACCGTAGCAATATTTTTCGCGACCTTGGAGCTCATTTGGCGACCTTTATAAAGTACTCGAATGTTCTCGACATCTCTATTACTCCCTCTTTACAGAGATTTCTATAGAGAATATATTAGGAAATTATCGTTCAGTTGTATAGAGTTGACGTAATGCGAGACAAAGTGAATTGTGAAACACGTCAGTATTTTAAGAACAGAATCTGCTGTTTTGCGAATGAGTTGAATGGCTATGTTATTATATCTAACAGTTAG
This sequence comes from Amaurobius ferox, assembly GCA_951213105.1. Lineage (NCBI taxonomy): Eukaryota > Metazoa > Arthropoda > Arachnida > Araneae > Amaurobiidae > Amaurobius > Amaurobius ferox. The sequence goes on along the minus strand of OX578149.1, from coordinate 5,999,029 downwards.
TTGTTTAGTGATCTTGTATGATAGCCATAGTGTATTCTTTTTGTACCCACGATTTAAGAGGATACGTCGTAACAATACTACTAACAGACAGAAAAACTTAACATTGCCCAGGAACAACACTGAAATAAAACTAACGCAATACAAAATCTTACATAATAAAAAAAAGTATGTTTGGCTCTTGTGCATGTGTGTGAGTGTGAAGACCCAGACCGTCCGACTCATCCAGAGGACTTGAGTATCTAATTGGACGGCCGGGAAGAGATCCGGCGACAACACCAGAAAAAACACAACTAAACAAAACAGCAAACAAACAAAGCAGTAATCAAAAACAAAACACAACATCAAAACAACACAGCAAACCAAAATAAAAGGGAAAGCGGCACCACCGGGGAGGAGCAAGTAAAAACCAAGGGGATCAACAACCAGAGAAAAAGTTAAAAGCAGCAATGGCTCTCAGGCTATTCAAGTGATTTTGTTGGATATTTCTCTCGCTATGAGAACACAGTTTTTAATTTTGTTAATTGAAGTTTTATTCGAGCAGACACTCGAGAACCAGGCCGCGGAATTAGCGGGGGAAGGTTTAGAAAGATGAAAAGGTTTAGAGTGGGGGCAAGCAAAGACGTAGTGGTCTGCATCTCCAAAGGAACCGCAGGAACAGCAAGAAGTTGATTTAAATTTAAAAAAGTAAAGGTAATCCAAAAATGGGCCGTGGCCCGTGATAAAATAAATAAGATATTTGTTCATTAAAAGGAAATTAAAGTTTACGTGGGGAAGAAAGTTTAAAATTCTGGCTGGGTCATGGGTGCGAGGGGAAATGTAGTTGTTTAGATAGGATTGCCAGGCGTTTAAGATATCTAGTTTACAACGCTTTTTTAACAGAGAGTAGGGAAAAGGTAAAGGAGATAGGGTACCTGAAGAGGTAGCAAGTTTTGCATTTTCATCGGCGGCCTCGTTGCCCGAGATGTCAGAATGGGCTTTAACCCAACAGAGGTTTATTAAATGTTTGTTTAAATTTGCATCTAGTTTAATTTTGGAAAGATAGTCAGATTTGTTTCTAATGGAGTTAAGGGCCGAAATGGAGGATTGACTATCTGAAAAAATATTTATTTTTAAATTATTTGTAGAAGCCCAGTTGATAGCAAAGTGTATTGCTGCTATTTCAGCTTGAAAAACTGTGTTCCCAAGGTTGAGTTTGAAAGTATATATGTTTTGAAGTTTATCCCCCCTGTATATGCAAATGGCGTAACCCACTTTGTCGTCAATGGCAGAGCCATCAGTGTAAATATTTATGTCTGAAAAAAGTGAGGGGTCGAAGGGAGCCAGATAGGCGATACGAAGGGAAGGGGGGATAGAAGAGGAAGGGCGATTGAAGTCAAAGTTAGGGGGAGAGGGAAGAGACGGGTTGGTAAAATGATTTGTTCTGAGTTTCCAGAAGGCATATTTTTTAAATTGTGTATTAATGACAAAATGAATGGGGGGAATACCAGTTATAGAGTAAAGAGAAATGTTGGAAGTAGTCCGAAAACCAGAAGAGATTTTGAGAAGAAAAATCCTTTGCAAAGACAAAAGTTTTTTGACCTGAGCCCCAGTCAAAGCTTGTCCCCAAATTTCTGCGCCGAAAATGATTATCTTTTCGATGACCGAAAGATACCAGATTTTTAAAAAGGATTTATCTATACCCCAGTTATTGCCAGACACCCTCCCAAAGGTGCTGGCGAACTTAAAACATTTCTCTCTAAGATTGAAAATGTGGGAGCTCCATTTTAAATTATCGTCGATAGTGATTCCAAGAAAGGTGAGTTGTCTAGTTGTAGGTATTTTATGGTTTTGAATTTTGAAGGAAGGGCGTTGTCTGATTTTTGAGCGGTTTTTATTAAAGATAATTGATTTACATTTTTCTGGAGCTATGGAAAGTTTTAAAACTGTGAGAGTGGATGAGATAAGGTTTAAAAGGTTATTGGTATTAAGTTGTAGTGTTTTTAAGTTGGATGAATAGGTGACCACCGCGAGATCATCCGCGAAGGCCTGGAGGTGAAAAAGATCGTTGTTGAGTTTTAGAATGTCATTAAAGTAGATACTCCACAGGCAAGGGGATATAACCGATCCCTGTGGAGCGCCCATAGAAATGTGTTTTGTAATATGTGATTTACCTATGTTGAGTGAAATTTCTCTGTTAAAAAGATATGAAAAAATGAAATTTTGAAAAGGCTGAGGGAGGTTGATTTTTGAAAATGAAAGAGGCAAGACATTCCAGTTGAGACTGTCAAATGCTCCGCAGATGTCCACGGTGGTCAAAGAAACAAAATGTATTGACTTGTGGGAGGAAATGGTTTGAATTAACCCAAGAGCAGCGTCCTCACAACTCGTTAATTCCTTAAAGCCATATTGGAGGGGATGGAGAGCATCCTCAGAAGAAAGCCAAAAATTGAGTTTATTTATGAAAATTTTTTCCAATATTTTACCAAGGGTCGGGAGGAGGCAAATGGGTCTATACGAAGAACATTGAGACGGGTCTTTTCCAGGTTTATTAAAGAAGAGAATGTTGGCATTTTTGAGACAAGAGGGAAAGTGGCAGAATTTAAAACATAGATTTATAGTTTTTGATAGGAAAGAAGGGAAAAATTTATAAAGTTGTTTCCAAATTGTGAAATCTAAATTGTCAAGGCCTGGGGCCTTACCATTTTTTAAATTTTTAAAGACAATGAGGAGCTCTTCATCCGAAACCACCCCCAGTCCCTCAGAAGGCAAAGTAAATGAAGGAAAGTTTATAAAATCCTTATCTTCTTTAAAATGGTGGTCCAACAAGCGTTTCAGTTTATCATCAAGGTTGAGGGAAGGGGAGTCAGGGAAGTGGAGATTAATGTTATTAAATTTTTTGTGTTTCTGGAAAGTAAATTTGAATTGAGAGCCGAAAGTTTTGCTGCATCCTGTGCAGAAAGATTTCCAGGAGTCAAGTCTTGTTTTCTTAATCAGTAATTTGTATTTGACTCTATTTTGTTTATAAAGAATTAAGGCCGCAGAGATTTCGGCGGGAGGGGCAAAATTCCTCTCGAGTGATTTGACTCTTTTATAAAGGGCGGTAACGAAGTTTCTATGTTTTTTGAGGGTGGGATTCCACCAGGAAAAATTTTTAATTGTTTTTGATTTTTTCTTTCTAATAAATTTTAAGGCACAATTTTGGGTTATATCAATAAGAGTTTTAAAAAAAGAATCTAGGGAGTTAGTGTCATGAATATTATCTAAAAGGGGATTGAGAAAATTTAAGTTTGCTCTAAAGTTATGTAAAAATTTACCGATTCCGTATTGAGTTTTGAAAAAGAAGGTATCATTAGAGGGGGGGTCAAGGCTAAGTGTAATTTTAATATATTTATGGTCGCTAAGAGTATCACTCGAGAGGACCTCCCAGCTAAAAAGAGAATCGAAGAGTGAAAAGTTCATGAGAGAAAGGTCGGGGAATCCATTTCCGGAGTGTGAAGCGAAAGTTGGACCACAATTTTTATCGTTACAGATTATGAGATTGTTTTTGAGGCAAAAGTCAATCATGTCCAACCCCCTTTGGTCGGTGAACCCATATCCCCACATCCGAGCACGGGCATTAAAATCTCCCAGAAGGAGAAAGTTAGAGTTCAGGTAGTCAAAGATATCTATTTCTGATAAAAGGGTTAAAAAGTTATCATGGGGTGGGAAATATATGCTAGCTAGATTAATGATGGGATGCTGGGGAGGTAATATTTCTATAAAGATTGATGAGGATGATTTAAATTTAAAGTTTACTGTTAAGAGTGGATTAAAGATTAAAATAGCCGCCTTCTGGGAGACGGAGACAAATTGGCGAACACCAGGAGGGGGGGAGAGAATTAAATTATGATTTATATAGGGTTCTTGAAGACATACGTAGTCTATTGAGTTGTCTATTGCAAATTTAAAGAGATTTGAATGGGCGGAAAGAGAGTGGTTTAAGTTAATCTGGATACCGGTAATAGTCATGGCAAGAAAGGAAGTATAAAAAAGGGAAAAGGCTCGGATGGGGGGATGAAACCCCAAGGCAAAGCTTTAAGAAAAAAAAAAAAATAAATAAAAACATATATACAGAGGCAATACAAACATATTAAAATAGAACAAGGAAACAGATAAAAAAGCTAAATCTGTATAAAAGTTTTCACGCCTCCCTCTGAAGGGAGCGAATTTTTGCCATTTCGGCCATATAAGTTCTACAGTTTTTTCGATCGTGCGTGTTATGATCAGTTTCATAATGTAGGTTTGGGTTCAGATCGTTCGAGGTTGTGCAATTGACACATGTTGGAGTTCGTGCTTTGCAGTCTCTAAAAGTATGGCCGCTGCGAGTACAGTGGCTGCAGTTGCCTTCGGAGTAATGGCAAAAATTAGCGACGTGCCCGTATCCCTGGCACTTATGACACATTTTTAGGGATATGTATTTTTTCACCAGGTAGGACTTGAAATGGTGAAACAGTTTTTTCGAGTCCAATATTCGGTTAGCTGTAGAGAGGTCGACTAGGAACACCCAGTTCAGGCTACCAGATCTGGTTTTGAAATTTTTTATGATTCGAATGTCTCCAGGTTTTAGTGTAGGATGGTTTAGACAAATAAGTGCTTTAACGTTTTCTTCTGAAAAGTCTGAAGGAACGCCGAAGATGATAAGAGCTAGTTTTCGATCTTCCTGGAGTTTAATGGTAAATTTATCTTTAATTGCTGAGTTTTGGAAGATCGGCAACAGGTTTCTAGGGTTCTGCTCTTTACAGGTTACCTTTAGGGTACCGTTCGGGAGAGTCGAAATGTTTTTTATGTTGATGCCCCGAGGGCAAGGTAGTGAAAATAGATCCTTTTTAAGTTGAACGTTGTCTTTTGTCCTGTCCTTCCCCTGGAGGAGGATACTTGAATAAAGTCTGTTCCCGGCGGGGTCAGTCAAAGGATGAGCAGAGGAGGAGGTTGAGGCAGAAGCACCAGGAGGAACAGATCCTTTCAGAGTTTGTTGCACCGTATTCTTGACAAGAAGAGGAATTTCTTTGGTTATGGAAGATGAAAGAGCTTTCAGGCCAGTATCCAATTTATTTTGTAGAGTAGAAAGATTATCGTTGATTGTTTTGGAGAGTGCAGAGATAGCATCAGTATTTGCACGGCGAGAACATGGAGACGGAGGAGAGACATTACTTTCAAGAGTGTGACAGGAAATCTTTATATCTTTAAATTTCTCCTCTGTGTATGATTTCTGGGTTGCATTAAGCTTGATATTTTTGGCAATGTATTTCTCAAGCCTTGAGATGTTTAGTAAAATTCTTGCAACATGCTCGTTGTTGACGTTGAAAGGAGGAATATCTATATCTGTGAGAGTCGAGCCAGGACTGGAAGCAGCAGAAGGAGCAAGAGTGGAAGACTGGTCATCAGGTTTGGAGGAGGTTGACGGAGCTGGTAAAGCGCTGACAGAAGGAATAAAAGGCGGAGAAGCATGTGAAGGTGAAGAGTCAGAGCCAGCGAAAGAAGGAGGAGGATGATCAGGTTGGGAGGGAAGGACAGGCAAAGAAGAATATGGAAGTTTGTAGGTTGAGGTTGAAGATGCAGAACCAGAGGGAGAAGAAGACATAGGTTTTGTAGAGGCAGCAATCATTGGTTTTGTAGATGCAGCAATCATTGATTTTGTAGAAGGAGTAAAAGTTGGTTTTGATGTCGAAGTTGTCGCTGGGATGATGGTTGGTTTGGAAGATTTTGAGGATCCAAAAGGTGTGAGTACCTGGGTTGCATTTGAAGGTTGTGTTGTAGAAAGCTGGCGAGGAAGACGAGGAGGCACAATGGTGTGAGAAAACAGAGCAGAATCATATGTTCGTGGCACACTTTTAAAATTTGAGAACCGGATGCCTGGATTTCCAGTAGTGGGTGTAACATCCAATGAGGTTTGATCAGGAGGCGTGCACACAAGAGAAAAGGATTCAGAAGTTGCAGCTCTTTCAGTGTCCAGGGATAACGGGGTAAGTACTACGGAATGTTGAAGGGGAGGAAAGTCTTCGGCAGAAGGGGAATACATAGGTGGATCCATAATATCAGTAATATCAAATATTTATAGATATACAAAAATATAAAGACCATAGGTTACCTTAACTGAAGCCGGAGGTGTCGCCAAGGATAAAAATAACAGTACATTTGCAATAATATAAACACAAATTATAAACAATATCATATTTTAAATAATAATTTTTAACATTACTTTGAATAATACTAATGAAAACATGAGATGGGCACAAGAAAAAGCAAAATGACGCTCCAAAGGCAAAATGATGCTCCAAAAGCAAAATGATGCAAAATCATTTTTAAAAGGTTAAACAATATTGTAAATAGTACTTTTGTAATTCAAAGGCATTACTGAATTGATCATACTAATACAACAGGTAGAGTACAAAAAGCAAAATGATGCGCCTAAAGCAAAATGATGCGCCTAAAGCAAAATGATGCGCCAAAAGCGAAATGATGCGCCGATGGCAAAATGGCGCGCTATGAATCGAAAGTACAATTCATAAAACATGAAGTTTTGAAACTCTGATTACAATATTAAAAATAGGTCTAACTTGAAAATAATTACTCAAAAAGTGAAGTTAAAACATTGAAATACATGAATATATAAGTTATTATAGTAAAATAATGATATAAATGTATATTTATAGATGGAAGATTGGTCCAATTTGGACCCAATCTGACGAAAGTCCCATTACAATTGCATTGTTGAAAAGGCTTAAAGTAATAGAATATTTACAAATTGAAACTATAAATATCTCACCAACTATGAGGAGGATTCAAAAGCTGGAGATATCAAAATAAAGCTAAGAGGGAGTACAACGTTAAGTGAACAAAAAATTAGAAAATAATGCAAAAATCACGCTTCCAGAACGCAAAATACCGGAGGACGAAAAAAGCCGTCATAACGTAGGAATTGCGGTCGGGAAAAAAACTGTGCATGTGTGTGCTTGTGAGTGTGTGTGTGCGTATGTGTGTATGTGTGTCGTCTATATCAGAAAATCCAAGCTTCTGACAGCCACACATTTGTTTCTTTTTTTTAAAATCCGAATTCATTTTTTAATTAAGCGATTTTCACACAAATATATTTCTCAGCGATATATATTATCGCAGAGTTTCCACCTTGACATCATCGCTAAGATTGAAGAACGATTTGTCAACCGAATGCTTAGGACAATTCCTTCATATTTATTTATTTTTAAATACATCGAAATGGGCATGTTTTATTTCGCCGCACCCAAAAAATGAAGATTAGCGCAATTCTATAATTCGACAAAAACATAGGTATATCTTCGCATCCTAACAAAAAAATATGTTTTTTTTTTACTCTATTATCTGATGTTCTGTTAATTATCAGACAAAAGCATAAAAATCAAAGCTTTTTTTAATTGCAGGAATTTGGTCTTTCTCCGGTTGGATGAACGTTGCTATAGGGAAAAGTAGACGTTTGTGCACATGCGTAATAAATAGTTGCGCCTAACTACACATGCGTTGAAACTAAAATATTTGGATTGAAACGAAAGAGGTGGGGATGGCTTTAGTTCAAACAGAATGATTTAGAAATTGAGTGCTGTTATCTGCATTATTTAAGTAGCGGACGCTTATTTAGGACCGATTCATTCGTTTTAGTCTGCAATATTTAGCTATAAACAACCTCTCAATGAAGCTTAACAAACCAGTGAAAAAAATATAAATTCGTTCAGCTGCTCTCGAGTGAGTGGTAAGTCATAAACCACATTACAGACACAGGTAAAGATATATTTTAATTCTTTTTATTCTGCAATCAGGTGTAGGAGGATAAAATGTCAATCAAAAGCCTTACTTCGGCTTAATTTTATTACCTGAAAGGAAAAATGAAATCATCGAAAATCAAGTATGTATTTCAAGAAATATTTAACTTAAAAGCGTATTTTCGAATTTTCAATATTTTTAACTAGGCAATGTTTTTAACTCTAAACCTGCTCCTAATTAAACTTAGCCGAGAAATGCAAAAAGTATATTTAAATTCTTTGAACTGTTCTCGAATTATAAGTCCATCATTACAGACAGAACCAGCTTTTTAATTCCAGTTATTCCGTTTTTACTATAGGATTCTAAACGAATTCTAAAATGTCTTTCTTCTTTTTACTGTCCTTATATACATAATGTATAAGGAAAGTATTGTGACGGGGTCGAACATTCGAATTCGAGTTTTCGACGGGAGATCACGTTTCAAGCATCCCTGATCACGAATCGAACATTTTTGAAGTGATGTCTGTGTGTGTGTGTGTGTGTCAGTGAGTCTGTGGAGACGATAACTCACGAACGAATGGGGCGATTTGAATGAAATTTGGTACAAAAATCACAATTCGTGAATACTGGAATCCTATTGTTTTTAAACGCACTCGAATGTTCAGAACCCCCCCTTTCGAGTGAAATTTTAAAAAAACCATCAAAAATCAAAACTTTTAATAAAGTTACTCAAATAGACATTTCTTATGTAATTTTTCATTAGAAAACGATTGACATAAACTTTAGAACGCTAACATGAACCGTTCTCGAAATATTGCATTTTTCAAATAAATGTATAAAAAAAATCCTATAAATTGGAAAACATATATTAACTGTTGAGAAACATGTTCACTTTTCATATGCAATATCATGCGATAAATTGGGTGACATCATTCTCGTGGATCTAGCTCGTTCCATTCGTACGAAAAGATGCTTTGAGTAATACAATTGTATTTGAACGCCAATATTCATTTATCTGTTATAAGAATAACTTATTTCTCCGTCCATAACGCTTGGCAAGATTTTGACGACGAATTTGGCGGAATGTCGCCAACTTGGCGACTTTTTTAAATGATGCCAAATTAATGAAAATTTTGCCAAATGGATAAACATGACACTAAATCGATGAATATGACGACTAATTAACGAAAATTCAATATCTTGGAAAGAATATAAGTATCTACTATAAGAATAACCTATTTTTTTGCTGTAAAAGTAGTACATTCATTGCATTATATAAGGAAAGTCATGTGCTGCCCACATCAGATTTTTTTTACTGTACTTATATGTATAATGTATAAGGAAAGTATTGTGACGGGGTCGAAAATTCGAATTCGAGTTTTCGAAGGGAGAGCACATTTCAAGCGTCCCTGATCACGAATCGAACATTTTTGAGGTGATGTCTGTGTGTGTGTGTGTGTGGAGACGATATCTCACGAACGAATGGAGCGATTCGAATGAAATTTCGTACAAAAATCACAATCAATGACTACTGGAAGCCGATTGCTTTTAAATGCAATCGAATGTTCAGAACCCTCCTATGTTCTCGAGTGAAATTTTGAAAAAAATCATAAAATCAAAACCTTTAATATAGTTACGCAAATAGTCATTTCTTATGTAATTTTTCCTTAGAAAACGATTGACATAAAAGTTAGAACGCTAGCATGAACCATTCTCGAGATATTGCACATTTTTCAAATAAATTTATCAAAAATCCCATAAATTAAAAAATATATATTAACTGTTGAGAAACATGTTCACTTTTCATATGTAATATCATGCGATAAATTTCATGACATCATTTTCGTGGATCTAGCTCGTTCCATTCATGAGAAAAGATATGTTGAGTAATACTTTTGTATTTGAACGCCAATAGTCATTTATCTGCTATAAGAATAACTTATTTCTCCTTCCATAAAGCTTGGCAAGGTTTCGGCGACGAATTTGGCGGAATATCGCCAACTTGGCGACTTTTTTAAATTTTGACAACCTAACGAAAATCTCGCCAAATGGTTTAAAATGACGCTAAATCAATGAAAATGACGACTAATTGACGAAAATTCAATATCTTGAAAAGAATATAAGTATGTACTATAAGAATAAGCTATTGTTTTGCTGTAAAAGTAGTAAATTCATTGTATTACATAAGGAAAGTCATGTGCTGCCCACATCAGATTTTTTAGTATGTAAATGACATTTATACTTGGTGTATTTTTAATCGGAGCGTTTCGAAAAATGCAAACACTTCGGATGCTTACATCTCCGAACCTAATGGATAAAAATGTAAACAACTTTTATTTGTTTTGAATAGGCTGCAGATTATATAAAAATAATTTCAATATTTTAATATTTTGAACTTTTTCCTCGAAGAAATTTTTAAAGTACCTGTATGAGGGAGGTTTTTTTCCCCCTTTTGCTTACTTTCACTGTAAAATATCTTAAACTATAAAAGATTGATACAAATAGTAAGCAACAAAAATATGTATTATAAGAAATCCAATTTCTAGATCTATAATTTACTTTTAAAATGCGCGTATAGTTTTTGAGCTATTGTCTTGTCAAGTTGAAGCGATTTAAAATTTTTTTGTTTTTCAAGAGTGTAATGTTTATATCTCAAAAACTAAAACTTTGAACAATAAGCAAGAATTTGTAGCTCTATGACAGCCCTACAGGTGTATATATTTGGATTTTATATCGAGTCCTTCGAAGTATAAGGGTTAGAATTTCAATGTTTTAGTATTTTAACCTGGGTTTTCCAATGGGTGGGAAAACTGTAATATTTAAAATGCCAGGAGTATTGCAGTTTATGCTTTGGTGAAATATGGGTACACAAGCACGAGATACTTTATTTTGTTTTAAAAAATTCAGAAGTTAAATGAACTTGGGGATTATAAAAATGTCAAATTATTGATGAGGTTTGAACGGAAAAGATAGAAATATATGTATTCAAGTACGCATTTATGTGTCGCCAAGCAAGTTTATAAATGAACTTGAATTTGAAATCTGGTCAGATATATTGTATAAGTTTAATTTACATACCGTCAAGCAAGTTGGTAAAATTTTTTGATATTTTGACATGAAATCTAAGATTGGAGTATCCAGATAAAATTCGGGGCAAAAACTAAAACCATTTCGGCTCCATCCTTTAGCCACCTATTTTTCATAATCCATAAAAGTAAATTAATTGCACAAAATGAGACGGATGCTTATTTGAAGTTATATATCCAATTTTTAGTTTTACAACATCTGCTTTTTAATTCGGGTAACTTAACGTATTTCAAACGTCCCCAGCGCCTCAAAATTCTAGAAAACCTTCCCGAGAACTTCCCTATAATCACGCGGCTGTTCGTGTTCGTTTCCTAGCCGAAACTTACGTATAAAACGAACATTTAATGAATAAGTTAATCATATTGAGTCTTTTATATCAGATTTTGTCAATTTTAGAGGGCCATAGAAAGATCGGTATGATTTTTTCGAATCTTTCCCAATTCCATGAAATCTCGACAAATTGTCTTTGATTGAGAGTGTATATATACACACACACACACACTGCAGTCTTAAAATAGTGGATTCACATTCTAGAGAGTTCAAAACAAGTACGTTCGTCCCAAACTGGAGTTCAATTTTCGACCTCATTCTAATTCTTTCCCTATACATTGCAAGGAAAGTAAAAAGCAATTACACGGACTTTCATATCTATTCACAACAGACTATAAATTAAGATATGATGGAAGACGGAACCTTTTAGCTGAAAGAGGATGTGGTACGTGATCGGTGGTCACTGGGTGTGGTGGAAGATTACGGGAGAGGATTCTCTTGCACACTCATTTCAGACTACTGACTGTGGGAAAATTCGGGGGATGTCACCCTGTAGAGAATTCACTATAAACCTCAAACTTCGGTTTCCCATTTTTTTTTTCACAGGGTATTTTTGTATAAAGAAATATAGTTAAGTGAGTGATTTTCTCTTATACAAATTTCTAACGTAGATTTCCAATATGCATCTGGAGAATCGAATGGCAACGCCTCCTTCTACGTCATTGCCACGAGAATCGTGTTCGCCCCGAAGAGTAAAACTCAAATCTATGAAGGCACTGTATTTGTTTAGTAAGTAGAATTTGAGAGTAAAAACACTAGTATTGTAGTGCATTGGATCCTAATTAGCCTATGTGCCGTATAGGAATAGGTGCTTGTTAAGATTGGGTAGATTAATAAATTATTCATTATATTATATTGTTATTGTTAAGTTCTCTAACCTATAGTTTCATTTTAAAGTGAATACACCTGCTATATTTTTATACCTGATGTATAATTGCATTTGAAACCCGATTAATATTAAGTTGAACTTGGGTAGAATTATCGTGTTCTGTAATAAACCAAAGACCTTACGTGGTATGTTGGCCCAAATTCATGCAGAAGTTTGGAGCCTGAGATGAACTGCATCAATGACGTTCGAGTAGCATACATCAGGGCCTGATGTATAATTGTATTTGAAACCCGATTAATATTAAGTTGAACTTGGGTAGAATTATCGTGTCCTGTAATAAACTAAAGACCTTACGCGGTACGGTGGCCCACATTCATGCAGAAGTTTGGAGCCTGGGATGACCTGCATCAATGACGTTCGAGTAGCATATACCAGGGCCGTCGCCAGGTGAGGGGTATGCCATAACCCCCCAGGAATCCATCGAAGTTCGGAGAAATGGGAAATAACGTATTCGATTAACCTCCTCCCTTCACCTCCCCATTTTTTTTCTAGCGCCGGTATTAACATATACATCAAGGTGATCACAAGCAAACGGACAGGCGACAAGCAGTGCTTCCTTCAAAGTGAATATTGTCCTCAAGAATCGTGGCTGTATACGGAGGATACAAGAACGAGTCCAAGTTTCTGGATAACTTACGTTTATTCACAAGCACAAAGTAAACAGGGACTGTATACAATCAAACGGCACTTAAATGCACCACGCATTTCACAGAATAAGCGATATTATTCTCAAAATGTTGACGAAACTATTTTCACAAAACAGCCGCTACGATTCTCAAAACATTCATAAAAATCGCAGTCCAATGTAGCTCGTATCCCGTCCATTCGTCGACTCCATTGCAACGGAGAGGTGAGTCCTTTTTATAGTCTCTCCATAGAAACTTCTGGAAATCTCTGTATCTCAAAAAATAATTATTTTATCGAGAACTTTATGGAACATTCAGGAATTCGCCAAATCTGGAAACCCTTCTTCTAACTGGGAAATCCTGGAAACCCTTGGTTCACGTCATCCCCACGTTATGCTGACGACATGCACTGTATTTTCTTCGCCTGGCTTTCGAGACAGACGAAAGAGGAGGCGCCAAACGGAACACTACGGGTTCGCAATAATATTTTTATAGAAACCATATTTATAATCTTAGATGGGGATGCCTCTACGTGATCGGCGAACGAAAATGCATCCGCAAGATGTGATTCGGTTCGCAGAAACTTACTCCTCGAATGCAGATGGACCGATAGTAGCTCCGAATTATTCTAGGGATATATAGATTATTCTAAGATTATGTAGACGACTCGTTGTTATGGAATTTTTCTAGGTGAAAGATAAACACTTTCTTGCTTCTTTTTACTTCCCTTATAATTCATAGTTTGTGTAAAGGGAAAGTATTAGGATGGTTTCACATTTCCAACTTAGGTTAGGTTGGATTAGCACCTGTTGTGCATACCTGAATAACCACGAATCAACCATTTTTCAATGATGTGCGAACAAATTAAGCAATTGAAATAAAATTGGGTACGAATATTTCGGTAGAAAAGCGCAAGAAGCCCATTCACTGTTGAGGAAACCGGACAAGGAAGAAGACTTTCATTCTTCGGTTCTACCCCAAATTGGCCCATAATGACTTTCACACTTCCAGACCCTAATTCATCATTCAATGACACCCCGTGTGCCTTTGAATTTCATCTCCGGGTTCAGAGGAAGACGGGAAAACAGGAGGGATTTTCCCCCGATGTTTTTGCTCCCCTTGGTCAGTTTGTCCCTAAACTCTTCACTGTTAAGTTTTTGGTTTGGACAAAGGATTTAGCATATTGGACGAAGAAAATCAATAACTACAAGAACGGTAGACATGTCGTCTCAAATAGCATCCATAAAATCGAGTCGTGGAAAAAATCTCTTGACGTTAAATAGATTTCTCTACAGGATTCACCACAAGCGAAATGATATATTTTTATGTCAAAAATATGAGTTAAGATTTTTAGCTTAAAGAAAGGAAAGGCCTTGAGTTGGAAATTCAAATTTTTTAGGGAACCTGTCTCACATACACGATTTGTGAACATCTCTGGAAATTTCCTTAAACTCAGATGCATTTTTCATATAGATATGCTGTCTGAATAAAAAGAAGAAAACTGTAAATTTGCTACTTTTCTGAAATTCAAAATTTTCATGCTTTTGAAGATACAACCATACGACTTTAGAAAACATTCTAGACTACCATAGACTTTTCTAACGTGTCATATCAACCTTTAACCACTGTAGTTTTTGAGATACAGGCATGGCAGGTATGCAGCTTGAAATCATTTCTGTAATATAGTGTCATGCAGTGCAATGAAGTTGTCCTGTTGAGCCGTAGCACTTAATAAACTAATTATTCTTTTAAACTGTATTTTCATATTATTGCTTTAATATGACAGATTATATAAACTATAACTGTGACGAACTTAACTTCTAATTGATAAGATAATTTAACTTCTAATTGATAAGATAACTTAACTTATAGTCTAATGAGACTGACATCAAAGCTTTCTCGTGTAAGATGGATAACATTTAAGCTTTCGTCAACTGAAACATCAGTATCCGAATTGCTATATAATCTAATATTAATATAGTCGTGTTCACTACTATTTTTAACAATAACAGAAATATTAAGGGACATGGTACTGTGGAAAAAATATTAGAATATTATTCATGCAATGTGCTCAGAGGAAAAATTGAAGAAACACATAGGCATTTAAACTATAGTAAAGAATAAGTTACCAAAACAATAATAATTTTTTTGTTAACAATATTGTTGTAATTATTCAATAAATGCATAATTTACATCATATATTTGGAGTAAAAAACCACCAAAAATTTTTCTATCAAGATGAGTACATCTGCAAGACCTGATTAACGCACGAGTCTCCGGAACAGGGGTCCCTAAATTTTGTTTGTAATAAAAATATACGAAAAATACTTTTTAATTAATTTACAACTGGTAATATTAGTTATTTTAAATTATAACTAAAACTATATATGGAACCGATTTAAATCACTCATGATGTTATAGATACTAGATAGATAGATAGATATAGATAGACACTATATCTATAGATAGATACTATAGATAGATATAAATACTTGCACAAAAGAATTTTAAAAAACTGTCTATAATCACTGAACTAAATTCTACTACATTCGAATATCGATAACAAGTTATTAGAATTTCAATCAGAGTCATACAATAACTTTTTCTACATAAATTTAAATTTAACATCATCTGCCTCTGATTTGAATTCTTAGACTTTATTATATTATTTTTACCTTAACTACAAGGTAATGTATAGGAAAAGTATTGAAATCGTACCGAAAATAGCAATTCGAGTTTTCGAAGGATCTACGCATTTCGAGCACTCTAGAACCCGAAAAAACTAATTTTAGAGTGATGTCTGTGTGTGCAAAGTATGTATCCAGGCTAACTGAAAAACCACTTGACCCAAATACACTAAATTTGATAGATAAATTAACCCTAGTGCTGATTAAATCTGGGTACTGTTAGCATTTTCACAGGATAAAAGAAATGAAATGAATAAAAACTTGAAATTTTATATGTATATATACTCGTATATATATATATCGCATCACTTTATAATATGATTTTGTCTATATTTTTATGAAAAGTATTTATGCCTAAATCAGCTGAAACATTTGAAATACATAACACATGAATACACACTTGAAATACATGAAAAATATATTTATAAATATTCACAAAATTTCAAGGAAAAATATCATACTTCGAGCATCCTAAAAATTTACTTTTACACTCGTTAAGACGGAAAGTCAAGTCCAGCATTTATTGTATGTATCAGCGAGAGTTCACTATAGCAGGAGTCCATAAATCTGGCGTAAAATAGTAACATATTTTAATGTAACATACTAGGTACACTTAAAAATACAACCTTAAAACCAAAAAGACAAAATTTTAATCAAAGCATTTTAATATATATAATGAGGTAAATATGAAAAAATATTAACATTCAAAGCATAAACAAAATGTAGTTATACGTATTACTATTTTTAAAATGAAGTAATATTTATTTGTTTCTTCTGGATAAACAGTCTTCTCTTTATGTCATTCTCAATTTTAGTCAATTGCTCAAAAGTATGTTCTGGAATATCTTCTACTGATTAAAAAAATTAAATAAATTGTATCTATCTTAAGGAATGAAAGAAACGTATTAAGCGATGTTTATAACATGCAAGTCTATAGACTTTAACCGGGGAATCCGTATTTGTACGTAATAACCAGAAATCCATCTTAAACGTGTGACAATGAGAGTCCACCGTATATCATCTTGCTTTTATTTTTGTTCTAAGAGAACGAGTGTTTGTTTTTCGATATTTCCTTGTATGTTCTGGTATAATTCCTACTAAAAATCCCTATATCTGAGCCCAAAGGAGATGGCACTCCCCCACTGAGTGGTAATGTTTCATGTCATTCTGGGACAATGGAATGGTGGGGTGGGCGAATCGTCTGCGGGGCCAGTTGGTAGGGACGCCCATTCTTCCAGCATTTCTTTCGAAAATTAAAAAAAATAATAATAATTACAAAATAGTTACATTCAAATGCCAAATAAATAATCATTTTAGATGTCATTTTTATTTAAAAGTTAATGCCATTATTCACAGAACGCTAAACTGTTTCGTTCTCAAGATATTGCATATTTTTCTTTTTTAATCTAAAACGAAAACTGTTGCACATTAATAAATATAGGGCAGTGGTTAGAAAAACTATTTTATTATCGTAGTGATCTACAACTACAACAACATTATGACAAATGTAGTTAACTACAACTACAACTACTCTTTTTAAAAAGTAGTGACTACAAACTTCTTTTAAAATGGAGTCACTACATAACTACTTTTAAAATGGAGTCACTACATAACTACTTTTAAAATGGAGTCACTACATAACTACTTTTAGAAGATAAATTTTGCCACAGCTTCAATTTTCACAAAAAGTTGAGGACATGGGTATACTTTAGTCATTTAACATACTTATTCTGAATAATTAAAATTGACTGATCAACTTATACCAATCTGTAAGCTTTTACCCACTTCTGAAAACAGTAAAATAAAATAAAAGTATAAACTTTAAAATCAAAGACATCAGAAATCTTTGCCACTGATGAAAGGCATTGTGATGCCCAAAAGCGTTTTGACCATGTAATTTTTGTACGTCGAGGAAAGGGGATTTTATTAAAGGACTTTTAAGCCTATTTATGATTGTCTTTGATTTTAAAGTTTAATTAAATCAGATAAGCAGGATCTTTTGAACACATCTGAATATATCCATATAAAAAATCAACTTCATGAGGCAATGGCCTTCCTAACCCTGCAGCCATTCATCATACATCGTTGCGCAGAACACTCAATTTCATACAAATGAAGAAAGGGTGAGCACGTGATATGTAGAATGGCACCTTGTTTGTTTGTTTACTAAAGTAGCGTTAAAAGAGCGTCCAAACTCGATACAAACGAATGATTTATTGTATCGCGCTACTCGCTACACTACTTATTTTTAAAAGTAGCTCGTTACACTACAAACCGCGAGAAAAAGTAGTGACTACTGTAGTTTCGCTACTTCCGACTACTGTGCTCAGGCTATCAATTTAGTGATTACTTTATTAGTACTAATCTAAAACGAATGGACGCTATTGCGAAGCTATTCTCATAAGCCGTTCGTTCTTGAGTTATTAGATATTGTATCTTCTCCACTGGAAGCGCGATATCTTCGATATTAAATAGGTGATGTCCGTAAAATTTGTTTTTTTTTTCAGTCGATCACTACGAAAGACTGTCTGGTAAATAGTACCACAATTGGCCGAAAAAGTCCTATTACTAAACATGTTAATTCGAGACTCCAAACTTTTTAGGGCCCCTAAATTTTAGAAGCTCGACAACTTTGAAGTAATGAATCATGCATTTTCTAAACATGTTGTATTTAGAAACGGATAGCACAGTTTATGATAACTCTCAATATTACGAACTCAATATTTCGATATAATAAAGCGTCTTAAAAGGAATTCGTATTTAATTAACTGGAGTGAGGCTCCACTCGACTTTCTCATATCAGAATCCATTTTTAAGCAGTTATTTTTTTATTTTTATTTTATTTTACTTTTACTTTCTCATACGTAAGTATTGAGAAAGTATTGTTTTCACGAAAATTTTCGATTTCGAAATTTTTATGCCAATATATGTTCTGACTTCCTGAATACATTTTGACTATTTTTGGAGTGATGCTCGTCTATCTGTCTGCAGTCGATTTCTTGTGTACACGATAGCATCCACACATGTTAATGGGTGTTCAAGAAACATTATACCCAGTTTGGATATCAAAAATTCTAGAACTAGATAGAATATTTTTAAATTCGAGAAAAAAATTCGAACTTTATTGGAAATTTTATATTTTTACTGTCTCATACGTAGTATTGAGAAAGTACGATTTCGAGATTTTAATACCAATATTTGTTTTAAGAACACGTTTTGACTATTTTTGGAGTGATGTCCGTCCGGCTGTCTGTCTGATGTCTGTGATAGGTTTCTTGTGTACACAATAGCAGCCGCACATATTCATGGGTTTTCACGAAACTTTATATCCGACTTTGTTATTAAAAAATCTAGAACTAGATTGAATTGTTTTAAATTCGAGCGAAAACTTTAAATTTTATTCTAAATTTTATATTTTTTAAACCTGACTTCACAGGATAGTTTGAGAAAATCATGCTTAAAAAGGTTTATTTGTGGTTCAGTGATCACGAGACTTACTCGTTTCAATCATTGTAAAATACAGCCGCTACACAATTTTCTTTGTTCGTGACGTCATTAGAGTCCTTGGGTATGAATCGAAAGATTTTCTCAAGCTCTTTAATGTGAATAGTAACACGCTATGGTTGTAATCATTTGGAACCACAATATCAATTTTTTAAAATTTTTCTTGTGAAATTTAAAAAAAAAATAATAATAATAATAATTTTGATAGGAGAACGTCGAATTGAGCCACACTCCAATTAAACTTTCCCGGCCACTCAAATTGCTGCTTATGCCTTAGGGCGAGTTGAGTGGTCTGGGTTATCGACGCTCCTTTAACATGACAAAATAGGACAAAATATGACATAATCATGCACAAAAGGAGTTTATTTATGGCTCAATGATCACGAGACTTAATAGTTTCAATCACTGATGTGAAAAACAGTCGCGATATGATTTTGTTGTTGTTGTTGTTGTTGTTGTTGTTGTTCGTGTGGTCATTATCCCCCCCCCCCCCCCTTAAAATTGTTGAAACTACAAAATTTCAATTATTGAAACTATTAAGTTTCGTGATCATTGAGCCATAAAAAACTCTTTTATTCCTGATTATGTCAAATTTTGTCCTAAGCTGCCATGTTAAGCAAATATGAAATTTCGAATCAATTTCGAAGTTTCGTTCGAATTAAAAAAAAATCTATCTAGTTCTAGATTTTTCGTTAACAAAGCCGAATATAAAACTTTAAAAATGAATTAATATTTGTGGCAGCTATTATGTATACAAGAAATCGATAACAGAAAAGCAGACAAATTAACATCACTCCAACAATAGGCAAAACGTGTTCAGGAGGTATATATTAGCATCCAAATCTCGAAATCGCAAATTTTCACGAAAACAGTACTTTCTCAATACTACGTACGAGAAAGTACAACTGTAATTCTCCTGATTGTTATCAAAACCCGTCGACACTTATGAGCAACCGAAGTTTTTCTAAGCTTTACAAATGCGTTTATTCTATTACCAAATATATATACCTGCGCACGTAAGGCACATCGAAACAACAAAAGAAATTCAGGGGCAACTTGTTTTACTGAGTACACACTTTGGATACATCTGGGTTACAGGACAGAGTCCACAAAGGAAGAGAAAATGTTAACCTCAAGCATCCACCTCTCTGCATTTCATTTTCAGCAGATCACCCCCTTCTTATCCGTGCCCAGCGGGTGCTGCAGTAGTTACTCAACATAACTGAGAAATAAAAAGTGCCAAGAGGATTCCCAAACCAGATCAGAACCCGTAGGAGGAGGTAAAAAAACGCATCTTCCCACGCCATTTTGTGTTCGCATTAGCTCTGATTCTGGAACCATGGGGGGCACTCGGCAATAATCGATCAGTAATGGCGGGTCGGCTTTGCTCAGAATCTCTCATCAGTTAATTGTGTTTGCTCGAAAATGGGCTCCCGTCGCTTATTCCTCGAGTGCCTCCAAAATCCGAACTTGTCTGTTGGAGCTCTTAAAAACTGTTCTAATACCGATTCTGACAAAGGTGCTTCTCAATGCGACCCATGCAAAGATTCTTAAGGAAGATTCAATGTATTTTTGCCTTCCCTGGCTTATAGTACATAGTATATGTAAAAAGAACGTATTGGAATCGGATGAACTGACACGTGCAGAGTCCACCGGCCGTCCAAATAGATGCTCATGTCCTAGTTGACGGTCTGGGTCTTCAACGTGCAGAGTCCACTTCGATGATAAGAGCTTGCCATTTCGTCCTAATAGCTCAATGGACCAGTTCGGAGATCTAGGGTTCGATTTCCGGTTGGGGCAGTGAGGCACTTTATAATGGCGCCCAAACAAATCAACCCTGTAGGTTAGTGCAAATATGTCGGAGGTTTGAAGACCCCAGACGTGCGACTGACATAGTGGGTTAAGAGTAGCTATCTGCACGGCCGGGAAAGGATACCTCCTGCATTCAGGAAGCACCCAAGGTCTACCATCCCGCCAAACGAACTTTTATTTAGGTCTAAAAATATAACAATTTATGGAAAATATTGTGATTAAACAGACAGTTTTACATTATATTTGAACTTGACAAGTACGTCCATTTTACAAAAATGGGAAAATGGTTATTGCGAATATAAATAAAAAGATCATTGAAAAATAAAATTTAGAGTGAGGTATAATAACATAATGAAAAATAGATTAAAATGAAAGAAAATAATAAAATTTTAAAAGTAAAATTTAGAAAATATATAAAAAGTAAATATATGAAAAGGAAAAAAATTAGGCGTATGAAAACAAAAACAAAAATTTAGAATAAAATTTAGAAAATAAAAATAAGAAAAAATACAAATAAAAAGGATCAAAAGAAAAAGAAAGATCCAAGAAAATAAGAACTGTTAACATAGCTTTTTTTTTTGGGGGGGGGGGGGGAAGGAAAAATGGAGGGAACACAATAAGTTCATATAAGTTAATAAGAATGAAATAAAGAGATTCATTGATCAAAATTAATTGAAAGCAGAATCTACTCATAGGCTTAGGTCACTTTATTAGAAATTTCCATGGCAACAAGAATAGTTTTTAATTTTATCTACTGAAGAGGGATTTGAACGAACTTTGGAGAACCAAATTGGTATATTAGAGGGGGAAGGTTTGCAGAGATGAAAATTTTTAGAAAAAGGACAATCGAAAATGTAATGGTCGACGCACCGCATTTATTGCAAATACAGTTAGAGGTGGATTTAATTTTGAAAAAGTATAAGTAATCAAGAAAGGGGCCATGACCAGTAAGAAAGTAAATGAGGTATTTATTAAGAATTTGTAAATTAGGATTCACGATAGGGAGGTAAGACAGGATTCTGGCCGGATCACCAGTCCTTGGATCACAGGGTTGATTGGGATCACCACAGGATCCCAACCAACCCTGTAGGTTAGTGCAAATATGTCGGAGGTCTGAATGTGACCCCAGTGCGATTAGTAAGGATTCAGTGGACTCTGGAAGATGGAGCGCCTATTTCAAATGGAGAGGATAACGACCCCGCAGGATACTAACCTGGGTAAAAATAGTAGTGGCAGGAGGCTAACCTGGGGTAAAAATAGCAGGAGGTGGTCAGTAAAATGGTCAGCTGCCTGCCCATCTGGCATTAGAGGGTGGAGAATTCAGAGTCCACTTCGACAATAAGAGCTTGCCATTTTGTCCCAATAGCTCAACGGTAGAGCGTCGACTGACCATTTGAGAGATCCAAGGCTCGATTCCCGATTGGGGCAGCAAGGTTCTTTACACACGTTTTGAGCGTCCATGAAAGCGAATCAACCCTTTTCAATGTGAATAACGTTTATGGTTGACTCTGGCTGAAATCGAAGCGTTACGAAAAAAGTAAACACTTTGGACGATGTAAAATATTTTAACTGCTAGAGTTCTATTTATGAATATGTAAAAATAATTTCACTAGTTTAAAATTATTCTAAACCATAAAAGTTAGATGCGACAACAAAAATATGGAATAGGAAACCATGTTTCTAAATTATTTTTATAATTATACCTTTTTTGCATAGCTATTCTAGTTTTCGAGTTCAGGAAGATTGAAAATTTTCCGTAAACCATTTCGGTTCCATCGGACTGGAGCCATAGCTGATTTTTTAATAAAGTATGCCTAGTGACACAACATCTTTCCGACAAATTATGCAAGTCGTACAAAATTCGTACAAAAAATCGTACTTAAATTCTGTACAATTATTTCAATCTAGGAACGTTAGAGACCTATTGATTTTCAAGGTAAACAAACACGGGAAAGTCCTCAAATTTTCGAACATTTTTTTTTTAAAAAACGTTATAATAAATATTTTATCAGTAATTTTCTTTTAATTTAAAACCCAATGCTATCATTTATTGAGCGTTAGCATACGTCGTTTTTGAGATATTTTGAGATTTTATTAAAAATAGAGAAAGTCATAAATAATTAAATATAATCACCACCATGAGTGAATTCTCTGTATATATTTCTAAGAAGAAATAAATGTATACCATTGTTTAGAGGATAACACGAGCCATTCTCGAGATATTGTAAATTTTCCTTTTCAACATGGAGATCTGTATGTCTCGAAAAAATTACGCAAATGAATTTAAACTTGATTTGGTATGATTATTACAGTCGATATACATCACAGGTCTATTCATTTTTGGAAAGTTCAGCAAGCTTTCCATTTTCGAACTTTTTGTTTATGATTCCTCTATCCCGAATAGTCATTAAAAATTCCTAAAAACTATGATTTTCTTGAAAATGGTTTCATTCGATTTCTTGGCCAAAATTACGTGTAAAATGACTACTCGCTTAGCAAGGTTAAGCATCTTATATATTTTCAATTAAAAAATGGTCGCCATTTTAGTAGTATAGCCAGTTTATTTTTTTTCACTGGGAACACCCTTTAAAATGGGAACATCCTTTAAAAATTTGCCCTGACCTGAAGAGTAACTATAGACTAACTATAGTAGGGAAGCATTTGGATGGAGACAGGGATATGGGAAACAATGATTCAACTGAAGAACGAAATATCTTCGAGCCACGTGTACATGAGCGACGAAAAATTCAACTTGTCATGAATCCCACTCCGCAACAAATCACTAGACCCGAAATGCCTAAACACTCCAAACTGCAAGTGTTCAAAATATCACGTCCTGCCACTCCGTTTTCATCTCGAAAGACAGTAAACGACAAAGAAAACCGCTAGCGAGTTTCTTCTGAATTTGAAAAATGTAGACATTTCACCAACGTGGTTTACAACCACGTTGATCATCTGAAAAGCTTTGTGAGGTCGAAGTAGTTTCCCAGTAATACACTGTTTCAGTTTGTGCTTTCTTTTTTGTTTGTATATATTGGAAAATCTATTACTTTAAACCCATGGACTGTAAATATTGTATAAGGTCTGTGTTCTTGTTGGAACGGAATTCCTATAAGAAGGGAACACCTTTTTCCTGACGAAACTCCTTGGGAGGAGCCAAAATCCGTCCTAGACTATAAATACATGAACTAAGGTATCTGCAGTAAATGACTCAAACTGCTGGAAAACTAAAATTGCTAAAAGGTAATATCTTCATTTATAAGCACAGCATACATCAAATTAGTAACTGCATCAAACTGCTTTAGAGGTGTGCCGAATTAAATTAATTCACCAAATGAAACCGTAATTAAATCTCCCCCACCCCCGAAATGGAATTCGGGCTTGGAAATTCTAGACCGTGCTCACCTGTTACTTTTTGAACGTGAAACATGGCAGGGGTCGCCAGAACAATGGATGTCGCGAACCCCGCGCCACCAAGTCTGAAAAATTGACAGTTAAAAAGAAAGGCCAAGCTGGCATGAACCGCCTTGAGTGATCGCGTGGACATGAGCTTCCAGACGTGAAGGGAGTGTCCCCTAAACTTACTGGTACGAGTCTCCGGACAAATGAAACTCAAGGAAAATGACATCACGGATATTAAGATCCAATAAAAACAATAGAGAGAAAATTGTCCCCTGGTGGCTCCTTTTCTGAGGGCGACCGGAGCAGAGTTTTCGAGAGCAGATAAGATCTGATCTTCGACAAGAGAGCCCGTCTTTTTGGAAAAAAGAGTGCTTCTCGGGCATAGGCCCTGTACCTTTGTTTTTTGAGCAGAAACCGGCTGCGGAAATTCCTAAGTACGGGAACGGAAGAGAGATCGAGGGCCCTGTAGGACTCGATCCATATAGACCACCACTAGTCTAAAATTTAGACCACCCGGGTCTAGCATTTGCAGTGACAGGACGTCACCGCATTGTGGACTTACGTCAGCTTCATCCTGAAGCTTCGCGAGAGAGTTCATCTTGAAACCTCGTCAGAGAACCACCTCTCATGGACTTTCCACGGGAAATTGATTTGGACATTTTCTTTGAACACCTCAGCGGACTATTCGCCTTACTTCAGATTTGGGTACCTTTGTCACCTAACTTGTATATTACCGAATTTATCTAAGTCAATAAAGAATTGAAGTCACTCGATATTTATTTAGCTGTGACCGGAAACCCACGCTACCCACTACGCCACAGGGGCATAAATAAAACAACATTCTCCTTTGGGATATAAAGACAGAACAACCCCCATTCTCCTGTCCTTTCTCTAAAAAAATTCATTTAAAAAGAAAAAAACCTCTCATCTTCAGACGACTTGGTATTCCAGGGTGTATAATAATAAAATTCTTATTAATAAACTAAACAATTGTATTCTCATTGCTAGAGAGATTTCCTAAAGTTGACTAATTAGTTTATGAGTGCTTTCTGCTTTTAACTTCTTTTGATCAATAAAACCTGCATTGTTCCAATAGCTTTTATTTTCTCTTTTGTGTAGTTCTATTATACTCATTGTATTACTTCAAGCTTTTATTTTTTATTTTGTTGTTGTCATTTTGTAAATACTGTATATATTTATCTACTTTTCGGCATTTTATTATCTTCTCTTCGACATTTTGTAAATATTGTATATATTTATCTACTTTTCGGCATTTTTCTATTTCCCTCTTTCATTTTTCGATTTAAAAAAAAATATATAGTTTCCCATTCATCTGGTTTTCTTTCTTTTTCGGCTTTCCTTTTTTCGAAATTTTATTCTAATTATCTTTCCCTTGGACTTCTAAATTCTTCTCTATATAGAATATCATTTAAAAATTTATTATGTAAAACTGTTTGTGTTTAAACATATTATCTTCAGATATAAGTTTTAAGAATTTCAAATAAATTTGGTAGTTCGCTGACAATGGAAGTCGGTTTCAGTTGATTTCCATTCCCGGCCACTCAAACAGCTGCTGTAAGCCCTAGAGCCAGTCGAGTGGTCTGGATCTCCAACTATCCAACTTCTGGTCTGACACAAATCCATTCGTTGTACGTGATATTCATCATCAAAAGCAGTTTTTTATGAATGTATGGTATAGTATTTTCAGAAACCGTTTGCTTAAACCCATACTGTATGACGATAAGTTGACGGGTAACAGATATGTTAATGAGAATCTGAATGCTGTTATTCCTGATTTTATGGATGAACTGCCCCTAACAGTACTTCCACATGTATGGTTTCAACAGGACGGATCTCCAGCTCACCATACTACAGTTGTGAAACACTGGTTAAATAACGAGTCTTCTAGACAAGTGGATTGACTTGCATGGGCCAGTCGAATTTCCCCCTAGATCGCCTGATTTAACGACTATGGATTTTTATTTGTGGGGTCCTTTACGCACAACTGTTTATCTGTTACCTCCTTTAAATAAAGCAGAGTTGCAACAACGCATTCAAGATGGTTGTCGTGACACCACCGAACAAGAACTTGATCGAATGCACAGAAGTGTTATGAAGCGAATGCAGCTCTGTATTGGCATGGATGGAAAACATTTTGAACAAGCTTTGTAATCTTTATGTAAAGTTATTATTTCTACACAGTGTAGATACTTTTGTACCAATAAATAGCAAAATTATTATTTATTTATGTAATCATTGCTTTCTTTCGTAATTTGTGCATGACCCCTGAAACGCTATCTGCCGACATGATTTCCCCCTCTGAGAACCCATGTAGATGCATCGAAAAGTGGTTTAAGTCAGCATTTTTGTCTTTTCATATCTTTGGAACTTTTTATGATAAAATGCTGAAATTTTGTGCATCACCTTATTAGTGTATGGGACACATTTTACTCATTGGAAATGTTTTTGTACGGAAGCCGTATAAAAATTTAAATTTTGTATTTCATTAAATTTAATTCCCTCGAAAATTTTAATCGATTTCATAAAATTCTGTACCTTTTTCTACGCAACTTTGTAATTTATTATATATGTCTAAGATCAATATTTAAGGAATAAAAGCCGAGGTCCATGTTTTTGGGACACACACTCTCTCTCTCTCTCTCTCTCTCTATATATATATATATATATATATATATATATATATAATAGAAGTTTGAAAATCCAATGAACGAAAAGTAAGAAGATGTAACACGATAAACCTAACTTTTTAAAAACACCCACAGAATAAAATATAATACAGCAAATCATCAATCAAATGGATTAAAAATACAAAACACTAGCTATCAAGTTACAGAAAATCAACCAAATTAAAAGGTATGGAAACAAAAAAAGAAAAACTTAAACTAAATTCAACTATCTAACTGGCGTACAAAACAAATGTAAAAATCAATTAATCCTCAAGCATATGGAAAAAATAAAAAAATTAATATCGAATCAACAAGTCAATGAAAAATATAATACAAAGGTATGGAATCGAAATAAGTATAACAAACGAAATTAAGCACAAACGCCTTACACGTGGACGAGGCTCTAAGCCTAAATCATGAATTGTTAACCTCTACAAAAATCTAATCATGTCCAAGTTTTTTGTAGAAGCAAACTCAAAAATGTATGTTTCTGAAGAAATAGATAGATTAAATCTATGAACTATTTCTACTTGGACGACATACAATACGACGATGGAATAAAAAAGAAAAAATGAATACCTGGAAAAAGCACAGCATGTGTACAGACGATTCATTACAGGGATCGAGGGAACACTGATAGAAGAGACCAGTGTTGCCATTCGTAAAGAAAAAATAAAAAACCATTTACTGTTGCCATTCATAAGAATTGAAAAACTGTGAAGCGAAATGTAAAGAAAAAGTATTAATATACAAAAAGAGGGGCAAATAAAGGTAATGCTGAAGTGGGAAGTGAATGGGAAAAAAAAAAAAAAAAAAAAAAAAATGGAGATGACTGGCTAATATAAGATACTATGAATAGAATTATATGATACTATGGAAAGAATTATAAAAATCCAGCTATTTTAAATTTTTTAACAATACTATTTACTAAATAAGTGGGATATTTATATAAATTACTAGTAATTTTGAGATTATTGATATGCATAGCATGAAATTTTTTATCAGATAATCTATAAATTCTAAAAAGCTGATTGAGTATAATATTTCTAAACAATTGAATCGAATTACAGGAATTAAAAGGTAAGATTTTATTAATATTAAAATTATAAAAGTCTTTTTTATCATATAAATTTGTAACAATTCTATTAGAAGGATCAATAAAAAGATTTAAATCCAAAAAATTAACATTTTTATTAATAGTAGCTTCATTAGGTATTAATTCCAAATTGTCTGGATAGTAGGGGAGAGGGGGGCACCTTTCAACAATTTTTACTTAAGAATTATTTGTGAAGTAATACTGCTTTAAAAATTAAAGTTCTAAGTACCATTAACTAAATTCATACTTGAGGTATCCTCTCAATTTTTGCCATAGTTTCTAGACAAAGGCAAAATACCAAATTTTACATTTTTAATGAAGCATGTACTTTGTTGAAATCTGCCCCTCCCGGGGGGCAGTTATCCACGGGAGGTGGGGTACATTTCAACAACAGAAAAAAATTACTAATTTCATACATTTTACTAAAATAAACGTCATTCACAAAATAATATAGTGGACAAATTAATATAATGGATTGATTTAGGTCCTATCTACATTATTTTATCTTTAATTAAATCAAAATTTATGGAAAATGTCATTGCAAATACAGCTCGAGCTGTTCCTCCGTTTAAATTTGGTTGAGGCAGTTTCATTTTAATATCACTTCGTTCTATGCTACTAATGTCCTCCTTTTCGGGAAAATAAAATTTCCAAGAATCTTCCTTCTTTCTCATAAACTTCACCTTATAGCCCTCTTCTTCTCTTTCTTCAATTTTTCCTACAAACAGTACTTTTTTCTTCTTTCCACAAAATTCAACGAGAACAAAGTCATTAACTTCTATTACCAAATCATCAGTTATTTCAAACTCCATTTGTTCTTCAAGTTCTGTAGTAGTAGACGTCAAAAAGTCTTCACACTCTGATTCATCGTGTAAAGAAACATCTGAACACTCACTGTCAGAAGATTAAAAAAACAGCAATTTTTTTGTTGACTTCGACTTAAGTTTGGTTTTATTAGAAACTAATTTCCTTTTCTTTTCCAATCTTTTAAGGGTTTCTTCTTCAATGCGATTCTTTTCGGGTGTTTCGGTCAATATTTTTGACTTCCCTTTTTTCCTTCCACCCTTTTTAGCTTGGGCAACTGCTTTCGGGCAAGGCCTCACATGTACAGGTGTTATTACTCTAGGCTCATTAGGTTTATTTTCAGTTACCCGTGTCGGTGTACAGAAAGTAGGATTTTCTTTACTTGTGCTTGGGAGACTTTCTGTTGTGCACCTTTCTTCAGCAATTGAATCACCAGGAAGAATTTCACCAGAATCAACAGGAGCTTGCTGAACAGGTACGTCAATAACAGAAGAAGGTTCATAGTCTTCGTCAGTGAAAACCAGACGGGAAAACGGCCAGATGCCAGTTTTTTGGAAGGCCGCAGTGATGTTTTTGTTTGTAAATGAGGCAGCATATGCAGTATTTACTAATGCAGCCAAGTTATGTATGCTTATGGTCTTGCCTGGGTTTGATACCATCCAATCATTTTGTGCTACTTTCAACTTGGATTTGAATGGTCCTAAGACTCCAACATCCAAAGGCTGGAGACGGTGAGAGCAATGTGGAGGAAATGTCACTAGCACTATACCATTATCCTTTGCAAATAGCACAGCATCAAGTGTACAGTGACTTTCATGATTGTCCATGACCAAAAGTATTTTGTTGTCTGCTGAACAATGAGTATGCTTTTTAATGTGCTTGAGAACTTCCAGAAACAGAGGTCCAATCATGTATCCACTTTTGGGACTGTTAACTAAACCTAAACTGCCTGGTGGTGCCCCAAATAACATCGAGTCGTGGAATCTCGCCCTCTTGAAAATAAATACAGGAGGGACTGTATTTCCTAATGCATTGATTATCATGCACATGGTAATCATGCTCCCACGCTCGCCAGAAACTGCCTGTCCTACCTGACGAGCTCCTAGCTTGGCAACAACCCTAGGAGCTTGAACAACTGTTAACACTCCGGTTTCATCCAGGTTGTAGATCTGTTCAGCCCTAAAAGAACCAGACTTAACAGCTCGCTCATAATTGTCGAAAAACTCAGCAACATTGGCTTTATTAAAAGCTGTAGCTCTTGCTAAGCTGGTGTTTTCTGGTTTTCTTAATGTAAGCTTTGGATGACGCTTCATGAAACCCTTAACCCAGTCGATTCCAGAAGTTTTATTTTCGTCCCAGGTACATGGAATTTTTGAGTTGAGATGCTTTGCATAATTATAGGCAAGTTGTCGAACTTGTCTGTAGGTTAGACCATAATTAAGAGCTGAACATTTAATTATATATTCACAAAGCAGGGTTTCTTGCTCGACATTAAAAACTTGTTGGCTTGTGTATTTGGAGCTGTAGCATTTTATGTTAGTTGTATATCTACTGGTTTCATCATCAAGAGAATTAATTGCCTTGCTTTTTTTTAATCTATAAAATAAAGCCGAAAAGTTCATTCCAAATAAGTCTGCTGCTGCTCGTAGAGACATGCCATTTTGGACAGCTTCCATTGCTTTTTTAATTTCTTCTTCACTAACCTCTGGTTTAGTACGCTTTTTCTTATATGTTCGCACCATTTTTTATAATCTGAAAGAGCCAAAATAATGGGGCTAAGCATTTCAATTATTAGGATCTTAATATTAAAATACATGTCTTAAACTGTATGAAAAGTAACATCTTAAACTTTTCAAATCTCCTAAATTTATACTTTATTTTTTTAATTCAAAAACAAATAATAAATTGTCTTGAATATTTTAAGTGATTATTAAAATTTTAAGAGGAAAAAAAATTTTATTAATGCTTCTAATGAGTTCTTTGTTTATAAATTCTATTTAAAACAACAGTACCTAACAAAACAAAGTTGAGTGTTTTAAATGTAACAACCCTGATTAATAGTCCTACTATAGACTGTTATAGGCCTACGCTTATCATGCTTCATGTAGCCATAAACTGTAGCCTAGAATTATCCTGAAACTTTTTAATCCAAGCTAGGTGTTGATCTAAAAAGTTACAAGTCAATTTTCATAATTACTTAACTGAAAAATGGTAAGGGGCACCTTTCAACACTGTTGAAATGTACCCCCCTAAGCTCTGTTGAAATCTGCCCCTGGTGCAGCCATTTTGGTTAAAGTATTGTCAACCATTTTAGAAAAATACTTGTGGCTTATTGATAGTGTATTTAGAAGCATAATTAAATAAACTATTAGGTGAATAAATATAACTTACCTGATTAAAAGATTACTGGTTGATTAACTGTTTCAAAATCAGAATTCCCTTTTCACTTTTGGGGTGTTAGAACTTGTTCCACTGAGTAACACAATAGTTGTAAAAAGAAATGGCTGAAAACTAAATGTCAGCAGTTACTCATACTAAAAGCTTATTGGCTGGCATATTGGCCAATCATTGTGCAGTATTAGAAGTCAGATATTCCAGTTGTTGAAAGGTGCCCCATGTTGAAATGTACCCCCCTCTCCCCTAATCTATATCTATGAGATAATTTTCTGTATGTACTAAGCAAATCAGATCATCAACATATCTGTAAAAAGTATAATCTATTGAAGTAAATGACATTTCATAATGATAAAGGTATAAATTAGCTAGCATACTGCTACTACAGCCACCCTGTGGAACTCCTGAGACTTGTAAGTATAATTTATTTCCTTGAAAAATATAATTATTGAAAATAACAAAGTGAAGAAGTTTAGGAAAATTTTTAAATTTAATTTGATTTGAAAGAGGTGTAATATAAGCATTATATAGAGCTAAAATTACATCATATAGATCAGATATCTTAATATTATTAAAAAGATCTTTAAAATCAAAAGTTTGAAATCCTATTATTTTTCTAAGAGATGTTAATTTATTCTTTAATTCTTTACTATTATTTAGAATATGGTAGTTATTGCTAGTCTGGCTTAAACTATTATTTATTAGATTTAAAGAATTTAGTAATAATTTACTCGCAGTAGTAGAGTAAGTATTATGGCCACTAGTAACTGTTCTAAATTTAATAGGATTTTTATGAAATTTTGGAATAAGCACTATATAAGGAAATTTAAGATATTTATATTTAATATTTAAATCATTATACATATTGATAATTTTCAATTTAATACTATTGATGGAATGTAAATCAGGTTTAAAAAGACTATTATTTTTTAAATAATCTAACAGAAATTGAATATAAAATTTTTTACAGATAATAGCATAATTATTAGAGGCTTTATCAACATAGGTGATAACAAAGGATCTTTGTAAATCATTAATGGAATGTTTAATATTATCAATATTATATAAAGATCTAGACAATTTAATATCTCTAATAGCATTTTTAATTGATTCTAATATAGTAAATTTCCACATATTAAATGCCTCTAATGGCAGAGCGTATTTACAAGCTAATTTATATATATATTTATCAAGATTAAGATTAATTGATTTTAAGACTTTAAAAGAATTATTACAAGAAGGTATCCTAAATTTAGTGCCAAATGACATAATGGTTCTTAACACATTGTCACTAACAAGGTCTAAATCTCCTGTAACTATGTGCCCCAAGTCAGGATTTAGAAATTTAGCAAATTTATTTAATTTACAAATACATTCACTATCTACAATTGACTGAGAAGAATGATCAATAGAGAGCGATTGTGAAACTTCATTATAATTAAATATAGACCTACCAATAGGCTTATTGTATTTGAATGTCTTTGAAACAAATAAATCACCAATAGGCAATAAATGTTTAAACTTGTTAAACAGATATATATATATATATTATATATATGTGTGTGTGTGTGTGTGACTTATTCCGCCCGTACTAGCCGTAGGCTAGACCAGGTCCAAGAGCCCAAAAGTTACAATGAAATCAAAAACCAATAAAGGGTCTTTATAAATATCTTCCTTAGCAAGCCCCAGACAGCCTGAAAGATGGTCAGGGGAGGCCTCTGCGGAATTGCAATTAGAGCAAGAAGAATAGGATTTTTGCCCCTGATTAAAAGTAAGACACTTTAAGTGTCCACTGGCAAATCTGCTAATGGTGGTTGGTCTGCGTCCTTCTGTAGCCCTTAACGGTAAGGGCACCACCAGGGGATTTCCTGTCATACCAGGTGTGTAAGGAGGGGTCCTCCATAGATTCTCGTTTAAAATTTTCCTTCTTGAGTAGATTTCAAGGTAAGTCAGGGTAAGTCAATTTCAAGGTAAGTGTCACATGAAGAAGAAGGAAGAGAGACTCCCTCCTTGGCCAGAGCATCAGCAGTCTCATTCCCCAGGAGTCCTATATGAGATGGTACCCATTGTAAGAAAACTTCATGCCGTTGGGAAAGATCTTTGAGAATCTCAAGTATCGAAAGTGAAGTTCTGTCTCCAACAATTTTCCAGTTACTCAGGTGTTGGATGGCACTGCGACTATCAGTCAGGATCCAAATATCACAATAAGAGGTATCAGTTTTAATAGATTTTAGTCCCTCCTCGATGGCAATAAGCTCAGATCTAAAGACTGAGCAGAAGTCTGGATTCCTAATCCTGAGATGATTTGTGACAGTAGGGGTTTTGAAAAAAACCCCACTGCCGCAGGCATTAAATTCATCTTTGCTACCATCAGTATAAATCTGAATAGCAGTATAAGGAATTTGATTTATGATCTCGAGGGCTAGCTGACGCAGATAATCTGGTAAGTCAAAATTTTTACTTGTGGTGGACATGAGTTCATGTTGAAAGTGCACCCCAGGTAGACCCTCCAGAGGGTTAACAATTGGCCTCAAGGAGTGACCCTCAACGTTTCTATCTAAAAAGCCCATCAAATCCAACTGTGAGAAAGGGCTGTTTCTCTTTAATCTTTGGTTGCTTGGCCAAGTTCTAAGAAATAAAGATGTTCGATTGTGATCATCATAGCTGTAAAGTTTGTTGAAATATTTGACAAGCCCTGCACTTCTTCTTAGACTCAAAGGCTGCAGATCACTCTCGTAAAGAACCAGATCGGTTGGACAACTATTTCGCATACCAGTGATAATGCGAGCAGCGCTCAATTGTACTCTTTCAAGTTTTGAGAGATCGGAGGAAGATGCATAAAAGTAAATTTGATAGCCGTATTCCATAATAGGCCTAATAAAGGATCTATAGGTTGTCCTCAGGGTATTGGCATCTGCTCCCCAATCTCTATCAGAGATATATTTCAGGATGTTGAGTCTCCTCCTGCTTTTTTCCACTAAGTGCTCTATATGTCTATTTCTCAAGATCTCGGGATCTAATCTATATCCCAGATAGTTGGGGTGTTTTACACCGAGCAGAGTGACTCCATTCATAGTGATGTTGGGCTGATAGTTGTACAAATGTCTGTTGGTGGTGAAGAAGCTAACGGTTGTCTTAGAGGTGTTAAAGTGCATTTTGTGAGAGTTGGAAAACTCCATCACGTCAGTCAGGGTAAGATTTATCAAAGACTCGATATGGCCTATGTCAGAACTGGAGTTCTAAAGGACAATGTCGTCCGCAAAAAGGTAGACCTCGCTCCTCTTAGAAATAACTTCTTCGATGTTCCTATATATATATATATATATATATATATATATATATATATATAGGGTGTATATATATATATATATATATATATATATAAATTATTTATTAGTTATATAAATAAATAAAAATGAAAAATAATGAAATAAGTTTAAAAAAATTAGAAAAATCGGAAAATAAGATGCATTAATATTAATGCTTTGAATTTTATTTTCGCTAAAAAATTGCGACTTTTGACAGCTTTGAAACTACGATTTGAGCGCCCTAATATGGTGTATAGTGGCATTCTCGTTTATCCAGTTTTTCTATGAATTACTTATTTAATAAGAATTTTCATCTTCGCTTCAAGTCCATATTCTGAATTGCTTATACGGGTTGTTCATATTCTGAATTGCTTGTCCGGTCTCCTGTTCTAACTCACTGGACGGGTCTGGGAGTATTACTGTGAACGTTCGTACTGCCTCCCTGGTTGTATTTCCACTTATTCATTCCAGTGCTTCTAGATAATTTAAGCTGTTGAGCTTGATCGCGTATACACATGGTGAGAGAAGGAGGGTTCATGCTACATGGTAATACAAATTTTTTAATGTTTCCTTTTTTCATTTTTTGATGCCTGTAGTCTGAGTTTGAGTATTTATAGTAATGTACTATTACTCAATCTGAAACAGGCATTTGTTTAGGTTAATTAGAATTAAATACTCAGACCTGAGGAGGAATTTAATTCTGACTAATCATCGAATTTGAGCCGGTGCTGTTCTTTTCTCTTATCAGCATTGTGACCGTGATTTTGATTCTATGGAAATGTTAATATTACTTGAATTTTCTTATTATTATATTTTTCTAATATTTATATATATTAGAAAAATGTAATAATAAACATTCAAGTAATATTAACATCACCATAGAAGCAAAATCGCGGCCATATATATATATATATATATATATATATGTAATATTAAAATATATAATATTAAAATATTAAATCCAATGGTAGAATGGAAGAAGTAACTCATAATACACTATCTTAAAAAAAATTATGCTACAGAATACAATGAAATAAAATGAAATTCAACAATAAAGAGGAAATTATAGTACATATTACAGTTCAGAAAGTTAATGATAATCAACAAATGTCAATGGTGAGGAATCGAAATGAGGAATACCAAAATAATCAAGCATTAAAGCTTGCACGTGGAAGAGCTAGCTCTAGGCTTAAGAATAGTTCATTTCGAAAAAATTCTTTATCAAGCCCCAATATTTTAAACGAAATGAACACAAAAATGCTTGTTTCTGAAACACAAGATAGATTTCATCTATAAACATGAGTTATTTAGGACAACAAGCATAAAGATTGAAAAAATAGAAAGGAAACATAAATACCTTAAAATACACATCAAATGTACAATCGTGAGGAGCAAAAAATGACTAGACTAATGTTGCCATTCGAGAGCAAAGAAATGATTTACTGTTGCCAAAGTGAGTAATAAAAACCATACTGCCTAATGGCAGTAAAATGTGATATTCTACAGTAAAAGCTGCAAAATAGAAAGATAAAAATATATTATAATGTAAAAACAAAAGAATGTAGAAGTAAGGTTAAAATAAGATACTAAGGAGAGAATATTGAGAATTTTAGGCTAATCGAAATTTATTAACTATACCATTTACTAAATATGCTGGATATTCATATAATTTACTGATAATTATGAAGTTATTTATGTGCAAAGCATGAAATTTTTTATTTGATAATCTATAAATTCTAAAAAGTTGATTAAATATAATATTTCTAAACAATTGAATCGAGTTGCAGGAATTAAAAGGTAATATTTTATTAATATTGAATTTAAAAAAATATTTTTTATCATATAAATTAGTAACTATCCCATTAGTAGGTTCTATAATTAGATTTAAATCCGAATAATTAATATTTTTACTAATACTAGTTTCATTAGGTATTAATTCCAAATTATCCGGATAGAAATCTATATCTATGACATAATTATCAGTAAATACTAAACAAATCAGATCATCTACATATCTATAAATTTTATAATCTGTAGAAATAAAGAATTTTTCATAATGATATAGGTATAAATTAGCTAACATACTGTTACTACAGCCACCTTGTGGTGCACCTGAGACTTGTTAAGTATAATTTATTACCTTGAAAAATATAATTATTGAAAATAACAAAATGGAGAAGTTTAGGAAAATTGGTAAATTTAGGTAGGTGAGAATGATTAGTAATATAGGCATTATATAAAGCTAAAATGACATAATAAAGATCAGTGATCCTAATATTATTAAATAGATCTTTAAAATCAAAAGTTTGAAATCCTATTATTTTACCTAGTGACGTTAATTTATTTTTTAATTCTTTACTATTATTTAGAATAATGTAGTTATCACTAGAATCACGTAAATTACTATTTAGTACATTTAAATAATTTAGTAATAATTTACTAGCAGTAGTAGAGTATGAATTATGACCACTAGTTACAGTTCTAAATTTAATAGGATTTTTATGAAATTTAGGAATAAGCACAATATATGGAAATTTCAAAACTTTATTATCAATATCTAAATCACTATACATATTGATAATTTTCAATTTGATACTATTAACAGAGTGTGAATCAAGTTTAAATAGACTCTTATTTTTTAAATAATCTATCAGATATTGTATATAGAATTTTTTACAGATAATAGCATAATTATTAGAGACTTTATCAACATAAGTAGTAGCAAAAGATTTATGTAAATCATTTATAGAGTGTTTTATATTATCCATATTATATATAGATCTAGATAAATTGATACTCCAAATGGCTTTTTTAATAGACTTTAAAATAGTAAATATAACACACACACATATTAAATGCCTCTAAAGGCTGAACATATTTAGAAGCTAATCCATAAATATATTTATCAAGGTCAAGATTTATTGATTTTAAGACTTTATTAGAATTATTACAAAAAGTTAACCTGAATTTTGTACGAAATGACAATAAGGTTCTTAAAGATATATATATATATATATATATATATTTATATATATATATTTATATATATATTTATATATATATATTTTTATATATATATATATATATATATATATATATATATATATTTATATACATGTATATTTATATATATTTATATACATATATATATATATATATATATATATATATATTGAGAATAGGGAAAAACTTAATTTCTGCACCCACGCATGCACCCACGCATATACCCAGCCGACACGACACAATCAGGTTTGGGTGCGCAAATTGCCCAAACCGACATGATAAAAAGCAGGGACAATGCATGCTAGACGAGAATTTTGTGATGAGCAAATGAATTCTACAGCTCAGCTTAAGACATTAAATATCTCTTTTAAGTAGACTCCTCTCCCAGAGTTTAGAAATTAAAATTCAGAAATCGGCAGATGGTAGAAAAAGAGTTATTATGATCAGAAAGACAAGTCTCATACTGTATCATATGGCGATGGCATTTGACATGCAAGATGGTTCTCGACATAGGGCAGTCCTCAATGATCATAATGGGCATTCATATATCTGCGCCATCTGTGAGGGGGTCTTGCTATTAAATGTAGACAGAAGCTATTTTTTGTCACTCTTCCGTGTACTACATTCTAGGTGACTGCTGTAGTCACGCCACACCGAGGATCGAACCTGCAAGTGAACGCATGCAGATGTAAAGCGAACAGTATAGCCATCTTCTCGAGATATTTAATATTGCCTCCACAACTTTCTCAAGGTTGCAAGGTCAAAAGACTGAAACGGATAAAAGGCTCATGCCGCCCACTACCACCCAATACAACAACCTTCCAGACGATGAATTACAATGGTTCTGAAAGGGGGAATCTATATATATATAGTGTGGACACTTCCGGTTACACTACAAGGAATCAGGTTGCCCCTTCTATAGAAGGTGACACGGATATGGTAGCTTCGGCAAATGTTGTATTGAGACGCACTTAGTTCCGGATTCACTGCGTTCCCCTGTTTCTTCTTATCCACCAATCGATTAAAATACGCGGCCAGAACAAACAAGGTAAAATGAATTAAAACGTCCCGCTAATCTCTGGCTCTGCAAACACACACTCGTTGCACTGCGGGGGGGTTACGCATTCCTCTGGCCCATGAGTTTCTCCGACACCTTCCCACGGTCTGGGCGTGGCCCCTTGCGGGTCAAGTGCGGGGGCCACCGCAGGAGGCTGAGAACACGGGCGTCCCCGCCCCGCACCCATATTTCGTTGCCGCCGCCGCCACCCCCTAAATGGGGCTTATTATGGATCGGAGGTGTTTCACAAAATCCGGCTAGACCGAAATGGTTTTTATGTTCGTGCATTCATTTGCTCTTTATTTACCTCCTTTTCTCCCTTTAATTCTTTGGCAAAGTGAAGAATTAAAATGGGAGCTACTTGCGGACTACGTTATTCACTAAGACTGCTCTGGTGTCCCTTCGATCGATCCCTGTCCAAACGATCGAAACAGACTTACATTGTGCGGCCCTTAAGCACTAATGTACTATATGCCGCCTCTATGCAAATATAGGTGGCATATAGTATATATATATATACAAATAAATATCGCCTCCATGCAACTTTAAACACTAATATATTATGCCACCCTATGCAGTTATATGAATGGCCGCCCACAGGGAGAGGGGGTTCAAGGTCACAAAGACGGAAATCAAGCTAGTCAATGTTGTACGTCAGTATGTCTTATCCTTGAGTCCCCTCCCCCTCCTGAAAAAGTTTTATGGGCGTCCATGGTTATATATCACCAAGGCACTAATATGTTATTACAGTGAAACAACTGCCTTAGAACAATGCGTTATACAAAAACAATTAGTCATCCATCCACACCCATAGTTTCGGTTCATTGCCGCTCATCAGAGGTGATCAGCGAGCACAAAACTTCTTAAAGTACAGATTTTAGAATTTATATTTTAGGAGTTACTGAGTTCGCGATAGAAATACTGTTACCAGAAAAGTTTTAAAATCCTTGCATTATGGAGTTTTGTATTCACTGATTATCTATCTCATCGCCTGTCCATTATTGAAGAGCGGTGAACTGATCCAAGTTTGGTGAGGAATGATCAGTTGAGCCATTTCTTGCTTTCACACTAATAAAATTATACTGCTCCTAATTTAAAATGCATCAATTCAAGTTTATCTTATTAAACAAGTGTGTAAATTGGAAAAACAATTTCAATGAATAGGTGAATAAGTTGAATTACCATTGTCTACTAGAATTTCCCCTTCGTTACTTCTCGAAAGAAATGAATACCGTGCTAATAACCCCTGTGGGAACAAAAGTTCCCTTTGAAGCACAGTGCATACTGAGCATGCTCTCTGATAGCAAAATATTGCAGATCCATAATGTAAAACATGTTCTGCAACAATGTTCACACCTAGTGACTAGACTATACCATTCTATGAGTTTTCGTCTGCAAGTTGTTCTTTAGAAAATTCTCACCCTTTGTATCTATCAGAGAAGCAGAAATACCCCCTGGTGTCCGGGAAACTACTGAAATAAAATTAATGCGGTAAAAAATAGTATATATGTTAACTATAACCCTGCTCTGAATTGGGCTTCATAAATTAGGGGATGGGGGTGAAAATATGTTGATCCATTTTCGGGTTCTAAGAGGTCATCGCAGACATACAAAAACAGGTAGCATTTTGATTACTTTTGTTACGTGAGCAGGAGTAGGAGTATAAAATTCAAGTCAAAAATATTGCTTAGATTCAATCTCATTTCCTGAAAGCAGTTTTATCAAAATCGAACCCATATTTCCCGACCTAATTAGCTTAGAAGCGTATTATGGAAGCTTTTAAATAACAACGCGATAAAAAATCTGAAATGTTTTTAACCAGAAAAATACTCCCAATTAAATTTAACCAGTGAAAATAGTGTGTGTAAAAACGTTGAACAGTGCTGGAATTATAAACGGCCACAACAGACAGAAAAAGATTTTTAATTCTCATAATTTCGCTGCAGGTTGATAAAGCTTACATCAAAATATGCCTCATTGCCTGAAAAAGCATTCATTAAAATTCATCGCACGGTTCAATTGATATTTGAGTTTGTAGCCCGTAGTGGCGAAACTTTTGAACCCCCTAGCAATAGAGCATAGGCAGGGTACGTGACGTCACACGGACCGTTTTGCCCTTACGTTGCCAAAACAAAATACTCTTTCTCTTAGCAGTATGGAAACTTTCAAAACTTTTTTTAGTTGCATTAAAAACGCTTACTTTAGAGACTTACAGTCGTTTAATCTCTCATTTTAGTAGGATATATCTAAATTTATCTTATTTGATAGATATTTTTAATTAACCTAAAACTAAAATATTCGATTTCATTAACATATATACAAGAGTGTTTTTAAGAAAAATCGTTATGTATCTTTCCCTTCTCGCTCGCATATACATTACAGAATTTGCTAGTAAATGTATACACCTTTAGAACGCTAGTGAGTGATTATGGTAAAAATGAGTAATAGTGTACATTCACTTAAAATCATTTAAAGTACGCTTTAGCAAATGACATTTTTAAATACATATTGTTATTCAAGTATTCTAAATAATTTATTTTCATCCCAAAGATAAATTTCGATGGGTTTAGTTTCAATTTTTATGGGCCATCATCGACAATTTACCATGACAAGCTATGGTAAAAAAATGCCCCTTTTCCCACGTTTCTGACCATTCGACTACGGAGGTTGCTTATTTACGCACCCTATACGCTGGTGCATAAGCCGCTGCACTCCAGGACATGGATTCCCACCACGCGGGCAAGTGACTGCTAACTAAAGATACTATGAATGTTTAAATCGAAACAGTGCAAACGATTGCACTTCGGATATACGTGGTCACGTAGAACGCTGCGCGCCGTACGATAGTTAATTTTCTGCAAATTCATTCATTAATGTTTACGCGGTCAAAAATCAAGAAATATAATACTTCTTTTCAACATTTCATAAAGCTTTTTAACACTTTACAATACAGTTACAAAGTGTTTATGACGTTGTTCATTCTGTCTGTCTGTCTTTCCATTCGCACGATAACTGCCGTAAAAATGACTTTATCTAAATAAAATTTTAGTATGTTGTTCAGACGGTCTGTGGGACATATGGGAATATATATAAATGAATAAAATCACCCAATTAGTTTTGAATTGAACCCTGGTTGAAAAAATGAAATACATTGAACCCTATAGGACCTCATTTTTCAAACATTTTTTAAGCGAATTTAAAATTTACAAATTGCCTCGAAAGTTTTAGGAAATATTCAAATTATCCCATAAAAATATAAAAAAATTCAGCAACATATATTCGGTAGTTTTTTAAATAAAAATAAAAATAAAAATGACACCCATAGTAGTAGAAGAGAAATGACAGTTGAAGGGCCGCAGGAGCAGCAGTGACGTCACGGAGGATGATGTCATCGGGGGATGACGTCACGTTATCTTATCTGATCTTATCGGATGACGTCATCTGTTGACACAGAGAGTGGGATCCGATGATGGAGAAGACCTTGGAGGACATCTTGGAAATTTTGGTGGCTCCCTCTATTGGCAGGTTGGAGAACTGTGGACGACAAAATGAAATAATGGTTCTGGGCCGAGCTGGAATCGAACTCGGATGTCCTCGCTCCGTAGGAAAGTGCTCTAACCAGTATACAGACTGGGACTTGAAGGTAGACGGTGAGTGAATGATATCTTTCTTGCGAAATGATATCTTTCTTGCGAATGGATTTAATAAGCGTGACTGAATTAGGTTAAGATTTTAATTATTT
This sequence comes from Amaurobius ferox, assembly GCA_951213105.1. Taxonomy (NCBI): domain Eukaryota; kingdom Metazoa; phylum Arthropoda; class Arachnida; order Araneae; family Amaurobiidae; genus Amaurobius; species Amaurobius ferox. The sequence goes on along the minus strand of OX578149.1, from coordinate 5,956,849 downwards.
TTTAATGGATGAATAAAATTTATTATGAAAAAATGGAATGTAGTCATGATTGAATTTTAATAACGATGAGGATTATTTTTTTATAAAATGTTTTAGGTTAGGAGTTATTTTTTTTATGGAATGCATTATTTTTGGAAAGTGCTTGAAGACATTTACGAAATTTTAGGCGGTGGTGGTTCCCTCTATAGGCGTGTTAATGAAATGGATGTGTGTTATTGAATTTTAATAGAATTAATTTCTGAATTAGGTTCTGTGTTAATGAATATTTTAATTAGGAAGGGGGATAGTCGAACGGGGACTTAATATTTGGGTTTCATAATTTTTTTAGTAAAGCATTATTTCACACTCGTAAATGTTTTAATGATTTGAACGAGGGTAATTATTTATTTTATGGAATGGTTTATTTTTGGAACATTTACGAAATTTTGGGCGGTGGTGGCTCCCTCTATTGGCGCGTTAATGAAATGGATGTGTGTTACAGAATTTTAATAGAATTAATTTCTGAATTACGTTCTGTGTTAATGAATATTTTAATTAGGAAGGGAGATAGTCGAACGGGAGTTAATATTTGGGTTTTATAATTTTTTTTAGTAAAGCTTCACGCTCATAAATGTTTTGAGTATTTGAACGAAGATAATTAATTTTTACGTTAAGATTTATGTTCATCAGAATTTTAAGGACGGGATGTATGTTAGGGAATGCGTGTGTTATTGAATTTTAATGACTGTTTAATGAAATTATTTTTGTGGCAAGCCATTGAATGAAGTAATGGGGAATTTCTAACACACCATAGTGAAATAGCATATCGCATTTTTAACAACAGATGTTATAAATTTTTACCACAATTTGGGAACAGGATTTGATCCTTTTAGAAGAGGTATGTGCGTATCAACCATGATTTGACTGGCATATTTTAAAAGCACTCAAAATTTTAACGGCATGTTATAATACTTACTGAACACGTTTCGACATTTTTTTTGAATTTTACTGGGAATGTTGTCAGCTTTTTTTTAATGATATTCATGAAAATGCTATGAAAATACTAACACGAAACTTTAATTGTTTTAATTCACACTGAATGTCTATTTTCGCAGCAAACATACCATGTGAGATTTTAATACCAGGTTATAATACTCACAGAATACGACTCGACTATTTTCAGAATGATTGTGTGTGCCAAGCGATTTTTTTTCATGTCAAGTTTCAGAATCTGCTGAATCCGTTTCGACTGTTTTTAGCTATGAAAAATGGCTGTATTGATTTCTTTTCAAATATATAGGAAATGGAGAATTCAAGACTTTGCTATAAAGGAAGTATTTAAAATGAATAGGTGTACTGAATTATCAGTGAATGCAAAACTTGGGAGATATTTTAAAATAAGAAAATGCAAAGTAGTGAAAGCCTCACAAGCTAATGTTGTGCACAGATGTGACATACATATGCATGGAGCAAATGTGTGACATGGATGTTCTTACCAAAGTCTTTTAAAAATCCAAAGAATGGAATCCATATTATTTTTAATAGTATACCGGGTTATTTTAAAGAGTAATCTAAAATGTTATGTATTAAGAAATAGCAAGATCCATTTCTATGTAGAAATAGTAAATGCATGTCATACATTTAAAAAAAAATGACTGTATGCCATTTCTAGTTTAGAAAATTAGCATGTAATGTTTTTGAAAATCGCACGATCCATTTCTACAAAGAAAGGGTATGTTCGATTTTCTACTTTTAAAAAAAAAATGATACATGCATGTTATACATTGGAAAAAATTGGCGCTAAGATACCATTGAGTGAGTGAATTTTAATTGAATAGAGGACTAATGAATTTTAGGGTACTTGGATAATTTCGGTATGAATGGATCGGTTTAATTATGTTAAGTGCGTTGCTAATTAATTTTTTTAACGCTAAGACACTAATGAGTGAATTTTGTGACAAATTTTCAGTGCTAGGGTTTAAATGATGTTAGCGACGATCATTAATTTTTGCCGCTAAGTTACTAATGATTGAATTCACTTGTTATGTTACTAATGGCTGAGTTATAAAAATGAGTTGAATTTTAAGGACGATGATCATGAATTAGGTTCTGTGTTAAAATAGTGATTTTTTTTAAAAATTAAATAATAGGTTTCAATATGAAAAATCGATTATTTACGGAATACACAGTGTGTTATTTTTTGAAGCTGGGATATTAATGAATTTTAATTGAGTTATAAAAATGAGGTAAATTTAACTGTAAAGAGTGAAATAGTGTATCTCATCCATGATTTCAACGATATAGTGCATTGTCTACGATTTAACCATTTTTAAGGTGATGGATGTAATTTTAACACCGAGGTTTAGAATTTAACGAGCTAAGAATCGAGCATTTTCACAGACATGGGTGTACCCAAAAATTTTACTATTTTACCGAATTGTTTGGTTCTTAGCGAATGGTTGGTGAACTATGAGTATTTTTTATTTTTAATCTTACACAAGGTCTAAGACTCCTTTATCGCTTAAAATTATGACATTTAAATGAAATTTAGCAAAAATTACTCGACACATAGTGCATGTTCGAGGAATTAGAAGTATGTGTTTTCGATATTTCAAGAGGCCTAAGACCCTAAAATTTCACTATTTTAGTGAATTGTTTGCTTCTTAGCATATATCTAGGGAAATAAAAGTAAATTTTTAATGTTACATAAGCCCTAAGACTCCTTTATGGCTTAAAATTATGATATTTTAATGAAATTTGCAAAAATTGCACAATACTTGGTGGATAATTACCGAATAAGAGATATGTTTTTAATGTTACAGCAACATCTAAGGCCCTTAAATCGGTATATTTTTAAAACTGTCACGAATTTTAGGGGAATAGAATAACACTTAACGATTTTTTAAGGATATTTGATTGCCAACATTGAATTTAAATGAAAGAGTGACCCTCTGGGGTAAGTGCAGTACATTCTAATAACATTATAACAAGAAAGATACGCAATTACCACTTTAAAAGAAACATGTAATGAGTTTTGATATCTTAATACGAGACATACAAATAGGAATATCATGATTTCGCGACTGTAGATGCACCATAAATCCATTCAATTCTTAACGGATGAACACATTTGAATGTACATATTTAAATAAAGTGTGGAATAATTAAAATATTCATTAACACAGAACGTAATTCAGAAACTAATTCTATTAAAATTCTGTAACACACATACATTTTATTAAAGCGCCAATAGAGGGAGCCACCACCGACCCCAAAATTTCGTAAATGTATTCAAGCACTTTCCAAAAATAAACCATTCCATAAAAAATAATTACCCTCGTTGAAATCATTAAAACGTTTATGAGTGTGAAATAATGCTTTACTAAAAAAATTATGAAACCCAAATATTAAGTTCCCGTTCGACTATCCCCCTTCCTAATTAAAATATTCATTAATACAGAATCTAATTCAGAAATTAATTCTATGAAAATTCAATAACACCACATCCATTTTATTAACGCGCCAATAGAGGGAGCCATCACCGCCCAAAATTTCGTAAATGTCTGCAAGCACTTTCTAAAAATAATGCATTCCATAAAAAAAGAACTCCCAAACCTAACACATTTCATTAAAAATATAATCTTCATCGTTATTAAAATTCAATCATGACTACATTCCATCTTTTCATAATAAATTTTATTCATTCATTGAAAAATAATTAAAATCTTAACCTAATTCATTCGCGCTCATTAAATCCAATCGTCGAAGATCGAAAAATATTCTAAGTACCCATCTTTCCCGTTCCTTTCTCAGGAAAAATATTATTTACGCACCGTCTAACTTCAAGTCCCGGTCTGCATACTGGTTGGAGTACCCTCTTACAGAGCGAGGGGTCCCCAGTTCGATTTCAGCTCGGTCCAGACACAGACTAATATTATACAGACCTGCCACTCTCGATAGTTTCGTTTTCGCGGCGGCCATTAGAGATAGACCAAAACGAGGGTTGGCGCGCTCTTGGCGATGGTCTGGTTTGGTCTGAGCGCTTAGCGATGGTCTGGTTTGGGTCCAAGACGATTTTCAATGTTATAACCCTATTTCGCTCGACGAAAACTTAAACGACAGACTAGCGTGGTTTGAGTAACGTGAAAAAGGATTATTTGTTAAATGTTTAGATCATTTCATAGAAATGGATTGCCAAAAGAAAACTGGTTGCGTTACAGGGTATGTAATTTATTTTTATTAAAATTGAAATAATCTTAGTTATCACCATCCTATATACGTGTTCATTATAAGTATACACGTGTTCATAAGTATACACGTGTTCATATAAGTATACATGTGTTCATCATACGAAATTAGTGCTGTGTTATTACTGCCGATTAGACTAAATTCTAAGAGGTAGTGGTATAATTAGTTAAAAATATTTTCCGTATTTTTGTAAAATGTGAAATAATTGATATTTGGATAGCTTTTTCTTAGTTAAATGTGATATTGTATGTGTGTATATTTATGTAAAAATTTTATTAAGTGCCTTATGGTGGAAAATTCACCCCACCCTCGGGTAATTAATGATTGAGTTCCAGAACTTAATCATTAATTACCCGAGTGCATTTATGTAAATTTGCATAGTGCATTTATGTAAATTTGATATTTACTATATGAATAGTTTTATATTTAAAAAAAATTCTATTATCAGTATCCCAGAACAAATTAAGGATCAAGTAATTTAACGATCAACACGATAGTATACCTTTTAAACTGAAAATATTATATAATATTTCAGTCTTTTGAGTATGTTAGCTTGTAATTTTTTGTGCATTATGTTTTATAGTGAGACAATGCAATGCGTCTATTTTTTAATCCATTTTATGATTATTTGAATTAAATATATAACTATGCTTATTTAAATTTACTTAAACTAATGAATATATTTATGTTGCAGATTAATGTATTTTTAAATCCTGATCATTTCTATAGTTTCAAAAATTATAAAAGTACAGTCCTCAACATTTTGTTCCCCTCCCGTTTTAAAAAAAAATTGCCAAGCGAGCGATAACGCGCCAAATTTGGCAGACGTATTTTGTTTACATGGTAGTTCAGTTGGTCCAACTCACGAGCTCTAGTGTGTATGCGACATCCCATGTTAAAAATGTTGCCATAGGGTCCTATGGGAGTGAACCTTCTGAATATAGTATTCTGTGGGTCCAGAACCATTATTTCCTTTTGTCGTCCACAGTTCTCCAACCTGCCAATAGAGGGAGTCACCAAAATTTCCAAGATGTCCTCCAAGGTCTTCTCCATCATCGGACCCCATTCTCTGTGTAAACAGATGACGTCATCCGATAAGATAAGCCTATCGGATGACGTCACCCGATAAGATCAGATAAGATAACGTGACGTCATCCTCCGATGACGTCACTGCTGCTCCTGCGGCCCTTCAACTGCCATTTCTCTTCTACTCATGTTATATGAAGAGATCACGTGACCCACTTCAAAATAAAAATATAGTATCCATCTTGTGTCAAAATCGTGATTTTTAAAGTTCTTTTTAATTTATATTTAGTGTTGTATCCGTCCTAAAACCGCTTTATTTTTGCTTAATTTCTGTGCATCTATATTCTGAAACAACACAATTACAATATATTTGAGTTTAAACGATCATCAAACTTTGATTATTTCTACAACGAAGCCTAATTTTCACTTACGGAGAATGTAAACACATTAAGCTGTAAGATGAGTTGTATAAGAATGGCGGAATTTCTTTAACGCAATATTATTTAGCTCTAGAGTCTGCAATATAGCTGATATGAATGAAACATTCATTGATTTTACATAGAGAAATAGACGATTTTATAGCAAACTTTTTTGATGAAGTTTTAAGCATAGAGTTAAATTACTTGTACCTCTATGGTTTTAAGTTTTTAAGTAAAAAATAAATTATTGTAGTATTGTGATGAATAAAAGGAATGGAATAAAAGTGTATGAATGAAATATTTACAGCTTTTACATAGAGAGTCAGGCGATTTATATTTCAATGACGTCATTTGAATAAAGTTCATTTTTTTTCGATGAAGTTAAGTTTTCAAATATAATAAATTATTGTAATATTGTGATAATATAAAAAATATTACCGCTGAATGTATTGCATTTTAGAGATGTTTAAATAAAATTGCATTGCAGTTGGAAAGTGTTTCATAATCAATGCTTTATGCATGATTGATCTTTCTTATTTTATCTTATCAGAATTATGATTCTTAGACAAATTGTTAATAATAATGTTAATAATAATAAATATTAATAATGTTAATGTTAATAATAATTGTTAATAATAATAAATTGTTAATAAACATTTTACTAAAAGATTGAGAAATTAAGAATTTTTACTTTATTCTGAAAGTTAATATTTTTACAGCTGTTCAATCTCAGTTTTGGATATTACCCAGCTAGACTCGTTGTCTGCCACTTCGTGGCAGACTCCAAATGCTCCATATGCCAAAATAATTAAAATTTTGAAGCAAGTCTGGAGAAATGTTGCCGAATTATTGCAAATAATTAAAATTTGTTAATGCTTTTAATTTTTCAAAACTTATATGCACATTTCAAGATCTGTTTCCCTCCATTAAGGAAAAAACATATTTTTCTACGTCTAAAAATCACGTTATAATCCTTGAAGTATATGTCGAGGGTGACATCTATTTGGGGGGCTTTCAGAAACTTTCAGAATTTTTCTTTGATTAATTAATAGCTTTGTTACTAGTTAATGCTTATATTAAAATCAATTGTAATTCTTATATATTAATATTGATGTGTAATAGCTATATGAATTCTCCTAATCAACTCTTAGCTTATAAATATACAATCATTTGTTAATAATTTATATGTATTGAAATACATAATAGTAGCTATTATGGTTAATAAATGCTAATGATTAACTGTCTTTCTGGTGAGCCCCTCCTTGGAGACTGTTGAGCCCACTTGAATTTCGTCTCTGGCAACGACCTTGGTGGAGTAACGGTTTACGTTCAACATTCTTGCAAGATTTGATTTCAGACACTTCCCACCATTTCCATGATCTTTATAATAATTTTAAGTTTCTACTTTCTAATACCGAGCTTAAAAATTCTTTATCCGGCACTGTACGAGCAGAATTAATACAATGATGTTTTAAAAAAGTTATCCCCAAATTGTCACAAACAGTTTAGTAAAGCTTTAGTGTAATTAACGATCTCGGTCAACAAGAAACCTCCGGGTAGACAAACTCTTTACAAGGCTGCAAATAAACGTTTTTGGAAAGTCCCCTCTAAATACATGAAAGGCGCCGACAGCCGGCCTTTGTCCACCGCAAGTAGCATGTCATTAGAATGATGAAGATCCTGGCGAAGGTGGTTCCTCTCCTCAAGGAACCCTTTCATTCTGAAGATTGCCGACTTGGATCTAAACCGCCTCCGAGCCTGTAATCAGCTGAATAGGAAGTTTGATTTGCGGAGATATATTATCTTGAAAAATGCGATTTGACAACATTGGAGGACGAAAGACGAGATATTATATTTTAGCACTCATTCTTCTCTTATCCGAGGGCTATGAATGTGCATATCCGGTTTCAGATTTTTTTTTTTTTTGTGTGTGTGTGTAGTTTGTGTTCTTAAAAGCAGATACTGGTTTACAACAATCTAAAACAGCCTCAATACTATGCAATTCTAGTCCATGTGATATTTGACCGATCGTCCACATTAGGAGGTTGCAACTTTTAATCAATCACCTAGACTGGAGAGGTCGAGTGGAATCAAGGGGCACGAAAAAAAAATTACATAAAATGCAAAGAGTGTCTTCGAGTCATGTATACATGAGTGACAACTGTCCGACAAAAGATCCGATAGTTCAAAACTCCATCTTCATTATACATCTCTCCGCTCTAATTAATCCGATGAACCAAATCGCAACGCTTTACAAATCCCACTTTGTTTTCACTCCGAAAGGCAAGCGGCAATTTTACACAGGAACCTTCGTGTTGATTAGTTATACTAAACATAACCAAGAAAATTTATCCGTTTACAAAAATATTCCAGACTATCGAGGAAAGTTTGTGCAACTTAAATGTATAATTCTTATTTTGGGCCTTATTTTCTATATCATTTCAAACATATTTTTATTCGTTTCAGGCAACTATCTTAGTCTTACTACAAGTTTGTATACATTTAAATGCCATGTCAGCATACATTTAAATGAACTAGATTTGGAATTGTCAGATTGAGTTGAGTGTAAAATAACGCATTTTAATATCATTTCACCATTTTACAGTTATAGTAAATATTTATTTTTTCTTGAGGTAGATAGATCCTTGTTTGCTATTCTCCAAAATAATGTTTATACTTAATCTTCTATCCCCGTTACCTTTGAAAATTACTTTTTTTTTTTCTAAAATTAAAATTTCTATTTTATTAAATAACTTGTAAAAAATTAATTTCTGTTAAATATTCTATGGTCTAAAATATCTTTGATATAGAAAAATCAAACTTAAATATCTTTTACATTTATCAACTTTCAGTAAATAACATTTTTCCAAGCCACCCACTAGTGAGAATATAAAGTTCCCATTCATCTATAATAATAAAGGGAAATGCCTGTTCGTGTCGTCTATAGCGGAAAATTTAAGCCGTTTAGATTTTCCGCTACAGACGACATGAAAAGCATCGTAAGGCCATAAATTTCGGTACACAGGTACACCAGGACCCGGGACAATGATCCTCGGCCATATGCTTTAAAAATTCGAATTAGATTTTTAGTTATTTTATGTTTCAGTATGATTTTGGGAGATTTTCATGCAAATCGGTTCCTTTAGAGACTGAAAAATATTATTGCAGAGTTTCCATTTTAACACCATAGGAAAAATCGCCTGTTATTACAGGCGGGGAGCAGCCGCGAGTGTGCTCGCGCAGTAGACGACAGCTTTTGAAAAACTGAATTCAATAAATCACTCCTTTAAATCCCGAGCAACACCAGATTCATTTTCTAGTTATCTAAAAAAAAAACAAATTTAACACCTTTTACTTATAGATGTCCTTTACTGCGACATTCCCCCCCCCCCCCCCCCCCCTCACAAATCATCTTAGAAACCAACAACATCCAAAATTTTGTATAAATAAATTGATCTGCAAATTTTGGTGTCTTGGAGGTCTAAATTGGGTGGCACTTCCCGACCGTCCAAACAGTTACCTTACACCTTTCTGGTAGGTCGGACGGTCTGGGTTTCAACAACAACACACAGCAACAACAAAACAAAAATAAAATGGCTGCAGCCCACGAAATCAGAAAGCTAAAAGGGGTGGGGTTGCCAGAATTTCCAGAAAAATCAAAATGTTGCGCAAAGCAGGCGCGCCACATTTGGCCATTTGGCGCCACATCTGGCTCGCGAAAAAAAGTTGAAAAATCCAAATTCTTTATATCCAATCTGTACCATGATTTCCATTTATTGATGCTTCATAATGTTATAACTATTTATATTTTATTTGGTAAAATTATATTTGAGAGCTAATAACTGAAAGTTTGGGAAACCAAAAAAGGTCATCAAATAAGGTAATTTCCGTAGATATTATAACATAAAAAGTGCTCCGTAAAAGATGATTAGAATTTATTGCTCGAGAGGAATTAAAATGAAATCTTGATTTTGCTCAATTACTATACTCCACGAAGAAAAAAAATATGAATGATCAAATTATAAAGAAGTATCCATTACGCAAAATATTTTCGAAGAATATACAGTATTATATAAAATTCCTTCTATGAAATGTGAAGTTTTCTTTCCATGAAATTATAAATAATAGATAAAATCTAACACATATAATAAATAAAACGAATTTTTCATTCTGAAAACAATGAATCAAATAGATAAAAATACATTTACATTTCTGTTATTGTGTATACAACCCAAATACTTTCAAAAGCAATTTCATTATTTTAAAATTAAAAGAAATGCAATTCAAACATATTTTAATTCAATAAAATACATTTCTAAATAATATGACTTACCAAAATATTCTATTCCATGACCTATTTGTAATCCTTAATTTCAATTCATTGGAACATGAAATATATGTTGCCATAAAAGAAATAGTTTTTTTGTTTCTGTTTTCCAGTCATAAAATTGGATTTGGCAGACGATAATGGAATGGATATTTTAGGTTTAAAGCATGATGTAAGATAATCTTGCACCGTGTAAAATTATTTTACACCATGGTTTGAGGATCTAAAGTTTAACCATGCTTTAATTAACTTGCAGATCTTTATGCACTTATTTTTTAATCTTTAAACTTTTAAAATCACATTAAATTTACGCTTTTTAATGTATATCGTTTAAAGTTTATCAGCTATTAACTTTCGTTTCTGACAGTTCTATACTTGCGGCAAACGCAAACCTAACTTGACAAAATAGAGGTATAGGAAAAACTGTAAACATCCGATAAAAGACCACAACAGTGTTTGCCGCAAGTATAGGGTGAGCGTCAGTAAATGTTCTGCACTATCCGCGCTTTGTTAACTTTCGCAGAACACGTTTTTCGCCGAAATTCTGCTCAAATAGTTGCGAAATATTTTCTGAACAATAAAATGCAATGCTTAGATTATATTAAAACTAAATTTCATAATAAAATATAGAATATATTTTTTATTGTAATCCAAAATAATTTTGGTGCTGCCATCTGTTGTAATTTAATTCATACCGACTATTTTTATTTTTTAATGAACATTTTTAAACGTCTATTCTTTTTAATACAGTATTAAATACAACAGATCATATACCGGGTGATTCAAAAGTTCGGAGCAAGAGTAAAACGCTATAAAAAATTATCTATGGGTCGGAGAGACATGCGGTTTGCAGATTAATATTCACCGTGGTGGGGATTTTGTGTGGCATGAAAAAGAATTAGTTCAAACTCTCGACACTCGGGGGGCTGCGGCAGATAAAGCCATGGAGATGACTTATGCATGGAGGTGATTGCACACATGACTGGCCCGTGAGATCCCCAGATGTCACACCCTGTGATTTCTCGTTGTGGGGATACCTAAAATCACGGGTGTGAGATCTGGGGATCTCTCAGGCCAGTCATGTGTGCAATCACCTCCGTGCGTAAGTCATCTCCATGGCTTTATCTGTCGCAGCCCCCGAGTGTCGAGAGTTTGAACTAATTTTTTTTCATGCCACACAAAATCCCCCACCACGGTGAATATTAATCTGCAAACCGCATGTCTCTCCGACCCATAGATATTTTTTTTATAGCGTTTTAACTTTTACTCCGAACTTTTGAATCACCCGGTATAATAATGCCCCAATCACGAAAAGGTAATTGAGCTTGGACTTGCAGACAAGGCTGCAGTTCTCAGTGAAGTACATTCAGATCCCCTTATCAAAATTATAGAATGAAAAATTACCTTTCCGTGATTGTGGCATTATTATATACCTATATATATTCTGTGCAGTGCCAGATAAATTTTCTAGTTACATATAAAATTACTACTTGTTTGACTAAGTTAAAAACAGGAGTCAATTGGGTAGCATACCCAGTTTTTTTTCACTGGAAACAGTTTTCTGAATTTTTAGTACACCCTAAGATAAAACAATTTCTCTCTAAGAATTGGAACAGCAGAGGAGGTGCATCTTGGGAATGCTATGTTGGACACATTACATTTTAATCTTATGTGATGACTCATTTCATGTGCCTATAGAAATTTATTGGCTTGCTTTCGAAGAAACTCCCCACCATCGTCTTTTAAAGCAACAAACCCTGTACTTACCATATGGTATGCAATGCTGCCCTCGACATTTGCCTATAATGAGAAGATTAAAATGTTTTAGTTTTCTAAAGTGAAGAAAATTTATTATGGAAATTGCTCCTGAGAATTTAAACTCAATTTTAAGACTCATAAAATGTATATTGCTGTGATACTTAGTCTCTTCACACTTTTTACTTTGTGTACAATACAAGCCTCTCCGTTTCACATTTCAGTGAAATGAACTTTTGTATCACTTATGTAGTAAGAAAAGTGAATTATCATAGCAGTAAAATTTGACTTTTGTATTATCAGAAAACGGACATTTTGCAGTAAAACGATCAAGCAAATTCTTGTTAAAATTAAAAAAGAACAAGGGTAAATGGAAATTTTTTATCTACATATATATAGTTTATAACATAAGACTTAATGCTAATAAGTAGATTTTGATACTAAACATGAATAGAAAAATGCATCTGGATTCATAAATTCAGCATTTCTTAAAATTCTAACTGTAAGCTTTGTGTTGTTATTTAAGAAAAATTCAGCATTGCTTTGCTTAAATGTTAATTTTTATTTGATTACACTATAAAAATACCATATGGCTAATTTTCAGTAATTTGAAACAAAATTTGAATGGAAATGCTATTGAATTTGTAGACGTGAATGGAAATAGGTGGTATGATGCAAATTCCAATTTATACTTTTGAAATGGTTATAAATTCTGAAATTTATATAGAACATGTTTTAAATTACAGAATATTCCATCAGGGTGGTCACAAATTCATTTTGAAATTCTCTGATATTTTCCCTGAAACATTCTCCCTCAAAGGATGTTTATCGAGGTCACATCACCTGTTGATGAAAACCCTCCCACTATCCTTTTGTTCAGAAGGTCGGGGAAAAAAAAAATCACAGAAATTCAGTTTTCTCCGACTTTTAACAGAATTCCCTGATATTTCCAGAAGCAAAAAATTCCCCGATAATTTCAGCTTTTCCAGGTTTGTGGTCACCCTTTCCACAGATCTGCCTAGAACGTTGAATGTGACATATAAAGAACAGGCTCTCATGTTCAGCACTGCACTTGTTAGTGTTGCTATTACATGTATGAGGGTTTATAACTTGAATATTATAGTGCAATAAAAAACAGCAATCTAAATTTTCCACAAAATTCTCACTTTTATTGATTTTCTAAAAGTACATAGCTAAAGTAATTCTCTAAGAACATGGGGGAAAATTTCACTGAATGTAAATGTTTAAATTTCACAAAAACTTCTACAACAGAATGACTTACTTGCTTTTATATAAAAGCATAATTTACAAGACAGTATAAAAGGCAGTGAGATAGATTTACATATGAAATACAGGAACACTTTAAAAATACTATAAAACCGTTCTTTTTGGTACAATGACTTTTATATACAGACACAAATGATTCAACCAGCGTATACAAGCTCAGACCTTATTGCACAACTAGAACTACCTTCATATTAAACTGTTGCCACTTCAAAAGCAGCAAGAAAATGGAAAAGAAAAACCATCCTGACTAGCACCAGAACCAAAGGAATTTTACACAATTCTTTAAAATGAAGGAAGAAAATAAAATAAATTGACTAGTTTCAAGATTTAATTTAGAACAATCAATCAAAAGAATTCCACGACCTAGACCGTGCCCCTTGCCATCAAGGGCGTAAAGGGTTGGAATGCACGGCTGAGATCAAAAGAATTCAAACGTGCCACATGGAATAGAAATAACATAAAAGTAATGAATATAACTTTCAAGGTTAAATCCAGTTTAATCCACAGCAGAGAAAGCCAGGGTTGATTTGTTTTTACAAGGTCTCCCCACATAAAAGAGCAAATAAGTTGAGGACTCACAAGCTAAAGTGATGAACCACTACGAATGCTCATTTAACTCACTAGCTACTGTTCTGAAAGCACCAACCATTCAACTATAGGCAGAGCAGGCATGTCAAACACGTGGCCCGCCTACAGAACAGAACGGCTGCTACCTGAAGAGACTTATTGGGAAAAAAAATTATTTAAAAGAAATGGAGGGAAAAAAATTGTTTTTTGAAGCAAGTACATTTATTTTTATTTGCACGCAATTAGTTCACATTTTGCATGAGTAATTTACAATGCAGTCTCGGAAAAGAGAGAAAATGGAGGAATTCCATTCTTTCGCACTTATTTACCTGCAGATCAGTTTCTCAAAGTGTTATTTTTCATTATACATACAGAGAACTTTTATCATGGTTTTTTTTTTCATTTTAATATTTCTGGATTATTTTCCCACTTATGTTAAAAAAAAATTGTATACTAAATTTAAATGTTCTCAGAAAGTTCCACAGATATTGAATCATATAAAAATATGTGGACCAAAGAAGTTTTGGAACTGTGTAGACAAATAAAATACTCTTGTTTGAGACTGAAGTATGAGATAAAGTCAAAGAAGTGTGATGGATGAGATAAAGACAAATATAATGAAAAAACTTCAGACAATATTTCTTGACAAGGGATTTTCACATAAATAGCATTCGTATGGTTAATTTTAAAGCAGTTCAAATTGCAACACATTACAAAATAACAAGCATCTATTACATATTTTAAATGTCACATAATTAAGATTTTGATTTTATCAAATGCATCACACAATATTTTATTCAGTATCTAAAAAATTTGTTTTCAAACTAGATTACCAATGAACTTTCTAAAAGATAATTCATAAGCCTGTCTTTGCACCAATCAAGGAAAAGTTGATGCAAACATTAGAATACCAATTTTTTAAACAAATTAGACTGAATGAAATTACACTGGAAAAAATAATTAAAGTACATGTCTAGCCTCTACTTAAAGAACTTTTATTTAGGGATTTTAATTTATATAATATTGCAATTTAAAACAAATTCATTATAAAAAACAAAACAAAACAACAAAAAAAAAAAAAAACATTATTAGCAAACATGACTTTGTATTTAACAACAACAAAAAAAAAATTCATTTTAAGACTTGAATTAACTTTATTCATATTTATGTAAATATATTTTGAGCTCATTCATTGTAGAGCATATTTGAAGTTACCATTCGATTTGGAACATAGTTTACAAATTCTTGGGCATAAGAATTGATTAAGGGCTGTCTTTATATTAAAATGCATACAAGCTTTGAAATTTCCAATGACAATACCCAAGTTTGCCAACATATTTTGAATCTAGAGCAAAATTTAACCTCTAATACCAAATTTCAAATCATTTGGATGAAGCATTTCCGAGTTATGAGTATGTAAAGGTTTGAGCTTCTAATGTTAAATCAGTTTCCCAAACTTTTATTCATATCTTCTGTAATAATTATCTTTTCACGCTGTTGCTTTGTATTACAATACTATTAAGCCACCCCCAAACATGGTTGCAATTTTTTTTTTCAATATTTTTATATGAAATATGAATTATTAAATTAATATTAACCCATTCACGACTAGCGTGTCAAATATGCCTCAGAGAACTCCCTCCTCGGCCCGATGGTGCAAGTTTGCCTCGAATGCGAGACAGCCATTGGAGCCCATCAGTGCAAATGTGCATCGCAAAACTAGACCGTTTCTACCAAAAATTTTAAATAACACTAGATAGCGCTAGAACCCTGTAATTTTTGCAAAGCTAGTTCCTTGTATCATTGACCTTCATATTTCAGTTTCGTTTTCTGTTTTTCATTGGGATGCTGACTAAGTTAATAATATAAATAAACGCACGTGCAAGCACTTGTAGTTGCCTGGCAATTTAAAAGACACGTAGACTGGGATATTTAAAGGAAATATTTCTAACATGGTAGTTGTTTGGTGCTTATTTTAACTGAAAGGTTATGTGTGATATGTTTAGCATGTTAAGTAGGAGGGTGCCGGGGATTTTGTGTTGCTGTTTTCAAGGAGAAGAATAATGGCAAAGAGAATTAACTGGTCGACATTTTCCTAGCTTACATGTTAATTCAAATGGGAAAAAATCTCGAAG
The DNA here is from genome assembly GCA_951213105.1 of Amaurobius ferox. Taxonomy (NCBI): domain Eukaryota; kingdom Metazoa; phylum Arthropoda; class Arachnida; order Araneae; family Amaurobiidae; genus Amaurobius; species Amaurobius ferox. The sequence goes on along the minus strand of OX578149.1, from coordinate 5,941,106 downwards.
AAGGTGTATAGGTTTGTATTAAGTGTTATTTTTAGATTTGTAGTAATATTTAGATTTTTGAGTTTAGAATTTAAGTTTCCATTTAATTACTTTATAACCATATTTTTGCTATATTTCATATTATATTGCTAAACAATTACTCTTTCAGTCACTAAGTTATTGTTTATATGATAATCCAGGTGTAGACGTATTTCGAAGTAAAGTTGATTTAATATATTTTTGCTGTGTTAAGCTTAGCTGCAAAAAGTGCCCGGGCCTGGAGTGGCAGACGATTCTTTTGCGCAGGCCTGAGGAAATGTTGCTTTCTTGAATCTTTGATCGTGAACGGGTTAAAATAAATATATGAATAAGAACCTAAGCATACTTTGATAGAAATCAATTCACAATTACTTTTTATGAGTATGCAAAATTTCGGCTGTTTCCTCCCTGTAGTTCTGCTATGTTTAAATATTCATCATCACAATGATTTTAGGGGTTGTATATTAGTTGAAAAAAAAGACTAATTTGAAACAGTTATATTAATTTTAATTCAATCTTTATCTATATGAATAAAATTGAAAATCTGTGTTTATTTCTGTGTGTGTGTGTGTGTGTCATCATCATTGTAGAAAGGTTGCACCGAATTTAATGAAATTTTGTGGGTAGTCATGAAATAGCCCCACTTAAAATTGAGTCTATGTTTCAAGTCTCTATGACCTGGAGTTGTAGAGATATTATTGAATAATGAACTTCCCATAGAGTAGCCCGCATTATGCAGACGATATATTTATCACAAATTCATTTGAAGAAAAATATATCATCTTGCTTAGCAATGGAATTAAATCAAATGTGTTTATACAGTAGGCAACATTATTAAATATTTTCTGATTGAACTAATAAAGAAATGCATATAAAAATCGTTTCTATCAGAATCACATTTTTGACTGGATATCATTTAAGGCTTAAAGACTACGGAAATTAATGATATTTTAAATTTTATTACGTTATCTATTCCATTGTGGCAAAGAGTTTTAACAATATATGTATTGTGTTTAGCCAATTAACTCATATTGTGTTTAGCTGACTGCTGAAACAGTATAAAAGTAATATGGGTATATCTTCTAATATAACTTTAGCACTTTCATTTTGGTATACTTTGATACAATTTCATATTTTTTATAAAGTTTACAAACGGGACCAGGATGCTTCATTCTTCAGATTTTAATATGATAATTTTGTATAGTGAGAACTGAGATTCTTATACTTGATAAAATATTTATAAAAAAAAATAATAATAATAAATGTATAAAAATAAATTTAATAAATATTAAAATTATGTGGTGCTAATTACCATAAAATATAGTTTCACATCAAAAGATTAATTTGTATATTTGTGGTTTGGTATGACAATTATTACAACCTAAGAACCATTAGATATTAAAATACCTATTTGATGAACTAATCTCACGACTTTGACTTTGAATGTTATCAAAATGTGCTGATTCTCTCATTTGCATAATTCGTCTATTAATTCGAGCATTTTAAAATCCCATAAGATTATTTAAGAGGATTTTACATTCTCCAACACAAGATGAAATATCAGAAAAAACCAGCAATGTCTTTCAGTAAAATAGTAAATGACCCACTTTATTAGAACAGTTGTGGTCGATCATAGAAAAAACTCGCTCTTCATATTGGGGTTTTGAATATGGAGCTGACCCCTGAAAACTGCATATTTTGGAATATTGAATATCTCCAGATATAAAGGTAGGAATTGTTCGAAAATTTAATTGTGGACTAATTTGGGAGTCTAGAATTTGTTTATGACGTGAAAATCGGGTGTTGCTATTGAAAATTTTGAAGTTTGTGCACATTTAGATATCAGGGTGAGTACACTTTCCTTAAAAAAAATTTCAAGGACTTTTCAAGTACCATGCAATTATTTTTCAAGGACATCATTTCTTTCATATTATGAAGTTGTGTATGTATTTCTGGGATGAAATCTCATAACAAACTAACATTATTGTTTAATATTGAAGCCATTGAGGTAATTTTTGGGAAAAAACAATGTTGTTTAGGAAAATTTCAGCAACAGCGTAACTGCTAGGGAAATTTCCAGAGAAAATGTTAATCTAAAATTCAAATACTTTCCCAATTTTCAAGCACCCGTATGCACCCTGAGATATGAAGACGGCCCCTTATGCAAATTCTATGCACATGAATTTATAAAGGACATAATTTCGAATCAAATGGTAATTAAATTTGTTCTGCGATGAACGATGCTCAATACCAAGGGCTGGGACTTATTTTTTTCCACAGCTGTACATATGAACAAAATGTATGCATATTAAATAATTAGAATTTTTTCGAAAACTCAACTAGTTTCATTTTTTCAACCACTTTCTAGAGATTTTTATGGAGAGTATTCTCTTTTCCTATAGTTAAACCCTCAATTTATATAGAATATAATTCAACAATTTGTATAATTTTATCCATTTATTAAAATTAAAACATTTTCTAACTAATGAAGTTTTTAGATAAAATTTTGTAACTACACCCAACTCTTTTTTTACACGCTTCTTTTTTTTTACACGAATTTGAAGTTAATGGTTCAAATAAGTCTTCCTTTTTTGAAAAATTTATTTGATCTAACACGATTTCAAAGTCATTGTCTTCTACTTATGTACGTGACCATGAGTGGTCTAGTATAAATAGCAGTCTTTGGTACCAATGTATAAAAAAAATTCACATTTTTACCACACTTCAAAAATTAGGCAGCACTGAGCACTGCTATAATGTTATCGAATAAGGGGTTTCCCCAGTAACTACTGGGGAATCTCCTTATTTCCCCAGTATGATTCCCCAGTAACTAGTGGGGAATCCCCTTATTCGAAGGGATCTTCCCTTATTCGATAACTCTTACCTACCCATTTCGTATGACATTTACATAACATATTGCGTTCTTGTTAGATCACCAAAGTCAAGCAGCATCGGGCGCGGTTAGTACTTGGGTGGGTGACCACCTGGGAACACTGCATGCTGTTGGCACATTTCGGGCGAGGTAGCCCGGTGGTTTGCACGCTGGATTTTCACACTGCCACAACTGCCGCTGTGTTCATGCGGAGTACGATCATGTTAAACATGTGGGTCCGTAAGTCCTTCTGAGAGGTTGGTGGTAGGGGAAGGAGAGTATGGTCCCTGTGGAGGCCTCCTGCACTGGGTTCCGGTCTAAATTGGGTGGCACTTCCCGGCCGTCCAAACGGTTACCTTACACCTTTTTGGTAGGTCGGACGGTCTAGGTCTCAACAACAACAACATAACATATTGCATCATTAAATTGTTTAAGTTTCCTTTTTTTTTTGGCTTGTGCTACTTATTTTTACCTATGAATTATGTATTTTAAGTTTTATTGCTCAATAAAATTATATGTATGTATATATCATTTGTATGCATATTAGAACTGTTATAGTTTTCAGCATTTTTTTTACATGGTTTTTAAACTAAATATAGTTCTTTATTTCATCTTACACGGTTTTTGGATAGCACGAAAAGTATCCCCAATTTTACTATAGGAAACTTATCTTTTTTTTTTTACACGAATTTCTGAGGAACATATCTACCGTGTAAAAAAAGAATTGGGTGTATGTTAAAAAGAGTTTGGATTGTAGTTTTGGGAAAATTCAACTCTTAATTATAAGCACATAAAAATGTTGTCTGTACAAGTATTTCAATTTAACATATGAAATATTTAGAATGTATGAGTTTTCAAACATTTTATAGTCATTTACAAAACTTGGCCACTTTCAACAGCATAAAATACTATGGATGTTTCCCCATTGCAGATAACACCATTCATGGACTGGTTTCACATTCATGATGCATTAGTCAGAATGGAATAGCCAATATCTACAATGCCATTAATAATTCCATGCTAAAAAGCGCATAATAACTATGAAACTGATTCATGGATGCTGTTATATCCACAATGGGATCACAATCCTAACTTCAGGAACTAAGGACAAGTTCTGTGACTACAAAATATTCCATAAAATTTGCAAACGCACATCCTTTCAATGAATAAAAAGTAAAAACTTTTAATTTTGAAACTTAGCTATGAGATTTCAAACAAGCATGTACACAAATACACCAGTAACACAATGTTAAAATTTTGATTGAGAGATTCTCAATAGTAATCTTTTGTTATAATATACATAATAGAAATCTTTTGTTATAATAATCTCAATAGAAATCTCTTGTTATAATAATCTCAATAGAAATCTTTTGTTATAATATGCATGTTTGATTTATCTATATTTCCTTATAAAGGCTCGAAAATGAAAGAATTTCATCCAAGTAAATGATATCTCAGACTAAGTACCATAAACTCTAAGGCAGTGATTCCCAACCTGTTGGGGTTTACGACACCTTTATGAATATGATTTTATTCTCCCAGCACCCTTCTGATTTTTCATAGATGTTTGGGTTATTTATTTATTTATGTTATGAACCTTGATTTACTCTTTAAAGTTAAGAAAACCAGATTAGTTAAAATGTATGTAAAAGATTTCTGTAACAAAATAGAAACTTTCTGATACTATTGAAATATATAAAGTAAAACAACACATTTATATACTATATAACAATGCAATATATTTATATCAAGTTCAGAACCTCAAGTAGAGCTATAGAGGTCTGGTATGTTAGGCTAACAATTTTATTTTATGTTTGCGTAATGCTGTGTTATGCGATTGTTTCTTCAATGGAATGCTACAGATGTAAGAAAATTTCTTTCTGAATTTTTTTCTTCTATTTGTTAAAAGTATTTTTTCCCCGAATCTCACAGCACCCTTGGAAAACCTCACAGCAACTTTAGGTGCCGCGGCACACAAGTTGGAAATCACTGCTCTAAGAGATACCAGAAGAAAAAATACAACCAAAATGATTCGTCCATTAGTACATATAAAAAATAAAATATTAATAAATATTCTTAACTCTATTAACCAAATACTCATTCAATAACAATTCATGTAATTATGTAGTATATTATTAGCAACCTAATGAACATTAAATAAAAATTAAATATACAAATCAGTAGTACTTGTTCACCAAAAAATCATTCAAAAGACACAACACATTTAAATCACACAACTGACCACTATTTTAAACACATAAAAATTTTCAATGTATAACAAATTTTACTTGATTGAAAATAAATTAATTATAAATGATACATCAAAGTTCAATACACAATTATTAGGTATATCAAACCTTTGAAACAAATCAGACACCTTTTTTATTTCTGCTATTCAGCTCTGATACTAACTCCTGCTAAATAGTAAATGTATTAATTAGTAGTTTTTGCGAGATATTTGTTTTTTACGATTCATTTTCTAAGAGTCCTAGTATAATCGGTAAATACTGCACCTATTACGATAATTGCCATAAAATGTATAAATTCTGATGAAATTTTTTATATTGGCAATGTAAAAATTATTGAAATTAGCAAATTTAAGCATTTTGGCAAAACTTTGCATTGTAATGTGCAAAATAGTTCAGAATGAACTATTTTGAATTCAGAAGTATGGGGGCCACTGGGTTCCAGTCTAAATTGGGTGGTATTAGACTAAAGTCAGACTTCTACCATGGTGTGTCTGGGGGTCCTTGAATCAACAGAAGCTGCAATTTCTATCACTTTAACCATGGAATTTTATGAGCTCGTTTTGGCTTTGTTCCAGACAAGTGACATTAGCAATAACAACTAAAAGTAAAACTGCATTAAACCAGTGGTCTAGTTCAAATCAACATATTATTATTATTAAAATTTTAAATTCTATTCATGTTTGTTTATATTTCTATACAACATTATTCCTAACTGATATTCAAAATGTATTCTGTTACTATGGAAACCATCTAGTCAATGTATGCATACTAGGCCCATGAAGACAAAACCAAGTCAATAACCAGTCATAGATTCCACACAAGTTAACCTTGCACAGAGTATAGGTGTCTCATGATGGGTTAAAGGTTAGAAAGTGCTGTTTTAAGTTATGAGTTTTGATGTAGCTGGTAATAACGGTGCTTGTAATATAATTTGTAGTGTCATGTTGACTTTAGAGGAAGCAGTAATATGTTATATTGATTTTTGAGGAAGCAGTAATATGTTATGTTAACTTTTGAGGAAGCAGTAATATGTTATGTTGACTTTTGAGAAAGTAGAAATAATCTGCTTTGTTAAAGAACCTAATCCTATTTAAGCTAGGAACCTAATAATATTTCAAACTTAAAATATACTCTTTATACTATAATTTTAATTGCTCTTAATCAAAAGGTAAATAAATTAAAAAGTAAATTGCTATCCTAATATATCTTAATGATTTTTATTTAATAAGAACTTTGATATAATCTTATGCTTACCTTAAAAGAAATTAATGCTGAGCAATCAAATTAAAAAATAAATATTTGTAATTATTGTTTTCTAGTAAATTGCTCAGATTCATAATGTTATTCTAGCTTGAAAAGGTGAAAATTAACTCTAAAACTTTAAATAATTGTTTACCTGCATAACAAGACCTTATATTAACTTTAAATGCACCTTTTCTGAGTATGTATTGGTCAGGCTGGAAATTTCTCCCCCAAACTCGCAAATTGCTAATAAGCAATTAATGGATGTAATTATGAGAGTATTTAACATCTGTAAATAAGCCCTGTATGAGAAAAAGCCACAAACAATGTACTAACCACTACTTCTTCACTTTTAAGGTTAAATGTAATGTAAGTTTTGAAAGTAGATTCTAAGAGTTAAAGTTAAAAGTAAAGTAAAGTTAAAGTAAATTATCCTCTTGTGTGTAAATAAAGTAAAATGTTTAAAATTGTTTAATAATGTTTTAAAGTAATGCTAAAGTTAAATTATAATTTGACTGTCTGCAGAAAACGGCACGACAGTAGCTTATGTGCATGGTGAATTAATTCCAGACGTGTCATTTGAAAACATGTCACTATAGCCAGATTTAACATTGCTTGAATTCCCGAGGACTGCCCTAGTGGACTAAATACAAACTACATCTTCAAATTGCAAACAAAGTAACTAAAAAATAAAGTGTACCTCTATACATAACAATTGAAACAAAATTTACTGCAAACTTTTTTAAAAGTTTGTAATAGCAACAAAATAAAATAAAAAAATTGCTAAGATAAATAATTATCTGAGCATTCAATTCCAAAATAGGTCAAAATAAGCAGGTTTTGATTGTACATACAGCAGTGAGAGTCAGATTTATATTTTGTCTTCTACTAACAGAAAAAGTGTGCAGTGCATACATATATGACTACATTAAAAAATTCTGCAAACTAATATCTGTAATACTTTAAAATCAAAGACAACCAAAAATAGGTTTAAAAGTTTTTAATTAAAATATCCTTTTTACGATGTATAAAATCACATGGCCATAGCACTTTCGGGCACCATTATGTCCTTCATGAGTGGTGACTGTCTTTGATTTTAAAGTATTAATTAATTGACGTGTTTCCATACTATTTTATTAATATCTGTAATTTGTGCCAGCAATTGGTACTTGAATAATGGATCCAATAAATGATACTTGAGTTGAACTTGTTTGGGATTATTTTTTGTATAATGAAAATTGCATTCTCCTTCAACTGAAAGCAGTAATATCTGTGAGAGATAAATCCATTTTTTCTCAGTACAATGTGGAAGAAGTTCATCAGAGATAAAAATTGCTAGGAAAAGGTCATATTTAGGGTTCTTAAAAGGCTAATAATTAAAATGCAAGTTAAAACTAAAACACACGTTTGCAATGAAAGCAGTTTAAATCAGTTGAAGCAGTTTAATAATATTTATGAATGTTTTTTTATCAAATTTCTGCAATTGATAAACTTATATTGCAAAAGTGCAGCAACCATTATGTTGACAAATACATTGGGGAATAACTCTCTTTGTATAGCAAAGTCAAAATTTTTATTCAAAATTATTTTGAAAGACTAATGGTAAATTAAGAGTTCAAAACAGCAATAGTACAAGAACAAATATAAAGAAACAGCTAGCACAAAAACCAAATAAAAATAGAAAAGAAATATGAGAATCACACTGAAATTTTTGAGACAGGGGCAGACGATATGTGCTAGAATAAAATTATTAGCAGATATTTAAATTTGAACTCTTTCATATCAGCAGATAATAATTTGTGGCAACAATTACAATTTTGAAAGAAAAGAAAAGAAAATAGAGTTGACATGAGAGCATTATCAGGCTATGATTTTCTATGATTTTAAAGTGGGGATAAATGAATGTCTTCAACATCTACAATTAGCAAATAGAAATGATGCTCCATCCTGTGCCACTGTATTCAGATGGTTTACAGAGTTTAGAAGAAGTCGAAATTCTCTCTTGGATGAAGAACACTCAGGAAGACCTTCGTCAGCTGTAGTCCCAGAAAATGTGTCGGTCATTCGAAAAATGTTAAGTGCTGTACCTACCAAATGATACAGAAGGAACTTAACATTGAATTCGCAGCTATACATCAAATTATTCATAAAGAACTGTATATGAAAAATTAGTTTGTCGTTGGGCCCCCCATAATTTAACAGAACACAAAGAAGTGGAGCATGTCAGAATCAGTAAAGTAACCCTAAAATTACTTAATGATGGAGGACACTGCATTATTTCTAAAATCATAACTGCTGATGAAACATACATACCATTTTTTGATGTTCCAACACGTCAAGAAAGTAAGGTATGGGTCTTTGAAGATGACCCCAAACCAACAATGATGAAAAGACAACGAGCAATGAAAAAGGTAATGTATGCTGTGTTCTTCAGAAGTACAGTAGAGGTCTGGTCAAAGCCATAAAGCTAGAGGCAGAAGACAGTTACAGTTAACTGGTACACCACTAAGCGTTTTCCAGAAATTCTTCAGGAAGTGAATGTTAGTGGACGCATGCTTCACCATGACAATATATCTTCTTATTCAGCAAAAATGACAGTCGAATTTCTTGAACAAAAAGCATCAAAGTGATAGAATATCCACCCTATTCTCCTGATCTTGCTATGTGTGACTTTGGGCAATGTTTTAATCTAAAAAAAAATTCATTCTGAAGATGACGGATGAGACTATAAAAGCATGTTTTTCATCGATTCCAAGAAATGGATGGCTTGAAGCATTTAATCTTTGGAAAATTCGCCTACAAAAGTGCATTGGTATTAAAGAGGAGTACTTTGAACACTCCTAAGAGTTAGTAAGTTTAACTTGTACCACTTAGTCGTATCTCAAAAATTTCAGTGTGATCCTCGTAACATAGATGATAAAATATTACATGATTTAGACTCTTCATAATGGCAAGTATGCCATAATACCCATATATGGGCATAGATGTTTTATGTATGAACACAAAATTAATTAGAAACGATACTGATATGAAAGACAAATCAAGAAATTCTGAAAATGAATCTAATGAAACTACCAATCAGCACATTATCACAATTCATTAATCATTGCATAAATAAGTGCAAAACTTAAAATTAAAAATAGTTTGTCATACTCAATTTTGACACAAAGGATAAAAATTTTGTAACTATATACATGATATAAAACAATAAGGAGTGATCAACAATCATAAAAATCTATCTAACAAATAAATACGAAAGTATCGAGTTAACAGATGTGTTTTTAATGTTTTAGAATTGAATTGGAAGACCCATTTTTGGAAAGCTATTATTGTGAATATACATCTGGAACCAGCCAGGATTCTTAAAATACAAATGAACCACAGTAAAAAATGCTTTCGAACTGTGCTGAGTGATGAAATGGGATGCCATTTTATTTTCCTACATACTAAAGTAAAAATTGCATATCTAAAAAACAGCACAAGTCATGACTGGTCCACAGCTCTTGAAAACAGCATTAAATGCTGAACTGATTTGACAGATGACTTCAACCTGCAATAAAATTAATATTGAAAAATATATTTTTTTTTTTCACTCTGGTAACTTATATCAAACAATTTAATACTAAGACAAATACTATAACTAAGTACATAGCTAATACAAAAAGTATATTAGAGATAAGCATATCTCTCATTCAATTATAGAACTCAGAATCAGAGATTTGCCAACTTCTAAACCTTGTAAAGAACCTTGCTGCCCCAACTGAGAATTAAACCCTGGATCTCCGAACTGATCAGCTGACGCTCTACCATTGAGTTACTGGGACGAAATTGCAAGCTCTTATTATCGAAGTGTCTGCAACCAATTTTTAAAAGGAAACTAAAATTATAATAGAACAATAAACAATTTATTGCCCATTCTAAATGATTTTGCAATTTTTATAAATTCTCCTATAGTTCAATATTTTGTTAAAAAATTATCTGAAATCAACTGATATGTGAAAGTTTAAAAGGAGAAAAGGTAATTATTAAGAGATCAAACAATAAGAAGTATCCTTGAAATATTTATATATAAAGAGCAATATTCTGGAGTTTTACATTGCACATGACATCAGATACTGAAAATAAAGCTGAATATTAAGACTCATTTTTAACTTAATTATACTAATAGTGACTTCAGAAGCCTTATGTTGCATATGACATCAGATACTAAAAAACAAAGCTGGATATTGAACTCATTTTTAATTTATTTACAATGGATATTGTAACACTTTCTTTAATATTGTGGCTATGCACACAGTGATTGAGTGTTGTCTTTTATTATAGTATATCCCATGAATAAACCAAACTTTTTTTTCCCCTTATGAACAGAATGCCCACAGTCCCACTAGTTTATATAAATATAAATAACAAATATTTCCAGAAAATATTTAGTAACTATAAATTAAATTGTTCAAGCTGCTACAAAAACAGCTAAAGTAAAATTTTTGTTAAAAAACACAGCATAAAACAAATTAGTAACAGTATCGAGCAATTTCAGAGGTAAAAATCAACCTGCTTTTCCAGGATAAAAAGACAAAGCAACTATACCAACAAAGGCAAGAAGACAATTTGTCTGGACAGATGCCTCATATTATAATGCCCATTCTTCATGGAAAAAGGCCTGAACTCGCCCAAAAAAGAGAATTCAAATTGTTATTTTTGCAAGATGGTACATGATACAAAAACTTTTAAAAACAAATTTGGAATCCTCAAATAATTGCTCAAAAATTGCTGCAATAATAGTGCAATAAATAAAAACTTTGTCAATGCAGGACAAATACAAAAATGAACTGGTCTACTAGTTTCAAAATCAAATAACATCTTTCTTCTTCGGGACTGACAAGAAGCGTGATTACTTCAGTTGCTGACTTGAGTAAGCAAGGTCATGCTTCTTGTTGATCCCGAAGAAGAAGGCTGTTATTTGCCTTTTAACTCTTTAAGAGTGTCATTTATTTCCCTTCATGCGCACCGCAGTGGGGAGGTTTTTTTCTCCCATATCCTTTTCCCCACTGATTGCGCATTGAATGAGAAGGTGTTTTGCTGAAATATGTATTAAGTAAATAAGCATGTATAATAACAGATAAGTGTATAAACATAACAGATAAGCAAATAAACATGTATAATAACAGATAAGTAAATAAAAAGACATACAATTCCAATTTTTAATAGCTCCTCTTGGTGTGATAAATTTTAAAATGTGGAATATAACAAAAAGCAACTTCACAGTCTGGACACCATGTCCGGGTTTCTTTCCTTAACTTTTTGCCAGTTTATAACATACAACACATCACCTAGTTGGCTCTTTTTTGCAGGGTGTGAGATAACTTATGCTTTGCTGAAATAAGATTGAAAGCATTTGAGGCCGCCATTGCTTTGAATGTGAAATCCCAACAAAACTGGTTTACGAAATACTGCCTCTGATAAAATTTAGTTTGTAGGACTACTACTGCCATCTAGTGTAAAAGAACAATGCTTAAAGGGTTAAACAAGTGGGATAGTTTATTTTTCAATTTATGTTGTATTTACAAATTTTCTATTTTCTTACGTAAAAAAAGAAATATCCATTGAATCAAAAGTGCATGACGAGTCTACCTGGTCAAACCCGCTTAACGGTAGTGCAATGCATGACGAGTTGAACTCGTCAACAATGCTTAAAGGGTTAAACAAGTGGGATAGTTTATTTTTCAATTTATGTTGTATTTACAAATTTTCTATTTTCTTATGCAAAAATAGAAATATCCATTGAATCAAAGAAAACAATAAGCTTGTTGAACAGAGTAATCAGTGAGGAGTTACTAAAATTTTAATATCATATCATATTCTAAATTCAGGTTATGTTGGAAACTAATATATTGCATATTTATGTTTCTTTAGCAGAATTAAATTTATGACATTAATTTTACTCAAAACCTTTTATAACTAATACCAAACATTTCTCACATTTTAACAACCTATTACCCATCTGTAAAAAGTGGGGAACCCACGTGGGGCCCATGTGCCCGGTTTCGTTTCTATCATTTCAATTTCAGCAAACTTGGTATGTATCATTAGCCCTAATGTACCCTCATTGCAGGCTATATTTATATGGCCGTATAAGCAAGTACACAGCCTATTGAAGACATCTTCAAGTTTTTTTTTTTTAAATCGGCTGGACTGGTTATCGAAGGCAGTCAGTTTACAGATTAAAACTATGATTTTGCAGCATGACTTCTTCAAGTCACAGGGGCATCTTCCTGGATGCCCAGAACTAAAAAGGCAGACCCCCCCCCCCCCCCCACACACACAAGCACTAGGTAAGACAAACTTCCCATTAAAAATCGTGTCACATTACATCACTTTGGAACATTCTCTGGGAAGAAACCCCAATCGATAAAAGTATATTGAGAAATTGTACCACATTTTGTGAACACAACAATTCATAGTCATTGTATTCTCCGAAAAAGTATGCAATTGAGTAGAAACTCAGACCAGCAAGAAAAGCATACTCTAACATGGAACAGAAAAGTGATCATTTCGTACAATGCAGGGGTGACAGAAAATGGATTTACCAGTTGTGACGTCACATGCACATAGTCAGTAACTAAATGTAAATATGGAAGACATCTAGCATTTTAGAAGCCTTGGTTATGTGACAATACATACTGAATAAAAATGATTAGTTAGAAGTTTATAAGTTAAGATTTTTAAATACCTGATTCAGGTTGCTATGAATCTAGTTTGGCAAGTTCGCTTGTATAAATACCAATACTTTCCATGTCATGGAGGACAAACAGTATCTGTTTCAAAGAACTGGACATCACATTAACAAAGTAGTTAGAGATTGCTTTTAAGACAATCTGAGCAGCCTGTTGCTTGGGAAAACTAGAACTGAAAAATTAAAATAAACTTTAAAAGGAAAATTATAAAAGTACATTTTATATTTAGACAAAACAAAATAAATTCAATTATGTAGGCTAAGATATCTACATTTTATATACTACTGTATAATATGAGGAACACATATCTCATTTTCATTAAAGCCTCTAATGTGTTGTATGTGAAATAATATAGCTAATTCATTAGAGTGATATAACTTATTCATTAGGGTGGCCCTTGGTAAAATTGAAAATAGTGGTATTTTTGGTTGCACACTCTAAATTTGTTACACTGAAAATATCATGAAATGGTGCAAAATTTTATTAATCCCAGCATAGCAGATTGATATATCAACTCTTCCAAGTATCGCAGAAGTTATACTTTCCACATGCATGTTCCTACAAAATACAACTTTGGAAAACATAACTCCCCTTATAATATATTTTCCTAGCCATTACAGCAATCAGATTTTTAATTTCCACATAAGTTTACTGCAAGCATTGCTGCAATAAAGCGGATGGACAATGAAGTCATTACAATAATATTGACTACTGCACAGAGTCCAATGAATATGACATTTGTAAATAGAACAAAAAAGAAATATTTTGCCCCAAAACAGTAACTATATAATAATATGAGGGAAAAGTTGATTGTTTTAATCAAAGAAGAGAAAGATACTAAATAGGAAGATCTGCAAAAACAGTAATTTTTATTTCTTGATTGATGTTGGTATTGTAAATAGTTTTAGTGTGACATGTGAACAAAAGAAATAGAAATCTAGGTCAGCAAATATTCTATATAACATTAGCTAACTTGTTAGTTTATAGACGGATGTTCTTCTAGAAAAATGAAAATACATCTTGCCATTTTTCAATTATAGAAGTGCTTAGTTCCTGATGATATATGCTTAGCTGGTACAAGAAATTATATGCCAACATTGATTTACAACTATAGAAAATGTAGGAAATGCAACACAAAGTCTTTAGAGAAGAGCACATGCTACATATGCTCCATGTACCATTATGCATTGCAACCTGTTTCACAGCTTTCCATAGGATATAATTACCATTTTAAAAATTTAAGAAGTGAACTACAAACATTTCTTTAGCATTTGGAAAGTTTATTTAGTAATAGGCATAACATCTTCAAAAATTAAAGTCAAATTGTATGTGGTTAATGACCAGAAAATGTACAATGGGATGAATACATCCTACCAAATATTAGTGTAAACATAAAATTCAGTAAATACAATTTATTTTCTTAAATATTATTGCCTATGTTAATAAAACACATATAAAAAAGGAGGAGCAGAGGATTCAAAAGAAAAATAAGTGACCCACAAAAGGGTAAAGATGAATTTGTTATACAAAATGTAATTCAAACAAAAATTTTATTTATTACTAAATAGCTATTCCAATGTAAAACATTACAGAAATATCCAATGCATTTTGTTTTGCAATTGAATGTTGAATCAAACATCATCATTTATCTATCATGGAAAAAAATATAATGTTTAAATTTTCAGTTACATTATTTTTATTTGCGATATTCTAGATTACATGGGATCATTGTCAGTATTGCATAATAGCAGCAGTGTCTTCTTGTTTCAGTCTTGTGCAACTTGTATGTGTTATGTGGGCAAACAGTTCTTGTTTATACATTAGTATCATTGTCACAAGTTCTTGTGTTTATGGGTCATTGTCACAGATCATTATGCTTTACATGTGTGGCACAGGGTTTTGTGTGTTAGTTGCAACTATTTTGTTAATAATAGGTAGTATACTTTGATAGTATTTAAGCAGATGCAATTAAAAGATTCAAAGACACGCCTACATCGATCAGAGATTTGGAATCAGCTAGTTTGCATCAGTTGAAATTGGTAAGCAGTATTCAAATCAGTAAGTGCACTAGAATCCTGGCAACCATTTTTAATAGTTAACCAAAGAGTGGCATAGTGACAGGGCTGTATGAGTCAAGTTATAGTACAAGTATATAAGAGTAAATAAATACCTTGTAATAGCTCTAAAAAGGAACCATATATAAAGAGGGAAATTTCAAAAGTCTTAGTAAAATTTCCACCCCAATAACTTTTTTTCAATTTCAAATTAATTTTACTTTCTGAAACAGAAATTATTCTGATATTTTGAAATTAAAAGGACTGTATACGAGAAAGAGATATTTTACTAGGCATGAACCAGATATGGCCATCCTTCCAAGGGGAAGGATCTTCTAAGGCTATCAAAAACCTACATGGGTACAGCTTGCTAACACTAGGATTAAAGTTAAACGATTCAGTGATCAGATTTTACATGGGGATCTGTAAAGAAAGTATAAATTTGTTGCATTTTCTTTGTTTTCTCTTTAGCAGTCCTTTCCACTAATTTATTAAATTGTACCGCAAGGCCATATGATTAATAAGCATATGATGCATAAGTACAATGGAATTTCATTAATACTCTCCTACCCAAATATAACCTTGTTTGAAATTTTGAAGACATTTCATATTCTACAAATATTTGGGTTTCAATTCCCCCAACCCACTAATGATTTTGCTAAACTCATACAATCAGTTTTTAAAATTGCAGAAATGAGGTAAGAATTCTTTATTTTTATTTACTTGATTATGGAATGCAAATTGTAATAAAAACTAATGAATAAGACACTAAAAATCAACTTTACATCCTAAACTTGTAAGATGTAACTTTCCCTAAAACTTATGTTAAAAACTTTGATTTTTCTTAAATTACTAGTTTCAGGTGCAAATTCCAAAATTCTTGACAAAGTAATTAAGAAAACATGCGAGCGTAAAAATAAAATAAAAAGCAAAACAGAAGAAAAAGCATGGAATGATGAAATGCAGGCCCAGTGCTCCTTGTATTGAGATACATATTTTGATAACTGAGCACTTTTAAAAATGCTCTTTGTACAGCCCTAATGCAAATATGCGCTTGGTGTTATTCCTTAAATCAAAAGTCATTAGAACAAAGCTAATTTTCTAACAATTCAAGAGTTGTGGAGTAAAAACAAGTAAAATATTTTAATAAGGAACTTCTAGCATGTCCCTTACCTCCCAGAGCTGACAGATGGGATTGCTAATGACTTGAGGTTTTTCTCGTCAGCAATAGCTAATATATTCTTTACAGCTTTTTCCATTAGTTCTGAAGAGTTTGCAGCACTGTATGCAGGTATATTGCAGTGAATCACATACTTGGAAGGAAAGTTATGACCAGGACAAATCACAGCTGAAAACAAAAACTTTCAGTGAACAAAATTATTTCCTTGCACTACATTCTAAACAATAAACCTTTATAAACTGTCACATGATATTACAAAAATAAGCATTTAAAAATTCTTATTTATACAATTGAAAAAGTCCCATACATAGGTTCTTACCTATATCAAATATTTGCAAACTTTCACTATATTCCAAAATCCTTGAAAAAGATTTATTTAAAAGAAATATTTGTAGCAAGAATTCTGAACTACACAGCCTAAAGTTCAGTTCTTGTGATCTATTGTGATAGGAAATCATTCTTACATGTCTTAACGGAAGTCGATTATTCTCCATCTTAATGCTTCAATCAGTGATGTGCAATTATTAGCCAGTTGATAGATTCGTTCCAGTTCAAAATGTAGTCTACCATTACTTCAAGTTAGATGATATGAAGAATAATAAACCTCGAATTTTTAAATTAAAATTCTATTTCTTACCAACTAGTGTAATGTTAGCATACATTTCATCTCTTAAATATGTCTTTAAAGTTCTTTCATTTTTCTTTTTTTATTTCAGATTTATTTTACTACTGTATTCCATACCTCAACTTTTTTTATATAAAAAGAGAAAAAAAAGCAAATGCATGGGTTGTTGGTTGAACTTTAATGGAGGTGAATTTAAAATGTATGCAAAGTAAAAAATCTTACTGTGAAATACAGATCCATTAACTACCTTATCTCTAAAATCCTCATTGATAAATTAAAGTGGACGCATTTATAAAATAGACTCACAAAAAATTAAGAATAGTAATTTTTTGCAGTGATTAATATATGATTTTTAGAAAGAAAAATCCTTATTATTTCTAACAAATTTAAGCATATTTCCTTTCAAGCAGGCCCTATTTTATACCTTTCAATAGGGCTAATTAATTAAAAGGAAAACATTAAATTATTGTAAAATTTACTTGTATAATTGCGATGCAGATTGACTCTTAAAACTCAAAAGTATGAGTCAAACTTTAAAATTTGTGAGTCATTTCTTGCTACTTTTTGACATTTGTAATTATGATTTAAAAATGAAAAAAAAAGCTGCCATCTTGATCATATTATACCAAACACGTCAGTATTCTTCTCAGGCCTTTTTCAATGGGTGCACCACCCAGCTGATTTTACTGACCACACGGCTACAATTTGTATCTTATGATATGCAATCTTCTGAGACTCTTTTTTCAAAAAAAAATTATTCTGAAAATGGATGTCCTGCAATCTTAACCTATGAAATATCTAGATTAAAGTCTATTTTTGACGATAATCCACTCTTCCGAATTTACTTGATTCTACTTCATTCACCATGTCAACGGTCTTTTGTTGTTTCTTTTTGCTCCTTTAAATTACGTTTTTAGGAAACCATTCCTGATAGTCTGCATAACATTCCTACAAGCATAATCTATCATCCTCACTACATCTAAAACATTGATAGTGGAAAGGGTATGCCATCATCGATGACATCTAGAAGTTTTTGAACCACTTCTCATCTGTATCCCACTTTAAAACTCAAATATTCCCTTGATCAAGGAGTTGTAGATTGGATGTAGTGTTTAGAAGCAAAACCTTCATAGTGACATTTTTCATTATAGGAAGGTCCTTCTTTTTCATCAGAGGATTTCTACCCAAAAATTTTAAGATTTTTATTTTTTCTTCAATCGAAAAAATGTTGACACAATGAAATGACTTTCCGTGTACTCATCTCCTTGAATTTCACATTCATTAAATAAAAAAATTTCTACAAAAATGAAAAAAACTGGTTGCTTATTATTCATCCCTGACTTCAACCCCCATAGTTTGAAGTCACCAGACACTACTGAAAAGGCCAACAGGAGTCACGATCAATTTGTGAATTTCCGAGAAATTTGTGACCTGCACCTCTTCCTGTTTTAAAACACATGTGCACTCTTGCTAATCGAAGGATGTTTCTCAACCGTAACTTGAACTGCTAAAATATAATTACTGAGCTTTGAATGTATAATTAACACTTCAGTCTGTAATTCAAGATATAGAGGTTTCGGGAGAAAACTATTCGAGATAAATCAGGAAAATACTTTGAATATAGGTTGAAATGTAGAGAAATATATAAATTTCAAGATATAGAGGTTCAACAGGGTAAATCAGGTTCAACAGGATAAACAGGTTAGACAGGTTCAACTTTATTTCTCAAAGTCATAGTTATACAGTACAGGTGATGAATATTCAAATTTGAGATTTTTACAGATAAGCATATTTTAGACATCTTGTACGCATTTCAAATACCTTTGGGAAAATATCCATTTGTGCGAGTGTGTGGACAC
Organism: Amaurobius ferox; assembly: GCA_951213105.1. NCBI lineage: Eukaryota > Metazoa > Arthropoda > Arachnida > Araneae > Amaurobiidae > Amaurobius > Amaurobius ferox. The sequence continues at coordinate 5,922,273 of OX578149.1, read as the reverse complement.
AAGTATGCATTTTTGCACTGGTATAAAAAAATTTATATATGGATGCAATATATAAAATACTAAAGTTTGATAAAATATTTTATAATTTCTATTATTAAAACTCTAATGATATAAAATTTAGGGTTTAATTTGAAATTTAAGGCATTATTTCCTATGGAGAAATAGAATAATTCCCAGATCAATGATAGTACAGTCAATGCTCAAAAATGATAATTTGAATTATATGAAAATAGAGTGTATATAAAATGTCAAAATGATTAAATTATTTAGCCAAATAGTTCCAATTTATCGGCATAACAGACTTGTTGCCAATTTTAAAATTAGTTTAAGAAATTTTACAAAATATTTTAAATGAAAAGCCAAGATGGAAAATAATAAAAAAATATAATTTTCATATTTTAATGCTGTTTATGATAAAAGCAGACCTACACAATTATGGAATGTATGAGAATGAATGAATGAATGACATGACATGAAGGTGGGTGGCTCCAGGAGAGCCCAGTGCAGCAACCAGAGGTCTATTGTACTACCTCAGAAATGAGAAGGTCCTTGAGAAAAGAGACCAGTAGCTGAGGCAAAAATCAGCAGGCACTTGACAGAAATGTCATACAACTCCCAGGGTTCAATCACATGTCAACCTAAGTGTTCTAACCTATGGGCGGAGAACACCCCACATTCACATAGTATGTGTGAGGCAGTTACTTTGCTATAATTGCATCCTCTGCATAGCAAATTCTTAGTGACACCCATAATATTTAGGTATCTTTTAAGGGTGCAGTGCCCAGTAAGGAGCCCAATAGCCCTTCTGATGCCAGTTCTACTGAGCTTGAAAAATTCCTTTTGACGCATGCTAGGGCATTTACAGTTTAGTTCTTTTGTCTGCCTTTGGTCCTTAGTATTACCCTAGTTCTCGGTCTGAAGATGTCATAGACAATTCTTCTAGTCAGTTCATTAGAAACCCCAAAGCCGGCTCGGGACCAACAAAAGGTGTACTTGAATCTTTTCTAGCCAATTCATCAGCCATTTCATTACCTGGAATGCCTGAATGTCCAGGCACCCAGTAAAGTATGACTTGATTGTTGCTAGCAATTTTACAAAGTGCAGTATAACACTCCCAGACAAGGGATGACGTCATAGTAGACTTCCCTAAAGCAATAATGTATGAGAAAGCCAAGTGGATACACACACTTCAGATATCTTTATTATTTTCCCTATATACATAGTATAATGTATAAGGAAAATATAGTTATGGCGTCAAAAATTTGAATCGAGTTTTTGGTGAAAGAACACATTTTAAGCACCCCCTGAATTTGAATCAAACACTCTTTTGAGGTGATGTCTTTATGTGTGTGCGTATGTTAATGTGTGTATGTTCGTGAGTCTGTGGACACAATATCTCATGAAAAAATGAAGCATTTTAAATATAATTTGAAATGATTATTACAATCTATAAATACTGGAACCCTATTGATTTGAAACACAAACCTGTGCCTGAAGGTCCCCCCAATTTTCAAACGAATTTTTGAAAAACTCATTAAAAAAAATCAACACTTTCAATAATGGTAAAAAATAATCATTTCATATATAATGTTTCATTATAAAATGAATGATGCAAACTTTAGAAAGCTAGTAAGGACTGTTTTCAAAACATTACATGATTTTTTAATACATTTTTTAGAAAGTATTAAAATTTAAGAACGTTGAATACCATTTAATAAATAATAATTTCTAGTATAATTTTAATTAGGAAACAATTGACACACACTTTAAGCCAGCTGTCCAAGCGGTTACTCGAGTCCTTAGGATGAGTCGGACGGTCTGGGTCTTCAACACACTTTAAAAGATAGCATGAACCATTCTTGAGATATTGCACATTTTTCAAATAAATTTATCAAAAAATACAAAATTTAAAAAGGAGTAAGTATCATCACATATGTTCATTTTACATATGCAACAGCATTCTTGTGAATCTAAATTGTTCCATTCATGAAAATACTTTTTGTAATAGTTTTGTATTTTGACAACCAAGAATTCACTAATAGTCATCTCTCTCTCTCTATTTCATGCAATTGATATTAATAATTAAGTATGAATAAGTCATTCGTTTAGACTAGCAAGTTGCCAAAAGCACCCAATTTCAATTTACATGGTGTTATTATATATAGTCATGTGTTGCCCACATCATTTTTCTTTTTTTTTAAACTTGAATTTGGAAGTTAAAATCCATTTGAGACTAGCCATAACATTCTGTGCAAAAGAATAACTTGGGAGTGTTTTTGTTTTGAAAAAAAAAAGTAAATATTTTATATACATTTAAAGAGTTAAATAGCAGGATTCTTCTACATTTAGTGATCTTATTTTGGTAGTGCTCACTATAATTTATGTAGTTTATCACTATCACAACTCTGGTGCACTAAAAACTGAAACCTCTGAAAGAATGTTTGATGACATGGTGTAAACTAGTTTTAGCATCCTTTGCAAAGGCATTTAGCAATTAGAACCAAACAGAATGGGGCCATACATTTGCCCAAAACTCAATTATAAAAGAAAGTTTAAATAATAATATTTTACGAACAGCTTTAATCAAAAGTAGTGCTTTTATTTGACTGATTATTTAAATTTTTTCTTTAAAATAGATTATAGATTATTGCAAAAAAGCATGAAAAGCAAAAGTTCTTCAAATAGTAGGAAAAGTAGGCCCTTTTTCTCAAAAATACAATACAGCAAAAAAAATCCAGTTTTTTAATTAACATAACTTCAGCTATGAAAAATAAAAAACAAATGTTAAAAGAATAATTGCCATTTATTACAGGGTTTGAAATAGGATGTGCAACTGCACAAAATGAAAGATCCTGGGAAAAAAAAAAAAAATTGCGGTGGTGTGAACTATCATGCATGTATGTACCACTGCTCTATTTCAAAAAATGAAAGTGAGGAATGCAGCCGGCCACAGGAAAGTAGATGAAAGGGCAGAGATGAAAATGTTTCGTAACATTTAAAGAAAGTTGCCAAGTTGGCGATATCCTGCCAAATTTGTCGTCAAACATTACAGAGACAGACGGATGGAGAAATGGGAAAGATGAAAAAATAAGCTTACGACATATATATATATATTTTTTTGAAAAATCTGTGATATTTTTTTTCGGAAAATTTTGCATTTCCCCAAAATTTTCCTTAGCAGCCAATATAAAAATATTCCAATATCCTCAAAGAAATCTTAATAGCTACATGGCCATATACTGTAAACATGATGTGCCGCACAGGATTCACAGTCATGCACAATCAATAAAATTTTCTAGGAAAAGATGTGAAAAAAAAGGAGTCATCACCGTATTTGCGAGATGGGAATTTAGTCCATTACAATTTTATTACCAAATATAGAAATTAAATTTTTTAACAATTTCTGAAATAAATTGAACTTTTAGCAACTATAAAAAGTCATTTTAGGCCTTCTGATTAACCTCCTTAAATACTTAAACAAATTTTCATTTTTTTTTTTAGCAAAATCTCATTTTTTCATTTCTAGAAAAATATACAAATTTTCAACTTTTAAAAAAAAATTGATAGAATTCCTACACCGAAGACATTTTTTAAATCTACTTGGATGAAAATCAACTTTGATGAAAATGGTTATTTTAGACAAAAAATTCCCTTACAGTATATTTATGGATTTTTAACGTGTTACATTTATCAGTTATTAATTTACAAAAGACAGTTAAACAATATTACTGACATTTGCATTTATACATGATTGTCAGAACATTTCATTTTATTTTTAAATATTTTCCGTTTTTTCAATCTGTTTATATCCATTGATAATTTTATATTTATTTTGCTTTTTACATTAGGATATTATCTTTCAAATATATTGTTAACTAGAATGAATTACTCGAAATTTCTAAGATCACAAATAAATAGCCATTATTACTGAATTCCCAAATCAGGCCATCTGCAAAGCAGAAGAAAATAAGATTCAAAATCTCTAGAAGACGTCCTCTGAATGCCAAGAACTCATCCATTATGCGCATTCCATCTCACACCTCTTTAAAATGAATATGATTACAAAAATTAAAATTACTTAGGAAATTGAAAAAAAAAATAATTTTTGTTAAAATGCTGATATATATGCAGAATATATACACACAAATATATATGTATATATATATATATATATAAAATCATGTAAAGAATACAAATTTTAATATATTTAAAAAAAGAAATTGCCCCACGGACTAGGTTCAAACATTGTTGGAAAGAACGTTCTTCGACCTTTCCGATGGTATTAAAATGGAAACTCTGTGATAATATTTTAGGTCACTTATCAATTTATTTATGCATCGGGCTAAAATATAAATAATTACAAAACTAATTCAAAATTTAAAAAAAACACTGAGGTGTATTGTACTGGACAATACAAATTTTAATATATTTAAAAAAAGAAATTGCCCCACGGACTAGGTTCAAACATTGTTGGAAAGAACGTTCTTCGACCTTTCCGATGGTATCAAAATGGAAACTCTGTGATAATATTTTAGGTCACTTATCAATTTATTTATGCATCGGGCTAAAATATAAAATAATTACAAAATTAATTAAAAATTAAAAAAATAACACTGAGGTGTATTTTACTAGATCCTCAAGTACCAATGCTCTAAATTTCATGACAGTACCATGCTTAGATTTATTGCTACAGACATTTTGCATAATGTTGTATATACTCACTATTTCAATCCCTATATTATATTTTATTTATGAAACATTAAAATAATAAATTTGAAACTTTAATTGTAATTAATTTAAATGGAATGATGTTACAAAAAAAAAAAAATAATAATCATCTCGTTAGCATACCAACAGAAAATTTCACTGATTCATGGAAAAAATTCAGGAAATCTACCAGGCTGTGATACATTTTTGGTGAAGTGAACATAATTAATATGATGTTGTAGCCATATATCTTGATTGGTAGAAACATTAAAATTTATGTATAAATGCATAACTACAAAATAAATGTAAGGAAGAGAGACAAACATAGTGAGGTTTAAAAGGTTCATAAAAGGTTTACTGCAAAAATAAGAAAAAAAATCTGTATCAAATAATATCAATTACAACCAATAATTTGAAAATGAAATGAAAAAAATATATATATATATATTACCAGCAGCAATATCAAGAGGTCCATTGGACGCTAAAACATCTTTTACCTCTTGCTGAAACTCTTTACCACCTGCTTTCTCCAAGGCTTGACCTATACAAAAGAAAATTTGCTGTGAAAAATGAAGTTTGAAAAATATAAAAAAAAATTGGCATTCCCTAATCAATATGAAACATAAAAAAAAAATTGTGAATAGTTATAGAACAGTATGCACTCTGTATACATAATCATATCGTACGAATAAGAAAGATCAATCATGCATAAAGCATTGATTATGAAACACTTTCTAACTGAAATGCAATAATCCACAGAATCTCTAAAATGCGATACCTTCAGTGGCGATATTTTTTTAATTACCACAGAACTACAATAATTTATTTTACTTGAAAACTTAAAACTTCATTGAAAAAACTGATATTCAAATGATATCATCGAAATATAAATCATCTGGCTCTCTATGTAAAAGTAGTGAATATTTCATTTATGCACTTTTATTTTAGACTAAAGAGTTAAATAATTTTACGTGAAAAAAATTCAGCAATTCTTATACAACTCATCTTATAATCACTTGCTTACATTTTGCATTAAAATTAGGCTTCATTGTAGGAATAACCAAAGTTTGATGATCATTTAAACTTAAAAATATTGTAATTGTGTTGACGCAGAAAATATGAAAAAATACAGCAGTTTTAGGACGGATTTAACACTAAATATAAATTTAAAAGAACTATAAATATTTTATTTTGAAGTGGGTCATATGATCTCTTCATATTATATGGGTGTCATTATTATTTTAATTTTTATTTAAAAAACTACCAAACATATTTTGCTGAATTTTTTTTTTTATATATATTTTATAGGATAATTTGAATATTTCTTACAACTTTTCAAAAGCAATTTGTGAATTTTAAATTCACTTAAAATTTTTTTGAAAAATGAGGTCTCATGGAGTTCAATGTATTTCACTTTTTCAACCGGGATTCAATCCAAAACTAATTGAGTGATTATTATTCATTTACATTCCCATAGGTCCCACGGACCATCTCAACAACATACTAAAATTTCATTTTGATAAAGTCATTTTTACGACAGTTATCGTGCAGACAGACAGATAGACAGAATGAACAAAGTCATAAACACTTTTCAACTATGTTGCAAATTGTTAAAAAGGGTATTAATGACCACGTGGCCACTGAATTTCATAGTCATAACTTGTATGTGATAAATTAATGTAACAATTAATGTGTCATAACATGTAATGTGTATAAATTAATGTAACAATTCGAATAAAATTAATGTAAAAATCCCTCATGTTTAGTTAATATTTAATCTATAAGTCAAGTTTATAACCTGGGTGCAAAATTGTTTATTTCAAACTTGTAGAGCTGTTCAGCAAAATTTGATATTTCAATTTGATATTGAATTGAATTTTATATTTTTAAAGATATTTGTAAGGGATCTGCCAATAAATAATTTGAATAACATCACTTGAAATCAATGTCAGTAAAAACTATGCCAAATCCTGCAGCTTACCTATATCTGTGCTCATTTGAAGGTTAGCATTGGTGGGGTGAAGAACAGCATCTGAAGTCACGCTGGAAATATCACCTTGAATGACAACCAACTGCAAAGCAAGAAATTAACTTTATCATATACATTAACTATTCTTATCATAAACTATTCATATTGACAAATTTAAAGATTAATTCTTAATGCAAAATATAAGTTCATAAAATATATATATTTTTTCATTTCTTAGCATATTTGTACATTGTTTAAATATGTGGCTGCCTAATTGAGGCAAAAAATAAAGTGCCATGAATTGATGATGTCACATAAAGAGACTCTAAAATGTCAGAACACAAGAAGGGTTTTGAATGCTAATATTCTGTAGCTACTTTAAACATTATAAAAATTTACAATCTTTGATTTAGATATTAACAGAAATGATAATCACCCAGATTTTCTCTAAATCTAGCAATCACCAAAATGAGTTTTCGTTTTATATCGAAAACTGCAAAAATGCAATAAATAGAATGATGTCTGTATTATAAATATTTATTTTTAATATAAATTTTTTATTATAATCCAATATCGCAATGGCCAAGGAGGTGTCAACATGTTCTTCAAGTAAATAATTTAACTTTCCTACTTTTACCAACCCAGCTTAAGCAAATTACATTCAAGTTTCAGGAGGGGGGAGGTAAAATCTTGACATTAATTTAATAAAAGCAAAAGCAGACGGAAATCATTTTAATAATATTAATATTATCCATTAAAATATAGCAAATCCAAATAAAAGTGAAAATGTTAAGTAATTCGTATAATCTACAGAACTTTAATATTAACTTTAAGGGCGGATAAATGCATTATATGCTAAACAAAAAAAAAAATTACATATTCATACTTTCCCTGAAATACATGGTAATGTATAGGGAAAGTATTGGAATCATGCCGAAAATCGCAATTCGAGTTTTCGATGGATCTACACATTTTGGGACCTCTAGAATACAAAAAAACTATTTTTAGCATGGCGTATGTGTGTGTGTCTATCTGTCTGCATGTCTGTCTCTGCAATGTATGTATCCACTCAAACTTAAAAACTAATAGACCAAATTTTATAAAATTAGGTAGGTAAGTCACTTGAGTGTGACAATTATGCTGATTAGGTTTTGGTACAATTCGGGAAAAAAGAACCTGCCTTTTTTGTGAAATGGCCTGCAAAAATCTCATCCACTCCAGCTGAAGTACTAATTGACCAAATTTCACAAAATTTAGTAGATAAGTTACTTGTTGGATACTCTGGTGCTGATTAGATTTTGGTACGATTCGGAAAATAACAACCTGTCTTTCTTTTACGAAATTACCCGCAAAAATCTAGAAAAACTACGTATGCTCAAATGTATCAATTAAATACTTGTTTTATATATAATTTTTGATAAGGAAAAGAATAAGACCAACTCCATTACTCTAGGTCAAACTGTGCTCGAGATATTTGAGATTTTTCACATTTTTGTTATGCCACCTTTGGAAAAATGTCCAATTACCAAATTAAAACAAAAATTGAATTAAAAGAGCAAATTTAATGTTTTGTGCAATTAAACTCAATTTATTGAATTATTAAAGAAATACAGAAAAAATGAATTTGAGTCTGCAGGGAAAGTCATGTGCTGTCCACATCAAATTTTTTTATTTGTAACAAAAGTTAAAGAAGAAGCAACAATAAAAAGAGCAATATTTATCAAAAATCTTCCAAAACATGATATGTTAAATTAGTTCTCAAGTCATCAGAAATTACATTTGGGTTTCAATCAATGAACCCACGAATGCTGAAGGACCATATTATACAGGGTGTGAAGTAAAGTCTTTATAAGACAAGCAACTTTGAAATGGTTGATTATAGACACTTCCAATTAAAAAAAGTATGCATATGATGTATAGATGTTCGATATGTCTTGGATTCGACAAGAGGCCGTATAGTTATGAAACTATGACATCGCAATTTTTATATGGTCCCCGGGTCCTACCATTCATATTTACAAAATTGAAGTTATGTTGCTAACGAGTACACCAAAGCAAAATCCATGCTTCTAAGTGACATATTTGCTGAGATATGTAAAGGTAAATTTCATGACTTACATTACCTACCCAAGTTTTGGTGCAAAAGCGCTCATTTAGGGGACCGTCTATGAGATATATAAAGTTAAATAAGGATTCCATGTGTTGGATAGTGAAAAAACATGGAAATCCTGAAAGAAATAAAGGATGCAAAGTACAATTATACCTTTAAAACACGTAACAGCACAATAAAAGAACTATTCCAGTTAGTAGTACTCATAAACAGACCTACACACTCTTGTCAACTTTTTTTCAGATTCAATGTAATCAACGTTTCTCAATTTTCAGCTAATCCCTTACAACATGCTCCAAATTTCAATGTGCAATATCTCAGCGAATATGTCACTTAGAAGCATGGAATTTGTGTTGGTGTACTCGTTAGCAACAGGACTTCAATTTTGTAAATATCAATGGTAGGACCCAGGAACCGTATAAAAATTGCGATGTTGTATTTTCATAACTATACGGCCTCTTGTCGAATCCAAAACATATCGAACATCTGAACATCATATGCATACTTTTTCTAATTGGAAGTATGTGTCTATAATCAACCATTTCAAAATTGCCGGTCCTATAAGGACTTTACTTCACACTATTTATAGTTAATGATAGCATATTTCATTTATAGCCAAAAAACATACTACATGACAATGTGTTAGTGTTTAAGATGGATGCTACAGTTTATATAATAAAAGCTAGGAAAAATTTAAGTTTTGTCTTTTCTATCCTAAAATTACCTACACAACTTGCTTGGCCCACTGACTACATACTGCATATGGTAGGAGAAACCATAAAAAATCATTATAGCAATATTGATAAATTAGTAGCAAATCACAAGAAAATATTTTTAAAAGCATCAGCACAGCAAGTGCAGTTAACTATTGCCAAACCTAAATCACCTGCAGTACAAATACATGAGTTAATTTTGTTGCTAAGCAACTCCAGCAGTTAGGTGAGGCACTTGGTTGAAGACTTGGATATTATGCGGAAAATTATGAATATACTAAAATGAATTACCCACACTGCCCTAGTCCTAAATAAGTTCTCTCTACTTCAATAATACATTTACTGAATTGCCTCTTCAAACTGCCAACAAATCATTTCCTTGTTTCAAACCAAACATGCTTTCTGTAAACATAGAAAGCAAATAATAATAATAATAATAATAATAATAAATAAATAAAATAAAAGGAACAATCATTTCTACTGGAGAAGGTGTGACTTAAAAACCATGAGTTCCAAGGCAGACATGCACAGAAAAGTCCACCAGCTATCGGAGAATAAAGCCCTCCCATGAGTTAATTGATAATCTCAGTTTTTATGCATTTGCTTAAAATATCACTAAAGCTTAAATAATGCAGCGATTAAAATTTTTTTTGTATTAGAATGTGAAGATATACGCACAACTTTTTAACACACTATAGAATTGGGCCTATCTTCCTTTTTTGGATGTGGCAAAATAAGTATCAGATAATCTAAAAGATGCAAATTTCAATGCATTTAAAGAAGAAAAAGAAACAAATATGAAGAACTTTTCCTATGGATTTGGTTCAAACATCGTTGAAAAGAACGTCCTTAGATCTTTCGGATGGTGTCAAGATAGAAACTATATGATAATATTTCCAGTTCCTAAGGAAACGATTTGTGTCAAAATTGTGCTAAAATATAAAATAACTAAAAATCTAATTCAAATTAAAAACAAAGATCTTGTCATGGCATATTTTTCCGGGTCCTGAAGTACCTTGGTACCAAATTTCATAACTGTCCAATGCTCAGATTTCCCAGTACAGATGAGACAAACATGCACACAAACATCTTACATCTTTTATTATGTTAAATAAAGCTGTTATCTGAAAATTTCGTAATGAAGAATCTTTAGCAATAAATAATATTAAAACACAATGATAAAATAAACATAAGTGCAATTTAGCATGTACATGCTTAAACTATAAGTATTCAGTCACAATCAAACATTTAGAAACCCAAGGACTTCATATAAATAGGTATCTAGATATAATTAAATACTCGAATCAAAATGGTTCCAAAGAAACTTCGGCATCAAAAAAGCTAGCTGAAGTATTACATAAAAGTCTTGGTTGTGAAGTGATCAACAACATTAGCATGACTTAGAAAGGAGAAGTAAAAGATATTGGGGATGTGACACCTGCATAATTAACATCTATGGTGTTCTGTACATGTGTCACATGTCTAGATATCTGTAGACGTTGAACGAGTATTCTTAAAGTTTATCTCTGAAGATAGTGGGAGGGGCTTTACTAAGGGTAGGATCAAAAAGTTCGGAGACTGTGCTGTTATCTCCAACCCTGATTGGAGGAGAGGGGAACTATTTTAACTTGGCATAGAGGCATATGTGATGTGAGATGTGAAAAGGAAGAAGCAGGTCTGCAGTGCAGGGTTTTTACAGACAATGTGTGTCAGTGAACTGTAGTCGTTCGTGTTCGTCGAAAACAGAAATGACGTTTGAAGAATAATGTGGGAATATCAAATTCTGCCTGCGTTTGGGGAAATCGCCGACAGAAACATTGCACCTGCTCGACTACCGTTCACTGACAGACATTGTCTGGAAAAACCCTGCACTGCGGACCTACTTCTTCCTTTTCACACTCTGCATCACATGTGCCTCTACACCACAGTAAAATAGTTCCCCTCTCCTCCAATCAAAATTGCAGATATCAGCACAGTCTCCAAACTTTTTGATCCTACCTTGTATAAGAAAACTATGATAATAAAATTTGGATATTCACAGGTTATGCAGATTTTTTTTTAGTAACATTTGAATTCATTCATTCATTAATAAAATATTTTTCAAATCCTCTGTAACCTATAAATAAAATAGGCCTACCATACATTCCCTTTTGATTGGTATTATCCCAGTTTAAATGTGCGTCCTGAAGTCTTCGCCAGTTTTTCATTTTGTCCTGGTTTGAAATTTATCTTTTGTATATAAAGTTTTGATGGGAACGAACAATTCTGATGGCTAAAACTAAGGAATCGTGATATTACACTGATTGTAATTAAAACAGCTGCAGAAAAAATTAATGAAACATTTGGAAATGCTGTTATAAACATAAATGAATTGATGAAATGGCGATTGCTAAAACAACTGGCATCTTTTAACTATGACCCAGAGAAAATAATGAAACTGTGAAGAAAAGAAACTGTAAAGATTCAAATTTTAAAGAATTTCGGGGATAAAAAACTATAGGTACTGTATTCCAGTCGAGTTATGGAGTATATGTTTTGTACCAAATACTTCTGCTCTTGTTGAAAGGGCGTTCTCCATTATAAACAATGCTTGGTCTGAACAATGGGGTAGAGTTAATGAATCAATTAGATCTAATGCAGGTGCAACTGCGATCTAATGCAGGTGTACGTCTAATGCTTTGTGAAATAAACATAGATATGTTCAAACTTTTATAGAAAAATTTAAAACAACAAGCATTCCAGTAAAAAGTCCATGCTAACAAGTATACAAATGATCGAAATCAAATTATTAATGTCTTAGGTTTCAGGTTTCAATTTTGTTTTCCTGAAATTTTTTTTTTATTTTGTTCCGGTTTGGAAAACAATTTATATGGTAAGCCTACCTATAAATAAATGCATATTTATGTGCATACTTTGAATGTCTTTAATGCATATTATATACCATATTTTGGGAATAGTTAAAGCATAAAAATGTTTATCCTAATTGTAGTTTTAAAATTAAACTAGGCATTTTGCATAGCAGGAGCCAATGAGCATATATCATGTCAACTTGTTTAAGTCATAGGTTATATACTTTTCTATTTTCATATCTATCAGTTCTATTTTAACAATTTTAGTATCTATCTTTAACCTCCTTCACTTCAGTGCACAACAGGCGGACAATTGGCATAGTATTTCACAAAAGGAGGAATTAATGATTAAATAAGGAAGGGGGCAGAGTGTTGAATTTTGTTTTTTAATATGGAAGACAGGTATTGTAACCCACGCCTACACCACTGACAATGGGCATGTATTGGTTTAACCTGGCTATGATACTATGATTATATACTTTTCTATTTTCAGTTTTACAGATCCGACTTCAACTATCTTGGTTTCTATCATTAACCCCCTTTTTCCCGGTTCCATATAGTTGAGTTCAAATAAATGACTCCGATGTTCCTAATGAATTTACATGCGGGATAAGTTCTTACATGTTATAATTCGACACTGATGAATTGAACCATTCAAAATCAAATTTTGAAAAATTAAAAAAAAAAAAAAAACCAATCAAGGGTTTTTAAATTGCATGAAACAATGAATTGTTAAAATAAAAACAATGTTTAACGAGCTAATTACTAGACTGAAAACAGACAAATATTTCTTTAAATTTAAACCAGTTAATATAAATACATCACCTTCTGTCCAAGGAAAAGTTTCTTTTCAGACAACATCGTAATACCACTTTGATGACTAACTGAATTAGGCAGATCCTTATTACCCTGAAATAAAAAAAATCATAAATTGCCTATTTTCAATAGTAGGAAATCTTTAATAGAAAGGTGCATTATTCAATAATAGTAGAGCAGATATACGCAGCATTGCTCATAATTTAAAACATACATAAATTCTGGTAGCATTTCTAAATGATATTGCTCTTCAAAATTATTTTGAAATATTTAACTCCCCTAAAATAATATATGGATCTCTATTTTCACTATGCAAAATTATTTGCACAGACAAATATGAAGAACAAAACATCCTAGTCCTGTTTATAAACAAATTTACAAAAAATATGAAATTTAGTCAACATACACCGTGGTGTACCTCATACATGTGTGCACATATAAAATAAATTCATGTATAATAAACATCAAAATGAAGAAGCACCAAACGATATACTAGTGTCATTTTATTCCAAGTAATGAAAGTGACTTTGCGCACAACCAACTATTAACTGGATCACAATATAAAATACAGCACACATAAAGATAAAAAGCATATGTATGTTTCATAAATCAGTGGCGTTCATTCTTCTGTGCAACAAGCCTGGACCGGAATGTCCAAATAAGTGCAGACTAAAACAATCAAACAGAAAATAGAATTCAAGAAAATATAAATAAAATGCAGAGTGCATGAGCTCAACGTGCAGGAAAAACCTGTTTGACAGGTTTATTTTTCTGTTCGATTGACTTAGTCTGTGCTCATTTGGGCATTCTGGATATGTTACATTGAAGAAGGAAATCCATTGATTTCTAAAACATATGTATGCTTTTTTTTTTTTACAGAGTGATTAAAAAAAGATGGCCCAAACTTTATGAGGTGGTAGTACACACCAAACCAAGAATTTTTCGTCATAGTTTACCAGGTTGGAAATGAAACGTAAAAGTGTTACAAGGTGCTTACTCGTTCGGAAGCGGCCATTCCGCAAACTTAAAAGCGTCATTCTGGTTGAAGAAGAAAACCAAGTATGTAAATTTCATCTGGGAACGAAGAACCCTTATGCAAACTTTTGAAACATTGAATATCAGGCCTTATCAATATACAGCAGTTATTCGCAGCTCCAACTTTTGAGACGATGGAGGAATAGGGAAAAAGCCGATATGCAATTCATCTATGGATCTTCTTTTTGTGGGGATATCTCAAGAGTCTTGCCTATAAAACTCTCCTTGAATCTGAAGAGGAATTCGTCACCAGAATTTCAGCTGCTGCTGCCGAAGTGCCGACATGTCTGGTCTGTTCGAGAGAGTTCGTCAATCTCTCCAACACTGCTGTGAGATGTGCATTCAGGTTGGCAGTCGCTCTTTTGAGCCATTACTTTAATTATTGTTTATTAAATGTCATTTTATAACTTTTAAGTCATTCTAGTGTTTTCACCTCACCTTATCGGTTTCATCATTAAGCACCTACTGGTGGCTTTATGTTTCATTTCCGACCCAGTAAACTATGACAAAAAATGCTTGGTTTAATGCAGGGGTTTCCAACTGGCAGCCAGCGGGTCGCATGAGGCCCCCAGTGCCTTTTTTTGCGGCCCGCGAAGCCTTCTAGGAAAATAATTTGCAGCATCAAATTAGATGCTCTTATTTAAGGAAAAAGTTTTTGTAAAAATCCATATCGGTTTCAAATGTTGTTCATTCATGAATAAATTTGATTTTCCTTGGTTTCCATGAAAATTAGTGCGTCCACTTGTGTTCTATTTCACCCTCCCCTTCCCCTTCACTTTTTACGTCCATAAACTCGTCCGTTGACTTGTTTAACCAGTTTTCTTTCACCCCTGCTGACCAAAGTGGATTCTACTGTACTTGTAGCTGACCTTTCTGTTCATTCAGCTATTGTCAAGGCAGGTGTCTGTCTTTCTTTTATGACCAAGCATTTACAAGTGTTATTTTTAGTACGAGATAGGGTTTTCTTAAAACACGTTACTGTGTGTCTGTTCTCTGATTATTCATTTTATACTAAATATCAGAATGAGTGGAATTTACAATAAACGCAAGATTGAAAGTGAAAACAGAGCTTACAAGGATCGTTGGGAAAGTGATTATTTAATTACGAACAATAATGAGAAGTTGCAGTGTTTGGTTTGCATGCAAGTGGTATCAGTGCCTAAGGAATATAACATGAAAAGACATTATTCAACACTGCATGAAGAAAAGTATCAGAGATATGGAGAAGAATCTCGAAATATCTTGATTTCAGAGTTAAAGAAACTGAAACAGCAGACAGGCATTTTTACCAAAATATCGCATGGTCAATCATCTGCTTTGTAGGCTTCTTTTCTCTTGAACTTGCTAAAGCAAAGAAACCCTTTACTGATGGCAATTTAGTAAAAAAATGTGCTATTAAAATGGCAAAGGCTTTTGAGGATACTAAATTAGCCAAGAAATTTGATTCAGTGCTGCTTTTTAACCAAACTTTACAGAGGAGAGTTATTGATATGGGAAAGCAGGTAGAAAAATCACTAATTGGTTTAGTTGAAAAAGTACCTATTTCTCACTTTGTCTTGATGAAAGCACTGACCAAACAGATGTGTTTCAGTTGTTAATATTTAGTGTTACCCAAGAAGATTTTTCTACCAAGGAAAAATTATTGGAAATATGTCCAATGACTGGAACCACAAAAGGAAAGGACATCTAAGAAGCTGTGAAAAAAGCAGTTAACAAAATCGGAGGTTTTAATAAATGTTTAGCAATTGTGACGAACGGTGCACCAGCGATGGTAGGGGGAAAATCTGAACTGACTGGATGACTTAGAGAAAATGGAGTAACTTGTCCGATAATTCATTGTATTATTCATAAGGGGACTGACTGGATTACTTAGAGAAAATGGAGTAACTTGTCCGACAATTCATTGTATTATTCATCAGGGAGCTTTGTGTGGAAAGTTGATAAAACAAAATCAAGTTTTCAAACTTGTAATAAAAGTTATCAATATGATAAGAAGTGGAAATTGTGCACTTTTGCATAAGCAGCTAAAGCAGTTTTGGGAGGAAATGGAAGCAGAATATGGGGACTTGCTGCTCTACAATCATGTAACATGGCTGAGTGCTGGAAAGTGTCTCAAGAGATTCTTTGGGACAAGAAAAAAAATCCCTGCATTCCTGAAGAAGTTCTTTTCAACAGACACTACGCAACTGGAAGAAGAGCTCCAAAGTGTTGATTTCTTAAAAGAATTGGCTTTCCTCACTGACATCAACACTCATCTTAATGAACTGAATCTAAATCTCCAGGGAAGAAACCAGCTGATGTCGGATTTAATGGGAAACATAGATGGGTTTCAAAATAAATTAAGAGTTTTCAAACTTTCTTTGAACAAAAATGATTTGGCCCATTTTTCACACTGTCGGAAGTTAGCTGAAGAACTTAAAATAATGAGACAGTTGATTTTTCTGAATTTGGTGCAAATATCCAAGAAATGCAAAAATCATGGAAAAGGAGTTTAACACTAAATTTAAAGATTTTGAATCATTAAAAAGTAGCATGCTGCTGATTAGTAATCCTCTTCGAGCTAACATTGAAGATCAACCAACTCATCTTCAACTTGAATTATGTGACCTACAAGCGGATGCATTTTTGCAAATGAGGGAAGAAAAGGGAGCAGATTTCTTTAAATTATTACCAAAAGAAAGATTTCCCAACCTGTGAGATTTTGGCCAGAAAATTACATCAATGTTTGGGAGTACATACTTGTGCGAAAGAGTATTTCCTACATTGAAATTTATCAAGAACCACAATAGAAGCTGCCTCACAGATTCTTCTCTACTTCATCTCCTGAGACTCTCAACAACAGAGCTTGAGGTGGACATCCGTTCTTTGGTGGTTGCAGCAGACCAACCTCAATTTTCTCACTAAACATTTTGTGTTCAATGTAAGTTTTTTTTTCCTTTTTGTAATTTTAAGGTTTTATGTAAATTTTAAATATCTGTATACTTGATATCAAAGTAAAATTATTTTAGTTTGAAAATTTTTTTAATATGCAATTAAAGGTGTTAAAATGCCCACTTCTTATTTGATTCGCAATTCAATACTTGTTATTGTTTTGTATAACTTTATGAAAGCTAGCCAATTATGATCAAGATCGTAGCTGGAAGGGAGGGAGGGTTGGGGTTCATCCCCCGAAATTTTCCAAAAATTTCATAGTACATACCATATACATGAATTTATATTCATTACGATACCTCCATCCCTCCCCCGTCAGAAAAATTTCATATTGAACCCCCCGCCCCCCAAAAAATGTCCTGGGTATGGCCCTAATTACATTGCGGCCCGCCACTAGACAGGTGGTTTCGATGGGGGGGGGGGGGGGGGGGGGGGGGGGGTTCGTCCTCGGGCATGCTATGCCGCGGTTTTATGATGCTACCTTAATTAATAGTTCAAAATTTATTTAATAGTTCAAAATTAGTTATTTTCCCCTTTCCCTTCAAAATTCTAAGTTAATTTGTGGTTATTGAATATTTCGGCGATTTATCCCCTTTTAAAGTTAGACTGTATCATTTGCATGTTTTTCATTACTCAAAATTATGCGCAATGTGTCTTCAAACGCTAAATATCTTTTGCTAATTCTACGGTGTTCGTTCTTGGCTTTTTCATCTCACTTCATTCATGAGTTTGCGAAAAAAAACACATCTTAAGTGAAAATTGGACCCTTTTTTGCTTATCTCTCGCGCACCTGCAAACAGGGTGCCAGGCATTCCATTGGGTTTGCTGTGCGCTTGGCGGCGTAATTTTAATTTTTACGTTTGCCTCGCGATTCTTGGCTTGCATCATATTTATTCCGCGGTATATGCATAAGCGCTCTGCGTAAGATGCAGGTTTTCACTTGCCAAGTTTGGCGGATCTTGGGAAGCGAACGGTTACTAGGGGCATTCGATTCCTAACCACGGTCGGAGAAAGAGGTCTAAATTGGGTTGTTGGGAAAACCGTGGTCCGGGACCCGTGCCCAGGGTGCCCATGGACATCTGTGAATGAATCTTTTCGTTGGTGAATAAATGTTTATCTTGTGATTTTGTGCTGGGGCCTAAAATAATTGAACAGTAAGCTTCATGATCTCTCCCATCTGGGCGTTGCTGCAAAAAAAATTCCTGCACTGGTTCTTCCGTATGCAGTGGTCATGTTGGGCCACTCCCAAAGTGGGCTTCTTCATGTGTTTCATCTTGCTGTAGTCAAGACTAGTGTTATTCTAGTGGTGCAATGTGCTCCAGTGGTGTGCTCTTCAATATTTTAGTGTTTTAAGCAGCCTGTGATTTGTTCCACCACCGGCATCAAAGTGCAGAAATTTAGTTTTCCATATTTCAACTTTATATTTTTGATTGGATCCTAAGTGATCCTAAAGGGTGGTGCTCTGCTAGTTCTTTTAATGTCTTCATAAGTACCCATTACTACAATCTTCATTTACATGATTTTTGCATGTTTTCCAGTTGTTTATATCTGGTGCTGCTATTTACTGTTGGAGGCAATTGTTGGCACTGTCCCTAAATGATTTCTCCCATGCATCATCTTTTAAGTTCTAATTTTTATACATGCCATCTTTGTAGTTGCTCCACACAAAACAATATATAAACACGAATGTTTTTACAAATGATTTCTTTCATTCATTGTCATAAAGATTTAATTTTTATACATCAATAATTTGTTTTTGTTATTTTTATTCTCAATATTAATGTTGATGGACAGTCCCTGGCAGACCAAACTCTGGTCCTCAGACCAGAGTGGATTTTGGACCTGGGTATATAAATTGTTAACAGGGTTTATTTTAATTGATTTTTTTAATTATCCTTTTCTTAAATTGCAATGTACTATTAATTTGACCACTATACAGAAATTTAATAAATAATGAATTGGAAGATGTTTTAAATTGTTTCATAATAAATGTTAGTTTAATTTAACAAAAATTAGTTGCGTTTCTTGAGTTGTTGGCTGTGCTCGATTTAATTTTGATTTAAAGGTAAGTGAAGTATTAGAGAATGAGTTGATTGTTGATGATAATGTTTAAAAGTTAAACAACATAATAATGTGCACAGGCCAAACAGTAGGAATTAGAATAAAAGAAACAGTATTTAATTTAGTAAAAGTAACTTTATTAGGAAAAAGCTATACGATCTGGCATATAAATGATAATAACTTTGGATTAAATATAATTAAATAGAAAATACAAAAATAATCAAAATAATAAAATTAAATATAAATAATAATCAATTAAGTTAAAAGTGAAGGAGCAAAAACCTCACGACATATTTTGGAAAAGCTGAGAGCGAACACCGGAGAATTAGCAAAAGATATTTAGCATTTGAAGATCAATCACGCATAATTTTGAATAATGAAAAACATGAAAATGATAACAATTTAAAGTTAAAAAGGGATAAATTGCCGAAATATTCAATAACCACAAATTAATTTAGAATTTTGAAGGGAAAGGGGAAAATAATGAATTTTGAACTATTAATTAAGGGAGCATCATAAAATCCCGGCATAGAAGGCACTTGTAAGTTGGAAACCTCAAGTTTAATGTGTACTACCATCTAGTCAAGTTTGGTCCATCTTTTTAGTATCACTTTGTATTTTTGTGCTCTATTTTACATTGTGATCGAATGTATTATTTTATCCTGTTGCAACATATAACACCCAAGTATAAAATATAGAAATTTGAAATACCTTTGCCAAAATAAAACAAGAAATTGAAAATATCAATAATTTCCATAATCCCAAGGCTATAACAGATATACCGTAACTAAAAAATATAATACCGTCCATTTACAAAATCTATTTTTATATCAATTTCTTTATCATTTACATGGGATAAAGTGAATGAAAATCACATGCAGTGTAAATACATGAGTTAATTCTGTTGCTAAGCTACGTATAATTTTCTTCTAATGTAGTTTCAAAGAAAAAAGAACATCTTCACTATGTTATTTCCATGGAAAATTTTACTTCCGGATTTTTATTAATATCTTCACAACCCCTGGTCTCAGAAACTCAAATATTAAAATATTGAATAATTAATGTACAAGACAACCTAATAGCTTGTACAACTGTGCAAGTTACTAGGCTGTCTTGCAAATAACAATTGTACATGTTATAACCAAACAAACATATGTAATGAAAGTGGTTTATTTAAATAATTTGAAATATTATTTCAATAAATCCCTTTCATTACGCTTCTGCTTGCCCACAGATGGCAGGACCAAACTATCGACATTATCTTACAGAAAATAGAATTACCAGTTAGAAGAAGCAATAAAGCTGTATGTTCAAAATGATTGAATATGTTGAGATCAGTTAAATAATTTGTGTCTGTTTAAAATATTGCTTTATGATGTTTTAAATTTAAACAAGAAATAAAAGATTTTTCACTACATGAGTATGTGTTTCATAATGGATTCTGAGTCACAATTTACATGCATGTTAAAAATAGGAGTTAAACTCATCACCCATTGGTCCAAAAGGTAAAATCATGAATAACTTATCGCTTCAAAATAAAATGAATCGTTTTCCCTTTATATTCAATACAATAAAATAGTTTAAAAACAGACTTACTTTGCCTTTACCTCTACCTTTACCCTTAACAGTAGCAACAACAGCTGATTTTCGAGCATATTTCTTTGGAGGAGTATAAACTGGCCTTGGCTTTTTGCCAGATGTAGTTGGTGCAGGTGACGAGGGGCCAGAACGAGGAGAAGGTAATGTTGCAAATCGCCCACGTTTCTTGGCTAGAAGTTCAGGTTGGATTCTAGGTAATACTCCACCTGACGCAATGGTGACATTTTTCAGAAGCTAATGTTGGAAAAGTTATATTTATTATATACACTAAACAAAAATAGGATATATAATTTTGAATACTTTTCACAATTAAGCAAAACATGATTAATTAAATGCTGGCAAATTCTATTAATAGATCTCAAAAATATAGTTTTATTACAGGATAGGGGGCATTTCTCTAAAAGCAATATAAAATTCAATATATTTAACCAACCACAAATAAATTTAAATTAAAAAAAGAAAAAGATCAAAAGCATGTCATTCATTGATTGTATGCAATTTTAAAAGAAAATGCATTTCCAAAAATTTACTAGATCACAAGTAAAACAATTTATTTTAACTCAAAGTAAACTATACCAGTTTTCTTTAATGTATTCCCTTGTTACAAAATGTTCTACTTACTTAAAATAACAGTGTTACCTACAGCTAGAGATCACTCATTTAGCAATCGTGACAAATGATAGATATTTAAGATTGCTGAAATCAGGTTGATATAACCAAAATACCGATAGAACCTACTTCTTTCCATTGATTTTGTGATCCACAACAACAAAAAAAATGAGTTAAGTAAATTTATCCTTTTCAATACAATCAAATGTGCCTTCGATGAGATTAGGTTGATGGGCATTCTCATCTTGCTCAAGATTTTTGTCCATCTTTCATTTAAAAAATTAAGCACTTTTAAAGACTACAATAAAAAATAAATACTGCAGAAAAGTGAATAACATTTATACATATTAAGTTTTATTAAACTTCACTATATGCCCTGTACATGGAGCCGCAAATCCCTAAAAGTATCTCTGGTGTGTAGAAGAGCACAAATATCCAACAAGGTGCAGGACTGCTATGTATAATCATCAAAAACAGGCACTCAGATAGGGTAGAAAGGGGTCATATGCTTAAGAAAATAGTTTTAATATGTAAATTTGAGCTAACTTTTATAGTTTTATTATTTATATTAACTATGTCTATTCTTTTTTCTATTTTGTACAGATTCTTCAACTGACAAAAATTAAAGTCTATGAACTAAATGGCAACCCTGCTACAATGTAGGTAGTCATAAAAGCAGAGATCGACAATGTTTCTATACGTGTATTTCATGCTATAGAATAGACAAATATACTTTGTAAACTCAGTAATGATGCATTGATTTTACACATTGATTTTGTAAAACAAAAAATATTTTTTTTATTAATCAAAGAAATTTTTTATCATTAATCATGGTATCTACAGATCACAAAAGTCCAAAAAAGTCATTAAACCGGAAATCGAACATGAATTCCCCAAAAATGTTACGAATTTGTAAAACAAAGCCACGAATTTTGAAATTGGAGTTTCCTTATTCTTCTGGTAATCCATTTTCCTGCAATTGTGAAACTCATGCTCGCAAGTGATGATTCTCACTATGTAACAAGAGAAATAACTAAGAATTAGCTTTTTCCCGCTTTTGAAATCTATTGCAATCGGCTAAAATTTTTATAATAATTTCTTATTATATACAAAAAACTATTTATCAAATGAATTACTAATAAAATGAAGGGTTATTTTGCAGCAGTACTACAAAAAGCTGAATTTGTACTCTATCCTCAGTATATTTCGCTTACTTGTGAAAATATTTTTCACTTATACAACCTGTTTGCATTGACTACACTTTTTTTAAGTATTATATACACAGTAGCCATTTTTCAAACATATTTATTATTAACTAGCAGTAAGCAGTATACCAGTTCTTCGTACAGAATATACATTATAAAGAAACTTAAAATTCACAATCATATGCACATTCCTACAGTATTCTAAATGGCATTGTTATTCAAAACATTCTATTAAAATATTTAAATTCATGCTTCTAAAAAGAAGTATGGGAATCACTATGAATGAAACATCCTGGTCTCTCTCTGCTTGTAAATAAATTTACAAAAAATATAAAATTGAATCAATATATGCCAAAATGAAAGTGCTAAAACTGTATTGGAAGATATACCCATACTACTTATATTCTCGTAGATTAGAAGATATACCTATGTATTAGTAGAAGATTACCCATACTACAAACTACGAGTTTCAAAAATCATTGCCAAAATAAAACAGATGATGTAATAAATTGAAAATATCAATAATCCCCATAATCTTTAAGCCTGAAGACTGAAATGGATATAATTTAGTCAAAAATGCAATTTTGATAAAATTTATTTTACATTTCTTTATTATTTAAATCAGAAAATATTTAATAATAATCGTCTGCCGCATGAACACATTGGATTTAAATCTGTTGCTAAGAGACATGATATAATTTTCTTCAAATTAATTGGTGAAAAAAATATCATCTGCATAATGAACGGTTTAATTGTGGGTTTTTATTAATATCTCGACAACTCCTGGTCTTCAGAAAACCATTTTGTAAACTTGAAACAAGGACTAAAAATTTTAAATGGGGCTATTTTACTGCTACCCACAAAATTTCATAAAATTTGGTGCAGCCATTTTTCCATGATGATGAAATATACAGACACAGATTTTCAATTTTATTTATATAGATGAAATGAAGGGCTATTTTGCAGCAGTTTTGCAAAAAACTGCATTTGTACACGACACAGCATCTAATTGGAAAAATATTTTCTACTTTTGCAATCTGTTTACATTGGCTATAATTTTTGTAATTACTATGCGTTTTATGCAGAAAAACTATTTTTCAAATGTGTTAATGGCTGTTTTGCCACAGTGTCATGAAAAACAGCATTTGTATGTGATCCACCTTATATTCTATTTAATTGTAAAAATATTTTCCACTTTTGCAATGTTTGCATTGGCTAAAATTTTTGCAATTACTTTGTGTTTTATACAGAAAAACTTTTTCAAATGTATCATTAATGAAATGAAGGTCAATTTTTTTAATAATGGTACTAAAATACTGATATGGGTACTTAGAAATGTAAATTTCAAAAACATGAATTATAATTTGATGTTTTTACATCTAAATTTACATCTTTAGAATTTTAGTTAAAAAATTAATATTTGTTTCATCACTTAGTTTAAATAAATATGATAATTCTAATGTATTTAATTTAAGAGGGATCACAAAAATTTTAAAAATCATAGGTTTAACAATAAATACAATTTTTTTTAACTCCGAGATACATAATTTATTTTGCTTATTTCTGAACAAACACAAATAAAAAGAGAGCATATTTTAATTTTGTTTTTCTAGAACCGAAAAGTTAGAAAATTTCCTTCTATTGGGCCATAACTGCAAAATTGCTTTTAGATCAAGTACAATTTAATAAATATCTAGAAATCTGAGGGTTCATTAGTTAAAAATTATTCTTCTGGAAAGTAAAATACTTTTTGAAGTAAGTCAAAGAGTATTTTTATTCTTCAAGAAAAATTCTAGGACGATCTCTGCAAAATAGGAATAACTTTGTCATACATTAGGTCATACTGTTTCTTTAATTAAATACAATGTCAACTTAATCTACATTCTAAAATGCATAAACGAACTAAGAAAGAAATATACCAAATGGAGCTCTTCATCATTAGCCACAGCTAAAAGAATGTGACGTGGTGTAACTCTACCCTTCTTATTATCTCTAGCAGCATTGCCAGCTAGTTCCAAAATTTCAGCTAAGGAAATAAAATTACAATTTCAATTACAAAACTATAGAAGTACAATAAAAATATCTAATTGAAAAATAAAAGCTTTAAAGTGTAGTATGAACCATAATACAGTTATAGTTGTTAAAAACAGATTCATCTTGTAATTATAGCAAAACAATCTGTAATAAAAATACTTTGTTAATAGTTAACAGCATAGAAAAATTGATTACAAGTACTAACTAGTTTAGGAAGCAAATAACAGCCTTAAAATAAAATGACAGAGTTACTGTAACAGGAGATTCCAGAACTTCCAAGACCGAATAATTCTGAAAAATAATCATATTGCTCAGCATATCTGATCAGTGTTTACCACAGGCCAATTTTAATGGATGCACCATCCTGCTAATTATACTGATAGCCTGGATACAATATGTGTCTTATGATACGGCTAGCTATACCGATAAATACTGAGTGGTAAAATGGTTTTTTGTTTTAAAGCGAATTAAAGACTAACCTGTTTAAGGATTCGCACTCTGCTAATGGCATAATACTCTAAAGCATACTTACTCTAAAGAATATAAATACTAAGGATAATACTCTAAATAATCTAATGATGATTTCACTAGAAGGACCAGATCAACAGACTTTGAAAAAGTTGCAGACAACTGGGCATCAAAGAAAAGAGGAATTAGCTTATAAAATGTTAATGTTACTTCAATTGAATTTTAATAAATGCAGATATTGCTTCCTCTCCCACCTTGGTATCATATATAGTTTTTTGCCAAATTTGTTCCACATGGCAATACTTCCTTACAACCTAGTTTTAAACAAATTTTGTGGAGAACACTGTGCAGCAGGCCACAGCCCTCAATTTTATTTTTAATGCAAAAATATAACTGGAATAAACTTGAGCAACTTATATAAGCACAAATAAGACAATGCAGCATACAGCTGTTTCAAGGATACACTGGATCCCCTTCGTCAGTGAAAGAGAACCAAGAAACTCAAAGTCAAAAAGATGAAAAGGGCGCAAATAGAATTCTATTAGACTGATAATATAAAGGCTGTGGATTTAGTTCTTTGCATGAGCAAACATGAAGAATCATTATTAAATTTTTATTATCTTCTATTTCTAAAAAAAAATTTCTTGTTTTTTGGAAATACACATCTTTCCAGCTAGGACTGAAGATAGTTTAAAATAATGCAGAACCAATAAAAAATTTGCGTAAAATGTTAATGTCCATGAATTACGAGGAATGTTTTAAATATTTATTCCAAATAGTTTGTACGTGTTTAAATCTTTGCAAATCGATCGAAAATGATCTGTAAAAACAAGAGTCAACGAATTCGATCGAAAAAGGTCTGATGAAATACACAGAAGACTATTACTGCCTATTAAAATGCAGATTCCCAAACAGTCGAGCGCTGATTGGATGTCAGTGGGTTACCAGAAGCCATGGGCTACCAGAATTGGCGAAGTATACGGAATGAAATTGCAACCTGAAGAATCGCGGATCGTACTTTGAAAAACGAGTGAAGGGTCTATTTTCAGGATCAACCACTTTTTGTAATAATTTTTTTTATTGAGAACAAAAATACACTGGTATAAAAATGTTTTCATGAACAGTCTTCCAAAATCTGAGATGAATGATCACCTTAGCATTGAAATGTGTAGCAATATGTAGTAGCAATTGTAATAGCTCTGACATCCCTATCCTTTATAAATATGAAGAGTAGGCTTGCAGTGTATAAAATATTAAAAAAAATCTTTCTAATAGCAGAATATAAAATTCAGGGATCCAAATTACCCAAATCTGACAATCACAATCACTTGTATTCGCTTACAAATTTAGCACAAGTAATAAAGTAGCAAGTAATCTTTGTACACATACAGAAAAAAAAATATTACACAAAATTACAATCTGCATAAAAGTGGTATCAGTACAAGTCGGAGAAATTTATAAATCGAATAACTTAGTTCATATTTAAACAATATTTATAAAAATCGTTAATTGTAAAATAAAAAGAGACGCATATCAAAAGTATGTCTGTGAAACGCTAAAAAATAGACACCTACAGTACAATCCTTTCAGTTAAAACACTGGGATGTTTTAGACCTGTGAATACGTACCCGTCAAATATTCTATTACAGCTGCCATGTATACCGGCGCACCAGCACCAATTCGCTGATGGTGGGTTCCATTTCTTAAATACCGATGAAATCTTCCAACTGGAAATATAACTCCAGCTTTTGCCGATCTTGATGTAGCCTTGCTTCTTTTTTTTCCACCTCGACCAGACATCTTTAAAGATTAGACTTTTGCTAGCTTTTCTTGCCTCAAAACAGTAAACTGCACCGATGCGATGGTGGAAAATCGCGGTTGCAAAAGTATGTAATAATAATTTAAAAAAAACCACACATAATTTATATTTTAATAATCGCACAAAGAAATTTTAAACAGATGTTTATTTTAGAATTTTTTTCTATTAAATGCAAATGCAAATTATTTTATAAAAACTAAAGTTTTAAACAAAATAAATTCGAATTATAAAAGCTAGTTCATGGTTCGAATAACCGAATCGAGAAGACATTTTTGCGCATTTCGCGTATTTTCGTTTTCGCGTTTTTCAAGAAATATTTTATTTGTAGTTGTGATTTTCCTGCATTGATTAATTTTGAAAGTGATAATGTGTTTAAAAATGTTGATAATTTTTCTTGACTGATAAACTGTATCATTTATTTTTAAGTTTAGGAACTGCTTCATAATTCGCAATTTGCAAGAAAGAAAATAGACTATGGGCATAATTCTGCTTCGCTCATGGTACACGATTTTTAAATGAGCATTTTTACCTAAAATTGGTATATTTTTATAAAAGGAAAATGCATTTTATGACAGTTACCTTTTGTTAACATTGATACAATTCGAGGTGTCGAGATATCATTAGAATTATGTTTTACTTGTATGTAATAAGAATCTAGTGAAATGTTTTCGTTTCGGTTTCATTTCTTGTCGTTATTTTAATTTTGTTTAGATTAATTAAAAGTCAATCAGACGTTTGGATGCTTCAGCTGTTCGTTAATTATATTGTTAGGTATATAGGATTTATTCAATTAATATAAGTATAGTGTAATTCAAAGTATATTTAATAGTGGGTGTCAATTATATTAGCATAGTGTAATAATAATAGGCAATGTCAATTATTCTATATATATTACCTCTATGGTATTATTATATTAATTCACCATTTTGCGATTTTTCATAATTTCACTAAAAGTGCATTCAAAATTTATTTTTATGTTTTTGGATGTTTTTATTATTATTAAACGTCTCCCTTCCTGTGTGCATGCTTTGGAATGCATGCAGTATTTAGCTGTCATAATTTAACAACCAATACACTACAAAACTTTGATAATCAACAACTTTTTAAAAGATGCCATATTTCCAGTTTACAATATGTTGTTGTTGAGACCCAGACCGTCCGACCTACCAGAAAGGTGTAAGGTAACTGTTTGGTTTACAATATGTGTTATAGGTTAGCACACTGTACTGTGTTGCTGAAAAAATAATTGTTTTTTGTACTATGGAAAAACAACATTCTTTTTAACAAATCACTTTTATATTGAATAAACTATAATTTCCAAGTTTCAAAATTATACTTAAGAGTGCATTTGCATTTGATGTTGCATAGGTTACAAAATAAGGGGAGGGTGTGTGTAAACATTTTATTCCAAAATCCTTACAGCATCAGTGTCTTAAAATGAAGTTTAGCAAACAGAAGGAAAAGAATAAATATTATAAGACAAATCCATTTTTAAATATTTCATTAGTTTAAATAACACTATAGCACTAAGTTTCAATATTTCTAAAAGGTTGTACATATAATATTGTATAAATGTTGGGTGTGTTTTTATTTGAAAAAGTTGTAATACAATTTTTGCTTTTCAGAATGGATGTTTACTTTGATATAAACGATGGGCAGTTGCCAATCATCTATTCTTCCCATTACAATATACATTTTATGGGAATGGAAAAATTGCATCCTTTTGATTCAGCTAAATGGGAAAAGATCTATCAAATGCTAGAAAGTAATTTATTTTTATTATTTTCTGTGTTTTATTGGAAAACATTCCTTCCTTTGAAATGATAGCTCCGATTCTTATTATTTTAATTGTATTAATTTTGTGTTTGGTTGATTTTGTACCAATATGCAGAGTTAACACATTTTATATGTTATAGATTCCATTTTCTTTATTTCTTATAATTAATATAATAAAAAAAATATTCAATTTTTGATGGAACAAAGTATTAGCCCAGATACAGCAATGCTTAATCCAAAAATTGATTCTTATTGACTAATTGTATTGGACAACGCTTTCACTCACCAACTTATTATTACGTATAATGCACAGTTAAAACAGATCATCCTACAACAGCATGTGTGGAAGACCCAGGCCACTCGACTCACCCTAGGGTATGAGCAGCTGGTTGAGTCGCCGGGCAACAGCATGTGTGTAAATCATAGCATCACATCATTTGATTAAATGGTTAAGTAAATTGATTATATGCCAAATAAACAAGTACATATTTTAAAAATAAACAAAGCATTTTACTATTTGAATATATTTGAAAATGAACAAAGCAATTTAAAACTTCAATGTATTTAAAAATAAAAAATAACATTTTGAAATGTTATTACTTAGAAGTGTAATTAGGTTAAACTCTTATACTCAGGACTAGCTATTTTCCAACTGTAACATAATATCACTTAGAACAAACCTTCAGTAATAAAAATTATGTGTACTGGGTAAGTCATTTATTCCCTTTGTACTGAACTGAAATCAGTTCAATTTGCTTTTCTTTCTAAAAGATATTGCATTTAAGAAAAAATTGCAAATGGCCTTGGGTATAATTGCAGTGACCTTGGGCCAGTACAATTTAATCTAGGTTATTCAAAATAATAGGCTGTGTTAAATATTAATGCATGTTTTGTGCAAAATAAGGGCTTTTAAGGTATAATGCACCTTAAAAGTAGATACTGAATGAAGTTAAATCTTAAATAAAAGCAGCAGCCCTAATTTGCAATAAGCCAAATGGTGTCATGCAAAAATTCTGAACTTGCATTATACGTTTATTCTTATAACATAAAAAGTATTTTCAACTTTTTTTTAATTAACTACACAAATGATAAAATCAAGCCTAAGACCATGTGCGGCCCTAGATATAAGGCATAGCTGCTGTTTGTAAAATGCTTCTGCAGCCAACACCATATAGAAATTCAGCTTTGTCTCAGGGTAGCTACAGAACCTAAAATTCAGAGAATATCAACATTCTGGAAATATCACAGAATTCCTAAAAAAAAACAAAAAAAACCCTGTAAAATCAGGGAAATTGGAATTATTGGTACTTACGTATTATCGCAACCATGACAAAACGTAATTGATGTATCGTCCAATAAAGGTCCCGATCGATTCCAAGGACAACATGCAACAAAGTGATCTGTATGAGGACCCACGTTCGAGCGGGCTCGAACTGGTTGGGGGACGTACGCACCGCTGGGACTGTGTCGTCAGACAGGTCGGCTTCGCCGGACCAAGTCACAGAGCATACTAGACTCGCTTCTGGGACTCGCTTCTGGGTTTTTCTCAACCAGTTCGAACCCACTCGAACGTGGGTCCTCATACAGATCACTTGGCTGCATGTTGTCACGGTCCTTGCGCCGTGCGACGGTCCCAGAAGCGAGTCTAGTATGTTCTGTGACTTGGTCCGGCGAAGCCGGCCTGTCTGACGACACAGTCCCAGCGGTGCGTACGTCCCCCAACCAGTTCGAGCCCGCTCGAACGTGGGTCCTCATACAGATCACTTTGTTGCATGTTGTCCTTGGAATCGATCGGGACCTTTATTGGACGATACATCAATTACGTTTTGTCATGGTTGCGATAATACGTAAGTACCGAATTATTTTGGTAATCACAGCTTTCTTCTGACTCACGACAATACACATGTACATAATTCCTTATTCATGTTTCATTTAACTCAACAGGACACCTCAATAAAAAGAGAGTTTTAAAATTTCAACGTTTCTTCGTGATCCTTCTCATTTTAATCATTTTAATTGTTTTGAAAGTTGTCAAGATATTTCATATAACAGGCAAGCAGATTTGAAAAATACTGTTTCTGCTTATACATAATTTTATTACAATAAGGGATATGTAATTATATGAATTCTTTTGGATTTTACAGAACACTGCAGAGTTTATAACTTATCTGGAATTTTAGTGCTTGAAAGATTAATATTTTTGCAATAATACTGTTGGTATATAACTCTTGCATAAATGCTATACTTTGATTATTATACTTTTGAATGCTGAAAGTATTGAAAGCCCAGACCACACGACCAACCCTAAGGCTTGTGGTAGCTCAATGTGTGGCCGGGAATTAATTATTTATTCTTAATTATCACTTTTAAACTTATTAATTAACATTTCTATGCTTGTTAAACTGATATTCAGTAAAAGTAGATAGTAATACGTAACGGAGAATTTTTGAAGATATTACCTGAAAATCAGGGAATTTTTTATCTGAGACCCTGTAGCCATCCTATGTCAATATTTCATTCTTTCTCTTAATGTATAACAAAGGATATGTTATACAACAAAACTTTGCATTTACCTTAAAAAAATCAATATCAAACTGATGTGGAAATTTTTAGTTTTAAGCATTAAATCGACAGATATCCTTTTACACAACCTTCAAATCTTAGTCTTTTTCTTAGTCTACGGACGAGTCGGGTGGTCTGGGCTTTCGACAACCTTCAAATCAACTTTCTTCCTTCTTTCATTCAAAATGGTTGCTAAGATTTCAAACTGTGTTGTTACTTACCTCAAAGAGTAATAATGCTGTAAAATAAATATTATTAAAATAAAGCTAGGTAGCCCTTGGTTCAAGAGTTTCCCCTACTTGTAAAGAAATTATTCCAAAATTAAAATATTTAAGTAGAAACAAACATAATTCAAAATTTTTTCATTTAAAAGTAAATGAACATTTTAAAAATTAAATATTTAAATCACTCTCACTTAACAACATTTAGTTATAAATTGACAAAATTTGGAATTTTTGTCTTTGTATGACTATACTTTATTCTGTTCAGGAATCTTAAATTTTCAGATAGGAAAGAAAAAACATGCAAATCTAGTAATCATTTTATAAATGCATAAAATGTTAGTACATTTATAAATAAAATGTTAATACGTTACATGCATGTTAATACGTAAGAGATAAGACCAAAGCATAGGATTCCAACCTTAAAATTTAGCAGTGAAGATAAAAATGATATTTAATGTGGAAGAAGAATGCTTGTGCAAAAATAAGGCTAACAACCGAAAATTCTAATAAGATATTCACCATCATATTAATTTTAAACTAAACAGTAGACTTTCCTTTGGAGGTTGGTAAATTCTTTGAAAAGTCAGCAAACTTTCGATACTTCACCCTATGTTGAAAATTTATCTAAATTCAGTTCTGTTTATACCTGAAAATCTCACTCCAAATCATTTATTTTATATCCTGTTATTAAATGTATTTAAAATATATTAACTATTTTTTAATCATTTAGTCCAAAGTAAATTTTTAGGAATATTATCTTGGTAAGCGACCACTCTCACCTATCTTCATAAATATTGATTGAGTGGACTTAGAACTTAGTTGACTTAGTGGACTATTGAAGGAGAATTAAACACTGTATATCAGTGGCAATTCACTTTAAGGTATGCAGGGACCCCCCCCCCCCCCTCTAATATTTAAAACAAGTATATTTGTCATTATTTTGTGTTAATAAAATGATACCTATATCTATTCGTATTCAAATGCAATTTTTTTCTGCTGTGGAGGGAAAAAACAACTTACCGCAGGAGGGATAGTTCTGTTGAACATGATTCCAAAATGTGTGGTCCAATATTTGGAAATGTGCTCCCAGTATTACAACCGGTATTAATGAACCTTTTTGAAATTCATCAGCACCAAAAAGTTGTTTTATATTTATCAACATTGCCTTGCAACCTTGCGTAGTTTGAGCTGAATATTTTATAAGCCATCTGTGTAGTATAATTTGACTTTGTTAGTTACCATTATGAAGTAATACACACTTAAGTAAACTATCACGTAAACAATCTTAGAATTTGAAATATGCACACATGATAATTGTGGAATTTTTTTCCTATCCTCCATATTTTACTTTACTCCAACCCAACCCATTTTTCAATTATTTAGGTTGCATTGCATCTCTGATATTTAATATGTTTTGTTAATTACTTTTTCAAAAGTAAAGAAAAAAAATTGCATCTTTTATCACCAGCGAATGCAATAGTGACAAATTTGATATTTTCTCGTATTTTTGATGTGTTCTATTATTTGATACCCTAATTGAATATTATGAGCTTTTTAATTTACACCTCATATTATTTATTACTCCACCTCCTTAAAAAATACCAACTTGGAGTATGCAAGTTTTTTTTTTTCTCTGTATTTCAGTTAGATTCATGTACCTATTAGATTTTCTTGAAATATTTTTGTTTATCTCTTTAAAAAAAAAAAAACAGAACGTGACATTTTTCTCATCTCAGTGTGATTGCTAAGGTAAAGGGAGAATTTTTTTCTTTGTCTAGATGCACTCTATATTTTTATACCCTACTCAAATATTTTGATTTTTTTTTTTTTAATTTCCTCACCTCCACATTTTATTACCCACTCATTTCTTTAATACGTCTCCAGTGCTCCAGTGAATACAAAATTTTAAAAAAATGGTGTTTTTTACATCGTTTTAGTGTACCCTAATTTTTCATCCCCCACTCGAAAATATGTTATTATTATTTTTTTTTTAATTTCTACATTCCTTCTCACATTTTATTATTGCCACCTCATTTTCCTAATCAACATCAATATAAAGCGTCATTTTTCCTGAGGTTGGATTTATGCATCTTTAAAATGTATTTGATTTTCTCTTTTATTACTTTTCCCATAATTTAAAAAAATGAACATTTGTGTACTTTTTATCACCCATTCCCCCATTGACTTGAAAAATGAAAATTTTGCAGTTTCTTAGTTTCAATCCACCTGATTCTTTTTATACTCCACTTTAATATGTTTATATATTTTTGTGATATTATGTTCTTGTATTGGCAACACTAACTTTAGGTACTTGAAGAATGGCAGCGCTACTATGTTTGTTGATGTTCCAATTACTAGTGTGTGATACTGTTTTGCCATTTTGTCATACATCATTCTAGTTGATTAAAGCTTTCTTTAAGTCTCATTCGTTTTCTAATGATCATTTCTATTACAATTTAATCAACTAGAATTCTTGGATCTAAATTCACATAAGATGGAATGACTTCTCAAGTCAGAGAGGTTCGAAGAGGATCCAACTTGCATAGGAGCTGAAGCAAAATGGAAACATTGGAAATGGACATTTTCGAATTTCCTGGACGAAGTTCAGCACTTGACTGAGGAAAATAAGCTTCATCTCTTATGTAATTACATTTCGGCGGGTGTTTATCAGCATATCAATGAAGCAGAAAACTACGATATGGCTATTACTGCCCTGGATTCTATTTACGTTACCAAATGATTCGCCAAACACTGTGTGGCTTCGAGAACCCAACAATCGGTAGAGTCTGTGAGTGAATATCTACAGATACTTAAGCAAATGAGCAAAGATTGTGATTTCAAATCTGTTATGGCTGAACAATACAAAATGAATATATTAGAGACGCATTCATCCGGGGTTTAAGGAGCACTCAAATTCGAGAATGCCTGTTGGAGAACACTGCAATTACGTTGGATAATGCATTCGACCAGGCTAAGGCATTAGAACTGGCAGAACTCCACTCTGCTTCATATTCTGCAACTTCAAATTCTGTACCTATGGCTGCTATGGAGCAGAAAGACAAAAAACCCGAGGAGACTTATGCAACTGTAGCTATACCAGCCCGTTCTGGGAAATGCTTTTTTTTTTGTGGGAATGACCGCCATGTTCGAAACATCTGCCCAGCCAAGGATGTACCATGTAGAGGGTGTGGAAAAAAGTACATTATCAGAGAGTTTGCAAGTCCAGACTGTTGCGCCCCCCCCCCCCCCCCCCCAAGACAATTCTACAGCATCAGTTCATACTTTGGTATCAGCATAAATTATCCCCAGTTGTCTCCAAAAGTCTATTACTAAAGTGGATATAAATGTAATAGAGCTGAATGCTCTGATCGATACTGGCAGCTCACTCTGTTTTCTAAACCAATGTCTGGTAAAAAAGTGTCGAATATTAGTGAAGCCATACTTTTGTAGAATAACTATGGCTAACTCTTCCTTAAGCCCGGACATTACCGGCTGTTCCATGATAACGGTAAAATTACAAACTCATTCATACACAAACGTAGAGGTGTTAATCATGAAAAACCTCTGTGCAAATTTTCTGATCGGCCATGACTTACTAAAAAATCATTCTTCAGTTGAAATTGATTTCAACGGTGACAGATCACCTCTGAAAATCTACTCATTTGCAATTGCTCAAGTCCCCACTGTCTCACTGTTTTCTAACTTAACCCCTGACTATAGACCAGTGATCACGAAGTCAAGGCGTCAAACGGAAGAAGATAGACTATTTATAGCTGCGGACATAAACAGATTACTCGAAGAAGGTGTAATCGAACCCAATAATTCACCTTGGCATGCACAAGCATTTGTCGTAAAAGAAGAACACCACAAGCCCAGAATGGTTGTCGATTACTCACAGACAATTAATAGATTTACAATGCTTGATGCTCATCCTCTTCCCAGAATTGAAGAATTGATTTCACAAGTGTTTAAATATGAAATATTTAGTACTATTAATCTCAAAAGTGCCTAACATCAGGTGCCCATATTAGAATCCGAAAAACACTACACAGCTTTTGAAGCTGAAGGTAAACTGTATCATTTTCTACATATCCCTTTCAGTGTAACTAATGGCCTAGCATGCTTCCAGAGAATCATTGATAAAATAATTAAGGATGAAGGTTTAAAAGGCATTTTTCCATATCTTGATGATGTAATAGTATATGGGAAAAATCAAAGGGAGCATGACTGCAATTTGGAAAAATTCATGATTACTGCTAAGAAATACAACTTAACACTAGATGATGAGAAGTGTATTTTTTCTACTAAATCAATCAAACTACTAGGATACTCTATCGAGAACAAAACTATAAAACCTCACCCCAACAGACTGGCTCAACTGTTGAAATTACCTATTCCTAAAGACACGGCCTCTCTACAACGTGCGCTGGGCATGTTTGCCCATTACTGCCATTAAATTCCCACATTCTCTGAGAAGATTCGCCCCCTCTTGGCTAAGGGTCCCTTTTCTCTTCCAGAAATTGCTGTGAAGGCTTTTGACTCATTAAAGACCGATGTAGCTAATGCCTCCTTGTTTGCTATTGAGGACAACATACCCTTTAGAGTGGAAACAGACACCTCTGATTTTGCTATAGGGGCTACCCTGAGTCAAGCTGAACGTCCTGTGGCATTCTTCTCAAGAACTCTGAACACATCTGAGCAGAAGCATTCCTCGATTGAAAAGGAGGCCTATGCAATTGTTAAATCTTTACAGAATTGACGACATTACTTAATTGGTAGACATTTTGAAGTTTTTACTGACCAAAGATCAGTCACATTCATGTTTGATCAGTGTCATAACACTAAAATTAAAAATGAAAAAAATCATACGTTGGAGATTGGAACTCACCTGCTTCAAATTTGATATTATCTACCAACCTGGCAACAGAAATGCAACTGCGTATACTCTATCGAGAATAACGGCAGCTACCAGCCCAGGAGTGAATATAAGAGAATTACATGAAACATTGTGTCATCCGAGAATCACCCGAATGTACTATTGGATCAGTTCTAAAAATTTAGCCTTCTCTTTGGACGACATTAAGAGGGTCATAAACGCTTGCCCCTGTTGCAATGAAGTCAAGCCACGATTCTGTAAAAATGAAGGAAAATTAATCAAAGCAACTGCTGCTTTTGAAAGATTAAATCTTGATTTCAAATGACCTTTACCAACAATTTCCGGGAATCGCTTCCTCTTGACTGTAGTAGATGAGTTTTCAAGATTCCCCTTTGCAATTCCCTGTTCTGATATCTTGGCGTCTACCATTATAACTCACTTGCAAAACATCTTCTCAATTTTTGGAAGGCCAGCTTACATACATTCTGATAGAGCCTCATCTTTTATGTCCCGTGTCTTTTCTCACTCCACTTGGGATAGCGACTAGCAGGACGACTGCTTACAATCCACAAGGAAACGGCCAAGTCGAAAGATACAATGGAAAACTATCCAGCTGGCACTAAAATCAAAAAGCATGGTAATTGAACAGTGGGAAAGGGTTTTACAACCTACCTTACATTCGATTCGCTCCCTTCTATGCACCTCCACGAATGCTACACCTCATGAACGAATGTTCTCCCACACTAGAAGATCCTACAATGGTTGCTCCATATCTACCTGGCTTTCCCATCCAGGTCCAGTGCTAATGAGAAACAACACACTAGCTAATAAGTATGAGCCTATTGTGCAGAAAGTAGAACTCATTGAAGCAAACCCAGACTATGCTTATGTTAGACTCCCAGACTGATGTGAAACCAGTGTCTCTATACGGCACTTGGCTCCAAGAGGGGAAACCCCTTTACCTATCAATGACAACAGGGACAGTGGTATCAACCATCTGCCTTCTTCTTCTTCTGACTTCTGAATTGTCTAACGTACATACAAAAACCCCACTGGTGAGTCACAGAAACATGACAGAAGATGAAGCTCAAGACAGTGTACCACCATATCCTAGCAGTCCAGCCTTCTCATCAGAGAACTTCTGTAAAAATACTGGGGAGATGTCTCAGGATCCTGCTACATTTCGTCCCAGCAGACCGAAATGCCTGCCTTCCTATTTAGCGGACTATGTGTTTGGTTAAACTAACACTATGGGAGGGGTGAGTGTAATATTATGTTCTTGGCAACACTAACTTTAGGTACTTGAAGAATGGCAAAACTACTATGTTTGTTGATGTTCCAATTACTAGCGTGTGATACTGTTTTGCCATTTTGTCTTGGATCATTCTAGTTGATTAAAGCTTTCTTTAAGTCTCATTCGTTTTCTAATGATTATTTTTATTACAATTTTTAACTTAGCCCCAAAATTTTATTTCCCCCCTCACTTTCTACCTCACTCAAATCTGTAATGACCTCCCCACCTTCCCACATTTTATGGTTCCAACCACTTTTTCTCTAAGGAAATGAAAGCTTGTTATTTATAACCCCCCCCCCCCTTTCTCCTATTTAGAAATGAAAATTTTATAGTTTTCTTTTAGTATTGATAGTTGATGCACCATTTTACTTATATACCCCAATCCTTTTGTTTAAATATATATATATATATATATATATATATTTTTAATGATTCCCCTACCCTCTTACTCGAAATTTTAAATTTTTGAATTTTTAATAGCTTATTAATCTGCAAATGCATGTCAAATACCGAGATTGTCAGATTTTTAGGTTAGATTGATTTTACAGGGGAGGAGGGGGATATAAACAGATAAAAGCAGTTTTACTGCGAAATTCTCTATAATCAATTTGCTTACTTATTTGCTATTCACAAGTTTTTTATTTGTGCCCACACCAATTCTTGGCATTTAAATTAGTGTTAGAGGTTGACTGAAGGTTTAATCATAAAGTATAATATATCAAATGCAAAAAAATATTTAAAAAAAAATTGTAGTTCTGTAAATATGTTTCTGAGTAAATTCGATAATGTATAAATTATGGTTAATAATTATTTTTTATTGCTTTACAATATTAAAATTTTATATGTGGAGAGGGTGATCCAAAACTCTTTTGTCTACACATGAAAAAGTCCTATAACTAACCCTGATTACCAGAGGTTTAAAAAAATATGGTTTTCTTGCAGCCAGTGCAGTATTTAGTGTTAGTTAACTTTTATAAAATAAAACTGATGCACTGGGAGCATGATTAAACAATTTGTTAGTTAATTAAAAAAGTTATTATGAGTTGAACACAATATAACATTTTTTTTTTCTCCTCCACTTATAATACCTTTAAGCTGCCACTGTTGTATATTTATTTTATATTTCATATTTTCTAAACGTTTATATATATGCATTATAATTTGAACTTTCTGTAGGTGCTAAGATTATTACTAAAGACAGTTCTGTTGAACCCCATGAAGCCACAAAAGAAGTTTTGTTGCAAGTGCATCCCCAAGAATACTTGAATAAATTAAAGGTATAATAGTTTTACTTATATGCATGCATTGTCTGTATCTTCCTTAATTTGATATACAAGGAGTTTTGATTATTGAGGCTCCTGGTCACAAATCAATATTAACCATTGGCTAGCGTAATGAAAAGAAAATTAGTCACTTAACAGAAAATCTAAATTACTCACAGCTAAGACATTAAGTTCAGTGATAGTACACAAGTGGTGGACTGTACTGATTTCACTGTAATCAATTTTTAATAAATTTTTTCAATCAATTACAGCATTTTTTAATCAATTACAGCATTAAAAATAAATCATGAAAAGTAAAGCCAGTGTAATTATAATTAGATTTAAAAAAAAATAATAATCTAAATAATTTTTGGATGTAAACCTGTACAGAATTTATTATTATGCCAAATTTGATTGAAATCAGATAATTCAGGAGCTATTAAAGGAAAAAGCCAAGAAAAAGAAGTATGCTTTATATAGCTTAAAGGCAGAAGTACCCCAAGTGGTGGACTTATACTGATTCCACTGTGTCATCAACTTATCTGCCTTAATATGCAGAATTTTCATGTTGCCAGTATGTAACACAAATCAAATAAATTTTATACAGAATTTTACTACAGAGTAATTAACAAAAACATCTAATTTAAGGAAGTCAGGAGACCATGATAGTTCAGACCTTTATTGTAGAATCAGTGAAAGGATGTATAACACAAAAATACCTGACTCAGTTTTGCTAAAAGTATGTATCTAAAATTTAAAGTATATAATTTAAGGAAATCAGGAGACCATTATAGTTCGGACTTTTGTTGCTGTATAGAATCAGTGTAGGGATGTATAACAGAATAATACCTGACTGTTTTGTTAAAAGTATGTATCTAAAATTTAAAGCATATAATTTAAGGAAGTCAGGAGATCATTATAGTCAGGACCTTTGTTGCTGTATAGAATTAGTGAAAGGATGTATAACACAATAATACCTGACTCCGTTTTGTTAAAAGTATGTGTCTAAAATTTAAAGTGCATAAATTCCTTATAAATTTGTTTTAATTTTTTAAAGTTATAATTGTTAATGTTTCCTTTGAAAGTGTTCTAGATATTTCTTTGATATGCTAGCTGAGATTGTTTAATACAGTAAAATCTAGATATTTAGTAGATGTAGAAAGTATCTGATTCAAGTATTCTTCACCTATGTGCTTTAAATTTCAAAAGCATATCTCAAAATGCATAGTGTTGAAATATTAAATTAGTATTTAATCTTAAATTCAACACTTCTTTATATTCTACTACCCAGTGTTAACCAAATTTGAAACAAGGATTAATTAAATTCATTAAGTTTTTCAAAAGGCATAGTCGCCCTCAGCACAAGCAAATGCGTGCCTGCCTTCCACCTACTTAGTGGGTATAACATGCCTTAAATAAGCACTAAAACTCGCCTTAGTGTGCTGTCCAGATGCATAATAGGTCTTGGGTCCAATGCTGGGCACATCAAATGCTACACTCTAATATGATTGTGTATTGCACCCTAAATATGCCTTTAGCAGATTTTAGGGCATAATATCTAAATAAGCTTTGTCGATAGTCCTAAATAATCCTTTTGCACTCTACTAAGACATAATATGCCTTAATTAAACTCTTTTGATACATCTTAAATAATCTCTTTTGATATGCTCTAAATAATCCCCCTTGATACATTCTAAATAAGCTTTTTCGATAGTCCTAAATAATCCTTTTGTACTCTACTAAGACATAATATGCCCTAAATAAACTCTTTTGATACATCTTAAATAATCTCTTTTGATATGCTCTAAATAATCCCCTTTGATACTTTCTAAATAAGCTACTTTTATGTATAACTATGATCAGTATCTGGGGAGGGGATCGACTCAAATTTGATGAAATGTTGTAGTGTCATCTTAAATAGGTATATGTGTAAAATTTTAAGAAAATTGACTGGGTAGAAGTGGGTCAAAAATTGATTTCAAGATTTAACCCAAACAAACAGAGAAACTAACCTAAATAAAACAGTGCAATAAAAAAAAATACAGTAAAAATGCTCTAGCATAAATCCCTAATATGAAATTTTTATTACCTAAATAAGTGTGTTAAAAATAAAATTTATTTCTTGCATATGAAATATCTTAATCAACTTGGTTGAAAATAGTTTCTGTGTAGCATTAACATTAAATCACAACTATTATAAAGTAGTATCTCATCCATTTCATGTGCTTTTAGTAAAATTTCATTTGCTGAGCGAAATTTGGTTGACATTCCTATTAACTCTTCATAGAAAATCTAATGTATTTGGTATATTTCCTTTTTCAGAGACTTAATTATTTTGTATTTTCTTTCTTGTGAAAGGCAAGTATATGTACTTTTTGCCAGTGCTGATTTTAAAAGTATTTAATATTAAAAAATAAATGACCTTACCAACCTTAGATTTGCATTACAGTATTAAAATACTCAAAATAATGAGTTGTATTACCTAGCAATAGATTATTTTATCTTGATTGCATTACTCAATAGAATAAAAATATTACAATTTAATCAGATTATTAAGAGTTAGCTGTAAATTTCTAAATAGTCGTGCTGTATAAAAAATATAAATAATTGCTTAAATAATCGCAATGTGTCAAGTCAGTTTGGATAATATTTTAATGTGATATTTTGCAGTGGAGTGTGTATGTTGCCCGTGTAACAGAAGTGCCATGTGTTTCAGCACTGCCAAACAGCATTGTACAGAGGAAAGTTCTACGCCCATTTCGTTATCAAACTGGAGGTACCATATTGGTAAATACCATTTGTACATTCAACTCTATCTAATTTTTACAACAATTTTTTTTTCAAAATATAAATACTCACCATCATGA
Organism: Amaurobius ferox; assembly: GCA_951213105.1. NCBI lineage: Eukaryota > Metazoa > Arthropoda > Arachnida > Araneae > Amaurobiidae > Amaurobius > Amaurobius ferox. Next base: position 5,880,487 of record OX578149.1, on the reverse strand, counting down.
TATTTTGCGAGAACAATGGCTTATACTAGTTTAAATACAAAAAGTCTACATGTGCAGTCCATACGTTTATGTTTGGCAAATATGTTAATTTCATAAATATACCTATTAGTGATACTTTTCTTTATTGTGTTTTACAGTGGGGAGAGAACACAGATAAATTTTAAAACAAGATACTTTTGTTTTAAATTTTTTTAAATATTTGCTTGTAAATTTTGTATTTTATTTACAAGATATTTTTGTTTTTAAAGAAATGCTGGTTACTGATAAGGTCAAGTTTAATTTCAATCTACAGAATTGTGCACACAAGAATTGTATGCTTTTCTCATTGTGTTTTCGATTGTTTAATGCTAATGAAAACTCATTTTCACTATGTTAGGCAATCAAGAAAGTATGCAAATAAGGTTATTATTGAGTAATTCAAGATTTAGTACATGACTGCAGTTCATCATGAAAACCATCCATTAACTGATTGTGGTTGTCAGATTGTTCAAATGCTGCTTTTGCAGAAAATAGCACATAAGCTATAGGGTATTTTCTGGTGTTGCTCACGTGAGAATTTTATTTTTACCAAATGCATCACCAGCGGCCCATATTTCCCATTTTATGAGATGACACACTTATCTGTGAGTTTTGGACTTCTAATGAAAATTACTCCAATTGGAGTGGTGAAGCTTACACACAAAAAGAGGGAAAATATTGATAATTTGTAAGCTATTTAATTTTACATATTAAAGTACAGTGCAGTCTTTAAATCCCACTCCCTTAAGACTGGCCATATTTGAATTTTTTAAGTTCTTTATTGCAAAACTGGATTTTAAAAGTTAAAATTTTAGTACACATGTCTCATAAATCAATAAGTAAGTATTCAGTAATAAGCATTAAAGGGATTTTTAGAATTTGATGATTTTGTAAGCTATTAAAATAATTCAAAAAAGAAAAGATCTCTAAATAAAAAAATTATGTGCAAAAAATATTCTTTAAGGTATTTATATAACTTCTGTAATATGTAAATGAAGAGCCACGTCGTTTATAAGTTTAAAAGTTAATTTTTGATTATATGCCACTTTTTTTATACTTCTGTGTACATGCTAAATTCTCTTTTCATGTACACTGTGATTGAATGTAAGTAAATATATTTTAATGATCTGGATTTATGCACAAGGCGACCAGATGTCCCAATTTTAGTGGGGACAACCTTATATCCTATTGTCTCCACAAATATTTAGGGAAGCCCCACTTTTTCACAATTTACAAAGTCCCGCTTTATGCAGTTGGTGTTGTTATGAGGGTTTCCCTCCTTTTTAATATTAAACCTCTTTATTTACTAAATTATTTGTATTATATTATTTTACATTAAATAGATTATTCTTTATTTTATTATTTATCTTTAAGTTATTTACATTTCATTATTCTAAGTTATTATATTTATTTTTACCCTACGATCGTATAGTATTTTTAAATCAATAAAGTTTACTTTTAATAATATTTATTTTCCTTTGTTTACTCAACCATTACTATTGCTTGGTCTGTGCTCAACTATGTAAACCTTTTAAAAACTCTTCAACATCATATAACCTCTAAGAAAATCCACTTACCTTTAAATGAATAAATAGATAAAAATAGCACAGCCAACAACAACTAAAGAATCACAAACACTAATTGTTAAATTAAAAATTAGCTTTTATTTTTCAACAATTAAAAATTTAAACATCTGATCCATTTATAAGATTTCATTACTTGTATAGTGGCATAAAGTTAAGTTAGTACATTGCTCAAAATTAAAATCTATTAAAATTACCCAATTACATTAACCCAGGACACAGAATCCACTCTGGTCTGAAGACCAGAGTTTGGTCTGCCTGGAGCTGGCTGTCCACCACTAACAATAAGAAATAAAAATTATTAAAAACTACGAATTCTTTACGTTACAAAATATTAATACTCGGCAATAAGAGACACGTATTATTGGCAAAACACTAGATCACATTTCAAATTAAAGGACCCCTTTTCCTTTCTCCAAATATTGAAAAACATTAAGCTCAAGGCTTCACACGTCTCATGTTGAATCATTAAATAGTGCACAGAAAACCCTTTCTCCATCTACTGCATGAAATTTTTAACATAGTGAAACATTTTTCAACACTACCACTAGATGTCAGGTGCAGATGCGATAAGAGCCAGCAAAACTGTTGATGAATAGTGACGATGAGGGAGATGCTTGCACTAGAGATCAGAACTTGTATGGAATACCAGATTAATTACTTTAAAAACACTATCATAGATGTCAGCACCAGACGCAATAAGAGCCAGGAAAAACTGTTGGAAAATGCCGATGACGGAGATGTTTGCGTCAGACATCCAAACTTGTATGGCGTGCCAAATTAATTATTTAAAAAAAAACACTATCGCTAGATGACAGCACCAGACGTGAAGAGAGCCGGGAAAACTGTTGAAAAATGCCGATGACGGAGATATTTGCGCCCGAGATCAGGACTTGTATGGAACACCAAATTCATTACTCTAAAAACACTATAACTTGTAGTACATCATAAGCTTAGTACTAATAACATAAAACATGTTCCCGGCGACCGCGGGATACGGGCGCCCTTGCATTGGGCCCCGTTCCACGGATCTCTTTTTTTTTTCTCGGCGAAAAGCACACCACCTACCACAGTGCCGGTCAAGAATCGAATGTCCGGCAACACGCTTGCCTTCCCAGGAGACGCCAAACTTGGCGAGTGAAACCCTGCGCTTCGCGCCGAGCGCTTACGCATACACTGCGGAAATAAAACGCTGTTATGCCAAGAATCAGAAAAAGATCACTTCTCCCAAACAGCAACCACGAACCCACGCGGTGACGCATGGTCACCGGATGTCGTGAGGCAACCCTACTAGCACCCTACTTGCAGGTGTTAGAAACTTGGTTTTGTTTACATCGCGATTCTCGTTTCGCGGGAGCGTGACGTCATTATTAAAATGATTATTCCGTTCTCGTGAACGAATCGCGATGTGGACAAAACTTGGCTGATCATGCAAATCACCTTTCTCGCCGCTCACGCATCCTGTTTTGCATATCCAGAGGGCGTTGCCGGCAACGGTTATGTTCCGGAACGCACCCATCTTCGGGTATAAAGGCTAGACACTTTTCTGGTTTTAAGTCAGATCGGTTTTAATGAAGATCGCTTTGTCAGTAGATCGCTCTGGTTTTAATGTAGATCGTTTTGATCGACGGATCGATCGCTTGGAAAGCTCGTTGGATAGCTTGCTTATACTGATCGATGGAAGGATCTAGAAGGATCTAGATCGGGCAGACGGATCTTCGTAAAGTCATGTTTCGATGTTGTCGAAAGTTTCGATAAAGTGTTTATCGGTGAACGCGGATATTTAAACTAAACTAGTTTAAATATCCGCGTTATATATTTAACTAGTTTAGTTAAACTAAACTAGTTTAACTAAACTAGTAGTTTTGATGGTTCTCAGTTAAGGAGACCATGTTTCCCGTGTTGTGAACTTTATAGTGCTGATCCGGAAAGTTTAAAGTTTTTGCCATAGCGTGTGCCCAGCTAGTGGTGGCGTCGGAAAGTGCACGTGGTCACGTAAGTGTGAAATGCTTTTATTCCACTTACTTGTGTAAATAATACGTAAACCAGAAACGTGTCTAGGCATGGAACTTACACTGAAAAACCTTCATATGAGCTGTAGTGCTCATGTTTTGTAAATAGTATGCTTTGGTTATTTGGCTTACCTGTTTTCATGATATATACTGTAAGCAAATACAATGGATTCACTCTTCAATAAAAGTGATTTTGATTTAAACTGGAACTGTTCTCATTTAACACTTCTACAGCTACTTGTATTCCTACAACTACTATCTAACGTTTGTTATAGCTGCAACACTCTGTTTTAAATTTTCAACGAAGTTGTGGAACCAGAATTTCGTGGCTCATAGTTATTCTATCACCAGCTTCATCAGAAATTTAATTATACGTTAATTTTCAATATATAACTTACGGATATGATACATATTTCCGTCAGCAGGTGTTTTAACTGATAAGCGGGCGAAAGCCAAATTTCGTCTTAAAAAGTGCCTTTTTTATGCAGACACATGAATGAAGTGAAGTTAAGTTAACAGCTGAAAACGAAGATTATGAGAATTAACACGATTATTTAACGTTTAAAGGCACATTGCGCACAATTTTGAATAATAAAAACATTAAAAAGATAACAAATTACGTTAGGAGGGGAAATAAATCGCCGAAATATTAAAAACAACAAATAAATTTTGAATTTTGAAGGGAAAGGGGAAAATAATGAATTTTAAGATATTACATAACTTTGAACTATTAATTAAATTTAGAACTGTCAAATCTCGGCATAACATAATTCCTCTCGACCACCGGAAAAAAAATTTTAGAATAAAATTTTTCACAACAAAGAGCCGAAAATAACCCAAAAGAGAACACCATCCTGGTGGCAGAGAAATTGTAAACCTACGAGAACACTCGCTTCATGTAGCAACTCCTGGGATTACAAATCTGAAAAATGTTTACAATGAATATATATTTTTACATACAGGGAAGGCACACTGATCATGACCATAAAATTTAAAACTTGCACTTTCCTAGACTTTCATTAAAAAAAAATTTCGTATCTCTCCTTTAAGGGAAGAGAAAAACCTCCAAAAATAAAACATTTATTACAACTCTAAAATTTTCAAAAACTCGAACTAAATCTGACGGAAAAAAAAATATATCTGAATTCTCACCAAATTTAATAAAAAAAAATTTGAAACTCAACAAGGGAAAAATACACTGCTCACAAACAAAAAAAAAAAATCAAATCCCTCCCAATCAAAACAAAAGCCAAACAACCCCAGTAGTGTGTAGCAGAGCCTGGGCAATGTGACACAAAAAATACACTTCCCATGGTGCCCCCAAGCATTCCTCGCTTTTGGGTCCGCCTCCTTCCCTATATACAACATGATCCTGGCCTCCTCATGCTTACACTACCCTCAGCTCAGCCATGCACTACCCACTTAAAAGCAAATGATCACCAAAATTTAGATTTTAAACTGCACTGCACCCAGGTGAAAGAAAATCTCAAAACACTGAAAAACAGTCTGTCAAACCCCCGTTCCACATATCCCTCGGGTTGCACAAGTGATACAGAACCAAAACCTGCCAGACTTCCTCAATAAACAAAATTCCCAATGACAAAACACAAAAAAAAAATCAAGTGTTTCCAACAGGCGAGAGTACACGTCTGTACTCCCTCTAAAAACTTAAACTTAATGAATAGTATCGACAATTTCAAAATTTTCAATGAAAAAGTTGAATACAAATTTAGAATAGAAATGATGTGAAATAAAAATTTTGCAAACAGAACTGCCAGAGCTATGTACTTCCAAGACGGGTAAAAGAAGAAAATTAACTTGAACTCGAAGGAGTCGAACAATCGAGATCCCTCAAAAAAAACTATTGTAGGCCCAATGTAGCACATAACCGTGAAGGTCCCATTTAATTTCCTAAAGCAAATTCTCCCAAAAAAAAACATCTCTGCAGCAGTGACTTTCATAAACAAGTGTACTTCCACTAAAATTTCGCTAACTCAAAGGTCCACAAAAATTTAACAAATTCGAAGAACTCCCACAAATGGAAAAATTTTGAAATTCAAATTCCCGTCCCAAAATTTAAAGTACAAACTTCAACAAAAAGGAAATCCCAAAAATGTAAATTTCACGCAAACCAAAGTTTTAACTAAACCTCCCCAGAGAATTCACATTCTAGCAAATAAAAAAAAATTTCCAAAACATACTTTTAAACAAAAGCAAAATTTAATTCAACCTCCCAGTCCATAATTTAATCCTAACACTCCCAATTATCACAAGTAAAAAAAAATTACAATTACCTACAAACAAATTTCAATTTAAAAGAAAAAATTTTTCAAAACAAAAAAAAATTCTGCTTTTGTAGAGTGCAACACCCAAGCAGTCGGAAAGAAGAAAAACAAAACAGAGTTCCAAATTACTTGTCATTACAATAAAAACATAAATTTTGATGAAGACTTTGGACCAGCCGAAGAATTCACAAGGTCGAAACATAAAATTTTGAGAAGCGCTTCATGATTAACAAAACAACTAAACAACCGAAAACCCAATTCCAAAATCTCCTCTCCCACACTCGAAGCAATACACAATCTCCCAGCAACAAACTTTTAAGAGCCAAAACACTTTTAAACAAAACAAAAATAAATTTCCCAAAGCTAACTTAAATTAAAAAATTTTTCTCAAGGAATATTTCTAAAAGAACAATCTCCATTCCCCCCCAAAACAAACATTCTGAGACTGAACTTGCACAATTTAACAAAAAAAAATTTTACACTACCCAAAGTCGATCGCTTGGCTGAAGGATCAATGACACAAGAAAAACAATTTTTGCGGGCAAGTAATTAATCCTGAAGAGGAAAGGTGCATTCCCCAGCTGAGCACCTTAAAGGTGGCTTCAAAGCACCAAAGTGACAGTTAACATGGCCTAATGAAAAACAAAAAAAAATTTCTTTTTCGAACACATTTCTGTGAAGAAGAATTTCAATGAAAACAAGGCTTCCCAGACCTCAAAATTCCTCCGGGTAACCATGAAACTAACCCATTAGCCGTACCTTTAACTTCACCCAAAGCCAAGAGTTGTGACTAATTATTCAAAACAAAACAAAAGAAAACTTTTGATCACTGTTCTCCCCCTTTAATAATTTTTAAAACCAAAATTTGAACTGAAACTCAAATCCAAACTATATTCCAAAAGAAATAAATTTTTCTATCATAAAAAAAAAATTCCTAACATTTAAGACTAACCCAGATCTTTTGACATATTTAGCTACTTTTAAACACACATTAAATTCAATACACTTAAAACACAACTACTAATACACATACATTTTAGTAACTCTCTATCTCAAATCTCATAAAACTGTTGCAACATTTTCTTTCTTAATCTCAAAAAAATCTGACAGTGGGCAAGGGGTCGTGAATCCCTTCCCAAAAAAAAAGCACAATACACAAATACATCATGGGCAAGTGATTTAATTCCCGAGGGAAAAAGGTGCATTCCCCAGCTGAACACCTGAAAACTGTGTGGCATCAAAGCACTGAAGTAGCCATTATGGGCAGACTGAGAAAAATTTTTACCCACTTAAAAAAGTTGAGAAGGAATGGTTTAGCAAAGCAAGGCCTCCTTTGAACCTGAATCTCCCAGAATCCCCACAACAAACAACCACTTCTCCGCCGCACACTTGCAAAATAAATAGCCAAAAGATCCCTAAAGGTGAAAAAAAAATCTCTCAAAGTCAAAAAAAAAAATCCTACTCAAATTCCAAAATTACATGAGTCAAACTCCAAAGTTTTACTTTTAAAAAAAAATTCTACAAAACAAACAAAAAAAATATCTTTAAAACAACAAGCTATGATTAGCTTACACAGGAGTGAAAAAGAAAAAGAATTTCAACTGACAAAGCTTAAAAAACTCCTAAATCTTTCTAACTTTTCAAAAACTACAATATTATTTTTAAAACAAACTAAATTAATGAAATTATTTAATTAATTTGGTGCCCTTCCCCATAGTAAACATATGAAACATATAATAACATAAACACACTCAAATATTGATTACCTTGAAAAATATATTATTATGGTGGACAGCCCATTTAATATTATTATATTTTATACAGTGGACAGACAACTCAGGCAGAACCAAAAAGGTGAACGGCACCACATGTTATGAGGGTTTCCCTCCTTTTTAATATTAAACCTTTTTATTTACTAAATTATTTGTATATTATTTTACATTAAATAGATTATTCTTTATTTTATTATTTATCTTTAAGTTATTTACATTTCATTATTCTAAGTTATTATATTTATTTTTACCCTACGATCGTATAGTATTTTTAAATCAATAAAGTTTACTTTTAATAATATTTATTTTCCTTTGTTTACTCAACCATTACTATTGCTTGGTCTGTGCTCAACTATGTAAACCTTTTAAAAACTCTTCAACATCATATAACCTCTAAGAAAATCCACTTACCTTTAAATGAATAAATAGATAAAAATAGCACAGCCAACAACAACTAAAGAATCACAAACACTAATTGTTAAATTAAAAATTAGCTTTTATTTTTCAACAATTAAAAATTTAAACATCTGATCCATTTATAAGATTTCATTACTTGTATAGTGGCATAAAGTTAAGTTAGTACATTGCTAAAATTAAAATCTATTAAAACTAGCCGCCTTTGGCGACCAGCCTGTTCGCAACCCTTGAAAATGCTGATCGTGGCAAATTCCAACCGTGGCAAACTCGTTGGCGCGACCTACCAGAAAGGTGTAAGGTAACTGGTTGGACGGCCAGGATGTGCCACCCAATTTAGACCGGAACCCAGTGGGGGCGGCATCCACAGGGAACGTACCCTCCTTCCCCTACCACCAACCTCTCGGAAAAACATATGGACCCATATGTTTAACGTGATCGTACTCCGTGTCAGTGGCGGAAATCGAACCCGGACCTACCGCGTGCAATTCCCGCGCGCTAACCACTGGGCTACTTCGCCCTCCGCGACAATCTCCATAACTTTCTTTTTATTCACCCAATTTAGACCGTACCCTCCTTCCCCTACCATCAACCTCTCGGAAGGACTCACGAACCCACATGTTTAACGTGATCGTACTTTGCGTGAACGTGGCGTAAGTTTTGGCAGTGACGGGAATCGAACCCGGGCCTACTGAGTGCAATTCCCGCGCGCTAACCACTGGGCTGCCGCGCCCTCCGCGACAATCTCCATAACTTTCTATATATTCACCCAATTTGGACGGGAACCCAGTGGGGGAGGCATCCACAGGGGCCGTATCCTCCTTCCCCTACCACCAACCTCTCGGAAGGACTTACGGACCCACATATTTAACGTGATCGTATTCCACATAAACACGGCGGCAGTTTTGGCAGTGGCGGGAATCTAACCCGCGCCTACCGCTAACTTCCCGCGCGCTAATTTGCAATTTAAAATGACCATATGCTTAATTCCATCATCCTCATTCCATTGTTTCATTGTTCCATCATTTAAAATATCCAAAATTTAAAATATACATTTAAAAAATCCATATCGTTCCATCATTTAAAATATAAATATAATAATTTATATGGAGTAAAGGAGCTCTATTCAGAACCGTGACGTCACCTCCACCTTGACGTCCCCACCCTGCACCTTCCCTCCTTCTGCGGGGGAGAAACGCCGGTTAACAAGCGGCACGCCGGGAAATTGAAATTCGGAAACTTTTAAAATCCCGATCTTGTGGGCAATACGGAATATTTCCTGACCAGATTGGTCTTGTAAGAATGCCAGATGTTTGACCTTTCTAAAAATGTAAATTATGAGTACCTTTCTAAAAATGTAAATTAGTCGAAATTATGAGTACTTTTTACTATGCGAGAATTTAAAAACCAAAAATACTTTTCTTGAGCAAAAAGTGACTTTTGTTTTAAAATCTTTAAAAAATATTAGAAATCGAAATTCAGATTTGAAATTGATATATTTTTACTCGCAATTGTCTGCTCTTTCCGATGGTATGATTTGTTTTTTCCTACGATGTCCGGATCGTGGGAAAAAAAGGGCAAAAATGGCAAAAAACGGTCGAAATCGCATAAAACATTAAATAACAAAAAAAATAATTAAAATTTTAAAAATCGGTTTTCACGTGTCCCCTTCCCTCCCCCCCGGGTCTCCGATTGCCAAATTTCGTAGCTCTCCGACGCGCGGTCGCGAAACATATAGTGTATAAGACACACAGACACACAGACATTGCCTTTTATTATTTACTAGCCGCCTTTGGCGACCAGCCTGTTCGCAACCCTTGAAAATGCTGATCGTGGCAAATTCCAACCGTGGCAAACTCGTTGGCGCGACCTACCAGAAAGGTGTAAGGTAACGGGTTGGACGGCCAGGATGTGCCACCCAATTTAGACCGGAACCCAGTGGGGGAGGCATCCACAGGGAACGTACCCTCCTTCCCCTACCACCAACCTCTCGGAAAAACATACGGACCCATATGTTTAACGTGATCGTACTCCGTGTCAGTGGTGGAAATCGAACCCGGGCCTACCGCGTGCAATTCCCGCGCGCTAACCACTGGGCTACTTCGCCCTCCGCATCAATCTCCATAACTTTCTTTTTATTCACCCAATTTAGACCGTACCCTCCTTCCCCTACCACCAACCTCTCGGAAGGACTCACGAACCCACATGTTTAACGTGATCGTACTCTGCGTGAACGTGGCGTAAGTTTTGGCAGTGGCGGGAATCGAACCCGGGCCTACTGAGTGCAATTCACGCGCGCTAACCACTGGGCTGCCGCGCCCTCCGCGACAATCTCCATAACTTTCTATATATTCACCCAATTTAGACGGGAACCCAGTGGGGGAGGCATCCACAGGGGCCGTATCCTCCTTCTCCTACCACCAACCTCTCGGAAGGACTTACGGACCCACATATTTAACGTGATCGTATTCCACGTAAACACGGCGGCTGTTTTGGCAGTGGCGGGAATCGAACCCGGGCCTACCGCTAACTTCCCGCGCGCTAATTTGCAATTTAAAATGATCATATGCTTAATTCCATCATCCTCATTCCATTGTTTCATTGTTCCATCATTTAAAATATCCATAAAATTAAAATATCCAAAAGTTAAAATATACATTTAAAAAATCCATATCGTTCCATCATTTAAAATATAAATATAATAATTTATATGGAGTAAAGGAGCTCTATTCAGAACCGTGACGTCACCTCCACCTTGACGTCCCCACCCACCACCTTCCCTCCTTCTGCGGGGGAGAAACGCCGGTTAAGAAGCGGAACGCCGAGAAATTGAAATTCGGAAACTTTTAAAATCCCGATCCTGTAGGCAATACGGAATATTTCATGACCAGATTGGACTTGTAAGAATGCCAGATGTTTGACCTTTCTAAAAATGTAAATTATTAGTCGAAATTATGAGTACTTTTTACTATGCGAGAATTTAAAAACCAAAAATACTTTTCTTGAGCAAAAAGTGACTTTTGTTTTAAAATCTTTAAAAAATATTAGAAATCGAAATTCAGATTTGAAATTGATATATTTTTACTCGCAATTGTCAGCTCTTTCCGATGGTGTGATTTGTTTTTTCCTACGATGTCCGGATCGTGGGAAAAAAAGGGCAAAAATGGCAAAAAACGGTCGAAATCGCATAAAACATTAAATAACAAAAAAAATAATTAAAATTTTAAAATTCGGTTTTCACGTGTCCCCTTCCCTCCCCCCCGGGTCTCCGATTGCCAAATTTCGTAGCTCTCCGACGTGCGGTCGCGAAACGTATAGTGTATAAGACACACAGACACACAGACATTGCCTTTTATTATTTAAGATTACCCAATTACATTAACCCAGGACACAGAATCCACTCTGGTCTGAAGACCAGAGTTTGGTCTGCCTGGAGCTGGCTGTCCACCACTAACAATAAGAAATAAAAATTATTAAAAACTACGAATTCTTTACGTTACAAAATATTAATACTCGGCAATAAGAGACACGTATTATTGGCAAAACACTAGATCACATTTCAAATTAAAGGACCCCTTTTCCTTTCTCCAAATATTGAAAAACATTAAGCTCAAGGCTTCACACGTCTCATGTTGAATCATTAAATAGTGCACAGAAAACCCTTTCTCCATCTACTGCATGAAATTTTTAACATAGTGAAACACTTTTCAACACTACCACTAGATGTCAGGTGCAGATGCGATAAGAGCCAGCAAAACTGTTGATGAATAGTGACGATGAGGGAGATGCTTGCACTAGAGATCAGAACTTGTATGGAATACCAGATTAATTACTTTAAAAACACTATCATAGATGTCAGCACCAGACGCAATAAGAGCCGGGAAAAACTGTTGGAAAATGCCGATGACGGAGATGTTTGCGTCAGACATCCAAACTTGTATGGCGTGCCAAATTAATTATTTTAAAAAAAACACTATCGCTAGATGACAGCACCAGACGTGAAGAGAGCCGGGAAAACTGTTGAAAAATGCCGATGACGGAGATATTTGCGCCCGAGATCAGGACTTGTATGGAACACCAAATTCATTACTCTAAAAACACTATAACTTATAGTACATCATAAGCTTAGTACTAATAACATAAAACATGTTCCCGGCGACCGCGGGATACGGGCGCCCTTGCATTGGGCCCCGTTCCACGGATCTCTTTTTTTTTTCTCGGCGAAAAGCACACCACCTACCACAGTGCCGGTCAAGAATCGAATGTCCGGCAACACGCTTGCCTTCCCAGGAGACGCCAAACTTGGCGAGTGAAACCCTGCGCTTCGCGCCGAGCGCTTACGCATACACTGCGGAAATAAAACGCTGTTATGCCAAGAATCAGAAAAAGATCACTTCTCCCAAACAGCAACCACGAACCCACGCGGTGACGCATGGTCACCGGATGTCGTGAGGCAACCCTACTAGCACCCTACTTGCAGGTGTTTTAACTGATAAGCGGGCGAAAGCCAAATTTCGTCTTAAAAAGTGCCTTTTTTATGCAGACACATGAATGAAGTGAAGTTAAGTTAACAGCTGAAAACGAAGATTATGAGAATTAACACGATTATTTAACGTTTAAAGGCACATTGCGCACAATTTTGAATAATAAAAACATTAAAAAGATAACAAATTACGTTAGGAGGGGAAATAAATCGCCGAAATATTAAAAACAACAAATAAATTTTGAATTTTGAAGGGAAAGGGGAAAATAATGAATATTTTAAGATATTACATAACTTTGAACTATTAATTAAATTTAGAACTGTCAAATCTCGGCATAACAGTGTCACTCTGGTAGGCACGAGAGAAAGGGAAGGCAGTTTATATACCACATTTCTCAATTCAGATAAGTCATCAGTTCATATTATACAAATTTAAAACATTAAAAATTTATAATTAAAGATATCTTATATAAACTAATTAGAATTTAACTTGGAGGACTGTTATGAAACACTGGATTTTGTTCAGTATCTATTGATTGAACTGCTTGTGACTTGAGTTTTACTAAACTCAACCTGAATTGGTACCTGCATAGGCAGTGCCCAGCTTTCATAATTGGGGGTGCTATGCATTGCGGGACTCACATTTGGGGGTGCTCATGCGAAAGAAACATGCATAGTTTAATAAAAATAACAAATAGTTTTCTTCTGGAACTTTAATTCATTATATTTTGTCCACCAATTTCTGCATGATATAGCCACGGTCTTAATTCGTAAAAAATACTAAATAAAAATAAATTTGAAAACTATGAACATGCTAGCACAGATGCCAATGGAATATCAACAATGTTCTGCCAAACTCAATACGAAACTAACTGTCTCTGTATCCTTCTACGATAGGCGCGAATTTACGACAGTCAGATTTTTTTATTGAAGCCTTGCTCATGTGTAATCATTTAGAACTGGGTCTAGCCAGAATATCTGATCTCAGACTTGTAATCCATAAAAAAAAAAATAAAATAACAACTTTCAAAAAGAGAGAGAAACTGAAAATTGTTAGAATAAGGGGCAGTTGTTAAGTAAAAAGGAGTGTTTGTGCAATTTGTAATGGGGGTGTTGAAGCACTCCTAGCACCCTTCGTGGCACCGCCTATGGGTACCTGTCAATGGATGGACTGGGATTATTCAACTGGCCTGGTAATTTTGAACTCTTATTAGCTAATAATAAAAGTGACAAGGTGCAAATTAAAAAATATCAGCCTTCAACTGGCTCCCCATCAGCTGAGTCTGGTGATTAAACCCAACAGTTCCATGACCAATCCACCCATGTATTTGTTCTACTTTTTGATCCAGAAAAAATGGTCACATAAGTCATGCAAAAATATATTGGGATCAATCATTTTAGAAATTACTGTAATGATATTTATGATTTGGAGTAAGTAATGAATAGCAGCTGAATCTAATTTTGTTTTGTAAATCGTACCATGGAGCACTTTGTTATGGAACCATACCTTTAAGTCACTGTGTTTGCTTCTGAATTACGTATGCTGTAAATACTCCTAATTGCACAATTTATTACTACTTCATATGCATGTGTCTATTACTTATGTACTATTCTTTTCGAATATGTTTACACTTTGTATCTCTATATATTTAGTTGTTTCTCTTTGTAATTAAAAGGTTTATTACTATTATTTTATTTTCTTGTAATGATAATAGTAATTAATTTAGTTACAGGTTAGTTAGAGTTTAAGGAAACAATGCTTTAAATTCTGTTATTGCTTATAGTTTGGTATGCATTATGTGAAAGCCACATGGGAAAATTATAGTTAAATTATATTGTGTAATGCTAAATTATGATTTTTGTATATAATTTCATATATGTTCTCCATTTTAAGCAATTCCAAAATGCCTAATTACGCATCTAGTACACTCAAATACATGTTCACTCATCAAAAGTTTGACTACTACATAAAAATAACACTGAAATGTAAACTTTCCACCTTGTTTAATTTCTGTACATATATTTTTTCATTTTCATCTTGTCATATGCTATTCTGTTATTAAAAGTTTTCTATAATAAAAATTTCATTGAAGTTAATAAACTTTTTAATATCTTTTTAATGTGTAGTTGCTTTCCTTCAGTACACTTATGTGATATTTTTTTTACCAAATATTGCATACGTACTTTTATAATTACTGTGTATCAATAAAATTAATTTCTACAGTTTTCAAAGAGTATAAATATCTTTTAATAAATATGATAAGAAAAACTTACTATTTATAAATAAAATAAATTTGTATTTGTGGATAAAAACCTCCATTCATAAAGCAACTCAAAATATAAGAGTATCAACCAGCTCCAGAGGTAAAACAAGTTCTTTTATGGATGAGAAAGGCAACAAAGCAGGAAAACAACTGCAAACAGATGTTTTATTATTATTTTTTAAAATATTGTAGGTTTTACAAAAAATATAAGAAACTGATGTTAATTTAAAATAAATGCTCTTCAAATTTTTGAAAAGGAGTAAAAATACCCCCCAAAATTTCTTTGTGGTAACCTCTGCATTTTAATACTACATAAGTACTAAAAGTTCCTTGTCATTTTATTTAGGCTGGCAAGTTAGCATTTGAAAGAGGTTGGGCACTGAATATTGGAGGTGGTTTCCATCACTGTTCATCTGATCAAGGAGGTGGCTTCTGTGCCTATGCAGATATCACCTTGTCCATAAAATTTGTTTTCACACATTACAAACACATTGAAAAAGTGATGATTGTTGATTTAGATGCTCATCAGGTATTGAAATAATTTTTATGACTAATATACACCTGTAAATTTTTTTGCCAAAACTTTGAATCATTTGCCTCTTTACATCACTGCTGCCACCTACAAAATAATTGTTTTCATTTTCCCTTGTAAAATGTATTGATTTAATACAGTTACTAACTGAACTGATTGTGAAAATTTTGCAACTAGGAATGACTCATTTATTCATTTAAAAAAAAATTATGTACAACATTCAGTATTTATTTTCCATTTAGGCATTATTTACGTTTTTTTAATGACCAAGCATGTGACATAACATGGCTGAACACAGGTTGTGGTCAATATAGACCTACTTTATAAAAGGTTTCTTTCATTTTAAAATCATGGAAATTGACCAAGTAGATTCCGAAAACTCATTGGGCATAGATATAGGTGATTCAGTAAGTTTAAAATCAAAGACAGCCAAATAAGTGATTAGAAAGTTATTTATTAAAATCTCTTTATTATGACGTACAAAATCACACAGCCAAAGTGCTTTCGGACATTATCATGCCCTTCATCAGTGGCGAAGCAAAAAAGAGTGCAAACAAGTGCCTAAATATAGGCCATACCCACCAAGCAAAATTTACATACATTAACTACATACAAAATTACATACATCAATTTATATTTTTTTAAAAACGAGGTAAAATAAATAATCATAAAAATGCATATTACAATAAGAAATAGAGTTTAATAACCAACATGAATATCGACAAAAATGAAAAGCAACTGCTATTGAATTTTTAGAAAATTATGTAAAGGCTTGACCCTCAGTGAGTCAAGAACGAGTCGCCAAGCATAACTAAGGGTCAGAACAGGGTCAAAATTATAAGTGGAATTACAGTAAATATAAATAAAAAGGGATTCATAAAGTAAAATATTATTATTATTGCAGCTATAACCAACATGAATGTCGGCAAAAAATGAAAAGCAACTACTATTAAATTTTTAGAAAATCATGTAAAGGCTGGACCCGCAAAGGGTCAAGAATGAGTCGCCAAGCATAACTAAGGGTCAGAATGGGGTCAAAATTACAAATAGAATTACGGTAAATATAAATAAATACAAGAATTATGATAAATACATACCTGCCAACTTTTACGCATTATGCGTAAAATTTACGCATTTTAACTGCTCTTTACGCTTTTACGCATATATTGCTATATTTTACGCATTTCCGCATTTATTTGAATTTTTTAACATTACTAGGAAATCAATCTCCAGCAAAATTCTCCGGCTTTTTTTTTTAATTTATTAATTAACCAGATATGGTATAATTCCTTGAAAACACCGATTTTCCGCTTTTTAGCGCTGCTATCTACCATTCCGGGATCGCAGCAAATCCATAATAAAATCCAGGGTAATGCCAGTCAAATTAATGGAGATTTACGGCCGCGTGTAATGTAAATTAAGATCTCGATCGCTTATGTTATGAAAGTAATAAATATACTTCTTTAAAGGTTGTCTAATTCAGCATAAATAGCTAAAATATTAATTTGTTCATTAATTTCGCATAAACACTGCGATTGCGCAATTCAGTTTGTTATCATGAATCGCCGAGAGTACAATAGTATCTTTTTCCATCCATCTCAATCTTCTAAATATTGCATTTTTGATTGACTGAATTAGCTTATTTTCATATTCTAATTAATTATTACGGTTAATTTCTTAATTATTTTCGCATAGACAGTGCGATTGCGCAGTTCAGTTACATCGTGTGAATTGCCAAGTGTACGTTAGTATCTTTTTCCATCCATCTCCATCATTTAAATGTTGCATATTAGATCGACTAAACTAGCTTATTTTCATATTCTGATTAATTACTACGGTTAATGTCTTAATTATTTTCGCATAAACAGTGCGATTGCGCAATTCAGTTACTTTGCGTGAAGTGCCGAGAGTACGTTAGTATATTTTTCCATCCATCTCCATCATTTAAATGTTGCATATTAAATCGACTAAACTAGCTTATTTACATATTATGGCTAATTATTAAGGTTAATTTTTTAATTATATTTGCGCAATATAAATTTTTCTATTTAAAAAATGGGTATGAACTCTGTGAAGGGCTATTTTCCAAAAAGTGGTACCAAAGCAATGATTTAGGCAAATAGAAAGGAAACCATTTTGGCAAGAATATAATTCAGTGCTATATTTTGTTTTTGTCTTTTTTAATTAGAGATCAATATTTGTTACTCTCTTTAGTGAAAACCTGTGTTTTGCCAAACATAAATATGTGTTTTCATTATAAAGTAATTCTCACCGGATAAAACCTTCATATATTTTTTGTTTTATAATTTATTGTCCTGAAATTTTATAAAATTGGTGTCCTAAATTTTCATATTCTACCAGTACTATGCCTGATATTTAATGCAGTATTTTTTAATGCAGGTACTTGTGCATAGTTAAATTCATTAGAAATGTTGTTTGCGCGTGTAGTTTAAAAAAAATCATTATAAATGTTATTCACGCAAAATTTTACACATTCCAATATTCCCAGTTTGGCAGGTATGTAAATATAGCTGCAATAACCCCTGTAATATTTTACTTTATGATTCATACAGTCTGGATTTTAGTTTCTAAATTTCAAGACGTTTCGAAGACTTTCAAAGGGAGTGGATGAATGATAGTTTGGGTTCCGTTATGCATGAAAATTATTTTCAAGTGGCATTCACTAACACCAAAAAAGCACCATCTTGACTGACCTGTTGCCACATTGGGAATAATATTTTTTAAACCATGTAACTATGTACTATGTATCAATGTGACATCACAGAAAGGCTCAAACCACCAGTAATGTTTCATATCTTTATAATGCAATCTAATTATTGAAAAATATGTCTAATCTCTTTTGCACTTCTTCAATAATACTAAATTGTTGAATTGTCACAGTTTAAGTCCAAGACCAAGACCAAGACGTTAGATTACGGGGTGCCTGTCTCATCCCCACATCGAATATAAGGATGTCAGACCATATAAGGATTAATTTATAAATTGCAGGTGGTCTGCAATGTCGCTCCACTCCAGTGGGCGTGAGGTTTAGATCAGTTTGAAATGTTTAGAGTTGGTCTGGAAAGATGTCTTAGCTATGGTTGATCCCTGCTTGGCTATAAAAGAAAGGGTGGGAAGGGCAAGAAATGCACAAGAGCGAGTCATATTAAAAAATTTAAGAAGCACAGAAATTTATTTCTGCAAGGTAATAAAAAACAAAGTTGAAGTCTACAAGTTTGATTAAATATAAATTAAGAAATAAAGATTTACTGAAAAAGGGTTAAGTTTAAGTTTAGGAAGACAAGAATTAATCAAATTAATCAAGAAATTAAGCCGGAGATTTGTTAGGTCAGTTTAAGTCAGTTAACATTCATACTTGAGGATTGAATGTTTATTTGATGGAAAGTCAGAAAGAATTGTGGTGATTGAATGGCATGAAAAAAACTTTAAAAGATTTTGAATTTGCATTTTAAGTGTTTTTAAAGTAAAGCAATTATTAATAAAATAACCGAATGTTTACTGTAATGTTATTTTTTTAATGAATTTTTAAATATTAAATATTATTTTTCATATTAATGACTTGAAATCTTCAATAAAAAAAATTAGCAATATAGTTTAGCAAGTGCCATTTATGACTGGTGTAATTTGGTTATATCATACATAAAACTGCATAGCGATGACTAAATTATATGTACTCACTATGAAAATTTCACTCTAAGTGACAGTATAACATTCTTTCTTCTATAATATTGCATACAGAATGGTACATATTAATGCCTTATATTTTGTTATGTATTAACTTGTTTGAAAATTGAAAACTTTTGTGTTTCTCTTTAGGGAAATGGCCATGAGCGGGATTTTATGGGAGATGATCGAGTATATATATTGGATGTATATAACCGTGGTATTTATCCTCATGATGAATATGCTAAAGGTATGAAATATCAGCCACATATGAGAATTTTCCATTGATGTTTCTGTGAATTCCAATACCCTTTTTTTTTCATTTACAATGTCGCAACGGTTTTCCGCTGGACACGGCTGACCGAGAAAGACTAACTTTCTCCAATTTTTACAACCCAGGTTCGAAACACACCTCCCGTCAGTGGGTAAAACCCAACTGATGACCTGCGAACAAACCCAAACAAATTCCAAAATAAGCAGATTAAACCATTACCTTGAAGGTCTCACCAGCAGCTGAAAACACTTTAAACAATTTCAAGAACACAATAAACTCCTAAACAAATACTCAAATTTAAGTTAAATTTCTATTTATTAAAACTGAAATTATACGGAGTCACAATTACAAACGGCTGAAGCTATCTCAGCTCTCACACCACTGGACCACACTTCACTAAATATCATCGGCTTTCAGCCGGAAATAAATATTCATTTCTATATATCATTAAGCAACAGTATAACTTATAAATATCAAATATTCTATTATTAATTTAATATGGTATGGTCAAAAGGGAGGCAGCACACTCGAGGATAGCTTAAAGTATTTTAAATATTATCTATATCAATTCTAATTTAATGAAACTTTAGAGGATCAATTTAATTTAATAATTAGCTTAGATAGTCTTGAGAAACAGTCCGATGACACGAGGACAGACGAAGGCACCTCAGCCTCCATTTACCGAAAAGGACACTTACCTCCATATCTGGAAGGACACAAGAATAGTCATCGTCAAACATCCACCAAACGAACCCTCGGGGAGAATCTTTCCTCGACCAAAAGTAGGGCGGCAAGCACATAGCAGGCAGAGTACAAGCAGCTGCTCACCCAAGGCCCAGGCTTCATCAAGGACTCTGACAGGAAACAGTCTTCAGGCATCCGGAACAGGAGGTTCCCGAACAGTCAACGGCGGCAGGCAGGGATGTCGAGGCTTGGCATCAGCAATGGTCCGGTCCAGCAGTGGCGACACTCCCAACCCACGACTACGGTAACCCAACATTTGGATTGAGCCCCGAACCGAACGTGGGTTCGATAGATGTTTTGAAGGGAGAGTGCGCATCCAAATCACAATTCACACCTCTTTTAAGCATTCCGGGCGGATTAAGAGCCCGGCCAATTCAAAACCACGAAGGGCTCACACCTTCACCACTCCTCCAATCGAAATTCTCTTTCATTCAAAAATCATCCGTGGTCCAGCCCATCCAACGACATTCAGCAAGGCACGTGCATCAACAACATGAAATTCAGCACAAGGTTGCATCACCCAAAAAGTAGAAAAAAAAAAATGAAGACTTCTGTCTCTGCCAGCAAAACATGGGTGATGGGTGACCCTGAACTAACGGTCGCTATTTCTCGAGTGTGTGAAAGAATATTATTTTATGAAAGGAAAATGGCCACAATTTCTACACAGAATTAAATACATTTAAAGATGATAAAATATATACATGACGACATGAGGGTTCCGGGTCACAATTTAAATAAATATAAATATAGAAGTTTAGGAAATAAAGTAATTTTACAATTTACACACAAGTGACGAATTCCGTCACGACAACAAATTTTACATAATTTATATTTAAGAATCTTCATAAGGTTCAAACCTTATTTCATTTTATATATGTAGAACATCTTTTCCATCCTTAATTTTTGTTCAACTGCTTTTTTTAATACCATCACTATTGGAGTTCAATAAATAACATTTGTTTTGTGGCTATTTTATTATCTAATATGTTGAAGATATCATTTTATCACTCAAAATGATATCTTCAAATTATGTACAAAATTTGAAAATTCCAGTAATGATCAAAATTAGTGGAATTATATATATTCATATAAGCTCTCTTGCAGTTTGGAGATTAAAAATATTTATACAATTGAATATAGTTTATAATATTTGACTTGGATTAAAGCCCAGTTTACCTTAAACTAGTAGTTCTGAATGGGTGGTCCGGAATTCCATTGGGCCAGTGGGTTTATGAAAAATATTCCAACTGTTTCGATTTAAGAACTTTTTGTAACAATAGAAATAGATATGCACTGTAAAGTTCTTAGAAAATGTTTAAGAAGAATTTTAATTAAAATATTGGACGCATTAAATCACAAAAATTGAATTTTTGTTTAATTCAAAGCAATTATTAAATTTTTTTTTTCATTTTTTCCAATAAGGATTCAAAAATGAAATATAGAACTATTTGGAAGGAAGCGAGTGTAGCTCCCTTCTTTTGTCACTTCAATGTAAAAATGTTTTAAACGGCATCATTTTAGAACAGCCTATCCAATATTGAAGAAATTTGATTTCTGATCAGTGTCTAATGTGTAAATGGTATTTAAAAAAAAAATTCTAAACCAAACAAGTTTTACCGTCTTTAGCACCATTTGCCAAAGATTTTTATTCAAAATTTGAGCGGGTGGAGAGAGATGAGCCATAAATCTAATATCCCCCCTTCTCTACACAGTTGTATGGTGGGGAAGAAGTGGTCCAAGGAGTGGTAAATAATCTTATAATCTTCATATTGTCGCATTGGTAAACAAATTTTCTCTTAGTTGGGGGCATAAAGAGTATTGATTGAGTGATGGATGTGTGTGTGTGGGGAGGGGATTTGAACTCTGAACCTTTAGATTACTGACCCTGCTTTATGCTTTCAGCTCCAAAAAAATTCTTTAAAGCCGAGGGAATAACTGGCAATGTCTTTCGTAGCAGTGAGTGACGCAATGCTGCCCCTACGCACTCACCTTCCTGGCTAGAAACTCTGTCAAATTTAAGTGAAGAGGGGGCTAACCGGAAAACCCCCACTTCATCCCCAAGCTGAAACTCAGTCGGTGAGCTGAATAGCCGGGAGGCATGTCATACCTCATTATGTAGTGGTGTAACATCTGCCGTAGTCAACCAGGAAAGGAGAGGAGAAAGTGTGTATCATCTGTAGTGCTGCAATCTCGTGAGAGAGGTGAAATTGTTGGAGAGAGAGAAGGTTGTGTGCTTGTTTGTTCATGGTCACCATTGTGAGGGGCAGATCCCCGATGGTGGGGAATAGGTTCAATCTCGGAACCTTTAGATTGCTGATCCCACATTATGTCATCAGCTTCAAAAGAATTCTCTGAAGCTAAGGGAATAACCAGCGATGTCTTTCGTAGCAGTGAGTGATGCAATGCTGCTCCCAAACAGTTTAACTTTTAAATGCATTCAGTCTCCCTCCCTCTATGTCTTGTGGACTATGAATACAACTGAGAAAATAGAGTTTTGCCATCTTACATAAAATCATAGAATTTAATTGACAACAAATGTTAACCTAATAAACTTTAAATTCAGTGTATAATAGTTCTTTATATATGCTATATCAAAGTTAAGACTGAATAAAATTGGATGCTTGCGGGTGTTTACAATTAGATTTCTACCAGTTTTGTAGATACATCAGATTTACTGTGCTGGGGGCCCCTAAGCAATTGCTTTGTCCACATATTGTAAATAATCATGTGAGGTGCAGGGCAGGGTTTGTACTTAATTTTAAAAAATTTGCGTTTGCAGAATTTCTGTTAAAATGGTTTTTGCATCAGGTGTACTGTCTTGAAGGCTTAAAGCTAACGCTTAGTCCACGTATGAGATTCCAGGCTGGGTCGGGTTCATACTTAGTTATTACTTATACAATTTAATCCACCAGATTTCTTTTGAAAACTCTTGAAGCAATGGATTTACTGCCTTGGGACCATAAATGCCCGCTTAATGTGCCTATCGTAATTCCATATGTTAGTGAAGGCAATTAGGCAGGGAAAAAAAATCTTGTTATAACTTGTATAGATTTTATTGGAAAAAGCTGAAACTGATTGTATTTATTCAGTTTTAAACACTCTATAAAACTCACACTTCATTTTCCCTATATGGCAACAATTAGGCAACGAAAAAATGCTAAGTTTGCAAAAAAAAAATTTTGAGCCAAAAAACATTTTTTCCATCGAAATTTTGTTTTTGTTTTTCAAAAATCTTGTTATAGCTCGTATAGATTTTATTTGAAAAAGCTGAAACTGTGTATTTATTCAGTTTTAAACACCTTATACAACCTACACTTCGGAAGTTTCGTATATAGTTTTAAAAATTGGGATCTTCGGATTTCTGCGAGATTGTTTCTCAGCATCCTTACTCTTCTGAGGACCTTAAGCAACTGTTTAGTCTGCATATCGTAAATTCATGTAATACTTTGAGCTGAACCGAGTTTGCACTTAGTTTTTAAAAATTTGTGTTCTTGCATTTTTGTTAAATGGTTTTATAGCATTGGGTCACTTAGTCCACCTACCGTAAATCCATATGCGAAGTTTCAGGCCAGCTCAGATGCTTATTTAGTTTTAAAAAAACTCGGGTCCTCTAAACTACTGTTGAAAAGTTTAGCAGCATCGGATCTACTATCTAAGGCCTACCTCAGCGACTGCTTTGTTTACTTATCGTAAATCTTTACATGTAAGGTTTTGGATCAGGCCGGGCCCTTGTGTAGTTTTAAAACATTCTGGTTTACTCCAATTTGCAAACTGGAGAGAATTTGTACCATTTATTAAACTAATTTTTTTTATGATTACCAGTGATTTTTTTTTTTTACATATTTATTCATTTTATTTTTTGTATTTATTTATTCTTTTATTGCTTGATATGTTGTAACTGAAATTGAATCATTTTGTTAAGGAGCTATTAAGAAGAAAGTAGAATTACACCACATGACTGAAGATACTGAATATTTAGAAAAGGTTTCAAGGTTAGTTTATTTAAATGCTCTTAATATAAAAATGAATATTAGAACTTTTTAAAGATATTAATAAAATTATTTGAAATATAGTGTTTTATTATACACAATAAGAAATTCACAATAGATAAGATTTTTATAGTTTTATGATTGCTTATTACTTGATTTACAGCAAATAGTTTAGATTTAGAAGTGTTTAAATCTTCTGATAGCTAATTTAACTAATCTGTTATAAGAAATGATAATTTATTTACATGATGAGTGAATTATTAAATATGAAACCAACATACATGTTGATCTCTCAATTTCTTGTTACTATGTATAAATTGTTTTTATTTATGCAAAAAGATCTATTAAACACGACTAATAACTGTTATACAGAAAGTAAATCCTAAATTTTTATGAAAAATTCCTTAATTTCCCAGCTAAATTTTTATTAAAACCTGCTATGATCCCGGTTATTAGATGTTTTATCTTTTATGTGGCATAGTGTTAGTGCAATATTTCTCAAATCACATTGTCAAATGAATATTGCAATCAGAATGATGCTTGTAAATTATTTTTGCAGTCAGGTGTTCAGTTAGAAGTCGCACCAGAAAAAGTTGAAACACTTTAAGAAACAAACACTGTACATTGTTGCTTATTGTTAAAGCAACAGAGGGCAATAGAACCCCTCTGAACAGTTTTAATTGGGACTGAGGATAAGCTGATTGAACGGGGATGATTAAAAAAAAAGGTTAAATCCATTGTATTTCTTATCTCTGTTAGATACTCTACAGTCAAAATTGAGCATTATAAAAATATTTAAACAAATTAATCAACAAATAAATCATCATTAAAAAATTATATTTAGCAGACTAACAAGAAATATGAAAATAAAAAATGCACGTGTGTTAGTTTATAATGAAATGTTGTAATTACATTACATTTCCTTAAAGAATTCAGTTTTTTTTTCTTTTCAAAAACTTAAATAGCGATTTTTTTTTTCTTTGCAAAGTCTTGCCATGTTTTTCCAATTATTAATTTTAATGCATTGAATAAGCAAGGAATTACACTCCTGCACCAATCCTGAAAAGCTGATGCATTGTGATACAGAAGCATAACATTTTGTTTTCTGGGCCAAATTTTACAATAATAAACTAAAAAAGGAAATAGATATTGCGAATACCCCCCCCCCCCCCCCCAAAAAAAAAAAAAATACATCCTATTTCTCCTGTCTTTCTGGGAAAAAGAAATAAAAGGAAAGATTGGAATATTGTTACATTGTGCCCTAAAATGCAGCTCAATTTTAAGTTCTTCATTTGGGTAAAGAATATTTACAGTGTTATGAGGGTTTCCCTCCTTTTTAATATTAAACCTCTTTATTTACTAAATTATTTGTATTATATTATTTTACATTAAATAGATTATTCTCAAAAATATTAGGACTAACACAATAATTTGAAACAATTATTTTGTATCTATAAAACTACGAGATAACAAGTATTGTATGCAAGTAGTTGTCTCTTAAAAATTCTTGTTACTTATTTAAATTTCCAAATGCCACACTATTATTTTTAAGCACAGATGTTGCACAGATTAAGCACAGGATTATACCGTTGATTTTTGTATCTTGAGCATAATTAAAACACCTTTGCTGATCACTCACTGTTGCCCACAATCACTTTGGCGACTGCTGAAACCGAAAATAAAAGTGGTTGAAGACAAAGGGGGGGGGGATATCTCCCTAGTTGATGTGTGATGAAAAACTACTCATTGACTTGAAGACACCAAAATTTGTTGATTTAAATGACAGTTTGGAACGGAGCTGCACTTTGACGAAACTGTAGGCTATAAAGAGGCCTGTTATGAACGCTGGTTTACTCCGACCGCACTTGGTCATCCGCATCTTCCATCCTTGGATCCGAGAGGTAATTGAGGTAGTCAGCACTTGCAGAAAGGTGAACCATCTTTTGTGGAACATCACCATCTTTAGCTGACAGGCAAATGGAGAAGAATTGTCACTTTGACAAGGATCCCCGCAATTGAGATTTTATCAACCTCAATTCGTCTGCTGCTTTAGAATCGAATAAATAGCATTCTTATGGCGACCGCGGAATACGGGCGCCCATGCATTGGGGCCCCGATCCACGGATCTTCTCAGCCGTCGGAAAAATCACCACCTCGCCTCTTGCTGGTCAGGAATCGAATGTCCGGCAACACGCTTGCCTTCCCAGGAGACGCCAAACTTGGCGAGTCAACCCTGCGCTTCGCGCCGAGCGCTTACGCATACACTGCGGAAATAAAACGCTGTTATGCCAAGAATCATAAAACGGGATCACTTCCGCCAAGGCGGCAACCACGAACCGTGGTGACGCATGGTCACCGGACGCCGCGAGGCAACCCTACTGGCACCCCTCTTGCAGGTGTTTTAACTGATAAGCGGCCGAAAGCCAAATTTCGTCTTAAAAAGTGCCTTTTTTTACGCAGATTCGTGAATGAACTGAAGTTAAGTTAAAAGACGCGAGCGAGAGACCGAAAGATTAGCAAAAGATTATTTAACGTTTAAAGGCACATTGCGCACAATTTTGAATAATAAAAACATTAAAAAGATAACAAATTACGTTAAGAAGGGAAATAAATCGCCGAAATATTAAAAACAACAAATAAATTTAGAATTTTGAAGGGAAAGGGGAAAAATAACGAATTTTAAGCTATTTCAAATTTTGAACTATTAATTAAATTTAGAACTGTCAAATCTCGGCATAACATAATTATAAGCATTTGCTTAACAAATCTGATATGGACAGCTCATGACATTACCTACAAATCTACAAACTCAAATATGTTCGCATTTGTGAGGGCATTTGCATAGGGCTCATGTTTGTAAGCTGTAGTGCATAAATAAACCCATAATTTGAAAGGGACTCATTTTACTAAAATTATTTTTCACATAAATAGTATGATTGCGCAAATCATTTTTTATTCTCGTGCGTTGCTGAGAGTCCACAGGCATATTATTCCATTCATCTCCATCCTCTAATTATTGCATAATAGGCAGACTAAACTTATTTATTTTTATATTTTTGTTAATTTTAAAGAAATATTTTGCATAATTAACCTAATATTATAAAAGTTAACTGTGATAAAAGTAAAATTATTCTTAAATAGTTAACATTTTCATATAGTGCTTGCTTTAGATCTAATTTTTTTTTAAGAGTTCAGATTTCAAATTGAAATATTGTATTTGTTATGTTGAAATAAATATTCTTAAAGATATTTTTTAATGAATAACATAATAAATAAAATGGTAAGAATAAATGAATAAAAATTTGGGGAGCATTTATTTATTCCTTTACTGAAAACATCAGGGTAAAAGTTCACCTGAACTTCAAATTTTCTCATCTTGTATTTCCCTTTAAAAATAATTTCATTAAAATCTACTGTTCTTTCTTCTTAATATTAGTAGGTATGGAGACCCAGTTTTAAATTTCTGATGGGTCCTAGGATCCAAAATTTTCAAGTAACTAATAAATTTATTATACTCATTGAAAAATTAATATAAAGTGTTAAATTTTTATGTATGTAAATTTGTGACAAAAAAAACCCTTAAATTTGCTACAAATAATACAAATTGTGCACTGGTCTGCTACAAAATTAATATTCAATGTAACTTTACTTGCTAAGAAACTCATACTCAATTTACCTTTACCTGCTAAGAAACTGATACTCAATTTAATTTTACCTGCTAAGAAACTCAATTTAACTTTCCCTGCTAAGAAATTGATACGAGTGTTAGTTTTACCTCATACAAAAGGGGATACAAATGAGATTAGTACGAGTGTGATATCTGAATAGGATGTTGATTGCTGTTCAACATAATGAAGAACCACCGCTTGTACAATATTCATTCCACCAGTATGTGAAATTTGAAAGTCTCTTGGTGAATCTGTGTCATCGGAATCTTCAGCTTCATCTTGAGATGCATTAGTGATAGTCTCGATAACAGTAGTTTTTGTTAAACAGCATTTCAAGCTGACAGATAGAGCCAGCCAGAGATTGATGGTTTGACCCCTTGGTAAGAAATGAGTTTACAATCCCTCTGGTTCAATGTAGTAAATGACAGAGGTAGGTCTGACCTCAAAATAATACCAAATTTCGCATTAATCCTATAAATTGTAATGCACAAAGAATTACATCTAACATGATGCTATCCAGTATAAAAAATTATAGGAATAAGACAATCATATAGATCCCAAACTATACTTCATTATGAAATCTGAAGGTGGAGAGCGAAGAAGGAAAGATAATTGTCTCGGTATCTCGATAGACAAAGGGTCATCTGACTACCCAGTAATCACTGGTTTGATTTACAAAACACTTTAATTTATATTTTCACTCTACAATGCCCCAAATATTAGTATTACTATTATAAGATCATTGTATTAATGTAAAGGTGGAAATACAAACATTTCCCATCTGAATGTATGTTATTTATTTAAGGAATTTGAATGCCTCCCTTGATGAATTTCATCCTCAGTTCATTGTGTACAATGCAGGCACAGACATCCTGAAGGGAGACCCGTTAGGTTGCCTCGCCATCACACCACAGGTATTTTTGACGCATGGAATCCAATAAATTGTTTGGATTCTTGAATAATTGTATGTTTTATAGGCATGGAGCATAATTTCTTACCCAAATTAAGTTATGTATTAAAAAATATAACCACTTTCATTTTGTAATAGTTTTTACTTTCCCAAGAATACATAGTCACGGTGAGTACACTTTCCCTTAAAAAAATTCAAGGACTTTCAAGTACCATGCAATTTTTTTTCAAGGACGTCAATCAGCCCCTCATCAGGAAGATGTATACATTTCTGGGATGAAAAATAAATAGCAAACAAATGTTATTGTTAAAGCCATTTAGAAAATTTTCGGAAATAGCAGAACCACTAGGGAAATTTCCAGGGAAAGCAGAACTTCTTGGGGAAAAAATAATGCCGTGGATCTACGGAACATTTTCATTGCTGCCTTTTTCAAGCACTTAAACATATGAGAATTTTCAAGTTACTTTCAAGGCCTTGAAAATGGTCAGCTAAAATTCAAGTACTTTCCCAATTTTCAAGCACTTTTATGCAACCTGCATAGTATATGTACCTAGTAAAAGAACTATTCAAATATATTTCCTCACAAGTTTAAACACCATCTTTCTTGATTTAAAAAAAATGTATGTCTAACACATGGCTTTCCCTATAGATTAACAAATTTGATATCGTAGGAAATCAATGATAATATGAGTTAGAACTTCATTATTACTAGATCTCGCTAATAAATTACTATCAATGTAATATCACTTGGATCAATTTTAAACTATGTGATCAAAATCTAACATCGTGAACTGTACATTCACAAGTTTTGCCAAGATGAGATGTGAATGACATGGGTACATGCAAACCCTTTCATAGGGGAAAGAGCATTCTAGATCTAGAGATTAATTTGAACTTTTCGATAAATTTAATAACTTTCATAAAAATATTATTGTCATTTGTAGTTTCAATGATATTATTAATTTACAGGATTAAAACAAATTTTTAGATTTGTTAAAAAATATTTATTTTGTATCTTATTTAAAATAGAAATAAATTGTACATATCTTGAGCATTCTTAAAATTTTTTCGTAACAGACTCAATAAAATTACTCTTATTGTATTATCCCTTATCATCTTATAAAATTACTCTTATTAGATTTAACTTTGGGTTGTAGTCTCATCTGCATGCAAAACAGAATTGTATCATAATTACAGTTTAACATTGTAATTCTAACACTGATATGTCCACTAGGAGGCCTTGTGTGATTCATTCATATTAGCAAACAAGAATAAATCGTACTCTGTAATAATTTACTCTGAAACTTTTATTTTGTGAAAATCGTTCAAACTATGTTTGATCTAGAAAAGTCCGATTGTAATGTTATCAAAATATTCTATACGAAATGACTCTCAGGTAATATAATAATTTTGTAATTAGGTGCTTTGGTACTTACCAGAGCTCTCCCCCACCCCCACCGACACCCCCACCCCACCCTTATAAATTGCTGTATCGAAATATCTTATTATTTATATTTATTTAAACTTAACTAATATTAATAAAGTTTATTTATTTATATATTGTTTCCTTTTATTAATTCTTTTCAATAACTATTTGTTGCCTATTAATTGATTGTTACATATTAAAGTTTCTAATTAATTTATGTTAATAATGTTTCTTTTAAATTCCTATTCCTACTGTTTGGCCAGTGCACATTACTTCATTGTGTATTTTTAATAATACACACCAACAATCAACTCATCACTTTAAATTTTCATTTACCTTTATGTGCCTATACAGTACAACCTCGAAAATCCAAACTCGTCCGGAGTTTGCCAATTCCGGATTATAGAATTTGAATAAAATTTAGATTTAATATTAACTAAATACACTATAAAGCACTATTTTTAGTAAAAATAATGGCAAAAGTTAAGTTAATCAATTAAAACATATTATTTAATTTAAAAAATAGGGCAAAAGAAATTTCTAAGAAAAAAATATACACATTAATAATTTAGAATGTGTGAACGAAACGAAATGATAAAATTCCAAAAATAGGGCAAAAGAAATTTCTAAGAGAAAATATACACATTAATAATTTAGAATGTGTGAACGAAACGAAATGATAAAATTCCATTTTATCATTTCGTTTAAATATTTGAATTAACATTTGTTATTTCATTAATTTTAGTTTATGGGAAAGCAGTTTTCTGTATCCTGTAGATGGACATTATTTCTGCTTGGTTATAATGCTTCTTTGTTCAAGACCTTTAATTGCATGATCGATTGTTTGCATAAGATTATTAATGAGTATTTTTTCTTCTCCACATTTATCGTCGCTACTTCGATCTTTTTTTATTTAAAATCATATCGAGAATTTCGCCATCATTCAATTTATTTACGATTGGCGCATAATCATCACAGTGCAGAACTTCCGTTATATCAGCTTTGTCGAGATTTAATGAAGCATTGGAAGATTTAATGAAGTGCCGAGATTTAATAAAGATCAAGGATTAGCACATTTGATGATATATTTAAAGGTGTAAATGTGTTTAAACCATTTTCGCTATTAACGAACAAAAAACAAAAAATAAGAACTTAAAAGTTTTATTTATTCTCTAGCATCTATATAATGTTATGTTAAAAAAGGCTGATGACTCGGAAAAAAGTAAAAACTTTATTAATAATAGTCAAATATGTAAAAAATATCGCAGTAGATAAAATAAATATCTTTTCCAAAAAAGAAAAATATCTCTTCTCTCAATGATTTTTCTAAATTACGATGAGTCATTACTAGGTTACAGCAGCATCCGGATGTGGTGCGGCAGAGAAAGCAAAGAAAGGAATTTGCTTAGTTCCTAATCGTAAACGCAGCCGATTGGCCGACTGTCACCGTTGACTAGCCGACCCCTTTGAGAGGTCTGTCTGTTAATGACCTTGTTGCTTGGTTCTGAGCGATACGATATTATTTAGGTATTTATTTGCTATTTATAGTATGGAAATATGGCTTTCTAAACAAAAAAAGCAAAATATACAGTCGATTTCAAGCTGACACGTTCGACGAGAATGAAAAAATCGTCAGATATCAGGAGGGGGAGGAGATTCTGAAGACAAAACAGAATACATTGAAGAATGGAATTCGTACTACGAAGTGAACAAAATAAATTTCCATGAGCGTTAATATGAATTCTCGATATTTTTAGATTTAATTGAATAATCTATAATAAAATGTTACGATAACGTTTTAAAGTGTTTAATATTAAAAATTACATTGTTTCAGAAAAATGTCTTTTTCAATAATGAGAAAAAGAAATTTTGATAATAAAAATTTCGTATTTAAATAACGATGTATATTTTATGCGAAATAATTCATCGGGAGTTGTGACTTGAATAAGGGAGAGGAGGGATTAATGCTAACAACGCAATTCACGCTCCAACCACGAGCCTATCTACGGCCGTCCATCTAAACTTTCGTTTCATTTTCGGCTTCAGAAAGTTGACCGGAAAATATGGTAAAATAAATAATCTTATGTATACCCTGTTGTTTTTTAAATCCGCGACTTCGTCAGTCCGGGGGAAAAAAAAAACCAAAAATTTGGAAAACGTCCAGATTTTGGATGTCCGGATTTTCGAGGTTGTACTGTATTACAAATTGCTTAGCCTTTAAACCTAATTAATTAATTGCACAGCCACAAAAGAATCATACTAAATTTCTTACCTTTATGTGCCTATTACCTTTTCACTTACCTTTATGTGCCTATATTACAAATTGCATAGCCTACCTAATTCATTAATTACACAGCCACAAATTAAGAGCTTCAAAACACAAACAGGTTAATTTAATAAATTCTTAAACAATTAAATTCCATAGTACATTTTGATAAAAAAAACAATTTAAAAAACTTCAGTTAAAATAAACCCAATTAAAACACACCCAGAATTCAAATTTGAAACCCAGGTTCAGAATCCACTCTGGTCTGAAGATCAGAGTTTGGTCTGCCTGGGGAACTGTCCACCAAAAAAAAAAAAAAAAACAATAATGTAAAAATTCAACTGTACTAAATTCTATATAAAAGAGAATACTTGCAAACTGTTACATCAAATCATATTTTTCTTTCTACAAATAATAAAACTTTCTTGAGGCTAACACTTAAAATGAAACTTACATTAAATAGCATTATTCTTTCTTCAGTTATTGAATCTTTTTTTGGAATATTGGAAGAAAAACTTCTGACTCTACGGTCACATTAAGAAGAACCACGAGGGCATGCTTGCCCAAACACTGGAGAATAACACAGGCTTGCACTGACACCACAGACACATTTCCTTTCTAGGAGCAAGCACTGTGAAATATCTTCATACTGGAGAAGATAATATGTGTTGAGGATTTAAGAACACACACAGTTGGCTTTTCATGTTAACTTTGAAGCATCCACACTTAGGAGCAGGAGCGATTATGAAAATGCTTTTACCTCGTCCTCATTAAGGCTTTAGATTAAAAAAAATTAACAGTAGCCAGTGGCCACTGACCTCATAAAGCTCAGTGGCCACTTTGATGATGTTAGTGGCCATAATTTTGTACTCGATTTTGATCTCCCCCCCTCCCCCCTCCAATTTTCTAACAATTTTTTTTTCCACGAACACATTCAATTTGCTC
Organism: Amaurobius ferox; assembly: GCA_951213105.1. NCBI lineage: Eukaryota > Metazoa > Arthropoda > Arachnida > Araneae > Amaurobiidae > Amaurobius > Amaurobius ferox. Next base: position 5,847,218 of record OX578149.1, on the reverse strand, counting down.
TAAGCATATATATATATATATATATATATATATATATATATATATAATAATTATTTATTAATTATATAAATAAATAAAAATGAAAAGTAATAAAATAAGCTAAAAAAATTAGAAAAATCAAAAACATCTGAAAATAAGATATATTAATATTATGTTTTCAATTATATTTTTGCTAAAATTTTGTAACTTTAACGAGTTTGAAACTACGATTCGAGGGCCCTTATAATGGTGTATAGTGGCATTTTCGTTTATCCATTTCTTCTATGAATCTCTTGTTTAGTAAGAATTTTCATCTTTGCTGCATGTACATATTCTATTTTGCTTATACGGGTAATAGTCCTGTCTCCTGTTCTGACTCACTGGATGGGTCTGGGAGTGTCGCTGTGAACGTTCGTACTACCTCCTAGGTTGTATTTCGTCATGTTCATTCCGGTACTTCTAGATATTTATTATACTGTTGAGGTTGGTCACATATACATGTGGTGAAAGAAGAAGGATTCCTGCCACATGTTAATACAAATTTTCCTAATGCTTCTTATCTTCATTTTTTTATCTTATGGTGCCTCTAGTCCGAGTTTGGACATTTATAGTAATGTACTATTTTCCAATCTGAAACAGGCATTTGTTTGGGTTAAATAGAATTAAATACTCAGACCTGAAGATGAATTTAATTCTTTTTAATCTCCGAATTTGAGCCGGTGCTGATCTTTTCTATTATCGGCATTATGGTAGTGGTTTTGCTTCTATGGTGATGTTAATATTTCAAGATTACTTGAATTAATTATTTTTATTATTACTTCTTTCTAATATATATATATATATATATTTACAGGGTCCATTCTAGGATTTCAAAAGGGCAGGTTGCTGACTTTAAAAAAGGAGCACATTGCATATGAAAGGGCACAATTATAAATTTTAGCTAAAGAATGCATTGCATAATATGGCCCACATGTAGTAAAAATTATCTATTTCAAAACTTAAATTCAAAGCATAAAAAAAAAAAATTAACAAAACAAAATTGCAAATATACAGAAAATTTTATAATTACATATCTCTTACTTTAAAATATATTCTTGATAAATTAATTTTTTTAACTGCACAAATTGAAGATAATAGTTAGAATCCTCATAATTTAGGCTGCTTAAGATCAGAAAAGTAGATAGAAATACTTAATTACTTATGCATCATTTTATATACACAAACATAAATTTTTATAATATAAGGGGGGTGGGGGCGGAGGATATTTATAAGGGGTTCATAAAAGAACAATGATGGTTATAAATATTCATGTGTAATGCAAATGCTAATACATTTCTTATTGATAGGAAATAATAAGGAACATTAATTAAAGGGAAGGAATAAAACCCATTGTAAACAATGCCTGGGTTCAAAGCAGTCAGTCACTGGCTGGTAGGTTCATGATGAGGCCAATTGTTGACAACTGAAAAATGTGCGATTTTTTTTTTTTCAACTTGTTTGATGTTATGCAAAATTGTGTTTAAATATTTTATAATTAAAAAATTTACAGATATATTACCCATACTTATTTACAGGTTTATTATATGGTAGACATAAGTAAAACAACAGATCCTTCTCTCCATACCTTAAGATGGCGAGTACTTCAGTTAGGTGAAAGACACTACTATGTTAACAAGGAAAACTAAATAATAGATCTACTTTTCTATTATTAAGATCTATTATTTGATGAGGAGGTGGGGTAAAAATTAGGGGAAATTTAAGAGATTGGCAAAATACAAAACTTAATTTTTCTGATAACACAAATTTATAAATATATATTTATTTTTTAATGAGTAATATTGTTAACATGCATTTATTGCTAACTTCTCATTTTGGATATTGAATACATTTTCAAAACTTTATTTCAGGTGTTTTTTCTAAATCTAAGTTTTCTGCAAGTCGCTGTCAGTATCCCCATCTTTTCCATTTCCTAAAAGTTTTCAAAATTTTGATCTTTCATTTATCATTTTCTGAATATTTTAAACATTTATTGTCACTCATTTTTTAACCCTGTTTTAAATCTTACCGAAGTTTTTCTTATTATAGGAATTTTTCAGTGTTTTATAATTGTTTACCAAGTCATCTAAAAAAATTCATTTACCATGAAGCTGATTCAAATACGTTTGGGGTCAATGTTAAATTCCTTTTTTCCCATAACACTTTACTTATTCAACATTTTGTCAGCTTTAATTTTTTGCCAAAATTACAGATTATTTCTGAATATGTCTGTTTCTTAAGTTTTTAAATTCTCTTATTTTGATCTTTTTTTTTCACAGCTGATGAAGCATTTACTATTAATATTTATGCTTTTTTTATTAAGAAATCCGGCCACTCATTTTTTTTTTAATTTATGGGATTTTACCAATGAGTTTCTGCGATTTTTAAATAATCTATATTCTTGTTTCTACCTTTTGATCACTTAGTCTGTAACTTTAAAATTATCGCGATCCCGATATTTCGGTCATTTCTCCCGTTATATTATCGGACATTATAAACTTAGCAACCATTTTTATTGTAAAATTTCTCTAATATGTTTATTTTATAACAACTAAATTCTTTATCCTTTTGAAGAAATTGGATTTTATTTAATATTTTGAGGTTTTTGAATTTAAAAAATATCTGTTTGTATCGCTAAAAACATAGGCCGTTTTATTGCTTTACTCGAATTTTCTACTCAACGGGGTGGGGCATGAACCAACTTTGACCGCGGATAAGTTGAAAATCGAGCCGATTTAACTTTGAATTGATAATTGTTTACCGTTGGCACTAATGAAAACACAACTAAGCAGTAAACAGTTTAAGAATACAAACATTTTTAGTTTTTTACATCATCGATGACAGATTAATAACATAAAACAAGGTATCATCTATAACAGGAAATCTGAAATTTCTCGGATGGAGAAACTATTGCGCGCCGAAACTTTAACAATTGCGAATTTTTTGCGATTATATCTAGGCAGCATAGAAGCAACTACGCACAATTTTTGCCATCGTCGTTCATATTTACTATATGATCGTTAATGAACAGTACATATATATGTAAGTTGAAATAGAACAATTCATAATGTCGCAATATCGGCAATTTAGCTCCGAAAAGCATCCCGAAGGTTGACGCCTTTTATTAGCGCCTGGCATTCCCATCTACAGCGTATACCCAAAACTATTGTACATGGATTATTTTTTTTAATTTATCATGATGCAAAATACGTTATGCATATTTAACCAATAAATAAATTTACAAACTGAAAATATCGGGGGCATTTTTATTTTAATGCGCGATTTTAATTCCGCATCCGCTTTCGGAAACAGTTTAAAAATTTAAGGCAAATGTAAGAATGATGAAAACTCTATTAGTACAGTATGTAAAAGTGGGGCCACTCCGAATTTCGGTAAGGTGCTGTTGGGGTCAATTGATAGAATGCGCTGCGCCCGGGCATGCCTCAAAAGTAAACATATCGGAGATCACGGAGAGGAAGGAGATAGGAATGTGGATAGCAGTAGCACGCATTCTCGTCTGCAGGTGCAATAAATTAACAGTCGTAGCAGTATTGTGGTGATTTTTGACAGATTTTTCTCACTCCCCAGAGGGATTGTTTAGGAAAAGAGTCATTTTAGACTATCGCAGTTAGACCGATCACGATTTCGTTAATAGATCGTTTAAGTTGAATCGCCATGGGCAAGTAAGACTTTTAACGGCTGGGTTGGGGAGAAATAAATAGGATACCTACGGAATATTCTCCCGAGGGGGGGGGGACGACAATGAAAAACCCTTTATGATACCAGTCTTGTTTACCGACTGTCTAATTTGGGTTTGGTTCAGAGGAATTAGGCTCATCCGTGCGGGTGTTCCTGAAACTCCACAGAGATTAGACTTTTGACGTTCTGATATAGAAACATGTAAATTTTGCAGGTCGCCATTTTTTGTGATAGACATTACATTTTACGGTCGCCAAGAGTAATTCCTTAGTCGCCACTGGCGATGTGGCGACCGCTAATCTCGACCTTTAGTCCTCATACTGGATGAAAATGTATGTGTTGAAGATTTAAGAACAAACTTTGAAGCATCCAAACTTAGCAGGAGCAATTATGAAAATGTTTTATACCGTCCTCACACTGAAGGAAAAGATATGTGTTGAAGATTTATGAACAAACTTAGAAGCATCCAAACTTAGCAAGAGAGATTATGAAAATGTTTTTACATCTGTTGGCATGCACAAATATTAAAAAAAAATTTAAAAACAGGTTAAAATTCAATATTGCATGTTGCCATGAAGACTTTTGGAGAAGTAGCAGTGGATTTATCTAGACATATCAGTGAAGAGTCGATACGTGAAAAATAATTAAATTTATTTTCATGAAAGCAATATAATAAAAACATAAACACAACATGTGTCATTTACTTTGATACTGTGTTTCTACAGGTCATAACAACAGAGTCTTGAAATTCTATAGCAGACAGAAAATTAGGCCTAATCAAACCGGCCACATACTTTGCCAATTTACCGGCAATCACACTTTGTAACGTACACAACATCATTAAGAACATTCTAGAAAATAGGTAACGTTTGAACAGTATCATCACTAGATCAAACAACAGACTGCATAATACAGACAACAGAACGCAGAACAGAATAGAACAACTTCTACTGACACATCCACCAGCTTAAATAGTACTGTGTGATTGAAGTAGAAGTTAATGTTTTTTGAAGTAGAAGTTAAAGTTTTTCCGGAGTATGCTAATCTCTAATGGGTTGAAGTAGAAAATTAGCATAATCCGGATGTGGATGTCTCTGCAGGAATACATAACATGGGGTTAAAACTTAGTGACAAGCTGACCTAATGTGATTAGCACACAGTAATTTTTGGATTTTGACAGTACTATAACTGATGTACGTGTTGCTTGTTTGCATTAAAGTTTTCTAACAATTGGCCCCCACCTGAAGATTGAGTTGCTCAACCACAAAAATACAAGTTTTCAAATTTAAGTTGAATACATACTGCTTTATAGAGTTTTAAAGTATCATGCATAAAATATAGTGTATAATTACATTTCAAGACAATGTTTTAAAAAGTATGAACACATCATGATACAATTTACATGAGAACACAAAGTTAAAATACCTCTGTGTTAAAAACAGGAGATACAATTTTAAATTCAAAAAACTCTTAAATCCTTCACCACACAGTATAAACTCAACAGTATCTAAACTACATGTTGAGGGAATGTCAAAAAGTTTGTATATCACATTGAAAAATTTTAAACTTTTAAACCTTCATCACACAGTTTAAACTCATTAGTATCCAAACTACTACATGAGGAATTGAAAAAATGTATAAGTTATTTTTAGTATATATCAAAAACCTTAAAAATCTTCGCCACACAGTTTAAACACATTGGTAACTAAACTACACAATGTGGGATTTGTAAAAAGTGTTGAAGTTAATTTGAAAAATACTACTGTACAATTTAGACAAGTTAAATTTTGATTTCAAGTTACAATTTAAACATTTTTAAGAAGTTTTAAAGATTTCACAGAATTTAAAGATTGCTTCTTTTGTAATTGTTTTTGTAAAACCATCAGCTTTGTTATTTTTTCTGTTTACAAATTTAATCTCAAAGCGTTTCTTTTCAACTAGATTTCTCAAAAAATGATATTTAACATCAATGTGTTTTGTTTTATGATTCTCAATGGGTGAATTGGAAAAGTTTATGGCTGCTTGGTTGTCGCAGAATATTACACTATTTCCTAATTGAACGCTAAGCTTATTACATTCAAACAATATGTTCTGTACCTACACCATTTCTTTTGCAGATTCAGTCAATGAGATATATTCAGCTTCCATTGTAGACAAACTCACACATTTATGCTTTTAAATGTCCTCCCTGAAATAGGTATCCTATTTACAAAAAATATCATGCTTCCCATTGATACTCTATCATCCCTATTAGCTGCAAAGTCAGAATCAGTAAAACAATTTAAATTTACAGATTGAATGTTAGATAAGTTTAATTTAAAATCCCTTGTTTTATCTACATACCCTAGAAGTTTAAGTAGAACATCCCAGTGTTTAATGCCTGGGTTTTCCTGGAATTGGGATAAGATATTTACAGCATAGCTTATATCGGGTCTAGTTCTGCTGGCAAGAAATAATAAACAACCTAATAAGTTTCTGTAAGGTATATTTTTCATCTGTTCGATTTTAGAAAGATTTGCCGGGCAATCTGCTTTGCTTAAAATTACACCCTTTGCTGTGGGTAAACTTGAAACAGGATATTTAAATTTTGAGAATTTATCACAAATTTTAGTAATGTATTGATTTTGATGGATGAAATGTTTATCATGGTTTTCTTCAAATTCAATACCTAGTAACATTTTGGTTTTACCCAAAACTTTAATATCAAATTTAGACTTTAGAAGAAAAGTTACAGAATTTAGATCAATTTGATTTTTGCCAAATAATATTATGTCATCCACATAAACAATTAATAAAGCTTTATTGTTCAAATTATATGCACAATTGCACCGCTTAAACTTTATGAAAATAGTTTTCTGAGAACTTGGTCTAACTCAAGATACCATTCTCTACCGCTTTGGTGCAGGCCATAAATTGCTTTATTTAACCGACATACATATCTACTTTTGATTTTGTCAAAAAATCCTGGGGGCTGTCTCACGAATATTTTTTCGCTGAGATTGGCATATAAGCGAGTGAAAACATGCGCCTCATACAGAGTGCCTATACACACTCCTGGGAATAAAAAAAATGATGCTTTGCGAAGAACCGCAAGGCACAAAATTGCCACCAAACTCTAGCTACCATGTTTTGCCGCCAAGCTCTAGCTATCTTGTTTTGCCGCCAAATTAGCTACCCCGTTAGACAACCTCACGGAATGCCTTTCAGCACCCATCTACATCTGGTACATACATCTTGTTTCTACTGATAAGTCGTGAAAGGGCTAAATCCACACTTAAAACATACGATTTTTCTCACTTTCAGATGAATATAATCATCGCTCAAAAGTGAAGGGGTTAGAAAGGAAAATTACAGGGACACAGGCGAATTAGCAAAGGACTTGAAAGATATTTAGTGTTTGTAGATACATCGTGCACCTAATTTAGAATACTAGAATACATGAAAGGGATAATAAATAAATGTTAATACGAGATAAATCGCCTAAATACTCATTAACCATAAATTAATTTAGAATTTTGAAGGTAAGGGGGAAAATCATGAATTTTGAACATATTTTAATTTAGAAAACAAAATCTCTGAAACTAAGCACAACCAAATACACCTATATGAATGCAGTAAACTTCCGATTATTCATCAGTCATAGGACTGGAAGAGTGACAGATAAATGAAAGACAAGCGAAATGTTATTTGTAAAATCATGTATATTTGCAAATATATATATATATATATTTTCTTATTATATTATAAAACACACACAACAGTTGAGAGTAAGAAAACACTAATGAGACAGATTTAACATGTTAGATAAAAACATTTTCTAAACATTTCATTCTCTTTGATCTTATCATCTACAAAAACTTCTTTTGAAAATCGTCAATATATTAACTATTAACACTGAGTTTTTCTCTGGTAATTTATGGTTGTCTAATATCTAATATCAAAGCAATATTTAAACCGAGTAAGTCTCATCTTTCTTTGAAGAATGCTTCAAGTTTCTTATTAATTTCTACAGCCCAACCTCTTTTCAAATCATTTTTTTTTTTTTTTTTTTTCCCAGCTACTTTGTTGATAATTTCGGCAAACTGATAAGAAAAGCCACAATTACAGGCGTTCAAGAAAATTTCAGCTTAATTTCTGAGATATTCAGCTAATTAACTCTGCCAAGGAATTATTTGTGTATATATATATAATATATATATATAAATAAAACTATCAAGAACCTTACTCCCTATTACTATCAGCTGATTCCCCTGAAGCTTTCAGTAACATACTTGTAAATGTTTTACAGTGTAAAGAATTAACAAAAATTAGGAAAAGTAACCAGTGTACATTAGCTACAATAATCAAATAACATACAATTAAACTACTTTAAAATTACCAAAGCAGGATACTGGAAATAAGAAGAATATGAACAAAAATTAAGGAGGTAACCGGTATCTGAAGCTACATGAGCTAAATTTATCAACTAACTTCAAAAGACATCCGATCCAATCTCTTTAAAGGTAGCAGTGAATGTGATAGGAAATATGAAGATTATAGCAAAATAATGGAAGTAACCAGTTTCAAATGCTATATAAGCTAGCTTTATACAACTGAAATTAAATAACATCCGATCAAACTACTAAAAAATTACCAGTCAATGAAACTTGAATTAAGAGTAATATTACAAATTGAAAGAAGTTGGAAGGTTTCGGAAGCAATATGAAGGGGGGGTAAAAAAAATCCCTAGAAATAATTATTGTCACATAATTTGCTATATGCTTTCTTTAAAGAAGTATTGAAAGTGTTATACCCACAAGTTTTATTTTTGTGTTATAAGTTTCATATTTTCAGCTGTTCTTGGATATACTCCCTCAAAACCATTGTCATGTAATTTGTCTTCTTTCTTTAAGGATTTTCTGAAGTATTTTTTAGGGTTGTATGCAAACCGTGCAGCATACAATGCACATTTACAACAAAAATAATTATCTGTTGTAAGAAAAAATTAAGAAATATAATTAAGCGTAAATTTAAAAGTTTGGGTTTGTTGGTCTTTTTAGCACTGATGAAGAGATTGGTTGATTGGGGTTTTATGGCACAAAATTCAGGAAGGATATACTGTACTAAACACGTGATATAATGAAAAATTATGAATACTCTATAATAAAACCATGAAATTGATAACTTTCAGATAATGTTACATATAAAACTTAACAGTGATAGAAGCAGGAAATGTAAAAAGATGATTAAGATAGAATATTACAAGGTGGAGAAAAACCATTCTAAAACGTTATGCCATTGTGGTGATGCACAGTATAAAATTGTAAAAAAAAAAGCTAATACAAAAAGTCAGGGTGAGTACACTTTCCATAAAATTTCAAGGACTTTCAAGTACCATGCAATTATTTTTCAAGGACATCATTTCTTCCATATTATGAAGTTCTTTGCGTTTCTGGGAGGAAAAATCATAGCAAACTAAAATTATTGTTTAATGTTGAAACCATTGAGGAAATTTTTGGGGCAAAACAGTGTTTAGGAAAATTTCAGTGACAGCGTAGCTGCTAGGGACATTTCCAGAGAAAGCAGAACTTCTCAGAAAAAGCACCATGCTGTGAATCTGCAGAACACTTTCAACCCTGCCTTTTTCAAGCACTTTCAAGGAATTAACTAAGAAAGCTGGAATTTTCAAGTACTTTCAAGGCCTTGAAAATGCTAATCTAAAATTCAAGTATTTTCCCAATTTTCAAGCACCCGTATGCACCCTGAATAGTATCAAAGTAAAAAAAATGTTAAACAATGAAATGCAAAAAGTAACATACAAACATTGAAAAGAAAAACTATTTTGTCTGCTGATGATGGAGAGGATCTTTGAGATAGCTATATGCTGGGTTGTAATTTAATTTTAATTAATTACATTATTTATTTTTTCCCCTTATTTGTGCAAAGTGTTCTTATTTTTCAATAATTATCTGTTGTATTTAAAAATATTCTGTCATTTAATTAATAATTTTATATGTTTGTTAAAATATTGTGCCATGCTTTAGCTACTACATTGTTTTCCATTTGCATATTATTTTAGGGCATAATTGAAAGGGATGAAGTGGTATTTAAAGCTGCTCTTTCAAGAAATATCCCTATTATTTTTGTAACGAGTGGGGGTTATCAAAAGTGCACTGCACGTATCATTGCTGATTCCATAATCAACTTGAGAAGTAAAGGATTGTTGCCGGACAAAGTATCTTAATAGCAGTGTTGTAAAACTTCGATAAAATGTTGTTCTTGCATATTTTTGACTTCCATTCAACTATTCTAAATTTAAATTCACAAATGTAAAGTAAATGTAGAAAATTTATGTTCGTAATGTTACATATTTTTATTCAAAACCAATATACATATTTATGTGATTGATAAATGTATTTGCTATTATATAGATGAATCCTGGTATTAACAAAAATGAAATGTGTTCTTATTTTTTATCTTTGTTAAACATGTAATATTTTGCATGTACTGTGACTCCATTAGTAAGTTTATTGAGCTTTGTTTGTGATAAAATGTTTATTAAAATTTATATACATCTGTTGTAGCTTTATATAGTTTCTCTTTGTTGTAAGTAGTTAAAGAATTTTTATATACATAATAAAATATATATATATATATTTATGGGATGCACTTTGATATTTGTTTTCAAGTTTCACATCCATTTCATAACTTGAATGTATGTTCTAATTATAAAAGTTACATAATCCATTTTGTAAAAATTTCAAATATTCATATCACCATAAAATGTAAATCATTTGAAAGTTGTTTTTATTTAACCTGTGCCAAAAGAATGTATTGGTTGGAATATTAATACCACTACCATGCACATTTCAAAATACTTGAATGAAGCTGTGTGCATAAAAGGCAGAAAAGTGAAACTAATTGTGACCTACATATTTACCCATGTATCACCTTTTTTTCAATTAATGGATCACTTTAAATTCAAGTGAATATGAAACCTATCAAATTGTGACCAAGTAATTTATTCTCATTGAATGAACAGTTCCACAGATTTGGTAAATGAATTGTCATTTAAAAATTAACAGACAGTGCTCAAACATAAATCTTACCTTTTTGCCACAAATTAGGGACTCATGACTGTCAATGTTTGTTATTCTGTGTGATTAGTGGAAATTTCTTACCTATCCCATGTTTTGAAAGATCTAGTAATATTAAAATAGTATTTATCCACGTACCTTGAACGACCTGTTGAAAATTTCCTCTGCTTAATTTTTTTTTTTAATATCACTCAATCGAGCCTTTTTTACCAAAGCCTTTTACTTCCATTAGATAAATGATTCCTGTCCCAGTGTGTCATGAAGGGAGTGCAAATATGTTGTAAAATAATATAATAAATTTTTTTTTTAATGAAATCTCCAAAAAAAGCTTTCTACATTTATTAAAATTCTTTCATGCAGTTCACACATTTGGTTTGTAAGAAAAGAAATTTTGCAATAGTTGTTTCGATGTCAATTCATTTGTTAATTTTACATACATAACATTTTTATGTGCAGTTTGTGCATGAATATAAAAGATATTTTGGGATAAGCATAGTTGCCGAGTGCCAAATCTTAATTTTGTGGTATGAATTTTTAATGCAAGTATAAATGAGTGGCAATAAATATTTTTCTGAATTTATCAGAATTAATACCAGTGCATGACGAAAGTCATGTACATTGGATTTTATTTTCTATTATAACTTTATATGATATGCTGAGCTCAAAAATTCCTTTCTGAATTTCTTGTAAGAGCTAAAGATTCTCATTGAGGACCCTTATTCCAAATTAATTTCTGCTGTGTATTCCAAATATTTTTCTACATTCTAATTCTTTTACTTTTTAAACAAGAAAGATCAATCATGCTTAAAGCATTGATTATGAAACACTTTCCAACTTCAATACAATTTTATTTAAACAAGTCTAAAATGCAATACATTCCTCGGTAATGTTTTAAAACTTATCACAATACTACATTAATTTATTATATTTGAAAACTTAAACCTTCATCGAAAAAATGAACTTCATTCAAATGACAGCATTGAAATATAAATTGCCTGGTTTAAACGTCCCTAAAATGTGATACATTCCTCAGTAATATTTTTAAAACTATCATAATACTACGTTAATTAATTATATTTGAAAACTACTGAAATTCATTTAAATGACGTCATAGAAAAAATAACACGCCTGGATCTCTCTAAAAACAGCATTTCATTCATCACAATACTATAATAATTTATTTTATTTAAAAATTAAGACCATGGAGCTACAAGTAATTAAACTCTATGCTTAAAACTTCATCGAAAAAAATCGTCCTTCTCTTTGTAAAATCAATGAATATTTCATTCATATCAGCTATGCAGACTCCATGGGCTAAATAATTTTGTGTTAAAGAAATACAGCAATTCTAATACAACTCATTCTACATATTTTGCTGTTTACATTTTACATAAGTGAAAAATAGGCTTCATTGTAGAAATAATCAAATTTGGATGATCATTTAAACTCAAATATATTGTAATTGCGTTGTTTCAGTATGTAGATACAGAATTTAAGCAAAAATAAAGTAGTTTTAGGACGGATACAACACTCAATATCAATTAAAAAGAACTTAAAAAATCACGATTTTGAGACAAGATGGATGCCATATATCATTTAGAAGTGGGTCATGTGATCTTTTCATATCATGGTCACATGATCACTTCATATAAGAGGTGTAATTATTATTTTAATTTTTATTTAAAAAACTACTGAATATATTTTGCTGAATTTTTTTTATATATTTTAGGGAACAATTTGAATATTACCTAAAATTTTTGAAGCAATTTGTGAATTTTAAATCCGCTTAAAAAATGTTTGAAAAATTAGGTCCCATAGGACTCGGTGTATTTCATTTTTTCAACCCGGGTTCAATCGAAAAATAATTGAGTGATATTATTCATTTATATTCCCATAGGTCCTACAGACCGTCTGAACAACATACTAAAATTTCATTTTGATTAAGTCATTTTTACAGCAGTTATCGTGCTAACGGACAGACAGACAGACAGAATGAATGAACAAAGTCATAAACACTTTTCAACTTTGTTGTAAAGTGTTAAAAAGGAAAGCAATAGCGAGAGATTTTTCACAAACATGCTCACATTCCTGCAGAGCTCGCATTTACTTACAATTGCTGCATCAGCACTTTTTTGACTAAACTCACTTTATAAAGAGCCTTGCTGTCCCAACCAGGAATCGAACCCTGGATCTTCGAACTGGCCAGTCGACGCTCTACCTTTGAGCTACTGAGAAGAAATTGCAAACTCTTATTGTCGAAGTGAACTTTGCATTCTTCACCTTCTAATGTCAGATTGGCGTGCAACTGACCACCTTCTGCTATTTTTACTTCAGGTTAGTCTCCTGATACTACTATTTTTACCCAGGTTAGTATCCTGCATGGCCGTTGTCCTCTTAATTTGATATTGGCGCTCAATATCCCAGAGTCCACTGAATCCGTGCTAATCGTACTAAGATCACTTTCAGACCTCCGACATCTAAATAATAATTTATTCTTATCAAGAATAAAAGTATCAACATCCAATTTCAGGACAACCCTAACCTCAGTTATTCCGAAAAAATGACCCGTCTTTTAAACCATTGCATTAATGATGATCCCAATTTTGTCTCTTTTCCTTTTCACTCTATTCCTGATGGTGGGTTGGGGGTCCTTTCTCATTCTGAGTTGTCTTCAGTTTTTAAAAATCTCAAAAATGGAAAAGCTTCTGGGCTTGATAATTTAGATTTCAAAATTTGGAAAGATCTTTATAAATTTAATCCAAATTTCTTTTTAAAATTATTTAACTTATGCTTTAAATTTTGTTACTTCCCAGCCTGCCTTAGAAATGCAAAAATTATTTTTCTTTTAAAACCTGGTAGGGACTCTTCTAATTTGTCCTCCTTTAGGCCTATTTGTCTCCTTCCTACTCTTGGCAAAATCATAGAAAAAATTTTTATTAATAGATTTAACTTTTGGTTAAAAACTGAAGATATACTCCATCCCTTGCAATTTGGGTTTCGCGAGCTTCACAGTTGTGAAGACGCTGCTCATAAACTTTTACTCACTATTGAGAACCTTAGACCATTACATCATGTAGCACTTACTACTTTAGATATACAAGGAGCTTTCGATAATCTTAATTGGAACATCCTCCCTCTTACTTTTGTCAAATTAAACATTCCTATTCCTTATAGAATTTTTATTTATACTTATCTTAGCCATAGAACTGTTATTTTTTCTGAAGGGTCTTTATCTATCTCTAAATTTATTTCGAAAGGCGCTCCGCAAGGCTCAGTTATCGCTCCCTTCATTTGGAACCTTTACTTCAATGAAATTCTTTCCCTTAATAGTGATTCATTTTATCTTCAAGCCTTTGCGGACGACCTTGCTATTATTACATTTGGCAGTAATAGAAATGTCCTTGAAACTAATACCAATTCCCTCCTCAACTCCCTTTCTACTTCCCTCAATAATCTGATATTAGAAATATCTATTGATAAAAGTTGCTCCGTTATTTTCCCAAAAATTTACTCTAGTATGAAAAGAAATCCCATTTTCAAATTTAATAATAGATCCATTAAAATTAAAAATCATTTAAAATTTTTAGGTTTAATCATTGATAATAAATTAAATTGGGACCCTCATATTCGATATCTCCAAGAAAAATGCCTAAAATTTTGTACTACTTTTGGCCAAGTATCTGGGAAAAATTGGGGTGTCAAAAAATGTTTCTTAAAATGCTGGTATTTATGTGTTGTGGAAAAAGTTATTACTTACGGTTCTGCTATATGGGGTAAAAAACTAAAAAAAATGCAAATAAAAAAACTTCTTTCACTCCAAAGGATCTTCCTTCTAAAAATCTGCCCAGGCTATCGTACAACATCTAATATCTCCTTATTTTCCCTCACTGGTATTCCCCCCATTCATTTTACAATTTCTACCCTCTATAATAAATTTAATTTTTGGAAACAAAAAATTGATTCCTTTTCATCTCCCTCCCTCCCGCCTCCCTCTGATTTTGATTTCCTTGTTCCTTTCTCTAGCTTTCACCCCTCTAAATGGTCCGTAAATTTAGTTAACAGAATGGATAAAAACTCTGCCATTTATAATATATATACTGATGGTTCAAATATTGATAATAACACTGGTTTTTCAGTCTGTATTTTTAAACATGATGTTCTGGAAAAGGTTCTCTCCTATAAACTTGACAACAGGAATACAGTATTTCAAGCCGAACTTACCGCTATTTCCTTTGCTATTGACTGGGCTTCCTCTAATAATACCCCTGTTAATATTTTTTCCGATAGCCTCTCTTCCATTCAAGCTCTTAACTCAATAAAAAATAAATCTAATTATCTTAACTCCATTAAATACAAAGCTCTCCTTGCCAAAAACCTTGTCAATATTTCTTGGGTAAAAGCTCACAATAACATATCTGGAAATGAAATTGCTGATTACCATGCCAAAATTGCTGCTATCTCTGGTTCCCCTCTTACTATTCCCTTTCCTTACTCGCTCCTCTCAAAATTTTGTAAATCTCATATTCTTAATCTTTGGCAAAATTATCTTAATGATTACATTTCCACCAGGACTGGTGATCCGGCTAGAATCCTGTCTTACCTCCCTATCGTGAATCCTAATTTACAAATTTTTAATAAATATCTCATTTACTTTCTTACTGGTCATGGCCCCTTTCTTGATTACTTATACTTTTTCAAAATTAAATCCACCTCTAACTGTATTTGCAATAAATTCGGTGATGTTGACCATTACATTTTCGATTGTCCTTTTTCTAAAAAATTTCATCTCTGCAAGCCTTCCCCCTCTAATAAACCAATTTGGTTCTCCAAAGTTCGTTCAAATCCCTCTTCAGTAGATAAAATTAAAAACTGTATTCTTGTTTCCATGGAAATTTCTAATAAAGTGACCTAAGCTTATGAGTAGATTCTGCTCTCATTTAATTTTGATCAATGAATCCCTTTATTTCATTCTTATTAACTTATATGAACTTATTGTGTTCCCTCTATTTTTTTTTTTCTTTAAAAAAAAAAAAAAAAAAAAGCTATGTTAACTGTTCCTATTTTTTGAATCTTTCTTTTTCTTTTGACACTTTTTATTTGTATTTTTTCTTATTTTTCTTTTCTAAATTTTATTCTAAATTTCTGTTTTTGTTTTCATACGGCAAATTTTTCTTCTCCTTTTCATATATTTTCTTTTTATATATTTTCTAAATTTTACTTTTAAAATTTTATTATTTTCTTTCATTTTAATCTATATTTTATTATACCTCACTCTAAATATTAGTTTTCAATCTTTCTATCTATATTCGCAATAACCATTTTCCCATTTTTGTAAAATGGACGTACTTGTCAAGTTCAAATATATTAAAACTGTCTGTTTAATCACAATATGTATTATAAATTGTAATATTTTTAGACCTTAATAAAAGTTCGTTTGGTGGGATGGTAGACCTTGGGTGCCTCCTGAATGCAGGGGGTATCCTTTCCCGACCGTGCATATAGCTACTCTAAACCCAATATGTGAGTCGCACGGTCTGGGGTCTTCAGACCTCCGACATCTTTGCACTAACCTACAGGATTAATTCATTCGAGCGTCATTGTAAAGAGCCTTGCTGTCCCAACCGGGAATTGAACATTGGATCTCCAAACTGGTCAGCCGACGTTCTACCATTGATCTACTGAGACAAATTTGCAAGCTCTTATTGTTGAAGTCAAATGTGACTCACAAAATTCCCCCTCCCCCCCTTCCATTATATTTTTTTCATTTGTTTTGAGAATTTTTGATGTTTGGATATTTCATACCTATGTTTAAAAGTGCAATATTTATAGTACAATAACTTTTATAGAAGTTTGAATTATTTATCATTTCAAAAATTTCATTTTATTTATACATTGATGTTTTCATTATAAATGTGTGTGGAATGTGGAAGACCCAGGCCGTCCGACTCATCCGAGGATTTGAGTAGCTGGTTGGACGACCGGGAAAGGAAGCTAGCAGGTGCCGACTTCCAAGGACAGCGACCGCTCTGGAGGTTTATTAAAAATCCAGTTTTTTAAAGTTTAAGAATAAATTCGTAAGACAGACAGTTTTACAGACAAGAAATACGGACATAACGAAGACAGGTACTGTAAACAGACACAAATATGGACACGAAACATTCAGGAAAACATCAAGGATAATAATAATGAGACATTGCACAACATGATATAGATGATGAAGTAAATACAAAATGACATGGGAGGTTGATAATAAAAGATGAAAGTGTTTTCAATTTAACAGTAGTGTTATCAGTTATCATATTTACAATTTAATATATACAAGTTTGTACAAACAAAACCAGGAAAAGGGGAACAGCAGAGGAATCTTCATTGATCAGGAAAGTTAAAAGCAGTAAAGCCCGACGAACTTGTCAATTTACTTTATTGGAAATGTCTCTTGCAATGAGGACACAGTTCTTAAGATAAAAAATGGATTGACTGTTGCGGCTGACACTGGAAAACCAAGCCGCTTCATTTCCAGGAGCAGGTTTAGAAAGATGAAATTTCTTAGTTAAGGGGCAAGAGAAAACAAAGTGATCTACGTCGCCAAAAGAGTTGCATAAGCAGTTCGAGGATTTTTTATGTTTAAAATAGTATAAATAATCAAGAAAAGGACCATGACCAGTTAAAAAATAGATTAAGTATTTATTATGAATTTGGGTATTTACGTTAACTTTGGGGAGATAATTTAGAATTCTGGCTGGGTCATGAGTCCTAGGGGAGATATATTCATTAAGATACTTTTGCCAGTTTTGAAGTAAGAGATTTTTGCAAAAATTAGTTAAACGAGAATAGGGGAGAGGAACTGAAAAAGGGAAACCGGAGGAGGATGCTTCTTTAGCGTGGAAGTCCGCGACTTCATTTCCCAGAATGTCAGCATGGGCCTTGACCCAAATAAGATTAAAAAGGTGTTTAGAGCGAGAAGCAGAGTTTTTGATAGAGTTAATGTAGTTAGATTTGTTTTTAATTGATTTAAAGACCAGGATTGATGAAAGGCTATCCGAAAAAATATTTATTTTGGAGAAGTTATCAGTTGCCCAGTCAATGGCAAAGTTAATGGCCGCGATTTCTGCCTGAAAAACTGTGTTCCCATTGTCAAGTTTGAATTTAAAAACTTCTTCTAATTTATCATGATTAAATAAACAAGCAGAAAAGCCAACATTATCATCAAGTTTGGAGCCGTCGGTATAAAAATTTAGAAGGGAGAAAGAGGAAGGATTAAGGGGTTTAAGGATGACAATGCGGTTTGAGGGGGAAGAATTAGAGAGAGGACGATTAAAGTCGAAAGAAGAGGGGGAGGGAAGGGAAGGATCAGAGAACGAATTGATACGAAGTTTCCAAAAAAGGAATTTTTTGTGAAGAATATCAATTAAAATGTGAACAGGGGGAATACCGGTAATGGAGAAAAGAGAAATGCTCGAGGTTGTTCTAAATCCGGCAGAGATTTTAAGAAGAAATATCCGTTGTAAAGAAAAAAGGTTATTGATTTGAGCCCTAGTGAGAGATCCCCCCCAGAAGCCTGACCCGAAAGTAATAATTTTTTCAATAACAGACAGGTACCAGATTTTAAGAAAAGATTTGTTGACCCCCCAGTTGCCCCCCGAAAGTTTCCCAAAAGTAGAAGCAAGCCTAAAGCATTTCTCTTTTAGGTAAAATATATGGGCGCTCCATTTTAAATTATCATCGATGATAAGACCAAGGAATTTAAGGCTTCTACTAAGTTTAATGGGAGAGTTTTGGATTTTGATAGAGGGATTAATTTTCCTTTTTGATCTAGTTTTATTAAAAATGATGCAGTTGGACTTTTCCGCGGAGACCTCAAGTTTAAGAGAGGAAAGGGAGTTTGCAATAGAATTTAATATTGAATTGGTCTTGCGACCAAGAGTAATGATGGAGTTTGAATAGGTAACCACTGCGAGATCATCCGCGAAGGCCTGTAAGTAATATTCATCATTGTTAAGGGAAAGAATTTTATTAAAATAAATATTCCATAGTATGGGGGAAATGACGGAGCCCTGAGGGGCACCTTTAGAAATAAATTTTGAAAAAGTAAAATTGTCCTCTATAAAATTAATTGTTCTTGAGCTGAGATATGAATAAATGAAGGATCTGAAAGTAGAGGGGAGATTAATTGAGTCAAAGGTGAGGGGAAGGATGTTCCAATTCACGTTATCGAAAGCTCCACGGATGTCCACAGTGGTTAAGGAAACATGAGAAGAGGATTTAAATTTATCAATGGTACTGACAAGCTGGTACGTGGCGTCTTCGCAACTGAGGAGCTCCCTAAAGCCATATTGCAGAGGGTGAAGTGGATTTCTAGTCTTCAGCCAGAAGTTCAATTTGTTTATAAATATTTTTTCTAATATTTTCCCAAAAGTTGGGAGAAGGCAAATAGGGCGATAGGATGAACATAAAGCGGGATCCTTACCCGGCTTATTGAAGAAGATGATTTTGGCATTTCTAAGGGGAGCAGGGAAATAACAGAATTTGAAGCAGGAATTAATGAGAGAAGATAAAAAGGAGGGGAAATGTTTAAACAGGGTTTTCCATATATTAAAATCTAAAAGGTCTAAACCGGGAGCTTTATTATTTTTTAGGTTGTTGAAGACCAGAAGTAACTCTTCCTCAGAAACCGCCCCCAGCCCTTCGGGAGGCAGAACAGTTGCAGGAAAAGAATTAAAAAAGGGGTCATCCTCGAAGCAGTGATCCAAAAGACGAGAGATTTTAGTATTGTAATTAAGGTTAGGCTCGCTTGGAAAGAGAAGTTGAATATTATTAATTTTATTGAGTTTTTGGAATGCAAATTTGAAGTGGCTGCCAAATTTAGAGTAACAATTAGAACAATAATTTTTCCAGGCGTCATTTTTAGATTTATTAATAAGTAATTTATATTTAGCACGGTTAATTTTAAGTTTAAGTTTAACGGCCGAAATAAGGTCGGGGGCAGCAGAATTCTTCTCTAGCGATTTAACTCTCCTGGCAAGAGCAGTGACAAAATTCCTGAATTTAGCCAGGTCTTTAGTCCACCAGGAAAAACTAGGTTTCCTGATGGATTTCTTTTTTTTAATAGAAGAAAAGGCGCAGGATTGAACAGTGTCTAAAAAGGATTTGACAAAGGAATCAAGGCTGTATGTGTCAATTATATCATTAGCTAGAGATTTAAAACGGGTTATATGGGGTTTAATTTTAAAGATGAATTTGCCAAGGCTATACGCGGTTTTTAAGTGAAAGGAATTATCAACAGGGGTATCGATGTTAATTTTGATTTTAATAAATTTATGATCGCTAGAGGATTCATCCGTTAAAACTTCCCAGGAGTAAATAGAGTCGAAAAAGCCAAAAGATACTAAAGAAAGATCGGGGAAGCCTTTACCTGAATGTGAATCGAATGTTGGACCACATTTGGGGTCATTTAGGACGATAAGGTTGTTAGAAATACAAAAGTCAATGATTTTGAGTCCCCGCTGATCAATGAAGCCATATCCCCACATCTGAGCTCTAGCATTAAAATCTCCCAAGAGCAGGTAATCATAGGAGAGAAAATCAAGTGAGGTAAATTCTTCAATGAGATCTGAGATGTTATCGTGGGGAGGGAAATATATTGAAGCTAATATAAGAGGTTTACGTGAAGGGAGAATAATTTCAATAAAAATGGCCGAAGAAGAGTTAAATTTAATTTTGGCTGTGAGATTAGAATTTAAAATTATAATAGCTGCTTTTTTAGAAAGGGAACAAAATTGGGAAAGGCCGAAAGGAGGTTTTAAAATTTCACCGTTGGAGATGTAGGGTTCTTGAAGGCAGATAAAATCAAAAGAATGGTCTATTGCGTATTGAAGAGTATTGCTATGTGCTGCTAATGAGTGATTGGTGTTAATTTGAAGGCCCTCAAGAACCATAAAAGAAAAAAGAACTGACAGAGCTCAGAGGTGGGGAACAAGTAAGAACCATAATATAATCAAAGAAAAGGGTTACACTTCCTTTTGAAGCTCCTTGATCCTGGCGAGCTCCGCTTGCAAGAGTCTGCATGAGCTTCTATCATGCGCATTATGATAGATGTTCAGTCTACTGTTTTTATTTTTGTGATTCTCTGTATTGCAGTTGACACAAATGGGGGTTTTAGCCCTACACTGACTGAAGACATGATCGGACTTTGTGCAATTGCTACAGTTTCCCGTAGGATAATGACAATAATTTGCCACGTGGCCAAAGGCCTGACATTTAAAGCATTGTTTGAAGCTGATGTACCTCTTTACGTAGAAGGAGTTGAAATCATAGAAGATTTTCTTTTGATCGATAAGTGTGTTGGCAAAAGGAACCTCTAAAGAGAACACCCAGTTGACACTATCACTTCTTGATTTAAAATTTTTCAAGATCCTGATGTCCTCTGGTTTAATTGAAGGGAGAGATAAGCATATAAGAGCTCTGAAGTTCTCCTCGTTAAAGCTTTCTGGAATGTTAAAGATGATGAGGGGAGTTCTACGTGCTTCTTGTGGCTTTATGTTAAATTTTTCAGAAATTGCTGATTTCTGAAATATAGGTAGAATTCTATCTGGATTTTGATCTTGACAAGTTATTTTTATTGTGCCGTTCTGTAGCGTAGAGATGTTCTTGATATTAAGATTTTTGGGGCAGGGAAAAGAGAGTAAGTCTTGCTTAAGTTGTGCATTGTTCTTCATGCGGTCTTTTCCCTGCAGTAAGATGCTTGCAAAGGTTTTATCAACAGGAGGGACAGAAACTGGCTGAGACGGGAAAGGAGTCTTGACCAGTGTTTCCTCCAAGTTTCTCCTGACGGCATGATTGATCAGCTCTGGAAGATTGTCTGTCAGTTTGGAAGAAAACACGTTGAGCTCATTGAAGATAGATTCTTTGAAGCTAGTTAGTTCGGAGGAAAGAGTTTCTTTGTCAATGAAGGAAAGAGTGGAGGGATCTGGTTTGTTGATTGTAGCTGCATTCTGAATTTGGTTTTCGAAGATAGCACAAGACTCTTTAATGCAATTGAATTTGTCCTCTAAATAGTTTTTTTGGACTTGATTTATCCTCGGAATTTTTGAAATGTAGCTTTGAATGCTGTTCGAGTATCTCATGATTTTAAGGAGAAAGGTATTGCAAAAGTCATTGGAACTATCATCTGCAGGTTCGGTGATTACAGAAGGAGAACGGGCAATGGATTCTGAGCGAATTGATTCTGAGCAGTTATCATTTGGAATAGTTGGGGGTGCCGAAGACGAGAACGGAAAGTCACCATCAAAGCGGGTTAAAACAGGCGCACGTTCTTGGTTATAGTGATTAGATAATCCAGAAGGAGGTTGCGAGATATTGGTATGAGATGGAACATCAGCCTTGGAGGAGGAGAACTTAGAGGAGAAAGGGTTGACTCTAGAGGCATATGAAGATTGCGCAAATGAAGAAGGATTCATAGATGTAAAGTTTACCATTTGCACACCGTGTTTGCCAGATGTAGAAGTCGGAGTAGTAAACGGAGAACTGGGTTTAGATTCACAAGAGGTGTTGACTGTAGCTGGAGATAACACAACAGAAGGAAGGGGGGGAAAGTCAGTGAGGGTAAATGTGTCCAAGATAATTTTGCTGTTGTCCTGAGGTTTCAGTTTAGGAGGCGTGATCTTTCGTTTAAACATTGTAAAATAGTTTAATAGTACTTAATAACAAGGTAACTTAATATATACAGTGCATAAAAAACAATTATTAAATATACAATAATGCAGGCAATATTAAATGTATAGTAATACAGCATCAAAAGTAAACGAGAAGTGATAGTAACGACAAGTAGGTTAAAAAGAATCGTAACATGTCGGAAATGAACGTACCACGATGGAAACCAGAGCCTGAAAAGAAGAAGAAATATAAAGGATAAACATAAAAGAACCTGAGGGGAGAATTCTGTACCGAAGCATTAGCAAGGGAACGCGCCAAGAAGGAAACCGGAGCCCAAAAGACTGTGAAAACTCAGACATGAACGTACCACAACGGAAACTGGAGCCCAAAAAAAATGACAAAACAAAAAGGGCAAGCAAAAAGAAACCAGGGAGGAGAATTTTATGAAACAATACACGTTAAAGGAACGCGCCACGTATAAAATCATAGCCCAAACGATATACAGGTTGCAAAGAATTTATACAAAATGGCACCAGGGAGGAGAACATAAGCAGAATGAGAAAGACAAATAAATTAAAAGCGCGGGAAAGCAAGTTCAACAAGAGACAAGGGGCAGGTCCAAAATGAAAAAAGGGGGGGAACGCAGATCCAAAATCAAAAGTAAAGGGGAACAAACATTGTAAAAAGCCAATTTACATATATAAACACAGGGTTTAGATTCAAAATGAGTATCAATTAACAAAGAAAACATGTTATTTATCATAGTAGTACAATTTAAAATCAGAATTGAATAAGAATTAACAGTTTTTTACAGATGTACAAAGGGTCAAGTTGACGCCTTTGAGAGAATCCCAATACAATGGCTTATCACAGAACACGAGTAGAATGTTTTAAAAACATATTTGAACTTTTTTCACCAGAAAATGAACGTACAACAATATCTAAGGTATCATTGTAGAGCTAGGAAGGAGATACACAATAATATAGCAAACACGATTAAAGACGAAGCAGAATCACGCAACTACGGCACAAAGAAGAGAGACCGCAAAAAACATGCGTATTTACTCGGATGTACCCGGATCTCGAGCCAAATATATCATTATAAATGTGTGTGAAATATATGAATGAGACATCCGCTTCCCCACCCCCCACTATTTTTTAATTAAAATTACAAATATTAAAAAGTAGCCAAAAATGATTCACATATTTGGAAGCTTGACTCATACTTTTAAGTTATAAAAATCAGTCTGGCTCGTAAATTAAGAAGTCCTGATCCTGTATTAAATACCCAAATAAAAAAGCCAGATCCCTGAAATTTAATATTTTCCACTAGTATGCTGTACAAATATTACTATTTACTATGTGTGCTATGGTAAGAAAAAGGTTTGATCTAGAGGCCTGGTCATTTTCTGATCATACTGAGATGACTTAACTTTTATTATTGTTACATTTTATTCAGTTTTATAAACGCTTTTCTGTTATGTTGTGTAAAATTTGTCATTCAATAAAAATGTAACACAATTTTATGATATTGTGTCACATGTTTTTAATATGTTAACTAGTCTCACTGGTATAAACAAACATGCCTCAAATTGTTGTGACAAGCATTTTTTTTTTTTCAGTAAAAGCTAATAGTTTAAAACTAAAAATGAATGCTGTTCTTTTTTGGAGGTAAAACAAAAATTGTTATGTAAACTGAAATGACAGTCCACAGACATAATTTTTCCAGATTTGTGGACATTTTATGTAATAAATAAAAATTAATTAAATATTAACATTTGGTTTATAATATTGAATTTTATCCTTTTGTAAAAGATTTAATGTTTTCTGATAATTATTCCACCAAAAATGGTTGTGAATATTATTTTGAACATTTATGAAAAATGACCCTTTAATGTAAACCAAACCGCAAAGTATATAATGTACAAATAATCAGATTATTAACAAAAAAAAAAAATGTTGATTTGTGTTCTGGAATGTTGAATGTCTCTCCAAACGTTGAAATGAAAATGTAACAATTATTTTAGTCTATATATGCCTTCATTGTAAAGAACTATGGGGGTTCTGCCGCCTACTTACTGTACTCCCAAACCTCACTGCGCAAATCAAGGACTTGGGCCCCTATTTGCTGGCACTTGTGCTACCTCTTTTGTGGTGAATGTTACACAGGCCGTAATGTTGGAGGTCTGCTCCTTATTCAATAGCATTCACTAACATCCAAAGCTCACTTGGCAAGCTTTTTCTGGGCCGCACAACTGACCTCGTGCTCCCAATTGACTTGATCAATTAACTCTTTGCTCATACTGAAGAAAAATGTTCACTTCAAAAGTTCATAAAAAATGAGTGCATAAAAAAGTGAATAAATAACTCAAATCTAAATTTTAAAAAAGGGAGGCTCAGTCTTGCAAAAATTCAACTATATAGGTACATGCCTGCAAAAATTCAGAGTCCTGCTATTGCTAGTCTGTCCAGGATATGAACTCGCAGCTCGGATAATCTGTTTTTGACTTTAACATTAAATATCTCTTAAACCAGGAGTCCCTAATGTGGTTATCATATCGACCCCTGGGGGTTGATATTGTTAGGAGTCAATTCAGGCTTGAGGGTCGATAGAGAAAAGTTAATTAAAAATCACTAATATAATAAATAACCAAATATCTCATTGTCATAGTATAATAAAATAATATTGGAACAAATTATCTTTAAAAATATTAAAATTCAATATATAATATTTTTACAAAATGAATACTAAAATTATAAAAGAAAATAAGCAACATAAATTATGGAATATTTGTTTGTAAATTACTATAAAAATTTTATATTACACATTATACTAGAAAATGTACTGACACTGCTTGGTAGTTAAAGCAGGGTAGTTATGTAAAATAACAAAATAAATAAGTTTTATTTGTATAAATAAGTGAAAAATGCATGCAATCCATGTACATTGGCACAACAATCGCAATACAACTCCCCACTCCCTCACTTTGCTTGTCCTATTATAATTATATAATAGTAAAATAGAGGGGGTCACTAAAAAGGGGGCCAAAACAGTTTGAGGGACTCATGTCTTAAACTATAGTCTAAATAGATAAATGGTTTATTTCAGTGTGTTTCCCCAAACATTCCTGTACCAAATTTCATATTTTTGTATGCTATAGTTTTTGTGGTATAAGATATAAAAAAAAAAAAACTCATACACAAAATGTGTCAAACAGCATGACATCAGGTACTTTGTCTTAATATAGAGAAATATTAAAATTCCTAGTTTTAAAATAAAAATTAAGAAACTGGGCTTAAATATACATTCAATATTTTAGCAACTTAGTTTCTATTTTAATTTATTATATACTAGCTGCCTTCGGCGACCAGCCTGTTTCCTACTCTTGAAAATTCTGACCGTAGCAAACTCGCTGGCGCCATAACCCTGTGGAGTTGTTGTTGAGACCCAAACCATCCGACCTACCAGAAAGGTGTAAGGTAACTATTTGGACAGCCAGGAAGTGCCACCCAATTTAGACCGGAACCTAGTGGGGGAGGCATCCACAGGGACTGTACCATCCTTTCCCTACTACCAACCTCTCGGAACGACTTACGGACCCACATGTTTAACGTGATTGTACTCTGCGTGAACACGACGGCAGTTTTGGCAGTGGCGGGAATCGAACCCGGGCCTACTGAGTGCAATTCCCGCGCGCTAACCACTGGGCTACCGTGCCCTCAACCCTGTGAACTAAGTTTGGTTTAGTTTAATGACGTTAAAACTAATCATGAAATTTTAAGATGAAAAATAATGTTCTAGTGGGGGTTCTTGAAAATTGATTTGTAAAGTGAATTTATTCTAATGTTTGTGAACTGTGAGATTCTGAGGATTTTTGTACCTGTAACCCTAGAAAAGGGATCCCTTTGATGTGTACTCACAGCCGGGATCAGCTGCTCCTATGTTTTTTATAGAGATATGCTCCTCTATTTTTTGCTTTACATAAATGAAATTGTATCCGTTTATCTGCATTTTTAGTATTACATCGCAAATGACATGAAAGTATTGAGTGCAGCAGTGCAGCATCGCAAATGACATGAAAGTATTGAGATTGATGATGTTGAATGTGAGTTTAGTATTTAAGAAATAACGATACTGCTTTAACAATACTGCTCAGCGAAAAAAGTTTTTTTTTTTTTACAGATTGTCCCCACCACCACCTGATGCATAAATGCACCGTGACAATCTCCATAACTTTCTTTTTATTTATTTTTTTATTTCTTCAATGTTTAAGTTTTTACATTGTGGTCCCAACCACCACCCGATGTAAACAATACATTGCCACAATTCAATCCAGCATAATGAGCCAAAAACCTTATAAAAAGCAAACAGTTATTCGGTTTTTAATTGTCCCTAGGCGAAAAACCGTACAAAAAGCAAACACTTATTTGGTTTTTAATTGTCCCTAGGCCAAAAACCGTATAAAAAGCAATTACTGGTGACATTTGCAAATATAATTTAATACCCATGCGAATATCCTCATTAGGATAAGTATATTAGCCAGATACCACCAAACACCTGCTAGTAGGCCAAAAACCATCCCCCTAGCAATTATGTGCGTCTGTGCGTGCATGTGGGTGAAAAATTGAACTTCTTTGGTCATTTTGCCGAGAAATTGAAAAGCATGACCAGATGTATTTATATTTATCTATGTTGAAGTTAAAATTATAAAACATACACTTGCAATTCAGCACTGTAATTTACTTATTTTTTTCTAGAGTATATAAAAAATGAGAAACGTTTTTAAAAAAATACTTGTATACTATTCCACAATCAAAAAAAGGAAGAGAATCTTACCAGTCCACAATATGAGCTGAGAACCTCTGTTCATATTGTGGCTGAGAACCACTGCTGTAAAGTGCATATTTAAAAATCTGTCTACAATAAAATATGATATATATAGTTTTGTAAGTAAGAGTAGAGTATAATGGTAATGTGTTTGTTTTCTATCAAGCAATTGAAAAATAAAGGAGTAGCAATAACTACATTTTTTAACAAATAATTCTTTTAATTAATCTTGTCTCTAAAATATATACATACAAATTATTAAATAAATTATGAAATACATATTTAATATAACTGAATACCTAAAAATTAATATTGTATTTATAAAAAGAATTAACACAACATTTTGGTTTTTTGTTTCGAATGTGGCATACATTTGGAAAATAAAATCTACTTCATAAAATAAAATGATTCTTTTGTTTATTCTATTTAATGATAACTGGCTTTTCAATTTTTAATATATTTTATAAATATAGTTCTGCTGTCCTCCCACTAGATTGAAGGCACTGGAAAATTTTAATATATATATTTACATCTATTTCACACTGGCCAATTCCTTTTTTTTTAATTTTATACAGTTATATTAACATATAAAATAATTTCAACTATTTTTACTAATGTAAAGAATACATAAAATAGGAATTAGAGCACATGAACCTATTAAACTAAGATTAACATATGTAAATTTATTTAATTTTGAGTCAACTTTTGTTTCAAATTCATTGAGCATATCCTCTAAATGCCCATTTGGAACAGCTTTATTTTCTGTGATATTCACATGTCCATCACTTATTAGGGATTGTAAAGATTTGATGCTGTTTTCTAAAACATTATGTTGGGATTTTATTGAAGATAATAATTCATTAGTCTGCACACTGTTATTAGGTGATGCATTTAGTACAACTCCATCCACTAGATTTAGCTTTTCAAAAGAACTTTTCAAATCTACCATTTGGTCCTTTATATCCACAGCAAAATATTTGATATCTTTCCTGTGGCGCCAGTTGTTTATACTAGAACCAACTAAACCTAAAACTCCACCAACAATACCTGTTATTAAAGAAAGGTATTTATTCTTTTCTCTGTATGTCCTTTCATGATCTTGACTGATGTTAATTGCTAAAGCCAACGTAGTTTGCTGTTCTCTCTCTGTTTGATCATATAGAGAAAAAACATCCTGTAGACGCTTTTGTTCTTTCAATAATTCACGCACCTAAAATTGAGAAAAAATTACTTAATATATAATGACAAATTGTTTTTTCAAACAAAATTTTAAAAAATTTGGAACAACTATGAACAGCATTTATTCATTCACAAAAGACATGCCTAGCTCAAATGGACGAATCCAACCATGAAAGAGGGGATACGTAGAAGGATGCGTGAAATTATGCATTGAATTTTAGTTCTGTATTTTGTTTTCGTTTGGAGCCATCACCCCTATTTTATCACTGAATTTGTTCAGTTAGCATATGTGAACTTGTGCCAATGGTTGCGGCTAAGGCAGATAAATAATACAAGTTATCATTTTACTATGGGTGTGGCATTTACAGTACTATGGCATATATGCCAAGATTCTGATGTTCTTTTTTCTTTATATATATTACTAGAGCAATATTTATGTGACCTTGATTGCAAGTCAGTGTAAAAAATTTTTAACTAGGTACTTGTTCTAAATTTCATATAATTCCAACATATTTCTTACTTTTCAAATTTAGTGAATTGTTACAATTAACAAGCAAAGTAGAGAATCCCAGCAAATTAGAAACTGGAGCAGTACAACCGATGTTGAATATTCAGGTTTCAAAATATGCATGGTGTAGGTATTTTGCTCAAAAATCCTAACACTGCCAATTAATTGCCCTTGTCTTTAAATAAATACACATGAAAAAGCGTGAATGGGTTGTAATTTGCATAAACTCCAAATTATTTCGTAGTAACTAAAAAAAGTACAGTAAAAAGTACATTAAACTGATGAGTTCATATGTGGGACTAATACTTTTCTTACAACATACACACTGTTTCTAATCCGATTCATTATGCAATTTCTTCACTGCAGACTTTTCCCAGATACAGTACCCGGTTATAACAAATGTCTTGAGACCCACTATTTTGCTTGTTAAATTGATTTACCGCTCAACACAGTCATTTTCCTCACCAGCTCAGATTTATATGAAATTCGGTGAACTAGTTAGACCTACTAAGAAAGTAAAGCACACAAAATTTTCTCTTGGATGAATTAGTTTTTTAGTTATTTGTATTTTAAAAATGGCCGAAAAAGCAAATTTACCCTCAGATGACTACATTTAAATTATCATAACTCCTGTTCTAATTGACATACAAAAACAATTTTGGTATTGTTTTAAAGCTCTTTAAATGACGTTTAAAATGATATCAAATACATGAAGTTTTTGGGAAAAACATTTCAAGGTCATAGTATTTGCCTTTGACCTTGAATTGCTAAAAATCGAATTTCTTATTTTTTACTATATTTTCCCCCCTGAATACTACAGCATCTTAACTACATGTACATGGCCCACTCAATAAGTCTCCGGTCTAACTAAGAAAAACAATTTTTTTTTCTTTTTTAAATTCGACTTTATTCATCAACATACTCTCCTTCAAGAGTGATACATTCATTCCAATGCTCCTCTAACTTTTTGATACCTTTTTTGTAGAACGATTTCTCTTTGCTCTCAAAATAGGCCTCAGTTTCGGCAATCACTTCTTCATTTGAACCAAATTTCTTTCTCTGGAGCATCTTTTTGATGTCTGCAAAAAGCCAGTAGTCGCTGGGGGCCAGATCTGGAGAGTACGGGGGGTGAGGAAGCAATTCGAAGCGTCAATCATATAATTTAACCACTGTTTTCATCGGCTTGTGACACAGGGCATTGTCTTGATGGAACAGCACTTTTTTCTTTTGCATATGAGGCAGTTTTTTCTTGATTTCTACACTTAATCGATCCAATAATGCTATGTAATATTCGCTATTGATAGTTTTACCTTTCTCAAGATAGTCGATGAACAAAATACCATGTGCATCCCAAAATACAGATGCCATAACCTTGGCAGCTGACTTTTGGGTTTTGAGTCGCTTTGGACGACTTTCACAGGTTGCTGTCCACTCAGCTGACGATCTTTTTGATTCAGGTGTGTAGTAATGTTTCATCCATTGTCACATACTGATGCAAGAAATCCTTCTTATCTCACTTGAACAGCGTTCTGAATCGTCGACGTGTTGTTGTTTTTGGTCCGGTGTGAACAAACGCGGCACCCACTTCGAAAGCAACTTACGCATGCTCAAATTTTCATGTAAAATTGTAAACACACTACCTTCTGATATCTTTAAGGTATCAGCTATCTCACGCAACTTCACTTTACGATCTTTCAAAACTATTTTCTGGACATTTTTTATGTTTTCCGGAACAACTGCCGATTTTGGGCGACCAGAGCGTTCAGCATCATCGGTGTTTGTACGACCGCGTTTAAATTCAGCATACCAGTCAATAATAGTTGATTTCCCTGGTGCAGAGTCTCCATAACGCTTATCAAGCCACTGTTTGGCTTCAACAGTATTTTTCCCTATCAAAAAACAATGTTTAATCAACACACGAAATTCTTTATCGATTGTTTTGAAAATTACAAAACTGGGGTCACTAAAACCACTGTAACCTATAAACTAATTGTCAGAATGTCATGGAATTTTGACACGTGTCGTTTGAAGGTTGGTACTATCCAGAAATCACATGGGTCTGTCAACAGTGTTACCATATTTGTGTCAGACCGGAGACTTATTGAGTGAAGTGTTATACCAATTTTCAAAATGGGTATTCAATGGGATCACAAAAAAAAAATAATAATAATTAGAAACAAAAAAATGCAATATTTAAATATTGACATAACCCTTTGACAGCTTTTTTTTTTTTAGTAATGCTACAGTTTTGATTTTGTGGATAAAAGTACTATACTATTACAAGCATTTGGCATAGTGTTTAATTCAGTATTTTAATGGGTGGATTTGACAGTTCTCCAAATATGCTACCAAAAATTACCAGATTTATCCATAAATAGCCAAATATAGCTGCAAATGAAATTTTCTAGCCATAAAGCAGCTAAATTTGCCAATTGGTGCCACCATTAGCACATCCTTACTTCTGGTTTGCAGTTTGGGTATTAGTTTGAATTAGAGCTGACTGTTTGATTCAAATGGTGTTAGTTTGCAATTTGAGTTTTAGGTTGAAAAGCCAAACCACATATAAAGCTTTTAAAGCATATTTGTGATGAAATATTGCTGCATTGATACTATACTAGAATTTGTGTAAATATTTTTGTAAGAATTTAATTTTATTATGAACATTTTTATTATATAAAATTTTATTATGAACAAGCGGTGGTTAAACAGATGTTGCAACCCTCTGGGAAAAGAGAAACATTTGCGCAAAAGAAAAAGTCTATGTCCTGTTTTTAAGTTGATTTGTGAAAAATTTCCTAAATTTGTTGAACAAATGATGCGACTGGTGCAGGAAAGAAATATGTGCATTAACAGATGACCCAGCTCTAGAATCTAGGTCCAAAGTAGAACTGCTACATGGACCAAGTGTGCTGCAAGTTTGTGATGATGAACTAATGAATTTAGATCGTGAAGAAGCAATTAGTTTCTTTAGTCGTAGTTTGAATGTCTTGGGAAACTGAAAGAACAATTAAAATAATCGCGTACAATTGCTGGGACTCAGAAGCTCCACTCTTTTATTCTTTTGACAGCACATACAATTTGCACTAAAGTGTATTCTGATTCACCTGTATCAAAAGTTGAAATAGTTACCAAATTAGGATGCAAACTTTCGATCAGTGATATCAAAGGATTTGTGACTGCTGTTTATGACGTAAAATGGTGGGTAACATGTGTAATTGATACTGATGAAGATAATGCAATAGTTAAATTAAGTTTTCTCTATCCATCTGAATTTTCTCTATCATTCAAATTTTCAAATAAGTCAGATGTACTTTTGGTACTTGTGCAAGATGTATTAACTAACAATAGTTGATCCCTCCACAGCAACGGGAAGAGCTTGCACTATAACTGAAAAGGAAACTGTCGTGGCAAATGCAAAATTGTGCTCATGGAAAAACCAGTAGTAATTTAATTTAAGTTTGCATATAAAACTGCAACATTACTATAAAAAAAAAACAGCCTGTCAAAGGGTTATGTCAATATTTAAATATTATATTTTTTGTTTCTAATTTTTTTTTTTATGTGATCCCATTGAGTGCCCATTTTGAAAATTGGTATACGTGTAGTTAAGATGTTATAGTATTCAGGGGAAAAAACAGCCTGTCAAAGGGTTATGTCAATATTTAAATATTATATTTTTTGTTTCTAAATATCTTTTTTATGTGATCCCATTGAGTGCCTATTTTGAAAATTGGTATACGTGTAGTTAAGATGTTATAGTATTCAGCGGGAAAATATAGTGAAAAATAAGGGTGCCCATTTTGAAAATTGGTATACGTGTAGTTAAGATGTTATAGTATTCAGGGGAAAAATATAGTGAAAAATAAGAAATTAGATTTTTAGCAATTCTAGGTCAAAGGTCAAATACTATGACCTTGAAATGTTTTTCCCAAAAACTTCATGTGCTTGGTATCATTTTAAAGGTCATTTAAAGAGCTTAAATGATACCAAAATTGTTTCTGTGTGTTAATTACAACAGGAGTTATGGTAATTTAAATGTAGCCATCAGAGGGTAAATTTTATGTTTTTGGCCATTTTTAAAAATGCATATAACTAAAAAACAAATAGACTTAGGAGGTTAAAATTTTGCTTGTTTTACATTCTTAGTAAATCTAATTAGTCCACCAAATTTTAAAAACATCAGAGACTGTGGTGAAAAAAATTACATTTTCGTGTGTTGATTTGACATAGAATGACTCATATTTGAGGAATGGTACCTAGTAAAAGTGTGTACTTGGAGGAAACAGGGATCTTAACTCTCAAAAAGTTGTAATTGTAAAAGTACTGAAAAGCAACACAGTGGACATTACTATATATGAATATGGCTCAAAATGAAAATTAAACTGACGTTCGTGCAGTGGACGTAAGGTTATGCTCTATGTGTCACAGAATACCTCTTGCTTGAACAGCTATTGCTATGTGCGAATTATTTTGCGATGTTTTTCTATGGGACGAGCCAGTGCCAGTGAGAAAAGCCTGTGTAGCTGGCTTAGGTCCATGCTCGAATTGCCATGGCGAGTCATTTGTCCATAATCAGCCATTTGTGCAACAGTTGATCTATGGCAATTTGAGCATGGACCTACGCCCGCTACGTGGACTTAACTCACTGGTGCTCAACCCCTAAAAGAACATCACATAAGCCATCCCTGCTGGCTGTTGGTAGCAACAGCTGTTCTGTGACGCACAGCCTTATGTGAGCTGCACATGAGTGTTGGTTTATTCTTCTTTTTAATCTGTGAAGGAATGTTAAATACCAATCACAATATACTTTTTTTTATTATGTTTTACGCTCTGTATACTTTAATGGCATGTGATTAACCCTTTGTGGATGGCAAAGCATTCAAAGGCGATACTCGCGCATTTGCGCCCCGGAGGAATTTACCCTAAAAAACACTGTGCTTGTTCAGAGAAACATAGCCCTGTATGGAAAGTTGAGCAAAATTGGCACAGTGGTATAATAAAAAAAGTAAGAGTCAATTGGTAAACAATAATTTATTTATTAACATTGGAATCTAGCCAATATCATTTGGCGGCTGCTACATAATGCAGTGAAAAACATATGTACAGGCTTTTGGGTTGAAAACAATCTAGGAAGTCCACGTTGGAAATCAATAATCACGAACTCTTTAACATGTGGTTCGAGATTCCACCTCAATGAGGTCACAATTTAGGAAATGCAGGTTTAACAAGTTTCATGACTAGATTTGGTTCATGTTCAGTATAAAATCCTTTAGTTCATTAAAACGATAGAATCACCGGTTTGAAATCCATTCATGTAGCACAAATGAATACTCCAATATATTATTCCTACACCGGACATGCCTGTTTAACTAAGGCAATCTTTCTTAACAAAATAACATGAAGCAAACTATTAGCATGAACAAGAATGTACATCTACGGCAAAATTATTTAACACCGTACCATTCTTTTCAGAACTACTTGCGGCGTAACTACCAGTCTGAATAACTATCAAACAACCTGACTTTGATTTGACCTGATCAATCTCTGATCTTCCTATATACAGTATACACAAGGATCAGTACCTCCTGGAATGAATTCCGAGGTCCATCCCGAAAATATGCAAATGAGATTACGTATGCAGCAAATTATCCAATCTGCATGAAGACTCTTGCTGAAAGAATGCTGTGAGTCATTCTTGAGAACGAGGTAAGAAATCAAAAGAAAAACATTGAATTAATAAACATTGTCAAAGGAGAAAGATGACTCACGATTTTTATACGCATTTTTCCAGCATGCTGGACACCAATGAGCATTTTCATATAGAACATTTTTATTTGAATACTGATGGCGCTAAATGTCCATTCTAAGATTTACAACAGATTTTACTAATACTTGACCTTGGTATAGGGGTCCCTATGAATCATCACTTCATCTAGAGTGGTAAAACATAGTTTAGTAAAATAAACAGTTCATTTCTCACAGACTGCTATGTTATAAATGAGTGTGAGTTCTCATTTTGATTTTAGTTTAATGATGGGTTGGTGAAATGTTGGAATGTAAGAGAGTAATTTTTTCAAGTTTGGGTTTTAAAGGAATGTGCGGTAGTGAATTTATTAGGTTATTTTGGATAAAAGAATGGCTGGGTCAAGACATTTTTTACTTATGAAAGAATATACTCGCATGGTAATGGAACCGGATAGTTATGAAAGTAATGCAGATAGTGAAGATTTGTGGAACTTTGGTATTTTTGATGAGCGCATGGACAGTTTTTATGAATGCAAAGATTGCAATGTAGGTCTGTGTGTGAATCCATGTTTTGAAATACATTATACGCAAAAGACGTATTAATTAGTAGAGACACTATTTTTTTCTTAAAATTTATACATAATCTCTATTAGCTGCATAAAGTATTGAGTACAATTATTTGGATATTTTTCCCGCATAACAAATAACCATTTTAATCAAATTAATAATTTTTAATCATTTAAATTTTTAATATTTAAATGAAAAATAATTTGTGTGGAATGTATACATCTAATGGGAAATAAGTATTTTCTTTATTCCTTAAAGAAGTGGAATGCTGTGTTGAATGGGTGACTTTTAGTGAATTTTTTTCGGAAGTTAGGCTTAGTGCAAAAAATGCACCGTTCTTTGGGAACAGTTTGGAAGTGAAAGGCTCAGTCTTTTGGGCCACAGCAGTTCCGGAATGCCCGCAAAGAGCAAGAAGCAACTGTTTTATCACACAGTTGGACGTAGTTGGGTTAATACGTAAGTACCATATTTTATTTTCTAAAAAAATCCTTGATTTTATTATTTCAAAACTGTTTCTAGTTGTAATTTAACATATTTACTCACTTTTTTTTTTTGGGGGGGGGGGGGGGGTGCAGATAAAAACAAAATAATCAGATTAATAAATTTATTATCAGAAAATTAAAACATTCTAAATTTCAAAAAGTTAAAAGTATTTATACAATATGGTGGTCCTACATTTTATCATTTCTCATGTTTACATTTTATCATTTCGAAAAACACAATTAAAATAACATTTATTCTTAATAAATGGCAATTGGGACACAGTTATGATATACAACCAAAAAGTGTTATTATATTAAAAAACTATTTCAAATGTTTCAAAGTTCTTAGAGGTAGTTTGTTTTTTCATTTTATTCCGCATCTTTTTAATAGCCATCATTTCAAAAATATGCCTAGCACAGTTAATATAAAAAAATATATGGAAGGGGGAATGTAATATATATAATTAAAACATTTATAGTATGGTATAATATTTATAGTGTTTTAAATCGTCTAACCACTGAATTGATTTTTTTTACTGCTAAAATTCTTGGTACTCCATTAGATATTTTAGCTACTTGTGCAGTATTTCTGTTAAAAAATCACATGATAATCATTTTCTAGCTTTTTAATTTGATTGCCAATACAAATTGAGTAATTGTCAGTACAAGATGAATAATATGTAAGTTAAACTTCTGTATTTCAGATTCAAATTGTACAATGGTCAGAATAATTGGGCCTACACTGTAAACTAAATGTTAAGTCTGTCATATAACAGAATACATAAAATCATGTAACAGGTTCTTTCTCATCTGCTACACTTGCACCACTAAAATCCCTGGATTTAAAGCTTGTAATTTTGAATACACCTCCATTATTTCTAATCACGTGCATAATTAATCATATTCATTTACCTGAGTTACCACCGATATATACATATCATCTCCCATAGAAGTTTTATGCAGTATATCTTGCATTTCCTGTAACTTCCTTTGAACTGTGAAGACTTCTTCTTGAACATTTCTTCTTTTCTCTTGTACATTTTGTAGCTGAGTTTGAATCTTAAAAGAGTGAAATAGATTGTCAATATTCAAATTACATGTAATGAAACATTGCATTTTTATTCAGGATGTAAGTAAGAGTTTGAAGACTGAACACTGCTTTTCCAAAAGAGAAAGAGGTTTATTTTTTTTAAATTCCAATACAGTATTTCCCACACTTGCAACTTACCTAGGGATAACAAAAATTATTGATACTTATCGATACTTTTCTTTCAATGCTATTGATATCTAGTATATTTTTGGGTGATATCAATACTTAGTCTTATTTCCCTCCTATATATAGATGACTATCTCATTTTCCTATATGTAAAATACTAGGTAAAATTTATGAAATTGTGAATAATCTAAATTTAATTTTGACCTATTATCACTTTATTATGATCAATTGCACATTTGCCAAATTAGCTTCTACATAACAAAACATGTTTTTAAATACTAAATATTTTTAGTAAATATATACATATTTTATTACAAGAAAATATTTGGTATTCCAATTATACATTTTTGTCTTCTTAAAATACATACTGTAAGAGCAAGATTGTGAGTGGATGGAAAATAGATCATAGCAATTTTAGCACATTCACGTGTCTTATGCATAATACATTAAGATATATTAATTGACCACTTGTCATGTATCTTTTAATACACAAGTTTTCATTGAAAACTAAAATAAAATCCTGTTGAATTCCCGTTATTCTTCTTTGTTATATAACAAATAATAATCAAGCCAACAGCAAAGCAAATCTATTACAGATTTTGTCCTTTGATAAATAACATGCTGCTGGTGTCACTGAAAACAAAGTTAATGTGCAGACGTAAATCCACAAATTTAATGAAACTTTGTTTTCCATTCTATAATTTTAAGCAATTGAATAACAAGTTTTGTAAGAAATGTAATAGACTATGCTAGTCTCCAGGAATGTCAATGAAGATATTCACACATAATCACAAGTATAATGATTTTGCTTAAAATATAGAACTATTTTCATATACTACAAGTCCAGCACTAAAATTTTGATGTCCACTAATGAGTTGTTGATCGCTATTCGCTTATGTTTGATGTTGATTTTTTAATTTTTATTTTAGGGTAATTAAATAGGATAAAATAAAGAATTAATAGCTAATAACTATGTGCATATTTTTAAAACTATCTTTCTCATGAGAACTTTTTTTTTTATATAATTTATTAAATTTAGAAAATCCTTCACGACTACTAGCTCGGTACTCCATCTCCAAAAACTTTCCAGTCACTTGCTTTACAGCAATGTTTCTTTCAGGGGATTTTAGCCGGGGAGCGAATAAAACTTTTTTTTTTTGAGGGGAGGGGGGGGGGTCACGTTTTCTATTTGCCCTAATGCTGTCACATAAATAAAAACTTTGTTAACATAAAATGTCTTTGAGAGGGCGAATATTCGTCTCCGGGTGGGATTCCCCCCCCCCCCCCCCCGGTTGTATGCCTGAAAGAAACACTGCTTTACAGCGCTTATAAGTACTCACTTCTCTGACTTTTTCTTGCATTTCTGTCAATTTTGTAATGCCAAAGAGATCTTCGTACGTTTTCATGTAAAATTTCATTTTCTTTTCCCATTGCTCTTGTACTTCAACTTTAGATTTAACAATACTTGTCATTTCCTCTCGATATAAAGTTAAGGAAATACATTCTTTGACACAAAAATGATTTATACATCTATATCTCAAAATGTTAATCATTACTTTTACAAAATGTAAACAAATGCATGCAATCTGACCTGAACCTGAACAGTTATGGTCGAAGATCTACTTTCGAAATCTTAATGAAACAAACGAGCTTATTATACATATAGTCTGTGATACATGGCGACGCTACTGGCGCCGGAAACCGTTTGACGTGACGTCAAACTCTCAGCATTACCACCTAGGGCTCCTCTATATACGAGCTGACTCATCAAGCATATTGAAGCCCACCACCCACCATAGCTAGAAACGCAATCCATTAGCATTAGCTCTATTCGTATTTTCACTTTAGAAAGTATATTCGTATTTTCACTTTAGGAAATAATTATGGGTGGTTGTTCTGCACCGAAACGCTGTAATCATATTAAAAAGGGTTTTAGGCAATTTCGCTGTCCTAAAAACGAAGAAAGAAGAAAACAATGGCTAATAAATAATTGGGTACCCGGTATTGGAGCATACTTGTACGAGCTAAGTTTTTAACAATATTATAATTGAAACTTAATTTCTTATATAAAATATTTATTTTAAACACTTCTTTTATAATTTCTGTAACTGTAGTATGGAATCCTATGGGCTTGAATATGCTTGATAAGTCAGCCTATAGTAGAGGAGCTCTATTACCACCTCACCTCAGCTCAGTGGCGCACCCAGAATATTCCTAAGGGGGGGGGCCATTGGTGCACAAAATTTTTATGAAGGAGGATGACTCCTCGATAAATTTTCCGAGAAAAAATGATCAGAGGCCATATCAATTAACAAGGCGGTTGTCTTTTTTTGTACATTTATTTTTATCAAATTACTAACAATTCTTTAGTGCAGTGCAAGAGAATTGAATGATTAGAAGAAGTAGTAGTAGATATTTATACAAAACAACACAAATTAAGAAATAGATGAAGATAAAATTATTTGTTCTGGTCTGCTTATACTGTATACTTGTTTTCAACCACTCTCTCATGATTACATATTGTTATATTATTCAATTATGATCTATACATATTCATAAAACGAAGTCCAGCCTCCTGTTTTTCTTTGTAGCCAGAGCATTAATTATCTGGTCTGGATCAATTTCCACTTCACGGTGAATGTTCATTGACGCCAGTCCATTCAGTCTGGTTTCACTCATACTGTTTCTCAAGTAAGTTTTCAACCTCTTCATTGTGGAGAATGACCTCTCAGCACTGCTTGTTGATACTGGGAGGGTGGCATACACTTTTAAAAGTTCAAACACAGTTGGAAAAGTCCTTTGGTCACAAAAGTTAAGCAGTTCGATTGGGCTTTTAGTTTTCTTGTTCAATGCAAAGACCTTCATGTACCACAGATGTAGTTCAGCTTTTAGAGTATTATCTGATCTGGGTCCTAAATCATCTGCAAATTTCCTTGATAAGGCAACAAATCTCTCGTTTTCTTCCAGTGTCGGCTGCCTTCCATTCGGAATGACAGATGCAAAACTTTGTAGAAATTCCTTATGTTTGAGAAATTTTTCATGGAGGTGAGTGATGAAATTATCAATCCATGGAATGAAAATAGAAAGTCTGTAGTATTCTTCAGGAGTCTGTACGTTGAAATTTGATCTATAAATTTGTCTGGTGGCACGGCGTGGTAGAGTAATGTTTTCTCCATGCTGTTCCAGCTTCTTAACAGCTTGTTCAAACAGATGGTGAAACTCGTTCTCTGCGTTCTCTCGAATTATAGATATAGCTTTCAAAACGTCTTCTACGTCACTCACAGCAGTTGCCAGATCAAGGTTAACTTCCTGCAGCTTTTCACTCAGACGAACACTGTAGCTGAGTAATCTGTCAGCTGAAACAAGTGCTATGACAAACTGTGATGTTAACATTGAACATAACAAGGTATGAGCCTCTGTTGATGTCTCCTTGTCATTCCAGGTAGTAATCTCCTCCAGAGCGTCGATTACTTGATCAAACAATGAAACCATAACTGTGACGGCATCATGTCTCTCCACCCAACGAGTAGGGCATAATTTCTTCAGTTTTTTGGCACTGATTTCTGTCTCTTCCT
Source organism: Amaurobius ferox (assembly GCA_951213105.1). Classification (NCBI taxonomy): domain Eukaryota; kingdom Metazoa; phylum Arthropoda; class Arachnida; order Araneae; family Amaurobiidae; genus Amaurobius; species Amaurobius ferox. The sequence continues at coordinate 5,806,676 of OX578149.1, read as the reverse complement.
GATTAGCTGCATTAATTTTGCTGGTGAGAACAAGGTTTCGTTTTGGTGTGTTGAAAAAACTAGAGATTTTCCCTATTATTCCAAAGCTGTTTCGGATATCCGGAACTCTAGATGAATAAGTTATGGCTAAGTTCAAACAGTGTGATGCACAATGAACGTAGGGGGCTTTGGGGTGTTGCTCATATATAATTGCTTGGGCGCCATTGTACTCTCCACTCATTGCAGAAGCTCCATCGAACCCTTGTCCACGGAGGAAAGACGTATCAATGTTGCAGTCTGCAAGGCCTTTAAGAATAGCATCTGCAATTGCTCGACCTGTAGTTTCAGTCAGGGGCACAAACTTAAGGAAGTTCTCCACTATCTTAAATTCAATTTTATACTTATCATTTGTTTCAAACCGTTTCAAATAACGAACGCAAAGTGTCATTTGCTCTACCGTTGCAATATCTGTGGTTTCGTCACATAAAACCGCAAAACATTTGGCCTCATTCACCTCAGTTGCTATGTGCTTCACAATGGAATCATTGCATGCTGAAATAATCTCATTTTGTATATTCCAACTTATGTAAGTTGCATTTTTTGCACAACCTTGTAGATGAGTTTTCAGTATTTCTTCTCCTGCATCAACTCGGAGTCGCAAAAGGGCTCTAAAATTTCCTTCGCCTTGGCATGGTTCTGACAATACGTCCAAATCCCCACAGTCTCTATGCCCTCTCATGGCCAGCCCTTGCCTTCCACAAAAAATCACTGTTTTGATAATAGGTTTAAGAATAGCCCTATTCTGCAAAACTTGTTTTTGCTTTCCTCTGTCCATTACTTGATCCACAGGAACCGTTTTTCCTTCCGTGACCCTTAAGAACTCATCGGCTTTGAGAACTGAATCCTTATGATAGAAAAATTTTTCATGTTGACTGAACTTCTCCAAGGCCTTCTTCCAATTATTAAATCCTTTTGAAACAAGTTGACCTGTAGCTTGTGTGGATCTTAAACCGACTTCATGGGGTGCAAAGAGAACACGAAATTTGCAATAGGCACTGTCCTCTGCCTTTGAGTAAGCTAGCCAGTTATGCTTACTCAGCCAAGATGAGCAGAACTTCCGAGTGTGGTGAGGTTTTCCTTGACTTGATACAGCACTAGTGACAGTAGCAGGAAAACTGTAATTTGCATATGGTTCCCAAAGATTTTTTAGCGCTGTTATCCTATCTTCATCTGTGAGGTTAGATTTCTTGACATAATTAGAAATATCTGCAGCCAGAATTTCTATTTCAACTGTGTTTGGTATTGTGTTTTGTCCTACCTTTACCTCCTCACAAGCGTTTGAAGACAGCCCGGGGTCACGGCTGTTGCTTGCTTCGACTGCAGCCTCATCAATGTAACAAGAGCTCAGGGAAACGTCGTTGGGAACGTCACTATTTTCAATCTTACTTTTTTTTTTAAAATAATTTCCCAGTGTCTGTTGGCCTAGCCCTTTTCGTTTTTCACTCATTGTCTTTTTTTTTACCTTGCTCCTCAGTTATTCAAGAACAAAATTTGCTATATAGCCGAAATACGCACATAAACACACACACTGATCGTTAAAGATGCATTTCACTGTAAGATCAGTTGAAAGTTCAGGACCATTATTAAATTCAGCTATTCACCACGCAGGCCCTCGTTCCGAAACTACCAATTCACTGTTATCACCTTGTGTCGTAACGTCGCACTTTATTTCAACTCACAGCAACACTTAATTCGCGAAGCGTTGGCACGATCTATTTATTCACTTCCACAATTTTCTCACTGGGTAAACGAAATCCTCGAGTTTTCGAGCGAACAGCCGCTTCCCCGCCGTTCACTCTTTATATAGGGCCACGGAGGCGCCTGTGACGTCACTCTACACAGCACTGGTATAGTACGACTATAGCGAGAAGGCATTTGGGTCACGTGATTTTGGACGAGTCCATTAGTTAAATTCAATCACAGGTAGAAACGTCTTAAGAAGAACGGGTTTCCAGAATTGGCGCCTTTAGTGCGAATTAATTTATAATTTGTACAGTACGATAAAGAGCTTTATATGTATAATTACATTCAGTGTAAGTGTTGGGATATGCTGGAATTGTTTTCTTCACAATGATTAAAATTATTTATTACAATAATGGTTGTAAATGTTTTTTTTTTATACTTTCTCGAAGGCAGACCTAGTTCTCCCTTGTTCTGACAGCGCCCTTCGCGTTTTGCTTTGTCAGCCCAAGGGGGGGGCCAGGGCCCCCTCGGCCCCCCCCGTGGGTGCGCCACTGCCTCAGCTCACCTTGGTGGAGATGGGTTTGCTGTCAAGCAGACAATACGATCTTGCCATTGAATCTATTGATATTTTATTTTATCTATTTTGTTTTAATTTCATATATTTTGGTTTCAATTTCCACAATAACAAAGATGTCTTATGTTTGTGCATATGATTGTAGCATAATATAAAGCTATATTGTCATTTTTGCGCATTTCTAACTTTAGTAAATTTATCAGTCAAAATTATGACATTCCATTTTAATAGAAATTGTCCATAATGAATACACTTTTCAAAGGCGTTAAGCGGATTAAGGTTTCGACAATCCCCTCTCCCTGAGAGAAATATTAAGTATTTGACCTTGTAAATTTTGCGAAATTTGGTAAATTAGTATTTAGCTAGAGCGGATAAGTGAAATTTTTACGGACCATTTCGCAAAAAAAAAGCGGGTTCTGTTTTTACTAATCTTACCAAAAACTAATCGGCACCAGGGTCACATCCAAGTGACCTACCTACCAAATTTTATGAAATTCGGTCCATTTATTTTTGAGTTAGAGTGGATACATACATTGCAAGGACACACACACACAGACGTCACGCTAAAAGTAGTTTTATCGTATTCTAGAGGTTTCGAAACGTGTAGATCCGTCGAACACTGGAGTTGCGATTTTCGACATGATTCCAATACTTTCCTTATACATTACCATGTATTGCAGGGAAAGTAAAAGCCTGATGTGGGCAGCACATGACTTTCCTTGCAAACTTAAATTCATATTTTCTTTATTTCATTAATAATTCATTAGATTGAGTTTAATTGCACCAAATAACACTAAATTTGCATTTTTAATTCAGTTTTTGTTTTTATTTGGTAATTGGACATTTTTCCAATAGCGGCGTAACAAAAATACAAGAAATCTCAAATATTTTGAGAACGGTTAGTCCTCAAGTATAATGGAGTCTTATATTCTTTTCCTCGTCAAAAATTGCATATGAAACAAGAATTTAATTGATACATTTCAGCATACGTAGACTTTATTTTTTTTAGATTTTTGCGGGCCATTTCGTTAAAAAAGCAGGTTGTTATTTTTCGAATCGTACCAAAATCGAATCAACACCAGAGTGTCGCACAAGTAACTTATTTACCAAATAGTGTGAAATTTGGTCATTTAGTATTTTAGCAATGGTGGATACATGAAATTTTTGCGGGCCATTTCGTAAAAAAAGGCGGGTTCTTCTTTCCCGAATCGTACCAAATTCTTATCAGCACCAGAGTATCCAACAAGTAACTTATCAACCAAATTTTGTGAAATTTGATCAATTAGTATTTTAACTAGAGCGGATAAATGAAATTTTTACTGGCCATTTCGCAAACAAAGGCGCGTTCTGTTCTTACGAATCGTACCAAAAACTAATCAGCACCAGGGTCACATCCAAGTGACTTAGCTACCAAATTTTATGAAATTCGGTCCATTAGTTTTTGAGTTAGAGTGGATACATACATTGCACAGACAGACAGACACACACACAGACGTCACGTATTCTATTCTATTCGTATTCTATATCGTTTAGTATTCTATAGGTCTCGAAACGTGTAGATCCGTCGAAAACTCGAGTTGCGATTTTCGGCATGATTCCAATACTTTCCCTATACATTACCATGTATTGCAGGGAAAGTAAAAATCTGATGTGGGCAGCACATGATTTTCCCTGCAGACTTAAATTCATATTTTCTTTATTTCTTTAATAATTCATTAGATTGATTTTAATTGAACCAATTAACACTAAATTTGCATTTTTAATTCAATTTTTGTTTTTATTTGGTAATTTGACATTTTTCGGCGTAACAAAAATGCAAGAAATCACAAATATCTTGAGAACGGTTAGTCCTAAAGTATAATGGAGTGTGTTATACTCTTTTCCTCGTCAAAAATTGTGTATAAAACAAGAATTTAATTGATACATTTCAGCATACGTAGTCTTTTTTTTTTTAGATTTTAGCAGGTCATTTCGTAAAAAAAGGCAGGTTGTTATTTTCCGAATTGTACCAAAATCTAATCAGCACCAGAGTATCCCACAAGTAACTTATCTACCAAATTTTGTGAAATTTGGTCAATTAGTAATTTAGCTAGAGTGGATACATGAAATTTTTGAGGGCAATTTCGTAAAAATAGGCGGGTTCTTCTTTTCCGAATCGTACCAAATTCTAATCAGCATCAGAGTATCCCACAAGTAACTTATCTACCAAATTTTGTCAAATTTGGTCAATTGGTAATTCAGATAGAGCAGATAAATGAAATTTTTACGGGCCATTTCGCAAAAAAAAGCGAGTTCTGTTTTTACGAATTGTACCAAAAACTAATCAGCAGCAGGGTCACGCCTACCAAATTTTATGAAATTCGGTCCATTAGTTTTTGAGTTAGAGTGGATACATACATTGCACAGACAGACGTCACGCTAAAATTGGTTTTTTCGTATTCTAGAGGTCTTGAAACGTGTAGATCCGTCGGAAACTCGAGTTGCGATTTTCGACAGGATTCCAATACTTTCCTTATACATTACCATGTATTGCAAGGAAAGTAAAAATTAGTATTTTCTCCATGTTTTCATATGCCCTTATGATTAATATCATACTATATTTCTTTATATGTATTTTTTTTAACGATTTTTATTCCCCACCTCCGAAATTTAAATGCCACGAATTTTTATCAGTTTGTTGTTATTGAACCTCTAAATCTACATTTGCATGCCAGTTTTCAAGGTTGTTCAATGAACAGGTTAGATAAATATATGAGGGAGGAGGGGGTACAGCCTAACACAGGATTCCTGTTTTCTACTTTCCCTGCAATGCATGGTAATGCATAAGGGAAGTATTGGAATCATACCGAAAATCACAATTCGCACATCAAAAATCTAGAACCTCCTCTAGAACACGGGAAAAACTATTTTGAGCCTGATATCTGTGCAATATATGTATCCACTCAAACTGAAAAACTATTTGACGAAATTTCATGAAATTTGATAGATAAGTTACTTGTGGGTGACCCTGGTGCTGATTAGATTTTGGTACGATTCGGGATAAAAGAACCCCTCTTTTTTTGCGAAATGGCCAAGAAAAATTTCTTGTATTCACTCTAGTTAAAAAATTAATTGAACAAGTTTCACAAAATTTGGTAGATAAGTCACTTGTAGGTTTTCCTGCTGCTGATCCATTAAATGCTTGCTTTATACGTAATTTTTTATGACAAAAGAAATTACTTTAAAAAATGGGCCATTCTCGAGATATTTAAATTTTTAATTTTGAGGAAATGAAGACAATTTTCAACGTGGCTAAAAACTATTTAATAACAGTTCTTAAAACTTCGTAATTAAGATCCTTGTTGGTTCGCCGTAATCTTCAGTCTGTGGGATTCCGTGTTCTGAGCTTTTGAATTATCTGTGTGGTTCCAAGAGATGTCGGTGGGAACCGTCCCCAGGTGGGCGGGGCGTTGTCGTGAGCGCTGGCGCCAATACTCCACCGGCGTGTGACGTCACGGCCACATTGGAGACTTCTTCGGATAGCTTCATATTTTCAAAGCTTCTGACAGAATAATGTACGATGTTTAACTCTTCGGACTTCAATATTTAGTATCCTGAGTGCATAAACTTTTTTGAAAAAGTGGTGGATGGGACAAGTGGAAGGAGTCCATGAGTGACTGTTGGTGCTGGTAGAAGTATCTATTATGAGACATCCCTGTTAGCCGGCCAAAACAAGTTACAAGACTAATTTTGGGGGTATTGCCGTTTTTGAATTTCAGATATGTTTTATGATGCAGAAACTTTTCTGCATAGGGTCCTCGTTTGTTTTGAGAATTTGAACTAGCTGTTTTAGTAAGTTTTGGATGTTACTTAAGTCAAAAAATTTTTCTATTTCTTTGAAGAAGTTTAGGAATTTCAGAAAGGCGTTTGAGATTTGAATTTGGGTTTTAGCTGTAGCAGGTTGTGCCTGGGCAGAGTGCTCTCCTGTTACCGTCTCGGCACTTGTCTGCACTTCCTACACAGGGGAGATATTGTTTGAGGGTAGGGGGAATTTTCCTCTCCAAGGCTAGGGTGGTTGTTTCAATAGTTTGTTGGTCCTTTTTAGCTTCCTAGAACTTTTTACGGTTCCAGGGGTTTTGGGGCAATGCCTAAAATTAACTGGATGGAAATCTCCACATTTGGCGCATTTCGCCGGGGTCTCGCGAGATTTCTGGCATTCTCTAGTCTGATGGCCTTCGCCACATTTTAAGCAGCAGGGGGAGGGTACATTGGTCAGAATGATGGTTATACAGCTGACAATTGTAGCACATTTCGTGCCCTTTAGACTTAAAGGTCTACACTTTGACTTACGTGGAAAACAGGGAATATAAATCGTGAATGAACCCTTACCTATCCCTCCGTCGGTTCAATACCGACCAAGAAGATGGAAAGGGGAGTCCTGTTGCGTCTGTTTCTCAGCTGCGAGATCCTGATTATCTTAAAGCCCTCAGTAACCAGGGCGGATTGGATATCTTCAATTTTTTAATTGGCTGGTAAGCCTTTTATGACAATTTTTTTGGCCTATCATTTTTAAGATTGATTGAGCTGAAAGATATCTTCTTATGGGTTAAGTGAGCCTGAACATTCCTGTAATCCTCAACGGATCCAGGAGTGATCCTGATCACTCTCCCCATAAGAAGACCCTGAATTTTAACGTTAAGAATTTTATTTAAGTCCTCTATGAGGGCTCTTTAATCACTTCAGGAGTCCACATAGAAGAACAGCTCTTTTTCCTTGGGGGGAGGGGACCTCAGTCATATCGACTTCCTCAAAACTTTTAAAATTTATTCCGAACTTGGATTTCCTGCTCAGACGGTTTGGGGATTTCTGTAGTTTTACTCCTTTTGCTTCTACTCTGGGTTAGAAAGCCCTCAAGTTTTCCATACATCTCGTGCTTGTAATTTAAGTAAAGTTCATCCTCAGCTTTCGTATTTCTACTATTATACATATAATAAATTAGCTCATACGATGTCCTATCGACAAGGGTGCTGGGGTTAGGGTGCACGGTTAACAGGTTAGAATCAAATATAATACCTGTGAGTATTTTCTTTAACATCTTGGCTAGCTCGTAGTCGATGCCTTCCTCTTCCAGCTCTTCCTCCAGTCTGGCGATGATGTAGTCGTAGCATTTGAAGTGGCTGTAAATTTTCCACTCCAAGGAGCCCTTAATCCTCTTGTCGCCCGAGTATCCAAGTAGCTTGAGATAGGCTTCCTCATCAATGGCTGCCGATTGCACTTTCGCCTCAGCTTCCATGGTCCCTTTATCTTGATCTTCCATCATCTCGGCCGAGTCTATATTTTTCTTTACTTTTTACACCTTGGCAATAACACGCTGTCTCTTAGTTTCCTCAGCTGCGATGGCACGTTTTCTCTCCTCCTCCTTCAGTGCACTATCACGTTGTCTTTCGGCTATTTCTAAAAAGACAATAGCACGCTGTCTCTCCTTTGCTTCCAAATCAATAACACACTGTCGCTCTACTTCCTGTATAACATTAGCACATGCTCCCTCTTTTTCCAATTTCTCATCTCGAGAAAATTCGTAACTGTTTTGGTCCTTCCTCTTATTCTTCCTCCTTCCAAGTGGTGTTGAAACATCACATCGTGGGAGATCATCTGCTCCTCCCTGCATGCTCTACCGTTACTGGGTATAACACGCCCAAGCCAAAGCACAAAGTTACCGCGTGGTAGAAAACTAGAGCACCAATGAAGCACATGGGGTAAGACTCCTGTATATACTGTATATATATAGGAGCCTTAGCTTGGGGATTGACTGCTTGTGACGGATAATGCTGCCAGAATGCATATATTGATACGGAGTGTCTAAATTACTACTAATTACGGTTCCGCCCCCGACCTCGCCCATAATGGGCAGCACGGAGAAGGAGACAATATGACGTAACACCTTAACGTAACGAGATATGTCAATCAAGAAGGAAAGAATCACGCCAGGTCATTATTTAACAAGATATAATTTTTTAAACAATTTAACGTATATTTTATAAACGTATAAGGTTAACGAATTGATTTTTAAATGAAATGATAAAATCAGTGGTGTGAAGCGATATTTTGTTTTAGACAAGAACAACATTTAATTCTGGTATATAAAAACAATAGAAAAAATATGTTACAGTCAACCCTTCTATATCGTGGTACTCTCATAATGTGGATTCTATATAATGTGAAGCAAAAATTGCGACAGTCCTATCATAAGGCAATATTCATAAAACGCGATAGTGTTATAAAGCGGTTTCTCTTTAATACCACTCAGTTTAAGCAGTCTCTCTATAGCATGATTTTTTCTACTACACTTTTACGGTTTGAAATTAACGGGGAATTCCTCTGTTTTTTCATCCACGTGCATTACCATATTTCAATTTCAGTTATCAGGTAAATCCTCTGTAAAATAAATTAATACATTCACCTCAAATGCATTGGTAGACGAAAATATGGGTAAAGAATGGATTTAAAATTTTAATTTAATTGATGTGAAAAGGGGACTGCGTTTGGGTAAACAATTAGAAAATTACTTTATTGAAAATGATCCTTCCTCAGTGCGTAGTGCAACGTTTAAAAGATAATTACAAAATTATTTAGCTCCCTTCAGAGAGATTTTGGTAGAGTTACAAATTAAAACTACATTTGAAAACGAAAATGAAGATATGCAAAGTGAAGAGGACATTAAAAGAATTAGGTCAATAACTAATATTTAACAGAGGTGATGAATATTAATAGAATTTTTGTTGGAAAAACTTATTAAGTTTATATTTCACATTGTTTTTTAATTTTCTTTAAAGTTTTAATAAAAATAATTTAAAATATGTAAAATAGTTTTGCCTTACTTTTGTATCTATAAACTTATATTTCATAATCATATTCACCATAACATGCTACTCTAAAAATACGATTTTATATAACGTAGAATGAATCAGTCTGATTTATATGTTCTGAGTTCCACCTAATGCTGTTTTCGTATAACACAGTAGGAATTGTTCTGAGTTTCTTATAACACGGTATGCTGTTTCCATATAACATGGTACGAATTAATCTGATGTGCACTAATCTGAGTTTCATCGGAAGTGGTCATTTTGACCGCATAACTATTTTGAGAAAGGATCCCTCCAAAACGACTAATCCCAGCCCATTGAAATTTTATGACTTTTCTTATTTTCTTTGCAAAAGATGTGTCGAAAAAACATCCTAAATGCTGTAACTATGATGTTTTGGTTTTGAATTAAAGGTATGTTTTACTCTTTCTATGGCGGTCAAATGGACCGCTGCCCGTCGTTCTAGATAGTTCAAAATAGTCATTCCAATGTTAATCGCATTATGGGACGGTTGACTGTACTGTTGAACCTATTTGTACATGAATTCCAATCTTTTACTTTTTTTACAAACGCATTAATCATATTTTCGTGGAAATTAAGAGTTCTTATTTCTCAAATTTGAAGAAAACTTTTTAAGATACAACAAAAAAGTGTATCTGTGCTGTTATTAATTAAGATTAATTTGAGCTCAGTCACCAATGATCTATCATCAATCACCGTTTCACAAATTCTGCTGAAATATTATAGTAAAATATTTTTATTTTTTTTAAACTGATGTTAGGTAAGCAATGCTTGCTTGCATTGCTTCTATGGACTGCATACCACTGGACAAAATCTAACTAAAACTGATAATATTTGGGAAACAGTTGAAAAGTTTCTACAATTATGATAGGTGACCACCAGTTATGATCAGAGAGTTCGAAAACTTTTTCATAACCACTGCCATTTAAAAACTTGTTTCGGTCACAGTGCAGTTATAACCAGAATGACCAAGGATTTTCTCAACCAATGTTATGTGGTCACATGATACACATAACACGTATTTTGCTTGAAATGCTGTTTAGAATCTTGCAGAATAACAATGCTGTTTTTCCTGTGGTGAGTGACTTGATAACTGATAAACAATTATTAACGGAGATGACCATTCAGTTAATTTTTCAAACACATCCTTGTCATGTGCAAAACTCATACAATAAAATTAATGCGTAACTCATTGATTCTTTCAAAGCTGGACCAAGTCTTGTTTAACATAAATGATAACAGAAACTGAATACCGCAACAAAATTACTTACTTCTACAAAAGAAAGCTTGTTGAATGAAAGTTTGTCCAAAAGTGCATGCAAAATTGGTTAAAATATATTTCTACATGTGTATATGCCTGCATTCTGTAACTATTTATTACCAGGCATGGGGTGGTTTGTGTAAATAGATGCTAGTATGAATTGTTATAAAGATTGGCAAATAAATGATCAGTTAGACATGCAATATTATTTTTACATATAGACATCTTTACAAATTATTGGCGAGAAAAACACTAGAAAGCTTGCTGATATTTTATAGACAGCAGAAACTTCATTGTGTTCAGCTAGCCTTTCCGACATTTAACAAAATATGCAGTTTTTTAGCGTGTACTTTTATACACGATTGATAAGAATTTGATATTTTTGTAAATAATACTTGAATTTGATATAAAACAAACTTGAAATGATGTTAGATTATTGTTAAAAGGAAATCTGAGTTGTTATACATATTAAAATGTAACACTTACTTGATTGATACTTCGTTAAAATATTATATCCTACATAATAACCATAATAGCATTGTAGTGGAGAGAAAATACGATGTACTGGAAGAAACGTGACGTTTGGGTTCTACGTCACAAGGGCCCGTCCCCAGTATGGGCGGGACGGAGGTGGAACCGTAGTAAGTAGTAATTAGGACACTCCATCTCAATATATGCAGTGTCTCCATGTAATATAAAACTCCATGCTCGTTGGATGAAACCATGACTATGGATTCAGGAAACGAAACTGAATGAATAACGTGCTAAAATAACCAAATTCTGATCAGGCAGCAGATGTAGACAATAAATTCAAACTGGACTGATTTGTGCCATAGCGTACCATTTTATTATTTTGTGCTGTTAATTTTAAATTTGAATGAGGCCGTATCAATTCAAATTTAAAAGTCGTTTCATTTTTATGCTTCTGACTTCCGGAAGAATTCAGCACTAGAAAGAATAAAGTATAAACCTAAATCCTAAAAAATTCAATATATTTGAATGAGGGGCATGGGTAATAGGTATACGTCCACTGTTCCAAAATCCTCTGTCAGTATGGTTGTGTTTTTACAACGTTGTAACATCTATCCAAAATACTCGTTAGAGACCCCGCGCAGTTCTAATCTTGAAATAACTGAAATACCCGGTAGGCCAACCCATGGTCAAACCCAAATATGAATTACAATGCCACATTAAGGTTATAGGCTAAATAAAATTGTAAATGAAATATTTGAAACCCCATAGTGGTCACTACAGTAATTCCAAAAAGGTTGATGATTACAATACAACAAATGACTGTGATCTGCATTACAACGGCACTCGATTATATGATATCAGAAGGACTCTGCAATGGAAAGTGACTGGTTGTGACCGATCTCTGCAACTGCAACATCAAGGTGAAATCACTGGAGAACAATCTGGACGAGAAGTACACATCCACGAATAACACCGCGTGCTGTTGGCCATCTCGGGTGTGGTATCCCCGTGGTTTGCGCGCTAAGATTTGCACGCTGCCACAAATGCCGCCGTGTTCATGCGGAGTACGATCACGTTAAACATGTGGGTCCGTAAGTCCTTCCGAGAGGTTGGTGGTAGGGGAAGGAGGGTACGGTCCCTGTGGATGCCTCCCCCACTGGGTTCCGGTCTAAATTGGGTGGCACTTCCCGGCCGTCCATACGGTTACCTTACACCTTTCTGGTAGGTCGGACGGTCTGGGTCTCAACAACAACAACATCCACGAATCACGCTCGACTCAAGCTAGCTCCTGAATATACAGACTAGTGCAATAACTGCTGTACGTGGCAAAAGGAGGATTACTTTCTAGTTCTTTTCTCGGATTCTGTAGAAAATCAAAACATTCTAGACTACTTTTTTGAATGACTGGTATAATTTTTTAAAGCAGAAGCACCTATTTTACAGCTCAATTACGTATCAAATAACAAATATATATTTGGACAATATTAGATGTATAATTTACCAATTATTAATTATATTTAGTATTTTATGTACAGAAAAGAATAAAGTATGAATACAAAAGTTCTTACTGTAACGCAAAAAATGTTGATTCTTACATTTATCTCTGATTCGTCTTACATTATAATTTTTGGAAATAAAATAGAGCAAAATATAAAATCTTGCAGCAGGTTGACCATAAAGCTCATGGTAGTGACATGTTGAACAGTTACAAAGAGCTAGATTCAGAAGGATACTCAATCGATGTCGGAATGGTCACATGACTGAATTTCATGTATAAACAGTAAGTGGACACGTGTAAAATATATCAAGTAACCTTCCCTGAGACTTTTAAAAGAAGCTTTACTTATTTCATTGTTTAATATTCAAAGTAATTCTACAGCTCAAATAATCTTGTTTCAATATTTCTTACAACAGCATTTTAATTTCAAATAATTTTGGTTTGTCTATGAATTTAACTATCGAGTATAAAATATGAGAATTAATATTCTGATGATCATAATGTCCAATTTTCTTCATATGTTTTCCGCATCTAATGTTGCATTGGAATGGTACCTACAGCAAAATTTTACAGGTAAATGTCGCAGTTTAAATATAGGTTTCTGCAGAAGACATTTTGTGTGTGTTTATGCTCCAGTTCAGACCAATATATGAGTCATTTTATTCATGTTGAGAATTGAGTTAATAATTGAAATATTTTTTTGAAATCTCCTAAAATGTATATAGTATACTTTTACCTCTGAGCCGAGGCTCACTAATGTAAACAACTCATATACCGGTTAGGAGCAAGGTACTTTAAACAGGAGTACTTTGCAATGTGTGCAGACAAGTGAAATGTTTCGTACTAAAAAAACTTAAGCACATCCAAACTAATAACGTTTATACACACGGAGTAAGCTCCGGCCGACTAATCGGTTGCTCATGTCCTTGCTGACGAGCCGGTCGGTCTGGGTCTTCAACACGGAGTAAGCTGATGCAGTTACTTTGAGACATTTTGCAGATAGCGTGCTCCTGTCTCTATACTGTTACGACGTTTAGAGACATACTGTACTCTGGAATCGTGTATGTACTTTCAGGATACAAGAATGAGTTCAAATTTCTGAATAACTAACACTTTTATTTATAAGTATAAACAGGAACACTGTACAGCGAATAGTTCCATAACTGTTTCACAAGATCATTAAACAATTGTCAGATACTGCTCAGCTAATTCGCAAAATCACGTCAATTGCACTCTAACTGAGCGATGACTCCTTTTATATACGCCCCATTGAAACTTCCAGAAGGGGCTCGTATCTCTAAGAATATTCGTTATTTCGAGAAAGTTCTAGTTTATTCGAAGAGTCACCATGTTGGAGATAAATCACCCAATTTAGCAATCCCGCCCCAAATTTCTGCATTTGGCAAACCCTACATTCACATAAGAGGAATGACTGCCTGTAAAGGTGTTTTCTTCTTTAACAGAGCAAAGGCTTTAAATAAAAGCAAAGGTCCGCTATGTATTATTTGAATAAAGGCAAAGCACAGTGAAATTTTTAACATATTCGTAGCAATATTATATTTCTATATTTACATATTTTGTAGATATAGTTCTAAGATCTCTATACTATTCATTCTATTTTCTCTGTAATAAAGTAATAAAACTGTATCTTTATTTAAAAAAAATTTAAATTCCACTGAGATGCAGAGATGCAGATACTTTTAAATTGCAGCCAATTTTACAGATACTTTTCAAACAAAATATATTAATCCTCCACTTTCGTTGCTTCTGCAACTATAGCAGGTCTATTTTATCATATTAGGAACTTTATTCGTAAAGAATTATTTTTTAAACAATTGTTCCATAATTTATTTATTTTTTATTTTATTTATTTATTTATTTGCTATCATTACACTCCGACAGCTTGCTGCAAATTTGTTTCAATATGTATCTGCGAAACTGCTTCTCATTTTTCTCCAACTCTACTAATAACTCGAGAACCAGGCAGCTACAAAATCCAAATTAATAAGTCAATGTCTTTTAATTTTTTTGGATTTTAAAAACCTATTGGGCTAGCCCGTATTGGGCCTGCCATTCGAATGTGCTGATTTTTGAGGAATAACTTGAGAACCAGAGCAACTAGGAAATTAAAAATTCGGTATGTCGTTGTCTTTTATATATTTAAGTTACATACATTTTCATAAATACATTTTTCATACATTTAAATTACATACAAATAATAAATGGGAGCATATTTTTTAAACTGTGCTTTTTGCTTATTATGTTCATTCTGCCAAATTTAAATGCTGAGTAAACTCATTCAAGCGCAGCACGAAGAAGACAAAAAGGAGTTACGAAAAACATGCGGAACTTGCACGTTCAATTAGCATTTCATTTTCTATATTAAAAAGTGCAGCACTTTGTTGGCCAATTGCGTGGTCCTAAAGGTCTCTGTACTATATATTTTCTCTACTCGTGTGTATATTGGCTAATGGAGCGTTCATAGACGCCTCTGTGGAGATATCTATAGTAGAAATATGGATGTCCCAACGAACAAGAACAGTAACGCCCCGAGGTTTCCTGCGGCCCTGAACGAACTTTCATGAATTGCCCCATCTGAACAGTAAATTCAGTATAACGTCACACGTCTGAAAATTGGCAGTTCGAAAAAGCGATTATCCGTCAATTTATTTATGCTGGTTTTTTTTACAAGTTCAAAATTAAACAAGAATTCATTACATTAGTCTTTTCGCTTTAGATTCACCAGGCATAGAATTTTGCCCCCCCCCCCCGGGTCAACAATATTTTGGAGGCCTTTGTATATGATATAAAATATTCCTAACTATCTTTATCCTAATGGATAATCCGGCTCCTGGTTATATAGCCCTATTTTTTCTGTCTAATACCTAATGGTCCATGGGTTATAGCTTGTCTAGAAAGAATGAATACTGATTATGCAAATGCTTTTGGGCCCAGGTCCATTAAGTCTTCCAAAAATCTGAAAATACGAAAACTCGAAGTGACCAAAACAAGTATAAAATGCTACAAAGCCTACATTAAAACCGCCAAATCATATAAAGGATAGCACACCGATGGATCACTGTAGGGATTACAGTATCATGATCTCAGTATGCTCCGATAAGAAGGTCGTAACCAAAGCATTGTAAAGACAACTGTCAACTAGTACACAAATGACTGATGATGAAATGCAGAATTATATGAAATACAAGAAATAGTTTTTATGCCCTAACGACTCTTTATAAAAATTCAAGAGCGGTCCAATAAATGTACAAAATTTGAGGTCTTTTGCAAGCATGAAGCCCCAACCGGTCGCTTGGCTCTCGAAACGCCCCTGTAAGGGAACTTTGAAATTTTGTATAGAGCACGGTTTAAGAAAAATTAAATTATACAGACAGACATACAACACCGTTCATTCATGCCCGGCCCATGTGAAATTTTAAGCACCACGAGTAAGTATGTGTTTTCCCCAAAACAGCCTTTCATGGTAAAAAAATAATTTTCGTCAAGTACACATTTTCAGGTCTAGGATAACCTAGTTGTACCCCTTCTTTCTCCGGATAATGATTATAAATTTTATATCGGTAGTACTAAACGTACGATTGGTATTCGTTTGGTTGAACATGTTAGAGACGTAAAAAATGGTAAAGAAACGACTGCCTTTGCCCAATTAGTGACTAAAGATAATTTTCACCCCCCTTTTGAACATTATTTTCTTTTGATCAGCTGTAATAACCCCCGTTCTATTTTACTTTACGAATCCCTTTTTATTTATTTATATCGTACTTCTATTTGTAATTTTGACCCTGTTCAGGTCTTTGCTGGCTCAAGTTATGCCTGGCGACTCAATCTCGATGCCGTACGTGTGTGTGTTAAACCTTTACACAGTTACCTTAATTTATAATAATGTTCTAAAGTATTTTATGTGTTTTAAAAAGTTTTTTTAAAATGTTTATCTTTGAGATTTGTAATTTTATAATTTTAAATGTGTTTTATGGATTCACAATTTTGTATGGATGGCAATTTTTGTAATATGCAAATTTTGCTTGACGGCATTGGAATGTATTCAGGCATGTTATCATCTGTTTTAATTCTATCGCCACTGCGGAAGAACATGAAAGTGTTCAAAAGCGTTCCGGCTTAAAATTATTTGCTGTATGTTTGTAGGATGGTTTTTGATAACGTAACTCTGGTTTTTAAGATTTGTCATTGAATTAGTTGATTCAGTGACTAGGATAATCTGTTGAAGGATCCTAACCCTGATTCGAAGAAGAGTTAGTATCCTTCAATTGCTTGAAATAAATATAAATTTTTATAAAACGGCACGCTCTTTGATAATCGCAGCTATATAAATTTAACTTAAAATCACAATTTTTTTTAGCTGAATAATTTGTTTGATATTTAAGACGGCATACTTAGACATTTTAATAACTTTTTTAAAATGTTAGACTTTCGTAATCAAATTTAGAGCCCCCTCCCACTTCCTAAATTTGAGGTCGTCGATCAAGAGTTTCTATTCTTTTCGTAAATCTGACACTATATGCAGTTTCTCTTCTAAATCCCCTGGTTTAATCAAAATTCAGTTTACAGAGCACAGGTGATGCTAAAGAAATGAGTAATATAGATTACTGAACAACAGTCGCTGTGACAAAAATTGTAACGAAATGGATAACCCCTTCCAAATCCTTTTAAGCCTATATTTGCAATGCTTCATGTGTTATTAACACTGTGCGACATAGTTGAAAAGTGTTTATGACTTTGTTCATTCTTAACACTTTACAGCATAGTTAAAAAGTGTTTATGACTTTGTAATTGCCGTAAAAATGACTTTCTCACAATGAAATTTTAGTAGAGACGGGCTATCGGACTTATGGGAATGGAAATGAATAACATCACCCAATTAGTTTTAGGTTGAATTCGGGTTGAAAAAATGAAATAAATTGAACCCTCTCATTTTCCAAACATTTTTTAAGCGAAGTTAAGATTCACACATTGCTTTGAAAATTTTAGGAAATATTTAAATTATGCCATAAAATTTATAAGCAAATTTCAGCAAGATAGGTTCGGTAGTTTTTAAAATAAAAGTTAAAATAATAATGACACCCATATAATAGGAAGAGATCACGTGACTCACTTCAAAATAAAATAGGGCATCCATATTTTTTCCCAGTGTCAAAATCGTGATTTTCTAATTCGTGAAGATCGCTAAATTCGTGAAATTCTTTTAAATTTATATTAAGTGTTGCATCCGTCCTAAAACCGCTTCATTTTTGCATATTTTCTGTGTATCTATATTCTGCGTCAACGCAGTTACACTATTTTTGAGTTTAAATGATCACTCAACTTTGATTATTTCTACAACGAAGCCCAATTTTAATGGATGCAGAATGTAAACAAGCGATTGTAAGATGAGTTGTTTAAGAATGGCTGAATTTTTTCACGCAAAATTATGTAACTGTGGAGTCTGGAATAAAAGTGTATGAATGAAATGTTCACTGCTTTTATATAAAGAGTCAGACGATTTTATAGCATTGCCTTTTTTGATGAAGTTTTCAAGTAAAATAAATTATTGTACTGAGATCATTTTAAAAATATCACCGCTGAATGGATCGCATTTTAGAGATGTTTATTTAAAATTGCAACCCCGTTGGAAAGTGTTTCATAATCAATGTATGATGGATCTTTCTTGTTAACCATGCAATTCCTTGCACAATTTACTCATTACACTGAATCGAATTACTTTTAAAATTTCAGACTCGGGAGTAAAAGAAAAGATAGGCAATGATGATAAAAGAACTGTGACTGATTCCTATCTAAAAGATAGGAATTCCGCATACGAAAAGAAACTCGTTCATTCGTCAATAGCGAACCTCGCCATTTCGGAAAGTCTGCCGCGTGTTCCCCAAAATCCAAAGACAACAGATGGATTATTTTCAAGTTTGACTGCACCAAATGATTTGAGCAGTCTTGCAGAATCTGATACTGACTTAGCTATGAATTATTCCACTGATGCAGAAACTGAAAATGAGATTCCGATCACTTCGAAAGACTGGCTGAATCGTTCGGAATTAGGTGACATAAATAAGGCAAGTGATTTGGCTAGCAACCCGCCCTCGCAATTCATTCCATCTCTAAAAACAAAAACAAGAACGATCGATGTTGAAAAAATGGAGACCAATAGTTCCGTTCCAAATCAATCGATGAACCAAGTCTCACAAGCAAGACTCCGAACGAAGCTGTTCGTGTCCGCAGACAAAAACGCTACAAATACAGCGAAGATTGATATTAAACGTATAAAACTAGAAGCTGGTGTTCTGAGTCACTTAAATGAAATATTTAGTACCAGTGCTGAAATCGAAAATTCTATTCCTGCTCCATCCGTCAAGTCCAATTTTAGCGTCGAAGAAATCCTGCAAATCATAAAGCGGGAACGAAACATTCAAGTAAAAATTCTAAACGAGCTCGTCCTGTATCTTCCAGTATTGTTTTGCGACATACTTCTGCTGGTTGCATGTTGGAAGCTCTTGCGGCACATTTTCCAGCAGATGTCCATACGAGACCAATCCCAACTGTTCGACAGCGATTCCAAGCTTCGTATGAAGCTGTTGGAGAAAACGGATGTCTACCATGATTTATCTGGAACTTCTGAAGAATTCAAACCTCGATACAATCGCATTAAACAGCCCATTTCTTGCTTAATTCCGAACAGTCGGCAACCTGCATCAGCAGAAAGAGACTGGTTTCCTCCAAAATAAAAATGTGTGTTCAAAAGTATAACCTTATTCACGTAATACATTCTGTTTGACTGTAAAATATTTGCAGTATTGGTTTTCCATTATTAAAATGCCATTTAAAATAAAAATTATATCACAGACATCGGTAAACTAATTTCGTCTATTTCTATAGTATAACTTAACTGGGGAGTGATTCAGCACCACTTCGGCATACCAGAATCCATTTTTACTTTCCTTATATACATAATGTATAAGGAAAGTATTGTGACGGGGTCGAGCATTCGAAATCGAGTTTTCGACGGGAGAGCACGTTTCAAGCATCCCTGATCACGAATCAAACATTTTTGAAGTGATGTCTGTGTGTGTGTGTGTGTCAGTGAGTCTGTGGAGACGATAACAGACGAACGAATGGTCCGATTCGAACCAAATTTGGTACAAAAATCACAATCCGTAAACACTGGAAGCCTATTGTTTTTATACGTAATCGAATGTTCAGAACCCCCCTAAATTTTCGAATAAAATTTTGAAAAAATCGTCAAAAAATCAAAACCACTAATAAAGTTATGCAAATAGACATTTCTTATGTAATTTTTCATTAGAAAACGATTGACATAAATTTTAGAACGCTAACATGAACCGTTCTCGAGATATTGCATATTTTTCAAAAAAAAATATTAAATAGTCATATAAAATGAAAAAAAAAATTTCCTATTGAGAAACATGTTCACTTTTCATATGTAATACCATGCGATAAATTGGGTGACATCATTCTCGTGGATCTAGCTCGTTCCATTCATGAAAAAAGATACTTTGAGTAATACTTTTGTATTTGAACGCCAATAGTCATTTATCTGCTGTAAGAACAACTTATTTCTTCGTCCATAACGCTTGGCGAGATTTGGGCGACGAATTTGGCGGAATGTCGCCAACTTGGCGACTTTTTGAAATGTTGCCAAATTAACGAAAATCTTGCCAAATGGATAAAATTGACGCTAAATCAATGAAAATGACGACTCATTGTCGAAAATTCAATATCTTGGAAAGAATATTAGGATCTACTATAAGAAAAACCCATTTTTTTTACTGTAAAAGTAGTACATTATATAAGGAAAGTCATGTGTTGCCCACATCAGATTTTTCTTTCTTGCGAAGAGAAGATTTAAAAGATCCGTAACTTTGGTCCAAATGATCACACTTGTAACCCTTTATTTTAGAAGGTTTGAAAAATCTTTAGATTGATATCGAGTTTCACAATGTGGTAACGTGCCTCACGGGGGGCAATGATATCACAATACAAAAATCGCATCCAGGCTATTTACCCCTGCGATTAATAACCCTTTTATGCATAGTTATGTCAAATTTTGCCCTATTCTGCCATGGTAAGAAAACATTTTTTCTTATTTCCAATGGCGGATGCAAAAGGCAACTGGAGCTAACAAAAATATAACATGAACAGCAATAAGAGAATATTTACAGCCACAGAAGAAAGTCCATAGAGCATGTGCGTGTGATGTCACAAGGACCATTTAACCCTTACTTTTCCAACACAAAATACTCGTTTGCTTAACAGTAGGGGAATTTTCATTATTTCTGTATTAAAAACTGCTACTTTAGATTAGAAACTTATAATCGTTTAGCCTCTAATTTCTGTAGGATAGATCTAAATTTATCTTCTTTGGTGGATATTTTTAATTAAACGGAAAATAAAATATTCACTTTAATTCAAATATATACACGAGCTTTTTTTTACAAGAAAAATCGTTATGTACCTTTCCCTTCCCGCCCGCATATACACTGTAATTGAGAGTAAATGTATTACAGTGAATTTGAGAGTAAATGTATACATCTTTAGAACGCTGCTTAATGTCTACGGTAAAAGTGAGTAGTAGTGAAAATTTATTTGAAGTGCACTTTAGCAAATGAAATCGTTAAATATAATTGTTATTCACTTATTCTAAACAATTTATTTTCACTCCAAAGATAAATTTCGACGTTTAATGGGTTTAACATGGAGTTTATTTCAATTTTTATGTACCATTATCGTCAGTTTACCATGACACGCTATGGTAAAAATAATGGTCTTTTGTCCTTACGTTTCTGCGCATTCAACTAATCAGGTTGTTTATTTACACTCTTGCCCATGCTCTGCAGACCACTCATACGGTCCCTTGCCTCCAGTATCGCTCCCACTCAAATCCATAAGTCTGCTGTCCTCTCTTGGCAAACTGACTGAACATTTCATCGCTATCCAAATCAACAATTGCCTTGCTAATAATAACATTCTCATTCCAGAGTAATTTGATTTTAGAGCACTCCACTCTATAACATATCAACTGGTCCGCATAGTGGAATACATCTCTGATGGACTCCAAAATCGGTCAGCAGTTGGAGGTATACTTATTGACGCCGCTAAGGCTTCTGATAGGGTGTGGTTCATCGGACACATGTACAAGCTCCTTCAGCTCCGCATGCCACACTCTCTCACCTATATTTTATACTCCTACTTCAGCGACAGAACCTTTCATATACGCCTAAAAACACACTAACGCACCAAACGTATCCACTCTGGAGTCCCCCAGGGCTGAAAATTTGGTCCCATTCTTTTTAACATTTACATAAACGACATCCTTAGAAGAAACAACACCATTCTTTGTTTATATGCGGACGACACTGCCATTCTTGCCCCACACGACAACACCAACTACCTACACCGACACTTACAACATCACATTGACACCCTCAAACCCTGGTTAGAGAAATGTCGCATCAAAATAAACCCTAACAAATGTCAAACTGTATTTTCTCACATCAAAGTTTCACGCCCCAACCAATCATAATTACCGATCAGCCAGTTTTGTTTCTAAAGATTATGTAAATATCTTGGTGTCACTCTTGGCACCAAGGAAACATGGAAACCCCACATAGCTAAACTTAAAGATAAAAGTAATTGTAGAAGCAGAACTCAGCTCCGGCCTGTATTCGAATGATGTCAGCATTGAAAACAAAATCCTACTTTACAAATCAGTTATCCTCTCCATCAATCTCCATGCTTCCCCAATTTGGGGCTATGCTGCGAAATCTAATGTAAAATGTCCAAATCATTCAGAATAAAATTCTACGTTCTATCAGAATAGCTCCAAGATACTTAAAAAGCTTTGTAATACATCGCGATTTCAAAATTAAAAGTATTAAGCAGGAGATGCGAAAACTATCTAACAAATTTTATGATAACTTCGTTAGGATCTCCAACGAACTGGTTTATAATATGATCGACTACGAGTTACGTGAATTCCCGAAAAGACTCAGAGCTATCCTAAATCCCGATTTAGACACCCCATGCTAATTACTGATTGAATCTTCTCTGCATCCTAGCAAAGGATATTCGCCTGTTTCCCCACTCACCATATCTCCAAACCTCTAAAGAACATACATATATATAATATATATTTCTCAGACCACTGTTTACAACACTCTTTGTTTACTACTCCTAACTTGTAACCCCTGCTGAAGAACTAGGTTCAATGGAAGATTGTGACCCACTTACGTATATGTTACCTGATTAGGGAATTGAGACGCTCTGTTGTCGACAAATTACTGGTTGGAGTCTGGTCCCACTCAGATGTTGCGGAGAGAGCCGGCAGTGGAGAAAGAAGTCATGCCCATTATCTCCTAAGGGTCACGGACTTTGCAAAAAGGCTCGTCAAATACATGAATTCGATGCAGATGTTTGCATGGCAATCGTGGCCAGTAGCAAGGCGGAATTCTGCTACAGCTCTTCGCTCAAAGTTGTAAATCATATAGCCTCAGAATCTGCTTTACCAGGGTAGGAGGTAGATCTATACGTTGTACCCCTGTTAAGAAAATATAAAATTCCGAATAAATTTCGGATTTTTGCTCGAGTTTCAAACAATTCCACATAGTTCTCGGTTTTTTTTATATCAAAGTAGATGCAAAATTTCGTGAAAATTCCTTAATATTTGCGGCAGCCATTGTGTACACAAGAAATTGACCACATACAGACGGACATCACTCTAAATATAGTCAAAAGTGTTCAGGAGGTCCTAAAACATATACTGGCCTCGAAGTCGAAAATTCTCGTAAAAACAATATTTTCTCTATATTATATTCTATAGTATGAGAACATAAAAATATTGTTTGGTTTTTCTACATAATACTATATTTATGGCAAACTTAACTTGACGTTAAAGAGTTTTGACATCACAGGGATCGAATCCCCTCTCTTATGGTAAGCATACATGCATACATTATCGTGATGAGCAAAAGAATTCTCCGGCTCATGCCGCTTAATATTGCCATTAGAATGTAACTCCACATAATTTACCTCCTAGATTTTTATCAAAAGGAAATGTAGATGCAGATAGCCAGCGAATTAGTTGTCAGTTGGTGTCAAAGGGATACTTTGGACAAACCTTGGGACTTTGGATTTTGACTTCTACCAATCTAGTGTGTTATCGTCTGCCTGTGTTTTTTCAATGGCGCGCGCATGTTACATGGCTGATATTGGATGCGCAATTTTGTTCTTTGATTGGAGTTATGCTTCTTCCGTTTCAACTTTGTGAACTCTTTTGGCTCATACTTGATGATTGGATTGCACCTGTGTCTGCCCGCTGCCTGTCTCACTTTGTGCTGCTGGTGTGGTCTTTGGACTCGCCTTGTCTGCTTGTAGCCAGATTTAACCTGAGTATCTTCTTGATTGGACCATTTCCTTCTGCCTTGTGCCTGCTGCTTTGCTATTGTATAGACTATTTTAAAATGCTATTTATGCTGTGGCGGAAAGGAGCATCGCCAGTGCCGAGCCAAGACCGAACTCGGGACCTAGTGCTTACAAGACCGACATTATAATCAGAAGCTAGCAAAAACTAGCTTCTGCTCCGTTCTTATAATTCGGGTACAGGTTCCAAGCATCTTTGATCAGATGTCTTTGCTGCCGCACACTCCCTCACCTGATGAGAAGGCCCCGGTATAATTTCGGCGAGGAGGGGGGCCGCTGAGAAAACCCCGCGTGTCCCCCCGAAATGCAGTTGAGGGGCTGAAGGCCGGGAGGCGTGTTGCCTTGGGTACGTGACGTCAGTCGTTGTCAACCAGGAAGGGAGTGGCAACGCCTCTGACTCCTTGTGGTGTTGCCATCTCTGTTGAGAGGTGAGATCGTTGGAGAGGAAGGTTGCGTGTTTCAAACGTCCAGTCATCATTGTGGCGATTGAGCGTCGCCAGGACCGAGCCAGGACCGAACTTGGGATCTAGTGCTTC
Source organism: Amaurobius ferox (assembly GCA_951213105.1). Lineage (NCBI taxonomy): Eukaryota > Metazoa > Arthropoda > Arachnida > Araneae > Amaurobiidae > Amaurobius > Amaurobius ferox. The sequence continues at coordinate 5,782,285 of OX578149.1, read as the reverse complement.
CAAGACCGATATTATAATCACTGAGCAAAAGCTAGCTTCTGCTCCGTTCTTATAATTCGGGTACAGGTTCCAAGCATCTTTGATCAGATGTCTTTGCTGCCGCAATGCCTTTGTACTTGAATAATTCCTTGTGATATGTACTTAATTCTTGCTAAATTGTAGTATTACTTGAAATTTCTTTTGATCCGTTTGGATTGTTTGATATCTGTGAATTTAAATTGCTATAGTTATTTTGTGTACAATATTTAATCATGTCTACTATGGAATACCCTCCTGAGCTTGATAGGGTCATAGAGAATATTTCCGAGGAAGATCTCTTATTTGCAATCCCTTGGGAAGGTAAAGATATTCGTCCTTGTATTCAAACTAAGGACCTCTTGCTTAAGTTGGCTAACCTTATGACCAATAGAAAGGAACTCAAAGCTTCCAAATCCTTGTTAAGAAGATTATGCGTCCTTTGGTCGAAATAGAGTTGACGACCTCTCTCTCTTTGCGAGTTTCGGAGATGGTCCTGTTAGTTTGTAGGGAGGAACATAGTTCCATTGCACATGGCGATAGCCATGTTTGATGGTTGTGGGGGGTTGTGGGAACATTTGAGGTGTTCGGGAAAGAGAAAGGTCCTGTCCTGAGCGACATAACCGAGTCCAAAATCAGACTAGAAGAGTATCGTAAATCCCTTGATTCTGTTAAGGAAACTATGAGTCAGCAATGCAGGACGTTGGTTGAGTTCGCAGCTGAGCTAAAGGGTTCTTTGGCTGTGTTGAGTGATGCGGTGGCAACTCCTTGTCGTGGCTTCACCGCTGAGATGGCTTCTTTCCCTTTTGTGTTTCCTCCGGACCCCGTGCCCTCCCCTGGTCCCTTGAAGTCTCGAATTTTGCTTGTTTCCCCAGGTAGTGAAATCTTCCTACCGTGATACTCTTAAATTTATTAGGAACGGACTTTCTCTCTTGGAGACTAGTGTTGGCGTTGTCAACTTCTTTAGTGCTTCCAAGGGAGGTCTTGTTATTGAGATTAGGGATCAGGTGGGTATGGGCGAGTTAAGGGAGGCTCAGCTTAATATACCGGGATTTAAGGCTAATTATATTATGAGTGACTTTGTTCGTCGATGGCCCCGGGTGATTGCTTTTGGAGTTGACGAAGGATTAAGTAAGCCCGAGGTTCACGAGGGCATTTACAGTCAAAATGGTTATTTTGGGGAAAGAGATTGTTTGAGAATGTGTTTTAGCATCAAGGCCCGCCGCAGCAGATATTGGGTATTCGGGGTAAATCCTAGTATCTTGGCGATTTCATGAGTTCTGGTTGGGTCTATTGTCAGTTTGGTCGTTTTCCGATTCATGAATTCGACAATGTATTGTGTTTAAAGTCACACGAGCTCTCGTTGTGCCGAGGACCCTAGGTGCTGGAAATGCAGTGCTAGTTATGATGGTGGAGACTACGGGAGTGTGGAAAGGTGCATAAATTGCATGGAGGCAAATAGCAAATTTGGTTTGGAGCTGGATATAAGGCACTCCTGTCGTTCCTGGGCCTGTTCCCGCTTCCTTAGAAGTGTGAAGACGTCTAAGAACTATATTGATTATGGTTAATGGATCTGCTTTTGGAGTGTCTTTTACCTGTATATAGCATTTTTCTAGTTGTCCACCTTTTGTTGAGGATCTTTTAGTTTTGTTGCCTCTCGGACTGGGGGCAGTGGCTTTGGCCTTGTTGCTTTTGTGCCTATTTTCTGCTTTGGCTTGTTTTTCTTTTTGGTTGTCTTTGTAGGATATGTGTTTTTGCTGGTCAATCCTTGTTCTTATTCTGGTGTTTTTGTTTGATGGGTCTGTAAATTTTTGTTGGTTTTGATGGCTTGTCGGTATGTATCTCCTCCTTCTATGGTATAGTAGAGGATTTGTATTTTAGATTAGGTTTTTAGCTTATTTGTTTTGTAGTTTGATATTAGGTTTTATAGGCGTTCCCTAGGACATCTTTGCTGTTGTTTTTTTATTTATTATAGTTGTTTTTATGTATGTTGGAAATGTTTTGGTTTGGTGTGGTCCTTGGATGTTGATGGCGACGCATCCTTTTCCTCGTTTGTTTGTTGTGGGGGAGGATTGTACTTTGTATTTTGGTTATTTTTCTTAGATTGTAGTTGCAGGACATGCTAGTTTGCTTATGGTATTTACTTGAGTTTCGGTGAATTCTGACTGTTGGATTGTAAACTTTTATTTGGGGTTTGTGTTTGTTTTTGCCTTCGGTTGGTGCCGCTTCTTTTTCTTGTTGCTTTGAGGTCGTATTGGTCCTCTTGGTTTTCGTTTTTGGTCTTTCTGGTTGCTTTTTGGGTTTGTAGTTGTTATTTCTGTTCTTGTGTTATTAAGATTTTTGGAAGGATTGGTTTATTTTTAAGTTTATGTAGGTTTTTCCGGAGTATTTGGAGATTTGTTGGCTTTTTTTTTTATTTTGGTTGAAGTTTTTGTGCTCCCCGCGTTTGGTCGTGGCTGTTGTTTTGTTGATTCGTATTTTCTTCCGGAGAGACAGTTTTGACATTTGTTTTATATATATTTGTTTTCTTGTTTAGTGGTGGATTTTTTATTTGGTTCTTGGTTTTTCTGCCTCTCTGATCTCTTCTTTCCTGTTTAATGTGGGAAAATTGAGGATATTTTTACATGGACTTTTTCGCGGTGTTTTTGTTTTAGTGCTGGGGTAGCTCTTTTCCCGGCCGTGCTTTCCATCCTTTAAGTCCTTTGTTGGTAAGGGGAACGGTCTGGGTCGCAAAAAAAAATGACAATAGTCTAAAATGATTTGATTTTCTCAAACACCCAAGAAAAGAAAGAGAAAGTAACCCTCTCTTCTTCACCATGGCTTCAACTGGGAGTCAAAATGGCCGTTGTTGCGCCAACCTGTATATTTAGGAGTTATACGAATCAATAATGAGATAAAACAAGAGAACTAAATTAGCTTTACGTTGAGTACATATATACCCATGGAGTTAAGAGAGGCCACCCTTTACTTCCACGTTTTTCCCCGTTGCAGTTTATTTTTACTTTTTAAACATGGCTGTAATGAGAGTACACGATTAAATGTTCCACGAGATTTAAATTAGAACTACTCAAATCTAGAAATTCAAAACGCCTTAGCATTTTTGATTGAACTAGATTATCTACCAAAATGTTTTTGCACTTTTTATTGCTAGCTGCTTTTAATAAACCTGGGGACTATTTTAATAGCACTGAGAACATTACGAATGCTACTTCATTCCCTATCTCTGAAATCTCCAACATATCGTATGGATTTGCCCATTTGACCAAAGATCTTTCAAATTTGACGAGCTTCTTCAACCAGTCATGTAAGTAGTCGTATGGATTTTAATATCTTTCAAAGTATAAATGTACTAGAATTATTGCCCTAAATAAGTAGCATATCGTATAGATGATGGTAATCATTTATTTGAAAATTTGGTTCAAGTTCTGATTTGGGCCTTTTCGCTTTTCCAGAAAATTTTTATGACACAGTATTTACTGCTAGTGTACTTTAAAAATTTCGTCTGTACCGGGTAATCAGTACCGGGTATCAGTACCTATAAATATGCATAGAAATAAAAAAATATGTTGATAATTTATTGAAAAAACAAAGAATGATATACGACTTTTAGAATAATTCGTTATAAAAGTTCAAAAAAGACAAAAGAAATCGAAATTTATAAGTAACATCTACTATGGTAAATGATGTTATTTAAAAACCAGCCAAGCGTTCCTAAATCAGAACTTCAGTCAACCTTTTCCAGTTCACATTATCAAAAATTTTGCTATTTGTGAGTTAATATTTTAAATGAAATATAAAATTCCAAATTCAAATTCCTAAAAGACATTCGAATTCGGAAAAAAATTAAATTAAAAAACCGCTGCTTCTTACAGACATTGATTGTTTAAAGAAAAAAGTGGCATTATCCCAAAGACCGGTACGGTCTCGAATTTGGCGACTTTTCTGGCGCCCGATGTTGAGACAGTTGCCATAGTATCCAACCAAGTCGCAAGGTTACCATGATTATGTGAGCACGAATGTAAATAAACAACCTGCGTAGTAAAATGCGCAGAAACGTAAGTGCAAAGGGACATTTTTATCATAGCGCGTAACGGTAAACTGACGATGATGCCAAATAAAAATTGAAATTAATCTTATTAAACATCGAATTTATATTTGTAAAGAACATTAGTTATTTAGAATACATTAATAACATTATATATTTAAAGATTTCATTTGCTAAAGTGCATTTTAAGAGAATATACACTACTACTCATTTTTATCATAGTCACTAAGTAGCGTTCTAAAGATGTATACATTGACTAGCAAATTCTGCAATGTATATGCGAGTGAGGGGAAGATATATAACGATTTTTAGCAAAAAAACTCGTGTATATATTTTATAAAAGTTAATATTTTATTTTCCGGTTAATAAAAAATATCCATCAAAGAAGATAAATTTAGATATATCCTACAAAAATTAGAGGTTAAACGAATGTAAGTTTCTAAAGTAATGTATATATATACGTATGTATATGTATATATATACGTATGTATATATCGTAATTCAATGTATATGTCAGAGGTCGCACGTAGCAACAGCTGTTTGTGCAACAGGTGTTCTGTGGCTCATAGAGTGATGTAGCAATTAGAATATGGATCTACGCCCGCTTCGCGAGCTAACCGCCCGCTAAAAAAACATCACAGAATCCGGTCCCGCTGGCTGTCGGAGGTCGCACGTAGCAACAGCAGCTTTTGCAACGGGTGTTCCGTGGTTCATAGAGTGATGTAGCAATTAGAACATGGATCTACGCCCGCTTCGCGAGCTAACCTCGCTACGCTCGTCCGCTAAAAAAAATCACAGAATCCGGTCCCGCTGGCTGTCGGAGGTCGCGCGTAGCAACAGCTGCTTTTGCAACAGGTGTTTTGTGACTCATAGAGTGATGTAGCAATTAGAACATGGATCCACGCTCGCCCGCTAAAAAAAACATCACAGAATCCGGTCCCGCTGGCTGTCAGAGGTTGCACGTAGCAACAGCAGCTTTTGCAACGGGTGTTCCGTGGTTCATAGAGTGATGTAGCAATTAGAACATGGATCTGTGCCCGCTTCGCGAGCTAACCTCGCTACGCTTGCCCGCTAAAAAACATCACAGAATCCGGTCCCGCTGTCTGTCGGAGGTCGCACGTAGCAACAGCTGCTTTTGCAACAGGTGTTCTGTGACTCATAGAGTGATGTAGCAATTAGAACATGGATCTACGCCCGCTTCGCGAGCTAACCTCGCTACGCTCGCCCGCTAAAAAAACATCACAGAATCCGGTCCCGCTGACTGTCTGAGGTCGCACGTAGCAACAGGTGTTCTGTGGCTCATAGAGTGATTTAGCAATTAAAACATGGATCTACGCCCGCTTCCCGAGCTAACCTGACTACGCTCGCCTGCTAAAAGACATCACAGAATCCGGTCCCGCTGGCTGTCGGAGGTCGCACGTAGCAACAGGTGTTCTGTGGCTCATAGAGGGATGTAGCAATTAGAATATGGATCTACGCCCGCTTCGCGAGCTAACCTCGCTACGCTCGCCCGCTAAAAAAACATCACAGAATCCGGTCCCGCTGGCTGTCGGAGGTCGCACGTAGCAACAGCTGTTTGTGCAACAAGTGTTCTGTGGCTCATAGAGTTATGTAGCAATTAGAACATGGATCTACGCCCGCTTCGCGAGCTAACCTCGCTACGCTCGCCCGCTAAAAAACATCACAAAATCCGGTCCCGCTGGCTGTCGGAGATCGCACGTAGCAACAGCAGCTTGTGCAACGGGTGTTCTGTGGCTTATAGAGTGATGTAGTCATTAGAACGTGGATCTATGACCGCTTCGCGGGCTAACCTCGCTACGGTCGCCAGCTGAAAAAACATCACAGTATCCTGATCCCCTGGCTGTCAGAGATCGCACATAGCAACATCTATCTGTGCAAAAAGTGTTCAATAGTTCATAAAGTGATTTTCTTGTTACTTCCGCGCTTCAAAATCTCAATCAAACTCAATCTGGAATAAACCACGTACGATTCCTTATACGTAATGCGCATTCGCTCCAAAAACACAGCAAGCCTACGTATAACCATCAAACTCTTCAGTACTATCATTCCTCTCACACAATCGCATTACCCACTTCCAATCAACTCCTGATTCATACACCGTTTAATTGCATTCATTTTACCACTATCAACCAAACGATCAAAAAAAAAATACTAAATCTTTCACTCTTCATAGCCATTTAGTACACTCAAATGAAATCAAAGAAATTTTACCAATATTTGTATTTAAATCTTGTTCCCAAACATCTAATTTTAAAAGATCAGTAGAATAATTCATAATGAGCATAAAATAACACAAATTAAGACAGTTGCCAGAGTTATCAACTCGCAAGGTTACCATGGTTACGAAGTACGAAGAGTTAAAGTGTTAATGTCGCAACATAGCCCTCCGCTTATCGCCGATTTGGCGCTATAGAAAAAAAACAACCGTACCGGTCTTTGGGATTTAGCCAAAAAAGTCTACGGTGGCTCCAGTTCGAAAGAACCGAAATGGTTTTGTGAATATCATTTTATAAAATAAAACTCAATTTTTGTACATAAAAAAAATTGAACCTGATCCAAAATCTGATATTATACACATATAGGGCTTTCAAGGAGCTAAAAGTTCTTACTTATTGTTTATAGCTATCACTTTTAGTTTTAAGATATAAGCACTACAAACTTTAAAAACTGAAATTTTCATTCTTCTTCAACTTTAAAAGACGATTACTCGAAAACTGTAACAGCTTTACTTGAAAATAAATATAGATTTAGAAACTAAACTTCCTTATACACAGTTTTGTCGCGTACTACTTATATCTATCTTTAATAAGTTTCGAAGATATTTCGACTGAAAGTGTGAAAAATGAAAAAAAAAATAATAATACTCGTCCGGACAGATACTTTTTTAATATTTTTCTTCGAAAGAAATAAAGCTCGGACCAAAATCTAATTATATACGTTTGTAGGGTTTTCAAAGAGCTACCTGTTATTGCTTATTTTTCAAAGTTAGATCTTTTAATTGAGATATAAGCATTACAAACTTGAAAAATTGAAAATTTCAATCTTCTTCAGTTGGACAAGACGTTGACTCGAAAACTATAAGAGTTTTTTTAATACTAAATATAGATTTTAATACTAAATTTTCTAGTGCACATTTTTGTCTTTTACTGCTTATATCTATTTTATATATTTCGAATGAAAGTTAGAAAAATGAAAAAACACTCGTTTGGAGAGCTTGCTTTTTTCAAGTGATTTCGAAGGAACAGTTCAAAATATTACAATCATGTTTATATATTCATAATCTGGACTCCATTTTCAACGAAACAAAAATAATTATTTACACTTTCAAGTATTAGGTTCCGGGCTATAAGCGTTCAAAGTGTTTACATTTCTCCCTTTCTCAGCCAGAGAAATCCCAAACTATAAATGTTATTAACATCTAAAAATCGAATTTTATAAGTAACATCTTACTATGGTAACGGATGCTATTAAAAACATGCCAAACGTTCCTAAATCAGAACTTCAGCCAACTTTTCCCTGTTCACATTATCAAAAATTTTCTAATTTTTGAGTTTATATTTTTAAATGAAAAGATGGAATTCCAAACTCCAATTTCAAAGAAAAAAAATTAAAAAATTCTGAAAGAAATCCAAATATAAAAATTGCTGATTCTTATAAACACTGATTATTTCAATAAAAGAAATTCCTGTGTCATGAAGCAATAAGAATTTGCGAGAAGTAATTCATTGTTAAAGGAAAGAAGATTTGGCGACAATTAAAATGCGATTCCTAAGCAGAAACTCAGTTTCGTTCGTAGTACACAGGTGTACCTCGCACTTACGACATATGTTCTGCAGGACATCTGAACTGATGGCTCGTCTACATCAAATGCTAAATCATCATCTAAAGCTTTCGTCTCTAAAATTTTTGTATCTGAAGATTGTAAAAGCAATAGATGGAATAAAGCTTTCTGTTAATGCTCTATCACAGGTTGTTTTTTTTTTCAAATTTTTTGGATCACGGGACCCTTTTGAAATTTAATTTAACGGCGGTACTCCCAAAATAAGAAAACGTCTATTGTGGTCCAAATAATGTATTTAAATCTTACGCTTTATTTTAATTAAGAAAAGTTACACAAAACTATTACATCGTTTTAACTAAAACTATCACGTAGGGTTTTTACGTACAAAACTATCACGTCGCGGAACCCCATGGGTTCCATAGAACACACTTTGAAAAACGCCTGTCAGAACTTAGGCTGATGGTCGACGTCGAATAGAAGATTGAGTGTGTCTAAATAACTGATTTGCTTGATAGATATCGACGTAACAAGCATAATGTCTTAGTAAGCTGACATTCACTCCTGAATTTTTATCAAAGTCCCTACCATACTTTTCGAAAAGACTCATTACAATTTCAACGTGGCAAAATGTTTATTTAGGTAATTAGGTGTCATAACTGCGTCTCATGTCGGGGTGTGGTGTCAATTGAAAAGTGTCGCAAATTGAACCGTTGCAACTGTGGATGTATCCATAATGTATAGATACATTTTTATTTCTTGAAAGTAAGGCCACCGAGCGCAAAACGCTTTTCCTTAATCGAGATCATAACTGTTGTAACCCAATGCATTTCAATTTTTCTAGCTCGCACCATTACAGCAGAAAGCAAAATCGTTGCACAAAACAGATCCAATTTATATTCACCAAACCCGTCTATAGAGGGTGTTCCAAAAAATTAGTTGTAGATAATCACATACGTATAGATGCTCAGTGTTGCGAACGTGTAATACTCTCACTGGCGTCCCCCGTCTTGCCTTTCGCCTCTATCGCAGACCAAACTGGGCCACCGGAGTGTTTTCTTCAGAAGACAGCAGTATAAATATTCTTTCCCTGACGTCACTTTATGGTTGCTAAAATTTCGAGTCATAAGGAGTTTCCAGATTGGCAATTTATCGCCCATTTGGCGACTTCCGGAATGTTCCAGAAACTTCCCAAATAGCGATTAGCTTAGGCGATATTAGATAATTTTGGAAATTTCTACAGAGAGATTTCCAGAAGTTTCTATAGAGAGACTATAAAAATGACTCATCCCTCCGTTGGGGTCCAGTTGACGAGTTGACACTATACCAGCTACAGTGAACTGTGACTTTCGTCCATGTTTTGAGAATAGTAGTCGTTGTTTTGTTGAGACCCAGACCGTCCGACCTACCAGAAAGGTGTAAGGTAACTGTTTGGACGGCCGGGAAGTGCCACCCAATTTAGACCGGAACCCAGTGGGGGAGGCATCCACAGGGACCGTACCCTCGTTCCCCTACCACCAACCTCTCGGAAGGACTGACGGACCCACATGTTTAACGTGATCATACTCCGCGTGAACACGGCGGCTGGAATCGAACCCGGGCCTACCGAGTGCAACTCCAGCGCGCTAACCAATGGGCTACCACGCCCAGTCGTTGTTTTGTGAAATTATTTTGATAATATTATCGCTTATTGTGTGAAATGAGTGGAGCATTTAAGTGTTGCTTGTTTGTATATTGTTCCTGTTAACTTTGTGAATAAACGAGAGTTATCCATGGATTCGTCCTTGTATCCTGAGTATACACTCACGATTCTAGAGGATACGTTCGTGACAATGTTCTTGCTGCTTTGCAGGTGTCGAGTGTTCCATGCTGCCGACCGCATAAACATATAGATGTCGAAACAGGTCCATGGATGCTGTTTGCCACTCGTAATTCCTCTGCACAAAGCCTTTTCTCGTCATAGAAATACAGACCCATGCAGCATCAACGAACCATTTAATGCACGCGTACCTTATTTCATTTCAACCTGCTTCTGAAGCTCAGAAGATAACAGAAGAACCTAATAACTAATTTATACAATTAGCTCCTCTTGATCTCTATTTCCAGTTTGTCGGTCTGTATTAAAGACGCCCAGAAATTTGGAGAAAGTGCTCTAATTGTTGCCAAGGCTTTAGGCTTCACGTGGACGTGAAAGAAACCCTTCTGCCTATAGAAAAAGTTACATTTTATCAATAAGTAAAAATCATTGGGTGCAAAGTATAAAATAAATGTGCACTTAAACATAAATGGAATAATGATGCATCATATAGCTGTTTCTAGAATAAGCTGGAGCCTCTTCATCAGTGCTAGAAAACCAAAAGACGAATTAGCCACAGTTAGAAGAAATAGATGCCCAAGTCGTGTAGTTCATTCTGATTTCTGATTGGCTCTCTCAGGTGGACTCTTACTCCTAGTTCTCACCAAAGGAAACGAGCGCAAGATCGACCCGTCAATAGGAAAATAGAAAGAGAGAACTGGAAAAAAACTCCCAGAAAACTCTCCCGTACGCCGTCTTATCGGCCAGTTGATTTCGCCTCAGCGTTTAATGATCACCAGGCGATAATCCACGACTTGGGTACAGTGGCTAGAATAGATAGTGTGCCGACCGAGGTGAAAAACAGGTTCCCTAAAAAACGCCTCCGCCAGACGGCGTTGGTCTCAAATAAGCGGTCTAAAGCGGAGGAGTTAACATTGAAACTAATGGGAATTTAATTCAAACGAAATGATTGATATCTTTGGAAATAATTGAAGAATTTGTCTGAAATTTGGTGTAATTATTGCAAGTGGTATACACAAAAAGTCATTTGATTTTCAGAGAGATTGACCTAGGGATATATCCATATTTAAAAAAATTTATTTAGCTTTATCTGTGGTCTTTCAAACATTTGAGATCCAAAATAATCAAATTCATTCATCACAGTAACGTGAAATTCGGACTGACGTTTTCTCTTGTGGTACATTTCAAGTCTTTCGATTTTGAAGCTTATCGGGCTAGCCCGTCCTGGGCCCGCCATATGACTTTACTTTTTGGTATAACTCGAGAACAGGTGTATCTAAAAATTCGAAGTTTAGCATATGCTTGTCATTTGCTGTATATTTTAACTCTTTGGATTAAAAATCTTATCGGGCTAGCCCGTCCTGAGCCCAACAAAAGGAATATATCGTTTTTTGAGAATAACTCAAAATTCGGAGCATCTAGAATGTCTAAATTTAATATATCATTGTCTTTTGTGGTATATTATATTTCATCGCATTTCGAACTTTATCGGGCTAGCCCGTCTTGGCCCGCCAAAGAAATTTACTCGCTTTTCAAGAATATCTCGATCAAATGAAGTAGCTAAAGAATGTGAATTTTGCATATCATTTCCTTTTCGATGGATTTTAATTTAGATTTTGAACCCCATCGGGCTAGCCCGTCCTGAGCCCAACAAGAGGAATATATCTTTTTTTGAGATTAACTCAAAATTCGGAGCATCTGGAATGTCTAAATTTAATATATCATTGCCCTTTGTTGTATATTATACTTCATCGCATTTCGATCCTTATCGGGCTAGCCCGTCTTGGCCCGCCATAGAAATTTACTCGCTTTTCAAGAATAACTCGATCAAACGGAGTAGCTAAAGAATGTGAATTTTGTATATCAATTCCTTTTGGATGGATTTTAATTTAGATTTTGAACCCCATCGGGCTAGCCCGTCCTGAGCCCAACAAGAGGTATTTATCGTTTTCTGTGAATAATTCAAAATTCGGAACATCTGGAATGTCTAAATTTAATATATCATTGCCCTTTGTGGTATATTATATTTCATCGCATTCGAACCTTATCGGGCTGGCCCGCCATAGAAATTTACTCGCTTTTCAAGAATAACTCGATCAGTCGGAGTAGCTAAAAAATGTAAATTTAGTATATCATTCCCTTTTGGATGGATTTTAATTTATAATATAGTATTCTCTTTTGGGATATATTTTAATTCTTTGGATTTTAAACTTTATTGGATTACCCCATCTTTGCCCAGCCTTAGGAATGCATTCGTTTTTGGAAAATAACTCGAAAATTGGAGAAAAATTATCATTTACCAAACAGTTAAACAATTACATTAGTTCTCCTTAGGGATTATATTTGAGAAAGTATTTTGTACTGTTGTGTAAACCCACATTCGATCGTCGACCCCCTCCCCCCTTATCCTAGATCTTGCCTACGCTTATATGCAAGAGAATTAAATAATGCGAAACCAGTCCACGATGCACTTTAAAGATTCATAGTAATATAGTGATTCGTACTACATAGTATAATTGAAAGGGAAGTCTTGTGACGGGATTTTTGGATGCTGAAATTCGCAGATTATGAAATGTTAAGCGATTTTTTAGCCTATTCGTCGAAATGAAAAATAAAATAATATGCAGGATGAATCGAATTAATACATTTTTCTAGGCAATTTTACACAGAAAAGGCAATAATGATAATTACAGCCCTACATTACACAGTTCTGTAGTTTCAGTACTACTAGAATTCTAGAACTTATCAAATCAAGTAAATACACGATGTCACACGACAAAATAAATAATCAGGAGCTTTAAATAGAGAATATTTGCCTCTGAAATTTTTGTAACCTGTTTTACATTCAGGTACGAAGCAGTGTCTGTCATTCCCTTTCTTTTTAGAATTTGATGACATGCTTCATCAACTATAAAAACTATTAAATATGTTGATAGATCTATTAGAAAACTGATATGGTATGGCTATAAAAACAGTCCTTTTTAATCCAAATATAGATTTTCAACGTCAGTTACAACAAACATCAAATGAGTGAAAGCTTGCTGCTTACACTTTCGAAAAATCTTTCTTTCTGAGTGGGTCCATCCTGTCCAATCTTAGAACGAAAAAGAATATTGTACATGTGACGATTCTTAGCAAAAACAAATTCGATCTCAGATGACCAATGCGCTAATGAGATACTTCCTATTGTATCTAGAGGCCACCCTGAAGGCAGTACAAAATGTCCTTCCCTGGTGTTCTACCCATTTCCAGAGCCCCCGCTGATTTGCAGGTCTTTTGAGCATTGTTCGTGTAAGAGATGTGGTAATTTGCGGAAACGTATTTGAGGAGACGCGCTTGTCGAAATAAAATAGCGGTCGATTACATGTCCACTCTCAACCGAAATTCTTATCAGCGCTATCTTTCACCGTATAAAGAGGCACTTGTAGGCAGCCCCCACCTTGTTCTAATGTTCAAGCGGCAATGGTGTTTCATGTTTTTCTTCCAAATTCACAGGGCCACCCATGGGCATTTTTCCTAGTAGCCGAACATATGAGATAAAACAAAATATTTGCCAGACATTCTCATACATTCTTTTTTTAGGTTTACATGGTAATATGTATCAAAATGCAAAACAAAAGTTTGGTTTTAAAGCATTCGTTCAAGTTATTCATATAATGCTTTTAAAAATTATTGAAAAATTTCAATTTCAAGTAAACAAAATCAATACGTGCGGTCCAAATTTCTGCTAAAGAAATAAAATTATCTTCGTAAAAAGCAGAATACCACTCAAAATACTAATATCGACCGGTTTCGAAGGCATAAAACCTCCTTCGTCAGATCACGCAGAACCGTAACCTTCACTCGTACTCCCAGTGCACCGACCCAACGTCCGTGGACAAATTTCGCACTTCTTAGCTCATTTGCATATGGATGTAACTATGTATTTAGGACACAAGGGGGTCGACGATCGAATGAAGCTTATAGTACAAAATTCATTTTTTTTTAAATACGGACAATTTTGAGAACTAATGTAATTGTTCGGCAAATGAGGGTTTTTACCACACATCCTATCTCCCATTCCTACGCCGCTAATTATAATTATATATACGCCGAAAATATTAAATTCTACCCGAAATGGAATTAATATACTAAATTTGGATTTTCTATCTGCTCAGTTATTCTAAAAAAAATGAGTCTATTCCTATGGCAGGCACAGTACGAGCTAGCTGAATGAAGTTCAAATTCGAAAAAATGAAATATATCACAAAAGACAATAGCATGCTAAACTTGGAATTTTTAGCTACTCCGGTTCTCGAGTTATTTCATCAAACACGATCGCATTCCTAAGACGGACTCAAGACGATGAGGTTCAAATTATAAATTATGATAAACCCCAAAAGAAATTGATATACTAAATTTAGATTTTTTAGCTGCTCCAATTTACGAGTTATTCTCGAAAAATGAGTACATTACCACTATCTCGGGCCCAAGACGGGCGAGTCTGATAAGGTTCAAAATCCAAAGAAATAAAATATACCCTAAAAAACAATGATATACTAAATTTAGATATTCTAGCTGCTACAGTTTTGGAGTTATTCTTAAAAAACGAGTACATTCCTTTTGTTGGGACCGGAACGGGCTAGCCCGATCAGGTTTTAAATCCAATGAGCTTAGAGATTCCGCAAATGACAACGACATTCTAAACTTGCAACTTTTTGATACTCCGGTTCTAGAGTTATTCCACTAAAAAAGTGAATTTCTAAGTCGGGCCCAAAACGGGTTGGCCCGATACGGTTCAAAAACAAAGGAATTAAAATATTCCCAAAAGATAAGGATGTACTAAATTTATATTTTCTAGTTTCCCCGATTTTCCAGGTATTCTAAAAAACGGGTCCATTCCTATGTCGGGCCCAGGACAGACTACCCCGATAAAGTTCAAATCCGAAGAAACTTAGATATACCCCAAAAGCCAACGACATGTTAAATTTGGAATTTTTAGCTACTTCGGTTCTCGTCTTATTTTTCAAAAACGAATGCATTCTTCAGCAGATCCAAGACGGGCTAGCCCGACGAGCATCAAAATCTAAATTAAAATCCATTCAAACGGAAATGATATACTAAATTTATATTTTTCAGCTACTCCGATTGATCGAGTTATTTTTTAAAAGCGAGTAAATTTCTATGGCGGGCCCAAGATGGGCTAACCCGATACGGTTCGAAATGCGGTGAAATGTAATATACCCCAAAGGAAAATGACATATTGAATTTAAACCTGTGGGTCCGTAAGTCCTTCCGAGAGGTTGGTGGTAGGGGAAGGAGGGTACGGTCCCTGTGGATGCCTCCCCCACTTGGTTCCGGTTTAAATTGGGTGGCACTTCCCGGCCGTCCAAACAGTTGCCTTACACCTTTCTGGTAGGTCGGACGGTCTGGGTCTCAACAACAACAACATTCTAGATGCTCCGAATTTTTAGTTATTATCAAAAAAAGATATATTCCTTTTGTTGAACTCAGGACGGGCTAGCTCGATAAAATTTTTATCCAAGGAATTAAAATATACAGCAAATGACAAGGATATGCTGAACTTCGAATTTTTAGATGCACCTGTTCTCGAGTTATACCGCAGAAACGGGTGAGTTTCTAAGGCGGGCCTAAGACGGGTTAACCCGGTACGGTTGAAAATTGAAAGAATTAAAATACACCCCAAAAGAAAACGATATATTAAACTTAGATTTCCAACGTTCTCTGATTTTCGAGTTATTCTCTAAAACCAGGTAATATCCTACGGCGGGCCCAGGACGGGCTAGCCTGATAAGCTTCAAAATCGAAAGAACTGAAATGTACCACAAGAGGATACGTCATAACGAATTTCACGCTACTATGATAAATGAACCTGATTATTTTGGACCTCAAAGGTTTGAACGAACACCAGATCAAGTTAAATAAAATTTTAAAAATAAGAATATATCCCTTGCTCAATCTCTCTGAAAATCAAATGACTTTTTGTGTATACCACTTACAATAATCACACCCAATTTCACACAAATTCTTCAGTTATTTCGAAAGATATCAGTCATTTCATTTGCAATAAATTCCCATTTGTTTCAATGTTAACTCCTCCGCTTTAGACCGCTTATTTGAGACCAACGCCGTCTGGCGGAGGCGGCTTTTCAGGAACATCTCCCAGCATTGGGAGGTATAGGCGGTCGGCACACTATCCCTTCTAGACACTGTAACTTGGGTATGTGTATTCCTTTGTCTCTTCTGTTTGTGTCCATTTCATCCTTTTGACTTTAGGTATCTTGCTTCTCTAGTGCTGACAGAGGGATCCAGCGTATACTCGAAATAGGTTATTATTCGATTTGTGACATTTACATTGCGCTTATTTTCCTACATCTGCATTTTAGTTCCACGTCTTGTAGGGTATTTTAGTGTCGGTGGACCGATTTCTCATTTCTTATGCCCATCAGCAACAAATAGCCGTTACGATTTCTGTACTGAAAGTATGACACTAATAATAATTATTTTAACCAATCTGTAACTATGGAAATAGAAAAGTTTAGTTAGGGTTCGGGTCAATTATAATCCAGGATTACAGACGTATGAAACAGAAGGGATTCGCCAAAGTCGTGTCCTTGGCTTTGTATTCTAAGTAAGTACGCTCATTGCATAGTTGTGACTTAATATCGGCTATCTCCCTAAGTAAGTACGCTCATTGCATAGTTGTGACTTAATATCGGCTATCTCCCTAAGTAAGTACGCTCATTGCATAGTTGTGACTTAATATCGGCTATCTCCCTAACTTAAAATGAAAGCATTCGTTACCATGGCAGGACTCTTATGTCGATCAGATATTAAATATATATATTTTTTTATTTTGTTTTGTTTTCAGCTGCCGCGATGAAAAGATCTTCTGAAGATACTTACCGCCCAGCTCGTGATAAGCTGCCAGATGAAGTATTGCCGACGGCTGGTCATGGGACTGAACAAGAAATGACTGATATGGCTAGCAGAATCGCGAACGACGTGGCCAAGAATCTTTTCGTGGACATTGCCATACCGAAAAAACAGAGAGATGCCAATAGTACCACCACTCCTCTCCGTGTAAACTCGTCGTTTCATATGATGTAAATGCGCAGGAGAAAGGAAAGATGAATTTTAAATTGGATGTGAAATTAAGTTCCGAAATTGAACTTCTGTAATAGTTGTGGCACTGCAAAGGAACTGATGGAATTAGTCTAAATTAAAGCATGGTGTTTTCTTGAAATGTCTAGTTTGAGCTCTTTTTTAGTTGTTAATATTTGTAAAACGCAAAATATGGCAACGAATTTTCCGATTTTCCTTCAACGCTTAATATTAAAAATGCTGAGGTAAAAAGGAAGGCATACATTTGTGGAAATTTGAGGTATTGCAGTGGGTGCATTTCTTGAAATATTTGAGAAGCAGCCACAACCGAATCTGTTGTGAATACATTTTCAAAAACTTCGATAGCTTTTTCAGTGATTTTATGTGGCCCTCATGTTGAAAAGGACAACAATGGCCAGATGAAAAATAACACATCTTACATAGCTTATGTCATCATTTGCAGCTGGACAAAGTCTTTGTTAATCTCCATTTTACGAGTACAGTCATAATAGCAGTTTGTATTATGTATCCAAGTCTGTATCAAAGTGAAAAGTTACTTCTCAGAAGAATGGGTGTTTTCCAAGAACTGGATTCATACGAAACGATGACCACGTTTGAAACAGGAAGGGGGGGGGGGGGGTACTAGCTAATTTTTAAATTAATTTAAATGTGTTCTTGAACGTACTGTACAGTGTAATTCAGTCTTTATAACACTTTAGACAAAAAATATCCCATTGTCCACTACTTTGTTTTAAATTAATTTTTCTCTTTTTGCTACATTTTAGTTCGGCATTCGGTAATATGGTAAATTTTGAAATCCGACACCGCTGAATTTTGGAACGTGCCGGATTATCGGAAGTTTACAATGTATTTTATCTCATTTGTATCCCAACAGCAATATAACATTATTCACAAAGTTTTTGTCCCCGATTTTCTGTCTCTCTAAATCATTTTATCCCGCTTTTGCCACTGAATACAGCCTGTGTTCTCCGCAAAAATTTTAAATTATGAACTGACACAATGATGGACAAGAGGTCCAAGATCAAAAACTCGTAAATGTGTTATTTCAATGACGAACATTTTATTTCACTCTGTTAAATTCTACTTCATTAAATTTCATTACGAAAATTTAGAAGTGTAACATGTTATTGACGTAATTTCGATTTACAATGTGTGCCAGTAAACTAAATATTTGATGGAAGGAACTCTCTTGTACTGGGATCGACATACTTCTTATGGAAAAATCTAAAATTTGCCGAATTTAAAAGTGTATACCTGAAAGTTCCGTTCCAAATTAAGTTGCGTCTACTTCTGTGGATTATACTACCGGTTGACGTGGTATTACAAATACAATCCACCTTGAATCACTATTGATCGAAATGTGTGAGGTTATGTGTAAGGTTTCGATGTATTTCATCTTGCCAGTGCGTAAGTAGAGATTTTTATTTCATTTATTTGAAATCTTCATTTGAAGGAGGAAGCCTTAATAGTGAAATATTACTGAATTGGAATATATGACTCTACTAGCGAAAACGGGCTTTGAATGGACTTGCACGCATGACACATGCGAACTGTGAAAGATTTCAAATTGAAAATTAATTTAACAAATGAAATATTATAAAAAAAAATTAAGTTACACGGTTTTGGTAAAATGCACTAAAAAGCAGAAAATAATGTTTTGCTATCACAGCATTCTTGGTCATATGCGACTCAAACTCAAACCATCGGCCGCCCATAAAGAATTCTATCTGGACATTACCAGAATTTTAAAGAACAAAAATAATGGCAAATTACATTCAATTCATTTGACAATTTCGATTTCAAAATCCGTCATTCTTATGTATGCCATTTCTATGTTGTCACTTGTACCTGAAAATTCGGTTAATGTCTAAACACAATTCCTTTGCGAGCTCGTCAAGGCTTCATTTCTTGTCGCATATGACCAAGAACGTTGTGGTAGTTAAAAATTGTTTTCTACTTTTTAGTTAATTTTACTAAAACCGTGAAAATTAAAAAGTTTTATATAATATTTTATTTTATACTTTTTAGTATTTTGAGATTTTGTAATAAATTCTTCATCAGATATCCAGTCAAACTCTTTTTAAATCTTTTATTGAATTCGTCATGATCGATGGTTGTCTGTATGTTTCAATTTCTTGGATGGCATTTTTAACATACTTCCCTACGTCCTACAGATATGATATTTGGTACACAGTTTAGTTGGGTAAAACATTTTAATCTATTAACATTTGGCGGATCTTCAAGAAATAAAACAGGCATTTTTGCGAAATAGTCCGCGAAAAATATATGCTTTACATAATCCCATTGTGTTGTAAGGTAGTCAAAAGGTTTCGGGCGCGGTAGCCCTGTGGTTAGCTCGCGGAGGTTGCACTCGGTAGTCCCGGGTTCGATTCCCGCCGCTGCCCAAACTGCCGCCGTGTTCACGCGGAGTACGATCACGTTAAATATGTGGGTCCGTAAGTCCTTCCGAGAGGTTGGTGGTAGGGGAAGGAGGGTACGGTCCCTGTGGATGCCTCCCCCACTGGATTCCGGTCTAAATTGGGTGGCACTTCCCGGCCGTCCAAACAGATACCTTACACCTTTCTGGTAGGTCGGACGGTCTGGGTCGAAGAAGAAGTTAAAAGGTTTCACTATATATACATATATGTGTGATATTGGCTACAATAGTCCAGGGAAGAGACATTTCACGTTATCACAAATATCCTTTATGATATGACACTGGAAACAGTTATAGTTACATAAGCCGGCCGAGGTCCTGATCGTCGACCTACTCTCAAGACATCTCAATGCAATCTGAGTAGTTTTCCACAAGTCCAAATTACATTTACATCGGAGGGGGAAGGATATAAGGCCACCCTTTTCTTTCATAATTATCATTCCAAATTCCTATTTCATGTCTAGCACGCATTGCAACTATATTAAATTCTATCCCACACCACTAATATTAGCAAAGTCTGCCAGCACTTCCTCTTTCCCTCGACCATACCGTATACGGTCACTCATCTCAACCTCTGAGTAAACTTTCTCATATGAAACTTCATCCCCATCACATTTTTGAAGCATGAAACGCGAAGACAGCATGTGGCCATGCCTCATGTCCCTCTCCCTTTGATGTAAATGTAATTTGTACTTGTGACTGCATTGAGATGTCTTGAGTGCAGGTCAACGATCAGGAGCTCGGCCGGCTTATGCAACTGTTTCCAGTGTCATATAATAAAGGAGATTTGTAATAACGTGAAATGTCTCTTCCCTGGACTATTGTAGCCAATATCATAGAAGTCGACAGAATCCGAACCTGTACGGGGAAACCCCAATGGATTTTAAAATCATACAGAGTTTAAGTGGTCGCCTAAATAATTTACCAGTTGGATGTTTAATACTTTTCAGCCAGACTAATGCACAGTATGTACAGTAAAATGGTTTCCATTGTTTCTTTTTCACAAATCGAGAAAATAATTTTAAGATGTCCTAGATGCTCATTAAAATTTTGAGAAAATGCATTTATGTCATCAAAATTATTTAATGCAAATCTAATTTGATATTTGTCTAAAATTTGTCTCAAAGTTCTTTGAAAAATAGCAGGAGAATTTTTCCATCGAGAGGGAAGACGAGTCCATTTATACAAACCAAAATTTGTGGTAAAGACAAATTTTCCCGAGTCATTTTCAATAAAAGATATGTGCCAATATCCTGAAGTTAAGTCAATTGTTGAAAAAAATTTCGCATTGGTTAATTGGTCTAATACAGCATCAATTCTAAGTATGGGTTCTTTATCGGTCTTACTAATATCGTTGATTTTTCGATAATCACAACAGAATCTCGTTCTGGAATTTTCATCTCGTTTATATGCCAAAGTTACTGGTGATGAATAAGCACTATGGAAAGGTTTTATAAATGCAGCTCTAAGTAATTCATCTAGTTGTTTTTTATTTCTGCATTATCTTCGGGAGATGCACGATATGGTATCATCGACACGGAAAAAATATTATTTACAGTAAGTTTTGTAAATTTTTTATTTTCTTCATTATTTGACCCTGTTGAATTATTTACTTTATTTTCTATATTGTTTTCATTACTAGTTTAAATTTTAATTGATAGAAATAGTTATTTTCTGGGAGCGAGTCTATAGGAGATAACTTTGTAAAATTGATAAACTTTCAAATTGTGGAAATTCAAGTACAATTTAAAGAGCTTACAATGGGCTTCTGATAATAAAATATATTTAATATTAGTTTCGATAATAAAAAAAATTAAAATATGTGTTATTTCTCCTATAGTCGTAGGAATTTCCACAAATTTTTTAACACTCACCTTGTCTCCTGTTTGTTGCACTTCAATTTTGGGTTCTTCCTCAATGGTTCTGAAATTTAAATTTTTTTTAGTTGAGTTGTGGGAATAATGGATACATATACTTCCGGTATCCACTAATCCGAGGTACCGTTTTCGGTTCCTCAAGTTCAGGGCAATTATGAACATGGATCATTGACTAAATGTGTCGTGTCCATGCTGTTGATAAGATCGGAGCAACTCTTCCAGAGACGTCGTCTACCGTGGTCGAAACGTCGATTGTCGGATAGGCTGCTAATGAAAATTCGGAGCACTAGGACTTAATGGCCGATACATTTATGTGGGTGGTTCATTTCCTTCTAAATACCATACTCTTCGTTGTAGGTAGGCTGGGGCTTTGGATCTCTGTGGTTGGTGACGAATTTCTGTATCCTTCATTATTCTTTGAAATTTACTGGCTAACGTTTCCATTCTTGTGGCGACTCCAAATCATTAATTAAAAATAACTGTTGAAATTCTGTGGGTAGTTCAGTTGTCAAAGCTTCTGTAATAATTTTTTCTGTAAGTACAAGTTTGCGTCCCATATCCACTTATGTTTTATAATAATTTTCTAACTTTTCTGCTCCTTGTAATTTGATGCCAATAAAGTCCTCGAAATATTCATTATTTTCCTTCTGAAAGTGTTCTATCAGCATTCTTTTGTACTTGCGTCCAGTCCGTTACGTCTGTACACTGGTTTATAAAAGGATTAAGGTCTTTTTGTCCAGTTACTTAGACAATATTTCTAGCTTTTCTTCTTGAGTAGTCCTCTGTTTCTACATTGCAAATTAAAAAATTTCATCCAAATCTTGATTTCCATTTTCCCCTCCAGTTTGAATTAGGGGCAAGATTATTTTTCCTTCGAAATGCCGTTCTTCAAGATTTTCCAATTTTTGCAATACGGGCATATTTGTCTCTTCTGTCATTGTTGCTCTTTCTGTCATTTTCAGTCCTTAATTCCAAATAAAATCCACAGGTCTTTTTCGATTTTGTTGCGTCAAATTATTCTGAAAATATCCGTACCTTCTTTCAACTGAACTCGATTCAACTCTTAGAAAAGCGAAAATAGGTCACCGCCGGCCAGTCTTTTTGCTAATTCAGCACGCATAGCGTTTTCTCCTTTCGAATCTCTTTTACGGTGGTCACAACCAAGGCTAACTAAAAAGTCTTTTTAGTCAGCTTTGGTCGCAACACATCATCGTGATAAGAGCTATTTCTATTCCAACACAGATTCATACATGGGTCAAACTCAGTTTTTAGTATTTTTCCCACTGCATGGCGCAATCGCTGTCGACTTCTGTGATATTGGCTACAAAAGTCCAGGGAAAAAACATTTTACGTTATCACAAATCTCCTTTATTATATGACACTGGAAACAGATATAGTTACATAAGCCGGCCGAGCTCCTGATCGTCGACCTGCTCTCAAGACATCTCAGTGCAGTCTGCGTAGTTTTTCGAAGTACAAATTACATTTACATCGGAGGGGGAGGGATATGAGGCATGGAGCATATGATGTCTTCGCGTTTTCTGTTTCAAAAATGTGATGGGGATGCAGTTTCATATGAGAAAGTTTAAGAAGAGGTTAAGATTAGTGACTCTATATGGTATAGTCGAGGAAAAGAGAAAGTGCTGGCAGACTTTGTTAATATTAGTGGCGTGGTATAGAATTGAATATAGTTGCAGTAAATGCTGGACATAAAATAGGAATTTGGAATAATAATTATGAAAGAATAGGGCGCGTTATTGATAAAGAATTAAAATGTCTGTATCATATATACATATATATATATATATATATATATATGTATGTATGTATGTATGTATGTATATGTATGTATATATATATATATGTATATATATATATATGTATGTATGTATGTATGTATGTATATGTATGTATATATATATGTATATATATATATATGTATGTATATATATATATATATATATATATATATATATATATAAGTATCCTCGTCAGATGAAATCTCTAATAATTGTCATATTGTAAAAAACAGTTTTGAAGTAGTTAAGAAATTGAAAACTCTTACTAATATTCGTAGTATTTATACCTTTGATTTCAAAGATTTGTTTAATAATATTAATATAGATGATCTGTATAGAATTATTTTAGGAATTTTTGAAAAGTATAATATCAACCTAAAATATTCAAATTTTCTTTTTAAAAAATTACTTAACTTCACTCTTTATGAGAATTATATTCAACATGGTGGTACTATTTTTAAACAACAGGTTGGTATCCCACAAGGGGGGTGTGCCTCATCATTGTTAGCTAATCTGTATTTATTCTTCTATGAAAAAAACATTAATCCAAGCTTGCATAATATGCACATGTTTAGATATATAGATGACATTTTATGTGTATCCCCAAATAATAATATCCCTATAGTATTAAACTTTTATCCAAAAAATTTACAATTAAATGCAAGTAATAATGACACAAATGTTGCAAACTTTTTAGATTTAAATTTAAATGTACAAAATTGTAATATGGTTATAAACTTGTATGATAAAAGACAGGATTTTAAATTTAATACATCAAAAATTCAACATTTTGACTCTTGTCTGCATATTTCTGTATTTAGAAATATTATAATAAACCAGGCTCTTAGAATCAATAAAATTTGTGATGAATATTATAAATTAGCGCACTTTATGGAATTATTGAGTACAGCGACTAATAATGCATATCCCCCCAATTTTGTTATTAAAATTATCAACTCAGTGTATCAAATTTCACTCGATAACATCCTAGAAAACATTCCCAATTATAGTGACTAACATACAGGAGAAAAAAAAAAAAAAAAAAAAAAAAAAAAATATATATATATATATATATATATATATATATATATATATATATATATATATGTATGTGTATATATATATATATATATATATATATATGTATGTGTATATATATATATATATATATATGTTTGTATGTTATATATAATTATTTATTAATTATATAAATAAATAAAAATGAAAAATAATAAACTAAGTCAAAAACATTAGAAAAATAAAAAAATCGGAAAATAAGATGCATTAACATTAATGTTTTGATTTTATTTTCGCAAAAAAATGTAACTTTTGTCAGTATTGAAACTACGTTTTGTGCGCCCTTATAATGGTGTATAGTGGCATTCTCGATTATCCAGTTTTCCTATGAATTCTTGTTTAGTAGGAATTTTCATCTATGATTCATATTCATATTCAGTTCTGCATGTTTGGGAAGTTGTATTCTGAATTGCTTGTCCAGTCTTCAGCTTAGACTCACTGGACGGGTTTGGGAGTATTTCCGTGAACGTTCGTGCTGCCTCCCTGGTAGAATTTCGAATTGTTCATTCCGGTGCTTCTAGATTAAGTTGTTGAGGTTGATCATGTATACACGTGGTAGAAGAGGAATGATTCATGCCGCATGGTAATACAATTTTCTTAATGTATCCTTTTTTCATTTTTTCATTTTTTGATGCCTGTAGTCTGAGTTTAAGCATTTATAGTAATGTACTACTGCTTAATCTGAAACAGGCATTTGTTTGGGTTAATTAGGGTTAAATACTCAGACCTGAAGAGGAATTTAATTCTGATTAATCATCGAATTTGGGTTAGGTTCTGTTCTTTTCTCTTATCGGCATTATGGCCGTGAATTTGCTTCTATGGTGATGTTAATATTACTTGAATTGTATTTTTATTTTTTTATTTTTACATAATTCTTATTATTACATTTCATATATATATATATATATATATATATATATATATATATATACATATATACAAGATCTTTCAGAAAGAACTCCCCAACTTTGAAATGACATAACTGCGAAACAGTGATAGACAGAAAGATGAAACAAGTGGTATGTTGGATAGACAGGTCAGGAATTTTAAATAAACCGGTTTGCAAAACTAGTTACAAGATTGGCTAACAGAAGGCGATGCAAGCACAGTGAGCTTCAAATAACTTATGCACAGAAGTACAGAACACTCAGTCTCCATACTCCCCGGATCTCAATCCATGCGACTTCATTCGGGACCATTTGAAGGACACTTTTTACAGTAAGAATCCTCAAACGTTAGTTCATCTGTGAGGCATGTGCATCCATTTCAGTAGAGACATTGCAGAAGGTGGCTTCAAATTTAGCCCATCGCTTGCGTCATGTTACTGTTATACACGGTGGCCATATCAAATCCATGGTAATGTGATTTGACCCCTGTTTACGAAAAACAATCTCACCCACTATTTCAAGGACATTGCACTGAAATTGCAGCACCCTCTGTTAGCCAATCATGTAAATTTTGCAAACCTGTGTATTTAAAATTCCAGACCTGTCTATCCAACATACCACTTGTTTCATCTTTCTGTCTATCATTGCTTCGAAGTTACGTCATTTCAAAGTTAGGGAGTCCTTTCTGAAAGACCCTATATATTACATACATTCTAACTTTGGATTTAATAATTTATATATATATATATATATATATATATATATATATATATATATATATATATATATATATATATATATATATATATATATATATATATATATATATATATATATATATATTTATATATATATATATGTATGTATATATATATAATTATATATATATATATATATGTATATATATATATATAAATATGAAATTGTAAATCCAATGTTAGAATGTATGTAGTAACCCATAATACACTATCCCAAAATTTTCTACAAAATACAAAGAAATTCAACCATAAAGAGGAAATTATAAAGCGTAGTGCAGGTCATAAAGACAAAGACAATCAACAAATTTCAAAGGTGAGGAATGAAAATAGGAAAACAAAAAAATCAAGCAAAAAAGCTTGCACGTGGAAGAGCTTTAGGCTTAAGATATGTTCATTTCGAAAAAATTCTTGTCAAGTCCATGTATCCCTTCGAAATGAACACAAAAATGCTTGTTTCTGAAACACAAGATAGATTTTATCTATAAACTTGTGTTATATGGACGACAAGCATATAGATTGGAAAAATAAAGAAAACATAAATACCTTAAAATACACTTCATTAGAACAACCATGGCGAGCAAAATATGACTAGATAAATGTTGCCATATGCAGAAATGAAAAAATGTGATTTGCTGTTGCCATAGACAGTAACAAAAACCGTACTGCGTAAAAGCAATAAAATGAGATATTCTACAGATAAAAAGATTAAAATATAATAAATTCAAGAGAATGTAGAAGTACGGCTAAAATATATGTATATATATATATATATATATATATATATATATATATATATATATATGTGTGTGTGTGTGTGTGTGTATATATATATATATGTATGTATATATATATATATGTATATATATATATATATATATATATATATATATTAATTATAATGAAATTTTACAATCTCTCTCTATAGATAATGATTCTCAGTCAATTGTAGATAGTGAATGTATTTGTAAATTAAACAAATTTGCTAAATTTCTAAATCCAGACTTGAGGCATATAGTTACAGGAGATTTAGACATAGTTAGTGACAATGTGTTAACAACCATTATGTCATTTGGCACTAAATTTAGGATACCTTCTTGTAATAATTCTTTTAAAGTTTTAAAATCAATTAATCTAGATCTTGATAAATATATATATAAATTAGCTTGTAAATACGCTCTGCCATTAGAGGCATTTAATATGTGGAAATTTACTATATTAGAATCTATTAAAAATGCTATTAGAGATATTAAATTGTCTAGATCTTTATATAATATTGATAATATTAAACATTCTATTAATGATTTACAAAGATCCTTTGTTATCACCTATGTTGATAAGGCCTCTAATAATTATGCTATTATCTGTAAAAAAATTTATATTCAATTTCTGTTAGATTATTTAAAAAATAATAGTCTTTTTAAACATGATCAACATTCCATCAATAGTATTAAATTGAAAATTATCAATATGTATAGTGATTTAAATATTAAATATAAATATCTTAAATTTCTTTATATAGTGCTTATTCCAAAATTTCATAAAAATCCTATTAAATTTAGAACAGTAACTAGTGGCCATAATACTTAACTCTACTACTTCGAGTAAATTATTACTAAATTCTTTAAATCTAATAAATAATAGTTTATGCCAGACTAGCAATAATTACCTTATTCTAAATAATAGTAAAGAATTAAAGAATAAATTAGCATCTCTTAGAAAAATAATAGGATTTCAAACTTTTGATTTTAAAGATCTTTTTAATAATATTAAGATATCTGATCTATATGATGTAATTTTAGCTCTATATAATGTTTATATTACTAATCTTTCAAATCAAATTAATTTTATAAATTTTCCTAAACTTCTTCACTTTGTTATTTTCAATAATTATATTTTTCAAGGAAATAAATTATACTTACAAGTCTTAGGAGTTCCACAGGGTGGCTGCAGTAGCAGTATGTTAGCTAATTTATACCTTTATCATTATGAAAAGTCTTTTACTTCAATAGATTATACTTTTTACAGATATGTTGATGATCTGATTTGCTTAATGCATACAGAAAATTATCGCATAGATATAGATTTCTATCCAGACAATTTGGAATTAATTTTTAATGAAGCTACTATTAGTAATAATGTTAATTTTTTGGATTTAAATCTTTTTATTGATCCTTCTAATAGAATTGTTACAAATTTATATGATAAAAAAGACTATTATAATTTTAATATTAATAAAATCTTACCATTTAATTCCTGTAACTCGATTCAATTATTTAGAAATATTATATTTAATCAGCTTTTTAGAATATATAGATTATCTGATAAAAAATTTCATGCTATGCATATAAATAAATATCCCTCTTATTTAGTAAAGGGTATTGTTAAAAAATTTAGAATAGCTGGATTTTTATAATTCTTTTCATAGTATCTTATAATTCTATTCATAGTATCTTATATTAGCCAGACATCTCCATTCTCTTGTATTTTTAATATTTTTTTTACATCCTCTTCCACGTCAGCATTACTATTATTAGCCCCTCCTTTTAGTAGCTCTTTTTGCATATTATTACTTTTTCTTACCATTTCGCTTTACTGTTTTTTAATTCTTATGGCAACATTAGATCGTTTTTTCTTTTTTCTTTGCGAATGGCAACACTGGTCTCTTCAATCAGACTTCCTGGTTTCGACTCGTTTGTATATATGCTGTGCATTTTCCAGGTATTCATTTTTTCTTTTTTATTCCTTCTTTATGCATGTCGTCCAAGTAGAAATAGTTTATAGATATAATCTATCTATTTCTTCAGAAACATACATATTTTGTGTCTGCTTCGTCAAAATACTTGGAATTGAGAACGAATTTTACGAAGTGAACATTTCCATTTTTTTAGGCTTAGCCCTTTTTCCACGTGTATAGCGATATAGCTTGATTTTTTAAGTTTTTCCTTATTCGTTTCCATACCTTTGAATTTTGTTGATTTTCTGTAACTTAATAACTCGTGTTTTGTATTTTTTTCCATTTGATTGATGATTTGCTGTTTTATAATTTATTCTGTGGGTGTTTTAGAAAGTTAGGTTTCTCGTGTTGCATCTTCTTACTTTTCGTTCATTGGATTTTCAAACTACTATTATATATATATATATATAGATATTATTTTATTACTTATTGGGAATGGATTTTAAGTAAATCCAATTTTTACACTATATGTATTACCTTGAAAATTAATACTTAGTGTTTTATTTAATCTAGATCAGAATTGATTGTAACTATAACGTTAAATATTTTCTTATTTTTTGTAATATCCTCCTTATTAATATTAGGATTAGGTTTTACACGGACTTAGTTGTTTATTCTTATTTATCTATAAGCAATTATTTTACTTCTTTTATATTATGTTCTCTATGTTATATTGTCATACTAATAATTATTTTTATACTATTATGAATTACACAACTATATGTATATATATATATATATATAGTTGTGTAGTGACTGGCAAATATATTTATACTTTTTATTATATAATTTGATAGATATTGCCCGGTATTTTCGATTCGTGGTGGAAATTGTCTAGACCGATATCAATTTACCAACATTGTGCCATGGATAGTTTTGAATATAATAATTATCTTGCTAAAAATTAAAATTTCAATAAATGTAAGAATAAAAATTGCAAAAATTGCTCTTCTGCTTCTAATATTCAAATCACGAACCAAAATGACCATATGCTAAGCTCTTATTTCCATCATTTAAAATATAACGTTATTTTCTAATCCAATGCATGCCAAAAACGGTCGCCATAGAAATGCCGCGTGCCCATGTGGGAAGTCGGCCCTCTTCGCCGTGAAGTTCTCGTTCTTTAAAATCAGGATTGGGATTTGGGCTGACATTTATAATTATTTCTTGACCAGATTGGGCTTGTAAGAAAGCCTGAACTTTGAGCTTTCTAAAAATGTAAATTATTTGTCGAAATCAACGGAACTTTTCCCGATGCAAGGATTAAAAATGAAAGTTCGTTTTTTTGAGCCGAAAGTGACTTTTGTTTTAAAATCTTTAAAAAATAGTAGAAATTGAAATTGAGATTTGAAATATATATTTTTATTTGCAATTGTCTGCTCTTTCCGGTCGTGTGATTTGTTTTTTTTTTCTACGACGTCTGGATGTTGGAGGAAAAAAGACAAAAAGGAAAAAACGGTCGAAATCGCATAAAACATTAAATAACAAAAAAATAATTCAAATTTTAAAAATCGGTTTTCACGTGTCCCCTTCCCCCCCCCCCCCAGGTCTCCGATTGCCAAATTTCGTAGCTCTTCGACTCGCAGTCGTTGAAGTATAGTGTATAGACAGACACACAGACAGACATTGCCTTTTATTATATAGATAACTCGACGCCTTCGGCGACCGTCTGTTCGCTACCCTTGAAAATTTTGACCGTGGCAAACTCGCTGGCGCGACCTACCAACTATTTGGAAGGCCAGGTAGTGCCACCCAATTTAGACCGGAATCCAGTGAGGAAGGCATCCTCAGGGACCGTGCCCACCTTCCACTACCACCAACCTCTCGGAAGGACTTTCGGACCCACATGTTTAACGTGATCGTGCTCCGCGTGAACACGGCAGCAGTTTTGGCATTGGCAGGAATCAAATCCGGGCCTACCGAGTGCAATTCTCGCGCGCTAACCACTGGGCTGCTTCGCCCTCCGTGACAATCTCCATAACTTTCTTTTATTCAGACAATTTAGACCAGAACCCAGTGGGAGAGGTATCCACAGGGACCGTACCCTCCTTCCTTCCCCTACCACCAATCTCTCGGAAGGACTTACGGACCCACATGCTTAACTTGATAGCACTCCGCCTGAACACTGCGGCAGTTTTGGCAGTGGCGGGAATCGAACCCGGACCTACCGAGTGAAATTCCCGCGGGCTAACCACTGGGCTACTGCGTCCTCCGCGACAGTCTCCATAACTTTCTTTTTATTCACCCAATTTGGACCGGAACCCAGTGGGGAGGCATCCACAGGGACCGTACCCTCCTTCCTTCCCCTACCACCAATCTCTCGGAAGGACTTACGGACCCACATGCTTAACGTGAAATACATCGCCATAATTAAGTTTTTACAATACAACAATACATTACACCACAATAATACATCGCAATCAATACATCGCCACAATTCAATACACCATAATTTATTCATTTAAATTTTATAATGACCATATGATAAGCTCTTAATTCCGTCATTTTCTTCCCTATTGTGTATTCAGAACCATGACGTCCCCTCCACCATCCCTCCTCCATAGAAAGACAGTTCGTCTGCGCGCGCAAAAAGCTTCTGCGGGTGAAGAACTGCTTTAGCGGATTGCCGAGAAATTGAAATTCGGAAAATCTTAAAATCCCGATCCTGCGGCAATTTTTTATTATTTCTTGACCAGATTGAGCTTGTAAAAAAGCCAGATCTTTGAACTTTCTAAAAATGTAAATTATTAGTCGAAATTATGAGTACTTTTTCCGATGCGAGGATTTAAAACCAAAGTTCGTTTTTTTGTGCCAAAAGCGACTTTTGTTTTAAAATCTTTAAACAATATTAGAAATTGAAATCGAGATTTGAAATTGATATATTTTTACTCGCAATTGTCTGGTCTTTCCGGTAGTGTGACTTGTTTTTTCTACGACGTCTAGATGGTGGTGAAAAAGGGGAAAAGACGGTCGAAATCGCATAAAACATTAAATAAAAAAATAATTAAAAATTTAAAAATCGGTTTTCAAGTGTCACCTCCCCCCCCTTTCCCCACGCACACACACACCGGGTCTCCGATTGCCAAATTTCGTAGCTCTCCGACGCGCGGTCGCTGAACCTATAGTGTATAAGACACACACACAGACAGACAGACAGACATTGCCTTTTATTATTTAAGATAGTACAGAATTAAAGAATAAATTAACATCACTATGTAAACTAATTGGATTTGAACCTTTTGATTTTAAAGATCTTTTTAATAATATTAAGATTTCTGATCTTTATGTAGTAATTTTAACTCTATATAAAGCTTATATTACTAATCATTCTACTCATACTATATTTACCAATTTTTCTAAACATCTTCACTTTGTCCCTTTCAATAATTATATTTTTCAAGGTAATAAATTATACTTACAAGTCTCAGGGGTTCCACAGGGTGGCTGTAGTAGCAGTATATTAGCTAATTTATACCTTTATCATTATGAAAAATCCTTTACTTCCACAGATTATAAAATTTACAGATATGTTGATGATCTGATTTGTTTGGTTTTTACAGATAACTGTGTCATAGGTATGGATTTCTATCCGGATAATTTGGAACTACTTCCTAATGAAGCCACTATTAGTAATGGCATTAACTTTTTGGATTTAAATCTAAGTATTGGGCATACTAAACTTGTTTAGAAATATTATACTTAATTAACTTTTTAGAATTTATAGATTATCAGATAAAAAATTTCATGCTAGATTATCAGATAAAAAATTTCATGCTAATCATATTAATAAGTTAAAAAATACCAGCAAATTATATAAATATCCAACATATTTAGTAAATGGAATAGTTAAAAAGTTTAGAATGGTTGAATATACTTAAATCCTCTCCTAGTATCTTATATTAGCCAGACATCCATTTTCTCTTGAATGAGTATTACCATATTTGTATCCCCTTATAATTTAGCCTCTATGTTTTCTTTTATCATCTGCCCCTTTATTTTGTAGCTCTTACTGTTGAATATCACCTTTTATAGCCTTTTCGCATTACTGTTATTTATTTCTCACAATTGGCAACAACAGCTCTCAATTTTTTATTTTTTGCGATTGGCAATATTGGTCTCTTTATTTAAGGCTCCAATGGATCAAACATATGCAGTGTTTTTCAAGTATTCTTATTTCCTATAATTTTTCAATCATTATGCATGTCGTCCAAGTTAGCAGTATTTATAGATATAATCTGTCACTGATATCAGAAACATACATTTTGTGTTCATTTTGATGAAATACTTGGACTTGATGAAGAGTTTTATCGAAATGAACAATTCATTATTAGACCTAGGGCTTGTCCAGTGTAAAGCTTTCATGCTTAGATTTTATTTGATTTTATATTGTCGATTCCTTTCCATTGATGTTTTTTGTTTGTCTTCAGCTTGATGACTAGAGGTTTACATTTTATTTTCCACTTGATTGATGATTCTCCGTTTGTTACTTTTATTTTTGTAAGGCATTTTTTAATGTTGGGGTTTGAGTTAAAACTTCTCTCTAAGGTTTGAAACTTCTCCTGTTTTCTCCAAGAAAGTTTTGTAAGTCACTATCTTACAAGCATTGTAAATTTACGACCTTGTTAATTGTCCAATAAATATATTGTATGTATTTTGTATTTTCTTTTCTACGACAGGTATATATTTTGTATTTTCCCTATATTTGATTTCGAAAGCATTTATATTTAGAAAGTATATTTCCTTCCTAGCCTTTCAAAATTGGTTAAATATTCTTATTTTTTGTATGTGTGTGTGGAAATGACGCCCTAACTACGCATAATTATGTTAACAAACAGCTCTATGAGTTTTGTTAAGAACACTAACAAAACTCATAGAGCATTGCTCTATTTTGTGAGACCCCTAAAATGGACGCCAATCACTTGCATTTTTTTCCCTTCACATCGCAGACCTACACTTTTCCCTTCACATGTCCTCTCGTTATTCTATCCTCACAGGTTAGATTGCGCTGCTGCAACACAGCCGGTCTACTTTGCTAACTGTTAAAACTTTGCTAACTGTTAAACTACATGTGTAATTTTCTCCTGTGATTGCATGAAATATAAATCTGTAGTATTCTTTCTCTTTATTTCGTATTATCGGAAAAAATTATTGAAATTAAAGCTATGAGTTTTAATTCATCGTTTGGATCGTCTGAATCTTCAGCTGATAAAGACCTAGAGCGATTTATTGAAGAAGAAAATCAAAAACATAGATTTCAACAACTCGTCCATGAATTGAATGACAAATGCTGGGATATGTGCGTCGACAAACCGACTCAACGACTAGATTCAAGAACAGAAACATGTTTATCCAATTGTGTAAATCGCTTTTTTGACACTTCCACGTTTATTCTTAAACGTCTGGAAAAAGTTGGACGACAACAGAGCGAAATGGAGTTTAATTAGTTAAATATTGTATGCCTGCATATTTATATGTTACATAGCATAATGTTAATTCATTCTGATGTAAACGTCTACCAATTTCTATGAATTTTGTTTTCATATTACTAAATGTAAATGTTTGCCATAAAATTTAGTTAAATTTTGGATTGCTTTATTTGTCGGATTTTTATGGTTTTTCTTTTAAATCTTGAGTTGCTACCCATCAGTGCCTGTGCCAAATATTTTCATTAGACGGGAGGGATCTAGCAGAGGGTGTTTTTTTTGTTATCCTTAAAGTTGTTACAAATAAGGGCAAGAAATTTCTGCTCCAAATGTCCTTGCCAAATTTGTTTTTGCTCATCAATAAATAATATTGTATATTCATCATTTCTTATAAAAAGCATTCCATTAAATTTTACCCGCAATTATGCAATTGCTATATAAATATAAATACACACAAGTATAAATGATAATATCTGCATATAGGCTGACAATGATTTGTAAAAATTAATGAAACATTCTTCGATTGATAGCTATTTACTCTTCTGTATAATTAACATCTATTTTTATCTGTTAAGAATATTATTTATCAATTGTTAATTATGACTAAAAATGTTTCAAGTAGGGGCTATTAATATGTAATTGTAAGGTGTGTGGGTTATTGTACTGGATTTTAGCCTTTTCTGCAAGGTGTTTTTATTTGATGAAGGCAGGGCATACATTGAGGGATTATGATCCATGCAGTGTACATCGTGTACTGCATCTTGTGTCCTACCGGAACTAGAAACCGGTTTTCCTAATGTTTTGCTTCTCTAGTGTAGCATGTTACTATGTGCCTTCAGTGTGTGGACAGTAGGTAGCAACCACTGTTCAAAACTAACCGCATTTTGTGCGATTCCACATGCTTCATCTGTGTATACCCTCCCTAAGACAGCTGAAACCATTCCTGCAGGAAGACGAAATGGGGAGAGCAAAAAATATTAAAATATGCAACAAATTTTTATACCTATCATCAATTTGATATACTTTTAACAATCAATATGTTAAAATTTATCATAGACTATATATACCATACTTATTATTTTAAATGACAATATGCTAATATACAATGGACTCTCATTTAAATGGATTTCTTGCTATTGTGTACAAATGCAGATTCCCCTGTTAAGACCTATGGATGTTGCTTGTTATAAACATTTCTTAATATTTTCGTTTTTTCATTAAGCAGGGTCCACACTAGCCATTCGCCTACGCGCCAAATGCGAAAAGATCGCAAAACTGGCGATAAAAAAATACTTTGGCGAAAAAAATGGCGAATGATTTTTTGGAAACTGTGAAAATTTCATAAATATTTTTTTGGGAAGTAATATGGAATAAAAGTCCGGTTTAATTTGGAATAAAAGTCCAATTTAATTTGGAATAAAAGTCCCGATTCCAGACAAGTAAGCCTATGACATACGAGCATTGTCTCCCGTCTGTTTTGGGGACGCTCGTTCTCGTGTGACAAGCTCCAGCTATCCTTAATTCCCAGCACGCTGCTTCTCAAAACGGACGGCAGACAGCACATTCCTGTCTCAAGCGTTCTTGACCCACCGCAGCAATCAAAACATTATCTGGATTCCGTCCATTATGTGAGCCGATTTTTTTCGTTAACCCTGAATCGCACAACCGTTAACCCCCAACACAGTTATTAGATACTCTCCAATAAACAAAACAAAAAAACACTTTCAACTTAAAATCCTGCATTATAGTTTTAAACAATCCGTGTTACAGAATTATTTCTGAAAAGAGCCATTTTTTGTTGAAAACGATCAGCCGTAATCAGAGAAACAAGTGATAAACATCGAACGAAAATGTATGTATATTTTTTGATGACACGTATACAATGGTAGTCCGCAGCATCTGGAAGGCAGAGAAATTAGGAGTGTGAGATTGCGTAATTACTACCGCATAGTTTTAGGATCGATTGTCTTGCGGGAAAAAATAACTTTTAGACTTACGATGTTTTTTTTTTTTTTAGACTCCGCATATAAATCGATTTCCCCCCCACACACACTTTGAAGCTTTTTTTTTTTTTTTTGGTCACAAATTTCTCGACTTACGTGTGTATATACGGTAAATAAAAAAGCATTTAATTTTAGTTAAAACCAACTGCAAAAAGGTCACTGCTGATTATTATCACTGATGTCAACTTGCGGTTTGCTGTTTTTGTCTTAAGTTGAATTGTAGTTTATCTTTTTGTTACGAATTTTTAAGCCTGCCTGGCTTGTTTTCGTTTGATCATCATCTTTGTGGTTTTTATACGATCCTTACGCCTGCCTGAATTTTAAAACCGACATAAAAATTTATCCCTTAGATAGTTTTGGTGCCTAATTTTAAAGAAAAATAATGATGATACTGCATATAAAAATATTATGGATGTAGCAAGAATTGCTTTCACATGTCCAATGACAACAACCATCGTTGAAACAGAACATAAATTTCATTAAGTAGTAACATCAGAGTAAAAAATCTCAGTGTCTTGATTCTTATAAATAGTGAAGGGCCAGATATGAAAGATTTTAACTTTAAGGCAGCTTTTGAAAATGGGTGTATAGTACAAAAATTCGACGCTTGCATGGTTTATATGATAATGAAACTATGTGAATTATAAAATAAATTTGTCATTTTTGTAACGCATTGTGATCTTCATTGGTAAATACAAGTTTAATTTACTAATAGCCTATTTAATGATTAAAAAAATGAAATCTACCTATCTTTATATCTTGTTTAGAATGAAATTAATATTATTAGCTGCATTATGGCTTAAAAGTAGAAATTTTTTCACCGATGGCGACGATAACTTTGACTAATAATCATATAATTTGGCTAATTTGTTGGCTAACAGTTTGAAATTCCTAGCGCGGGCCCTGATTAAGATAGACAAAATTTATTTCATTTTATCAATTGGTAAAAGGATGTTTCAGAAAATATTTTTGAGCAATTGACTAAAATTGAGAATCACTTTAAAAGAAGATTGTTTACCTAGCAGAAACACATAAAGATATTTCATTTTTTAAATAGAAATATAATTTATTAAATAATTAAGAAATAAAATTTCGTTTTTAAAATATGTAGCATGTATAAGGATTTCTGATTTTTTTTTTTTTAAATCAAGATTATTTTGTGATTTTCAATATTTTATCTGTTTTACTTATGAATTTCTTGAGCATACGTGCAAAGAATTGGGTGAGGTGTGTTTCCATAAAATGTAGTCGAATGGATGAGTGGTATAAATAAGTCCAGTATAAAATGGACAAAAAGTCTGCATAAGGATTAGTTCCTCTCTCCCCCCCCGCCCCTATGTTTTAAAATTTTGTATTAAGTCCTAAAAATTTTCTATTCGTTTGTGAAATTTTTGCAGAATTTCAAAATGTCTCAAATCATCATGCTTTTGAAGTTTTTACAAGGTTCCACAATTTATAGTATTTGTATCATTAAAAAACATCAAATGTGATTTTAAAATTTTTTGAAAATTCTAATAATTTAGGACTCACCATCAAGTTCAAATGAAGGCTAAAATATGAACATGTTTTTGTGATTTTTATATGTCCTGAAAATTTTCTAAATATCCTCTTTTAGAAACTTTAAAGAATCATGAAATATTTAAGTATAATGTTTTTTGATATTTTTTATATGTCCCAAAATTTTATAAATATTTTTTCTGTATATTTATGTTATTATCAATTTATATTGACTTAGTAGAAGTCATGAAAATGTTTTATATATATATATATATATATCATGATATTTGATATCATAAAAAGTTATTTAAAATAACTTGTCTTTTAGATTCAAAATTGTGTTTTATAATGAGGTAGATTATTACGTTAGTTTGGTGGGAGGAACTAATTTCAAACTACAAGAGAATATGTCACTGAGAGGTGAAGTGGTTAGGGTACATGCAAATGCAGTTGCGGAAACAATGTAATTTGGCTGCCGTCAAGTACGGACACGCATTGAGCTACCTGCCAGTGGGTTACCTTCAAATTAACTAGATGGTCGTTGTCTTACGGTGTAAGGTAGCCCATTATATTTCTTTTACTAACGTTAAACAACAGTGTTATTTAAAATTGTAATTCTTCAAATATATTTAAAAAGAAATTATCGATAAACTGTCAAATTTTATGGCTTCTAGCTCCTACAAATGTATAATTAACATTAAAATAGAGCTTGAAAAATGAAGTGATTCCTTTCTCCACTTCTATTTTTCTGAAAATAAAATATAATAATATTTCCAAACTTTTTTTAAAAGCATGGAATTTGACAAAAAGTATTTGATCATAAAATTTTCTAATAGACCAGAGCTGGAGTGTACTGCATCTTGTATGCAACCGGAACTAGAAACCGGTTGCCCTAATGTTTTGCTTCCCTAGTATAGCATGTTACTATGTGCCTTCAGTGTGTGGACAGTAGGTAGCAACCACTGTTCAAAACGAACACTGCATTTTGTGCGATTCCGCATGCTTCATCTGTGTGTACCCTCCCTACGACAGCTGAAACCATGCCTGCAGGAAGACTGGAAATGGGGAGAGCAAAAAATATTAAAATACGCTACAAATTTTTATACCTATCATCTATTTGATATACTTTTAACAATCAATATATTAAAATTTATCATAGACTATGTATACCATATTTATTATTTTAAATGACAATATGTTAATATACAATGGACTCTCATTAAAATGGATTTCTTGCTATTGTGTACAAATGCAGATTCCCCTGTTAAGGCCTATGGATTTTGCTTGTTATAAACATCGCTTAATATTTTCGTTTTTTCATTAAGATAGACAAAATTTATTTCATTTTATTAATCGGTAAAAGGGATGTTTCAGAAAATATTTTTGAGCAATTGACTAAAATTGAGAATCACTTTAAAAGAAGATTGTTTACCCAGCAGAAACACATAAAGATACTTCATTTTTTAAATAGAAATAGAATTTATTAAATAATTAAGAAATAAAATTTCGTTTTTAAAATATGTAGCATGTATAAAGATTTCTGATTTTTTTTTTTTTTAAATCAAGATTATTTTGTGATTTTCAATATTTTATCTGTTTTACTTATGAATTTCTTGAGCATACGTGCAAATGAATTGGGTGAGGTGTGTTTCCATAAAATGTAGTCGAATGAATGAGTGGTATAAATAAGTCCAGTATAAGAGGGACAAAGAGTCTGCATAAGGATTAGTTCCTCCCCCCCCCCCTATGTTTTGAAATTTTGTATTAAGCCCTAAAAATTTTTATTGGTTTGTGAAATTTTTGCAGAATTTCAAAATGTCTCAAATCATCATGCTTTTGAAGTTTTTACAAGGTTCCACAATGTATAGTATTTGTATCATTAAAGCCCATCAAATGTGATTTTAAAAATTTTTGAAAATTCTAATAATTTAGGACTTACAATCAAGTTCAAATGAAGGCTAAAATATGGACATGTTTTTGTGATTTTTATAAGTCCTGAAAATTTTCTAAATATCCTCTTTTAGAAACTTTAAAAAATCATGAAATGTTTTAAGTATAATCAAGATTGGCACCACATCTGCATACAATAGACAAAACCAAGAACAAAACGTTTTTAAAAAACGAAAGGTCTTTTATTTAACATCCTAAAAGACGTACAAAAATTGTTAAAAAGAGCCAGAACGCTTTCGGACGTATATACGCCCTTCATCAGTGGCTACATGAGAGTAAAAGCATGGAATGTTTATATATATAGAGACCATTTTAAAACAAATTTGCATAAAATATAAAATCTTAAATGAACTTACTAAAATAATACAAGAAATATACACTGAAATTACACAATAAGTTTAAACGCTTACGAATTTTAAATATTACAAGAAAAGAAATACAAATTTTAGAAAAACATCAAGCATGATATTCCTGAGAATGATGTCACAAAAACTTTTAAGAGATTTGAATTGCATAGAGTCAAGAATGAGTCGGCAAGCATAACTTAAAATTTGAACAGGATCAAAATTACAAATTGATTCACGGTAAATATAAATAAGCAGGGATTCATTAAGAAGAATACTACGTGGATTATTACAACGAACCAAAAGGAAAGTTTTTTTCAAAAACGGGAAGAAATTTGTCATTAGCCACATATTGAGCAAGAGCTGTAGAAAGTTTACCAGATTTGACATCGCGAGCATGTTCTGCTAAACTGATGCCAACAGTACGTTTTGTACTACCAATGTAAAATTTATAATCACCAGCAGGGGATAACAGGGTAATGTTCCCCTGTCCTGACAAAAAAAATCGACGCACCAAGAAAGAATTATCCAAATGAGACAAGATCTGGTACGTGTAATGTGGATGTACAGAAAAATAAATGGTTAGAATTTCAGAACAATTATATGATTTATTGCACTATAAGATCTACACAAAGTGAGCACGTCAATATGGCGTTGGTTCACCTGTAGCTTTGATACAACCTGTTACCCGACGTGGCATTGATGCATAAAGTTGCTGGATGGTGTTCTGAGGGATGTCGTTTCAAATGGCCATCAATTGACGAGCTAATTTGTCTGTCTACATTTTGGGATGGTCGCTGGCGACGCCCTATCTCAGCCCAAATGTGCTCAATAGGCGAGAGATCTGGCTGGCTAAGGAAGTGTGTCGTAAGCAAGCAGACAATCAATAGAGAGGCGTGCTGTGTGTGACCTGGCATTATCTTGTTGAAAAGTTAGCTCGGGGTGTCGCGAAAGGAATGTCAATACAACGGGTCGTAGAATGTCGGCAACGTACCGCTGTGCTGTGATGGTGTCACGGAAGAGTATCAAAGGGTTCCGGCTATCAAACGAAATGACACCCCATAACTCCCTGTTGTCGGGCCGTGCGGCATGTGACAGTAAGAGCAGGATCCTGACGATATCCGGGCTGTCTCCAGACACGTCTGCGCAGGTCGTTGGGACTCAATTCGAAACAAACTGAAGACAATTCGTTCCCAATCCGAATAATTCCACGTTGATCGGGCCCGGCACCATTGCAATCGCTTTTGAGGGTGCATACTGGTCAGTGGTAGGCGGCGTAATGAGCTTCGTGAGGATAGATTCTGCTCCCGTAGGCTTCTATTAATGGTCCTGGTGGTCACTTCCGTGTTTGTCACATGGTGGATGGTTGATAACGACGAATCTCGTGCTGTCACAGTTGCTCTGACAATCGCTCTATCTTCCCGTTCTGTCGTCGCTCTAGGCCGTCCACTGCCTGCTTGCCGCTGAAATCTGCCATTCCGGACTTATTCCTGCTAACATTGTCTAATTCCTGCATCCCTCCTACACAAATGCCGAGCGAGTCGTCGGTGTGCCCATCCAGCCTCATGCAGTCTGACCGCAAGTCCTCTGTCAAACTCCTTCGCAGTGGCCACGAATTCGCCGGCGAGGCATCGTTACAATCAAGGTACGTAAATGCAACCGAAATCCACTGCACGCTTTGTTCCTGAGAGCGAGGTTCGCTTCTTATACATCACCATGGTGCTTTGATGTGCTACAGTTCCGACTATTTATTTATTGGTGCTAATTTTTGATCATTTGCACATTCGGTCGAAAGGTGTTTGCATGTAAAGTTTCATTACTATCGGATTATTTTGAGGGGTGCGTCGATTTTTTTGTCTTAGAGCATATAACGTAATATGAACTAAGGAATATTATTTTTATCTAAAAAACATGTTGTTAACATGGAATAGTTAATACTTGCAATGGCAGTAAGAAAACTTACTATATGCCACAATAATGGAAACCGTGGAGAGAAGAATTATTAAGTGCTATCATGCAGTTGGCTTCTAATTCATTAAAAATAGAACTCTTGAGAGAACTTCACCTATAGAAGATATTCCCAAAGTTTGAATCAGGCTCTAATTGCAGATAAGATAACTGCACCCATGAACATGTAAAGTTGACATAAAAGTTCAAATCAAATCACAGATTCACAACAGCATTCCTATGAAGTAATTTTGATTATCAATGGTATATTAATTATTAATATATCATCAATTCTATTATATTAAATATTTGGTATTACATGCAACAGATTAATTCATTGTTTATAAAATGAAATGGATGATATATTAGGTAGTTGTGACATATTGTAACTACATGAATCATGCAATACTATTTACTAATTCTCTTTCATAATTATAGCAAGAAAACATTAAAAGAAGAATAAAAATATTTAAAATTCATGTTTGCAAGAAAACTTGAATATAAGAGGAACTCAAATTCAACACAAAATAATACTGATAATGATTTTAAAAATGCGAGAAAGATAAATTTACAATGAATTAGATGTTTTAATATCCACCTGATTCAAAGAAAAATACCCAGGCCGCTGAAATATTTAAAAAGTTACATTAGCCCCGTTCACATGCAAGGCCGTATTTTCCGGCCATGAAACATTGGGGTGAAAAAGGGGGTATTTTCCGGGATCCATTCTAGACCCGTTCACATGTGCAACCCCCATTACTCCCGCTTAAAGAGCTAGGACCAATTTTTCTTAAATGCTTTTGACATTCATTTTTGGTAAACAATATATCTTTTTCTTTTCTTTTTTTAATTGCTTTTTTAAAAAGCGTATTATTTTTAATTCATTATCCCATGTTATTATTTTATCTATTTAATATGACAAATGTGCGGAAATGAGAAACAAAATAATCTTATATATATAAATTAAATCGAAATAATGTATATATAAATTAAACTTGGATCTTTATAAACTAAACATCAAATTAAAAATAATATGCCAAAATTAAATTTAATATATTTTTAAAACTATAAATATATGCTTATTGTAATATATATATATATATATAAATGTTTTATTCCATGAAACTGTTTAAAGAATTCATTCTTAAAAGTCAAAAAAGAAAGTTTTTCTCATTTAATCTTCGTTTTTAAGCTAAATTATGACGTATAAACTTGAATTAGTGGAAAAAGTGTAACACCATTTTAAGAAACTTTATTCAAGACAATTCGATATAAGAAGTTGGCATAGAGAAAAAAATATGCATATTTATACCGAATACATTTTAATTATTACAAAATTGGTATAACTCATTTTTTATTAAAAACACATAAAACCTTACTGCATGGCCCAGATACAAAAAATCTCATATACCACTAATACAGTGACCGCCGGTTATAAGATTCAGTGGTTATAAGAAACAGCCGTTTATAAGACCCAAAACGACAGAAACAAATACAAACTTCATTTTAACATTAAAATTGTGTCGCTTATAAGAAACACGATTCCGCTTATAAGAAACAGTTTTCTACAGAAAATTTGTTGATTTCCTTGCGACGCGGGTGTAAAAAAGAAAAAAATCCATTTGTTTAAGGTTAACTGAAGGATGAGTTGTTATCTCTTGTCTCTGGGCGTACGGGGAGGGGGTGGGAGTTTGCTATGTAACAAAGGATGACAGAGAATTTCTCCGTAGAAAGGCTTAGGGGGAACAACCCCAAACCAGTAAGAAACGAGTTTTAATCTTTTGGCAGTTAAGGAAACATACTGATAAGGAAAGGCATCTCTGCTTATGCACTCAAATAAGATTCGTACAGCTTTAGTTAGTCATTTTATGTTTTGCTAGTGGAAGCATGTCGCAAAAGAGAAAAACCCTTACTTTGCTTGAAAAGCAAAGTTTACTTAAAAAGTATGATTCTCTACCTCTGTGTAGTCAAAGAGAAGCTGCTTCTGCATTAGAAATTCCGCACTCAACATTATGTAAAATCCTGAAAGGCAGAAATGAAATTTTGACGCCAAATTGTAATCTTCAAAGAAAACGGAAACGAGAAGGAAAGGCAGCTGCTATAGAGGAAGCACTCTTACAATGGTTTTCTAACGCCAGATTAAAGAACGCTCCTATCAGTAGGGCAATTTTACTGAAAAAAGCAGAAAATTTTGCGGAAAAATTAGGAGAAAAAGAGTTCCGTGCGACTGATGGTTGGTTAAGCCGCTGGAAAGAACGAAATAACATTGTGTACAAAAAAAATTATGGAGAGAAGCAGGACGCGGACTCCGAGTCGGCATCTTCATGGATTACGCAAAGCTTACCACCTCTATTAGAAAAATACGCTCCTCATCAAATTTTTAACACTGACGAGCCTGGGCTCTATTTTAGAGCGATGCCCGAGTATACAATGATGTTCAAAAATGATCTATCCTCCGTTGGAAAAAAACAAAAAGATCGAGTTACAGTTCTGTTAACAACAAATATGACGGGAACTGTAAAAAAGAGCCCTTTAGTTATTGGCAAAAGCAAACGTCCGCGCTGTTTAAGTGGAATAAAAAAATTGCCAGTGATCTACGAAAATTCAAAGAATGCCTGGATGACAAGTAGAATTTTTGAAGACTTTTTGTTAAAGTGGGACAGGGAACTGATGGGAAGAGAAAAAATTCTTTTAATCCTTGACAACTGTTCGGCTCATCCTGTAGTACAGCTGACAAACATTGAACTTTGTTTTTTGCCACCCAATACAACTTCCATCATACAGCCTCTTGACCAAGGAATTATTAAAGCATTTAAAACCCTGTATCGGTCAAATTTGCGACAGAAAATAGTAGATGCAATTGATGAAGAGAAAGGATCGGCTTGCGAAATAAGCAAGAAAATAACCTTGCTTGATGCTATCCATATGATCGCAGGCGCATGGAAAAATGTTTCTGACATATGCATTTTTAATTGCTTCCGTAAAGCAGGATTTTTGAAAAATAATGTTGACATACCAGCAGAAGATGTAGAAGAATTAGAAGCACATTTCGAAGAATGGATTCACATCGATGAAAATTTACAAACATCTGAAGAAAAAAGTGATGATGACATAGTGGCGGAAATTCAGAATGTTTGCAATGAAGAAGAAAATGAAGACGACGTTCCACAA
Organism: Amaurobius ferox; assembly: GCA_951213105.1. Lineage (NCBI taxonomy): Eukaryota > Metazoa > Arthropoda > Arachnida > Araneae > Amaurobiidae > Amaurobius > Amaurobius ferox. The sequence continues at coordinate 5,737,581 of OX578149.1, read as the reverse complement.
GAAGAAAATTTTCCTACAGCCAAACAGTCGCGAGAAGCCCTAACTATAATTAGAAAAACTCTTGAACATAGAGGGGAATCAGAAAAAGTTTATGGACTATTTTATGATTTAGAAATGGATGTACGTAAACTAATCACAGACTCATTAGCACAAACAACACTGGATAAATTTTTTGCTGTTCCTCAGTAATAGATTACGGTATGTATGAAAATGTACTATGCTCTTATACATAAATGAACGACCTATGAGTTTTACTTTTTATTCTTATTTAATTACATACTAGTATATGCATACATATAGATAATATTTTAAGTTGTAAGGCTTAATTCGTAAAATAAGAAATATTTTTGAATGCAAAACTCAATTTACAAATGTATTATGTATGTACTAATATTTTACTTATATACATTTATCTTTTAAATTCTGTAAAATTGTGTTCAATAGTTAGTATTTACAATGGAAGAACGATATTTAAAAAATTTCCGGATTTAAGAAACAACTGCTTATAAGAAACAAAACGAGCGAAACGAACGTGTTTCTTATAAGCGGCGGTCACTGTACCACAATTAAAAATAATGTTTTTAATATAGCAGTATAAAAAATACTTATGATGGACATGTTTTATTGATATGTAAAATAGGTGGTCCTCTAAGTAATCCAAAAATAAAATTAATAAAATAAAATCGTCTTCATATGTAGTTAGTATCTAAAATATATAAAAATAATTTATATTTCTGATACTAGCAATCATTCTTTTTTTTTTTTTTTTTTTTAAGGAGGGGGGGGGGGGGGGGGAGAGCATTTTGTAAGCTGATTTACACAGTTCAGTTTATTGCAAAATGTATGTATGTAAAGTTATTTTGAATGCCTGAAACATTTTACTTTGTTATTGATATACATAATTATAAAACGGAATTCTCTACTAATCATAATATTGGCATCATAATCACATCATCTCAAGTTATGGAACATTTTGCATTGATATGTAAAAGCTTAGAATACAAAACTAAAATAATTAAACTTGAAATATAATGTATAAATAATTTATTTACAATAATTAACAACATATATTCATTTAAATATAAACACATTATACTCCTTTTTAACAATATAAAATAAATGAGTATTAAGATAGATTTATCTAATATACATTCTCCTTATATAAAACTAAGAAAATCTTTGTATCATTTGTTAAAAACTACTTAGATAAATCCAGAAAATTTGCCCAAGAAACAGAACATTATATTTTAAAGTTGCTGCTTCAAAGGAAAATCAGCTGGCTTACGACTTTTAACTAACACTTAATTGTATACGTTTTGTAATTAAGAAACAAACATTTCTATAAAAATCATCCTGAAATCGAGGAACAAATATTTCTAATTCATGAATAACAGTTAACTCAAATAAACAAAATGTACATACCCGCATCAGTCTTTTTCAGTAGGATTCTCCGTTCATTAAATTCTGATGTATAATAAGGATCAATCCGTTTAATTCGTAAATAAGTCCGTGTAATGAATGCAAAATAATCTATATAACAAGCTATAAATTCATCATTATTGTACAATCTTCAGATAGAATTTGTAAACAAGGTCCACGCGGTATCTCAGTATCCGCCATGTTTTTCAAGAAATCGCAGTTGCGCGAATGGAATTGTGGGTAAAAATCCCCAATCTACCCCCACAGACTACTACGTCACCATCGTGAATAACAGGCCTCACAAGGGTAATAAACCAAACCGCCTACGTCATCGGAAAGGGTGTTAGAAAATTGTGCTTGGTAGTGTGAAACGTATGAGCGATATAGGGTATCTCCAGAATATTGGATATTTAATAATCATTTGATGGCCATTACAGGTATGTCTGTTTTATTATGTGTTCGTCAATGTTTCCGACAGTCGCTGCCAAAAAAAAAATTAAATTTTTTTGGTAATTTTTGCAGTTTTTATCATTTTTCTTGCATCATGCGTTAAGCCTCGTCATTCAATGCTCGTAGTATATGTTAACGGAAATGTTGAGACAGAGTTTTGAAATTTAACGTGTTTTATATATTTGTATTTAATCATTTATTAAAACTTTGACTGTCTTTCTATGCATACGTTATTGTTTTACGTAATTTCTGTTGGTAAGCCTTTAATTTTTTTGTATTTTCATTTAATGTTCATAGCATATGTGAATATTGAATTGCTATCTCAAAACATTTTCTATCCAAAATGTGTTTAGCTTGTTTATTTATTAGGCTTCACTTACATTTATTTATTGTTCATAAATTTTTTACCTTCGATATTTTATTTTCTGATCTGCAGTTTATCTTGGAATTGTGAATGTGTTGTGTACTAAGTATATGCTCCTTACTTTGTGTTCAAGGAATTTGGAGTATTAATAGCAGTGGTTGCATATATTTAAGCTAAATCCTAGTGACCTAACTCTATTGTTTAGCGTATATCAAAAACCTGAACATAGTAGTTAGATTTCTTGGTGGGCTTTTTCATGACTAAAGATCATGCTCTGTTGTATATATTCAAATGTAAAGCTTATTTAGTACTTTCATAAAGAAGTATATTTAATATTATATTGTTTGTAACATATTTACGGCTTACTTTTATATTTTTATTCTTTTTAAATTATTTAGTTTTTATTATAATTCATTGAATTTTAATAACTAAAAATGCCAAGTGCTTGTGTTGTTCTTGGTTGTTTTATTATAAAAATGGTTCCCTGCTAATGAAAAATGGTTTTCTGCTAATGAAGAAATAAAAAAAAAGTGGATTTTATTAATACCTAGAACTAGCAAGTAGCAAAATATTCAAAGGTAAGTTCCATTTTCTCAATAATAACATTAATCCTTAACCGGAAATTTGCCGTCTGTGAGTTTGCTGCATTTACAAATCTGACACAAAAATGAACTTGCCCTCAATCTTACCACTCCACCTAATCATTAAATTATTTGGTCCTCTCCCTCCCACCTCATTCGCAACACTTGCACATTTTTAGTTATTGAAAGAAAAAAATATTTTTATTAGATGCAGTCTGCTAGATGGTACATTTCTGTTTACGTAATTTTTTCCTGTGAAATATCTACATGGTGGGATCGTCAAAACGAGTATGGTGATAAAGACTTTGAAGAGACTATTTTGCGATAATTTGATGAAGTTGGAAGTGATGTTGGCAATGTAGGTAGTATTTCAGAAGATGAATATGTAAATTCCGAACATAATAGTGATTCAATGTTGTCAGAAAAATCTGATGAAAGTGAAAATGGAGAGATAAGAAATGATGAAAATTTAGTGAATAGTAAATATATATATAGAAAAAATCGGTACAGGGTCTGTTTCAGAAGTTCGACCCTTTTCCCGAACAAGAAAGCACAATAAATCATAAAAGTGCCAGTTTTAAAAGGTAAAGCTAAAGATATCGGAGAAAAAGCAGATCCATTCTCTGTCTGGCAGTTATTATTTACTAACGATAATTTTTTTTGTGCATGATTTTTTCATTATGTAATTTACGTTTTGATACTTTTTAATTTTTATTGAGAAACGAAGACAATTACAGACTATTATTTGGATGGGCAGTGAAATGTGAATCAAAATATAAATTTCCTTTAGTTGTTGCCTATGTGATATTGTGTCTCTGCATATATCTAACAGTTCATACATATTTTCAATGGTTGATGGTTATTATATATTTTCAGCATTTGTTACAACATTTAGTAATATGCACTAGCTGAATACCCATTAAAAATCAATGATCTTGCAAATAAGGAACTTCTGAATAATGTAAATAGTTTAATAATTTGCGTTTCACATTTATTCGACACATATTTTCGAACTATCTACCTGTATACAAAATTTGAAGTCTCTATGCTATTGCGATGCATATTTTTTCTATCCTTTAACCCTTCGAATGTTTTTCTGTGTAGCTCCCCCCCCCCCCCCCCCTTAAATGAACATTTTTCAAAAACCATATTCATCTCGGGTTTTTATCAAATGATTAGCCCATATACTAAATTTCAAGCCTCTATCACGTTGTAAAGGAGGTGTTTTTCATTTGTTCATTAAATCAAATGTTTTAGTATGCCGCACCCCTTACAATAGCTAATGTTGGAATACTGAAATTGCCACTTTCTTCCTACCCAACTATTTACCCATGCACCAAATTTGAAGTTATCTCATCGCAAAGTATGCTTTTTATATCATTTCACCTTCGAATGTTTTTGTGTGGAGTATCCACGCCCTTAAATATTCATTTTTGAAAAAACCCATTTTTGGGTTTTCTATCAGATGATTCACCCGTATACCAAGTATCAAGCTTCTATCATGTTTTTAAAGGAGCATTTGTCCTTTATTCCAAAAATTGAACATTTTGGTGTGCGGCACCCCCTAAAGTAGAAAATATTGGAAAATTGAAATTGTACACTTCTTCCCTTACAAACTATCTTCCCATGCACCAGATTTGAAATCTATCTCATTCTGAAGTGTGTGTGTTTTTTTTTAGATCTCGAAGGTGACGGAGCAGAAAGCCCGTCACCTTCGAGATCTAAAGAGGCCATACAGGGGTCATAAACCAAACCTCCTACGTCATCGGAAAGGGTGTTAGGAAATTGTGCTTGCTAATGCTAAACGTATGAGCGACATAGGGTATCTCCAGAACATTGGATATTTATTCATTATTTCATAGCCATTACAGGTATGTCTGTTTTACTATGTGTTCGTTAATGTTTCTGACAGTCGCTGCCGAAAAAAAAATTAAATTTTTTTGGTAATTTTTGCAGTTTTTATCATTTTTCTTGCATCATACGTTAAGCCTTGTCATTCAATGTTCGTAGTATATGTTAACGGAAATGTAGGGGCAGAGTTTTGTAATTTATCGTGTTTTATACTTTTGTATTTTATCATTTATTAAAGCTTTGACTGTCTTTCTATGCATACATTATTGTTTTACGTAATTTCTGTCGGTAACCCTGTGATATTTTGTATTTGTTTTCATTTAATGTTCATAGCATATGTGAATATTGAATTGCTATTTCAAAACATTTTCTATCTAAAAAGTGTTTAGCTTGTTTATTTATTAGGCTTCACTTATATTTATTTATTATTTAGAAATTTTTTGCCATCAATATTTAATTTTGTCTGATCTGCAGTTTATGTTGGAATTGTGAATGTGGAGTGTACTATATGCTCCTTACTTTGTTTGCCAAGGAATTTGGAGTATTAATAGCAGTAGTTGCATATATTTAAGCTAAATCCTAGTGACCTTTCGAATGTTTTTCTGTGTAAAGCCCCCCCCCCCTTAAATGAACATTTTTGAAAAGCTGTATTCATCTTGGGTTTTTTATCAAATGATTAGCCCATCTACTAAATTTCAAGCCTCTATCACATTGTAAAGGAGGCATTTCTCATTTGTTCATCAAATCGAATGTTGTAGTGAGCCGCACCCCCTACAATAGCTAATGTTGGAATACTGAAATTGCCACTTTCATCCTTCCCAACTATTTACCCATGCATCAAATTTGAAGTTATCTTATCGCAAAGTATGCCTTTTATATCATTTCACCTTTCGAATGTTTTTGTGTGGAGTATCCACCCCCTTAAATATACATTTTTAAAAAAACCCATTCTTCTTGGGTTTTCTATCAGATGATTCACCCATATCCCAAATATCAAGCTTCTATCACGTTTTAAAGTGGCATTTCTCTTTTATTCCGAAAATTGAACATTTTGGTGTGCCGCACCCCCTAAAGTAGAAAATATTGGAAAACTGAAATTGTACACTTTTTCCCTTCCAAACTATCTTCCCATACACCAGATTTGAAATATTTCTCATTCTGAAGCATGTTTTTTTTTATCAATTAACCTATATTCGTCTATCATATCACTATATTCATGTTGGGTGTTTTAATTAAATGATTTGCACCATATACCAAATTTCAAGCCTTTATAAAATTTTAAAGGAGTTGTTTCTCATTTATTCGGCAAATCGAACATTTTGGTGTGCGGCACCCCCTTAAGTAGAAAATATTTGAAATCTGAAATTAAAACCTTTTTTTTCTGAACGATTTACCTGTGTGGCACCCCCTTAAGTAGAAAATATAGGAAATCTGAAATTATACACTTTTTTCCTTTCGAACGATTTACCTGTACACCAAATTTGAAGTCTATGTTATCGCAAAGCATGCTTTTTTATCATTTCACTTTTCAAACGTTTTGGTGTGGATCACCCTCTCTTCGGAAAATAAGATTTTTTTCAGGGGTTTTTATTGAAGGATCGAGCCATGTACCAGGTTGCAAGTCTCTCTATTTGAGAAGTGCCTAAAAAAAGCATGACAGATAAACAGACGGACACTTGGCAATTAGTATATATAGATTTTTTATGTATTTCCAGGGGTTACTCTGGAGTTTTGATTACTTTTATCAAATGAAATCTTTCGTAAAATGGTGTTTTTATTTGCTAAATTTTATTTTGACTTTCTATTTGAAAAATTTGATTTAATTTATAAATTCTCAAATTCCAAAGATCATTGTTTTGGAAAAGTAGTTTTCATTACAATTAGTAAACCATAATTTTTTATTTTGACATCGTCAGAATTCATGATCGCCAAATTGAATTTTGTTTTTTCAAAACGTGATAATGACAATCAGCCCCTGTGTATTCCCAATGATCAGTTTTAAAATTTTAAAAATGACAAGTGATAAAAGATATGAGATAAAAGAAATATATTTCCAAGCAAAGAAAATAAAAACAAGCATATTTTTATCCTTAATATTAGTGGCTCACTAGCATGTGCCTGGTGAGGCTTATAAATTTCTTTTATGTTGGGTAGAATGTGGAATAAGTTCACACGTATTTTTTCATTCAGTATTTTTAAGCTGCCACATTTCACTGTTTTAATATTGGTCACCATAGAAAATCCTGCTTTGCAAGTCTATATGGTCGAAAACTTATTCACCATAAAAAATAAACATTTGTTCATAGCATTTAAATTTGTACTAAAGCTTATGTATAAATATTAAAAAAAAAATCATAGAATAATTCAAATAGTTTTATTTACCTCAAATAATACATGCATAAAATTGATAGCCAAAGGGCAACAAAGATATATTATTTTTAAAAATAATTGTGGGTGAACGAAGCATTGTACAAATTTCAATACATCAGTTCATTGCCAAATCAATACTATTGATGCATCAATATAAAGATAAAATATGTTGAAACTGATGGGAAGCGGGAATTATAGCGGGAAGTGACAAATTTTGAAGGAAGAAATTTAATATTTATTCTGCTTATATAAAAAAAAAATACCTTCACTATTTATTGTTTGAATATTTGAAATAATCATACCTCAAAATCATGCTTAAATTTGATGTTCAAAACTATGAAAGTGTGAACTAAGAAAATAAGAAGCCATATCTTACAGTAATGTTACTATTTACAATTTAAATACAACCAAATTCTCAGAAAAGAAGTGAATTTAAGTCTTTATTGAGCTTTCCTCCTATACGCACTTATTTACACAGTAATAAAATTTTCTCTTACCTTTCTATAAAGCATAATTATTCATATTTTATTTTGAAATTTCCTTGTTTCCTGAGCAAATCATTGTCAATAATCAATATAACTTAATTTTTCATTAAATATAGTAACATAGTATAAATATAGTATATAGTTAAATATAGTAAGTAGAAAAGTAAAGAAACCTATTTACATTTAAAAAGTAAGCACACTTTTAAAATTGTCAAACATCAAAGACCACCATTATGAGAGATCAATTTTATTTTTCTATAGCGATCAATGCACAGTGCTTCAACAGTTTCAACATATTTTATCTTTATATTGATGCATCAATAGTATTGATTTGGCAATGAACTGATGTATTGAAATTTGTACAATGCTTCGTTCACCCACAATTATTTTTAAAAATAATATAAATGTTATATTTTGCATATGGCGATCTTTCAGAAATGGTTATTTTTCTGAAATCTAGATAAATGATGGCAGTTAGTGACAAAATGCTGCAAAAAATTACAAAAACTTTATAAACAAGTCATGTTGAATTTAAAAAAAGTATCAAGCACATCTATAGTCATTGACCTAGCATGTGATATTTGGTTTGTAGTTTTACATAGAGTCTTCAACAAGATCTTGGATTCACAGTAAAAAAGATTTTAGATATAATATATAGGTATGCAGCTATATAATTGAGTAAAGCATACACAATACTTTCATAAAATATAATTACATAAGATTAAAGATCATTTTTACATTCCCTATAAGACATAGTACACATATATTAAAAGTATTGTAATAAGCCATAAATCAAAACAAAATTTTGATTGTATTTACATGTGCATATTTTGATCAAACTTCATCATTTTCAGTGCTACGACTGTTTTGCATGTGTATATGGTATCTATCTGTGTTATTGCAATGAATGTATGTTATGTTTATATTTGGGCATATAAGAAATTTTTGTGTTACTCAAATTATGAGCTACAGTTTAAATAATTTATGCATATTTTCTAAACTCTAAATATCAAAATGAAAGTTCTTCATTTTGATTGATAATCATATGACTTTTGTAAAAATGAAAAGTATCATGTAACTTTTGTAAAAGTGATACAAATATAAACACAACACTGTAGCATATTGCAACACTTTCAGAAATGATTGTTTTCTTGATATCGCTTTAAATGATGCCAATTGAGACAAAATACTGCAAAAAGTTACAAAAGCTTTATATTTAAATAAGGCAGGATCGAATTAAAATAAATGTATCAAGCACATCTTTAGTGATGACTTACTGTGATATTTGGTTTGTATTTTTGCATCGAATATTAGACAATATCTTAAGATTCACAGTAAAAAATATTACATATATAACATATACATATGCAGATCCAATTGAGTAAATCATACAAAATACTTACATAAAATGTCATACATAAGATTAAAGATAAAGTTATTTCTCTATTTAGCATATGCATGATAATTTAGCAACAGTTTCAATATAATAACAACAGTTTATAAATTTCGCTTGTAATTTTAAATCTTTTATCGGTTGCTCAGCCTCCCTAGTCAAAAATCTCATGCTATGTTATTGAATTGCAGATAAATTTAAATGAAATTATTTTTTTACAATAAGAAATTAATGCTTTATGCAATGTACACTGTATTGGAAAGTGAAAATTTTTTGGTGAGTGAACTCGAAGCTGAAATTTCTTATCATGCTATACATATTAAAATTAGAAATACATAATAAATACAGATAAAGTATTCAGGGCTATCAACTGAGCAGGGGAAAATACCCAAAAGGTTTGGGGACAAGGACTGCATAAAGTTTATGAATAAAAAGCAATAACTTGTAAAATAGGGAGTAGTAGAGTGCTTGCACATTTGCTACAAAGGGTCCTAAAAACTTTGTCAGCAGCAGTGAAATTATTTCTAATGGTTGGATAACCTTATCTTAATATCCTGTTTAGAACAGATGTCATGATTATGTTCCCTGCATACATAGTATTATATATAGGGATAGTTCTGTAATGGGGGTTGAATGTTTTGAATTTGAGTTTTCGATGGAATAGCACATTTAAAAGTTTAATGCGTGATACAAGAAAACCAGTAAAATATTACCACAAAAAATTCATGAACACAGACTGCATGAAACTTTAATATACTCATAAAAAGGTATACAAATCTACTATGAACAATACAATAGTATACTATATTGCTGAAAAAGCTTTATATTTGAATACACAATTTCAGAGCATGATCTTTAGTCATCAAAAAGCCCACCAAGAAATCCAACTACTATGTTCAGGTTTCTAATATACGCTAAACAATAGAGTTAGATCACTAGGATTTAGCTTAAATATATGTGACTACCGCTATTAGTGCTTCAAGTACCATGGCAAACAAAGTAAAGACATAATACACTCCAAATTCACATTGGCTATCACAAACTTCTAAAATCTCATTCAAACGGAAAAAACAAAAAAAATGTCTGTGATCCTGCAAAATCTCTGATAAATAAATACACGGAAGCTCGGCATAAATAAAATTGAAGGTAAATAATTTAAACAAACAATATTTTGATGTAGGAATTCGATGTTAACGTGCTATAAACATCAAGTTAAAACCGATACAAAAATATACGATTTACTGATAGAAATTACGTAAACCAATAACGTATGCATAGAAAGACATATAAACCTTTAAAAAGTTATAAAATGCAAATATATAATAAACGAAAAATTGTAAAATACACTACATCTCTTTACGTACTATAAGCATTGACGTTAAGGCTTAACAGACGATGCACGGAAAATGCATCATTTATTACAAAAATTATCAAAAAAAATAATTTCTTTTACTGGCGACGACTGCCAGAAACATTAATATACATATAGAAAAGTTTACATACCTGTTATGGCTGTAGAATTATCAAAAAATAACCTCTTTTCACAAGAACTCCATATATCTCCATAAGCTTTACATTAGAGTGCACAATTTTCTAGCACCCTTTTCCGTGACGTCACGAGGGAGTTGGGAGGCCTCTTTAGTTCACGAAGGTGACGAGACTACTATACAGACCCAAGGTATTTAGAAAGATACAGACCTGTCACTCTCGATAGTTTCGTTTTCGCGGCGGCCATTAGAGATAGACCAAACATTGGGTTAGCGCGCTCTTGGCGATGGTCTGGTTTGATCCGAGCGCTTGGCGATGATCTGGTTTGGGTCCAAGCCGATTTTCAATGTTATAACCCTATTTCGCTCGGCGAAAACTTTGAACAACAGACTAGCGTGGTTTGAGTAACGTGAAAAAGGATTATTTGTTAAGTGTTTAGATCATTTTATAGAAATGGATTGATAAAAGAAAACTGGTTGCGTTACAGGGTATGTAATTTATGTTTATTAAAATTGAAATAATTTTAGTTATCACCATCCTACATACGTGTTCATTATAAGTATACACGTGTTCATATAAGTATACATGTGTTCATCATACGAAATTAGTGCTGTGTTGTTATTACTGCCGGATTAGACTAAATTTTAAGAGGTAGTGGTATAATTAGTTAAAAAATATTTTCCGTATTTTTATAAAATGTGAAATAATTGATATTTGGATAGCTTTTTCTTAGTTGAATGTAATATAGTATGTGTATATATTTATGTAAAATTTTTATTAAGTGCCTTATGGTGAAAAATTCCCCCCCCCCTCGGGTAATTAATGATTGAGTTCCACAACTTCGATAGTGCATTTATGTAAATTTGATATTTACTATATGAATATTTTTATATTTAAAAAAAAAAGTCTATTATCAGTATCCCAGAATAAATTAAGGATCAAGTAATTAACGATCAACACGCTAGTATACTTTTTAGACTGAAAGTATTATATAATATTTCAGTCTTTTGAGTATGTTAGCTTGTAATTTTTTGTGCATTATGTTTTATAGTGAGACACTGCAATGTGTCTATTTTTTAATCTATTTTATGATTATTTGAATTAAATATATAACTATGTCTATTTAAATATTCTTAAACTAATGAATATTTATGTTACAGATTAATGTATTTTTAAATCCTGATCCTTTCTATAGTTTCAAAAATTATAAAAGTACAGTCCTCAACATTTTGTTTCCCTCCCGTTTAAAAAAAATCGCCAAGCGAGCGATAACGCGCCAAATCTGGCAGACGCATCGTAGTTCAGTTGGTCGAACTCACGAGCTCTAGTGTCTATGCGACATCCCATATTAAAAATGTTGCCATAGGGTCCTATGGGAGTGCACCTTTTGAATATAGTATTCTGTGTCTACCCCCTTCGTTCCCTCAAATAAGAAGGAAGGAAATCATACCTCCTTTCAACCCTCTTTCGAACCGGTATTTTCCCCGCTTGGACATGTGAACGGTGACACAATCGAAATGCGGCTATGATACCGGCTTTAAGCACGGAATTAAAATAACAGGAAGCGGCGTGAGGCAATATCGCTGAAGCCGTTTTCGGTTTTCCCCGCTGAAGTCCCACTTCCGGTAGCCATCTTGAACGGTGCAGGAAAAAATAATCCCTCTCATTGCTCAGTGTTAAAACCTGGTAAAAACGACTGCTTAAGTGGATCTTCATTTACCCTTTTTTAGTATAAGATCAGTTTTTCTGAGCGTATGTTTTCATTAGAAACACGTATTACAAAGTAGCATATCATTATATAAGGAAAAATATTATTAATTAGATTTCTCTCCTTCAAAAGGTTCGAACCAAAATATAAGCTTTTGGTACTGTTGTCTGTAATATTGAATTGGTAACTCGTGGGTTTTTAAATAATACGTATTGTAAACACAGTTATAATATTTCAATGCCGAGCTGCACTGCTATAGGATGTGTGAACAGATCATCGAAACCGAAGCTTGGAGTTACATTTCATATGTAAGTTATGAAATCTGTTTGTTTATAACCTGAAACTGTATTGCCAACTTGTAGTTTTATTTAATTACTCCTAACTAGTATTGCATTTCAAGGAAAGGGTTTCCAATTCTCTTGACAAACCTGGATTTGGAAAAAAATTCTTTTAAATATCTTTTTATATTATTTCCAAAATGTGGTCAATTAGCAACCTGTCAAAATGTCCTATTGAGCAAGTGATCCAGAACATATTTAACATAGCAATTGATAAATAATTATTTCACTAGTGATTAAAAATGCCCCACCAATAGTGAAAAATTGCTCACCCTCAAAAACACAAAAATTAAAATTTTTAATTTTATGTGGTAATAAATACGATTGAGATAAGTATCGCCCTTGACTATCAATTTTTTAAACCTACCTGTTGCAGAGTCAGTTCACCTTCAGGCAGTGACGTTTCCCTATTTTAAAATTTCCCCCTAATTTAAAATTTCTTTTTTTAAAAACATATATATTTATGAGGCGAATGGGAGCCCCCTGCACCGCGGGGGGGGGGGGGTTCGTAGTAAATTCGACTTTGTAACCAAAGTTTGCATGATGGTAGCTGGAGACTTTGATCTTCTCTTAACTAAGGTGACCAACCATACTCCTTTTGGGAGTTTTGTACTCCTTTCTTAGTTACTGTACTACTCATGGAATTAAAATAACTTGACTATCAATTTTTTAAACCTACCTGTTGCAGAGTCAGTTCACCTTCAGGCAGTGGCGTAGCACAAAATCTGGGGATCCCCTATTTTAAAATTTCTTTTTTTTTAAACATATATATTTATGAGGCAAATGGGAGCCCCCTGCACCGCGGGGCGGGGGGAGGGGGTGTCGTAGTAAATTCGACTTTGTAACCAAAGTTTGCATGATGGTAGCTGGAGATGTCAGATGACAGGTCGTTTGTTAAGAAGTCGAATTTACTATGAAAATAGTTGCATTGTAAGTTCGAGTTAGTTTGGCTATTTCTAGCTGTTGTCTAAAATACCAGGAGTGTAAGTTAGTGAGTAATAAATTGCTTTTTTAAAAATTTATTTGTTCCTCACTCCCCCCCCCCCCCCCTTTAGATTTATCTTGCTAATGATTTTTTTTGTCTTCTATGTTAATGATTATAACTTCTATCTTATTGTAAAATGAGTTCAATTTGGATTTACAGATAACTTTGATCTTCTCTTAACTAAGGTGACCAACCATACTCCTTTTGGGAGTTTTGTACTCCTTTTTTAGTTATTGTACTACTCACGGAATTAAAATAACCAAATTTTAATTCCGTGGTACTACTGTTCTGCTTTGTACTGTACTATTTTTCAAAACTGTACTCCTTTATACTCGTTTGTACTTCCTTATGCTCCTTTTTAGTGATGTTCATTATTAAAATAAATTATGAATTTTGAATTGATAACCAAGGAAAACCATACTATATTTCTCTCTCAACTTTCAGGGAAAACCCAAAATCTAGCGAAAAATCGCTAGTATTAGCAGTACTGATGTAATTCATAATATTACGGAAGCAAAATACCACAAAGTGACATGTTTACCTTTGAAAGTCATTGATAAAAGGTGGATGGAAATATTTACCCACATCTCTGATCAAAATTTTATGGTACTGATTGAATTATCATTGTTTCTCAGGCACCAGCGCTTCTGTTGAGAGACTATTTTCGATTGCAAATGACTATTGGAGCAACGGAAAATCCCGATTGTCGGTAAAGACAATGATATTTTCCTTTATATAATGGTATGTCATTTAAAGACATGTTTCTAATTTACGCATACAATTTCACAGATTGGATTATTATTAAAAATAATGAAATAAAGGTCTCTTTACGCAGCTGTTTTGCCCAGTGGCCAAGGAAGAAATTCCCTTTTTTTGCACCGGACAACATGGCTACCGGAAGTGAAGTTTGAGTGGGAGAGTGCCAAAAACCGGCTTCATCCTCCTATACAGGAATTGCCCCGTAAGGCGGTTCCTGTTATTTTAATTCCGTGGCTTTAAGGCGGTTTTAGGTCGTTTTCCACCCATGTTAAAGTATAGGCCATTCCTATTATCATAACCGCAAAAGAACGGCTGTGCAAATCCTTTTGGAATTTGTACGAGTGATAGAATGATATATGTAGTTTCTTGTGTGGTCAGAAAATTCGTATAATATCAATTAATTAATTATCTATAAATAAAATACTCAAACAAAATTATAAAGTTTTAGTTTTACAGCTGTGAAATAGATGGCGCTATAGAGGCGTCGGACAGCATGTGAACGGGGCTATTATGTGCTCAAATATGAATCATCGTTCGAATGAGTTATGTAATTAGAAAAAGATGCTTTACTTACATATAAATGTTTTCATCCGAAATACGATGAAGAAAAAAAAAATAAATCCCAGTGTTTTAAGAAACTAATGAAAATCTTCTATTTTAAATCCATTAAATAACTTCAAATTGTTTTAACAATTACAAGTAGCGTAAAGACGGCCAAAAGGATAGAAAGTAAGGGTAGTAAGCATAGTAAGGGTAGTAAAGGTAGTAAGGGTAGTAAAGGTAAGTAAGGGTAGTAAGGAAAGTAAGGATAGAAAGTAAGTGACGTTTGGGGGTTGCATTTGACATTGGCTCCGCCCCGTCTCGCTCATACTTACTGCTAGAACCTTGTTACATTTTCATGTTCGGCTCTCTTTTGGTTCTCCTATCAAGTGCTCTTCTTCTACATCAATGGTTTAAATATTAAAAGATTATTTAAACATATCTGGCAACAGGCAGTGATTACCGATGTTTTATTTATATATTTTGTTTAAGTAAAATTTGATATATAATTTTTGCTTACAAGAAGTTCTTAGAAAAAATATGCCTTATCTCATTGGTACCAATGCAATAAGACGAACTATTAAATATCTAGAACAGGGAAAATTAATTTTTCGAAAAAATGTTAAAATTATGACTTTATGTTATGATAGAGTAAATGTTCATCATGAAGGTGCTAGGTGAATTGCATGTGGTTTTGCATTGTTTATTTTGTTAAAAGATTTTATCATGTTTGAGATTTATGATTTATAATCTGATTTGTTTATAATATTAGAGGAATTAATTGTAGGAACTAATTTTATATTTATCTATTTAGTGTTATTCCTTACTGTACAATCAAAACCTCCAGAAGATTTAAGAATAAATAATTTTAACACACTTAACAGCTTCCATTTTAAATATTTCAGAATAAGCTAACACTGTACTTTAACGGTATTCAGGATAAATTAATAGTTTAAAACTTATTAACCCTTTGTGGACGGTAGATGCGCCCGTGCGTCGACTGCGAACTTGCATTCAAAGGCGGTACTCAGCAGTCGCGTCGAAGAAAAATTTGGAGGGTCATTGCAGAGAACGATCATTATTTCTATGTAAATTTTCTGCTTCTACATTATTTTATCTATTAACATGTGTTATCTTTAATTTTTGTATGATATTCACGTTTTTAATACTCTTTTACACACACAGCAAAAATACAATAAAAATAAAATGGCCGGAGCCGAAGATAACAGAAAGCTAAAAGGGGTTGCCAGAAAAAAAGCGTCTCCGGATATTTGGCGCCAAAGACAATTTATTTTCGCGCCACATTTGGCGATTTATCGCTTCAGAAAAACGCATCAAAAACCAAATTCTTTATATCCAATCTGTACCAGAAATTTACCCTAAAGGATGATGGTCACTTATGTGCGTTTTCATATGGAACGTTTTTATTTCAGTTTATTTTTTATACTAGATAGTTTTAAATGTCCATGCAAACAACTCCAATGTATTTTGCAGATACTTGGCATGGGAGGGATCCAATGAATCATTTCTTCATCTTGTGCGGTGAGCCGGTGAAACATGGTTTTGTAATATAAACAAACAAAGCACTTCTCATAGCCTCGGCAATTTTATAATTAAATTTCGGTTCTCGTTTTGATTTTAGCTTAATGATTTCGTTTGTGAATCATAGGAGTATAAAAAAGTATTTTTTTTTTAAAGTTTCGGTTTTAGAGGAATGTGTGGCAGTGAAATTATTAGGTTATTTCGGATAAAAGAATGGCTGGGCCAAGACATTTTCTTTCTGTGGAAGAATATACTCGTATGATAAACGAATTGGACAGTGATGAAAATGATGCAGATAGTAAAGATTCGTGGAACTATGGTATTTCTAATGATGAATCTGAAAATGAAAGTAATTCTTCAGATTTTGTGCTTACTATTATTACAACTCCACCAATTTCAGTAGCTATTTCTGCGAATAATGTTTGGACAAGAGATTTGAAAGATCTAAATTCTTTTGAGTTTTTGAGCATACCTGAAATCAATCACAATATTATGCCGTCTTAATTTAGATAAGGAAATTGATTTTTTTAGAATATTTTTCATTGATGAACTAGTTGAATTCATAGTAAAAGCAACTAACGAGTATATTGTATTGAGATTTGTATGAAAAATATGCATCAAATAGTAAATAAGTATTTCTTTTATTCCTGAAAAAAGTAGATTGCTGTGTTGAACAGGTGATTTTTAGTGAATTTTTTTTAGAGTTAGGCTTAGCGCAAAAAATTAGCCGTCCTTTGAGAACAGTTCGGAAGCAAAGCACTCCGTCCTTTGGGCCACGACAGTTCTAGAATGCCACCTTCCACAAAAGGTTAATGTAATCCTTTAAATATCACCCTCACCAAGTAAAATACACTTTGCAAAAAACAACGACCAACAAAAGTAGCAATATCTGTATTGACCATCAGGAATAGATTAATAAGTCTATGAGAAAATTTTAAAATTTTAGTTTTGCACAATTTAACTTTTGGTGGTCCACCTCATCGTTAAAGCAGCATTGTTATTTTGTAAATACTAAATTCACATTCAACATCATCAGTCTCAAAAATACTTTCATGTCATTTGCGATGCAATACTAAAAATGCAGAGAAACAGATACAGATTCATTTATGTAAAACAAAAGATAGAGGAACTAAAACAAACTTTATTTGTTTTAGTTCCTTTATTCCATGGCAAACTCGCAGGTGCCATGGGATTATGGCACTAGCGAGTTTGCCACGGTCAGAATTTTGAAGGGTAGCGAATAGGCTGGTCGCTGAAGGCAGCTAGTTTTTGATAATCTTTATGACACTTTTTGCATTGCACCTCCAAATGGTTTTGTCTTTAACATACAGCTTCATGTCTTGGCCGTTTTCGCATAATCGTTTGTCAGGTAAAAGACCGCGTTCTTGAAAAAATATGACATCCATCTCATGTTTAGTAAATTAAAGATTGTTAACAACATATTAAAAAAAACAAGCGATTTTAAAAAATTAATATGAAATCGGGAATGTTAACGAATAAGCAATATGATGATAATATAAACACATACTCTTTCTTTAGGACTGTAAACGTTTGACGAGATTTTACAACCTACCTTGGTGATACGTCTCTGCCGATTGGCAATTCAACCTTGGGGGCCTCTATGATAAGGAAGTACGGAAAAATAAATCTGAATGGCCCATTCTGGGTAAGAGAAAAAAATATCGGGTCTTTAATGGCATTGATTCAAAAATCTAAATTTAATAAATAATACAAATGAGAATGGAATAACACAAATCAATTTCCGAAATGCCTGTTTTGAACAAAAATCATTCCTGTACTCAATTTTTTCAATTCACAACCAAGCCAATTGTATAGAGCAATTTGATGACTGTGAAGTAGTTCTATATAGAACTACTTTACTGCTAGCTGAAAATCCCCTGTGCAGCTACACTCTTTAGGAGCTACTATGTGCAGCTACACTCTTTAGGAGCTACTATGTGCAGTTACAACCTTTAGGAGCTACTATGTGCAGCTACACTCTTTAGGAACTATTTATGATACTGATGATTAATTTGGGGTTTATTTAAAGACATTATCTGGCGGCACCAAATGCCACCATCAGAAACCATGCAGTAGAAGATATATATGGTACAAATCTGTCATGAATGGGAAGTTTTTTTTTGCTTAAAATAACTAAAAAATTAATTCAAATATAAAAAAAACTTATAGGTATCGTCCCGGGTTCTAAAGTACTTGTGTACCAAATTTCATGGCAGTATGACATTTAGATTTTTCGCTACAGATGAACAGACAGACTGACATCTTTTATTATTATAGATGGCCAATATAAGGTAGGATAGTTGTTAAGGATACAAACTGGCCTACACAGCTAGTATGGTATTATGTGCAGCTACACTTTAGGAGCTATATATGATACTGGTGATTAATTTGGGGTTTATTTAAAAGTGTTTATTTTTGCTTAGTGGCTAATATGCCCATGCAAAGAGTGCATTTTCATTTTTTCATTTACTTAAAAGAAAGTGGTTGCTAAAAAAAAGAAAGTGATTGCTAAAAACGTGATATCTGTAAAGTGCAACTAATAGTATTTATTATACCAGGATTATTCCTTTACTGGGATTTCCAGACGAGCATGCAAATTGTTTGCATATATATCATAAATGCATGTGTATCATATTCATCTTTAAATATTTATGTAGGTGACTAGTTATAAATAATGTCTTTAAAAACTTACATAATTTTACAGTTATAAATGTTTAGAGTTGTTAACAGTTATAAATTTTTTATAGGTAATATCAATATAATCAGTATTGTATTCATTATCAAGTCTTTGGTTATCCGATAATATCAGATATTTAGTATTGGTTCTTTTTTGGGTTCGTGACATCCATAGTAGGTTTTGAAGACCCAATGGCATTGACAAATTGGGTCCATTTGTAATGGATCCTGTTCTTATTTTTATAGTTAAAACTTCTGTAAATAATTAATTCTTTGTTGTCTAATATTCATTAAATTTACTGGAAGTAGTTATCGTTAACATTTCAGCAATTCCACAAAAACATTCTCAAAATGGCATTCTGAGAATAAATATCTTCCTTTCCATTGGATGTTTTTGTTTGGTTTTGGTGTCAGGACCTACTTACTTCATTGTATTTTTTAATGTATATTTTGCTTATTTAACAGCATCTATATCACTGAAAAAACTATTTTGAACTATTTTAAAATCTAGTACTATGTTTTGTACTGCCTATTGTAAAATTTGCTAGTCACAATAAAAAAAATCTAAGTGGCGAAACTAGGTGGCTAAAAAAAACTTTTTTTTTCACATCTCATATATAAGACTATTTTTTAAAATATTAATTGCCTTTTCATAATATAATGATATTAATATAGTGTTAGACTAACTTCAGAAAATTTCATTTTATTTTTTATATTATTGCCACAAAAGTATGAGTTATTGATAAAGGAAAAACAATAGATATAGCAAAAATTATAAAAATAAAATCTGTGGCTATAATTTTGAGAAATGGCTAAAAAAGTGGTTAGTTTGTGGTTAAAGAAAAAAAATTCCCAGAGCAAAGCTTGTACAGTTGAACCAAAAGAAAAAACAATCATGTAAATTTTTACAAAATGCTCATCAAACACTCTCAAGGTATCTTTGTACTCACACCGAAAATTTCTTCACCAGTTTTGAATAAGTAATGATTTAATGTAGAGACAATCAGAATTACTTCTGATATCAAAGAGGCTGTTCTTGTTATCTTTTTTGTTATTTGTTTAAATGGCACTAGTAATTGAAGAATGCTTTCTAATGTATAGACAATTGATCATCTGTTATATGGTTTCCTCATTAGCCAAAATAAAAAACATATAGCTTTTTTCATTCAGATATTCTAGTATATAACATCTGATTGAGTTATTTTATCCAATTTTAACATTCTGAATGAGTTTCTTGAAGTTATACACAGTTCATAAACTTCCGGCCGTCCAATCAGTTGCTCAAGCCCTCAGGATGACTCGGACGGTCTGGGTCTTCAACAGTTCATAAACTTGTATCATCTGGAGAAAATGATATATGGTAGTAGTTTTTTTTTTGTGTGTGCAATATAATTTTTACTTATGAGTCTATTATTTTTTTATTTTTAAGAGATTTTGCTCATTGGAACATGTGTCAAGTGATGTATAAAAATCCCGATGTTCAAGTACATTATATGAGAGATCGTTTTCCGACACCCTTTGTTCGATGTTGGTTGGGTAAGATTATAAAATTCTTTGTTGATATTAGTATTATAAATTATGTTCTTGTATAGTGTTTCTTCTAGGATAAAATTTTGGGCAGGTTAATATGTTAACAAAAGGATAGCCTATTCCTGAAAAGGGTACTTTAGTATTAAACAAACATGCTTTTTAATATTTTACAACATAGTTGAAAAGTGTTTATGACTTTGTTCATTCTGTCTGTCTGTCCATTAGCACGATAACAGCCCTAAAAATGACTTTATGAAAATGAAATTTTAGTATGTTGTTCAGACAGTCTGTTGGACCTATAGGAATATAAATAAATAATATCATGTTGGTTGGGTAAGATTATAAAATTCTTTGTTGATATTAGTATTATAAATTATGTTCTTGCATAGTGTTTCTTCTAGGATAAAATTTTGGGCAGGTTAATATGTTAACAAAAGGATAATTAAGCCTATTCCTGAAAAGGGTAGTTTAGTATTAAACAAACATGCTTTTTAATATTTTACAACATAGTTGAAAAGTGTTTATGACTTTGTTCATTCTGTCTGTCTGTCCATTAGCACGATAACAGCCTTAAAAATGACTTCATGAAAATGAAATTTTAGTATGTTGTTCAGACGGTCTGTTGGACCTATGGGAATATAAATAAATAATATCACCCAATTGGTTGGATTGTACCCTGGTTGAAAAAATGAAATATATTGAGCCCTATGGGACCTAATTTTTTAAGTTAATTTAAAATTCACAAATTGCTTCAAAAGTTTTAGGAAATATTCAAATTATCACATATAATATATAAAAAAATTGCAGAAAAATATATGCAGTAGTTTTTTAAATAAAAATTAAATAATAATTATGATGAGATCACATGACCATTATATGAAGAGATCACATAACCCACTTCAAAATAAAATATGGCATCCATCTTGTGTCAAAATCGTTATTTTTAAAATTCTTTTTAATTTATATTTAATGTTGTTGTTGAAACCCAGACCGTCCGACCTACCAGAAAGGTGTAAGGTAACTGTTTGGACGGTCGGGAAGTGCCACCCAATTTAGACCGGAACCCAGTGGGGGAGGCATCCACAGGGACCGTACCCTCCTTCCCCTACCACCAACCTCTCGGAAGGACTTACGGACCCACATGTTTAACGTGATCGTACTCCGCGTGAACACGGCGGCAGTTTTGGCAGTGGCTGGAATCGAACCCGGGCCTACCGAGCGCAACTCCAGCGCGCTAACCAATGGGCTACCGCGCCCATATATATAATGTTGTTGTTGTTGTTGTTGTTGAGACCCAGACCGTCCGACCTACCAGAAAGGTGTAAGGTAACTGTATGGACGGCCGGGAAGTGCCACCCAATTTAGACCGGAACCCAGTGGGGGAGGCATCCACAGGGACCGTACCCTCCTTCCCCTACCACCAACCTCTCGGAAGGACTTACGGACCCACATGTTTAACGTGATCGTACTCCGCATGAACACGGCGGCATTTGTGGTAGCGTGCAAATCTAGCGCGCAAACCACGGGGATACCGCACCCGAGATGGCCAACAGCACGCGGTGTTCCGAGGTGGTCACCCACCAAGTACTAACCGCGCCCGATGCTGCTTGACTTCGGTGATCTAACGAGAACCGGTGTTTTCAGCACGGTATGGCCGTTGGCCATATATATATATATAATGTTGTGTCCGTCCTAAAACTGTTTTATTTTTTGCTTACTTTCTGTGCATCAATATTCTGAAACAATTCAATTGCAATATATTTGAGTTTAAATGATTATCAAACTTTGATTATTTCGTACAACAAAGTTTAATTTTCGCTTATGGAGATTGTAAACACATCAAGCTGTAAGATGAGTTGTATAAGAATTGCCGAATTTCTTTAGCACAAAATTATTTAGCGCTGGAGTCTGCAATATAGTTGATATGAATGAAACAGTCATTATTTTTACATAGAGAACAGACGATTTTATAACAAACTTTTTCCATGAAGTTTTAAGCAGAGTTAAATTACTTTTAACTCCATGGTTTTAAGTTTTTAAGTAAAATAAATTATTGTAGTATTGTGATGAATGAAAGGAATAGAATAAAAGTTTATGAATGAAATTTTTATTTCATTTTCATAGAAAGCCTGGCGATTTATATTTCAATGACGTCATTTGAATAAAGTTCATTTTTTTCGATGAAGTTTTCAAATATAATGAATTATTGTAGTATTGTGATAATTTTAAAAATATTACCGCTGAATGTATCGCATTTCAGAGATGTTTATTGTCAGGACAATACAAATTAATTTGTAATACAAATTTAATTCTCTATCCTCATTGTTATAGGTGGCGCTATGACACTTTCAGTTTATGCTAATTTTGTTTGTCTGCGATTGTGAGTGGATAGAGCTGTTAAGCCGGAATGTGCTCCCAGTTTATATAAACATAAGATGTTGTGGAAGGGAGTATGGAGAGATACCTTGTAAGCTATGTATATATGAATAAAGAGTTGTGTTTTTAATGATGGTGAGTTTTGAAACCCAGACCGTCCGACCTACCAGAAAGGTGTAAGGTAACAGTTTGGACGGTCGGGAAGTGCCACCCAATTTAGACCGGAACCCAGTGGGGAAGGCATCCACAGGGACCGTACCCTCCTTCCCCTACCACCAACCTCTCGGAAGGACTTTCGGACCCACATGTTTAACGTGATCGTACTTCGCATGAACACGGCGGCATTTGTGGCAGCGTGCAAATCTAGAGCGCAAACCACGGGGATACCGCTCCCGAGATGGCCAACAGCACGCGGCGTTCCGAGGTGGTCACCCACCAAGTACTAACCGCGCCCGATGCTGCTTGACTTCGGTGATCTAACGAGAACCGGTGTTTTCAGCACGGTACGGCCGTTGGGTGATGGTGAGTGTGTCTTAATGCCGGATGGGTGATGGTGAGTGTTGTTGTTGTTGAGACCCAGACCGTCCGACCTACCAGAAAGGTGTAAGGTAACTGTATGGACGGCCGGGAAGTGCCACCCAATTTAGACCGGAACCCAGTGGGGGAGGCATCCACAGGGACCGTACCCTCCTTCCCCTACCACCAACCTCTCGGAAGGACTTACGGACCCACATGTTTAACGTGATCGTACTCCGCATGAACACGGCGGCATTTGTGGCAGCGTGCAAATCTTAGCGTGCAAACCACGGGGATACCGCACCCGAGATGGCCAACAGCACGCGGTGTTCCGAGGTGGTCACCCACCAAGTACTAACTGCGCCCGATGCTGCTTGACTTCGGTGATCTAACGAGAACCGGTGTTTTCAGCACGGTACGGCCGTTGGCCCGTGATGGTGAGTGTGCCTTAATGCCGGACTCACCATAATCGGGGGATTGTTTCTCTACTCCCGAGAACAAATGAAGAACCGTACGAGTTCTAAGGAAAGTATTCCACAAGTTGGCGCCCAACGTGGGGCGTAGAGGTCAATCAACTGTTTGGGGTAAGTGAATGAAAATCAATTTGAAGATTTTAATTAAGACATATTTGAAGATTTTAATTATGACATTTTTAAAAATTTATTATGGAACCAGAACAACTGAAGAGCAAACATGCCATTATTAGGGCTAAAACAACTAAATTAATGAATAAAATTGAGAACCTTTTCAAGGTAATAATTGACAGACCTCAAACCATTGAAGAATTAAATGAACTCGTGGATCAGTTAATTGAGAAGGTTAAAGAACTTAAGGATCTTGACGAAGAAATTGAATTGATTATTGATCCTGATGAATTTGAAACTGAAATAAATGTTAGCCAAGATTATAAGGAAAAAATAACAAAATGGAAGGGTAAAATTTCTCGATATTTAAAAGAGAGTGTAAAAGGTTCAACTTCTAATGTGGTTACACAAAATAATGAAAGATCAGTTTCCTCGGTTAACGAAAGTTCACATGTGAAGGAACATAGACTAGTAAAATTGCCGAAACTCGTAATTAATAAATTTTATGGAGATTCTTTCTTGTGGCTTTTGAATTTTGGTCGCAATTTGATAATGCCCTACATAGAAATGAAGGTTTAATGAAAATTGAAAAATTCTAAAGACACTTCTGGGCAGTATCGCCGCAAATGCAGTTAAAGGATTTAAACTTACTAGCGAAAACCACGACTCATGCGTGAAACTGTTAAAGAATCATTTTTTGGAAGAAAAGATATTGTAATAAATTCACATATAATCAACTTATTGAATCTTGAACCTGTTAAAAACTCTTCTAACATAAAGGCACTTTGTCAACTATATGATGAATGTGAAATACAAATTAGAAATTTGGAAACGATAGGGGTCACATCTGATTGATTTGGGCAAATTCTATGTCTGATTTTGATGAAACTGATACTAGAAGACATAAGCTTGGAATTCAATAGGAGAAGAAGCGGAAAATCAGAATTTGAAATTAAGGAACTTGTAGAATTTATTCGCATAGAAGTAGAATGCCGAGAAGCTTCGATTTTATTGAATAATTCCAAGAAAACAAATTCAGTTTCACCTATCGAATCTAGAAACGAAACATTTAAAAGAAATTCAATTCAAAATTCTTTTCTGACAGCTGCATTTTCTACTACAATAAAATCCTGCATATTCTGTAACGACAATAATCATAATGCTTTTAATTGTGAAACCATTACTACAGGGGATAAGAAATTTAAATTGAAAAGGGATGATCGTTGTTTTATATGTTTGGGTTGTTTTCATATCAGTGCGAAATGTAGAAGGCAGATGCAAAGTATGTAACGGTAGAAACCACCATGAATTTATTTGTACTCAGAATCGAAATCCTAAAGCAGAACTAACAAATGATACGAGGATAAATACGGTAAACTCAGAAAATCAGTTGCCATTTTCTTCTGTATCACATTTAAATTCATATTCTAAAAATCCGGAAAATGTTTTATTACAAACTTGCGTTGCTGAAATATGCACTCAATCAAAATCAAAACAAATAAGGATTCTCATGGATAATGCTTCGATGAGTTATTTCATAACGCAATCGCTAGCAGATGAACTGCAATTGAAGATCATCAGAACGGAAAGTTTAATTGTATTTACATTTGGTCGATTGGATCCATTAGAAAAAACATTTGATGTTGCAGAAATTCAATTGAGAAATAGAAAGTATAGAAACCAGACTATCTATTTAGAAGTTTTGATTATGCAAGAAATAACGGGAGCTGTGATCTTGGCACCTGGACAAAGAATTGAACACCTAATTAAAAGAAAAAATTTACAGTTAGCAGATGATTTCAGGTATCCAGATGAACAGATACAGATATTAATTAGCGCCAATCTGTTTTGGAATGTCAATACAGGACGCATTGAAAAATTAAATAAACATTTATAAGCTATACAGACTATATTTGGCTGGACGCTTCAGGGTAAAATTAGAGGACAAAAGTTGGATTCCGTAGCCGTAAAAAATGTTTGTTTTTACATGAATACTGAAATAAATCATAAGTTAAAAGAAGAAATGATTTCCACTGAATGTGAAAATGCAATGCCGATCGATAATAGCTCAGAGCTATTAAATAATGAGTTAAAAAGTTTTGGGGAAGTAGAGAGTTTAGGTATAATTCAAGATTATAATGAAAATTCAGCTATTGATGTTGAGATTGTAGAACGTTTTGAACAGGAAATCAAATTTAAGGATGGCAGATATGAGGTTCGATTGCCATTTAGGGATGAAGTAAAAATTGAAAATAATTATGTTGTTGCTGAAAGAAGACTTTTTAGTCTAATAAAGAGGTTCAAGTTAGACCCTTCACTCTATGAGGAATATAAAAATTTATTTAAAGAACAATTAGAAGACTGGATTATAGAAAGGGTTGATTCACACACAAACACATCAGCAAGGTGCGGATATTATTTACCTCATCACCTGATTTTAAAATGTGAAAAGGAAACTACGAAGAAGGATCATTTTTGATGTCTCGTCGCGAGATAAGACCTGTTCGTCTTTGAATGACATTTTGATTGCTGGACCCAATTTGAATCCAAATCTTTTGACACTTCTTTTGAAATTTAGAATGAACAAGATTGGTGTTATTGTGGACATTGAACGAGCATTTTTGGAAATTTCTCTCGCAGAAGAAGACCGAGATTAAGAAAAATTTCTATGGTTTGAAAATTTTCCTCCGGAAGAATGGGAAACATATAGAATGACCACAGTAACCTTCGGGGTTAGTTCATGCCCCTTTCTTTTAGTGGCGATGATAAAGCATCATATCAAGAAATATGAAATATCTCATCCAGAAGCTTTTAAAATCTTAAATGAAAACTTGTATATGGACGATTTTATTTCGGGTGCAAATAATATTATCAAGGCTGATGGTTTATCAAGGGACGCCAAATTTATTTTGAAAAAAGTAAATATGAATCTTCTTAAATGGAGAAAAAATTTAGTGTAGTGTTTAATAGTATATTTGGCATAATACAAATTTTAAACATCAAGCAGTGGAAGATGAGACAGTGATTATCAAGGCTTTAGGAATTACGTGGAACACTTCAACAGACGAATTTAAATTTGATTTATTATCACTTTTCAAAGCACTGGAAGATTGCAGTAATACTAAAAAAAGTATTTTGAAGTTATCAAGTAAACTTTTCGACTCCATGGGAATAGTATCCTCTTTTGTGATAAGGATTAAAAATTTGTTTTAAGAATTGTGGGAGAAAGGTTTAGAATGGGAACAAGAACTGACAAATGATTTGAAACGTAAATGGAATGATTGGTGCAGGGAACTTGCAAAATTGCAAGATTTATCCATTGGAAGATGTTACTTTTCGAGTAAAATCACTCCCGATTCACATCAGTTACAGTTGCACATTTTCTGTGATTCAAGCGAAGCCGCTTATGGAGGTTTAGCATATGTACGTTACAAAACAGAGAAGGACATATTTAGTGTCAGTTTCGTTGCTTCAAAAACACGAGTTGCTCCAGTAAAGAAACTGACATTGCCAAGGTTGGAGTTAATGGCTGCCTTAATAGGATCAAGATTATTAAAGTCCTTAAGAGATTTATTTAATATAGGTGACAATTACTTTAAGTGGTCAGACTCAACAATAGCTATTGCATGGATTCGTGCAAAGAAGTGGAAACCATTTGTATGCAATAGAGTAACTGAAATTCAAACAATTTCAGACCCACAGAATTGGGGATACTGCCGTTCAAATGAAAATCTTGCTGACATACTTTCAAGAGAGTGCTCAGCAGATGAGTTATTAAACTCTAGAAAGTGGTGGAAAGGACCTGATGGGTTGATCAAACCTCAAGATAAGTGGCCTAAGAATGAAAGGAACAAAGAAGCAATCAAAGAAGAGTTACCATCGAAATTTGAAGTATCAGTTAATTGTGCTAATGAAACTTGTAAGGCTGAAGATCAACTTCTTGATTTAAACAAATTCAATTCAATCATGCGAATTTATAGGATAACAGCTTGGATAAGGAGATTTATTCTAAATTCAAGGATAAAACACAAGGAGAAAAGACTGACATCTGAATTACCGCAGAAGAAATTTTAGCTGCCGAACAATTTTTGGATACGCAAAACTCAAGATGAAAGTTTTCTAATAGAGGCCAAATGTTTTCGAGAAAACTAAAATTTACCAAAGGATTCACGCATTCGTGATCTAGATCCATTTATGAATGATGAAGGATTAATTCTTGTACAAGATTACAAAGATTGAATTTAAATTATCATGAGAAACATCCAATTTTACTACCTACCAAGCACCAATTCTCTGAACTCATAGTGAAACAAGCACATGAGAAGGTTCTTCATTCCAGAGTGGCAGATACTCTTGTGCAGGTCAGAGATAATTACTGGATTATTAGAAGAAGACAGATTATAAAGTCATTCAGAAATGTGCCATTTGTAAAAGATACAATGCTTGTTCAGGAACTCAAATTATGGCTTCTTTACCTGCGGATAGAATTGAAATATCACCCTCTTTCGCCATCACCGGTTTAGATTTTGCAGGACCTGTCTTCATCAAGAACAGTGACTTGAAACATTATATTCTTTTATTCACGTGTGCAGTCACCAGAGCTGTCCATTTGGAACTTGTAAATAGTCTTATGACCGAAACATTCCTATTGGCTTTTCGTAGATTCATTGCCAGAAGAGGATTATGTTCTACAGTGTATTCGGACAACGTCAAAACATTCAAACGTGCAGATTTCGAACTCAGAAGAATGTGGAAAATTATACATCATGCAGATGTAAGAGAATTTTATGCATCGCATAGAATAAATTGGAAGTATATTGTCGAGAAGGGAGCCTGGTGGGTTTTTTTTACGAAAGATTGGTGCTCTCAGTGAAGGTGTGCCTGCAGAAGATAGCTGGAAAGACATCGTTGACAGCTAATGAGCTTGAAACAGTGCTCATGGAGATTGAAGCAGTGATCAATACCAGACCAATAACATATGTGTATTCAGATCCTCAAGAGCCATTTCCGCTGATTCCTGCCCATTTCTTGTTGGGAAGACGACCAATGTGTTTACCAGTAGTAAGACTGAGCAGTAAAGTATTCTCTAGTACCAAGAAAGTGTTGGTGAATCAGTACAATTATCGCGAAAAACTTCTTGATCATTTTTGGCAAAGATGGAAAAAGGAGTATCTATTGAATTTAAGGTCAGCAAACTCTGTGCCTCCTTCTAAAAAATGTACTGAACTTAATATTAATGACATAGTATTGATTAATGACGAACGTGTTCCGAGAAACTTGTGAAAAATAGGCAAGGTAACAGAACTATTCAGCGACCTTGATGGTAAAGTTCGTTCCTATGTGAAAGGTGGAACTATAAGATGCCCTGTTACAATTATTATATCCTCTTGAAGTTCAGGACATTTGAACATTAAATTTCTTTGTGATATTCATTATTATATTTCTTCATGCTATTAATTACTTATTACTTTAATTATATCTATTGTATTAATTGACTGTAATATTTTTAAAAATTGTTTTGTATTGATGTATTAGAATTGCCACAGTAAAGGTAAGAATTAGTTTTAGTTATATTACGTCTGAATTGTAATTTGTATATTTGAATTAGGGATAGCAATTTGGATGAACTAATTGTTCATCCGGGGGAGGATGTTGAGAATTTAATTCTCTATCCTCCTTGTTATAGATGGCGCTATGATGCTTTCAGTTTATGTTAATTTTGTTTGTCTGTGATTATGATTGGATAGAACTGTTAAGCCGGAATGTGCTCCCTGTTTATATAAATGTAAGATGTTGTGGAAGGGAGTATGGAGAGATACCTTGTAAGCCATGTACTTATGAATAAAGAGTTGTGTTTGGTGCATGTGTCTTAATGACGGACTTACCACAATCGTTGGATTATTTCTCTACCCCTGAGAACAAGTGAAGAACCGTACGAGTTCTAAGAAAAGTATTCCACAATGTTTAAATAAAATTGCATTGCAGTTGAAAAGTGTTTCATAATCAATGCTTTATGCATGATTGATCATTCTTGTTTTAATATTGTTTATCTAATGTTTTAAAAAAATTTCATAACTTGTAATGATCAGACACTATTTTATTTAAATTCGGCATGGGCACACTATTGTCTTTTGAAGTGCTGTGACATTTCATGTAAGTGAGGAAGGTCTTAAACTTTTAAAATTAGAACAACCCAAATAGGTTTAAAAAGTCATTTAATAAAAACTCCTTTCCTTGATCTACATAAATTTTCAAAACCAAAGCACAATGAAGGGCAACACCATGCCCTTCATCAGTGGCTAGGAGTTTTTATTAAATGACTATTTAAACTTATTTTGGTTGTCTCTAATTTTAAAAGTTTATTAAAGTTGATGTGTATGATATGATACATGTGGTATGGACTATGGATACACTGTGTATCCATTCTATTAAGAAAGATCTTGTTTTCACTCACAAACCTTAAGGGCCTCAGATGAGCACTTCTTAATCTGGAATGAAATTTATTTAAATTGAAAAAAACATTTTTTCTTCTAAAATATATTTAAATAGAAAAACTTTCATAACAAAAGATATAAAATGTAACATAACATAAAATACAAGAATGGTAACTCGGTGAACTGCATCCAGTCCTAGCAAGCCAGAGCAAGTAAAAAAAACCCTATCATTTCAGCTCTCCTTTCTGCATTTAAAACATTTTGTGGGGTGCTGCTAATCTTTTGATGGATAGGTTCGAACTTGGAACTTTGAGCTTGCTGATCCCATGCTATACTGTTAGGCCCAAAGGAATAATCGGGTATGTCTTTTGTAGCAGTAAGTAATGCAAGAACTGCCCCCCTCCACAATCTCAAAGTGGTGATGGCATGTCCATATAGTACCCACGTTTCTTTGAAGAAAATGTTTGTATGTTTCCCCAAAACCAAAAACTGGCGTCATGCAGACAATCCTGGGCATCATTCTTATGACCTCACACAGACTTCGGGAAATCGGAAAAATCTAGCCTGTCCGTGAGGACGGCTAATCAAATTTTTTACTCGTCCTCCTAAGAATTTTTTGTTTCACTTTATATTCATTAATATATATGCTTAAATACATCGCACAACAATAATAAATTAGAACCAACTGCCTCACGATGAAATGCGATAACTGTATATTCATACACCACCCCCATAGAGCTTAATCGCTGCAATCAAACTCCCTCGACGCCACGGAGTCTCCGATAAAGGACCGGACCAGCTGAATTCTGATCTATGAGTGGGGGCAGAGGTGTAAGATATGTAAGGAATCTCTTCTTTTTCCAATGTTTGGTAACTTGAAGGCGTGATAAATAAATAATCATATAAATCCTCTTGTCTCTAAGCAGTTTAAATCTCATTGGCACTCTTAATTTCTAGGGACTGTAGTCAATCAAGATTAAAATCTTCAGATAGATGTTTCATACCTTAGCTTCAGTTGTCAAACAACTGGAACAACCATTTTAGTTTTAAAGTTGAAACCAAAGTGGGGAAGAAAATAAAACACTTCTGGCTGAAACTAGAAGAATCCATTCCAAAAATTCAAACTTGTTACTTACTCCCGTCTAGTACAGCAAATGGAAATTTTATAGTTTGTGTTTTAAAGACTTAAAAAGGGATTTGGGCTTAGGTCCAGGCTGGGCTTGAGTTTTCTATTGTTTCAGGCCGGGTTGAGACTTTTAATTTAAATTTTTTTTTTTAAACGTCCGTTACGACCGGGCCGAACATATTTATTTTGAATATTTTTAAAATTGATTTAAATTGAATACATGAACTTATTGCTTTTATTTCAGCTATGTAAAGATAAATGTTTAAGAAAACAAACTAAATTCTCCGTCCAAAATTTTGACATATTTGCTTTTAACATATTTGAATACAAATCATTTTGGGTCTGCTGACATGCAGTTATCTTCAGGCCGAATTCATTCTACATTTATAAATTTCTTCGAGCTTGATCCGGTAAGCATTGGTATTGTCGGTGTTGTGAAAATCTGAAATTTCGAAGATTTAAGAATTTTAAATTTTCAAGATTTAAGAATATAGACATTTTAAAAATGCGACAATCATGTCTTAAAGCATATCAAAGATTTGTGCATAAACTTTTTGAGCGTTCATCTGTACGATTTCCATTGACTAAAGCAATATTGTTTCTTGATCCTGCAGTTTTTCTTCAAACTGATTTGGCCATTGAGCGTTTGTCAGCATGTCTAGAAATACTGGTTTCTAAGAAATACATATCAGGATTAAAAGCTGACAACATTCATCAAGAGTTCCAAAAATTATTCAATGAGCCTTCAGAGTAAACATGATGAAATCTTACAAAAGAAGTGATACTAGGCTTGACGATCATTGGATTAGTATACTGCATCTAAAACAAGCTTCTAATGATTTGACCCTTTTTTATAAAATTACTTTCCATTTTATCACATGGTAATTCATTTCTTGAAAGGGGATTTTCCATTAATGCAGAATGCATTATTGACAACCAAACAGAAGAAAGCCTTGTAGCATTAAGACAAGTTTATGGGGCAGTAAACAATGCTAGGAGAGTAACAAAGGCCATGTATATAACAAAGGCCATGATTCAAACGACTTTGTATGGTAACAAAGGCCATACATTGATACTATGCAAAGAAAGAAAGAAGCAGAAAGTAATAAAAAACAATTGGAAAACAGTCAAAAACGTGTTGCTTTAGAACTGAAAAGTTTAGAATGGAAGAAAAGCAAAATAATGGTAGATGCTCAAAAAGAAGCTGCACTAATTGAAGACAAAATAAGAAATCTCCGAAAATAACATTTTTTCTACATACTATATTCACTCACTATCACATAACTTGTATATTAACATTTTTTGTAAGTGTTAATTTATTTTCCCACGTTTATTATAACAAGTGTGCATGATTTGTCTAATTTACCAAAGCAATTAGATTTTTTTTTATTTGTATATGTATGTCAAATATTATTTATTTGTCCCAATTTGTAACAAAGTTTTAATTGAAGTGTAAATATTTTAATATTTACACTCCAATTACTATTGTTATATAGCTTTTCTTTGTAATTATTAATACTTCTTTTATTTTCTTAATTATATAATTTACTATTTATATTTACCTTAATTTATTTATTCCTGATCGTATAGTATTTTCAAATCAATCAATAAAGTTTACTTTAAAAATTCTATAATTATTATCTTCTCTTTGTTTCTTTATTTTATTACCTACAGCTTGATCTGTGCTGAACCATGTTACACTTTCAAAGACATTCCAACTTCTTAATATTTCTAAAAAATCCACTTACCTTTTAAATAAATAAATAGCACAGCCAACTAAAGAATCACAACTCATTTGTTAAATTTAACAATTAACTTTTATTTTTCAACAATTAAAATTTAGGTTCTTTAAACAAACTTTGACCCATAGTGGCCAAGGAAAAACAGATAGTACATTGCGTTATTAAAATTCAATTAAAATAACCCTAGAACCAATTAAGTTTAACCCAGGAAACAGAATCCACCCTGGTCTGAAGACCAGAGTTTGGTCTGCCTGGAGCTGTCCACCACTAAAAAGGTTAAATTTAAATTTTCAAATTAACAAAAACAAACACAAATATTTCAATTAAGGACTTTTGTTGAGATAAGAGTGTGCAAATATTGTATGTAAAATTATTTGAACTTCCAAATGCACATCTAATTGAAGACACAACCTTTTTATCTGCTTTTATCATTTTGGAAAAAGTTCCCATTTTTGGCTGGGACGTTCTAGAGGGTGCATGTAGATGGCAGCACCACTGAACAAAAGTGATTAAGCTAATCAACACGTGGAACACCAAAACACAAAATCTTGCTGAGAGCGAACTCTGAAGATACTGAGTGTAACACTAAGGGCTCGCTGAAAACCCACTTTAGAAGATTTTGTTGAGAGAAACACACCTCCAAAACTTGAGACAAGCAGAACCGCCGCGGCACACGGTGATGAATTTCTTTTGCAAATCAAATGGCGGCACATGACTCATTCATCAGCAACATAGATGTCGACTCAGAAAAATAGGTGAGTCGGCAACAAAAGCTTTAGAGGAGCACAACCCAGTGATGACTGCGCGAAACCAGTCGCATTTTTCTTTCTGCTGTCACATTTTTACATTTGGTTGTCCAAAAATTCTAATGCGAAGTTCGTCGAAAGTCGAAGAAACTAAGCTTACGTGAGAATTTTCCGAGGTCTTCAAAACACCTTTCGGGCGAGCCCGGGCGCTCAGCATGAGCCCCGGCTCGGCACTTTTTTTTAAATTTTTACCACCTCTCTCAGTGCTGGCTCAAGAATCGAAATGTCCGGCAACACGCTTGCCTTCCCAGGAGACGCCAAACTTGGCGAGCGAAACCCTGTGCTTCGCGCCGAGCGCCCACGCATACACTGCGGAAATAAAACGCTGTTATGCCAAGAATCATAAAAAGATCACTTCTCCCGATGCGGCAACCCGCCGCACAGCAACCCACCGGATGTTCTAGCACCCCGAATGCAGATGTTTTTAACTGATAAGAGGTTCAAGGCCAAGTTTTGCTTAAAAAGTGCCTTTTTTCTGCAAACTCATGAATGAAGTGAATTGAAGTTAAAACTCAAGAGCAGGAAGCCAAAAGATTAACAAAGGATATTTCAACGTTTAAGGATGCATTGCGTACAATTTTGAATAATAAGAACCTTAAAAAGATAACAAATTACGTTAAAGGGGAAATAAATCGCCGAAATATTAAAACCAGCAAATAAATTTAGAATTTTGAAGGGAAAGGGGAAAATAACGAATTTTAAGCTATTATCAATTTTGAACTATTAATTAAATTTAGAACTGTAGAATCTCGGCATAACATAATTCCTCTCGACCACCGGAAAAAAATTTTAGAATAAAATTTTTCACAACAAAGAGCCGAAAATGACCAAAAGAGAACACCATCCTGGTGGCAGAGAAATTGTAAACCTACGAGAACACTCGCTTCATGTAGCAACTCCTGGGATTACAATCGTTTACAATACATATTTTACATACAGGGAAGGCACACTGATCATGACCTTAAAATTTAAAACTTGCACTTTCCTAGACTTTCAAAAAAAATTTTCGTATCTCCCCTTTAAGAGAGGAGAAAAACCTCCAAAAAGAAAACATTCATTACAACTCCAAAATTTTAAAATTTTCAAAAACTCGAACTAAACCTGACGAAAAAAAAAATATCTGAATTCTCACCAAATTTAATAAAAAAAAATTTGAAACTCAACAAGGGAAAAATACACTGCTCATAAAACAAAAAAAATCAAATCCCTCCCAATCAAAACAAAAGCCAAAGAACCCCAGTAGTGTGTAGCAGAGCCTGGGCAATGTGACATAAAAATACACTGATCCTGGCCGGGGGAATTTTTCTCAAAAAAAAATCCTCTTTTCTCATGGCGCCCCCAAGCATTCCTCGCTTTTGGGTCCGCCTCCTTTCCTATATACAACATGAGTTTAGCTTCCTCATGCTTACACCACCCTCAGCTTAGCCTTGCACTACCTACTTAAAAGCAAATGATCACAAAAATTTTTAATTTAAACTGTACTGCACCCAGGTGAAAGAAAATCTCAAAACACTGAAAAACAGTCTGTCAAACCCCCGTTCCACATCCCTCGGGTTGCACAAGTGATACAGAACCAAAACCTGCCAGACTTCCTCCATAAACAAAATTCCCAATGACAAAACACAAAAAAAAATCAAGTGTTTCCAACAGGCGAGAGTACACGTCTGTACTCCCTCTAAAAACTTAAACTTAATGAATAGTATCGACAATTTCAAAATTTTCACAATGGAAAAGTTAAATGCAAATTTAGAATAGAAATGCTGTGAAATAAAAATTTTGCAAACAGAACTGCCAGAGCTATGTACTTCCAAGACGGGTAAAAGAAGAAAATTAACTTGAACTTGAAGGAGTCGAACAATCGAGATCCCTCAAAAACCCATTGTAGGCCCAATGTAGCACATAACCGTGAAGGTCCCATTTAATTTCCTAAAGCAAATCCTGTCGAACGAGAAATTCTCCCAAAAAAAAACATCTCTGCAGCAGTGACTTTCATAAACAAGTGTACTTCCACTAAAATTTCGCTAACTCAAAGGTCCACAAAAATTTTTCAAATTCGAAGAACTCCCACAAATGGTAAAATTTTGAAATTCAAATTCCCGTCCCAAAATTCGAAGTACAAACTTCAACAAAAAGGAAATCCCAAAAATGTAAATTTCACACAAACCAAAGTTTTAGCTCCACCTCCCAGAAAATTAAAATTCTGACAAACAACAAAAAAAAATTTTAAAAATGTAATTTTAAACAAAAACAAAATTTAATTCAACCTTCCAGTCTATCAATTCAATCTTAACACTCCCAATCATCACAAGTAAAAAAAAATTTCAATTACCTTCAAAAGGTTTCAATTTTAAAAAAAAATTTCAAAACAAAAAAAAACTGCATTTGTAGAGTGCATCACCCAAACAGCCGGAAAGAAGAAAAACAAAACAGAGTTCCCAATTACTTGTCATTACAATAAAAACATAAATTTTGATGAAGACTTTGGACCAGCCGAAGAATTCAAAGGGTCGAAACATAAAATTTTGAGGCCTCCAAGATTAACAACTAAACAACTGAAAACTCAATTTCAAAATCTCCTCCCCCACATTCGAAGAAAATACACAATCTCCCAGCAACAAACTTTTAAGAGCCAAAACACTTTTAAATAAAAAAATTTCACAAAGCTAACTTAAATTAAAAAAAAAATTTCTCATGGAATATCAAAGAACAATCTCCATTCCCCCCAAAACAAACATTCTGAGACTGAACTTGCACAATTTAACAAAAAAAAATTTTACACTACCCAAAGTCGATCGCTTGGCTGAAGGATCAATGACACAAGAAAAAACAATTTTTGCGGGCAAGTAATTCTCCTAAAAGGAAAGGTGCATTCCCCAGCTGAGCACCTTAAAGGCGGCTTCAAAGCACCAAAGTGACAGTTAACATGGCCTAATGAAAAACAAAAAAAAATTTTCTTTTTCAAACACATTTCTGTGAAGAAGAATTTCTATGAAAACAAGGCTTCCCAGACCTCAAAATTCCTCCAGGTGACCATGAAACTAACCCATTAGCCGTACCTTTAACTTCACCCAAAGCCAAGAGTTGTGACTAATTATACAAAACAAAAACAAAAGAAAACTTTTGATCACTGTTCTCCCCCTTTAATAAATTTTAAAACCAAAATTTGAACTGAAACTCAAATCCCAACTATATTCCAAAAGAGAAAAAAAATCTTCTATCATAAAAAAAAATTCCCAACATTTAAGACTAACCAGATCTCTTGACATATTTAGCTACTTTTAAACACACATTAAATTCAATACACTTAAAACACAACTACTAATACACATACATTTTTCGCTATTCTTCTATTCTCATTTCCAACAACTCTCCATCCCAAATCTCACAAAAAACTGTTGCAACATTTCTCAAATCTCAAAAAAAATCTGACAGTGGGCAAGGGGTCGTGAATCCCCTCCCAAAAAAAAACACAATACACACATACATCATGGGCAAGTGATTTAATTCCCGAGGGAAAAAGGTGCATTCCCCAGTGAACACCTGAAAACTGTGTGGCCTCAAAGCACTGAAGTAGCCATTATGGGCAGACTGAGAAAAAATTTTACCCACTTAAAAAAGTTGAGAAGGAATGGTTTAGCAAAGCAAGGCCTCCTTTGAACCTGAATCTCCCAGAATCCCCACAACAAACAACCACCGCACACTTGCAAAAAAAAATCCGCACACTTGCA
This sequence comes from Amaurobius ferox, assembly GCA_951213105.1. Classification (NCBI taxonomy): domain Eukaryota; kingdom Metazoa; phylum Arthropoda; class Arachnida; order Araneae; family Amaurobiidae; genus Amaurobius; species Amaurobius ferox. The sequence goes on along the minus strand of OX578149.1, from coordinate 5,699,769 downwards.
AAAAAAAATATCCAAAAGATTCCTAAAGGTGAGAAAAAAAATCTCTCTAAGTCAAAAAAAAATCCTACTCAAATTCCAAAATCACAGAGTCAAACTCCAAAGTTTTACTTTTAAATACAAAAAAATTCTACAAAAAAAAAAAAAAAAAATATCTTTAAAACAACAAGCTATGATTAGCTTACACAGGAGTGAAAAGAAAAAAAATTCAACTAACAAAGCTTAATGAAGAAAGAAAAACTCCTAAATCTTACTAACTTTTCAAAAAACTACAATATTATTTTTAAAACAAACTAAATTAATGAAATTATTTAATTAATTGTGCCCTTCCCCATAGTAAGCATATGAAACATAAACACTCACATATTAAAATATATATACTCACATATTCACATTACCTTAAAAAATATATTATTATGGTGGACAGCCCATTTTAATTATTGTATTTTATTCAGTGGACAGACAACTCAGGCAGAACCAAAAAGGTGAACGGCACCACATGTTATATTGGTTTTCTCCTTTGTAATTATTAATACTTCTTTTATTTTCTTAATTATATAATTTACTATTTATATTTACCTTAATTTATTTATTCCTGATCGTATAGTATTTTCAAATCAATCAATAAAGTTTACTTTAAAAATTCTATAATTATTATCTTCTCTTTGTTTCTTTATTTTATTACCTACAGCTTGATCTGTGCTGAACCATGTTACACTTTCAAAGACATTCCAACTTCTTAATATTTCTAAAAAATCCACTTACCTTTTAAATAAATAAATAGCACAGCCAACTAAAGAATCACAACTCATTTGTTAAATTTAACAATTAACTTTTATTTTTCAACAATTAAAATTTAGGTTCTTTAAACAAACTTTGACCCATAGTGGCCAAGGAAAAACAGATAGTACATTGCGTTATTAAAATTCAATTAAAATAACCCTAGAACCAATTAAGTTTAACCCAGGAAACAGAATCCACCCTGGTCTGAAGACCAGAGTTTGGTCTGCCTGGAGCTGTCCACCACTAAAAAGGTTAAATTTAAATTTTCAAATTAACAAAAACAAACACAAATATTTCAATTAAGGACTTTTGTTGAGATAAGAGTGTGCAAATATTGTATGTAAAATTATTTGAACTTCCAAATGCACATCTAATTGAAGACACAACCTTTTTATCTGCTTTTATCATTTTGGAAAAAGTTCCCATTTTTGGCTGGGACGTTCTAGAGGGTGCATGTAGATGGCAGCACCACTGAACAAAAGTGATTAAGCTAATCAACACGTGGAACACCAAAACACAAAATCTTGCTGAGAGCGCACTCTGAAGATACTGAGTGTAACACTAAGGGCTCGCTGAAAACCCACTTTAGAAGATTTTGTTGAGAGAAACACACCTCCAAAACTTGAGACAAGCAGAACCGCCGCGGCACACGGTGATGAATTTCTTTTGCAAATCAAATGGCGGCACATGACTCATTCATCAGCAACATAGATGTCGACTCAGAAAAATAGGTGAGTCGGCAACAAAAGCTTTAGAGGAGCACAACCCAGTGATGACTGCGCGAAACCAGTCGCATTTTTCTTTCTGCTGTCACATTTTTACATTTGGTTGTCCAAAAATTCTAATGCGAAGTTCGTCGAAAGTCGAAGAAACTAAGCTTACGTGAGAATTTTCCGAGGTCTTCAAAACACCTTTCGGGCGAGCCCGGGCGCTCAGCATGAGCCCCGGCTCGGCACTTTTTTTTAAATTTTTACCACCTCTCTCAGTGCTGGCTCAAGAATCGAAATGTCCGGCAACACGCTTGCCTTCCCAGGAGACGCCAAACTTGGCGAGCGAAACCCTGTGCTTCGCGCCGAGCGCCCACGCATACACTGCGGAAATAAAACGCTGTTATGCCAAGAATCATAAAAAGATCACTTCTCCCGATGCGGCAACCCACCGGATGTTCTAGCACCCCGAATGCAGATGTTTTTAACTGATAAGAGGTTCAAGGCCAAGTTTTGCTTAAAAAGTGCCTTTTTTCTGCAAACTCATGAATGAAGTGAATTGAAGTTAAAACTCAAGAGCAGGAAGCCAAAAGATTAACAAAGGATATTTCAACGTTTAAGGATGCATTGCGTACAATTTTGAATAATAAGAACCTTAAAAAGATAACAAATTACGTTAAAGGGGAAATAAATCGCCGAAATATTAAAACCAGCAAATAAATTTAGAATTTTGAAGGGAAAGGGGAAAATAACGAATTTTAAGCTATTATCAATTTTGAACTATTAATTAAATTTAGAACTGTAGAATCTCGGCATAACACTATATTCCCAATTATAATATTATATTCTCTATGTTAAAACACAGAGAAAAGGTATACGTGCAAACTTAGGTTAACTGAATAGTTTATCACACTGTTTTTTTAAAAACCTGGAAGAAAAGTCAGGGAATTTCATATTCTTTGGAGAGTGGCAACCCTGGATTGTAAAATTTAGTTTTTCTTGTGAATTGCCGAGAGTATTTTAGTATCTTTTTCCATCCATCTCCATCTTCTTAATATTGCATTTTAGATTAACTTAACTAGCATATTTTCATATTCTGGTTAATTATTATGGTTAATTTCTTAATTATTTTCACATAAACAGTATGATTGCACAACTCAGTTCTCGTGAATTGTCGAAAGTACATTAGTATTTTTTTCCCATCCATCTCCATCTTTTAAATGTTGCATATTAAATTGATTAAACTAGTTTATTTTCATATTCTGGCTACTAATTATAAAGGTTAATTTTTTAATTATATTTGCATAATATAAATTTTTCTATTTTGTAAAATGGGTATGAACCTTGTGAAGGGATATTTTCTGAAAAAGTGGTATTAAAGCAATAATGTAGGCAAATAAAAAGGCAGCCATTTTGGCATAAATATAATTAAGATCAATATTTATTATTTTCTTTAATGAAAACTTATGTTTTACCAAACATAAATGCTTGTTTTCATTATAAAGTAATTTTCAGCAGATAAAAAATTTTTTGTTTTATAATTATTTTGTCCTGAAATTTTGTAAAATTGGTGTTCTGAATTTTCATATTCTACCCGAACTTGGTATATTTACTAGTTATACTTCTAATAGAATGTAAATTTTTGTTCAGTAAAACACTTTCTAGATTCTTTTATAAATGAAATGTTGCTAAATTTTTGTTTTTATAGATACTGGGGAGGATGTGCTCATGGACGTATTTGATAAAACCAATGTAGAAATACTAAACCAACTTGTAAAAGTTCTAGGACAGCCACAGTAAGTACATGTTATCACATTTCAAAATAGTAGATATTGTTCGATAGTTGATATTGTTCTATAGTTGATATTGTTCGATAGTGCCCACCACTAGTTAGACCCATTTATAACAAGTTGCCATTAATTTGCCCACTATATCCAGTTTGGACATGGTTTACATTCCCTTAAATATACATTTTAGTTCAGGTTTGATGGTCCCAAGTACTGCATTCTAGTAACTCTTATCTCATCTTTTTCTTTTCATGGAAACATGGTTCCCATTTCCTTTCACAAAACCATTCATAGGTGCTCTGCGTAATATCTTCATTTTTAAATCTGCAGCTACTGTAACGGAAGACATTTGTACATTTCCACTCCCATATTGTCTTACATACTTCTAAATCCTTTCATGAACAAACTCAAGATTTCTTTTGCTCTGATTTTTATTATCTTTTTATATATTTAATTCAATTGTACTATTTTGTATGCTTGAGAGTTTGGGGAATTAAAAAATTTGCTCATTAATAGCAAGCAAATCAAGATAAAATAACATTGTATCAATTAAAGGTTTATAATTTCCTTGTTAAATCTAGACTATTACTAAATGATGGCTTGTTATAAGTGGGTTATATTATATGTATCTTTATAGAAAGTATTTCAGACACATGTTGTTAAGATTGTAACCAACAAAAGGAGCATAAAAGATGAGCCCCTGAGCATAAGGTCGAACTTGTTAAGAAAAACTTACTGCAGTTGGTGTTATTTTATTTAACTTAAATAACAGAGTGACAAATGAATAGATCACTAAAGTCATTTTATTGAAAACATCCTTCAGACGTACATACAATTTTTAGAAAAGCCAGAGCGCTTTCGGGTATCATCATACTTTTCCTCAGTGGCTTTAAAATAAGAAAAATTGCCAACATACTTAAATACAATCTACTGCCTGCAAGCTGAATTTGCATATCCTAAAATTGACGTTATCACAAAACGTATTTTATGCATCATATACCAGACAAAAAAAAATTACAATTTTTTTTTTCTCTTTCAAAATCAAGAAAAACATTATCATAATCCAGTTTAAACTGTTATGCTGGTTTTTAATGATGCTACTTTTCCAAATTAAAATATGTTCAAAATTCATTATTTTCCCCTTTCCCTTCAAAATTCTAAATTAATTTGTTGTTACTGTATATTTCGGCGATTTATCCCCTTTTAATGTTAGTTTGTTATCGGTTTCATGCATTCCATTATAAAAATTATGCTCGATATGTCTACAAATGCTAAATATCTTTTGAATCTTTTGCTAATCCTCCAGTGTTCCCTCTCCGGCTTTGCCTTTCCTTTTAGCTTCACTTAACTTCATTCATGAGTTTGCGAAAAAGAAATGCACTTTTAAGTGAAATTTGGCGCTTCCCTGGCTTATCTTTGAATACCTGCAATCGGTGTGCCAGACATTCCATTGGGTTTGCTGTACATGGTAGCTAGAGCTTGGGGATAATTTCGCACCTCATGATTCTTGATGAAGCATCATATTTAATTTCACAGAGTATGCATAGGCGCTCTGTGTGAGACACAAGTTTTCACTCGCCAAGTTGGACGACTTTTGGGAACCAAGGATTCTGTTGGAGGCATTCGATTCCTGGCGACAGAGGATGAAGGTGGTCTGAGTTGCTTTTAAAAACCTCAGGCCGGGGTGCCCGTGACCCACGGCGACAATGTTTTCCTGTTGAATAATCTGTGTTTCTGCTGGTCTTGCTGTTTTAGATGCTTTCATAGAGCTAACTAAGACCTTATAACTGGCCAAATCAAGTGTTCAGTGTGACATCAGCAAGCGTTGTGATTCCAAGTGAATCTTATTATCCAGATGTGATCCCGGGGCCCACAGTAGCCAGAAAAATGTGAAATCCTGTACTGTTATCTGTATTTTTTTTCAGTGAATTCACCATCCAGTGCCATTGCTGGGCAACTGTTCTACTGTGACCTGAGTGGTCAGGAAATTCCCATCGTCCACTCCGGCACGGGACGTTGTCCTTGTGAAGTGCTCCTCAAGTGTTGGTGCAAGCTACTGTGTTTCAAATTCATATAGTTAATCCTAAGTGCTTCTCAAGTATGGTGCACTATCAGCGAGTGTTTAGTCCTTTAGTTTTCTAGTTACTCATATCTGGTGTTGCCATCTACTGTTGGAAGCGAGAACATTCACTGTTTCCAAATGATAATTCCTTTCTCATGGAAAAAATTATGCCATAGATTTTGAGAAGCATTTTCTTTAATTTTACGATTTTTATAAGTTTTGTTTGGATCACATACAACTTCATGTTTCACCCTAGGAAATTAATATTTTGCAACATGTAGAAATGCAAATTTTGCCTTTTTAAATGTAGTGCTTGTGTTTATTATTTTTAAGCTTTAACATTTATATTTTTTTGTGGATAGCTCTTCCAGGCAGACCAAGCTCTGGACTTCAGACCAGAGTGGATTCTGAACCTGGGTATTTAAAGTGTTAACTGGGTTTGTTTTAAATTGATAACTGGGTTTGTTTTAATTTGGGTTTAAATTATTTTTCTGGATTTTAATTGTTCTTTCCTTACACAATGTAATGTACTCTGAAATTTAATTGCTTAAGAATTTATAAAATTAACCTGTTTGTGTTTTGAAGCTCTTAAGTAAAAATGTTGTTAATAAAGTAAAATTTTTCATTTAACAGAAATTTAGTATGATTCTTTTGTGGCTGTGCAATTAATTAATTAGGTTTAAAGGTTGTGAAATTTTTAATGTAAATATTAAAGGTAGGTGAAATTTTAGAATTAGTTTGTTGTATATATTCTAAAGGGTGTTGTGCACAGGCCAAACATTAGGAATTAGAATAAAAGAAACAATATTAATTTAGTAAAAGTGGCTTTATTGGGTAAAAACTATACGATCTGGCATATAAATAATGATAACTTGGTATAACTTAAATAAGTAATCAAAACAAGTAAATAAAATAACAATAAAGTATAATTTAAAGTAAGGATATCACTTTCGACATCACAAAGCATCAATATACAAAATTAAATTATATAAGGTAATCTTGTAAAGGTTTGTAAAGGTTATATAAGGTAATCTTGTAAAGGTTTGATTCGCATGGAATCGAGAATGAGTCATCAAGCATAACTTAAAAGATGGACGGGGCCAAAATTACAAATGGAAGGGCAATATATATAAATAGAAAGGGATCCATAGAGTAAAATAGACCAAGGATTATTACAGCTGATCAAAAGAAAATATTTTTCAAAAAGGAGGTAAAAATTATCATTAATCACTAATTGGGCAAGAGCAGTCAATTGTGTTGGAAAGGAATCCTTCCTTTAAAATTTATACTGATTATTTATTATTGATTTATTTTTATTATTATTATTATTTTATTTAAAGTTAATTGTATTTTCATTAAATTTACATTTGGATTTGATCGTATAGTTTTCAATAAAGTTATTTATATTAAATATTAAAATCATCTCTTTGTTTCCTTATTATTATTACCCACTATTGTTTGGTCTGTGCTCGACTTTGTTTACATATCAGAAATACATTTCAACACCTTACATAACTCTCCACTTACCTTTAAACGTTCACATAAATAAAAATAGCACAACCAACACAAAAGAAAACTCAACTCTTATTAATGTTAATTAAAATTTTCTTTTATTTTGAAACAATTTAAACAACTTCCACTTCATAATTACTTAATTTTTTGTATAGTGTAGTACATTGCAAAACCCAGTTTAAAACTTCAGTTACAAGTTAAAAATCTTTAAAAACCAGTTAACAAATTAAAATACCCAAACTTTTAAATACACCCAGGTACAGAATCCCCTCTGGTCTGAAGACCAGTTTGGTCTGCCAGAGCTGTCCACCAAAACTTAAATGCTTAATCCTCAAAACAAATAAAAACAAACATAAATTGTGAATGGTAAATTACAAATTATCAAATTTCAAAAATATTCCTTCTAGTTTGAAGAATAACGTTCTAAGTGTAAGACAATGTGTAGCACAATGTGTCAAGGTTGACATCAAAAATCTGATGAAACACCGCAGCACAATGTGTCAAGGTTGACACCACAATTTGATGAATCACTGTATCACACCGTGGGGCAATGCTGACGCCAAAATCTGAGGAATCACAGTTGTCGCACTGGCTAGATTGTAGATTTGTGTATGATGAAGAACCACGGTGTGTGCATCCCTATTGAAGAAGCATTTGGGGACTGGAACCCCCCGCAGAAAAATGAATATTTACAATATCCGCAGCCGATAAGTTTACGTCATCTGGAGGTAGCGAGGCACACATATCGGGAAGGCAACATCGGTCTGAAGAAAACACATCTTGCAAGCAGGGTATGGATTTTGGTCCTGCTATTTTTAATATTATATATAATATTATATATATATTATAACTATTTTTAAAACAATAATTCATGATATGTAAGAACCAATTCTTGACCACATAATTTTTTAAGATACCCAGAGTTAAGCTGCCTCCCAGCACTTTGTTATGAGAAAAATAATTAATGACATTTTCCTATTCATCCAACATAAATAACTCATCATTAATACCATGTTCTTTACATTCATCTGAGTTCTTTTGGTTAAGAATTGCTGGAATATGGTGGATATTTCTTTGACATAACCTGGATGATGATCAAAATATTTGATTATAATTCTTTGTATTTTTACCAATATTTCCTTCAAAATGGGAGAAGGCGATTATTATCACAATTCTATGATATTACTTCCACCACACTGGCACGTATAAGAGTAAGAGCTTGTTGACTGTTTTGATTTGTGCAGGTGTAAATTTTAAAGTTTATGTTAAATAGAAATTGTGATTTGATAATATTTATTTGTAACCTTTAATACAGCAAAGCATGTTATAATGAACTATAATATAAAATGGCAACAATAATATAAAATCAACAACATAAATCGATATATCTGTTGTCCTTTTGTTGATATACATGTAAAAATATGATTTTTGAAACATTATTGAAAAAAATTACATATGCAACATTTCTCGTACAATGTTATTATCTAATTAAAATTTAAAACAGGAAATGTATAGAAAGAAGATAGTGGATATATCTTTCACTTGAGTTAGATATTTTTTAATTTGAATTCTAAACAATATGACAAAACTTTAACTGCTTTTCAATCAAATATGTTTACTGATTTTGAAATTTTGATATGTATTCATTGGAAATTGTGATTGGTAAGCATAGTGAACTAAGATGCTGACATAGTTAATTAAATAGGACTTAGTCAAAAGACCAAATATTTTGTACAGAACCTATGCTTGATAGGTAGAATATCGATACTGGATACAATTGCAGCCTATATTCTCAAGGCTAGATATCTTGGCTGAGACCCTCTTAATAAACAATGAATTAATTTGGAAATCTATACCTTTTGAAGAACAACGAAAAAAAATCGCCAATTTGGTGACTTCCAGAATATACCAGAAACTTTATGAAATAACAATTAGTCTAGGAGATATGGAGAGATTTCCAGAAGCTTCTATGGAGAGACTATAAAAAGTACTCACTTCTCCATTGGGGGAGTTGACGAATTAACGTGACACGAGCTACATTGGACTGTGATTTTTCTCAATGTTTTGAGAATAGTAGCCGCTGTTTTGTGAAATTACTTTCGTCAACATTCTGTGAATAATATCAGTTTTTTTTTGTAAAATCAGTGGAGCATTTAAGTGCTGTTTAATTGTATAGTGTTCCTGTTTATTTTGTGCTTGGAAATAAACGTAAGTTATACAGAAACTTGGACTCATTCTTGTATTCTGCATATACACTCACGATTCTTGAGAATAGGTTTCATAATAATTTGTGTCCGGAGGGGTTTCTGGAAACTTGACAAGCGTATATGGTAGTGACTGGAAAAGCCATGGAGGAGCAGATGAAAAAGATGATGGCTTTGATTAAAGTCATGAAAAACTAGAGAGCCAGACAGGATGAGATGCTAGCCAGACAAGAAGCTATGAAAGCTGCATAAGACAAGATAATGGCTTTGATTAAAGCCAGATGAGACGAGATGAAAGCCAGCGAAGTCGAGATGAAAGTTTGACAAAAAGTGATGAAAGAGATAGATGACAGCCCCACTGAAGGAAATTTTAGCATCAGCAAGATGCTGAACAAAGTCCATGAATGTTTCTTCTGGTGTAATGTGGCAAGATTCAATGTTGAGCGCTGGTGCAAAGAATGCATGGAATGTAATGAAATGGCTGATGAGTTGGCTAGAAAAGGTTCAAGCACAGCTTTTGTTGGTCCAGAACCAGTTTTGGGTGTCTGATGAGTTGATCAGAAGAACTGTTTATGGTATCTTCAGGAAACTGTAATGCATGAATTGACGCAACGTCAAGGGCCAAAGGCAGGTGAAAGAACTGAACTGTGAGTGCCCTAGTGTGCATCATAGGGAGCTATTCAAGCTCAACTGAACTGGCATTAAAAAGGCTGTTGGGCTCCTTACTGGATACTGCACCCTTTAAAGACACCAAAGCATTATGGGTTGTTGTTGAGACCCAGACTGTCCAACCTACCAGAAAGGTGTAAGGTAACCGTTTGGACAGCCGGGAAGTGCCACCCAATTTAGATTGGAACCCAGTGGGGGAGGCATCCACAGGGACCGTACCCTCTTTCCCCTACCACCAACCTCTGGGAAGGACTTACGGACCCACATGTTTAACGTGATCGTACTTCGCATGAACACGGCGGCAGTTGTGGCAGCGCGCAAACCACCGGACTACTGTGCCCGAAATGTGCCAACAGCATGCAGTGTTCCCAGGTGGTCACCCACCCAAGTACTAACCACAACCGATGCTGCTTGACTTTGGTGATCTAACAAGAACCGGTGTTTTCAGCACAGCAGGGCCGTTGGCTAAAAAAAAGCATTATGGGTGTCACTATAGACCCGATCTGTTGAAACTGTAAGTATAGCGAAGAAACTGCCACACACATACTCTGTGAGTGTGAGGCATTTTCTGTTCATAGGTTCGATTCGAGCATTTGGGTTGATATGGGATTGAGCCCTGGGCATTGCAGGATATTCCTGTCAAGTGCCTTCTAATCTTTGCCTCGACTACTGGTCTCTTCTCTTAGGGACTGCATCACTTGGGGACAGTACAATAGACCTGTGGTCACTATGCTAAGTTCTCTTTGAGCCACCTACCTTCAAGTCATAAGTCATGCACAGAATGTGGCACTCGGAAGGGACGAAGAAGGAAACACAAGGGCTTCTTCAGTGTTACAATACCAGAGCTCCTTTCGAAAGAATTGCACTCATGTTTTCAGGCAACTACGATGAACTTTGGACAATTGCATATACATCCTAGTAGTAATGGACTATCTCACAAAGTCGTCAGAAATTTATGCAATCCCTGACCAAGAGTCTACAATCATCAGTGAGGTTCTAACTCAGAATTGGATATGTCGTTACAGGTTTCCCTCTCTCATCCATTCTGACCAGGGAATGAACTTTAGCTCTGTCATATTTACGGAACTGTGCAAACTACTCAATATGGACAAAACTCTAGCTACTCCTCTTCATCCTCAATCGGACGGCATGATAGAGAAACTTAACAGAACGATACTTAATCATCTCTCTATATTCGTATTCAGAAACCAGTAAGACTGGAGCCTAAAGGAAATATTCCGCTTTCGGAACACTATTATCTTTTAACTAAAGGCGAAATGTGGGAAAAAAGGTTTGTGGAAAAAATGTAAATCCATCCAAAACTTCGAATTTTTAACTGAATTATAATTATCTTGTTTATATGTGTACTGTGGTATTGGAGCAAAGTTGAACAAAATACATTGAAAATGTATTTTCCATATAAAATACATAGGTTTTAGAGCATGAAATACAAAATGCTTTTCAAATTTAAAGAATTCGAAATACAAAATATATGTATTTGCGAATTACATTCAAAATACAAAATACATTTAAAAAAATTAAACATTGCTGTGTGTTGGACTGGATTGAATTTTCAATGCAAAACAACATTTGTCATACATTTTATTGGAAATAAACAAACTATGTTTGTTACGTATTAATATTGGCATTTTAAAAGGATTAGAATGTATTAAAAAAGTATGACTTTAGAGACTAAACTCTTTGAAATTTTAAATCTCCGTAGTAATAAAATAAATACAAATAAAGAATATAAATGAATCTATGGGAGAACAACACATTTCATTAAACAATAAAGTGAAGAAATAATATTAATAAATAAATAATTAAAAAAGAAATTAAAAAAAAAGAAAAATATATTAAAAAGATGAAAAAACAAAGAGACTTTCATATGGTGGCAAATGGTTTGTTCATTTCATTTTTGACAGAACTACTAAGCATTTTAATTCTCTTGCATACATATTTCATACAGTCATGCGAATTTTTAGAAAAGCTGAAGTGAAATCTCCATAACCGAAAATGGAAATACTTAGTTAATCCTACATACCCTCTAGAACGTTGAATCCATATCAGTCGTGGAATCCACATCAGAATGTTGAATTCATGTCAGTCATCATCTAAGCTCTATCTGTAACCAATCCTTAGAAATAGATTTTGAATTGAAAGTGAAACAAAAAATAAAAACAGAAGTGAAACAAAATAAAAACAGAAATTGAAGTCTTCATTGATCGCTTAACATCCTCCTGAATTTAATGTTGAATTCATATAACTCATCATCTTATCTCAGCTCTATCTATAGCCAATCTTGAGAAAAAGTTTTAAGAAATTTTTTTGAACCAAAAGTTTAAAAGAGACTAGAAGTCAATATTCTTAGTGAACCACTCTACCTCCTCCAGAATTTTATTTTGAATCCATATCAGTCATCATCTTTTTTTTTTTTTTTTTTTTTTTTAATCCTATGCCCCTCTCCGACTTCTCGGTCATAAGTTGACGAACAGCTTAATACAAAGAAGAACGATAAAAATAGTCACTAAAAGCCCTGTTAGTAGCACATAAAGGAAAGCAGTCAAGAACTGCAGGGTATACGTTGAGGTGCTCTCCAGTCATGGGTACGCCATGGTTGCAAAAAGGGCAGACATCTGTATCTGTCAGTTCCATTCGATACAAGTGACTCTGTACGTAATCATGACCTGTGGCAAGTCTAAAGCAAGCTACGCCAAGTGCTCTATGCAAGGAACTGGGTATTCTTGCCGACTTATATAACAGGAAGTTCCACTTTTTCCCGGAAGCTCTCTCCCTGTACAGACTGAAACGGTTAGCTTTAATAGAGAAGGATATATGTCACTTTATATGTTGCACAGGCAAGGGAGGATCCTGTTGCATCATTTGAGATCCATTCTTTTTCTTAAATAATAAAAGGCAATGTCTGTGTGTGTGTGTGTGTGTGTGTGTGTGTGTGTGTGTGTGTCTGTCTGTCTTATACACTATACGTTTCGCGACCGCGCGTCGGAGAGCTACGAAATTTGGCAATCGGAGACCCGGGGGGGAGGGAAGGGGACACGTGAAAACCGATTTTCAAAATTCTAATTATTTTTTTATTTATTTAATGTTTTATGCGATTTCGACCTTTTTTTGCCCTTTTTGCCCTTTTTTCTCCACGATCCAGACGTCGTAGAAAAAAACAACTCACACCATCGGAAAGAGCAGACAATTACGAGTAAAAATATATCAATTTCAAATCTGAATTTCGATTTCTAATATTTTTTAAAGATTTTAAAACAAAAGTCACTTTTTGCTCAAGAAAACGATTTTTGGTTTTTAAATTCTCGCATCGTGAAAAGTACTCATAATTTCGACTAATAATTTACATTTTCAGAAAGGTCAAACATCTGGCATTCTTACAAGTCCAATCTGGTCCAGAAATAATGAAAATTGCCTTCAGGATGGCAATTTTAAAGACGCCATGATTTTAAATTTGTCGGCTACCGGCTCAGTTCCTCAAGGCATTTTCCCCCCATCCGCATTAGTTTCTTCCCCGTCTCCATGGAGACCGCGCTTTCGGTTTTAACTGAATTACGAGCATAAGTGTTGTATACATCGGGCGAAATTATTATATTTATATGATATTTTAAATGGATATTTTTAAATGGATATTTTAAATAATTTAAATGATTGAATTATGGTGGTTTGAATTGTGGTGATGTATTTGAAATTATTATATTTATGGATTGGTGGAACGATATGGTTGATTTTTTTATTTTAAATGAATATTTTAATTTATGGATATTTTAATTTATAGATATTTTAAATGGATATTTTAATTTTATGGCTATTTTAAATGATGGAACGATGGAACGAGGATGGTGGAATTAAGAGCCTAGCATATGGTCGTTATAAATTTAAATTAGCGCGCGGGAAGTTAGCGCGCGAGAATTGCACTCGGTAGGCCTGGGTTCGATTCCCGCCACTGATGCGGAGTACGATTGTTGGAAACTTGGTTCTGTTTTCGTCGCGATTCTCGTTATCGCGAGAACGTGTTTACATTTTTAGAATGGTTCTACCGTTCTCGTGAACGACTCGTGACGGGAACAGAACATGCCATTCATGCAAATCGCCATCTCGCCGCGCGCGCATTCTGATTTGCATATAGTGAGGGCGCTGCCGTCAACGGTTGTGTTCCGGAGCGTACCCATCACAGTGTATATATGATAGGACACATTCTCAGTTATTCAGAGACTTTACAGACCTTGACTGACCATGTAGTAGACGTGGGAGACTTTTCAGAGTTTAAGATCTTGTAGTTATGCAGACTTAAGACTCGACGTATAGTCAGATCGATCAGACGGTGATCGACGGTGAAAGACCTTGTATGGAAGGCAGACCTTGATCGGTAGAGAGTAGTCTAACTTCTAAAGCCATGACGTGTGACCTGATGATGGTGGCTTCATTAACGTACACGGCATGTGTGGTACAGTAGCTGTTTTTCTACTTACCGATGTTATAGTAACTGAGAGTGTGTGCCTAGTCATAGACTGTTTAAAACCTTTTTCATGAGCTTGCTAGCTCATTGTATATAGTTTTGCTTTGCAACGAATGTTACAGTGTTTTTATTTTGTAACTTCATCTGATGCAATGGATCTCACAACAAATAAATTGTGTTTGTGTTTAACGAGCTTGCTTTCTTGAGAAAACACATCACTACTGCATATCATCTGCTACAAAATTTTCTTTACCAGCACTTCAGATATGGATATGGCCAAACACTGCTAAATCTGCAAATGACTTTCAAATTTTTCTAGTCAAGTCGCTCAGCTAACACAGCAATAGCAGCCGACATTTGGTTATGGGCCCGTAGTATGTCAAGGCCATAACTTTTATCCGTGATAAAGCAGCAGTGAAGAGTTGTGAATTCCATCGACGGGGGCCGCGACCGGCGCCATTTGCATCAAGCAGAAAGGTAAACAACGCACTCTAGTCACAGTTAAAGACTATGGAGGTGAGCAACGGCATAGAAGCGTTAAACAGGGACAATTACGTCACCTGGCGTAATGAAATTTCATTTATCCTGAAAGGAGAAGGATGTTACGGCCACATCAACCGTACTGCATTATCAGTCGACGAATCTACGTCACGCCGCGAGCGAGAGGAGTACATGCGCAGTAGCGACCGCGCACTTTCCATCCTGTTTCGAAATATCTCGGCGGAGTACAGAGAACTGCTCGACATCGACGACAGCCCGGCGGATGCGTGGGAGAAGTTGGAGGCGCATTTTGAGGCCCCAACGCGCGCCAATCTAGTTCATCTGTTGGACGAGTTTTTCAGTCTACGCCCGGAAATCGAGGAGCCCATCGACATATTCTGTACGAGGATAAGGAAAGCTGTCACCAAGCTCAAGAACGTGAATCACCCCGTGGAGGATGTGTACGTGGCATTCCAAGCCATCCGGTATCTCCCAGCCCAGTACCAGAGTATCATCCAAATCATTTATCGCTGGAGCGATAAGGATTTTAAACTGGATAAGATTCAGAAAGAACTGTCTCTAGAAGAGGGCAGGATTAGACAGTTGAGGAAGGATCATGACAATAATAATGTAAGTTCCAATTCATCTGTATATTTTTCAAATGTTAACGCTAAATGCAAAAATGTTACCAAAGTTAAAAAGTCTATTAAGGTCATAGGACCATGTTTTATGTGTAATAAAAATGGTCATGTAAAGGCACAATGCCCAAAATTGAAAAAGATGACTAGCTCTAGTATTATTGAAGTATTTTCAAATATAAATGTAGAAGCTAATATTGTTGATAATCCTGACAATAGGCTCAGCTGGGTGATTGACACCGCTGCTACGCGACACTTTTGTAATGATGTTAAAATGTTTTCAAAATTTGATAAATGTAAGGATACATCTATGTCGCTAGCAGTGGGTGATATGGAAAGCCCAGTTGAGGCTATTGGAACGGTGAACATGTATGTTAAATTTAAAGATCATACAAATAATATTGTGCTACAAAATGTTATGTATTCACCAAAATTACGGCGTAACTTGTTGGCCGCATCTGTATTAGAAGAGCAGGGCTATTCTTTTAGTGCAGCCAAAGGTATTCTATGGTTTAAGACTCCTGAGGGAGAAAATTTCTTTTACGCTAAACGTAAAGAAGGATTGTATTTCTTAAAACCACAGTACTCAACTAAAAGTTTAAATAGTAGTGTTGAGGGCCGTAAAGGAGATCAGGATAGGGACAAAAATTCTAAACAGGTTAGAAAAACCCCTGCAACAAATAGTCAAAGTCAAAACAAAATTAGGCCTAACTTGAATAAAAGGAAAAACAAATCTGATTTAAAATCAAAGTCAAATAAAATTAGTGGTTCAACAGTTGAAATTCTGAACAAAACTGAATTATGGCATAGAAGATATGGCCATATTAACTCAGACTACTTGCACCAAACAAGTAAAGTTTCCGCGGCAAACGGACTCCCAAAATTAAAATATGCAAAAGTAAATTGCATTCATTGCAAACTTGCAAAATCTAAAAGAGTTTCGTACAAACCAATAGGCAGGATTAGATCTACAGAACCTTTGCAATTACTGCACATGGACGTTTGTGGTCCAATGCCTGTAGCTTCATTGGGGGGAAACAAATACTTCTTGACTATTACAGACGATTTTAGCCGCAAGGTGTTTGTTTTTATTTTAAAACAAAAATCAGATGTGTTCAAAGTTTTTCAGGATTTTCAAGCTTGTCAGGAGAGACAATTAGGCAAAAAGATTTTGTGCATCCGTACTGATAACGGCATGGAATTTTGTCACGGTCAATTTAAAGCTTTTTTGAAAAAGTTAGGGATTAAGCATGAACGATCTAACACTTATACACCCGAACAAAACGGGGTATCTGAAAGATTCAACCTGACAGCGTTAGATTGTGTCAAGGCAATGCTTAATCAAAGCAAAGTTGGTGACAAAATGTGGGCAGAGGCAATCCTATGTTTTACTTATACAAAGAACAGGATTTGCCATAAATTTAAAGTTAAAACTCCACACGAATTGTACTATGGGAAGAAGCCTGCTGTATCCCATCTCAGAGTTTTTGGATGTAAGGCTTATGCTGGTATTGCAAAACAGCTTAGGAAGAAGCTAGACCTAAGAGCTCAACTGGGAGTTATGGTAGGATATGCAGAAAATACCAGGGGCTATAGAATTCTTCTTGTGAAAGAAGGAAAAATATTAGAAATAAGCAATGTCCGTTTTGAGGAGATGGAAGCAGCGGAAGGCGTCCTGGACCCCATTCGACCTAGAAACTTCACCCAAAAGAAATCGGGTTTTACTCGAACATCAGATTCAGGATCGGGATGTTTGGATAGTGAGTCAGAGGAAGAAGCAGGTGAGAGCCATGACACTAGTCATACTAGTGAGGAAGAGGACTCTCCTGCTGATTCCGATCTGACCCCCTGTTCAAACATAGATTGGGAAAGGAAAGCTGTACCCAGGCCTGATGGAACTCGAACTGATGTTTACTACTCAGTGAGGGGTGATAAACATAGGCTGAGAAGTCATAATGATGTTAAAAAATTCTGTGCTAAGGCTAACATACATTATGACCAAAATTTGTTTAACTTCAGAGAAAAGAGGGATATCAAATCCAGGCCAGAGGCAAGCAACATAGAAATAATAGGTGATATTGATCATGTAGTTTCTTTGCTAAAGGGAGAATTTGATATCAAATCTCTAGGGAAGGTCCAAAAACTGTTAGGTGTGGAATTTGCTGAAATCAATAACAAAATTTTTATACATCATAGGCAGTACATTAATAAGATTTGCCAAATGTTTGAGGAATTTTTAGCATTAAATTTTTGTAATCAAATTTTCCAAAAACAAAAATGATTAAATTTGTAACTTCTAAATTTTTTTTCTTTCTTTTACAAAATATGGTTAGGATATCGTATAAATTACTCCTCCCTCTGTGATGCAGATAATTGTATCTAGAGTATATATATGTGTATTGTTTACAATGAACTTTCTAAAATTTTTCACATTACACTGAATGTATATATATATCCATGTTTTCAATTCCCGCATAAGACAGTTATGCTTATGTGTATTATCTTTGTGTGTTTACTCCTTGTTATCATACACTTGGCTATGATTCATTGACAAACCACTTATTCAAATTTGTATATGAATACAACACAGAAAAGAAAAAAAAATCTTTCATTATCTGTGTCATTGCTATTAGTATTAATTATGTATACTGGTCTTGGACAGAGATAATGAACAGCCATAGTTGAATTTAATATTTATAGTGAAATTTTTTTAATCTTAAATGTTAAATTTAATAATTATACATAAAATTTTCTACATAATTGAATTTGATATTTATAGTGAAATTTTTAATCTTAAATGTTAAATTTAATAATTATACATAAAATTTTCTACATAATTGAATTTGATATTTATAGTGAAATTTTTTAATCTTAAATGTTAAATTTAATAGTTATACATGAAATTTTCTACAAATTGAATTTAATATTTATAGTGAAATTTTTTTAATCTTAAATGTTAAATTTAATAATTATACATAAAATTTTCTACAAATTGAATTTAATATTTATAGTGAAATTTTTTTAATCTTAAATGTTAAATTTAATAATTATACATAAAATTTTCTACATAATTGAATTTGATATTTAAAGTGAAATTTTTTTAATCTTAAATGTTAAATTTAATAATTATACATAAAATTTTCTACACAAATTGAATTTGATATTTATAGTAAAATTTTTAATCTTAAATGTTAAATTTAAATTATCATACTTAAATTTCTTGAAACTTAAATTTTGACTTAAATTAAATTTTTTGGAACTTAGTGTTTCAATGATATCTAAATTTTTCTTTCAATGATAAATTTTTTTTTTGCTTAACATGAAAAGTAATATATATACTTTATGTTTTTGCTGGATACTAAAGAACTTGACATTTTTGCTGTTATGTTTTTTAGAATAATTTCATTGATTGATAGCACGTGCGCCGAGATTTGGGGTTTTGCATGAGGGGGCCGATTGTTGGAAACTTGGTTCTGTTTTCGTCGCGATTCTCGTTATCGCGAGAACGTGTTTACATTTTTAGAATGGTTCTACCGTTCTCGTGAACGACTCGTGACGGGAACAGAACATGCCATTCATGCAAATCGCCATCTCGCCGCGCGCGCATTCTGATTTGCATATAGTGAGGGCGCTGCCGTCAACGGTTGTGTTCCGGAGCGTACCCATCACAGTGTATATATGATAGGACACATTCTCAGTTATTCAGAGACTTTACAGACCTTGACTGACCATGTAGTAGACGTGGGAGACTTTTCAGAGTTTAAGATCTTGTAGTTATGCAGACTTAAGACTCGACGTATAGTCAGATCGATCAGACGGTGATCGACGGTGAAAGACCTTGTATGGAAGGCAGACCTTGATCGGTAGAGAGTAGTCTAACTTCTAAAGCCATGACGTGTGACCTGATGATGGTGGCTTCATTAACGTACACGGCATGTGTGGTACAGTAGCTGTTTTTCTACTTACCGATGTTATAGTAACTGAGAGTGTGTGCCTAGTCATAGACTGTTTAAAACCTTTTTCATGAGCTTGCTAGCTCATTGTATATAGTTTTGCTTTGCAACGAATGTTACAGTGTTTTTATTTTGTAACTTCATCTGATGCAATGGATCTCACAACAAATAAATTGTGTTTGTGTTTAACGAGCTTGCTTTCTTGAGAAAACACATCACTACTGCATATCATCTGCTACAAAATTTTCTTTACCAGCACTTCAGATATGGATATGGCCAAACACTGCTAAATCTGCAAATGACTTTCAAATTTTTCTAGTCAAGTCGCTCAGCTAACACAGCAATAGCAGCCGACAACGATCACCTTAAACATATGGGTCGATAATTCCTTCCGAGAGGTTGGTGGCAGGGAAAGGAGGGTACGGTCTCTGTGGATGCCTCCCCCACTGGGTCCTGGTCCAAATTGGGTGAATAAAAAGAAAGTTATGGAGATTGTCGCGGAGGGCGCAGTAGCCCAGTGGTTAGCGTGCAGGAATTTCACTCGGTAGGCCCGGGTTCGATTTGTTGGAAACTTGGTTCTGTTTTCGTCGCGATTCTCGTTATCGCGAGAACGTGTTTACATTTTTAGAATGGTTCTACCGTTCTCGTGAACGACTCGTGACGGGAACAGAACATGCCATTTGTTGGAAACTTGGTTCTGTTTTCGTCGCGATTCTCGTTATCGCGAGAACGTGTTTACATTTTTAGAATGGTTCTACCGTTCTCGTGAACGACTCGTGACGGGAACAGAACATGCCATTCATGCAAATCGCCATCTCGCCGCGCGCGCATTCTGATTTGCATATAGTGAGGGCGCTGCCGTCAACGGTTGTGTTCCGGAGCGTACCCATCACAGTGTATATATGATAGGACACATTCTCAGTTATTCAGAGACTTTACAGACCTTGACAGACCTTAGTGATCTCGGAGTTTAGTCAGTGAGACTCTCAGACCATGTAGTAGACATGAAAGACCTTTATGGAAGGCAGACCTTGATCGGTAGAGAGTAGTCTAACTTCTAAAGCCATGACGTGTGACCTGATGATGGTGGCTTCATTAACGTACACGGCATGTGTGGTACAGTAGCTGTTTTTCTACTTACCGATGTTATAGTAACTGAGAGTGTGTGCCTAGTCATAGACTGTTTAAAACCTTTTTCATGAGCTTGCTAGCTCATTGTATATAGTTTTGCTTTGCAACGAATGTTACAGTGTTTTTATTTTGTAACTTCATCTGATGCAATGGATCTCACAACAAATAAATTGTGTTTGTGTTTAACGAGCTTGCTTTCTTGAGAAAACACATCACTACTGCATATCATCTGCTACAAAATTTTCTTTACCAGCACTTCAGATATGGATATGGCCAAACACTGCTAAATCTGCAAATGACTTTCAAATTTTTCTAGTCAAGTCGCTCAGCTAACACAGCAATAGCAGCCGACATTTGGTTATGGGCCGTAGTATGTCAAGGCCATAACTTTTATCCGTGATAAAGCAGCAGTGAAGAGTTGTGAATTCCATCGACGGGGGCCGCGACCGGCGCCATTTGCATCAAGCAGAAAGGTAAACAACGCACTCTAGTCACAGTTAAAGACTATGGAGGTGAGCAACGGCATAGAAGCGTTAAACAGGGACAATTACGTCACCTGGCGTAATGAAATTTCATTTATCCTGAAAGGAGAAGGATGTTACGGCCACATCAACCGTACTGCATTACCAGTCGACGAATCTACGTCACGCCGCGAGCGAGAGGAGTACATGCGCAGTAGCGACCGCGCACTTTCCATCCTGTTTCGAAATATCTCGGCGGAGTACAGAGAACTGCTCGACATCGACGACAGCCCGGCGGATGCGTGGGAGAAGTTGGAGGCGCATTTTGAGGCCCCAACGCGCGCCAATCTAGTTCATCTGTTGGACGAGTTTTTCAGTCTACGCCCGGAAATCGAGGAGCCCATCGACATATTCTGTACGAGGATAAGGAAAGCTGTCACCAAGCTCAAGAACGTGAACCACCCGGTGGAGGATGTGTACGTGGCATTCCAAGCCATCCGGTATCTCCCAGCCCAGTACCAGAGTATCATCCAAATCATTTATCGCTGGAGCGATACTGATTTTAAATTGGATAAAATTCAGAAAGAACTCTCCTTGGAGGAGGGCAGGATTAGACAGTTGAGGAAGGATCATGACAATAATAATGTAAGTTCCAATTCATCTGTATATTTTTCAAATGTTAGCGCTAAATGCAAAAATGTCACCAAAGTTAAAAAGTCTAAGGTCATAGGACCATGTTTTATGTGTAATAAAAATGGTCATGTAAAGGCACAATGCCCAAAATTGAAAAAGATGACTAGCTCTAGTATTATTGAAGTATTTTCAAATATAAATGTAGAAGCTAATATTGTTGATAATCCTGACAATAGGCTCAGCTGGGTGATTGACACCGCTGCTACGCGACACTTTTGTAATGATGTTAAAATGTTTTCAAAATTTGATAAATGTAAGGATACATCTATGTCGCTAGCAGTGGGTGATATGGAAAGCCCAGTTGAGGCTATTGGAACGGTGAACATGTATGTTAAATTTAAAGATCATACAAATAATATTGTGCTACAAAATGTTATGTATTCACCAAAATTACGGCGTAACTTGTTGGCCGCATCTGTATTAGAAGAGCAGGGCTATTCTTTTAGTGCAGCCAAAGGTGTTCTATGGTTTAAGACTCCTGAGGGAGAAAATTTCTTTTACGCTAAACGTAAAGAAGGATTGTATTTCTTAAAACCACAGTACTCAACTAAAAGTTTAAATAGTAGTGTTGAGGGCCGTAAAGGAGATCAGGATAGGGACAAAAATTCTAAACAGGTTAGAAAAACCCCTGCAACAAATAGTCAAAGTCAAAACAAAATTAAGCCTAACTTGAATAAAAGGAAAAACAAATCTGATTTAAAATCAAAGTCAAATAAAATTAGTGGTTCAACAGTTGAAATTCTGAACAAAACTGAATTATGGCATAGAAGATATGGCCATATTAACTCAGACTACTTGCACCAAACAAGTAAAGTTTCCGCGGCAAACGGACTCCCAAAATTAAAATATGCAAAAGTAAATTGCATTCATTGCAAACTTGCAAAATCTAAAAGAGTTTCGTACAAACCAATAGGCAGGATTAGATCTACAGAACCTTTGCAATTACTGCACATGGACGTTTGTGGTCCAATGCCTGTAGCTTCATTGGGGGGAAACAAATACTTCTTGACTATTACAGACGATTTTAGCCGCAAGGTGTTTGTTTTTATTTTAAAACAAAAATCAGATGTGTTCAAAGTTTTTCAGGATTTTCAAGCTTGTCAGGAGAGACAATTAGGCAAAAAGATTTTGTGCATCCGTACTGATAACGGCATGGAATTTTGTCACGGTCAATTTAAAGCTTTTTTGAAAAAGTTAGGGATTAAGCATGAACGATCTAACACTTATACACCCGAACAAAACGGGGTATCTGAAAGATTCAACCTGACAGCGTTAGATTGTGTCAAGGCAATGCTTAATCAAAGCAAAGTTGGTGACAAAATGTGGGCAGAGGCAATCCTATGTTTTACTTATACAAAGAACAGGATTTGCCATAAATTTAAAGTTAAAACTCCACACGAATTGTACTATGGGAAGAAGCCTGCTGTATCCCATCTCAGAGTTTTTGGATGTAAAGCTTATGCTGGTATAGCAAAACAGCTTAGGAAGAAGCTAGACCTAAGAGCTCAACTGGGAGTTATGGTAGGATATGCGGAAAATACCAGGGGCTATAGAATTCTTCTTGTGAAAGAAAGAAAAGTAATTGAAATAAGCAATGTCCGTTTTGAGGAGATGGAAGCAGCGGAAGGCGTCCTGGACCCCATTCGACCTAGAAACTTCACCCAAAAGAAATCGGGTTTTACTCGAACATCAGATTCAGGATCGGGATGTTTGGATAATGAGTCAGAGGAAGAAGCAGGTGAGAGCCATGACACTAGTCATACTAGTGAGGAAGAGGACTCTCCTGCTGATTCCGATCTGACCCCCTGTTCAAACATAGATTGGGAAAGGAAAGCTGTACCCAGGCCTGATGGAACTCGAACTGATGTTTACTACTCAGTGAGGGGTGATAAACATAGGCTGAGAAGTCATAATGATGTTAAAAAATTCTGTGCTAAGGCTAACATACATTATGACCAAAATTTGTTTAACTTCAGAGAAAAGAGAGATATCAAATCCAGGCCAGAGGCAAGCAACATAGAAATAATAGGTGATATTGATCATGTAGTTTCTTTGCTAAAGGGAGAATTTGATATCAAAACTCTAGGGAAGGTCCAAAAACTGTTATGTGTGGAATTTGCTGAAATCAATAACAAAATTTTTATACATCATAGGCAGTACATTAATAAGATTTGCCAAAAGTTTGAGGAATTTTTAGCATTAAATTTTTGTAATCAAATTTCCAAAAACAAAAATGATTAAATTTGTAACTTCTAAATTTTTTTTCTTTCTTTTACAAAATATGGTTAGGATATCGTATATTTTACTCCTCCCTCTGTGATGCAGATAATTGTATCTAGAGTATATATATGTGTATTGTTTACAATGAACTTTCTAAAATTTTTCACATTACACTGAATGTATATATATATCCATGTTTTCAATTCCCGCATAAGACAGTTATGCTTATGTGTATTATTTTGTGTGTTTACTCCTTGTTATCATACACTTGGCTATGATTCATTGATGACAAACCACTTATTTAAATTTGAATACAACACAGAAAGAAAAAAAAAAAAAAAAAATCTTTCGTTATCTGTGTCATTGCTATTAGTATTAATTATGTATACTGGTCTTGGACAGAGATAATGAACAGCCATAATTGAATTTAATATTTATAGTAAATTTTTTTTAATCTTAAATGTTAAATTTAATAATTATACATAAAATTTTCTACACAAATTGAATTTAATATTTATAGTGAAATTTTTTTAATCTTAAATGTTAAATTTAATAATTATACATAAAATTTTCTACAAATTGAATTTAATATTTATAGTGAAATTTTTTTAATCTTAAATGTTAAATTTAATAATTATACATAAAATTTTCTACATAATTGAATTTGATATTTAAAGTGAAATTTTTTTAATCTTAAATGTTAAATTTAATAATTATACATAAAATTTTCTACACAAATTGAATTTGATATTTATAGTAAAATTTTTTAATCTTAAATGTTAAATTTAAATTATTATACTTAAATTTCTTGAAAACTTAAATTTTGACTTAAATTAAATTTTTGGAACTTAGTGTTTCAATGATATCTAAATTTTTCTTTCAATGATAAATTTTTTTTTGCTTAACATGAAAAGTAATATATATACTTTATGTTTTTGCTGGATACTAAAGAACTTGACATTTTTGCTGTTATGTTTTTTAGAATAATTTCATTGATTGATAGCACGTGCGCCGAGATTTGGGGTTTTGCATGAGGGGGCCGATTGTTGGAAACTTGGTTCTGTTTTCGTCGCGATTCTCGTTATCGCGAGAACGTGTTTACATTTTTAGAATGGTTCTACCGTTCTCGTGAACGACTCGTGACGGGAACAGAACATGCCATTCATGCAAATCGCCATCTCGCCGCGCGCGCATTCTGATTTGCATATAGTGAGGGCGCTGCCGTCAACGGTTGTGTTCCGGAGCGTACCCATCACAGTGTATATATGATAGGACACATTCTCAGTTATTCAGAGACTTTACAGACCTTGACAGACCTTAGTGATCTCGGAGTTTAGTCAGTGAGACTCTCAGACCATGTAGTAGACATGAAAGACCTTTATGGAAGGCAGACCTTGATCGGTAGAGAGTAGTCTAACTTCTAAAGCCATGACGTGTGACCTGATGATGGTGGCTTCATTAACGTACACGGCATGTGTGGTACAGTAGCTGTTTTTCTACTTACCGATGTTATAGTAACTGAGAGTGTGTGCCTAGTCATAGACTGTTTAAAACCTTTTTCATGAGCTTGCTAGCTCATTGTATATAGTTTTGCTTTGCAACGAATGTTACAGTGTTTTTATTTTGTAACTTCATCTGATGCAATGGATCTCACAACAAATAAATTGTGTTTGTGTTTAACGAGCTTGCTTTCTTGAGAAAACACATCACTACTGCATATCATCTGCTACAAAATTTTCTTTACCAGCACTTCAGATATGGATATGGCCAAACACTGCTAAATCTGCAAATGACTTTCAAATTTTTCTAGTCAAGTCGCTCAGCTAACACAGCAATAGCAGCCGACACCATTCATGCAAATCGCCATCTCGCCGCGCGCGCATCCTGATTTGCATATAGTGAGGGCGCTGCCGTCAACGGTTGTGTTCCGGAGCGTACCCATCACAGTGTATATATGATAGGACACATTCTCAGTTATTCAGACCTTGACTGACCATGTAGTAGAGACCGGATAGACTTAGTCAGAGGATTGACTAGTCAGATTCAGACTCAGACTTGATAGACTTAGTCAGATCGATCAGACGGTGATCGACGGTGAAAGACCTTGTATGGAAGGCAGACCTTGATCGGTAGAGAGTAGTCTAACTTCTAAAGCCATGACGTGTGACCTGATGATGGTGGCTTCATTAACGTGCACGGCATGAGTGGTACAGTAGCTGTTTTTTCTACTTACCGATGTTATAGTAACTGAGAGTGTGTGCCTAGTCATAGACTGTTTAAAACCTTTTTCATGAGCTTGCTAGCTCATTGTATATAGTTTTGCTTTGCAACGAATGTTACAGTGTTTTATTTTGTAACTTCATCTGATGCAATGGATCTCACAACAAATAAATTGTGTTTGTGTTTAACGAGCTTGCTTTCTTGAGAAAACACATCACTACTGCATATCATCTGCTACAAAATTTTCTTTACCAGCACTTCAGATATGGATATGGCCAAAACACTGCTAAATCTGCAAATGACTTTCAAATTTTTCTAGTCAAGTCGCTCAGCTAACACAGCAATAGCCGCCGACACGATTCCCTCCACTGACAAAACTGCTGCCGTGTTCACGCGGAGTACGATCACGTTAAACATGTGGATCCGTAAGTCCTTCCGAGAGGTTGGTGGTAGAGGAAGGAGGGTACGCACCCTGTGGATGACTTTCCCACTGGGTTCCGGTCTAAATTGGGTGAATAAAAAGAAGGTTATGGAGATTGTTGCGGAGGGCGCGGTAGCCCAGTGGTTGGCGCGCGGGAATTGCACTCGGTAGGCTAGGGTTCGATTGCCGCCACTGCCAAAACTGCTGCCATTTTCACGCGGAGTACGATCACGTTAAACATGTGGATCCGTAAGTCCTTCCGAGAGGTTGTTGGTAGAGGAAGGAGGGTACGGACCCTGTGGATGCCTCCCCTACTGGGTTCCGGTCTAAATTGGGTGAATAAAAAGAAGGTTATGGAGATTGTCGCGGAGGGCGCGGTAGCCCAGTGGTTAGCGCGCGGGATTTGCACTAGGTAGGTCCGGGTTCGATTCCCGCCACTGCCAAAACTGCCGCCGTGTTGAGGCGGAGTACGATCACGTTAAACATGCGGGACCGTAAGTCCTTCCGAGAGGTTGGTGGTAGGGGAAGGAGGGTACGGTCCCTGTGGATGCCTCCCCCACTGAGTTCCTGTCTAAATTGGGTGGCACTTCCTGGTAGGTCGTTCCTTCTGGTAGGTCGCGCCAGCGAGTGTGCCACGGTTAGAATTTGCCACGGTCAGAATTTTCAAGGGTAGCGAACAGGCTGGTCGCCAAAGGCGGCTAGTCTATATAATAAAAGGCAATGTCTGTGTGTCTGTGTGTCTGTCTTATACACTATACGTTTCGCGACCGCGCGTCGGAGAGCTACGAAATTTGGCAATCGGAGACCCAGGGGGGAGGGAAGGGGACACGTGAAAACCGATTTTTAAAATTTTAATTATTTTTTTATTTATTTAATGTTTTATGCGATTTCGACCGTTTTTTGCCCTTTTTTCTCCACGATCCAGACATCGTAGAAAAAAACAAATTACACCATCGGAAAGAGCAGAGAATTTCGAGTAAAAATATATCAATTTCAAATCTGAATTTCGATTTCTAATATTTTTTAAAGATTTTAAAACAAAAGTCACTTTTTGCTCAAGAAAACGATTTTTGGTTTTTAAATTCTCGCATCGTGAAAAGTACTCATAATTTCGACTAATAATTTACATTTTCAGAAAGGTCAAACATCTGGCATTCTTACAAGTCTAATCTGGTCCAGAAATAATGAAAATTGCCTTCAGGATCGCAATTTTAAAGACGTCATGATTTTAAATTTCCGCTCGGCGTGACGCTTCGTTTCTCCCCCGCTGAAGCAGGGAAGGTGGTGGGTGGGGACGTCAAGGTGGAGGTGACGTCACGGTTCTGAATAGAGCGCCTTTGCTCTATATAAATTATTATATTTATATTTTAAATGATGGGACGATCTGGATTTTTTAAATGTATATTTTAACTTTTGGATATTTTAATTTTATGGATATTTTAAATGATGGAACAATGAAACAATGGAATGAGGATGATGGAATTAAGCATATGGTCATTTTAAATTGCAAATTAGCGCGCGGGAAGTTAGCGGTAGGCCCGGGTTCGATTCCCGCCACTGCCAAAACTGCCGCCGTGTTTACGTGGAATACGATCACGTTAAATATGTGGGTCCGTAAGTCCTTCCGAGAGGTTGGTGGTAGGGGAAGGAGGATACGGCCCCTGTGGATGCCTCCCCCACTGGGTTCCCGTCTAAATTGGGTGAATATGTAGAAAGTTATGGAGATTTTCGCGGAGGGCGCGGAAGCCCAGTGGTTAGCGCGCGGGAATTGCACTCAGTAGGCCCGGGTTCGATTCCTGCCACTGCCAAAACTTACACCACGTTCATGCAGAGTACGATCACGTTAAACATGTGGGTTCGTGAGTCCTTCCGAGAGGTTGGTGGTAGGGGAAGGAGGGTACGGTCTAAATTGGGTGAATAAAAAGAAAGTTATGGAGATTGTCGCGGAGGGCGAAGTAGCCCAGTGGTTAGCGCGCGGGAATTGCACGCGGTAGGCCCGGGTTCGATTTCCGCCACTGACATGGAGTACGATCACGTTAAACATATGGGTCCGTATGTTTTTCCGAGAGGTTGGTGGTAGGGGAAGGAGGGTACGTTCCCTGTGGATGCCTCCCCCACTGGGTTCCGGTCTAAATTGGGTGGCACATCCTGGCCGTCCAACCAGTTACCAGGCCCGGGTTCGATTCCCAAAATTGCCGCCGTGTTTACGCGGAGTACGAGCACGTTAAACATGTGGGTCCGTGAGTCCTTCCGAGAAGTTGGTGGTAGGGGAAGGAGGGTACGGTCTAAATTGGATGAATAAAAAGAAAGTTATGGAGATTGTCGCGTAGGGCAAAGTAGCCCAATGGTTAGCGCGCGGAAATTGCACTCGGTAGGCCCGGGTTCGATTCCCAAAATTGCCGCTGTTGGAAACTTGGTTCTGTTTTCGTCGCGATTCTCGTTATCGCGAGAACGTGTTTACATTTTTAGAATGGTTCTACCGTTCTCGTGAACGACTCGTGACGGGAACAGAACATGCCATTCATGCAAATCGCCATCTCGCCGCGCGCGCATTCTGATTTGCATATAGTGAGGGCGCTGCCGTCAACGGTTGTGTTCCGGAGCGTACCCATCACAGTGTATATATGATAGGACACATTCTCAGTTATTCAGAGACTTTACAGACCTTGACTGACCATGTAGTAGACGTGGGAGACTTTTCAGAGTTTAAGATCTTGTAGTTATGCAGACTTAAGACTCGACGTATAGTCAGATCGATCAGACGGTGATCGACGGTGAAAGACCTTGTATGGAAGGCAGACCTTGATCGGTAGAGAGTAGTCTAACTTCTAAAGCCATGACGTGTGACCTGATGATGGTGGCTTCATTAACGTGCACGGCATGTGTGGTACAGTAGCTGTTTTTTTTTCTACTTACCGATGTTATAGTAACTGAGAGTGTGTGCCTAGTCATAAAAACTGTTTACAATCTTTTTCATGAGCTTGCTAGCTCATTGTATATAATTTTGCTTTGCAACGAATGTTACAGTGTTTTATTTTGTAACTTCATCTGATGCAATGGATCTCACAACAAATAAATTGTGTTTGTGTTTAACGAGCTTGTTTTCTTGAGAAAACACATCACTACTGCATATCATCTGCTACAAAATTTTCTTTACCAGCACTTCAGATATGGATATGGCCAAACACTGCTAAATCTGCAAATGACTTTCAAATTTTCTAGTCTAGTCGCTCAGCTAACACAGCAAATAGCAGCCGACATTTGGTTATGGGCCCGTAGTATGTCAAGGCCATAACTTTTATCCGTGATAAAGCAGCAGTGAAGAGTTGTGAATTCCATCGACGGGGGCCGCGACCGGCGCCATTTGCATCAAGCAGAAAGGTAAACAACGCACTCTAGTCACAGTTAAAGACTATGGAGGTGAGCAACGGCATAGAAGCGTTAAACAGGGACAATTACGTCACCTGGCGTAATGAAATTTCGTTTATCCTGAAAGGAGAAGGATGTTACGGCCACATCAACCGTACTGCATTACCAGTCGACGAATCTACGTCACGCCGCGAGCGAGAGGAGTACATGCGCAGCAGCGACCGCGCACTTTCCATCCTGTTTCGAAATATCTCGGCGGAGTACAGAGAACTGCTCGACATCGGCGACAGCCCGGCGGATGCGTGGGAGAAGTTGGAGGCGCATTTTGAGGCCCCAACGCGCGCTAATTTAGTTCATCTGTTGGACGAGTTTTTCAGTCTACGCCCGGAAATCGAGGAGCCCATCGACATATTCTGTACGAGGATAAGGAAAGCTGTCACCAAGCTCAAGAACGTGAATCACCCCGTGGAGGATGTGTACGTGGCATTCCAAGCCATCCGGTATCTCCCAGCCCAGTACCAGAGTATCATCCAAATCATTTATCGCTGGAGCGATACTGATTTTAAATTGGATAAAATTCAGAAAGAACTCTCCTTGGAGGAGGGCAGGATTAGACAGTTGAGGAAGGATCATGACAATAATAATGTAAGTTCCAATTCATCTGTATATTTTTCAAATGTTAACGCTAAATGTAAAAATATCACCAAAGTTAAAAAGTCTATTAAGGTCATAGGACCATGCTTTATGTGTAATAAAAATGGTCATGTAAAGGCACAATGCCCAAAATTGAAAAAGATGACTAGCTCTAGTATTATTGAAGTATTTTCAAATATAAATGTAGAAGCTAATATTGTTGATAATCCTGACAATAGGCTCAGCTGGGTGATTGACACCGCTGCTACGCGACACTTTTGTAATGATGTTAAAATGTTTTCAAAATTTGATAAATGTAAGGATACATCTATGTCGCTAGCAGTGGGTGATATGGAAAGCCCAGTTGAGGCTATTGGAACGGTGAACATGTATGTTAAATTTAAAGATCATACAAATAATATTGTGCTACAAAATGTTATGTATTCACCAAAATTACGGCGTAACTTGTTGGCCGCATCTGTATTAGAAGAGCAGGGCTATTCTTTTAGTGCAGCCAAAGGTATTCTATGGTTTAAGACTCCTGAGGGAGAAAATTTCTTTTACGCTAAACGTAAAGAAGGATTGTATTTCTTAAAACCACAGTACTCAACTAAAAGTTTAAATAGTAGTGTTGAGGGCCGTAAAGGAGATCAGGATAGGGACAAAAATTCTAAACAGGTTAGAAAAACCCCTGCAACAAATAGTCAAAGTCAAAACAAAATTAAGCCTAACTTGAATAAAAGGAAAAACAAATCTGATTTAAAATCAAAGTCAAATAAAATTAGTGGTTCAACAGTTGAAATTCTGAACAAAACTGAATTATGGCATAGAAGATATGGCCATATTAACTCAGACTACTTGCACCAAACAAGTAAAGTTTCCGCGGCAAACGGACTCCCAAAATTAAAATATGCAAAAGTAAATTGCATTCATTGCAAACTTGCAAAATCTAAAAGAGTTTCGTACAAACCAATAGGCAGGATTAGATCTACAGAACCTTTGCAATTACTGCACATGGACGTTTGTGGTCCAATGCCTGTAGCTTCATTGGGGGGAAACAAATACTTCTTGACTATTACAGACGATTTTAGCCGCAAGGTGTTTGTTTTTATTTTAAAACAAAAATCAGATGTGTTCAAAGTTTTTCAGGATTTTCAAGCTTGTCAGGAGAGACAATTAGGCAAAAGGATTTTGTGCATCCGTACTGATAACGGCATGGAATTTTGTCACGGTCAATTTAAAGCTTTTTTGAAAAAGTTAGGGATTAAGCATGAACGATCTAACACTTATACACCCGAACAAAACGGGGTATCTGAAAGATTCAACCTGACAGCGTTAGATTGTGTCAAGGCAATGCTTAATCAAAGCAAAGTTGGTGACAAAATGTGGGCAGAGGCAATCCTATGTTTTACTTATACAAAGAACAGGATTTGCCATAAATTTAAAGTTAAAACTCCACACGAATTGTACTATGGGAAGAAGCCTGCTGTATCCCATCTCAGAGTTTTTGGATGTAAGGCTTATGCTGGTATTGCAAAACAGCTTAGGAAGAAGCTAGACCTAAGAGCTCAACTGGGAGTTATGGTAGGATATGCGGAAAATACCAGGGGCTATAGAATTCTTCTTGTGAAAGAAGGAAAAATATTAGAAATAAGCAATGTCCGTTTTGAGGAGATGGAAGCAGCGGAAGGCGTCCTGGACCCCATTCGACCTAGAAACTTCACCCAAAAGAAATCGGGTTTTACTCGAACATCAGATTCAGGATCGGGATGTTTGGATAGTGAGTCAGAGGAAGAAGCAGGTGAGAGCCATGACACTAGTCATACTAGTGAGGAAGAGGACTCTCCTGCTGATTCCGATCTGACCCCCTGTTCAAACATAGATTGGGAAAGGAAAGCTGTACCCAGGCCTGATGGAACTCGAACTGATGTTTACTACTCAGTGAGGGGTGATAAACATAGGCTGAGAAGTCATAATGATGTTAAAAAATTCTGTGCTAAGGCTAACATACATTATGACCAAAATTTGTTTAACTTCAGAGAAAAGAGGGATATCAAATCCAGGCCAGAGGCAAGCAACATAGAGATAATAGTTCCCAAAAACTATAAATCGGCAATTGAATCTCCGCACTCGCAAGAATGGCAAGAAGCCATGAATAATGAAATAGCAATAATGCAAGAGAGAGGTGTTTGGGACTTGGTGCCTACACCCACCTCACAAAAGATAATCGGATCCAGATGGGTATACACCATCAAAAGGGATGAAAATGGAATAGTAAAGAGATTCAAAGCTCGATTAGTGGCTCAGGGATATTCACAAGAGAAGGGGGATTCGTATGACGAAGTATTTAGCCCCGTTATAAATTTTTGCTTAATAAGAGCTTTTTTTGCAATTTTTGTATGTTTGCTTAACTGGAAGCATTTTCAATTAGACATCAAGTCAGCATACCTTTATGCTAAATTGAATGCCAAAGTGTTTATGAAACAACCACCTGGATATGTCGATCCGAACCAACAAAATCATGTCTGTTTGCTGAAAAAAGCAATATATGGCTTACATCAGAGCGGCAGAGAGTGGTATAATGAGCTTGACACCACTTTGAGAAAATTAAATTTCTTCAAACTCAAATGGTGCAATTGTGCATATTTTTACCAGAACAAAGTATTAATGTTGGTATATGTGGATGACATAGTTTTATTTTCAAAACATCAAGGTGATATTGATCATGCAGTTTCTTTACTAAAGGAAGAATTTGATATCAAAACTCTAGGGAAGGTCCAAAAACTGTTAGGTGTGGAATTTACAGAAATCAATAACAAAATTTTTATACATCAAAGGCAGTATATTGATAAAATTTGCCAAATGTTTAAAGAATTCAAATATCCTATTTCTTCACTCCCTATTACAAAAGGAATCACGTTGAGTAAAAATGATTGCCCAATGAATGATGGAGAATTAAAACAAATGCAAAATATCCCATACAGAAGTTTGATAGGATGTTTAGCCTTTTTGTCAAGTAGAACTAGACCAGATATATGTTACGCTGTAAATATTCTGTCTCAATTCCAAGAGAATCCTGGCATGAAACATTGGGACGCATTACTTAAACTTTTAGGATATCTTGAGAAAACAAAGAATTACATGTTAAACTTATCAGGCATTGGTAACTTAAATTTAAATTGCTACTCGGATTCGGATTTTGCCGCCAATAGGGATGACAGGGTGTCACTCGGGGGTATGTTATTTCTTATAGATAGAGTACCCGTTTCTTGGCGTACATTTAAACACAAGTGTGTTAGTCTGTCAACGATGGA
Organism: Amaurobius ferox; assembly: GCA_951213105.1. Lineage (NCBI taxonomy): Eukaryota > Metazoa > Arthropoda > Arachnida > Araneae > Amaurobiidae > Amaurobius > Amaurobius ferox. The sequence goes on along the minus strand of OX578149.1, from coordinate 5,666,038 downwards.
AGCGGAATATGTTTCATTGACAGAAGCTGCGAAAGAAGTTATTTGGCTACAAAATATCATTGAGGAATGTATGAAGCTAGGGTTAAAATTTAACAGAAATAATAGCATAATCTACTGTGATAACCAAGCTGCAATTAATTTTTCAAATTCCCCAATAGAGAATAACCGAACCAAACATATTGATATAAAGTACCATTTCCTGAGGAATTTAGTTGAGAATGAATCTTTTAAAATCATCTTTGTAAATACCAAGGAAAATGTAGCAGATTACTTTACAAAACCAATGACCAAAGATAGAGCATTAAACTTTTGTAATCAAATTTTCAAAAACAAAAATGATTAAATTTGTAACTTCTAAATTTTTTTTCTTTCTTTTACAAAATATGGTTAGGATATCGTATAATTTACTCCTCCCTCTGTGATGCAGATAATTGTATCTAGAGTATATATATGTGTATTGTTTACAATGAACTTTCTAAAATTTTTCACATTACACTGAATGTATATATATATCCATGTTTTCAATTCCCGCATAAGACAGTTATGCTTATGTGTATTATTTTGTGTGTTTACTCCTTGTTATCATACACTTGGCTATGATTCATTGATGACAAACCACTTATTTAAATTTGAATACAACACAGAAAGGAAAAAAAAAAAATCTTTCATTATCTGTGTCATTGCTATTAGTATTAATTATGTATACTGGTCTTGGACAGAGATAATGAACAGCCATAATTGAATTTAATATTTATAGTAAATTTTTAATCTTAAATGTTAAATTTAATAGTTATACATGAAATTTTCTACACAAATTGAATTTGATATTTATAGTGAAATTTTTTTAATCTTAAATGTTAAATTTAATAATTATACATGAAATTTTCTACACAAATTGAATTTGATATTTATAGTGAAATTTTTAATCTTAAATGTTAAATTTAATAATTATACATGAAATTTTCTACACAAATTGAATTTGATATTTATAGTGAAATTTTTAATCTTAAATGTTAAATTTAATAATTATACATAAAATTTTCTACATACTTGAATTTAATATTTATAGTGAAATTTTTTAATCTTAAATGTTAAATTTAATAATTATACATAAAATTTTCTACATAATTGAATTTGATATTTATAGTGAAATTTTTAATCTTAAATGTTAAATTTAAATTATTATACTTAAATTTCTTGAAAACTTAAATTTTGACTTAAATTAAATTTTTTGGAACTTAGTGTTTCAATGATATCTAAATTTTTCTTTCAATGATAAATTTTTTTTTGCTTAACATGAAAAGTAATATATATACTTTATGTTTTTGCTGGATACTAAAGAACTTGACATTTTTGCTGTTATGTTTTTTAGAATAATTTCATTGATTGATAGCACGTGCGCCGAGATTTGGGGTTTTGCATGAGGGGGCCGATTGTTGGAAACTTGGTTCTGTTTTCGTCGCGATTCTCGTTATCGCGAGAACGTGTTTACATTTTTAGAATGGTTCTACCGTTCTCGTGAACGACTCGTGACGGGAACAGAACATGCCATTCATGCAAATCGCCATCTCGCCGCGCGCGCATTCTGATTTGCATATAGTGAGGGCGCTGCCGTCAACGGTTGTGTTCCGGAGCGTACCCATCACAGTGTATATATGATAGGACACATTCTCAGTTATTCAGAGACTTTACAGACCTTGACTGACCATGTAGTAGACGTGGGAGACTTTTCAGAGTTTAAGATCTTGTAGTTATGCAGACTTAAGACTCGACGTATAGTCAGATCGATCAGACGGTGATCGACGGTGAAAGACCTTGTATGGAAGGCAGACCTTGATCGGTAGAGAGTAGTCTAACTTCTAAAGCCATGACGTGTGACCTGATGATGGTGGCTTCATTAACGTGCACGGCATGTGTGGTACAGTAGCTGTTTTTTTTTCTACTTACCGATGTTATAGTAACTGAGAGTGTGTGCCTAGTCATAAAAACTGTTTACAATCTTTTTCATGAGCTTGCTAGCTCATTGTATATAATTTTGCTTTGCAACGAATGTTACAGTGTTTTATTTTGTAACTTCATCTGATGCAATGGATCTCACAACAAATAAATTGTGTTTGTGTTTAACGAGCTTGTTTTCTTGAGAAAACACATCACTACTGCATATCATCTGCTACAAAATTTTCTTTACCAGCACTTCAGATATGGATATGGCCAAACACTGCTAAATCTGCAAATGACTTTCAAATTTTCTAGTCTAGTCGCTCAGCTAACACAGCAAATAGCAGCCGACAGTTTACGCGGAGTACGATCACGTTAAACATGTGGGTCTGTAAGTCCTTCCGAGAGGTTGGTGGTAGGGGAAGAAGGGTACGGTCCCTGTGGATGCTTCTCCCACTTGGTTCCGGTCTAAATTGGGTGAATAAAAAGAAAGTTATGAAGAATATCGCGGAGGGTGAAGTACCCCAGTGGTTAGTGCGCGGGATTTGCACTTGGTAGGCCCGGGTTCGATTCCCAAAATTGCCGAATAAAAATAAAGTTATGGAGATTGTCGCGGATGGCACGGTAGCCCAGTGGTTAGCGCGCGGGAATTTCACTCGGTAGGCCCGGGTTCGATTCCCGCCATTGCCAAAACTGCAGCCGTGTTCACGCGGAGTACGATCACGTTAAACGTGTGGGACTGCAAGTCCTTCCGAGAGGTTTGTGGTAGGGGAAGGAGGGTACGGTCTCTTTGGATGCCTCCCCCATTGGGTTCCGGTCTAAATTGTGTGGCACTTCCTGGCCTTCCAAGCAGTTACCTTACACCTTTCTGGTAGGTCGCGCCAACGAGTTTGCCATGGTCAGAATTTTCAAGGGTAGCGAACAGGCTGGTCGCCAAAGGCGGCTAGTAGCCAATAAATCTGCCTGCTCATTTCCAAATATTCTGCAATGACTTGGAATCCACTGCAGGGCAATGCAGTTCTTGGATGTTCAGCAGCTTATCTATTTTTTCCATACAATTCTTAGAAATCTCACATTCCCAGAGATTGAAAGTTGTTAAGGTCATAATTGTCACCCTGGAATCAACAAAAAAAGACGATATTTTCCTTTTCACGCTTATCATCTAAACTCTATCTATAGCCAATTTTAAAATATAGACATTTCTTAAAATAATACAAATTTTTGAACAGGAAATACAAAAAAAGAATCAGAAATGGAAATCCTTAGTGAACCCCTACCTTTTCCAGTATATGATGGTAACTCTAAATCAGTCATCATCTGAGTTTTATCCATAGCAGATCCCGACAAATACATATTTCAAGAACATATTTTTCTGAAAATAATATTGCAAATTTTTTTTACCAATAGTATTTATTGCATAATATTGCACAACCATAATTGATCGAAAATCAAAGGACTAGCAAAAATATTCATTAAATTGAGATACTACTGCATAAAACTAAAATCTTACCTTTAGATGTTTTTTAAAACTTGATCCATTTATAACTGCACATTTTGGTTTGCATAATTAGCATTTTCTCTTAAATTTTTTATTATCAATAGATATTTCTATAAAACATTTTCAATCTAATACTGCACACCATGCATATAATCCATTAATTTCCTTGATACATTTTCATCACCATCAGAAGCATCTTCCATCTTTTCTCATATCTTTGTAATAACTAACTGTATTGCTACTTTTTAATTTACTTTTTAAAAATTGAATGTACAGCAGAACTTGAATTGCCTATTTTTCTCTTTTTACAAAGAATATAACTTCAAGCTCTCTTTCCTTTCCATACATAGATAGAAAAGAACCATCTACCAAATATCATTATATAAACGTAAAGTTTATAACTGAAATTATATTTTTCAGAGATCATAAAGATCCCAATAATTTACATCTTAATTAGCAGGTTGAAAAGAGACGTTTAGATTAACGCCTAGAAACAAATCCAATGACCAGACAAAATACAGATTAGCCATGTTTTCTCTTTTGCAAATTATTCACTTGTGGTTTAAACATCATTTGAAGAAATGTATTTTGAGTATTTTGAAATACAAAATACTTTAAAAATGTATTTTCGATACATTACCAAAATATTTTAGTTTTTTCAGTTTAAAATACAAATGTATTTTAAATACATCTATTTTTGATACTGCCCAACTCTGTATTGCAGCATAAGTAACATTTTTTACATGCAACTTTAAAAATGTTAATAGAAAATTTATGCAAATGGTATTATGAAAATTTCTTTTGATGTAATGAAATTTTAATTTGATGTAATGAAATTTCTCTCATTTTAATATTGATACAAAAATGCCATGTAACTAAAATTCATTTTAAGTCACCTTTAATTTTGTTTTAATGTGCTGTGATTGTAACTTAGTAATATTAATATTATTAATAATATTTTAATATTAATAATCATATTAATATTAAAATGATTTTTTTTTGTAGGAGTGAAAGAGATGAGAAAACTGCTTCTGAAGATAAAATGAGAATATGTGATTTTGGAAGTGGATGCGTTCGACACTGTTTATGCGAAGTTCCTGGACAGTTTCCTTGTCCCTGCGTGGTGCAAATGCCCAAGCATATGACTGGAAAATACAAACGTGATAATTATTTATATCCCCCGAAAGGTTTATACAGAGCTTAGGTTTAATCCTGTATTTGTTTGTGAAATAGATAAAATTTTTAACTATTCTTTAGTCTTTACTAATTTTTAATCTTTTGAAATTGTTTATGTATAAAAGTTTTTTGAATGCTATTATTTTTTATATTAGTGTGATGAACATATTTGTTCATAATTTTTCTAATATATTAATTGTTTTGAAAACACAGCTCCAATATTAGCATACAACATATTTTCTTATCTAATTTTATGATCTTGTTCACAAAATGAGATTTGTAAGGCTTATCACATCATCATTCTTAATATCTTATTTTAACCAAGTGATCAAAGAGATCCAGATAATGTTATGTTTCTGACATTGTCATGTGCATTTCACTGTAAAAGTATGTTATAAATTTTTAAGTCAAAAAATGTATGGCCCACAAATCTTATATACTGTATATTCCCATAGCAGAAAGTTGGGTTATGGGCGACATGCGTCACAGATCAATTTTTATCCTCTGTAGAAAAAATTTCATTAGCTTACCTTTAAAAAGAAACTGTATCTACAATAAAAATCCACAGAAGAAATTCTAAACTATCATACTCTTTGTATCTCTTTTCCAACATGTATTCCAGTGTCCGATTGTTCGCGGTTTGATCTTCCTCCTTATTTCTCAAAAACAGGTTCAAGAGTCATTAAAATAATATTGTTGCGAACATGTAATATTCTCTCACTAGCACCTTTTCTTTCATCGCATTTCGAAGACCAGACAGTGAATACACAGTCCATAATGTGAACCAAGGGTTTCTGTAATTTCCACAGTTTGAACAAGGGTTTCCAGGTTTGGTGATTTATCGCCAAGTTGGCACCTTCTGAAATGTTCAAGAATGAACGATTAGCCTAGGAGATATGGAGAGATTTTCAAAGGTTTTTATAGAGGGACTATAAAAAAGACTCGTCACTCAGTTGGAGTTCAGTTAACAAGTTGACAAGATACGAGCTACAGTGAACTGCGATTTTGTCCATGTTTTAAGAATAGTAGCTGTTGTTTTTTGAGATTATTTTTGTCAGTATTTTGAGAATAATATTGCTTATTTTGTGTAATGAGTGGAGCATTTAAGTGCTGTTTGATTGTATATTGTTCCTGTTTACTTTGTGGTTGTGAATAAACGTGTTTGGTTATCCAGAAATTAGGACTCATTCTTCTATCCTGCGTACCTACCCACAATTCCAGACGATACATCGAAACAACTGGTATCAGGAGTGGGATTTCTGGAAACTTGACAAGTGGTTTCGGCTCCCCCAACTAGAAAAATGATGGAGGAACAGTTATGCGAGATTATGGATTTTTTGAAAGCTGGATGCAAGATGTTATGCAAGAAACTATGAAAACCGGACGAGACGAGATGAAAGAAGTTATGAAAGCTGCACAAGACGAGATGAAAGCCGCACAAGACGAGATGAAAACTGTACGAATAAAAGAAGCTATGAAAGTCGAACAAGAAGCAATGAGAGCCGGACAAAATGAGATTAAAGCCATATAATACAAGATGAAAGCCGGACAAGAAACAATGGAAGAAAAGATTAAAGTTGGACAAGATGAGGTGAAAGAGGTGATGAAAGTCGGACAAGATGAGGGGAAAGAAGTGATGAAAGTCAGACAAGAAGAGATTAAAGCCATATAAGATGCAGGATTAACATTGCTACTGATGACTTATGACTTAGAGGTGGGTGGCTCGAAGAGAGCCTAGCACATTGACCAGTGGTCTATTGTACTTCCCCAAAGATGAAACAGTCCCTAAGAGAAGAGACCAATAGCCGAAGCAAAGATCAACAGGCACTTGACAGGAATATCCTGTAACTCCCAGGGCTTGATCACATATCGACCCAAATGCTCGAACCTATGGGCAGAAAACACTTCACACTTAAAGAGTATGTATGTGGCAGTTTCTTCACTGTACTTATAGCCTCTACAGATCCTTAGTGACACACCCATAATGCTTTGGTGTCGTTTAAGGGTGCAGTGCCCAGTAAGGAGCCTAACAGCCCTTCTAATGCCAGTTCTATTGAGCTTGAATAGCTCCCTATGATGCACACTAGGGCACTTACAGTTCAGTTCTTTTGCCTACTTTTGGTCCTTGATGTTGCGCCAGTTCTCGTACTGCTGCTTTTTACAGATGTCATAAACAGTTCTTCTGATAAGTTCTTTAGAGACACTCAAAGCTGACTCTGGACCAACAAAGGGTCTGCTCAAGCCTTTTCTAGCCAACTCATCAACCAATTCATTACCTAAAAAGCTTGAATGTCCAGGTACCCAGTAAAGTGTGACTTGATTGTTGCTGGCGATATTAAAAAATTCAGTGTAGCACTCCCAAACAAGGGAAGAGGGTATAGCAGACTTCTCTAGAGCCATATTAGCAGCCTCGCTATCAGAGCAGATATAGATTTGGCTACTCCTGTAATTTCTGTCTGAGCAAATTCTACAACACATTAGAATAGCAAAGACCTCAGCCTGAAAAACAGTAGCATAGCTGCCAAGTGGATAAAACAGTTTTGTACCATCATCTGGACAGCATGCTCCTGCACCAGTGCTACTGTCTAGCTTGGAACCATCAGTGTACCATACAATGCACTTCTTCTTATTGTAGGTAGAAGTCTTTCTCCAGTCATCCCGTGAAGGGACCTGAATCCCATAAGGCTTGTCAAAGATATACCTGACAAGAATGCCATCATTTGGCATAAAGAGATATGGATGATTCATAACATTACTATTAAAATTATTCCAAGACAAATATTTTGAGTAATCTTTCCAGTGACCCAAATATTTGAGTCTTTTCAGGCTTATGAGAGCCTCAGCCTCAATATGCATGTATAGAGGATGCAGGCTGAGCAAAAGTTCAAGAGTTGCAGTGAGAGTAGTTTTCATGCACCCAGAGATTGCAATACAAACCATCCTTTGGAACCTAATTAAGTCTAATTTGGCAGTTTCACACCTGACTCTAGACCACCAGACAATAGAGCCATAGGTAATGATGGGACAGATCACCATAGAATAAATCCAATGGATAGCCCTGGAATTCAATCCCCAGGTTTTTCCAATAGCACTACTGCATGACCAGATAATTCTTCTAGCTTTAGTCACACAGTAATCAAAGTATCTCTTCCAGTTGAGGCCTATATCAAAACAAATTCCTAAGAATTTTACTTCTTTAGAACAGATAAGCTTCTGATCAAAGAAACAAATGTCACTAAGGTTGAGAATATGTTTTCTAGTAAATGCAACCATGGCTGTCTTTTACGGATTAACAGAAAGACCCGCATTATTGCACCATGACTCAACGCTCCTAAGGACACCGGACATAATGTCAGAGACAGTATTACCAAACCTGCCTCTAGCAACAATTACATTCTTCTGGCTTTAGTTATGCAATATTCAATGTATCTCTTCCAATTGAGACCCATATCAAAGTAAATTCCTATGAATTTTACCTCCTTGGAGCAAATAAGCTTCTGACCAAAGAAGCAAATATCTTTAAGAATACATTTTCTTGTAAACGCAACCATAGAAGTCTTTTGTGGATTAACAGAGAGACCTGCATTTTTGCACCATGACTCAACACTCCTAAGAGCAGCGGACATCATGTCAGAGACAGTATTACCAAATTTGCCTCTAGCAATGATTACAACATCATCAGCATATCTAATGCAGGATAAGCCAGAACTAGTAATGTTCTCCAAAAGAGAGTCCACAACAAGACACCATAAAATTGGTGAAAGAACACCTCCTTGCGGATAACCTGCAAGAGCATGAACCGTCATGTTATCACCAAATAAAGATGGACAGGTATACCTGGTAGATAATAGATTCCTGATCCAGTGAGAGATGGTCATATCACCTTTCCTGTCAAGAGCATAAAGGATGGTGTCAATGGGTACTTTATCAAAAGCTCCCTCTATGTCAAGAAAAACAGCAAGAGCAATTTCCTTGGCATTCAAGTTTCTTGCCAAGATAAAGGAGAGACTGTAAAGGGCAGTATCAGTGAATTTACCTGGTTGATAGGCATACTGGGAGTTAGACAGCGGCATTAAAGCCAAAATGTCCTCTCTAATATACCTGTCAATAAGCTTTTCAATCATCTTTAAAAGGAAAGATGTAAGGCTGATAGACCTAAAAGACTTGGCCTCATAATAGTTATCTTTCTTAATCTTGGGAATAAAAGGGACCTTAGTATGCAGACGTTATGTGTCAAAAGGCAATACAAGCCCTGTAGATCTTACAGAGAATGGGAGTAAGCACCTGAATTCCCTCCTTAAGAAGAATCGGAATAATGTCATCAATCCCCGGGGTTTTATAGGGTTTAAAAGAATTAATTGCCCAATTAACCCTGTCAAGAGTAACTACCTTCTTAGCAATACCCCACTTGCTACTATCACAAGTAGAAGTGGAACAAGCAATAGGAATAGTATTATAGCTATTTACCTCTGAAACTGGAAAGTGAACTCTAAACAATTCAGCAAGGGTCCCCTCTCCAGTTTCAGAAAACTTACTATTAGGAAACCTAATGGTGTTTAGACTGCAGTTTCAAACCTTAGACATAATTTCTACCAATTTAGCAGTGGCAGAAATGTCCTTTATGCCATCACAGTAATTTCTCCAAGAGTTCCTATTGCATTCTCTAACAGCCTTATTATAGAAGGTAAGGGCAGTCTTGTAAGTCTGCCAATCACCACTCTTTTTGGCTCTATTAAAGAGTCTTCTACACTTACCAAGTAGATAGCTGAGCTCTTTTGACCACCAAAGAATTAACTTTGGGGAGTCAGCTTTAGTGGTCTTACAGTTCTGATAATATGATAGGATAATGGCCTGTTGCAACTGATCAACAGCCAAATCCAAGTCAGCTACCGAAAAATACCTACCAGATTAACTCACAGTCCTGACATGGAGATCTTTTTTGTAGGAACCCCAATTTGTCTACCTTGGGTTTCTACCTTCAGTTTCTAGTCTTGAGAGACCTTTAACAGAGAAAGTAATTAGACAATGATCAGATAAAGTTATATTATCTGAAACATTCCATTTAATTACACTATCATATGCAATGTTATTGCATATGGTTAAATCAGTAATCTCGCTTCGATTACAGTAACAAAAGTAGGGGTTTATTGCCTCTATTAAGAATAGATAAATTGTAGCAAAGAATGTGTTCCAAAAGATCATCACCACGTCGGTTGCAATCACTGCTACCCCACGCAGTATGTGAGCATTTGCATCGCAACCAATGATGAGCCTTTTGCCCACACTTCAATGTTCAATGAGATTCTTTGTCACTTTTGTTAGGGTCTCTTTCTCGTCATAAGGAAGATAAGTTGACATAAAGATAAATTCGTCCTTACGTCCATTGGACTCATAATTCACCCTGAGCAACGTTATCACCGTCTAGGTAATTTACTAAGTGCATGGGATTGAGCTTGTTGCTAACAATAATACAGGCTCTTGGTCTGATATAAGATGTATCATAAAAGACATTATAGCCCTTGATCCCTAGACCTAGGATCTTACTGTTTTGGATCCAGAGTTCTTGAATTAGAGCAATGTCAACTCACCACGAGTCATCTTCTTGCCAAGAATAGCAGAAGCCGAACGACTATGGTGCAGGTTAATCTGCACAACATTGATACTGTCCATAAAGCAAAGAGCAAAGAAAGGACAGCGGAGACTAGGAAGATATATTCTTCCCAGTGTCATGAGAATGATCAATGCCTAGCACTTCATCTTTCTCGAATTCCTGTAAGCGTCTTTCCAACTCATCCTCAGATATTGATAAAGTAGAATGCAGTGTGCCTTCATAGCTGGAATCAATTTCCAATTCATCAAGCTTAGGTAAATCAGTATCAACACTTATGACACTTACCTGAGAGGAGGTTGTTTGGTCTTCTGGCAGAACCTCCTCCTCCATTTTCCCTTGGGACTTTTCATTTGGGTCCCAAAAAGATTCCTCGGTCCAAACCAGTTTAAGCACCAAAGTTGGCCTTTCGTATCGCCTCAGCAGCCCCAGTTCAACCTCTGAGATCCATTTTATAGAGAGGGGTTTCGCAAATTTTTGCAGAATAATCCACTAAAGATGAAAATAAGCACTTGCCAATCGTCGATTGAACTGAAAAATTTGGTGACTTGAAATAACTTGACAACCGGCCATTTTTTTTTTCTTTTTTTTTTAAATATAAAAACGGAACTATCCAAGAAAAAAAAAATCCTCTGGCACATAACCTTATCTGTACGGCAGGCGCCCTGAACCACGCTCCATCTCCTTTGTCTCCCCAAGTGGTCAACTTCAATACTGATAACCTGTGGGTGTGACTCACACGAGAGTAACTGCGCACATGTATGCATCTTATATAGGCTACAGTTGTTAATTTTGGCGAACTTTAATTTCCTTTATTATGCAGTCTGCAAAAGAAATGGACAACTCATATGGAAAGTTACGTGGACGTAAAAGAAGACTTGAAGAGAATTGCTCAAAAATCACTTCATTTTTTTCAAAAAGGTTCGTGCCAGGGTTCCCATTTCAGCGCGAACCCGCGAGATTCTGTTGGAAACTTGGTTCTGTTTTCGTCGCGATTCTCGTTATCGCGAGAACGTGTTTACATTTTTAGAATGGTTCTACCGTTCTCGTGAACGACTCGTGACGGGAACAGAACATGCCATTCATGCAAATCGCCATCTCGCCGCGCGCGCATTCTGATTTGCATATAGTGAGGGCGCTGCCGTCAACGGTTGTGTTCCGGAGCGTACCCATCACAGTGTATATATGATAGGACACATTCTCAGTTATTCGGAGACTTTACAGACCTTGACTGACCATGTAGTAGACGTGGGAGACTTTTCAGAGTTTAAGATCTTGTAGTTATGCAGACTTAAGACTCGACGTATAGTCAGATCGATCAGACGGTGATCGACGGTGAAAGACCTTGTATGGAAGGCAGACCTTGATCGGTAGAGAGTAGTCTAACTTCTAAAGCCATGACGTGTGACCTGATGATGGTGGCTTCATTAACGTGCACGGCATGTGTGGTACAGTAGCTGTTTTTCTACTTACCGATGTTATAGTAACTGAGAGTGTGTGCCTAGTCATAAAAACTGTTTACAATCTTTTTCATGAGCTTGCTAGCTCATTGTATATAATTTTGCTTTGCAACGAATGTTACAGTGTTTTTATTTTGTAACTTCATCTGATGCAATGGATCTCACAACAAATAAATTGTGTTTGTGTTTAACGAGCTTGCTTTCTTGAGAAAACACATCACTACTGCATATCATCTGCTACAAAATTTTCTTTACCAGCACTTCAGATATGGATATGGCCAAACACTGCTAAATCTGCAAATGACTTTCAAATTTTTCTAGTCAAGTCGCTCAGCTAACACAGCAATAGCAGCCGACATTTGGTTATGGGCCGTAGTATGTCAAGGCCATAACTTTTATCCGTGATAAAGCAGCAGTGAAGAGTTGTGAATTCCATCGACGGGGGCCGCGACCGGCGCCATTTGCATCAAGCAGAAAGGTAAACAACGCACTCTAGTCACAGTTAAAGACTATGGAGGTGAGCAACGGCATAGAAGCGTTAAACAGGGACAATTACGTCACCTGGCGTAATGAAATTTCGTTTATCCTGAAAGGAGAAGGATGTTACGGCCACATCAACCGTACTGCATTACCAGTCGACGAATCTACGTCACGCCGCGAGCGAGAGGAGTACATGCGCAGCAGCGACCGCGCACTTTCCATCCTGTTTCGAAATATCTCGGCGGAGTACAGAGAACTGCTCGACATCGACGACAGCCCGGCGGATGCGTGGGAGAAGTTGGAGGCGCATTTTGAGGCCCCAACGCGCGCTAATTTAGTTCATCTGTTGGACGAGTTTTTCAGTCTACGCCCGGAAATCGAGGAGCCCATCGACATATTCTGTACGAGGATAAGGAAAGCTGTCACCAAGCTCAAGAACGTGAATCACCCCGTGGAGGATGTGTACGTGGCATTCCAAGCCATCCGGTATCTCCCAGCCCAGTACCAGAGTATCATCCAAATCATTTATCGCTGGAGCGATACTGATTTTAAATTGGATAAAATTCAGAAAGAACTCTCCTTGGAGGAGGGCAGGATTAGACAGTTGAGGAAGGATCATGACAATAATAATGTAAGTTCCAATTCATCTGTATATTTTTCAAATGTTAGCGCTAAATGCAAAAATGTCACCAAAGTTAAAAAGTCTATTAAGGTCATAGGACCATGTTTTATGTGTAATAAAAATGGTCATGTAAAGGCACAATGCCCAAAATTGAAAAAGATGACTAGCTCTAGTATTATTGAAGTATTTTCAAATATAAATGTAGAAGCTAATATTGTTGATAATCCTGACAATAGGCTCAGCTGGGTGATTAACACCGCTGCTACGCGACACTTTTGTAATGATGTTAAAATGTTTTCAAAATTTGATAAATGTAAGGATACATCTATGTCGCTAGCAGTGGGTGATATGGAAAGCCCAGTTGAGGCTATTGGAACGGTGAACATGTATGTTAAATTTAAAGATCATACAAATAATATTGTGCTACAAAATGTTATGTATTCACCAAAATTACGGCGTAACTTGTTGGCCGCATCTGTATTAGAAGAGCAGGGCTATTCTTTTAGTGCAGCCAAAGGTGTTCTATGGTTTAAGACTCCTGAGGGAGAAAATTTCTTTTACGCTAAACGTAAAGAAGGATTGTATTTCTTAAAACCACAGTACTCAACTAAAAGTTTAAATAGTAGTGTTGAGGGCCGTAAAGGAGATCAGGATAGGGACAAAAATTCTAAACAGGTTAGAAAAACCCCTGCAACAAATAGTCAAAGTCAAAACAAAATTAGGCCTAACTTGAATAAAAGGAAAAACAAATCTGATTTAAAATCAAAGTCAAATAAAATTAGTGGTTCAACAGTTGAAATTCTGAACAAAACTGAATTATGGCATAGAAGATATGGCCATATTAACTCAGACTACTTGCACCAAACAAGTAAAGTTTCCGCGGCAAACGGACTCCCAAAATTAAAATATGCAAAAGTAAATTGCATTCATTGCAAACTTGCAAAATCTAAAAGAGTTTCGTACAAACCAATAGGCAGGATTAGATCTACAGAACCTTTGCAATTACTGCACATGGACGTTTGTGGTCCAATGCCTGTAGCTTCATTGGGGGGAAACAAATACTTCTTGACTATTACAGACGATTTTAGCCGCAAGGTGTTTGTTTTTATTTTAAAACAAAAATCAGATGTGTTCAAAGTTTTTCAGGATTTTCAAGCTTGTCAGGAGAGACAATTAGGCAAAAAGATTTTGTGCATCCGTACTGATAACGGCATGGAATTTTGTCACGGTCAATTTAAAGCTTTTTTGAAAAAGTTAGGGATTAAGCATGAACGATCTAACACTTATACACCCGAACAAAACGGGGTATCTGAAAGATTCAACCTGACAGCGTTAGATTGTGTCAAGGCAATGCTTAATCAAAGCAAAGTTGGTGACAAAATGTGGGCAGAGGCAATCCTATGTTTTACTTATACAAAGAACAGGATTTGCCATAAATTTAAAGTTAAAACTCCACACGAATTGTACTATGGGAAGAAGCCTGCTGTATCCCATCTCAGAGTTTTTGGATGTAAGGCTTATGCTGGTATAGCAAAACAGCTTAGGAAGAAGCTAGACCTAAGAGCTCAACTGGGAGTTATGGTAGGATATGCGGAAAATACCAGGGGCTATAGAATTCTTCTTGTGAAAGAAGGAAAAATATTAGAAATAAGCAATGTCCGTTTTGAGGAGATGGAAGCAGCGGAAGGCGTCCTGGACCCCATTCGACCTAGAAACTTCACCCAAAAGAAATCGGGTTTTACTCGAACATCAGATTCAGGATCGGGATGTTTGGATAGTGAGTCAGAGGAAGAAGCAGGTGAGAGCCATGACACTAGTCATACTAGTGAGGAAGAGGACTCTCCTGCTGATTCCGATCTGACCCCCTGTTCAAACATAGATTGGGAAAGGAAAGCTGTACCCAGGCCTGATGGAACTCGAACTGATGTTTACTACTCAGTGAGGGGTGATAGACATAGGCTGAGAAGTCATAATGATGTTAAAAAATTCTGTGCTAAGGCTAACATACATTATGACCAAAATTTGTTTAACTTCAGAGAAAAGAGGGATATCAAATCCAGGCCAGAGGCAAGCAACATAGAAATAATAGGTGATATTGATCATGTAGTTTCTTTGCTAAAGGGAGAATTTGATATCAAATCTCTAGGGAAGGTCCAAAAACTGTTAGGTGTGGAATTTGCTGAAATCAATAACAAAATTTTTATACATCATAGGCAGTACATTAATAAGATTTGCCAAATGTTTGAGGAATTTTTAGCATTAAATTTTTGTAATCAAATTTCCAAAAACAAAAATGATTAAATTTGTAACTTCTAAATTTTTTTTCTTTCTTTTACAAAATATGGTTAGGATATCGTATAAATTACTCCTCCCTCTGTGATGCAGATAATTGTATCTAGAGTATATATATGTGTATTGTTTACAATGAACTTTCTAAAATTTTTCACATTACACTGAATGTATATATATATCCATGTTTTCAATTCCCGCATAAGACAGTTATGCTTATGTGTATTATCTTTGTGTGTTTACTCCTTGTTATCATACACTTGGTTATGATTCATTGAAGACAAACCACTTCTTTAAATTTATATATGAATACAATACAGAAAGAAAAATCTTTTCATTATCTGTGTCACTGCTATTAGTATTAATTATGTATACTGGTCTTGGACAGAGATAATGAACAGCCATAATTGAATTTGATATTTATAGTAAAATTTTTAATCTTAAATGTTAAATTTAATAATTATACATAAAATTTTCTACATAATTGAATTTGATATTTATAGTAAAATTTTTAATCTTAAATGTTAAATTTAATAATTATACATGAAATTTTCTACACAAATTGAATTTGATATTTATAGTAAAATTTTTAATCTTAAATATTAAATTTAATAATTATACATCAAATTTTCTACACAATTGAATTTGATATTTATAGTAGGATTTTTAATCTTAAATGTTAAATTTAATAGTTATACATGAAATTTTCTACACAAATTGAATTTGATATTTATAGTGAAATTTTTTTAATCTTAAATGTTAAATTTAATAATTATACATAAAATTTTCTACATAATTGAATTTGATATTTATAGTAAAATTTTTTAATCTTAAATGTTAAATTTAATAATTATACATAAAATTTTCTACATAATTGAATTTGATATTTATAGTGAAATTTTTTAATCTTAAATGTTAAATTTAATAATTATACATAAAATTTTCTACACAACTTGAATTTGATATTTATAGTAAAATTTTTTTAATCTTAAATGTTAAATTTAAATGGTTATACTTAAATTTCTTGAAACTTAAATTTTGACTTAAATTCAATTTTTGGAACTTAGTGTTTCAATGATATCTAAAATTTTCTTTCAATGATAAAAATTTTTTTTTGCTCAACATGAAAAGTAATATATATACTTTATGTTTTTGCTGGATACTAAAGAACTTGACATTTTTGCTGTTATGTTTTTTAGAATAATTTCATTGATTGATAGCACGTGCGCCGAGATTTGGGGTTTTGCATGAGGGGGCCGATTGTTGGAAACTTGGTTCTGTTTTCGTCGCGATTCTCGTTATCGCGAGAACGTGTTTACATTTTTAGAATGGTTCTACCGTTCTCGTGAACGACTCGTGACGGGAACAGAACATGCCATTCATGCAAATCGCCATCTCGCCGCGCGCGCATTCTGATTTGCATATAGTGAGGGCGCTGCCGTCAACGGTTGTGTTCCGGAGCGTACCCATCACAGTGTATATATGATAGGACACATTCTCAGTTATTCGGAGACTTTACAGACCTTGACTGACCATGTAGTAGACGTGGGAGACTTTTCAGAGTTTAAGATCTTGTAGTTATGCAGACTTAAGACTCGACGTATAGTCAGATCGATCAGACGGTGATCGACGGTGAAAGACCTTGTATGGAAGGCAGACCTTGATCGGTAGAGAGTAGTCTAACTTCTAAAGCCATGACGTGTGACCTGATGATGGTGGCTTCATTAACGTGCACGGCATGTGTGGTACAGTAGCTGTTTTTCTACTTACCGATGTTATAGTAACTGAGAGTGTGTGCCTAGTCATAAAAACTGTTTACAATCTTTTTCATGAGCTTGCTAGCTCATTGTATATAATTTTGCTTTGCAACGAATGTTACAGTGTTTTTATTTTGTAACTTCATCTGATGCAATGGATCTCACAACAAATAAATTGTGTTTGTGTTTAACGAGCTTGCTTTCTTGAGAAAACACATCACTACTGCATATCATCTGCTACAAAATTTTCTTTACCAGCACTTCAGATATGGATATGGCCAAACACTGCTAAATCTGCAAATGACTTTCAAATTTTTCTAGTCAAGTCGCTCAGCTAACACAGCAATAGCAGCCGACAGATTCTCGCGCAATCCATGAAAAATCTCGCGTAAAAATTTAGACTGCGCGAGAATTTCTCTCTCTCCAGTTCCGGCCTAAAATTATTTTTTCCTTCAAATTGGATACCGAGAAATCCGATGCCCGATCCCGATCGGGCATCGGCCGAAGCAATCGGGCCGATTGCTTCGCGACCGCAAATCGCGATCAGTTGCCTCGTTGTTGCGAATCGCGGGCCGAGTGCCGAGCGGTCGCAGACCGCGATTTCGTAGCTACGTCTGAATCGCAGTCAATCGCGATTTAGGTACACTAAAGTACTACGTGTTTCTAATTAGAGAGATATTTTATAGAAAACTATACGTGTCCCCTCAGCTTGCGCGGGTGGCAAATTCGATCAAATAAAATTTTGCTTTTTTTTTTATAGGATTCTTTCACGGATTTGAATTATGCTCTTTCCGTGTACTTCCCGCATTTTTTGTGTTTTGCTCGAGAAATTTTCTTCTTTCCGCGGACGAAAATCCTTTCCCCCGTACACAGTATGTCTACAGGTTACAAAAATCCCGAAAATGTCGTGAAATTGGCCATATATGCCCAAAAAATGTTACAAAATTTGAACAAAGCAACGAATTTTTTATCAGAGACATTCATTCCTTTCTTACATGATCTGAAAATCTGTTTCTCCGCGATTGCGAAAACGGCGTTCGCATACGGCGATTCCCACATTTTCTGAGGAGAGATGACCAATGAATATCTTTTTGCAATTTTCACAATATATTTGCATCGACTGAATTTTTTTATAATTATGTCGTTTAATATACAAATAATAAAAACCAAACCATTTTTCTACCGTATTATTAATAAAATGAAAGGTTATTTTGCAGCAGTATCACGAAAATCTGCATTTGTACGCTATCCTCGGCATACCTCGTTTAATTTGAAAAATATTTCCCTCTTTTCCAATCTGTTTGCATCGACTACAGTGTTTGTAATTGTTTCGCGTTTCATACAGAAAAATTATTTTACAAACGTATTATTTATGAAATAAAGGGCTATTTTGAAAACAAAAAGAAAAAAGTCGAGCCAAACAAAATGGCTAAAATCACATGACTGGCTTGAAATTCAACAAAAGGACGATGCAATCCTTATGTTCTGCAAGTTTTGTAGAAAGAAAAAAAAAATCCATTTTCAAACATAAAGTCAAATTTATTACCTAATTCTATTTGCCTAGTGAAATAGTTTTCGGCGATCAAAAATCGTTAAAGTTTTTAATTGCTATTGCTGCATGAAAATTGATCATAAAATGATTTTAAAAATCAAAATATAAAGTAAATACAGTCGGCCCTCGACTTTTGCAGTTTACAGACAAAAAAATCGTAAATTCGCATGTGAAGTAATTTTACATAAAATAACCCATGTAGACGTTTTTATGTCAGCAAATAAAATCATAACGTAAGCATGGGGGAAGTCAGGAATTTGAGTATTTTTGCTAACAAGTGTGTGTGTGTGGGGGGGGGGAGCTATGAAATTACCAAAAATGTGCTTACTTAATACTTAAACGACTCCTAATTAATTTTTAAGAAGAATGTTAGTAAGAATGTTAAAAGAATGTTAGTTTTAAGAATTAAAAAATTTAAATGTCGAAGAATATGAGTTATAGTTAATGCTTTCTTTTTTATTACTTTCTAAATTAGCATGTTAAAAAAAAAATGAAATTTTAAGTGTCTCTCCTTATAACAGAAAATCTCTCCCAAAATTTTTTGGAAGGAGAGAAATTCTCCCCCTCTTTTCCTGACTTAGTGGGAACCCTGGTTCGTGCAATCCTAATTTATATAATTTACTATGTCTGTCTGTCCCACTTTTTAACCTTTTTCATTGTTGTTAATGAATATTAGAGAAAGGCATTTCATGTAATTTTCTTGCAAATTTAACAATAATCTAACGATTTAAAACATGCAACTTAATTTTTTTTAAACGTTGATACCAGAAAGTTAATAAAAAACGATACTTAGAAGAAATTTGATAAAAATGAAACTTAGACGAAATTTATAAAAGTTAATACCAGAAATTTAGGAACTTTTCGGCCATTCGCACTTCTCTGTCGAAGATCGCTATGTGAAAATTACCGTTTGTGCAACAGCTGATCCGTAGTAATTCGAACATAGTTCTACTTGAAAGGGATTGTCTTATGGAAACGCTGATATGCTGAAGGCTCTGTCCTTTAAACTGTGCACATTGCTCTTGTGCTGAAATAAAATTTAGAAGCCAAATTTGAGTGACCATCTGGCAAGTTATCATTGATTATAATTCAAATTCACCACCAGATCCATGGAGTGATGAAAAACTTTCTCTAGCCCAAAGAGAGACAGAGATATCGAGCCAATCCTGATTCGCAAAGAACGAGCTAATGAGAAGCCAACTTAACAAGAAATTCCCTACTTCTCACCTAAAACAAAATGGTACTGGACACTGTGGGATTCTCTGCACTTAAGGAACTGAGTAGTATACTGTAAATGGGAGAGCAATGATGGAAAGCAAATAAGATGGCAATTACTGTTCCCTCGTTACAGAATGACCAGCATACTAAAAAAGAATATGTTCCTAACAATATACAAAAATATGTAAAACAAACTCTATAGTGTTAAAAATACACAAAGAATGACCACTTTTGGAAATAATTAAATATGCAGACTGAGTTCAAAGTGCACATCGCATCACTGAAATAATTGTTTATATGAAAGAGCTTATTAAGTGGTATTAATATATTTATGAAACACATTAAATTGTTGAAAAATAACTTTTACTAATTTTTGTTATACAACAAATTAAGTAAAATATTTCACAGAAAATGATAAAATTTCTTTTTCAACCTAAAAACAAGAAAATAAGAAAATTAAATAGTCACCAGCATAGTTGAAAATTGGCAGTATTTTAAATCGACTTGTGAATGAAAATAAATGCGAAACCTAATTTGTGCAAATTCTACTAAAAATGAACAAACATGTTTTTAAATAAATAACTTCCTTTTATTTTATACTTGTAATAAATAAAATGGATACACGTCAACTTTAATTAAACTTTAAATTCAAAGACAACCAAAAATAGGTTTAAAAGTCCTTTTAAAAATCTCCTTTCTTCAACGTACAAGAATTACACGGCCAAAGCACCGGGCATCATCGATGCCCATCACCAGTGGCTTTGCCACTGATGAAGGGCATTGTGGCGTAATTATTGTACATTGAGGAAAGGAGATTTTATTAAAGGACTTTTAAACCTATTTTTGGTTGTCTTTGATTTTAAAGTTTATACTTTTATTTTATTATACTGTTTTTAGAAGATGGTAAAAACATAAAGATTCAGTAAATTTGGGAATTAGTAAATTTTAATTATTCAGAATAAGTATGTTAAATTACTGCAGTATACCCATATCCTCAACTTTTTGTGGAAAATTGAAGCTGTGACAAAATTCGTCTTATAAAAGTAATTATGTAGTGATTACATTTTAAAAGTAGTTTGTAGTCGCTACTTTTTAAAAAAAGTAGTTGTAGTTAACTACATTTGTCATAATATAGTTGTAGATCACTACAATAATAAACTAGTTTTTCCAACCACTGGTCATGACAATCATCAAAGGAAGCTAGTTTTCCTTAAATTTTGCAGAAATACTGCTTCATGATACAAATATTTAAAAAAAAAATGATTATTTAGTTCAAGGCATTTAAATCAACAATTTTTAGAAATCAAAGATAAATATACATTAGATGTCCCACTGAGAGGTTGACTTATCATATAATATTTAAATAAAGAAAATCATACGCCAAGTGTAAAATAGGGAAGGAATCATTATGAAAACTGCAGAAATAATTCAGTAAATGCTACTGTTATGTTGAGTGATGTAAATCATTATGGTGGCGTTATCAAAATAGCTGTTGTGTGAATGATACATAGATGTAATTTGCATAAGAAATTGGATTATTCGAATTTTAAGAGAAGTATTTATTTCCTATGGGGGAAAATATTAGTTTGAACTATGCTATTCACGTAAATAGTATCAAAATAGTTTATATTAACACAAGTCAACCAAGTGCTTATAATTCCATGGCTTTACTAAGTTACTAACATTAATAAAAATAAAAATAAAGAATTAAGAAATTCTAAAAGAATAATTTCTCAGTGAATGCTCAAAATATTTTTCTATTCAAATACTGATTATGATACAAATGGACAATATGTATGAATGTTTAACAGAACTTGTTTCTTTTAATTTTTGTTATTTACTACATAATTTCTTATTCTTTTACTCGCAGGTATTCGTTTTTAGAGTATATTTTTGTGCATGTTTTTGGAAGTTAGTTGATGTTGCCACTTACGTTTGTTGTTATTATTGAGACCCATAGTATCCGACCTACCAGAAAGGTGTAAGGTATCTGTTTGGATGGCCGGGAAGAAAGTATTTTGAATCCTTCTATTAATTTTTCTTCCTCTTTTTTTTAAGTTTTGTGAGTAACATCTGTAGTTGAGGTATCTCTGGCTCAGATCAGAGCATTATGAAAAATGTAAACACTTTAGATGTTTATATCTTTGAACCTAATAGATAAAAATCTAGAAAAATGTTACTTGTTTGGTCAGAAATATGGTTCTATTTATGCATGTGTAAAAATAATTTTAATATTTTAATTTTTTTTTTTTTTTTTTTTTTTTTTTTAAACTTAACAAGTTTTAGTCCAAATGAGTTTTCCTGACTTTGCTTACTTTCACTCAAAATATCTTGTAAACTATAAAAGATATATACAAATAGTAACAAAAATGTGTAGTAGGAAATCCAGTTTCTAGATTATTAATTTGTTCTTACTTAGCTATTATAGTTCTTGAGGAATTTTCTTGTCAAGTTTTTGAAGATTGAAAATTTTCCATTTTTAAAGTTTGTAATTTTTACATCCCGAAAACTAAAAGTCATGGCTATGAACTATAAGAAATAATTTGTAGTCCTTTAAAAGCCTTACAAGGATATATTATTAGATTTAAGGTAGAATTCTTAGTTTTTGAAATATAGTGGTTATTAGATCCTGTAAAATCTACCATGTGTGGTCATGCTTGTATAAACTTGTATAGACTATATTTCAAAAATAATCACAAAGCATCCATTAATCAAAACAGCATATTTATTGAATTTGTAACAGGCAATTAAAAATACATCATACCATAGTTATGTAAAGGGTAGCAGCTGCATTGTACTTGAGAAGGAAAATAATTATGGTCATGTAATATTTTAATTAAATATAAAGCAGTGTATTACAGAATTATTTTGAAAAGATTGTCCTAATTTTGATGTTTTAATATTTTGAATCGTTTTAAAAATATTTAAAAACAAACTACCCACAAAGATAGATGTTATTCAAACAAAACCATTTCGACTCCATCGAACTAGAGCTACTGTCTTTTATTTTTTCATTTTTTCTGATTTCTGTCCTGTGCTCATGTAGTGCAACTCTTTGACAAATGCCTTTTTGTATTTGCTGTTGTGCTTGTTCTGTCTTTTTGTCCTAAAGGGGACTGTTTTTTGCTACTAAAATTAAAAATCTGTTAATAGTGTTACTCATTTGTTACTTGCAATATTTTTAATGAAGTTTTTGTTTTGTTAAAAACATAGAGCATAAGTTTTTGTTTTGCTTTTCCATCTAAAAATAAATACATTTACTTTCATTCATTTTCTTTTTTAATTCTTTATGCTTTTATCAATATTAGATAGACTTTTTGAATCATGCAGGGTGATTGGCCAGCAGTGACAAATTAAGAAAAGAAGGAAAGCTAACATAAATGTCAGTTGAGTGAGCCTCTGCTTAACTCTGCACAACTTGCCCATGTTAAAGTACATTTGTAAAACATGGCATAACTTTTGAACCAAGTATCGTACAAACATGAGACAAAACTATTTCGATACAGCTCTGCGAGAGCTTCAAAATGCAACTTTAACAAAATTTAAAGTTAAAAGTCAACAAAGATATAACTCTATAAAATTTCTGAGTTACTGATTATGGCAACATTCTTCTCCTCGTCCTTATCTTTTAGACAAAAAATTTTAGACCAAGCTACATAGGTGTGTAATTGAGTGATGTGTTTGAGGTTGGATTTATCTGACAGATAATGGACTAATTTAGAATTCTTTGTAAATTTTAATTTAAAAAAATTAAAATTTCTAGTTTTAATATGCAATACAAAACTTTAAATGGAGGTATGTAATTAACAGATGCTTTTTTAGGATCGATTTAGCTGGCAGATAATTAGATAAGTTTATATTAAATTAAATTAAAAAAAATAAATTATTAATTAAATTAAATTATTATTATTATTTATTAAATTAAATTAAAAAAAAATCTTAAGTTTAAATAAAATAAATAAATTTTTTGTTCTTAATTAGTGAAAAGCCGGTTATTTAATACAATATTTCCAAAGAAAGCAGTAAGATTATTTCCATATCCTGTTTTGTTGTGTAACAAGATAAAATTCTGCAAATTCACTCGCAGAGCTAAGAAATAATTATTCCAGAGTTCGCATAGTCCTTAAAAACTCATTAAGAACTCTTTAAATTCACATTTAGTTTAAAGAGCCCTTAAAACTCCTTAATTTTGCCAAATTTTTCTTAAAAACGCCTTAAAATGTTTACTGTTCCAGTTCCAAAATGGAAAAGGAAACTGGACAAACTACTGATGGTTTGAAATTGGCACTGTTGTTGTTGTTGAAACCCAGACTGTCCGACCTACCAGAAAGGTGTAAGGTAAGTGTTTGGACGGTCGGGAAGTGTCACCCAATTTAGACCGGAACCCAGTGGCGGAGGCATCCACAAGGACCGTACCCTCGTTCCCCTACCACCAACCTCTCGGAAGGACTTACGGACCCACATGTTTAACGTGATCGTACTCCGCGTGAACACGGCGGCAGTTTTGGCAGTGGCTGGAATCGAACCCGGGCCTACTGAGTGCAACTCCAGCGCGCTAACCACAGGGCTACCCTGTGAGGAATATTATCAAAATAGAGATTATGATCTTTTTGTTTGTTTTTTAATTTCGTTTGCCTTTCGAAATTCAAACTTCATTAGCGGGATCAAAAGTACAAAATAAAAAAAAAAGAAGTAAAACACCCCTTTCACACCTCCTGAAAAAAAGAGAAATGTAAAAGTAGAAATGTACAAGTCAGTGTATTAAGAGCTAGGAAAAAAATTCTCGAGAATGTAATATATGAATACACATCTATATGAATAAAATTGAAAATCTGTCTGTTTATTTGTGTGTTTTTGTGTTGGTTTCAACATCATGGGAGAATGGTTGCACTGAATTTGATAAACTTTTTGGGGTAGACTTGGAATACTAATAGCCCCACTTCAAATTTAGTTCATGTTCTGAGTTTCTAGAACCAGGGGTTATTGAGATATTAATAAAAAACACACCATTAAACCTTCCATTGAGATAGCATTTATATGCATTATATTATATTTGTTCTGCAAAATTATCTGGAAAATAAAAATATGTTTTTATGCAACAGAATTAAACCCAATGAATTCATATTTAAAAAAAAAAAAAATTATATCACACTGCTAAGCAACGAGACTAAACCCAATGAGTTAAATATTTTTTGATTTAAATAATAAAGAAATGTATATAAATAAATTTTTATCGGCATTGCATTTTTGATTGGATTATATTCATCATGGGTTTTAGGATTACAGGGATTACTGATATTTTCAAATTCTTATGTCATCTGTTCTATTTGGGTGAAAGATTGTTCAAATCCATATATTTTAACATCAGCTTATCTTCTAATACACGGGTATAATCTTCTAATCTATGAAAATATAAGTAGTACAGATATATCTTCAAATTCATGAGAATATAAGTAGTACAGATATATATTTTAATACAATTTTAACGTTTTTATTTTGGCATATATATATAGATTCAATTTCATATTTTCTGTAAATTTGTGAAGAAATGGAATCAGAATGTTTCATTCTTCAGATCTGCCTTTGAAGATAACTTTGTAAAGCGAGAACAGAGATTCTTAAACTTCTTTTTAGGAGCATAATTTAAATAATTAATAGAATGTTTTGAATAACAATGACATTTAGAATACTATAGGAATTTTCTCATGATTTTGAATTTTAAGTTTTATTATATTGCATATTCCATATGAAGAAGGGGTATATAGCTAGTTTTAATACTTTTGGAATGTTTCTTAATTAAATTTTTATCAAGTGGAAAAGTAAAGCTTGGTGAGTGGTCTATTTATTTTCTTATATACAAGGTGATTAAAAAAAGATGGGCCAAACTTATGAGGTGGTTGCACACACCAAACGAAGAATTTTTCATCATAGTTTACCAAGTGGGAAAGAAAACGTAAAGGCACCAGTGGGCACTTAATGGTGAAACTGATGAGGTGAGGCGAAAATACAAGAATGACTTCGAAGTTATAAAATGCTATTTAATAAACAATAATTACAGTAATGGCTCAAGAGTGACCGCCAACTTGAATGTGCATCCCAGCAGCGATGGAGGGATTGGTGAACTCTCTTGAACAGACCAGGCATGTCATGCACTTTGGCTGCAGCGGCCAAAATTCTGAGGATGAGTTCCTCTTCAGACACAAGGGGAGTGTTATAGACAAGCCTCTTGATATATCCCTATAAGAAGAAGTCAAGACATGACAGATCGGACAATCGAGGGGGCCAAGCTATGGGACCACCTCGCTCAATTCATTGCCCTGTAAAGTCTTTACATTTCATTTATGACCTGGTAAACTATGATAAAAAATACTTGGTTTAGTGTGTACTACTACCTTGTAAAGTTTGGCCCATCTTTTTTTAATCAGCTTGTATTTTCCTTGATTTTTATATTCTAATTAAAATGGAGTTTTCCGTGTATTGTGTTTTCCTGCATATGATGATTTTTAATTAGTCACATATATAATGTTTTTAAACACAAAACTAGGGTTTCACTATAATAAAATTGTAAATGTCATTAATTTATTTTAATTCTAATTCAGTTATTACAGAAAACTTACCTAAAACAGTCCGGCAAATCTCTCAAACCGCAGTTGTTTACATAGGTGCTGATAGGTAAGGCAAAAAAAAATTTTGCATAGGGGCTTAGGAGGTTGCTTTTTTTTTTAACCCAGACTAGAGATGTGAATTTTCTGAAAATTTTTCTATAGTGAAAATTTTAATAGTACTCTCAAATATTACATATAAGTTAAAATAATATGTTCACTGATTTCTAAAAGTATTTATTTTCATATTACAGGTACAGTCATTCATATATTAAATAACATGGCTAAAAATGTTTAAATTTATAATTATATAAAGACATTTCTATACATAAAAATTTCTTATACATTGCAGTTATCCAATGTAATTTAATATTTTCATTAAATATATGTGCTTTTGAAAAGTTATAAAAATAATTCTATTTTGTCTATAACAATAGAAAAAATATTTTTTTCAATCACAAATTTTAAACCAGGCACAAAATAAATAACAAATGAAAACTAATATGTTTAAATAATGCCTGCTGATCAATGTAGAAAAAAAATTTAATAAAATATCAAAATTTGAATCACCTTTTCAAAATAGTTATTAAAATACCGAAATCATAACCATTATATTTCAAGAACTAAGAAATTTATCCAAAATATATCATTATAAAGCTTTCAAAATAATTCACTTTTAGTTTTTGAGATATAAGCATTATAAACTTAAAAAATGGAAAATTTTCAATCATCTTGAACTTGATAAGACGCTTCTTCGAAAAGTTCTAAGTTTTGTAAGAACTTATTAATCTAGAAACTGGATTTTCTACTGAACATTTTGTTGCCTACTATTTATATCTATTTTTTATATTTTAAAAGATATTTTGAGTGAAAGTAAGCAAAATGAGGCAAAAACTCGCTAGAACAAAAAATTTTCAGTTTTTTTTTCTAAATGTTTAAAATATTAAAAATTTTAAACATTTAGAAAACAATATAAATATCCAAAGTCCTTACATTCTTCGTAACACTCTAATTTCAGTGAAAATACCCCAACAATAGATGTTATTTGCAATAAAAAAAATGGTTCACTCTTTTAAAACTGAAAAACCATGGTTTAAACTAAACCAAAAAATCATGTTTTAAACTAAACAAAAAAATCATGTTTTAAATCAGCCAACCTTACTGCTGATAATTGAAATAAAAATGTGAAGGACTTGTGTTTATGCCCTTTAGCATACAAATTACCTCAATGTTTTAAAAGGAACTCATTTTAAGTGTTACCATCATGTTTGCAGGATGCAAAAATTTTTCCTTACAAAATAAAATACTTTCATACAATTTATGTTTTTATTAGACGAAGGACATATTGTTTTCTTGCCATTATCAAAAGTGTGTTGAAAAATTATGTAAATGTGTATTACGAATAGAATGTGTCACATACAAGTTTTGACATTTTGTATTAATAATAGGAATTTTTAATAGTGTCAGCACTTATGAGAACACTGATGTAAAATATTGGGTTTTTATTATATATAAAAGAAACTTTTGTAAAATTTATTGTACCATTTTAAATGGAACCCTGATTTCTCTATACTCAGTTGTTGTTGTTGAGACCCAGACCGTCCGACCTACCAGAAAGGTGTAAGGTAACTGTATGGACGGCCGGGAAGTGCCACCCAATTTAGACCGGAACCCAGTGGGGGAGGCATCCACAGGGACCGTACCCTCCTTCCCCTACCACCAACCTCTCGGAAGGACTTACGGACCCACATGTTTAACGTGATCGTACTCCGCATGAACACGGCGGCATTTGTGGCAGCGTGCAAATCTAGCGCGCAAACCACGGGGATACCGCACCCGAGATGGCCAACAGCACGCGGCGTTCCGAGGTGGTCACCCACCAAGTACTAACCGCGCCCGATGCTGCTTCACTTCGGTGATCTAACGAGAACCGGTGTTTTCAGCACGGTACGGCCGTTGGCGTGTGATAATAATAATAAGAAAAATAAATTGTTCACATATTAGAAATATATTAAATACATAAATTAAAAATTGTTTAAAAAATACCCATTTATAATTGAATGGGTGAGTATCATGAGATAAAAGATATAATTTGGTGGAACATAAGTTAACCGTCACATTACGGCTCCAAGAATCCATTTTTTCAACTCCATAATGGCAAAATAACTGAAAATTCCACCCCTCTAAATAAACACCTTCAATGACCTTGTCTTTTGTTCATAACTCGTTCTCCCATCAGTCAGGAGAAACTTGAAGGAAGGGCTGCAGGCATTCTTCAAGTTTTCAGAAGAAGATTGAGAGTTTCAGGAGAATTTCAGTGGTACAACTGTTGTACCAGCCGTAAGGAAAAGGTTAAACATATATGCAGTTTTATTAAAACATTTTCCTTCCACAGAGTCACTTGTGAAAATATTCCATATTTTTACAAATTTTACAGAATTTAATGCTGAAAGAATAGTCTTCTAAAAATTTTACGTTCTTTTTTTTTTTTTTCAAAATGAGTAAAATGTCACTTAACCTTGCAATGACCTTACCATTCTTTTCTTCCTCAAAATTAGAAAACTGAATGATTAAAAATTTCTTCCAAAGGTACTTGCTCTTCAAAAATCAGTGTTGAAAGACTAATATATTTCATTTTCAAATTAATTAAAAAAATATTAAAGTGGAAAATTTTCTGGAAAAACATAGCGGAAAATTTTCCAGCCTACATCTCTAACCCAGAACATCTGACCTACCCGAAGGTGTAAGGTATCTGTTTGGCTGGGAAGTACCACACAATTCAGACCAGAATCCAGTGGAGGCACTCATCCACAGGGACTGTATCTTTCTTCCCCTACTACCAACCTCTCTGAAGGACTTATGGACTCGTATATTTAATGTTCCCGTACTCTGCATGAACATGTACAGCTTGTGCTGAGCCTGGAATCAAACTCTGGTCATCCGAGTGCAATCCCTGTGCACCAACAATTGGACTGTTGCATCACCCGGGCCCCATGTTGACTAAACTGTTTATGAAAATATATCAATAATTTGTTAAATAGGGAGGGGTGCGTATTTGTTGCATAGGGGGCCAAAAATTTCTGTCTGTGGCTATGTTCAGGTCCATTCAGTTTACACTAAATGTACTAAGGTACATTTGCTGTAATAGACTAAATGCTTTTGTATGCAGCTTTCTATTTATTGAAGTTTACTTTGTAATATGTAAATTAATTTAAATGTTTTTCATGTACTGCATAATGTAAAAAAAAAATATTTATTGCTCAATATTTTGTTTTAAATTAATTTTTTTTATTTCTTATCCTATTTTAACATAATATGAAGTGAGGGATATTTTTATTTAAAAAAACAATCAACATGAAATAGTTAATACCTGCAATGGCAAAAAAAAAAACTTGCTATATGCCACAATATTGTGAACTTCTATTGGGATTGATATTATTAAGTGTTACCATGCAACCAGTTTCTTTATTAAAGATTGAACGCTTGAGATAACCCCGCCTATGAAAGATGTTCCCAAAGTTTGAATCAGGCTCTCATTGCAGGTACGATAACTGCATCCATGAATATATAATGTTGACTTAAAAGTTTAAATCAGAGCTCAGATTCCCAATAGCATTCCTATGAAGTAATTTAGATTATGAATGCTTTAAATGGTATATTTATCAATGCTTTAATGGTATATTATATTGAATACTTTGGAGTGTACTACAAGCAACAGATTAAGGAATCATAATGAAGTCCATTGTTTATAAAATACAGTGGGTGATATAGTGTAACTACATACATGAATCATGCAATACTATTTATTAATTGTCATTTGTAATTGTAGCAAGAAAACATTAAAAACAGAATCAAAATAGCTGAAAAACTTGAAAGCAAGATTTTAACACAAAATAATATTGATGATTCGAGCAAGATAAATTTACAATGAATCAGATGTTTTAAAATCCACTAATCCAAAGAAAAATATCCAGCTCGCTGAAACATACGTAAACAGAAAAAGATGCTTTACTTACATAGAAATATTTCCATCCTGAAGATGGCCCAGTGTTCCCAGATTCGGGAAAAAAATTCCCCAGATTTCCCTAGATTTCTTGGTCATGTGATATGTGACGTCATAATGTTTGAAGCAACGATCCGATTGGATGCCATGTATGACGTAATCACAATAATTTTCGGATATTCCGTGCTCTTACTGCAAGTTTCGAACAGACAAATTTATTTATCAGCCAAATAACCTCATTCCCTGATTTAAAATAATCTGAATATATTATTTTTATTTGGTGAAAATACAAATTGCAATTTTTCTTGAGCATAAAAATTTTACAAAACAAAATGAAATGCTTTGTATAAGTGCAGGCACAGACTTTGGTGCAGGCACAAACTAATTTATATACTTTGTAGTGGTGGCATTAGTATTATGTTTTCTGAATAATCCATGTTTGATTATTTCATATTTCACTATTTTGTCATGGAAATCTCAGGCCTAGTATTAAAAACATCCATTGCCTTTGCTGCTTTTTGCTCCCATGAGCTACAAAATTTTTTTTTCTGAGGTGGGTTTCATTTATCAAAAAAATATCCGTCTAGACTCGGGAATAAACTTCAATTTTTTTTTATATATATTTGACTATAACAATAATAAAACTGAAACAATAACAAATTAACAAACTATTTAACTGTAACAACAACAAACTAATATAAACCTATATAGCAAAACTTGAAACAATAAATGATATCTTTTATCAATACATCATGTCTCCACTCTAAACAGTCTGGTACTGACTATTTAAGTTTCCAGAAAAATTCTGCAAACATTTTGCCCTCAGGGAAAATATATTTTCCTATCTTCCAACACCCCCAGATTTTTCTGATAACTAGACACATTTGGTAAAATGAGGTAGGAATCTGGTATTTTTACTTATCTTTTGAAGGATTTTAAAATTTTAAACCCCCTATATCCTAGGAAAACGACTAAAGAAAAGATTGTAAATCGGAATTATCGTAGCAGACAATAGTCCGTGAAAAATAATCCAAAATAAGCCCTTTTAATGCGGTTACAGTTAACTAAACAGTTAATTTCAAAATCTCCGTAAAAAGTAAAAAATTAATCTCTTTTTTTCTAAGAATTTCAAAAATATGTGAAATTAAGAAGTTTTTTTAACCGAAAATTGTAAACTTAGTATTAAATATGATAAATTAAAAATGTCTGAAAATTTCCCTAGATTTGGTTGCTTCTTCCCTAGATCCCTAGAAATCTCTGAATTTCCCTAGATCTAGGGAAATTTCCCTAGATCTGGGAACACTGAGATGGCCTCGCCTTGTGTCCCGCCCATTACTTAAATTCAGGACCCCGTATCAATATATGCGATACGCATAAGGTTTTAGAGTAAGGGAAGTGACGTATGACTTTTACGTTTCATATTGACTCCGCCCCTTATCCCGCCTATACTTACCGATAGAACCTTGTTTCAATATATGTGTCTCTTCTAGTTTTACCTCCTTGCATATCGTAAAGTAATTTAAACAAAAAGTGATGCACATGGTAACATAAGTGAGAATAATAACTTGAGAATACAAATAAGTGAGAATAAAAAAATAAATGAGAATAAAAAAAATTAATGAGAATAATAACGACATAGCAAACAGTCGTTTGAGTTTTGTTATTTTACTTGTCTTGTACAGACCAACTCAACTCTATAGGATTTTTTATGTTTGTGATGAATCTGTGAAGAGAAATGTTGAATTCATAGGTATAAGAAATATAATTAAGCCAATATTTTTAATTAACACGAAATGGTTAGATTCGTGTTTCTTATTTCCAGAGTATTTGAATGATGTTTGCTTATATTTTAAATATTGTGTACTTCAATTTACTGTTTCATAATGTCTATAAATATGTAGTACCTTAGTTTACGAAAGAAAATGACTGATTTAGTGCCAGAATTAAATCTGGAATCCCAGATTAAAGAAAAAGTTTCGATGGAGCGGGACCGTACTCGTTCAGTAAACTATGTTGAATCGGATGATTCAGGTAGTAATAAAGCAAAAGATCGAAAGAAAAGAAGTGTATCTTCAGTTCGTAAAAGTTATCCAGTCTCTAAGCCATCTGTTTCACACAAAAAGAAAAGTACACAGAAAATGGTGGACACTCATCAATCCAGAGAAAATCGTGATAATGTTGAAAGAAGTCCAGAAAATCGAAGTTCTCTGAAAGAAGAGACCCATTCGGATGAACGAAATTCAAGTGTGTCAGACTCCAATACGCCAGTACATGTTACTCGAGCACGATTTCGTCGAATCGAACGCCGGAAAGCCTACAGCAGCTACAGTAGCGCTATGGATTCTGATAATAGGAAAACGAAAAGTGAACCCATTATAATTACTCTTGATTCTGACAGCGATGATAATGCCTCTGTGTTAAGTAGCCGACCCAATAGAACTGCTAGAATTAGAGGTGAATTGATCAGAAAACTGTCAGGAACCACAACTAAAATAAGTGTCTTTAAACGTTGCGATTCCTCCTCCTCATCGGATTATGAAAATCTGCATCGAAAAAGAAAGTCTAAAGCAAAGTCTGTGAAAGCATCTTCTATGCAAAGTTCTAAAAGAAAAAAATTTCTAGTTAGTAGAGTTTCTTGTCAAAAAAGACTTAAGTTAAGAAAGCATGCAAAACTTTCTCATGTGTACAGACCCATGAAAAATACAAGAGACATAAGAAGCATCACTAAGCGCTATGAAGCACAAAAGAAAGGGAAAGAGCCATTATTGTCCAATAAAAAGTCCCGACATAATGAAAAACGGGCATTAAGGAGTACTAGTACTGATACTGCAGTTGATAATACTATAAGAGATGAAACTTTGCCTGAAAATGAAAATTTGGATGTCAAATCATCAGAGATAGAGAATCAATCATCAGAGGTACTGCAAACACAGTTAAAGAACCTTAAACAAGAAATTGTAGATAAAGAGATGGAAAAAGATACTAATTCTGAGACTTGTGAGTATAGAGTGGAAGAGAAAAAAGAATTGAAATCAGATGAAGAAATTGATATAAACATGAAACAAAAAAATTCACCCATTGATACAAAAGCCAAAATGGCTGACAAAGGCATGAATAATTCCCATGTGCAGGAATGTAAAGCAAACATTCAACCTACAGAAAGGCCAAAGAAAATAAAGAAAAAAATAAAACCTGCTGATAAAATTGTGCGCAAACGTGGTAGACCCCGGCTCACCGAAATGAAACCTATAAAAGACATTCCCATTCTGAATGATATGGTACAAATTCCTTTTTTACAAAGTTCATTTTGCTTCAATGTAGCCCCAAAATTATCCAAATGCCGTGAATGCAGAATTGCTGTTAATCGATCAAGTCGGTCATTGCTGCATGCTTACTGTCGATTTATGGAATATAGAAAACTTTGTTATAGTAAAACTGGTCTAATACTAAATGCCGGATTTTCAGAGCCGTCTGATGCTACAACTGAACATTTAAACCAATGGCTGCCTGAGCTGGATCACCCACCAAAAGATTTAAACTGTAATACCTCTAAAGCATTAGTTGAACATATTGGAGATCAATTTTGTGATCTAATTGAGCAGGAAAAAGAGGCTTTATCCCTCCACATTGGGAAAGATAGAATTGTTACATGGAAAAGAATTGTACAGGGAGTTCGAGAAATGTGTGACGTTTGTTATACTACTATATTCAATATTCACTGGGTTTGTCCAATTTGTGGTCTTGCTGTTTGTATTGACTGTTACAAAGGTAGAAAACAAGGTATTGTTGTGGAAGATCAAGAAGGTCTTCCAAAAAATCGTGATCAGTATAATTGGCTTTTGTGTACTTTGCGCCAACCTCATGATCCAGAGAAACTGGTCATGGCTCAAATTATTCCAGGTAATGCTCTGTGGGACATGAGAGACTTGCTACACAAAGCAAGAAAAATTTGGAATATTCCGTCTTACTGCAAATGTAATCCCCAGGAAGTTACTAGGTCAGATAAATATATATCCTCCGGTATTTGCAAACAGTTAATGAGTTTTGTAACCAAGTCATTCTCTGCAGAACGGTCTCATTTACATTATCCTGATTCCAGTATGCAAAATGGTGATAATAATTATGAGGACTTCGATTTTGAAATTACAGGAGCTGCTCTCAAATGGCTAGAAGATGCAGCATGTTCTAATAATGTAGATTCTTTGAGACATGCTGATGAGTATTTTAATAGTTATGAAGACTTTGCAAGTTTGAGAGTGAATTTGTTAAGTGGAATTAACAATGTAGACATTACTTCTGAATCTGAGCGTGAGTTCACAAGTTTTTCTCTAGACGATATCGTTGACTGTGTAACAAAATCACACGCTAATGATGATAAAGAAAATTGTGGAAAAGGTGTTGTAAAGCATTTTAGTAACCGTTATCCCCAAGCTTGTAGTGGTCGAGATCCTTTGCCAATTAGAATTTATACAAAGCTAGAAAGCAATTTAGCATTTTCTAGTGTGCCTCATTCGTGGTTCTGCAATGGCAGGCTCTTATTTCTCCATCAAGCTGATCATGGAGATAATTTAGCTTTATTTCAAGAGCAGTGGAAACGAGGTCAACCTATTACAGTGAAAGGCGTGGATGAGAGACTAAATATGGATCTTTGGCACCCAGATGCTTTTTGTCGAGACTTTGGTGAGGTTAAAAATGATTTAGTAGATTGTAGGACGGGTGCTATTTTAAAGTATTTGCCAATGAAAAGGTTTTGGGAAGGTTTTGAAAGTTTAGATAAGCGTATGAAAGATGATAATGGCGAATATATGTTACTGAAACTAAAGGATTGGCCCCCAGGTGAAGATTTCAGTGAAATGTTACCTAAACGGTTTCATGATTTAATGAGTGGTTTACCATTGCCTGAGTACACTCATAGAGATGGTATATTGAATCTTGCTGGACGCTTGCCACCATGGTTTGTTCGTCCAGATTTAGGCCCTAAAATGTACAATGCTTATGGTTCAGCTCTGTATCCAACAAAAGGAACCACAAACTTGCATTTAGATGTGAGTGATGCTGTCAATGTTATGGTGTATGTGGGAATTCCATCAGATGGTAATGCTCAGTTACATAT
Organism: Amaurobius ferox; assembly: GCA_951213105.1. Taxonomy (NCBI): domain Eukaryota; kingdom Metazoa; phylum Arthropoda; class Arachnida; order Araneae; family Amaurobiidae; genus Amaurobius; species Amaurobius ferox. Next base: position 5,630,722 of record OX578149.1, on the reverse strand, counting down.
TGAAGAAGCACTGAAAGCGATTGATGAAGGTGGTTGTGATTCATTGATGAGAGCAAGAGTTAGAGCTCGTGGTGCTAAGCCGGGAGCATTGTGGCATATTTACAATGCTAGAGATGCCGATAAAATTCGACTCATGCTAACAAAGGTTGGCATTGAGCGAGGAGAAAAATTGGAAGCTAACCATGATCCTATTCATGATCAAAGTTGGTACCTCGATTCAGAGCTTCGTAAACGTCTCTACAAAGACTATGGGGTTGAAGGCTATGCCATTGCACAGTGTTTAGGAGATGCAGTTTTTATTCCTGCTGGAGCACCTCATCAAGTGCGGAATTTACATAGTTGTGTAAAAGTTGCTGAGGATTTTGTCTCGCCTGAAAATATTGCTCATTGCTTCAAGCTGACGCAAGAATTTAGACACTTATCTGATACTCATACAAATCATGAAGATAAATTACAGATAAAAAATATAATTTATCATGTTGTTCGTGATGCCCTTGCACATTTACTCTCAGATGGAAATTCTGTTGAGAGTTGATTTTAGGTGAAATGCTTGTGCCATTTTGAATATTTCTGTACTTCTCCTTGCAAGGTTTGTGTTCCATGTTAAGTTTGTTAAAATGTTGGATTGTAGGTTAGTTGGATCAATTTTTATCACAACTACAATACTGTATAAACCCATTATCATGCATTGCAAATTATTTATCTGAATATTTTCTTCAATGTAGAGCAGCAAGTAGAGTAATTAAAATATATAATTCTTAGTTATTTATCGAACAGAAGCATATGCTTTCATCTATTCCATCAGTCTTTTATAGAGGATTTCTTTTCCTTTTATTGCAAAGAACTTTTGTACATTCATGATTCTTTATACTAGTCACTAATCTAATATGTTGAATAGATTCTCCAAATTAGTTTATGGTACTGCACTTGTCAAATTGACTTATATGTGTGTGTAGAGTGACTAAACTCAATCCTCGTCAATTTTACCATTTTAGTGTGATGACATTTGAATTTTACTATTTTAGATTTTCAGTTTATGTGTGCTTAATATGGCATCTGTAGCTTTGTTGTTTGCCTTTGGTATTGACTGCAGTTAATGTTGCCTACAGCTGTAGAATACTAGCTTAGACAGATACTTTCCTAATTTTGTGGATAATTTTCAGGCAAATTATGAATCTAGCCCATTTATTGCTGTTTCTGCACAACCGTAACATGCATATTTTGTTATATTAGTGTTTCCCCTAGGCATTTTCATTTACAGTAGTAAATGCTCCCTACCCAGTTTTGTATAAAGGTAAATGTTCCCTGTCCCTCTGTTTTTTAATAGTGGTAAATGCGCCCTGCCCCAGTGTGTTTAAAAAAAATCTCAGGACTCTGCGAAAATTTCCGTCCTTCCGCTATTGATACGTAGGAGCATGACTCATTATTTTCTGGTTTCTTCATGCAGAAGACCCCCCCCCCTATGACCCCTTTCCCCTTCATACCCCTCCCTTTGTTAATGAACGAGTTGATAAGAGATCCGTCCTTCCCCCGAGCACATCCAAAGAAATCCTTTTTTTGCATATAGCTCTATGCTATTTGCATTACGCGTGCGAGTATTACCGTATATACTTACGTAAAGTCGGCTTCGTGTATAAGTTGAACCCCTACTTTCAGAGTAAAAAAATTCCAAAACTCGCGTATAAGTCAACCCCCCGCCCCCCTACTTTCAGAGGGAAAAGAAAAATCCAAAACTCTCGTATAAATCGATCCCAAAAAGAGAAAATAAAATTTTCCCAAAATTATTCAAAAACACTTGAAAACGAATATATATATATATGTATATATATAATAATGATAATAAAATTTAATTTCCATAACAAAAACTTCATCGGAACTCTTTAAAGTCCGATTCCAAAGGCCTATGACATATGAGCATTGTTTTCCGTCCGTTTTGGGGGTGCTCGTTCTTGTGTAACAAGCTCTAGGCATTCTTTTACTCCTAACACGCAGCATCCTCAAAACAGTTGGGAGACCTCTCAACCCACCGCGTAATCAAAGCAATATCTGGCTTCTGCCCGTTATTTGAGCTAATTTTTTTGTTAACCCCCAACATAGTAGAAATTAGATACTCTCTTCAATAAACAAAACAATAAAACACTTTCAACTTAAAATCCTGCATTATAGGTTTGAATAATCCGTGTTACAGAATTATTTCTGAAAAGAACCATTTTTTTGTTGAGAACAATCGGCCTTAATCTGAGAAGCGAATGATAAACTTCGAACGAAAATGTATGCATATTTTTTGATGATGCGATACACTGATAGTCAGGAGCATTCGGGAGGGCAGTGACTCACAGGAGAGATTTGAAGTGCAGAGAAATTTGGAGTGCACAATTGCGTAATTACTGCCACATTGTTTTAGGATAGATTGTCTCACGAAAAAAAAAAACTTTTAGACGTACAATTTTTTTTTTTTAGACTCCGCGTATAAGTCACCCCCCTACCACTTCACTTTGAAGTTTTTTCTCTTTGTCACAAATTTCTCAACTTATGTGCTAGTATATACGGTAGTCCTTGTGCATGTAATGTGACCTATATTTTTCTTTTTTAACCGCAGGTTGTGCTGCTAGAATCTGTGTAGGCTATATTCATGAAATCTGGTTTAACAAAATCAATTTTAGTTATTTTGAATAATTTGGAACTAGTTTATTAAATATATATTATAAAGAGCTGAATTCAATGACCTGGGCTGTGATCCCAACGAAAAAAAAAAGACCCTGTTCGTTAAAAAATGCCCCTTTCTTTCAGCTACAGTGCCCTCTTTATGAATGAGCACCCTCCCCATTTTTTTAGTCTAGGGGAAACAATATATATTTAATTCTATAATATGCACAAAATTAATTGTTTTAGTAATTCTTTTGTTAACATTTATTCCAATAGTTTTCAGCAAATTTTGTTTCAACATTTATACACACAGATACTCTTTTCATCTTTATACCTATGATGGTGCCACCTGTGTAGATCTTTTCTGGATAGTTTTAAGAGTTTTTGTTTGGTTTCCTCCCCCACTGGGTTCCAGTCTAAATTGGGTGGCACTTTCCGGCCGTTCAAACAGTAACCTTATACCTTTCTGGTAGGTCGGACAGTCTGGGTCTCAACAACAACCATTTTTGTCTGGTTTTGATTAAAATAGTTATTAATATGCTAAAATAAAATTAAGACATCTAAATATTTTGAAAATAATTATATATGAATCAGTTGGAATTGCCAGCAAAGGATTTTTTGAAGGGTATTTTTGCTCCCGTACGGAAATTTAAAAAGTAATTTTCCAAAGTAGGGAGCATTTAAAAAAAATATTAAGATAAATGTTAAACTTGTTGTCTTAATATTTTTAATATTAATATTAAATATTTTTAATTACCATATATACTTGCATATAAGTTGATCCCCCTACTTTCAAAGAAAATAATCCAAAACTTGCGTATAAGTCAATCCCAAAAAGAGAAATTTCTTTTCTGCAATAAATTATTCAAAAACACGTAAAAACGAAAAAGAATTATACATATATATATATAATAATAAAATTTAATTTCCATAACAAAAACTTCATCAGAACCCATTAAAGTTCAATTTCAAGCAAGTAGGCCTATGACATACGAGCATTGTCTCCCGTTTTGGGGATGCTCATTCTCTTAATTTTTTTATTTATGATGATACAAAGGGACATTTTTATACATAAGCATAAATAAATTTTATTTATAAATTATAAATTTTATAGTTACTATTTATCAGTAATTTATAAAATATATGGCTTTAAAAACTATGTAAATATATTTTACATATAAATTGTAACTATTAAATTACATATGCATTATTTAGTAACCGAAATTTATCATATGCATGCAAAGCAAACTTAAACATTTAATAATTCAATGTCATATAACAGAGGGGGGAAAATGAAAAAAAAAATATCTGTACTTAGGAATTAAAACATGCAAAAGAAGAATGACAGAATGAATGAAGAACTATGCATAGTTATACATTGTAGGACTAAAAATCTTAATGCATATTTTTTAAGCATTGGTAAAATTTCAAGCGGTAAATATGTTTTTCAATGTGTATCATATACATAATTACGCATTCTGGCAAATTCCGGTTGGAATGGGTTTATATTTGAAGCATTTACTGGTAGGGTTCGATTTAACCAATATTTCATTGCTTTAGTGGGTTGACCTATGCTCAGGCTAAGCATTGAGTTTTGAAAGGGACATTCAAAAGCTTTACAGTATAGCAAGCAAAATGCATATTAAGGATCTTCTGTGACATGGAGATAGAACTGCTTAAGACGAAATTGATCCTTGATAATTAAACAGTATTTAGTATCTTGAAAATATTGACTTGGCATAATATATTTAATTATTGTTGATATTGCACTTTTATCAATCTTCACCAGGCACCAAAAATGTTGTATATCACAGATACTTTGTCTGCTCGTAGCACAGCCGGTCTACACTCAGGCTGTGGCGCCAGAATCATGACGTGACGCTAGAAGGGGAACTCTCGCTAACTCGGGAAAACTTGCAAATTGAGAGTTAAAAAATATTTCAAAATAATTACACTTTTACTCATTTCTATGCTAAATTTTAGCACAGTTAATTTCATAAAGTTAGATTCTAAACTTAGATGAGGGGGGGGGGGGGTATATTTTTTTACTGAAGTTCCCACAAAGCAAGAACTACTCTGTCTAAATGATTACAAAATTATATATAATCTAGATCCTTTTACAGTTACAAACCCAGTGTTAATGAATATTAAATAGCTTTCATTTTTTTTCTACTACTGTAAACAATGCAATTAATATGACATCAAAATTTCTACAACCATATATATTAGGGTTGCACCGAATACCATATTTTGCCGAATACCGAATACCGAATATTCGGTTAAAATTCTAACCGAATATTCGGCCGAATACCGAATATTCGTTTAAATTTTTTTAAAGGTAATTTTTCTATTTTATGCCAATTTAAAATAGAAAATGTTTCTATTTTGTGCCTTTTTTAAATGCATTTACATTTAACATCCTAAATTTGTTTGCATTTACATTAAGTATAATTATTAATTTAAAATAAATAAAAAATGAAATAAATCATTTCAAAAGCAAATTAATATAGTACTTAATTTGTTTTGTGTTTATCTGCATAAATTGATAATTGATAGTTAGATTCTGATATGTGATAATCATGGCTTCATGTTATGTTATGTTATAGAGAATCTTGCATTTACCTTACATGCAAATACAAACCCAAGTTGCTTAAAATATCATTACAAATTAGAATTACAATTTATTCAAGTGAATTTTTGCTATCTTAGTCTCTTCTGTAATGTAATTAATAAATAATTTTATCAGAATTGAAACTGAGCAGTCAAATTCAAACATAGTCAAATCATTTTTCTTTTTAAAGTGCAAAGGATAGATACATTGCCAGAATGTCTAGCCATTCTTTTTTAAGTTGTTGTTACAACAAACTACAACAGAGTAGATACTGATAGATAACTAAACAGTTACACCCTGTGACAAAAGACTCAACAAAGTAATCTTCTCTTTAGAAATCATGAAAGAAATTAGAAGGGTTAACTACACACATAGAGAGAAATTCTTTGGTTATCTTACTTGACACATTTTAATGGATACAAAGGAACACCTATGGCATCCGGCATCCTCAGTATCTTCTCTATCTCTATCGAAATTAAAATACTGCAAAATTGAATATTCATCAAATTGTTATTTTTTTATATATTAATCACCTTCACCTTTTTTTAATATTGGTGAAATGATAATTGATTTTTTTTAGCTGCATATTTTATAAAAAATTAACCGTTATATTTTTGAACACGTAATATTATGAGTTTTATTTTCTGGTTACTGCTTCATATTTAAACGAGTTAGTAAGGTTAAGGTGTGATAAGATTTAAGAAAAATTGAAAAAACAACAGAATTTAATATCAGATTGTTTACTTTTACATTAAAATTATTTTAAATACGATAATATTGGTAAGTAACAATTTGAACTAATTTTGCACTATGATACTATAACTTTCATTCATTGTATAAAAATATGTGCTTTACCAATTATCGAATGTTTAAAATTTTTCTTACTATTCGGTTTGGCCGAATATTAAAGTATTCGGCCGAACCGAATATTCGGTTTGACTGCCGAATAGGCAGTATACCGAATACCAACCGAATATTCGGTGCAACCCTAATATATATAATAGCAAAAAAATATTGTGTGACAATTCTATTTTTACATATAATTTGAAATATTTTCACATTGCTGATGAGAAAAATCACTTCAATTGATTTCTAATAAATATTAGAGTTTTGAATATTGAATACTTTTAATGCAAGGGATACTTTTTGCCTCTCAATGTTAGATGGATATAATAATTTTAATGTTAACACGTGAGAAAATTTAAGGAGTTTATCTTTTTCAAAGTTGTATAAATTCCGTAAATCAGAAAAAATTGCCTCTTTAAGGTTTTCATTATTTTGGAAATCAGGGTACTGCAATTTAGTGTCTTTTACATTTAACCAATTATTTAGATTTCAATAAATGAACAGGATCATACATAAAATACAGAAGTATATCAGGATTACTTGGATTATATACAGTATCATTAAATTTATCATGTTTCTTTAGAAAAAGCAAACATGCTTCTATTAATATTGTTATCAGTAATAACAGACAATACATTAAGGTTAAGTTCTTTTAACTTGCAAATTAACATAGATGCCAAATTATAGAGCTTTTGTCCCGTAAATGTTGAAACTGGGGCAATTGCTATTACGTCTTTATAATTCGAAAACATAGATGTAATCAAAAACACTTGGGCAGTTTTTTTTTCATTACTATCAAAACAATCACCGGTAACTTTACCACATTTAAACGTATACCTAGGATCAACATAGATCTCATCAATTAAGAGAGAGACAAATTTTTGGTGTTCGTTTAAACATTGTACCCTACGTTTTAAATAACTATTACATGGATTAAAAAAATCTGAATCCACATTTAACTTTTTTGAAATTCTACTTAATGTTCTCACATGAGGCAATGTCAACACCTTTGAATTTCTAAATGGTTTATAGCACGAAGAACTAGATAAGTATATTTTAGAGCATAGAATAAACAGTTCTTGTGAAAATCAAAGCTGATTTTTTGGTTTTTCTAGCAGTTCTACTTGTTCAATTAAAAAGTCTAATTTGGCGGTGCAAATTTCTAAACATGCCTGCTTCTGTTTCTCCAACAGCTTCACTGCTGCTTCGATATAATTAAGTTGTGATGGAGTAGAATGCACAGTTTGACATGCACTTATTAATAAATCCAGATCACGTTTATTTGTAATTAGGATAAATTGTATTCCACATTTTTGTAGCTGCTTCTCACTGCACTGGAGATTTTCAAAAAACACATTGAACGTTTTTTCTTGCCATATGCTGATACTCGCAATAACATATGGCACAGATGATGCATTAATGCGAACTTTGAAAAGATAGAGTTTGTCATCGATTGATAGGTGGGTCCAATTTTCTCTTTGATTAGTACAAAAATAAACCTTGATATCTTCTAATGTTGGCAGGCTGTTGTTTTGCTGCTCTTGTTGAAAAGTCATTATACTTTTAGAAAATGTCGTATAGTTCGACCGGCAACCGGGAACGGAACACGTACGAGTCATTGATAATTACGCAGATATAAACTACTTAAAAAATAGCTCTAAAGTACCCATGAACGTTAGTTAAATGATAATAAAACATAAGAACAACTTATTATGCACAAACCATGATGCTATAAAACATTCCGAAAACCTCAAAAACGTTTTGCAATCATCAGCCATTCCACAAGGGACACTGACCGCGCTTGGATTTTTGTTCTCTTCTTTCCGAATGCTCCCCTCTTACCGTGACGTCACGACAATTTCTCATCAGTGGCGCCACAGCCTGTGTGTAGACCGGGTGCAGTTCGTAGGTTTCAGCAGCATTAACTGCAGTGAATTACAACAGCAATAAACCAAAGAATTGTTCCAGAACTTTTTTGCTATTTGTTACATTTATAATTCAACAAAATGTATGTAATACTTCATTTTTCTTGTTCTATAAAACTTTCTATTAATGTATAAATTTATATTTGGGACATTTTATCATTTATTATAGACAGTACATCTGCAAATTTTGTGCATACGTATAGTAAATACACAAAGTATGTCTTTTTCCCGGCCATCCAAATGGTTGCTCTAAGTCTACGGACGAGTCGGGTGGTCTGGGCTTTCGACAAAGTATGTCTTTTATTTTACAGAATTCTTCTATAAATTGATCTTTCCCATTTTTATGAAATATGTCCATTATGTCAAATATGCGATCCATTTATGACATAAATTATTTAAACCTTGTTTTTTAAAATTTTGAAATATTAGTTGCTTTGATGCGTTTCGTTTTATCTCAGTATAGTAGGTTCTGTCATTGATAGGTTTGGGCTTATGGACGAATATATGGATGACTTGTTAAATTCAAAATTTCACCAAAATAAAATGAAAAGTACTTGAGTTTTACACTAATCTTCCTTGATGCGCTTTAAAAATAGTTGTCAATTGGGTGTTTTTTCTCCCAATCTGAAACAATATTGATGTCACAAAACAATGATGAAACACAATATAAACAGATAAAATTCAAAGTAATGGAAATGCAGAATACCTCGAATATTTAAATATAAAAATGTTCTGTTTACTTTTAAATGATTTGAATTTTGAGAATGTATTCTTTTAAAAGTTTTGTTCACATGAATAGTTAAACAATGATGTCATGTGCTGAAACAGCATGATAAGGACTGCATGCAGACAATGATGCCATGCACCGAAACAGCCTGATAAAGACTGTGCATGGACAATGATGTTGCATACCAAAACAGCTGATAAAGATTGCATGTAGATGGTGATGTCACATTCTGATAGTACAATGAATCAGATTTGGCATTCTAATTTCTGGCTGTAAATATTTTTGAGGTCAGTATAATGCTCAAGTACTTAAAGAATGCAGTAGACCAAATTAGCACTTAAGTCAAAGGGAAAGAGCTTATGAGATATTTTAAGTGAAGCAAAATATGCGAAAAAGCAGTTCTTCAACAAAGGACTAACTAGTCTAATTTCTTATAATTCCCCACTTTTGTTAGTTATGGTATGAGGCTGGTTAAAGCAGATACTTTATAAGGGGGAGTCTACCATACTTTGAAAAATCTATTGATTTTTATATCATGAAAATTGCAAATGTAGATAGTTATTTAAGTATATTATAGTTAAGTAGCATGAGAAAACAGGTGTATTTTTGTATTATTTTATGTAAATGTGCGTAAATTGTGTATTAGTATATGTTTATTATTTAATGATTATTTGGTTTCATTGCTAAACCATAAATGCTATGGATGAGGGATGCTCAACCTTTTCTTCCTCAAGGTCATTTTATTAAAATGTAACTGAATTGAATATTGGCTGCTGAACATAGCTAACATAACCATCCTATGAACCCAAACATTTAACATGCACATATCCCTTTAGGGACATTTAACTTTCTGGCATGTACCCCTTTTGATTGTTGGCATATCCTTTTTAGAGATTTTATGCAAAAGTTAACTTTTCTTTACTTTAGAATTATTTCTTTTTAGGGTCATTTTATGTAGGTAATGGTTTCAATATAAAATGTTTATTAGAATTGAATTCTAAAGCAAGTTTCAAAGATCTATTAGTAGTTAAACATGTGTTGGTAGAAACAAGTGTTCCAAATATAATCAAGATGATAATTTTTTTTCTTTTAATTTAAACAATCAACATATATTCTGAAAGGACAATACAAAAAGTAAAAGATATTTTTACTGTAATATATTAAGTTAAATCAAACTTATTTAAAAAAAATGAATTACCTCAAAAGTTTTTTCTTCATGTGAAAAGAGCATTATGAATAGGACACAAGCAAAGAATTAAAAACAATTTTGATTAATTAAAATTGGAAGCAAGAATTAATGATTATTTTTTAAAGTATGAAAGTTTCAATTTTACCTCTGGTGCGGTCATTTTTGTATTCATGTTAAAGAATTATTTTTAACAGTAAAAACTTAAAGTTATCAAAGGCCATCAGAGTTTTAAAAACACTCATCTAATATAATGTAATTAACTATATCATATACAGCTAAAATAAGTATAAGAATTTGAAATGTTCCTAGGAATTTTGCACTATAGTTTCAATTAAATACTTTTGAAATGAATACATAATTTTGAAATGAATACTTTACATACTTTTGAAATGAATACACAATTTTAACCCTTCCGTGAACCTATAATAACCACATCCCAGGTAAAATCGAAACTTTCATATTTTCAAAAATAATCATTAATTGATTCCAATTTTAATTAATCAAAATTGTTTTTAATACTTTGCTTGTGTTTCACTCTGTTCATAATGCTCTTTTTACATGGAGAATCTTTTTTTTTTAAATAAGTTTGATTTAGCAATAAATTTAGAAAATATATTACAGTAAAAGTATTGCAGACTGCTAATTTTTTCATGATCAGATCAACTATATTCAGAAAATAGCAAATAAATGGAAAACTTTTCAAGAAAGTTTTGCTCACATATGTAACTTCGCATCTTATTGAATGAAACCATTCTGAGGATACCAGAACGTGTACCTTTAGTGGCATTAATGTATTAATTTGGCAATAATTGTGAATTGTCACCAGAGATTTTTTTTAACTTTATCACAAACAAATGAATAAACAGAAATTCATTAAATACTCATTATCACATGAAAAAGGGTAAAATATGTAGCAAAAATGGAAAAAAATAAATAAATAAATAGTTTTTTATTTATTGTTATCAAATGTTACTGTTAAAATTTATCTTGGAATGCCTGTCTTGCATTCAATAATTATTCTGCTATAAAAGTAAACCAGTGGAAGTTTCTGAAATATTTGTATTAAATTAACCAATAGTTTATTGATTTTTACACTACAGGAGACAAGTGCAATTTTTTCCTGGCTAGTAGTAGTAGACACAGTTTTAAGCCATTTCGAGATCATGTGATTCACTTTCATCAGTCATTAGTAAAATAATGAAACATTTTGAAACTTGAACTTGATTAGATATTTCTGTGATAGTTATAACTTAAGTAGCAAGAGTTTCACTTGGCAAGAGAAATTTTGTTGAAGTGGAGAATTTTTGTAGTAGAAAGGAATTCAGTTAGCAGTAATTAACATTATTGACGTTCCTACCAACTACTCACAAAATTGCTAGATAAAAATGTTAGAAAAAGAAAAAAAAGGCCAAACAATAATAGAAAAAAATGTCAAAATGTATTTTTATTAATCACATGTAAAGCTCCAGATCCTAGTTATCAATGCTGAAATGAATGGCGCCTACCTACATTATAAACTTTGTCTGATGTGAAGTCTTTTATTAATTTGTATGAATATAAGTAATCGGTCAAATAATTTGGAGGTTTGGATTTCAGGTTTAGCTAGAACTTTACAGAGGGATTTATGCATTTTCATGTGATATTTTTACAGAAAATAATTCTAAGTTTGCCATAAAATGGGGAAAATATTAATATTTTCAAAAATACAAAAAAAAAAAAAAAGAAAGGCCAAACCAACAAAACTAAAAGTTGTAGGGAATAGCTGAATTAGAGTTGTAGTTGTATTGCACAAAGTTAAAAAATATGAGTACTGCTCACAAAGTATAAAAGGAAGTTGCACCATGACTTGTAGAGAAGTTCTAAAGACCAACTTGAGAAACTTTTGTGATTGACAACAGGGCATGATTGACCGCCATGGGTTGTTGTCTGTTTGATTTGAGGATGTCAACATCAGACTTAGGAGAGGTGGGTTGCCTATCTAAAAGCATGTAAGTAGGTTTAGAAAAACTTTAAACACCATGAGTAGGAAAATTCTTGATCACCAGGTTGAGCATCTCAGCTGTAGACTATTGAAAAGTTGTAAATTTTAGATATCTCTTCTCCATATATGTTTAATTGAGGATGTACTGTAATTTCATTTTTTATTTTTAAATTTAAAGTTGGCTATTTGCAGTTATTGATAGAATGGATACAAAACCTTCCTTTTATTTCTTTAATAATCAGTATTATTCATTGTATTTTAATTTTATACTGATCAGTTTATAAAAAAATTCAAACTGTTGTGAAATTAAGGAAATTTGATTAACATTTCATGGATTATTTAGAAACATAAAATGTTTTCATTTTTAAAATCTTTAGTTACAATTAAATGCCTTTGTGTGCAAATTGGTATGAAACCTATTGAAACTACATTTCAATCAATACTATTTGTTGCATTTATTTCGCAGCATCTGAGTACATGTTTGTCTTCTGTACTACAGCAGTCGACGCCACGATTGCTTAAATTAACCTATTAGAAGTGATTGCATCTCAAATACATGTGGCTACTGTGTTCCGGCACAAAATTTAGTTAACTGCCTATTCATTTGCTTTCTGATAAAGCTCTTATGAGGGCAAAATGTATGTTTTCTTTCAAGCAAACAGTACAGCACTTTTTTGATAAAGTGAATTAATTAAAATAATCAGCTAAATCAATCACTTTTACCAGAGTTATATGATTTTTGGACACTTCAGATTTAAAAAAAGTGTTTCTAAAAAAGGGCTGGCCTATCTATATAATATAGGCATATCAGTTTTTTACATTTTGTCACTTCCTTTCAAGATTAGACTTTGCTTTTTTGCAAAGAAACTTGCCATTTTATATTAAGAAGAAAACAAAAAGTGATGGCTGTTAAAAGGCCAGGATGATGTTTTTGGTTTTAAAAAAGGGTTGGGCAGCTGCAGTGCACCCTTTAAAAAACTCTTAGCAGGAACACTATGCTCAAGTATCTAATTTTAATAATATAACTTAAACATTGGTGGAATTTGAATATGTTTCCTACTTTATTCTATTTTATTTGCTCTTCTTCACAAACATATGGGTAGTTGACTCAAAATTGGTATCTGAGTGATTAAAAATAAATAAATAAATAAATTTGATACAATAGTAATGTAGATCTGGAAAATTTTGCTGGTAAATTGCAAACAATTTGAAAGCTATTTATTTTTTTGATTTTTAAAATAGATTCTTCATAATCCCAGATATTTAGCTTCCTATTAAGACAAATAGTGACTTTGTGCATCAAGAATTTGTAAACAGTTTTAAATGTTATATAAATTTTGGGTTTTAGGGCAGTTTTTACAACATACTAAAAATGTATTAATTTATTTTTAATTTTTTAATGTTGTATACATATTTCATGATCTGTGTCTCCCATTTAAGACAAACTGTGACTTTCTACACTAAGATTTTACATTTTCAATTGCCGAAATAACATATTACAGGTTCCGACATGTTTTAGTAGTGTAGATAAAAATCCATCGATAGTTTATTTTGGTGTAGGTTTTAAGTCTAAAAGTTATTTAGAATTGCTATTAGGTCAATTTTCTTTATTGTTTTGATTTTTTGGGATTGTTTTTCAGACAATTTTTTTTAATCCTTAAAATGCTTGCAATTAATTAAAAATAATCTCTTATTTCTTTTATTTACACTTTTTCTAACTGCATGAAGTATCCACAATTTTACATCCATTTCAAGTCGTGGAATTCATTTAATGGCCTGAGGTTTCAAAGTTATTTTTTAAAACCTTACAATTGTCTATGGCTATTATACTAGAGTTGTAGAGAATGCTACCAAGAAAGTTGAGTGATGTTGCAAAGTGGCTGACTATGGGAATTAATGAATTCTTTCAAGAAGCATGTATATATATAGTTACCCAAGCTTGATTTCTACTTGTGAAAGGTGGGAAAATTGGACAATACATCATGTGTTTGGTAGTGCATTGAATATCAATCTAGCCTTACATTCTTATACAATTTGAGATGGATGTTCTATAGATTTCTTTCAAGCTGTATATGAAGGCTGACTTTGTCAGTTACCAGAGACTTGCAGAATCAGTGAATTATACTTCCTTATTATAGCGGCCCCCGCTATTACGATTACATCAAGGTTGCAGTTACGATTTCGCCAAGGTACGAAATCAGGACCGTCAATGAAAAAGCAATATGATGATAATATAAACATGCTGTTTCTCTAGAATTGCAAACATTTGGCGAGATTTTACAGCCTACCTTGGTGATACATCTCACTTGACGATTTATCCTCGGGGGGTCGCTATAATAAGGAAGTACCGAATTTTCTTCTTTTCCAGCAGTACCTATTATGGCATGTGATTTCACATTCACACTGAAATGGTTTCTATTTACTCTTAATTGAATAATTTTGCAGTATTTTCAACTGAACTGTAGAAGTCAATTTGAAACAAAAACATTGAATGCTATTATATAATAACATTTGTGTCATGTACTATTCATTTTGTTAAAAAGATTTATTTCATTATTCCATCTTGCTTATTGCATTTTTTATGCTGTGTATGTATTTTGTTTAATTTGTTTCAGCGGATCATTAACACTTCATACTATGTTCTGTAGAGTTTGCACACAAAATTCTATAAAATAGAAACTATTTTTGTTTCATTTGTGAGCTTCTTGTAAATGTATCATGTGTGCAGAATGTATGGTTTATTTTGGAGAAATATATGTCCAGATAGGTAGAATCGCATTACCATTGGATAACTCAATTAAAAGCTCATAAAAATGGTACATCTTTCAACTGTCTATAGCTCTGTTGAAAGATTTGTTTTATGGAAATTAGTATGAAGATGTGTTATATTGCATTTTATAACTACTTAATACTGATGTAGCCAAGGAACACTGATCTTTCTTTAAAAGTGAATTTGTATCATCAAGGAGTTGGAGCACATAAAAAGTTATCTATACATTATGACTGGGCTAGTACTACTTAAGTGTTATAAATGACATAATGGAACTAAAGATAACACAGGATAAATATATGAGTTTTACTCTTGCCAGAATTTTTGTGGATACTTTTTCATTGGATTTATGTCATAAATAATACTGAATCTGAATTAGTTTGAGATTTTCCTTTTTCAGGTTTCAGGTTTTTTTTGTGAAGAAACATTCTTTTAAATTCAATTTTATTATTTACAGAAACAATGCAATCTTCATCAGAATTATAATTTTATTTGCATGTGTGCAGATATATTAGTAAGTGATAGGGAATTTGGTTTGTATATTTGTTGGCATAAATAATAAAGAAATATTTTGTTTGCTTTGTGAAAATAATTATAATATTTCAAATTGAAGATAGTCTTGGTCCTTGTGTCAGCTTTGGGGTCTTGAAAGTATAAAATCCTAATATGGTGTGAAATGTTTCATTATAGAATTTTATTTCTTGATTCATTATGTCATCTTAGTAGAATCCAAAATGAAATGTTTATTTGTGATATGTTAAAAATGTGATTTTACATTTATTGTGCTAACATTACACACATTTGCTTTTAATAGTGAATATATGTTCATCTGGTGTATTTATTCACATGAAGTAAAAATATCTTTTCTTGTTTCATTTACATTCATGTTCACTATGTTATTGTATTGCATTATTTGTTTGAAAATAGACCTTTTAATAAATATTATGAGCTATAGATTTGTGTAATTTATCTGTTCGATCTTTATAAAGGAAAGGAAGTCCATTTGTATATTATTTAAATATTTTGAAAAAAAGGTCAATTTTTGTTGTTTCTTCCTTTAAATACCTCTTTTCCAGGATTATTTCAAATTAATTTAGTGGAGCTATAAAAAAATATTCAGTTTAAAAGAGTAGAATTATTAAGAAATAACAGTTTGCTCTGTTAGGAGAACTCAGGTAAATTAAATTAGAACCGGACACAGAAAAATAATAATTTCACATAGGAAATCGAAGACATTCTGAAGTAAAAAGCAAAAGCAAAAACAGCTTCACAACTTTCACCTGCTGGTGTGAATTGTTTTATGTAATATAATTTGTGTTTAATTCCGTAAATAGCAAATAAGGATCATGATACGAGGCAACAGTGTGTTAGCTTTAGCTAGGCTTGAATGTATTACACACACACATACATAAAAGAAAATCAGGCCGGGCTTTGAGTATTTTTGGGCTGGGTCGAGTAAATTATCTTGAAAATTTTTCGGCTTAGGTTGGGTCAAATCTTAATATTTTCTGACCAGGGTGGGTAAAAATTTTAAAATTAGACCAGTGCAGACTTCTAAATTCTGACCTAACTCAACTTGAATTTTGTATTTATAAAATTATTTTTGAAAACGAAAAATATAAAAGATTTGCAATCCATGTACAAAATGAGTTCAAATCAACTTTCAAATTGGAGGCTGTTGAAAAATGCTTATTTTTGCAGGTTACTGTTGAATTTTCACTATTCAGAATTCTCTGTTCACGAATTGCTGCTTCTATATATTGAAACTAGATGACAGCACCATCAAAAATATTTAAAAGAGTTCCTTCTTTAAATTCACATTTATAACTTGAGTCTAAGAGTTTGGCCATCTGTGGGACCGATTTTAATTTGCTCTGCCTAAAATGTGCCTTATGTCCTATCTTTTAACATTAGCCACCCATTTCAAACTCTGTTTTCGTTTTCTTAGACATAAAAATCCCTTGAAATTATTTTTTTTCTGTAAAACTATGATGCTGTATCTTTCATTGAACACCTTTTATTTGTTGATAAAATAATTAGAAGTATTTTTAATTAATTATTTAGAAATATATCGCCAAGCCGAGTCAAACCGGTTTCAAGTTATTGGGATAACTCCAATGGGTAACTCCATTTTGGCGGTGTATCAAATTTTGTGCTCTTTTCTGTTTCATTTTAAAATCAGATTTTTAGAACTGCAAGGCAGATAGATGTAAATGTTGTTCAGATTCATTCAGACTTTTGTGGTTATTCTTTCAATGATCCCTAGGAGTGGTGCAGGGTATTTTTCCTCTTTTCTCATTGGTTCTGGTATTGTGAGTTGGACACTAAGCAGGCCTTAGTCAGGCAGAGACGAAATTGAAGACGGGCTGGAGGGAAATTGTAGGGGGGTTCAACAGTCCTAAAGGAGGGGCTCACCAAAAACACAATGAATCATTAGCATTTATAAACCATAATAGTTGCTATTATATATTTCAATGCATATAAATTAAAAAATAATTGCATATTTATATTTGTGAGCTGATTATTAAAATAACTTATTATAACTTATATCAATATTAATATATAATAATTACAATTGATTTTAATGTAAGCATTAACTAGTAATAAAGCTATTAATAATTTGTAGAAAAATTCTATGCTTAATATTAGCTCTCGCCTACCTTTCAGTTGATTTTGAAATGCATAACAGTGAACCCCACAGTAATACAAAAGTATTCTAAATACTATTGTCATAATTTTTACACTAAAAATGTAAATAAATGGATCATTAGTATAATCACAAATTCAGCTAAATTAAAAAATCTTTAAAACCAAGTAATTTATAAAAAAAATCTCAAAGAAATTTTTTATCCAAAATTTGCATAACATTTTATATGAAATGTCATATCAATACTAAAAATTTAATATTTTTATAAGGGGAGCTGAGTATATTTCTTGGGTGGGGGGGAGCTTAGCCCACTCTGGTCCCTGAGTCTAAGCTGTTGGCCCTTTCCTTGTATTTATGATTGTTGGAGACCCTGTCATGCTGCTTAGAGAAGTCATAGATCTTTCAAAGTATAAAAGGTATATGAAAGAAGTCAATTAGGGGAATGTGGGCAAAATACTCAATTCAAGTACCACAACACAAATGTAAAATTTTATTTTACATTTCTCTTAAAAATGATTTTGAAAATTTTGATATCACGTTTCAATTAAATATTCCTTTTTACTCTCTTGACAAATTATAGTCATTATGGCATTTTTAGTCGGTATCATGATAATTTTCAAAATGGCTGACAGGAATTTCGTAATTTATGTTTTTACTGAAAATTTTTTGAAACATCTATTTTTCTGAATTTGATGATAATAGGACTTATTCTGTATGACTTGACAGATCTGTATTCAGCATTATATTCTGAAGGGGGTTAGGTGGTTCACTAAAGATTTTCACTTCTTGCTCAATTTTGTTCATCGTGCTTGAAACATTTACTTTTCAAGTTTGACTATAGATAGAATTTTTATAATAACTGATATGGATTCAGCATCCAATTCTGGAGGAGTTGGGGGTCCATTAAGAATTTCCACTCAGAATTCTGGAGGTGTCACTTCCATCTTTTCTGTAAAATTCGTATGACTATATGAAACCAATGTACAAAAATAATATAAAAATACTAAACAGTTCTGTCGAAAATGAAGTGCACATACTACTTTACACTATATGGGAGCTCTTTCCTTCACATTTTTTTTTTTAATGTTTTTATTCTAATTAAATTGTTATTAAATAAAAGTGGGATTTATCATTAGACGAATTTTAATACATTTGATTTTTTAGGTCATTTAACGTGTGAATCCTAGGGTAAATGTTCTGTGTAATGTTCTGATAATTCCCCTCTACTGGGCATGAATACTGTAGTGAAATTAATATTTTTTGTCTATGTTGAGATCTGTGCACATCTGTGCATCATTTAGCACAAATTGATGATATATAATTTTAAAAAAATGTGTAACCTATCTTCCATTGAAAATATTCCCGTGCATTTATGCGGCAGTGGATAATTAAACAAAAATATTGTAAAAATAAAATTATTGATTTGAATAAATTATAAGGACTTAAACTGAATATTTACTACATGTTGCTTAATATAAACTTTATTTCTGTATATATATATTATCTACTTATAGTCAATGGATGTTTGGAAATTAATGTATATATCGTACATTGAGAACAAATTCATAAATGTTTTCCTAAGAATTCGACTTTGAAATCACGCTTCTTTTCATTTTTACTCTAATGACAAATTATAGTCATGATCAGTCTTTGTAGTCAGTATTATGTTGATTATTTTAATATTTGGAGGAAAGAATTTTGTTTTCATTGAATATGTTTTAACTGATTTTATTTATTTATTTATATATATTTTTTGAAACAGCTATTTCTCAGGATCTGTTATAGATAAGAGCTTAGATGATTTCCACTTCTATTTTCATTTCAGTTTCAAACAATTTTATTTTCCTTGAAACATATATTTCTTAAAATTGGCTACAGAGCTTAGCTGATAACTGATATGGATTCAGCCTCCAATTCTGGAAGGAGTTGGGGGATTCATTAAGGATTTTTTCACTTCTGGTTCATTTTTACTTTCCCTGCAATATGCAATACATGGTAATGTATAGGGAAAGTATTGGAATCATGCCTAAAATCGCAACTCCAGTTTTCAACGGATTCTCACATTTCGGGATCTCTAGGACACCAAAACATTATTTTTAGCGTGACGTCTGTGTGTGCAATGTATGTATCCACTCTAATTAAAAAACGAATGAATCCAATTTCATAAAATTGAGTAGGTAAGTCACTCGTGTGTGACCCTGGTGCTGATTCGTTTTTGGTATGATTCGGTAAGAAACAGCCCGCCTTTTTTTGCAAAATAACCCACAAAAATAGTCTGTATCCACTCTAGCTGAAAAACGAATAGATCCAATTTTACAAAATGTGGTAGATAACTCACTTGTGGGTTACACTGGTGCTGCTTATATTTTGGTACAATTCGGAAAAAATAACCTGTCTTTTTCTTGCGAAATGGCTCGCAAAAATCATCAAAATCTAAAATAGAAAACTATGTATGCTCAAATATATCCACTAAATGCTTGTTTTATACGTAATGTTTAACGATGAATAGATTAAGACCAACCCAATTACACTAGGTCTGGCTGTTCTCGAGATATTTTAGTTTTTTCGCATTTTCGCTACGCCACCTTTGAAGATGGCCTCCAAATGTATTATAATAGCCTAAAATTTTTAAAATGAATGAGACTGTCGGTGACATGTAAGAAAATTTTAGCAAGTTATTCAATATCACAGAAACTGGCCGTCCAAACAGATACCTTACACCTTCTGGTAGGTCAGACGGTCTGGATCGAACAGCAATATCACAAAAAAGTTAATGTTATATAATTCAGATTCACTTTATCCCACTTGTCTTGAACATTTATTTTTAACCACGCAAGAAAATATTAAAATGTTTAACGGAACAGGCCCCAACTGCAGTTAGGCCCTGATCTCTATCTACTGTAAGGCAGACCCTGCCAACATAAATCAGTACAAAGGACCATGTTCTGTTTAGGAATGAAAAATTGTACTTAGAAAGGCCTGTGTAGCACAAAAGATTTAAGAATAATATTGTCACTGAAGACAAAATCATGCTACATAATAATGATTTTATTTTATGTGAAATAAAAACTAAAGAATAAAAAAAAAACATTTTTGCTTTTGATGGGTGCCCCCTAATTTGTTGATGCCCTAAGCACGTGCTTAGTGTGCCTATTGGGTAATCCAGCCCTGAGTGTGGAGCTTGGGAATGGAACTAAGCCAAGAAACAGAGAAATCCTACTGAAAACGGAGAAATCCTAGTCTTTTAAATTCAAAATAAAGTATTTCGTGAAATTTTTTCATAATAAAAGCTCTCAGAAAAAATTGCTCTATCAGTAAAGAAGCTTTTACCGGTCTCGAATTGGTTTTAACGGTAAAACTCGCTGAGTTAAAATTAAAAAACTAGTTTTTGTCCCAATTTAAGTTTGAGCGTCAGTCTTTTTCGGTGGAATATTATGCCTATAGGTGGCGAACGACATTTTATGCCAAATGAGGATAACATGCCAATTCTGGCTTCTCATTCAACGTACGTCACCCAACAAAAAACCAGCCAAATGGGAATGATGTGTAAAATCGTACTGGAACTTGTTTCTTGGAATTTAGTTTGTGGTCAGGCAGCTGTATACCAAAGAATATACCCCGAAGGGAAAAGAGCCCCCCTTCAGTGGGGGATGTTCCGTTGGAAACTCGTCTAGTGACTGAAAGAGCACTAGGAAGAATATTGGCATAGTAAAGAAATCGCTAATTTCAATGCAAACAGCTAATCTATATGAATAAAATTGAAAATCTGTCTATCCGTCTCATCATCATGGGAGAATGGCTGAAATTTTGTGGGTAGCCTTGAAATACCCCCATTTAAAATTTAGTCCATGTTTCGAGTTTCTAAGACCAGGGTTTGTCTAGATATTAATTAAAAATGAACAATTAAACCTTCATATAGCATTATGCAGATGATATTATTTCCGTCAATTTATTGGAAAAAAATCTGATGTGGGCAACACATGACTTTCCTTATATAATGTAATGAATTTACTACTTTTACAGTAAAAAATTAGGTTTTTCTTATAGTAGATACTAATATTCTTTCCAAGATATTGAATTTTCGACAATGAGTCATCATTTTCATTGATGTAGCATCATTTTTATCCATTTGGCGAGATTTTCATTAATTTGGCAACATTTCAAAAAAGTCGCCAAGTTGGCGACATTCCACCAAATTCGTCGCAAAAATCTCGCCAAGCGTTATGCACTAAGAAAAAAGTTATTCTTACAGCTGATAAATGACTATTGGCGTTCAAATACAAAAGTATTATTCAAAGTATATTTTTTCATGAATGGAGCGAGCTAGATCCACGAGAATGATGTCACTCAATTTATCGCATGGTATTACATATGAAAAGTGAACATGTTTCTCAATAGGAAATTTTTTTTAATGTGACTTTTTCATAAATTTTTTGAAAAATGTACAATAACTCGAGAACGGTTCATGTTAGCGTTCTAAAATTTATGCCAATCATTTTCTAATGAAAAATTACATAAGAGATGTCTATTTGTGTAATTTTATTAGCGGTTTTGATTTTTTGACGATTTTTTCAAAATTTCATTCGAAAATTTAGGGGGGGTTCTGAACATTCGATTACGTATAAAAACAATAGGCTTCCAGTGTTTACGGATTGTGATTTTTGTACCAAATTTGGTTCGAATCGGTCCATTCGTTCGTCAGTTATTGTCTCCACAGACTCACTGACACACACACACACATACTTTCACACACACACACACACACAGACATCACTTCAAAAATGTTTGATTCGTGATCAGGGATGCTTGGAACGTGCTCTCCCGTCGAAAACTCGAATTCGAATTTTCGACCCCGTCACACTACTTTCCTTATACATTATGTACATAAGGAAAGTAAAAATGATATCATGTTATGCGGCAGACGATTTTTATTAAATCTTTTCCGATATAAAATAAATTTCATAGATGTTCCATTTTTGATTGGATTATATCAATTACGGTCTTCAGTTAATATTATTATTATTGATATTTCCGGGGATTATTGATATTTTCAATGTATTACGTCGTCGTTTCATTTTGGCAAAAATTGTTGAAACTTATATTGTAAGTAGTACGGGTAATCTTCTACAAACGCACGGGTATCTTCTAATCTACGGGAATATAAGTAGTACAGGTATATTGACATATATTTTGATGTATATTGGCATACGTTGGAATGAATTACGGCCTTTAGATTTAAAGATTACGGGATTATTGATATTTTCAATTTATTATGTCATCTGTTTAATTTTGGTAAAGATTTTAGAAACTCATATGTTGTAGTACTTGAAATCTTCTACTAATACACGGATATACTTTCTAATATTCGCGAATGTAAGTAGTACGGGTCTCATACAATTTTAGCACTTTTATTTTGCATATATTGGTTCAATTTCATATTTTTTGTACATCCTGGTCCCGTTAACAAACGGGACTAGGATGTTTTATTCTTCAGATCTGCCCGTGAAGATAAGCTTGCATAGCGAGAACAGATATTCTTAAATTTCTTTTTAGGTGCATTAAATTAAGTATTTTAATAGAATATTTAGATTAACAATATGATTTAGTATACTATTGGAATTTGCACATGATCGGGAATTTAAATTTCTTTATATTATATACTCTGTACGAAGAATGGGTATACTGCTAGTAAATGTATAAAATGAATAAATATGATAATAATGATTAAAGTTTTCTATACATCGATGATAATCTAAAAACTCTTAAAATTTCAGACGGAATTTTCAGAATTTCATACATTTTTATTACATATAGTTGACTTTTCCAGATTCGATATCCAGTAAATAACATAATAAAAAATAACACATTTATTTGATGCATTTAGTCCGCTTTGCACCGTTCAAGAATTAAAAATGTTTCTTTCAGAATTATTTAGATCTTGTATTTTGAAAATGTAATATTTTGAGGATAATTTTGCATTTTTAAATTCATTGTTTGATTATAGATTACTCGAAGTCATAAACATCCGAGTAACCTAATAGTGCGTATTATACAATTATAGCTCTTTGCAGCTTTTAGTCTGCCTAAATATAAAATTTTATGGGGATGCGTTTATTTGTTCTGATGTTATCCTGTCCATAATACAGACAGAAATGATGAGGGGGGGCAATATCCAATAACGACTGAAACATATTCAAGTGGTCATCAAACAGATATCTTTGTAAATTTCTCAAAATTAGAAAATTTCTGTAATCTAACAATGTTTGGATTTCGAATCGATGTATATAGTTATTTGCCACTCTAGATGTGTTCCCTTTCTTGTTTGAGACTTGGAGCCCATAGTGGTAGACAGACATTACTCGAGAGGGAGAGCCCGGACCCCAAATATTTCTTTTATTGAGTAAGAAGACATGAAAAATCAGAATCACCTGGCTGCAGTGTTTCTTTCAGGACATTTTGGCTGGTGGAGCGAATGATATTTTAGGGGGGGGGGGGGGGGATTTTCTATTTGCCTTATATAAATATATCTAAATGCTGTCGCATAAATATAAACTATCATCATCATCATCGTACTACAGCCCTTGTAGGTCCAAGACCTCCTTTAAGGTTTCGTAATAAGAATTTTTTCCAGGGTGGAGTTGTTAGCCCCAACTCCCAGCCTGGAGGACCAGTCCCCTGATATAATCCCCAGGGTCAGGGTACCTGGCTATCCCCCCAGGCACTGGGGCCCTATTTTTCGCCTTCTACAAAACACAGGGGGGTGGTAGGGTTTAAATATAAACTAGGTTGACATGAAATGTCTTAGCCCCCCCCCCTCCCCCGTAGGTATGCCTAAAAGAAACACTGCCTGGACTGTTTCAGTTTTCCCCTAGAAACAATTTATTATTTTTCATGCTACAACCAATGTTCTGCGAATTATCTTTACTTTGTTATCGGAAATAATACTATTTGAAATCTATTTCGAATAATTCATATTTTAGTCATGCCAGTGGCATAGTCTGGGGGCATGCAGTTTTAGTTTTTATAGAATGTATCTACACTTGGCTTAAATGTATCCACACTACTCTTACACATTCGTTGCTGTTATGCTGTCACTTGGACATATTACTATGCTGTCACAAACGTCAAAAATATAAAATTTCATAGTTTTTGGTCGAATTTCAAAAAATTCTATCTAGTTTGATTTTATAACAAAGCCGGATATAAAGTTTCATGAAAATCCATAGTTGTGGTAAATATCGTGTACACAAGAAATAGACCACAGACAGACATCCTTTAAAAAATAGTCAAAATGTATTCAGGAGGCACTAAAACCTATATTGGCATCAAAATTTCGAAATTGACAATTTTCGCAAAAACAATACTTTATACTATATTCAATATTATGAGAAAGTAAATTTTACGATTCAGTGGCGTAACACCCGGGCAAACAGGAACTACAATGACGGGAGGGGAGCGGTCTTTCGAAGGGACAGCTGCAGCAATAAAAATCATATAAACAGTAGGAAGGGGTCGTGACGGAAAAGCCCGATATAGATCCCGTTACGGTGAAAGGTATTCATGAAGATAATAATCTACTGGGAGTCAAGCCTGTTATGAGCTACTTGTATAAAGTACATTCAAACAAAAAGTATGTACTATTATACATTTTACGTGTTCACCAGAGACCGAGTAGGTAGAGCGAGCAATGGTCTCAATATTCCGAGGAATATAATAAAGATTATAAACATAATTAGTTCATATATACATTACATATACAATTTTCAATACACATGTAAAATGGAAGCATAGCCTCCATTATATCCATTTGTTTTTCTAGTAGATATGCATTTCAACTTAACTTTTGCACTATTGACTATTATATGTACGATTCTTTCAATAAAACTTTCATAGATTTTCAGCAGATAAAGCATGCATCTTCTGTTGACTGTTGAAAAATTTAACCCCCACCCCCACCTCACATACGAGATTCTGGTCCTTTCCCATATATTTATTCCAAATAAAATGTTATCCCTAAATATTTTTCTAAAGTTTTTAACGATAAATATTTATTCTAAAAATTGCGGAGTTTCAAGGCACTTCAACTACTGCACATGTATGGCAAGAGTATACAAGTGCTCTTTCATGCCCCTAGTTCAGTCAATAAAGCGCTTGGTTTAGATTCAGAAGTCAGGACCTGAGAAGTCATATTCTAAATAATTATAATCTTTCATACCTCAACCTTATTTTATGCCTCTTATGATACACACGCAATGTTTTTCCTAAATTTTCTACTTCACATACACAGTTAGGTACCCTGATGTCTTTCGTAGTCCTTTCAGACATTTCTCTTATTCGAGTATCCAATTTCACACAAAATAATTTTTGAAGGTTTGAGTATTCGGATTTACAGAATTACAAATCTTTTCAAAAGGCTAAAAATACTTTAAAATTAAATCACTCAAAATTAAACTGCTGCAAAAATAAATATAAAATAAAAACTTTGTTAAAGAAAACCAGCTTTTTATTTCAATATAGAAAGTACAGCCACAACAGCAAAAGCAAGAACTGGATTTCCTGCCTTTGAAACTGGTTCATACTAATTACTTTTTATGTTTTTGCATGAAAAAAATTAAAGTAAGAAAGTTGATGTTGAAGGGAAGAGCCAAAGAAATTACTTGTTGCAGAAGAGGTCAGAATGTCAGTATTATTAATGGCAATAAAATTTCAGGTACAGAAATGTTTGCTTGCTGAAGAGAAAATTCAAAATTCCATAGATATAAAGATATTATTAAAAATTATCGAGGCATGGTACAAAAACAGTATGAGATTTTCAGGTGGTGTTTTTATGAAAAAATTGAAGCAGGAAACTTGATATTGATGTGATGAGCCAAAGAAATTACTTGTTGCAGCAGAGGTCAGAATTCCAGTATTATTAATGGCAATAAAATTTCAGGTACAGAAATGTTTGCTTGCTGAAGAGAAAATTCAAAATTCCATAGATATAAAGATGATATTAAAAATTATCAAGGCATGGTATAGAAACAAAGAAAATTGAAAAGATTTAATTTATAAAGATCATATAGCCATACTGTCAAGGGATAGCATCGTTCATGGAGGACATTGCTTCTAAAATAGAAACTTTGTTTTCTAAGATCATTATAAATTATTATACCAAAATGTTTATATATTTCTGAGTTAGTGTTCGTAAGTTTAACTAAATTACTCATGTGCAATTCCTAATTCTTCACAGATTCTTAACAATAGCAACATTTGAACTTACTGTTGGAAAAATTTTAGAATTACATTTTATGCAACTGTGATTCGACATGTGGTTGGATAGCAATTGGTTTTAGCTTGAAAGATGAAAAAAAAATGCATATATTACCTTCAATACCTAAAACAGTGACATGGTCTCATTTCTTTGGGTTATATAATATAATTTGTCTTAACCTCTACTATTTTCTGCAAAATTTACACATTCAATCATAATTGTACATTTTTAACGTATTATGATTTAAATGGTTTTCACAAAGTTTACACAAACAGTTTGTATACTAGCTTTGAAAAAAATATATAATCTTCACTTTCAAAACACTATTTTATATTAAAAAGTGAAAGAAGGTAAATAGTAAAAGTTAATATTTTACAAGGGGAAACATATGGATGCAATTGAAAAAATTAGCATAATTTACTTAGCAGATTGTTGAATTTTGAAAAAAATAAATAACACAGGTAAGCAATTTAACATTTTATTGAGACAGCAAATCTTAACATTTATACAGATTTTTTAGTATTTTGAATAGTCATAGATGTATTTTAAATAATCTGTTATGAGTCATGACGAATTTCTAATTGATGAGGTTCAAACAATCAGAAAAGAGTAACCTGAAAGATCAAGGTATGATTAAATACAATTAAAATAATAATGAAATTTCAGTATATATTTCACACGTTCAAAAATGCCATTATTTTGAAACTAATAATTATTTTGATATGAAATTTTCAGCCCCATACACTAGTACTTTTAAAAACTAGAACTGCATTTTGATGCAAAAACATTCTTTGTAACACTTTACAACATAGTTGAAAAGTGTTTATAACTTTGTTCATTCATTCTGTCTGTCTGTCCGTTCGTACAATAACTGCCATAAAAATGACTTTATCAAAATCAAATTTTAGTATGTTGTTCAGACAGTCTGTGGGACATACGGTAATATACATGAATAATATCACCCAATTACTTTTGGATTGAAGCCAGGTTGAAAAAGTGAAATACATTGTACCCTCTGGGACCTAATTTTTAAAACACTTTTAAGCAAAGTTAAAATTCACACATTGCTTTGAAAATTTTAGAAAATATTCAAATTATCCCATAAAATATATAAAAAAAAATTTGAGCAAAATATGTTTGGTAGTTTTTTAAATAAAAATTAAAATAATAATGGCACCCATATTATATGAAGAAATCATGTGACCCACTTGAAAATAAAATATTGCATCCATCTTTTTCCCAATGTAAAAATCGTGATTTTTAAAGTTCCTTTAAATTTATATTTAGTGTTGCATCCATCCTAAAACAGCTTATTTTTTGCGTAATTTGTGACAGCAATATGGTTCACAATGTTGGCCGATATATAGGCAAATGATGGTGTATCCAGTGCCTGGCTATTTGTAATAAATATTGCATATTTGCACTGTATGCATTTTAACGTTTAAATTCAACTCTATGCTTTAAACGTTTTCAGCAAAATGAATTATATAACCTGATGAAAAATAACTTAAATTTTGCTATTCTAAATCTGTAAATTGTAATGGTGATAAAGATATTTCTCAAATTATACAGCTTGACACAAGATTAAAAATTTGAAATTTAAATAGAGATACTTTTCAAATAATACAGTTTGACACAAAATTATAAATTTTCATATAAAACTTGAACTTTCAATATAGAAAATGGTCTCAACTTGAGGAAAATCCTAATTCAGTAATTGTAAGAGTCCATCAAAAGGAGGAGCGAAAAGAACATATTTTTCAAAATATGCAATTTGGCACAAAATTAAAACTTGTCATTTAAAATTGTAAACTATTTATAAGATAACTTATATAACAGTAGATAATGGTAAATTGCAATAGAATCCACCACCAGCAGAAGGGAGATTGAGATATTTTTAAATTATACAATTTGGAACAAAATTATAAATAATTTTCGTATAAAACTTGCACTTTCAATACAGAAAATGGTCACAATTTGAAGAAAATTCTAATTCAGCAATTGTAGGAATCCACCATTAGCAGTAGCAAAGTGAACATATTTTTCAAAATATGCAGCTCAGCACAAAATCGAAACTTGTCATATAAAAAACTGGAAAATATTTATAACTTGAGTAAAAATATAACAGTAAATAATGGTAAATTGTAATGGAACCTGCCTCAAGCAGAAGGGAGTTGAAGATACTTTTCTTTTCAAATTATAGAGATTAGCATAAAATTAATTTTCATATAGAAATTCAGCTTTCAATATAGAAAATGGTCACAACTTGAAGAAAATTCTAATTCAGTATTTACATGAGTCCATCAATAGCAGGAGCGAGAAGCACATATTGTTCAAAGTATGCAATTTGGCACGAAATCAAAACTTGTCATATAAAACTGCAAAGTACATATTTATAACTTGAGTAAAAATATAACAGTAGATAATGGTAAAATGTGGTAGAATCCGCCACAAGCAGAAGAGATATAAGGAAAATTTTAAAATTATAACAGTTTGGCACAAAATTATAAATTTTCGTTTTAAACTTGAACTTTCAATATAGAAAATGGTCACAATTTGAAGAAAATCCTAATTCGGTAATTGTATGAGTCCATCAAAAGCAGGAGTGAAAAGAACATATTTTTCAAAATATGCAATTCAGTACGAAATCAAAACTTTTCATATAAAACTGGAAAGTATTTATAACGAGTATAAGTATAAGAGTAGATAATGGTAAAATGTAGTAGAATCCGCCACAAGCAGAAAGGAGATAAAGAAACATTTCAAATTATATATACAGTTTGGCACAAAATTTTAAATTTTTGTATAAAACTTAAACTTTCAATATAGAAAATGGTCACAATTTGAAGAAAATTCTAATTCGGTAATTGTATGAGTCCACCAGAAACAGGAGCGAGAAGAACATATTTTTCAAAATTTGCAATTTGGAACGAAATTAAAACTTGTCATATAAAACTGGAAAGTATTTATAACGAGTATAAGTATAAGAGTAGATAATGGTAAAATGTAGTAGAATCCGCCACAAGCAGATGGGAGATTGAGATACTTTTCAAATTATACGGTTTGGCACAAAATTATAAATTTTCATATAAAACTTGAACTTTCAATATAGAAAATGGTCTCAACTTGAAAAAAATCCTAATTCGGAAATTGTAAGAGTCCATCAAAAGTTGGAGCAAGAAAAACCTATTTTTCAAAATATGCAATTCTGCATGAATTAAAACTTTTCATATAAAAATTGAAAATATTTATAACTTGAGTAAAAATATAGCAGTAGATAATGGTATATTGTAATAGAATCCGCCATAAGCAGAAGGAAGATGAAGAAACATTTTAAATTATACAGTTTGGCACAAAATTAATTTTCATATAGAACATGAAATTTCAGTATAGAAAATGTTCACAACTTGAAAAAAATTCTTGAAGGATATCTTCAGCTTAAAAACATATGCAAAAGTACACTATGAAAGTATTCTAATGAAGATACCATACAATTGAATTTTCAATTCTGTCATAATGTTTCCCTTATATATTTTATCCCTATGTGTGGAAGACCCAGACCACACGATCAACCCTAAGGCTTATGGTAGTTTAATGTATGGCCGGATATCCCTATGTGTGTATAAGGAAAGTTATATTTCACAGCAATGATGAAATCCACAGAATTAAGTGTTAAAACAAAGAAAAATTTGGAAAGTTTACCTCTGTGTCAATTGTACCATCCACTTCTTGATGGTCTAAAATGGATCCAGTCTTTGGGTATTTCACATGTTTAGATTGGAGTAATGGAAGATGACTTTTCACATCACAGCTTCAAATTTCTCCAATTATCAGCTTCATGCTGGGACTTTTCAAAATGCCCCTTTAATAAAGAGGATTTAAAATATTACAAATAAATTTTTGAAAACATTGAGAACAAAACTATTACTAAATGTTGAATTAGTATGTAATACCATTATAGAAAATAATAGAAACTCATACAATTACAAATTTTTTTTAATTTACTTTCATTTTGCACTTAATTTCCAGCACTTTTCATAATTTAGCAACCAGTTACTCAGATCTTGAAATATTTTGTAACAGCCGATACACTCATATCAATTCCAGCTCATCAATATATACTTGCTGAGCAATTATTTCATGTTACTACTACAGTTAATAAGAATTTTGGACTCATTTGAACATCTTTTCAAACTATAGTCTGACAGAAAACAGAATTTTCAAAACTTAAACATGCTTGATACAGTTTAACATATTCAAATTTACTACTGCATAATACTCAAAAGTATAGCACACTTTGCAAACAAAGCAAACATTAAAACTGTACAGGTATAAGCATACTACCGATGTCTAAGTCTCATGATAATGAAACTTCATTTACAAATTTCTTATAACAAAAAACATATTTTATTCTAAATTCAACATAAAGTTGATATAAAAATGTGCACATACTCCACTAAATAAGAAACATATCTCTAAATGATAATTTCCATAAAAAATACTAAATTTTATATATAATTTAAATTAGACTGTATTTAAAAATGTGCTAAATTCCAGAACTTAAAATTTTATGTAAAAATTGCAAAAAAATAATACCCGGGAAAACAGATTCATCAAATTTGTAAACAGAAATAGTTTCAATAAAAATTACTATCAAAGGTACAACATACATGAGTTTAATAGTGGCAAATTAAAAAGAAAAGTTTGGAATATCTTTTCAGCATACTATATCATATTTTTATTCATTATCGGTGCAGAATCAGCAATAAAAAGCTATTGTCCAATTCAACATTGTGGGTGAATTTGTAAAGTAAATTATTGATCTTCTAAATGGATTTAAAATTTAGCCTTCACATGTAGAAATATCTTAATATAGATAGCTTATATCTATTTTAATAGAGAATTGACTTTCTAGTATTCAGTTACTTTGAGAAATTATTTCAAGCTATATCAGGTATGTGATTTTTAATGTTACTGTGCTTGCATAGTTGTGAGCTAACTGCTAATCAGTCGAAACTGCTACACAAATGAAATTTTGATTTGCTACTAAAAAATATTTCCTTATTTTGCACTTTGGTATGTATATATATCACAGTGTCTACTGAATTGCATTAAAAAAGTTCCGAGTTTTTTAGAAAGCGGTGAAATGCTTTTTTTTATATGTAATTTTTGGTTAATATTGAATTGTTCTCAAGATATTTTCATGGAGTGTTGAAAAGTTGTTGCTAATTAAAAAATTAATTTAATCACAATTGAAAAAGAAATTTGTATTTATTAACTGCAAATGCAATGCAATTTGAAGTGTATTGATTATAATTATTTTATGCAGTACAACTCAATTCAATGAATATAAATAAGAAAATAAAGAAAACAATTTAATTAAACAGATTAAAAAATTAGGGCATATAATGCATATATATCTTAAATATTTTGGCAATATTTACCTTAATAATTTACTTTTATTAATAAATCAAGTTTAAGTTATAAAACTTCATTATGTAATTTTTGATTTGATATTGCAGTAAATCCGGTCCATTTAGAAATTATATTTTGTCTCACAAATTCCTTAGTGCTTCACTAATTCTGTCAGTGCTAATTATTTACTAACTAGCTGCGGGGATTTTACTCCCGACAGCGAAAAAACTGATACGTTGTTATTCGCCTAATGTCAACAATAACTTATGCAAACACTGATGAAAATGTATTTATTAAATAAACTAAAATTTGCATGTTTGAAATAGCTCTGCATACCCAATCGTATGCTTTTTGGAAAGTGCTGTTGAAGTAAAAACATTCATTTTTACATAAAAAAAAACATTTTTATACTCAGGGCAACATTTTTTTAGTAGTACTAATACATCAAATAGTTGAACTGCACAAATGCTGGAAAATTAATACTTTGTATATTCTAACAGCAACACAAATTAAATCCGCGATGGTTTGTTTATGTTTCACAAGAAAATAAAGCATATTCAAAGACAAAAAAATTTGCACTACTTACGCTTGTTTTTCTCTCAATCGTCTGTTCCTTTGAGATTTCGGCATTTTGCCGCGCTTCTTCGATATATTTTTATTTGTAAAGGATCGGTCTAACAGTATCTTTATTCTAAAGGAAATATAATTAAATATAATCAAATAAATTGCTATAAAAAAAGACAAGACGTGGCTCTTAGGTATTGAATGTCAACACATTGATACGGTTACTCTAAATTTCATCTTGGCGTCAATCGTTTTCTTGGCATTTCTTGAACAGAAACTTGCAGACAAAGCTGCAGTCCTCAGTGATGTACATTTGGACCACCTAATCAAATTTATAGAATAAGAAATTACCTTTCCGTGATTGTGGCAATATTTTATATGATCTGTTGTTGTATTTAATAGGATTTAATCTGTTGTTGTATAGAAGGAATAGACATTTAAAAACTTTCATTAAAAATAAAAATAGACGAAATGAATTAAATTACGACAACAGATGGCAGCACCAAAAAATATTTTGAATTAAAATAAAAAATATATTCTATATTTTATTGAGTATTAAATTTGGTGTTAATGTAATCTAAGCATTGCATTTTATTTTACAGAATAAATTTCGCAACTGTTTGAGCAGAATTTTGGCGATACAAGTGTCCCGCGAAAGTTAATAAAGCACCGATAGGCCAGAAGATTTACTGACATTCACCCTAGTTCACCCTATAAGACTGACATTCACCCTAGTTCGGCATATAACGGTGACTGATTAGAGAAAGAAACTCTATCGCTTTCTGTTTGGTGCTGCCATCTATTGAGTATACGAACAAAAAGTATGTATAATTGAGGATGCAAATTTAAAACCGAACTCTTCGATATCTCGTAAGTTGTAATGTAATAATGCTAAAGAATCCCTATATGTATAGGGTGTCCCCAAAATATTGAAACGTGCTTTAATTCTTTACCTGTTGGAGATAAGTGGGCAATGTAAATTGCAAAAATGTTGAAAGTAAGGTAGGAAATAAGTCCCATTCATTTTCAAAAAGTGACACTTTTTAAGTTATTATTATACGACTCCCTTAGACAAATTGGGTCAATCAGAAATTTTTTATTTTTAATGCAACAATATCATTAAAAAATCCGCATATCTGTATCTTTAAAATCAACTGAATTATGATAAAGGAAAAAAATCTGACTTATGCCGCTTTTCCGTACCATATGAAAGGTTGTTTCATCAGTGAAAATAGAGATCATAAACAAATTGACGATGGAAATTGTGTAGATCAAAATACATTAATACGTGCCAACATTTTTTTATTATCATAAATGTATCTAAATAAAGTATTACACAGACAGAGATCATATAATGCAGGGGTACTCACTACGCGGTGGGGTATCATGTATATTATCATCCAGTTTTATCTTTTTTGTGATATGTCACAAATTTACTTTTCTAATTTGATATAGGGTCCCCATTCACAATGTTCAATTAAATATAACTCGCTCAATTTTAAAGATACAGATATGCGATTTTTTTTTAATGATCTTGTTGCATTAAAGATAAAATTTCCCGATTGACCAAATTTGTCTAAGGGGTTCGTATAAAATTTTAAAAGTGCAGCTTTTTTTTAAATGAATGGAGGACAATTTCATTAACGTAGCCTTATTTCCTACCTTACTTTCAACATTTTTGCAATTTACATTGCCCACTTATTATCTCCAACAGGTGAAGAATTAAAGCGCGTTTCAATCTTTTTGGGACACCGTATATATGGACGCTAATAATAAATACTTTGCGATCAACATCATTGAAGTTGCATTATATATATATATTTCTGTAATACATTTTACAGTTGTGTAAACAGAAACGTAGAATCAGCATTAATGAAACATGTATGGCCCTTGATAACGTACATGGTTTCAGAAATGCTTTTCATATTCATTTTATTCCTTTTATATTCACTAGATTCCATTCATTCTATTTCCAAACTTCTTGTATAGCTCATCGTGCTACACTAGGCTTCTGATTTGCAATAACCTTCAGTTTACAAGCAATTTTCTTTGGTATTTCTCGGGTATATATATATTACAAGTAATCATAAAAATCTTCAATTATATATATATATATATATATATATATGTATGTATGTATGTATGTATATATATATATATATATATATATATAAATAAAAATTGAAGGATTTTAATCGAAAATTATGCATAAACTACAGTATGTACAAAAAAAAACCCATCTCTAGCATATCTGTTACAAATGAGTAACTATAGGCCAAGACTAAGGATAAGGATAGAAGGTAACATATCACTATAATGGAAAGGGGGATGAGAAGAATAATAGGATTCAAAAATCACAATTAAAGTATATAAAAGTAAATAAAAATAAAACTCGGCAATATGAGAATAGGCAATAATAAACAGCTCAGGATAAGAGATTAAGAATAGAGAACAAGCAATTGAAACTACACAAAAAATGGCGGTTAGTTCGAAATTGCATTCTCATCAGGACAGATATATATAAATATGTATGTATGTACATATATATTTATATATATGTATGTATGTACATATATATATATATGTATGTACATATATATATATGTACACACACACACACACATATATATATATGCATATATATATATATATATCTAACACATCACTCAATAAGTCTCCGGTCTGATACATATATGGCAACACTGTTGACAGACCCATATGATTTCTGGATAGTACCAACCTTCAAACGACACGTGTCAAAATTTCGTGACATTCTGAAAATTAGTTTATAGGTTACAGTGGTTTCAGTGACCCCAGTTTTGTAATTTTCAAAACAATGTATAAAAAGAATTTCGTGTGTTGATTAAACATTGTTTTTTGATGGGAAAAAATACTGTTGAAGCCAAACAGTGGCTTGTTAAGCGTTATGGAGACTCTGCACCAGGGATATCAAGGACCGGAGACTTATTGAGTTGAGTGATGTGTAATATATATATATATATATATATATAAATATATATATATATATATATATATTCGACTTGTTCATTCCGGTGCTTCTAGATTAAGCTGTTGAGGTTGATTGTGTATACACGTGGTGGAAGAAGGGTTCATGCCGCATGGTAATACAATTTTCTTGGTGTATCCTTTTTTCAATTTTTGTAGCCTGTAGTCTGAGTTTAAGCATTTATACTAATGTACTATTGCTTAATCTGAAACAGGCATTTGTTTGGGTTAATTGGAATTAAATACTCAGACCTGACGATGAATTTAATTCTAATTAATCATCGAATTTGGGGGGGTGCTGTTCTTTTCTCTTATCGGCATTGTGGCCGTGGGTTTGCTTCTGTGGTGATGTTGATATTACTTGAATTGTATTTTTTTATTTTTACATAATTCTTATTATTACATTTCAAATATATATATATATGCATATATAAAAAAAAAATGGCCATGGCGTAAAGCATGCTGAACCGGGGTGAGGGGGTCACACCCCCCCCCCTCTGCCAATTTTTGGTACTTTTTCTTTTTCTTATTTCTTGTATCATATTAGATTTTCAGATTTGGACATTTCCTTTTGGATATACATATATATATATATATATATATATATATAAAATAAATTAGTAAATCCAATGTTAGAATGTATGTAGTAACTCATAAAACACTATTCCAAAATTTTCTACAAAATACAAAGAAATAAAAGAAATTATGACATAAAGAGGAAATAATAAAGCGTAATGCAGGTAATAAAGACAAAGACAATCAACAAATTTCAAAAATGAGGAATGAAAATAGGAAAACTAAAAAATTAAGCAAAAAAGTTTGCACATGGAAGAACTTTAGGCTTAAGATAAGTTCATTTCGAAAAAATTCTCTTCAAGTCCATATATCCCTTCGAAATGAACACAAAAATGCTTGTTTCTGAAACACAAGATAGATTTTATCTATAAACTTGTGTTATATGGACGACAAGCATATAGATTGGAACAATAAAGGAATATATATATATATATATATATATACACACATATATATATATATACATACATATATATATATATATATATATATATATATACTACATAAGAAATAGAAAATTGAAGAATGACAATGTATCAAAATTTCGCCGGGGGGAATTGTGACCCCCATTTCCCGGTTTAGCCAGCTTCATGTCATGACGACACTCCTGGAAGCGGATACAATGTTGCAAACCTAGTACATATACTAAAACTAAAAATGTATAAAAGTTGAAAGACCAATACTGACTTTACACCTAAACATAAACAACGAGATTTACTACATCCAAACAGAAACACAAAATATATTGTAAATATAAAATATCTAACACCAAAATATCAAGATAAACAAGCCCCGCATACACTCTAACCTCCAAAAAGTAATAGACTCTTACTTTGTATATATATATTATATATATATATATATATATATATATATATTATATATATAAATTACATAAAATGAATTAAAAAGCCAAATTCCCTTCTAAATATTTAAAAGAACATTTTATATACAACGGTAAGGCAGTGGCGGCTCGTGAGCGACATGTAGAGGGGGGCGCTCATCTATGTATTTATGCCTATATATATGTTAGTAATATATATATATATATATATATATATATATATATATATATATATATTTATATATATATATATATATATATATATATTTGAAATATGCAATAATAATAATTTATATTTATATTTATATATATATATATTATTTATATATATATATATATATATATTATATATATATATGTATATATAAAGCATATGTATATACATATACGTATTTTGGGCATAGCAACGGGAGTATTAAAAATATAAACGACGGATGTATTAAGTAAAATAACGTACCTCCCACCTGCTCGCTCGTTCATAAAAAGCCTGGACACATGGAACGTATCTTTCCTAGTGAAAAACATTACATAGTCCTAATTTAAGTAAAATTGTAGGGGCTAGTTAAACTAAAAGTTATGCCCAGGGAGTTGACTAAAAAATATGCAGATTCTGGCGATACGTATTGATGGTTCAGACACTATAGCCACCCGTAAAATCAAAATCGGTGGATTAGGAGGCGAGATAGAAAATTGGGGGGGGGGGGTAACCAAAGTAAGAGTTACGCTCGGAGATTTGCCATATTAAAGTTGCATATCCAGGTGACATGTACAAATGGTAGAGCCACTCATTTGTTCAAATGTTTATTTTAACTTTCAAATTTATAAAAAAGACGAGAAAGAGAACAAACCCATTTTTAAATGTAGAAAATTGAAGCCAAATTAGCGAAACTGAGTCAATTTGAGAGGTCCCCCTTCATGTTTTACTACTTTTCTATTTCTCTTTGGCGAGAAGCGCTCGCAGAACGCTACATAATCTACTGGTAATTCTGCAATGTCTGTTTTTTTCACGCCAAATTTCTAATATTGTTCCCATACCATTCGTTCACTCAGGAGAAGTTGGTGAAAAGGACGCGGCTTTAACAAATATCACTGTATTAGTATTTTCCCCTTCTCTCTTATGAGTCTTATGAGTCTCCTTTCTCTGAAGAAAGCTATAGTACTGCCATCTAGTGACATTTTGCATAACTTATTTTTACTAATTTTCGATTTAATTGAACCAAAAATTCAGATTTTTTCAATAGAAATTGTAATAAATATGTATAACTAAAAAAATAATTTGGGGTATTTACTCAATGGTGTCGCGCGTCCTCGCAACTTCCATTAAAGACCGCGCCTGGCCCCACCTTTAATTCTATTATCAGCTATATCTGCATTTAGTTACATCTGCCACCTTAATGTTCTGTATTTTCTCTTTGATGATCCCCCCACCGCCTACTCTCAAAGCCCAATTACCGAACACACACTTCCCTTCAAAAGATTCAAATGAGCCCTCAAATTGCATATCTGATTTACACTTATTTTTAAATTTAAGTTATTTGTCAAATAGTTAGATTGACACCTTTTTACAATGTAAGATATTTATCAAATAGTTAAGTTAAATAGTGTTTTGCTCGTACAAGCAAACAAAGAAATATTTGGGTTGTCTGAGGCTGAGCCCGAATTGCTCATATACTGTATTATATATATATATATATATATATATATATATATATATATTTCTTTTTTTTCATTTAAATATTAAACTGTGAACGACAGAAGGTAGGATGGCAGTTAATATTTCAGTGAGAACAGATTGCAAAAGTAAAAAAATCTGATGTGGGCACTACATGACTTTCCTTATATAATGCAATGAATTGACTACTTTTACAGTTAAAACAAAATGTTGTTATTATAGTAGATACTTATATTCTTTCCAAGATATTGAATTTTCTTCAATGAGTCGTCGTTTTCATTTATTTAGCGTCATTTTTATCCATTGGGTGAGATTTTCGTTAATTTGGCAACATTTAAAAATGTCATCAAGTTGGCGACATTCCGCCAAATTCGTCGTCAACATCTCGCCAAGAGTTATGGACGGAGAAATAAGTTATTCTTACAGCGGATAAATGACTATTGGAGCTCAAATACAAAAGTATTATTCAAAGTATCTTTTCTCGTGAATGGAACGAGTTAGATCCGCTAGAATGATGTCACCCAATGTATCGCATGATATTACATATGAAAAGTGAACATGTTTCTCAATAGGAAGTATTTTTTTTTATTTTATATGATTTTTTAATAATTTTTTGAAAAATGTGCAATATCTCGAGAACGGTTCGTGCTAGCGTTCTAAAGTTTATGTTAATCGTTTTCTAAGGAAAAATGACATAAGAAATGTCTATTTGCGTCACTTTATTACAGGTTTTGATTTTTTGTTGATTTTTTCAAAATTTCACTCGAAAATTTAGGGTAATTTTGGGTAATTATTTCTGAACATTCGATTGTATTTTAAACCAATAGGCTTCCAGTATTCACGGATTGTAATTTTTGTACCAAATTTCATTCGAATCGCTCCATTCGTTCGTGAGATATTGTCTCCACAGACTCATTGACACACACACACACACACACACACTTTCACACACACACACACACACACACAGGCATCACTTCAAAAATGTTCGATTCGTGATCAGGGATGATTGAAACGTGCTCTCCCGTCGAAAACTCGAATTCCAATGTTCCACCCCGTCACAATACTTTCCTTATACATTATGTATATAAGGAAAGTAACATGGGTCACCCGTAATTCCATAATAAAAGAGGTTTGGTACGGCAAGCTGTTTAAAAAAATCAGTTTGTGGATGAGAATTGTCAGTTGACCAGAGCAATGCGGTAATAGAATTTTTCGAACTCTGACGAGTGCATGGGGAATTTCTTGGGTCATGCTCACAAACTCAAAATGGGGCTCCCAAATTGGGTTGTGCTTCCCCAGACCCTGTCTGCTCTGGTCCACTCCTAATTTTTCCGAAGCTTGCAACTTTGTTTTTAGTCATATCCACGGTGTAAGACCGATTATCTTACACCGTGGTCATATCTCATATATTCAAAAGTTTTGCTTCTTTTTCTTAATTATAGGGCTTCAAATTCTTATCCCTTTCGACTTTTCTTTTGCTCGCACGGCCGACCTTTCAAAATGATTTCGGAAGGCCCGCCGTAGTTTTTCAATCATTATAGATGGCGCTGACGCAAATTCAGCTTTCTGCAACTGGATTACAAAGAGTTCATCTTACTCTGAGGTCTACTTTACAGTAAGCTCGAGGAAATATAAAAGGATTATTGTAGCATCTAGACTGGACATTTTCCAATGACCGGTACAGCCTCGAATTTGGCGCCCATACTCTTATGGCGCCTTGTGTTTTTAAAATGCATCTTTAGCTTAAAGAAAGGCATTCCCGGGAATTTTGTTTGCAAATATTAATAATATTCTAACAATTTAAAACACGCGGTTTAATTTCTTTTTTAAAAGTTGATACTTAGAAGAAATTTAATGAAAAACTATATTTGGGGGGGGGGGGGGGGAAACAGAACTTAGAAGAAATTTATAAAGGTTGATACTTTTGGTAAATTTGGGTATTTTTCGGTTAATGGGGCCTCAGTCGTTCTTTGTCGAAGATCGATATGTAGGAGCAGTTGTTTGTGCAATAGTTTATCCGTAGTAATTCGAACATGGATTTACGCCCGCTTCGCGGGCTTATCTCACTACGCTCACCTGTTAAAAAAACATTACAGAATTCGGTCCCACTGGCTGTCGGAGATCGCACGTAGCAACAGGTGTTCCGTGGCTCATAGAGTGATGTAGCAATTCGAACATTAATCCATGCCCTCTTTGCGGACTTACTTCGTTACACTCGCCCGTTAAAAAGAATCACAGAATCCGGTCTCGCTAGCGATGTAGCAATTCGAACATGAATTTACGCTCGCTAAAATAATCGCAGAATCCAACCTCGATGGCTGTCGGAGGTCGCACGTAGCAACAGCTATTTGTGCAACTGGTGTTTCGTGGTTTATAGAGTGATGTAACAATTCGAACATGAATTTATGCCAGCTTTGCGGACTTCCTTCGTTACGCTAGTCCGTTAAAAAAGAATCACAGTATCCGGTCTCGCTAGCGATGTAGCAATTCGAACATGAATTTACGCTCGCTAAAATAATCGCAGAATCCAACCTCGATGGCTGTCGGAGGTCGCACGTAGCAACAGCTATTTGTGCAACTGGTGTTTCGTGGTTTATAGAGTGATGTAGCAATTCGAACATGAATTTATGCCAGCTTTGCGGACTTCCTTCGTTACGCTAGTCCGTTAAAAAAGAATCACAGTATCCGGTCTCGCTAGCGATGTAGCAATTCGAACATGAATTTACGCTCGCTAAAATAATCGCAGAATCCAACCTCGATGACTGTCGGAGGTCGCACGTAGCAACAGCTATTTGTGCAATTGGTGTTTCATGGTTTATAGAGTGATGCAGCAATTCGAACATGAATTTATGCCAGCTTTGCGGACTTCCTTCGTTACGCTAGTCCGTTGAAAAAGAATCACAGTATCCGGTCTCGCTAGCGATGTAGCAATTCGAACATGAATTTACGATCGCTAAAATAATCGCAGAATCCAACCTCGATGGCTGTCGGAGGTCGCACGTAGCAACATCTATTTGTGCAACTGGTGTTTCGTGGTTTATAGAGTGATGTAGCAATTCGAACATGAATTTATGCCAGCTTTGCGGACTTCCTTCGTTACGCTAGTCCGTTAAAAAGAATCACAGAATTCGGTCTCGCTAGCGATGTAGCAATTCGAACATGTATCTACCCCCGCTAAAAAATATAACAGAATCCGGCCCCGCTGGCTGTCAGAAGTCGTACGTTGCAACAGCTATTTGTGCAACAGGTGTTCCGTGGCTCTACATGTTGTCTTTTAATACTTCGGAGTACATTGAACCTTAACAGGTTAGCTAAAAACTCGACGTGAGAAAATATTTATCACAGAAGATATTGTTATGTGGGTTTTAACCACACGTCCTGTTAGAACGCATAAATCAGTGTTATTGTTTATTAAAACAATCTCCGACATTGGCCGTGTCGAATAAAAATACATGAAAGTCAAATTATCGGAAAATGAGGACAACGGACATGATATAAAACGTTAACAAAATATCATTTATTGACAAAAGGAAATTAAAATAATAATAGAAGAACATATTTAATTAATTCAATCAGCACTCTTACTAAAGCATACTTATTATTCACTGACATACGTGTTTAACATTTTTAAATCATAAACATTTAAAATATACATATTTAAATCCCCTTCATTTAAGTTCCCTATTAAATTCATTCTAATTATTTAACTCAAGTAATTTGGCTATAGATGTCGAGAGAGTGCAAATATTAACTAACAAATCGTCATCAGAACTGATAGTATAAGAGACATGCATTCAGTACCTTCAAATATATCATAAGACCGTCACTGGAAGCGGGGCACTTCGACCGCGGAAATACCGGTCATCGCTGCGGACCTATTTTGGGAGAACTTTTCTCTCCGGAGCACACACCCAAATCTCCGTTCTGTCTGCAATCTTAAACTCAATTTTATTTCTTTTTTAAAATTCTCAAACTCTCTCGATCATCGGAAAAATGTCTCCTCCTACACAATTAAGCCCCAGGTTTGTTATTGGTCCCCCCAATCAAAGCCCCTGGTATCTTCATTGGATATATCCCAAAAATGTCCGGCTATTGGGTGCTGTGCTGACAGGAGGATGGCGACTACCCCAGAATTAATATCTGGCAGGTGGACCGCGGGTTCTCACGACCTTGCGTGCACGTGCACCCGAACCGGACAAGGGTCAGCTCTCCCCAAGAGCGCCCTGCTGCGCCCCTTTGTAACTGGGGAATCGTTGTCCACATTTCCCAGAAACATGGCTTGCTCATCCTTTTGCAGGTGTTTTCTTAGGGAAGTGTATATGCATTACAGGAGAAGTACAGGGACCGTCTTTATAGGTTACACTCCGCTATAATTTGCAATGTCCCAAATTTGCCTTGGGACATTCACCCCCCTCTCCGTAGTAGAACCGTGCCACAGGCTAGTATTCACCTAAAAAAACTGTAAACGCATTTACACACACACACATATATATATATAACAAAATAATGTCACAATGCACACCAATGTCATTAAACTCATGGAAAAAGGAAGTATCAAATGTTTTATGTCCGACATGTTTGAGTTCTATAGAGATTCGAAGTCCAATAAATTGGCTGCCCAAAAGTTGGAAGAATGTTCATGGTAACAATGATAAGTGCAAAGTTCAAAAGTTTGTAAGGAGTGTGAAAAAGTTATTCTACTAAGAATTGTAGCAGAGGGTCTGCGTCTCAATATCACGCCACTGTTTCCTAGTTCAGTGTCCTGGAAAGTGCAAAGAAAATCGCGAACTTGGAGATCTGCAGATGGAGCACATCACTGTGTAGTTTCGCTGTGAAATAAGCATAGGTAAAATGAAAGTTTACGTATAAAGCACGTCACTGCATCGTCTATCTCACTGTCATGGAGGTGTAAAAACTGTAGACTTTGAAAATTTTATGTGAAAAGCACGACACTGCCTCGTCTATCTCACTGTCATGGAGGTGTGAAAACTGTGATCTTTGAGAGTTTATGTGAA
Organism: Amaurobius ferox; assembly: GCA_951213105.1. Lineage (NCBI taxonomy): Eukaryota > Metazoa > Arthropoda > Arachnida > Araneae > Amaurobiidae > Amaurobius > Amaurobius ferox. The sequence goes on along the minus strand of OX578149.1, from coordinate 5,587,032 downwards.
AATCACGCCACTGAATAATCGTATCACTGTGATGGAAGTGCAAAGAAAATTGTAAGTCTGGAACTCTGTATGTGGATGACGTTACTGCATCACTTCTCGCTGTGGAGTAAAACATGTGGGAAAATGAAAGTTTTCTTGTGAGAACAACACATCACTGTCTGCATCATATCACTGGATTTTCATGTATGGACGAATCTTAGTTGAGGCACACACTTTATCGATACACCAATGCATACATATACATACAGTCTGATGACACAAATTCTCTCTCTGGAATTTACAATACCCATTAAACATTAAGTCCCTGAGTTTTTTTTATTTTTTTTTTTACAAAAAAATAATTCCCTACTTAATTCGCCATTATTCAATTTTCAAAATACAGTACTTCCTCCTATCGTTATTATCATTTTTTGTTTTGTTTTTTATTTCTCTTTCTCACATTCCTTTCACCATTTAAGTTGCCCACAAAATTTTCTCACTGATTAAACATCTCACCATTTACTAATATTTACAAATACATTATGCTATCTCATTGAAAATACAAAGAAAAACAAACAAATAAATTTTTGTCAATATTATCACGAATTGCCATGCCATATTACATTTCCTAATAAATTCAAAATTTGTACAAACACAATAAACATATTTTTTTTTTTTCAAATTATCAATTAACTCTCCTTTATATATCCCTTATATACATAATCCCAAATTCTGTATTCCGAATCTCGCCTTAGCGTTTAGAATTTTCATCTAATAGACCATTTCCTAAAAATTTTCATACTTCTCTTACATTTATTCTTATCATAAATTTTTGCAAATTTTCTTTTCAATAAACCATTTACAAATAAAATTCATAATTCTCTTATCCTTTTTTTTTTTTATCACAAACTCCTTGGAAATTTTACCAATTTGCGTCCGTCGTTCTCTTTAATACTATCTGCCATAAATCCGTAATTATCTTACATTTTAAACTCCCTTATATTTCTTTCACGGTCTACATTCGTAACTTCTTTATATTAAACCTTCCGTAAGCAGTAAGTATTTACTTTAATTTCTTCCTTGTAAACCGTCAGCTATCTTTTTCTTTTCTTTTTTTTACCCATATAAACCCGTGAGTACCTATGCACAGAATAAACTTTTCCCGTCAACGTCAGTACACAAGCCCTTTTCATGAAACCAGTTTTCCCAGGGTTGGCAAGACTCAGATATTCGGATAATTCCGGATTTTCAAAGGATCCCGTGCCCTTACAGTTGTGGTCCCGCAGAATAAATCCTGTGTGTTTGGCCGACCGGCCTCGTGTGAGGGATAAAGATGTGTGTTATCTACATGTTTGAGTGTTTTTTTTATTTTTATAATGTGTAAAAGGGAATTTTAAGTGTGATATGCAGAATTCTTTTTGGATTACCAAGGTGTACTGTATGCCGATGAAAGGGGTAAGTGTTTTTATTTAACCATTAGCTTTTAAAAAGAAGAAAAATTACTTTATCGCGCATGGCTAAATATTAATATGGAACCTCACCATGGTTTGCTAAATGCGCAATATAAGTACGTCTAGGATGGTAGATCATTCCCCTAGTTTCACTCAAAAATGTATAGATATTCCTTAAAGTTTTAATTTTTAACCTTAAAAATTTATTATATTACTGTGTTAGTATTTTTTAAATTTTTACCTATGTCTCATTGTCGTGAATTCCTATTCATTGCTATCCCTTATGTTAAAAAAAAATGTATGTTATTCTCATTCCTTACTTATTTATTCATTTTTAAAACATTTATTTACTTTATCCAAATTTCGTGTCCTTACAAATTTACTCATTGATTTTAATGTAATTTCCCTTTATTCTTATATTTAAATTCTTTTTATTACCATAAAAGTAATTTTCACCATATCCATTCCTATATATTTTATTTATTTATTCCGTTTTTCTTCTAAATCACTCGCTTATAATATTTAAAATGTCGCAAAGTGTTTTCCGTTAAGGTCTTACTTAAATTAATTTTTTGTAATAATTATTTAGAATTCCATCTGTTTATAATGTACTAGTTATTTAAAATTACTAAAATCCCCTTTAATTGCATTCCAATATTATTTTAAAATTTCATGTTAATTTAAACTTTCCTAATTAATGTAACATTTATTTAAAATTCCCTAATTAATAATTCAATGTTTATTTAAAATTTTCTAATTAATGTAATATTTATTTAAAATTTCTTTTATTTTTAATTCAATATTTATTTAAAATTTCCGAATTAATGTAATATTTATTTAAAATTTCCTAATTTATACAATATTTATTTAAAATTCCCTAATTAATAATTCAATGTTTATTTAAAATTTTCTAATTAATGTAATATTTATTTAAAATTAATTCTATTTTATGCAATATTCATTTAAACATTCTTCTAATTAATGTAATATTTATTTCAAATTACTTCTATTTATAATGCAATATTTATTTAAAATTTCTTTTATTTATAATTCAATATTTATTTAAAGTTTGCGCCCCGTTTTACGCGCTTTTCGTGCAATTTTTGATGTATATTTTCTCTCGCCCCTATTTTTTTTTTTTATTATTATTATTTATATATATTTGTATATAAAATTTGTTGTAGTCGTGTTTCCAAAATTCACCCATATTTCTCTTGAAATTCTTATCTAACCTTATTTTTTTTTATTTACAATTTCAATTCCGAGTTTAAAATATAAGAATTTGTATATCTATTCCTACATTTATTTTAAATTTTTATTCTTTTCTAACCTTACTTCTTAAAGCATACGTGTGAGAAGGCATTGGCCTATGTACTGATGTCTTGTTAAGTTTCTCTTCATCCTGTATACTCTCCCCGATTCTGGAATCTTCCTGCGCAGAATTGACTAGGGAGAAATCCCTGTGTTTTTCCCTTGTACCAGAAACCAGTTCTTGCGATTGTGCTTGTACTGTTTGCGTTTGTACGGAATCAGTCCCCTTTTTATTTTCGATGTTTTCCTCTTGCCCAAGCTGGGGAGGGGGGGGGGAATCGTCAAGTTGCACTTGACGCTGGTCCAGAATACGGTCCGAAATAATGGCATTCTCGTTGTTGGTGCTCTCTGGCATGTGATGAGGAGGGATGGCATGTTCAGTGTTAGTCGCATTTTCCATCTCTGGCACGGCTAGGTTCTTTGCCAGGGGTACGGGTGCGCAGTTGTTTGTGAGAGGAGGAGGGGGCGTTCGTTCATCGTTATTGTGTTGGCTGTTGACATTCTGCGATTGGCGTGCGTTTTGTTTACTTATGACTTGTGGCTCAAACTCGTCAAATAAGAAATACGGGAAGGAATTGTTGCTTTCCGGTTGAGGGGATGAATTGGTTCTATATTTGGGGTGGGTAATAGTGGCGATTTGTACTTCATAATTTTCGTTGATTCCTGTGGGTGTTTTAAGTGTTCCCTCCTATCGATGATAACTCTCAGACGATTTATGTGGACTCTTTGTGTCTTAGCGAAAGGTTTTTCACACAATTGGATAATGTATATGAACCTGTTTATTCTATCTATTATTCGGTATGGACCTGAGAACTTTGCTGTACCAAACGCATTTTGCCCCTCTAAAAACACTCGACTCCCTATTTTTAACTCTTGCATGTTGGCTCTGGAAAACTGCTGTTCTTCCTGTCGGTCTTTTGCCTGATTTAAATTTTTGGTTACTGCCCTAAAAGTATTTTGCATGGTAGTGATTTTATTTGAAATGTAATTGGGGTATGCTGTGTCCTGTTCATTTAAAATCTGTGACTCGAATAATGTTGGTATGTCCCGCCCGTAGAAAAGAAAATTTGGTGTTTCCCCTGTTGATGAATGTACCGTTGCGTTGTATGTCATCGTGTGAATTTGGACTGCTGTATCCCAATAAGGCGAGTTTTCTGTGAGTGTGTATATGGTATTTTTAATGGCATGGTGTGGTTTCTCTATTTGTCCATTCACAAACGGGCACCGAACTGACGTGAGTCTTGATATTATCTGTAACCTCCTTGTCATTGCTTGGAAAATTTTTGATGTAAATTGGGTACCGTTGTCACTTTGGATCGTCCAGGGAAAACCTTTGTCTACAAAACATTCTAACAGCCTCTCTGCTATAGTTTCCGCCCGTATGTCAGGAATAGGGAATACTGTGAGGTACTTTGTGAATTGACAGATCATGGTTAGCAGGTATTTGTTATTATTTACACTTGTTTTGAAAGGACCGCATAAATCAATTGATACTTTATGAAGAGGGCCTTCCGGGGTAGGATTTCTGCCCATTACTGCTAATTGTAATTTTCCCTTCCTTGCACGGCATGTCTCACAAGAAAGTACATAATTATGGGTGTTACTGTACATCCCGTTCCAAAAATATCGATCTTCTAACAGTTTGAAGGTTTTGTCAACCCCTGAATGTGTGACGTGAGCCATGGCTAAAACATTTCTTTGTAACCCCCTCGGAATAACAATTGTCTTCTTGTAATCCTCTCGCCAAGGACGATCTTTCCATCTACCTATATGCATTAGTAAGTCTGTTTCTTCGTCGATATAAAATGCCTCATAATTCTTGTTGTTTTTATTTTTATAACTCCTAAATTTTCTCTTAGTTCTTTTATTTTTGTATCTCTATCTTGTTCTCTCAAAATGTCCCGAATACTGGGGACGTCTATCATTTTATTTACATTATTTATATATATACTTTCTGCGTTGACATATCCATTACTTTCATCCTGTGTCCTGTGTTCAACATTGTTGATACACTGTCCGCTGGTTTGTTTATTTACAATTTCGCTCTTTTCAAATCCGCTGTGTTCCCCTCTGTTTACATATGAAAACCGGTCTTCGCTGCCCCTCTCCTGCGTCGGGCTAGTGTGACGAGCTTGTTCCGCATCTCTTCTCGCATCGCGGTTGTTTGAAAAATCTTCCCGACTTAAATAATCGGCCAGAACGTTCTCTTTCCCTGGGAGATGGATAAATTTAAATTTATATTCAGCGATTTCAAGAGCCCACCTTTGCATGATTGTTGGAGGATTTTGCATTTTTAAATGGTCCCCTAAGGGTCGGTGATCGGACAAAATGAAGAATTCTCGGCCGTAAAGAAAATTTCTAAAAAATTGAATCCCCTGATGGATGGCGAGGAGTTCCGTTTTCACTGCCGGGTATTTCTGCTCTTGTGGATTTAATTTTCTACTATAATAGGCTATGGGTTTTAAAATTCCATCTCTTTTCTGAAGCAAAACTGCGCTCAGAGACACCAAACTTGCATCAGTGTTCAGGAAGAAGTCATGGTTAAAGTTCGGCTGTATTAAAATGGGTTTTTTAAAAAAACAGTCCTGCAATTTTTGGAATGCGTTCTCGTGTTCTGGGTTCCAATGAAATTTCTTGTCTTTTTGTGTTAAATCTGACAATACTGCCGTTATCTGTGCGTAATCCTTAATTGAATTTCTGTAAAAGTTGCATACTCCGAGGAATCTTTTTAATTTTCTCAAGGTTTTTGGGACCGGGAAAGATGTAATTTTTGTAATGTTGCTGTCCGTTGGACTTATCCCTTTATCTGTAATTTCGTATCCCAGGTAATCAATTTTGTGTAGAAAGAAGTCACATTTATTCGGTGACAGTGTTAAATTGTTCTCTTTGAGTCTTTTAAATACTTTTTGTAATTTTCTTTTCATATCTTCGTATGAATCGGCCGGTATAATAATGTCATCGATATAGGCCAGAACATTTTCTTCATATAAGTCTCCCAAAACAATATCCATTATATTTTGAAAAATAGGTGCCGAACTTATGTGGCCAAATACCATCCTATTATATTTAAAATTTCCCCAAGGTGTAGTGAAAGAAAAAATGTCTTGTGCGCTTGGATTTAGTACCACCTGAGAAAATGCACTATTAAAATCTAATTTCGAAAAATATCTGAATCCTGATAATTTTGTTATGATGTCGTTAATTTTTGGAATATGGTAAGGGAATATAGTTGAGATATTATTTATTAGTCTGAGGTCTAAGCATAATCTATGCTCTCCGTTTTTCTTTTTTACGAGTAACATTGGACAGGCGTATTTGGATTGCGTTTTTGCGATAATTCCTGCCTGTTCTAAATCTTTTAACTGGGCTTTTGCCGTATTTTGTAGAGAATATGGGATGTCGTAGGGTCTGGATTTAATCGCGTGGTTATGTGTTAACTCGATATTAGGTTGGATTATGTCCGTAGCTCCTATTGTTGAATTTCTCTTCGAAAAAATGTCCGCGTACTGTACTAAAAATTCCTGGAAGTCCTGTTTCATGTTTTCGTTCATATGTTGTAGATTGAAATCGTCAGGTTTAATGTCTCGCCTCCTCTGTTCTAAAATTTCCGGTGTCGCTTGTATTAAATTTATTATCTCTGTATGGTCCTGTAATTTTTCGTCATTTTCTGTATTTTGCTCCTGTTGAATTTCAAATTGTTCAGATAGCGACCCTAAAATCATGTTTTTATTTAACGTTATATCTGATTGAGTGGTATTTTTTACATTGATCCAAATGCCTGTTTCTGCCATTTTGTAAACCCCATATTCCATATTTACGTATGGTTTCTCCGCCGGCTCAAATAATACTTCTGTGCCTTCCTGAATTTCAATTTCTGGCACCACAAAAATCGATTTAGTCTGGTTTGGCATTAGCTTAACTTTTCTGTTTGTCTTAGTCACGTTAGGTTTTAGTACGGTATTGTAAATTTGATCCTCCTGTGATTTTTGACTGTGGGTATTTAGGGGGATTTCTGTATTACCAATTTTTAATACGTTACTCTGTGTGTCTAGGACCCCTGCATGTTTTTGAATAAAATCGTATCCCAGAATTCCTTTATATGTGTGAGGGAAAAGTGACCTAGTTATAAAAAATATATGCTTAAATTTTTGGTTATTAATCTTGAAACCGATTTCTACAGTCTTGGTATAATCGATGTTGTGTCCTGAAAGAGTCGTGATTGTTACCGCTCTTGAAACATATTTTACAGCAGTATTTTCTTTAATTTTCTCGAAAATATCATTCGCCAAAACTGAAATAGATGCGCCGGAGTCTAAGAGAATTTTCGTCTCAGTGTTTTGAAATTTAATTTCTACCGTGGGTAATTCCGTATTTAATTCATCTCCAACTGACGCGATAAGTTCAACTTTGTCCTTCCTGTCCTTAAAGTCCTCTCTTTCTCCACTATTTTGGGTTCTGTAACTACCAAAATTTTCTCTATCAATTTGAATTTCATACTTTCCAACATTTTGTCCCTCGTTCTCAATATTTATTTGTGTAACATGCCTTAAATTTTTATCCTCTCTGGAATTCTTTCTATCTATGCACTGAACCTCTCTTGAATTATTTTCTATGCAATTTCTATCACTAACAGGGATTTTATTTTTATTTAACGGAGACTGAACCCTAATTCTACGCCTTTGTTGACGATCATTCTCAATCTCCCCTTCTAGTTTAAATTTCTGTTAAAATTTGTATTTCGTCTAGAATCGTGCTTGTTAAAATTTGTTTTCTGTCTAAAATCATTCCTGTCATTGGCGTATCTGTCCGAGTTATCCATATATTTAAATTTACCTTGGTTTTGTCTCTGAAAATCATTTTTGTAACGCGGAACCTCAAAATTCCGTTCGCCATTCCTATGTGTATATTTGTGGCTACCCATTCTTCCTTCATTAACATATTCGTTTCCATAAGTTCGCTTTTCCTCCCTATAGTCTTGCGTACGTGAGGGGTAAAATCTATCTGGTGGTACATTGTATGTCGTATTGGGAAACCTCTCCGCATAATCTTGGTAACGGGTGGGGGAAAACTTTCTCCGTGCATAATGTTCTGTTGGTTTCCGAATAGTCTGTAATGATATGTGCGCTTGATTATTTCTCTCTCTAATATAATGCCAGCAATCCTGCATAAAGTGTCCAAATTTACCACAAAAATCGCATGAATATGTGTTCGTTATCTGATAATCATTTTTTTTTTCTCTAATTTTAAGATGATTTATTTCTTCTGTTATTTTTTCCAGTAAATTAGAATTAAACTGTTGTTGTTCCTTTTTAAATGTTTGAATATCACTGTACTGAGATATGTTATTTAATTCAACTGTTGTTGTCAGATTGGCCGCTTCTAAGTTTTGGGCAATTTTTACCGCATCCTTAAAGCTTTTTGGGTCATTTTTCATAATTTCTTTCCGATATTCGGGCTCAACTGCCTCCAAAAATTTACTTAGGCTGAGTTTGTCCATAATTGCGTGTGTGTGTTCATTAAGTTGTGTTTCACCCACGTAGTTTAAAGTTAATGTTGTAATTCTATGTGCTAATTCTTTTATATTTTCTCCCTTAGTTTGTTTAGCAGTTGAAAAAAGAATTTGATTTGTAGTGACATTAGGTTCGGATGTGAAAAAATCTAGGAATTTTTGCTTGAAAATGTCGAAAGATGTTTCGCTACGCAGATCCTTTGAGCTGATGTAGAATTTTCTTGCGTTTCCGCGCAGACGGGATTTAACAATTGCTAACTTCTCTAAATCGTTCCAATTTGTTAGTTCACTTAAAGATTCCATCTGTTCGAAAAATATGGAGGTCTCATTTTCGTCGCTTCCGCTTAGTTCTCCTAACAAGGAAATAATCCCCGGAATCCTACTTGAAGGCGTTACCGTCATATCACCCCTTTCTGTCATTTTAAAAAATTGTTAAGTTTTCCCTTAAATTTTCTAATCCAAAATTTCTATCTCTACGAACAATGCGCGTTTACATAAATACAACACTTTTCATGCAACATAAAATACAATTATTGATACTCAAAAATCTTAAACATAAAATCATACTCCTACGCAATTCTTATCTCCCAAAAATTTAGCTCCCAAAAGAATATTACCATCCATTATTAATTTTCTCCAATTTTTCTCCCCTAACTCAATATATTTAAATCCTATAATTCTCTTTCTTAAATATACACAATATTTCTTAAATACACATTTCATATACATATGGCATAACACTTGTGACAACATCTATTTTCTTAAATGTCCTCATTTCCTTACGTTACGTTTACTTTTAAAGTTTAAGTTTTTTTATTTTAAATTTATTTCAAGATAATTTTATTTTAATTCAAGTTAATTTTATTTTACATTTTATTTTAAGTTAATTTTATTTTATTTTAAGTTCATTTTATTTTAAATTTTCCTATCGCGCACATTAATTTTAACTTATTCACAAAAAAAAATTTTCAGTTATTTTAACAATTATTTTTATTTCGAATCCTGGTCATCGGAACCATTTTTGTTATGTGGGTTTTAACCACACGTCCTGTTAGAACGCATAAATCAGTGTTATTGTTTATTAAAACAATCTCCGACATTGGCCGTGTCGAATAAAAATACATGAAAGTCAAATTATCGGAAAATGAGGACAACGGACATGATATAAAACGTTAACAAAATATCATTTATTGACAAAAGGAAATTAAAATAATAATAGAAGAACATATTTAATTAATTCAATCAGCACTCTTACTAAAGCATACTTATTATTCACTGACATACGTGTTTAACATTTTTAAATCATAAACATTTAAAATATACATATTTAAATCCCCTTCATTTAAGTTCCCTATTAAATTCATTCTAATTATTTAACTCAAGTAATTTGGCTATAGATGTCGAGAGAGTGCAAATATTAACTAACAAATCGTCATCAGAACTGATAGTATAAGAGACATGCATTCAGTACCTTCAAATATATCATAAGACCGTCACTGGAAGCGGGGCACTTCGACCGCGGAAATACCGGTCATCGCTGCGGACCTATTTTGGGAGAACTTTTCTCTCCGGAGCACACACCCAAATCTCCGTTCTGTCTGCAATCTTAAACTCAATTTTCGTTCTTTTTTAAAATTCTCAAACTCTCTCGATCATCGGAAAAATGTCTCCTCCTACACAATTAAGCCCCAGGTTTGTTATTGGTCCCCCCAATCAAAGCCCCTGGTATCTTCATTGGATATATCCCAAAAATGTCCGGCTATTGGGTGCTGTGCTGACAGGAGGATGGCGACCACCCCAGAATTAATATCTGGCAGGTGGACCGCGGGTTCTCACGACCTTGCGTGCACGTGCACCCGAACCGGACAAGGGTCAGCTCTCCCCAAGAGCGCCCTGCTGCGCCCCTTTGTAACTGGGGAATCGTTGTCCACATTTCCCAGAAACATGGCTTGCTCATCCTTTTGCAGGTGTTTTCTTAGGGAAGTGTATATGCATTACAGGAGAAGTACAGGGACCGTCTTTATAGGTTACACTCCGCCATAATTTGCAATGTCCCAAATTTGCCTTGGGACAGATATGAATGAGAGTCTAGGAAGAAACTTATTTAACATTAAGAGATCAAAAATGTAAATACTCAGAATGCTGAAGCACTTTATCCAAATGACTCGAAATTGGGTACCAGAGGTGGCATTTGGCTTTAGATTTGAAGTGGGTTGTTGCCATTGAAAATGCAGGTGCTTATGGCATCAACAAATTAAGGGGCACCCATCAAAAGCGAAAATGTTTATTCTTTATTTTTTAGTTTTTACTTCACATAAAATAGAATGAACTTCTGCTGTCACTGAAATTAAGGTAAACACTATTTCTTATTATTATGCAACACGATTTTGATTTTAGTAGCGATGTTATTCTTAAAGCTTTTGTGCTATATAGTCATTTCTAAGTACAATTTCCAGTTCCTAAACAGAACATTATCCTTTTCACAGATTCATGTTGGCAGGGCCTGATTTACAGTAGGGGTCAGGGCCTCATTGCAGTTGGGGGGCCCCTGTTAAACATTTTAATATTTACTTATTCTCTTAAAATAAATATTTAAGACAACTGGCATAATGTGAATCTGGATTATATAACATTAACTTTTCTATAATATTGCTGTTCGACCCAGACCATACGACCTACCAGAAGGTGTATGGTATATGTCTGGACGGATATTACAGAAATTTTCTTACATGTAACAGACATTCTCATTCATTTAAAAATCTTTTAGGCTATTATGGCAAATTTGGAGGCCATTGGACCACGGCGCGTGCACATAGCAGGCCCTGCAGTTTAGTCTATATGCACAGATTTTCATTCTTTATTCCTAGAATTCCTTACGCTTGTTATCACTTTTACGATATTCGACACCGCATTCCCTTTCTGTTACTTCATAAAGCAATAAAATGAACAGAAAATTGGGGAATTCGGTGTGGATAGAGAGGTGTTCTTCTCTTCTGTTGTGGCGGGTTTTCTAGTTTGGACTAGAGAGGCTATCCAGGCTCTCTAGATGAAGGCTACTGCAGATAACAGAAAATATTTTTTTAATTGTTAGTTCTTTAAATTTAATTATGTTATTACTTTACAAATTTAATATTTGTGGTGAGATGAATTTTACACATAAATGTACATTAATACTACTTACCACTAGTGCCTTCCAGCTCAGCCGGTGATTATACAGTGGGATCCAAACGGATCAACGTACATTGCCTTAGACTAATTAACGAGTCAAATTTTGTGGCCACTAACACATTTATTAAAAAAAACCCCACATGAAATATTCAGTTTGACAATAATCATCAATTTACACAATAACACCATGCTCTATCTACCCAGCTTGACCTCGGGGTGTACGGTTTAATTAATATAGATTTTCAAAATTTCCAGAAATTGCATTCAATTAATTTCAAAATTATTCAGATTTGCACTATCACACAATGATACATTTCATCTCAATTGAAAAAAAAAAAAACAACAATACCTCTATACAGTTGAATTGAATACACCTCCACATAGCTGATTGCCACAATGCCTCACAAAGATGAAATGGGTGGCAATTCACTTCTCTAAATTCCAGTTCAGAGGATAGAATTTCCATACACGCGATCAGACCTCTAATAGACTCACACGGTTTAGGCTATGACACGTACCGATATTTCATCAGGGATTATCCTGGAGATGGGAACCCAGTCCGCTTTATTCTCCTACTCCTAATGTCGGGTTTGGCCCAGCGATTCCTTTAATGTCGGAACTTGCGTGCAGACTGTTGCCGGTAGGTCGTTTTCCGCCTAACAAGATGTAGTCTCCTACGGACCGCACTGATGACAGTTGACGTACCTAGTTGACGCATGTAGTACACTGCATAGAGGCCCAGGATTGACGCCCAGCAAACACTCCGTCCGCGTACACTCGTTGTGAAGGAGATGTACTCTGAGCTGTCGATACCATCCTTACAGTACACACAGTTGCTACGGCCTGGATGTAGTTAAGGCGACGCTTCAGTTAGCTTTCATGCCCATGTTAACCTATGGGGGAAGTTCTTCGCTAATTACACATAGGCAAATGAATAATTTAAAATTCTGTTTTTTGCACATGATTGTAGACAGTTTAATGCATTGAACTCTGTCATCAATTTTTTAAATTTTATTTTAAATATATCTTGAAATGGAGTTAATTTGTCAAAATTTCTTAAATAAAACATCACCTTCTTAATTGCACTATAAAAAATTAACTATCAAACGTTTCACATTTTGAAAAAGAGCGTTCAATAGATTATACTTCTGGCTTCTTTTTAAGATTTTTTTTAGATTTTTAAATTAATTTGGGATTAATATATTGGAATAGTAAATCGTGTTTCAACTGCTGAAACTTCCAATTTTCAACGTTAGCCACACCTCCTATCCTCCCAGGGGAAAAATGGGGGTGAAAATTCTTGGTTTGGAGATTTGAGGGGTGGGTGAATGATTGACTGGTATTGGGGAAATGAACGAAGGGGTACATTTGTTGGTGTTTAGCAGGTGTCTTTTGACTTTGGTCCAGTAAAGAAAGAGAAGTCCTTTGCGTTACAATTTGTTGTATCAGTACAGATAATTCGGCTCGCGCTGGTTTACTGTTTTTCTTCTTGCATATATTTGTTCCATACTAATTTAATGTAAATATTATATTAATTGTAGTCTTTTAGGTCACCGGGGGGCCCGTGAAGATAATTTTGTATAGCGAGAACAGAAATTCTCTAACTTCTTTTTAGGGGCACTAAATTAAATATTTTAACAGAATATTTTGATTAACAATGTCATTTAGTATACTATAGGAATTTGCGCATGATTGCAAATTTTAAGTTTCTTTATATTATACTAGCAGCGAATACCCGGTGTTGCTCGGGATTTACCATGCAAAACTGTGAAAAAAATTACACCTAAACATATAGGGCCGTGAATCTTATACATTGTTTTGTCACTGTGAAAGATGTAAATTCATTGCATTATGTAAGAAAAAAATCTGATGTGGGCAACACATGACTTTCCTTATATAATGTAATGAATTTAATACTTTTACAGTAAAAAAAAATGTTTTTCATATAGTAGATACTAATATTCTTTCCAAGATATTAAATTTTCGACAATTGGTCGTCATTTTCATTGATTTAGCGTCATTTTTATCCATTTGGCGAGATTTTCGTTAATTTGGCAACATTTCAAAAAGTCGCCAGGTTGGCGACATTCCGCCAAATTCGTCGCCGAAATATCGCCAAGCGTTATGCACTAAGAAATAAGTTATTTTTACAGCAGATAAATGACTATTGGCGTTCAAATATAAAAGTAATACTCAAAGTATCTTTTTTCTTGAATGGAACGAGCTAGATCCACGAGAATGATGTCACCCAATTTATCGCATGGTATTACATATGAAAAGTGAACTTTTTTCTTAATAGGAAATATTTTTTTTTTATTTTATATGACTTTTTGATATTTTTTTTTTAAATGTGCAATATCTCAAGAACGGTTCATGTCAGCGTTCTGAAATTTATGTCAATCGTTTTCTAATGAGAAATTACATAAGAAATGTCTATTTGCGTAACTTTATTAGTGATTTTGATTTTTTGACGATTTTTTCAAATTTTTACTCGAAAATTTAGGGGGGTTCTGAGCATTCGATTGCGTATAAAAGCAATAGGCTTCCAGTGTTTACAGATTGTGATTTTTGTACCAAATTTCGTTTAAATCGGTCCATTTGTTCGTCAGTTATCGTCTCCACAGACTCACTGACACACACACACACACGCACACACACATAATTTCACACACACACACACAGACATCACTTCAAAAATGTTTGATTCGTGATCAGGGATACTTGAAACGTGCTCTCCCGTCGAAAACTCGAATTCGAATTTTCGACCCCGTCACAATACTTTCCTTATACATTATGTATATAAGGAAAGTAAAAAAATCATTGCATTATATAAGTCATAGCAGCATAAGAAAGAATCTTCCTCATAAAATGCTGATAATTAAATAACCATTTTTAACACTTTAGTACATAGTTGGAAAGTGGTTATGACTTTGTTCATTCTGTCTGTTTGTCCGTTAGCACGATAGCTGCCGTAAAAAGCCATAGAGAGCCAGGCGATTTATATTTCGATGACGTCATTTGAATCAAGTTCGTTTTTTTCGATGAAGTTTTTAAGTTTTCAAATATAATTAATTATTACAGTATATTACCATTGAATGTATCGCATTTTAGAGATACTCCGTACGAAGAACAGGCATGCTGCTAGTTAGGCAATAAAATTTTACTCTGCACGGTGAACGCAGATGGGTCAATTAGAACCCGATACAGAAAAATTATAATTTTGGATAAGAAATTGAAGACTTCTTTATTCTACTACATTCCGAAGTCTAAAATAAACATTGCTCTTCACAACATTCAAATTTGTAAAGCTATAGTAAGAGAACAAAAATTATGCTCTGGCCTGAATACAGCAGTATAAATATACACCGATGCACCAATTGTCATGTTTCGTAACATCATGTGATTTATAAATTGAATAGGGAAGAAATACATTCCAAATTTAATTTTTGAGGAAATGATCATTAGATTATTATCATTGGTCAAGTGCCAGTTTCAATTTGTTTTATTTTTAAATTTGTCGCAAAAAATTTTAATCTCTTTTGTACTGTGATTGTTTGTCGGGTGGTGGAAATATGAAATCCAATAAATAAATGAAAATAAGAAATCCAAGATACTGTTTACTTTAAAATTTATCACTGATATTTTATGCAATTTCTTCTATGATTTTAATTTCAGTTCTTAGATTTCGAATGTTTCTAAATTATCAAAATTAAATAAATTTTATTCTTAAACACAGTTCCGACGATTTCTTTCCTATAGCAAATGTTGAATAAAAATTTATCTGAGCAAACTGTCATAATTTGAAATCAACGTATAGATAATGCGAATTATTGTCCTTGAATGTATTTATTCCAAACATCTTACACTTTTACTAAAATTATTAAATTTTAAAAATATTCATAATTATGTCATAATTAAAGAAAATATTATCTATCTATATTTACATAGAAAGTTTAATCGCATTGAAAAGTTTTTAACAACACTAACAATTGTGGCATATGACATGTTTGTTTTGCTACCGCTGCAACGAATCTTTGATGCTGATGAGTAGTTCTAACTAAATAGTCATTGCACTGTTCACTGATAAATGAAGAAAGCATTTTTAAAAACATAATCCCAGTCATTTTTATCCCTTCTCATCTTCAACCAAAATGATAAATAAAAATTCATTTTATATTAATGCTCATTCTTGACTTTAATTATTTTTAATTTGAAATTAATTTTAAAATTTGGGTTCCTTTACATTTAATACTATATGTGATGAGCTTGTGTTTAATTCCTTAAATGGCAAATTTTAATTCGCATACAAGCCAACAGGTTTCAATGTATTGAAAATATTCAGGCCGGTCCGCTTTGGAGTTGATTTTGAGTGTTTACGGTACGGCTCAGGTGAATTCCAATGAAAAAATTTCGGGCTTTGGACGAGTCAAATCTTGACATTTTTGAACCGGGAAAATTTTTTTAATTAGACCTGTGCAGACCTCTAGTCTCTAAATGACTGACTTTTGATCTTCGGTTTTTCCTTTTCTTCTGCCGGCTCCAAGAACTGGGATTTTTCCAAATTCAGATAATTCCCCCCTTTATTGCAGTGACGCAGTAGCCGGAACACATTTTTTTTTTTTTTAATTCTTAAATTCTAAAAACTCCTTACTTATTCCCATTATTTATTTATTTATTGAAGATAAAAACGGGTTGCTTTTCTAGTTCAAGGACTCCAGAATGACAAACTGAATGATTGAGTAAATATCTTTTATCACATATGTGTTTAGGAAACGTTTTGAAACTTTAATTTCGAAGGGGGGTTAACTACGCCTATGCGCATGTGCTTAACATGTGTGTTAAATGTTTAATTGGCTGAATAACTGAGAAATGCCCAGTCTAAAATGAGACATATATTTGAAATTTGGTGCATGAGTGAACAGTCTGAAAAAGACAACTGAAAAAATTGAATTATTTAAAAAATCGTGTTTTGTAGGTTTTCTCATTAGGAGGCCGTTGAATTTCAATGAATATTCAGCTAGTGTTTAACTATTTGGTAAATCAATTAGATTTTCCCATTAAAATTCCTGCTGCGTTAGGTTCTGTCCCGCATTTGAATTTATGAGTGTACAAAGATTTAGTCTTCTAGGTCACAGGAAGCTTCTGAAGGGTTTGGAACGACAAATACACGCAGGATAATAATTATACAGGTATTTATTGAATTACAGTATCTGTATAAATGAAATCATTTTTCCTTTCTTGTTTGTAAATAATTTTTATTGTTTGTATAAATATTCAGTGAACCAGTAGTTTTTCTCCCTCAAAATTCCGGCTGTGTTAAGTTCTGTACCGAAGTTGAATTTTTGAGTATACAAAGATTTAGTCTTCTAGGCCACCGGGGCTTTTGAAGGGTTTATAAAAACAAAACACATGCAGGACAATTATTATATAGGTCTCTATTGAGTTACTATGTCAACAAATGAAATCATTTTTCTGTAAAAACGCCGTGAAAGTGCAGTACCGCTACTAGAGACTAGCTATTTGAATAGAATTGCAGTTCCGCAGTGTCCGTGTAGTGGCAACCGCCATTTCTATTCATTACTATGCAGAACCCGAGATTTCCGAGTAACCCCGGTTAAAACAAATCGTTTTCAACACATGGAATTCTCATGCTAAATACTATAATTTCCAAATATATTCTGCAAGGCTAAAAAATGCGGTATGTAGAATATCACATATTTTTAGTGCTGTATCGTCCATTTCAAACTTCAAATTTCATACAATGCACTCTAATGTATACTATTTAAAAATGAAATAATGATATATTCAAAATGACTAAATAAATATTAGTTTTATACTATCGCTCTGGACTCATAGGCATAGAAATATCATTAATTTTATTTTTAATTCCAGTTTTTTAATACAAACATTTTAGTGTTGTACCTAGATTAGTCTCCAAAATACACATTGAAGTTACACACACACACACACATATATATATATTTATATTATAATTATATAATAATCGGTTAGGAGAACTCTTTGGTTATTCCTTGACAAGAAATAGAATGGATAGGAAACTTTCCTTTCAGTAAGTGGGAAAAACCTCCAGTTACGTTTTTTTCATTCTTTCATTCATTTACTTTGTCCCCCAAACCACACACCCTTCTAAGATTCCCCCCTTTATCCTCTTGGACAGGCGAGCAAGTCATAAACTATAGAGGTCCAAGGGCCTTTCGTCACCTTTACTTACTCTCATTGGCCTATCAGATGCCAATCATTTGAAAAAAGGAACTGCCCATCTCTTGAGCCACCGGGGGCAATTTTCAAGGGAACGGTGATTTTTTTTAACTGAAGCGTCCCCTTAAGGATTCAAAGGGTTCCCACACTACGCCGTCTGGAGTCAGAGCTGTGTTGCACTGCGAAGCAAAAGTGGCGACTTTCTCACTGCTTCGATGTTCGCCACCGCCCGAAGAATGCGCGCTCGGTCTAATTTGACTCTGGCTCGATTTGGCTACGAGCCGCCATAACTTAGCTTGTTGAATGGTCGTCTCTGACCACGAGCTACGCCTGAGTGTGCATGCTCACACAACCGTGCTCGCATTGACTTTATATCTTCCACAGCAAAATAATGATGTATAAGATAAGACACACGGCACATTATTTCTGGCTTTGAATTGTATATTAACATTTGGCAGTTATCTCAAGGACGCGATGCATAATCTAATGATAATTAGATAAATGATTAAAGTCCACAAGTAAAATAGATAACTGTCTAATTATCCTACGCAAAGCCGTCAAATATGTGCATAGAGCCATATCGGGATTGAACTGACACCACATACATTAAAATTTGCCAATTTTGTTACCTTTATTAGTCAAAAAAGAATTATTGTCCATACTCACGTGAAAAATTCACATCAATATGCAATGGACATTTAATCAATATTCCGTGAAGAAAATGATAATTGGCGAATCGTTTAGCGTCAAAATACAAAACTATTGCAAAAAGGATCTTCTCTGGTAAATAGAAAGAACTACATCTATGAGAATGATGTTATCGGATGTATCCCATAATATTGCATATGGAAAGTATATATAATGGACAATACTTACTATTTTGTAATTTTATGTAAGTTTCTAATAAAATTATTTGAAAAACATACAATATCTCTAGAACTGATCAAGAGTGCGTTTTCAGGTATGTATCATTCCTTTTCCAAAGGAAAATATTATGAATGAAATGATTATTTATTTTATGATATTGAATGTATTATTATTCTTTTTTTTTTAATTTTTTAATTCATTGAAAATTTGAGAGTCTTCTGAACATTTAATTACATTGGAAATCAATAAGTTTCCGGTATTTTTCTATTGTAATAATCATGCCAAACTTTTTCAAAGCTCTCTATTCGTTAATAAGTTATATGCGTTCTCCAGTATGTGTCATTCGTTTTCTAATGAAAAATATTATGTATGAAATAATTATTTATTTAATATTTTTGAATGTCCTAATTTTTTAAAGAGTTTTTTCAAATTCATTGAAAATTTGAGCGTCTGCTGAACATTTAATTACATTGGAAATCAATAAGTTTCCAGTATTTTATTATTATAATAATCATACTAAACTTTTCAACGCACCCTATTTCTCAATAAGATACCACATCCGCAGACTCGTCGACTTCAAAAACTCACCCCTTTAAAAACGGTCGAATCGAGCTCAGGGATGCTTAAAACGTGCCTTCTCGTCGAAAACTCGAATATCATTTTTGCCCCTTCACAATACTTCCCTTATGTAGAGAAAACAACACATTGTACGTAGGGAAAGCAAAAATGTTTAATCAGATATAAAAAATCATGTTCTTATTATATTAATTAAATTATTGTATGTATTTTTATATTAAATAAATATCTTTATTTTTCTGAAAATACTAAAAAAATCGCCCACCTTGGCAACGATAAATCATTGGCATAACGTTGCCATTTCTTAAAATTTTGGTAAGTTGACATCATACAGAAGAAAAACACAATATCTTGGCATACACTTTTCATCTGTGGCCACTCCAGGGGTCCCACAGCCGTCTTCATGATTTAGGAAACATGGCTCCAAATATTTCTGTCATGTTCAAAGTTTAACATAATTAGGATTTAAATGTCATGCTCAGGCATTGTTCGCGCCTCTAACGTGCAGAGTGTTTTGATAAAGATATATGCTTAGCGCGTTGGGATGTTCGGGGGTCGAATGAGGATTCAGTACAGATTTTTGTTTTTCAATATAATTTTTCAATATAATGGAGAACAAATAAATTTTTTTTCAGCGAATGAGATAATTATTCCCCCCCTTCCCTTCCATCAAGGGGTACTGAAATTTTCTGTGCTTAGGGCCCAACTTAGATTGGTCCAAGAGTCTTAATCCAACCCTGAATAAAAATCTTTGTCGGTAAGTTTGTAAATGTAAAGGTATCATCTAAGGCTGTTGTGTTCCTAAAATATAAATAAGAATACCCCATTTTTACTTTTCCTGCAATACATAGTAATGTATAGGGAACGTATTGGAATCATGTCGAAAATCGTAACTCCAGTTTTCGACGGATCGACACGTTTTGGGACCAATAGAACACGAAAACACTATTTTTAGCGTGACATCTGTGTGTGTGTGTGTCTGTCTGTGCAATGTATGTATCCACTCTAACTCAAAAACAAATGGACCAAATTTCATAAAATTGGGTAAGTCATTTGTGTATGACCATGGTGCTGATTAGTTTTGGGTACTATTCTGGATAAAAGTACTCGTCTTTTTTTTTTTGCGAAATGACCGGCAAAAATGGCCTGTATCCATACGAGCTGAAAAACTTTTGGACCGAATTTCACAAAATCTGGTAGATATGTCGCTTGTGGGTTATCCTGGTGCTGATTAAATTTTGGTATATTTCGGAAAATAATAACCTGCTTTTTTTCTTTTGAGAAATGGCCCGCAAAAATCGTCAAAATCTGAAATAAAAGACCACATATGCTCATATCCATTAAATGCTTGTTTTACATGGGACTTTTAGCGATGAAAAGAATAAAGATCAATCCCATTACTCTAAGACTAGCCGTTCTCGAGATATTTTAGTTTTTTTCACATTTTTGCTACACCGGTTTGAAGAATAAGTCTAGTTACCCAATGAAAACGAAAGCTGAACTAAAAGTGCCAATTTAGTGTCATTTCAATTAATGATGCGTGTTATTGAGTGCCATTCAATTCAATGTAATGAATCTTTAATGAAACAAAGAGAAAATCAATTTGATTCGGCAGGAAAAGTCACGTGCTGCTCACATCAGATTTTTCTTACTATATTTGACTGGCTTTGAAAAAACATTAAGAGTACGTTCATTCATTTATTGCTTACTGCTTTTCTGTATCATTTCGTAACAGCCAAACGCTTTGTAAATTTATAAACCATTGGAGACAGATTTTGATTTTGATTTTTTATCAAATCGAAATAACCATTATAAAATGTACCGTCAAATTAATTTCTTATGAAATGGGACAGATATTTAGATCTTTTATATTTGATTTAATAAGCACGGGAAACTCTTGAATGAAAATAGGATTTCGAATGCTTTTATAATTCGAAAATTATTTAAATCAGGAGCAACGACAGGTACTGCTGCTAGTTAATAATGCAAAATATACTTTAGGTGCCATTAAGATTGAATGGAATTTGAATGCCTTTCTCTCTCGTTGTTTGCTTTTGCACTTCTTTTGTGTGCCATTATTATTTCATTTGCAGTACGATCCGTTTTTGAAAATGCATATAAAATGTTTTTTATGCGAATTTTTTTTATCAGATATTCTGTTGGCATTCATTTTTAATACGGAGATAATACCCAGTACTGTTTTGATATTGAAAATAAATGTGAGAATGTAACCCCCCCCCTTTCGTGTTACCTAGAAACACTCAATGTTCTTTGCATTTTTAAACCGAGTATTTTTTAGCTGGACGATTGTTAAGTGCATCTATACGTTACTTGCTTAGGAAAATGATAGCACTCGGAAAATTATCCTGCTGTATTTTCGAAATGATATTAGTGCACGCCATTTTGTGCTTTCAAGTGGGTAAATCCACCCTTTAAGCCTTTTCTATTGCTTTCGATATATTACTATTATCAAAATGGGGGAGTAACTCGGATCGGCGCATTTTGACACCGGATGCTTTTAAAAAAGGTAACTTGAGTCATTTTGATACCGAATGTTTTTATCGCATGAAATGCATTGCTGTCTCTACGAATGTTCTTTCCAATCGGATGTTGAGCCATTCATATGTAGTCTTGACCGATATGTCAAGCTTTAATTCACTTATACTTATTTCCTATTCGCTGATATAGGCATATATATTTCAACCTTTATCCAAATTTCAGTAGAAATATCTTCTTTTTGCTAATTTACTTTAGTTTGTAATCATGTCAGTCTTAAGAGTCATTTCTGTTAATGTAAGTATGTTTTTTCCTTAGCTGTTGAAACATTCAAATGGAAGTTTTCATGCTGGTGAATATGATAATTTTTTTTTTTTTTTTTGCATAGGATAGGAAGATTCCGCATATCCGATTTTAAAAATTATATAATGTACCTAGAAACTGAAATAGTACAATATTTTTTTTCATTTAGGTGCCACATATATACTCTCAAAAATAGATTAGAAATATCGTTTGCTGTTTTTAATGCGTCAAACGGTCATGGCAGACTTCTTTTGCATCAAAGGAAGAGCAGGGTCGGATGGATGACAAGGCCATCCCAGGCCGTAAAGCTACGAGTGAGGGGGGGGGGGATTCATGGGTGGCGTTATATATATATGTCAAACATTCAATTTTAATCTAGCTTATACTGAAATTGTTAAAAAATGAATGCAAAATAATAATAATACGTTTCAACATAGTTAAAAAGTGTTTATGACTTCTTGTTCATTCTGTCTGTCTGTCTGTCCTTTTGCACGATAACTGCCGTAAAAATGACTTTATCAAAATGAAATTTAAGTATGTTGTTGAGACGGTCTGTGGGACATACATATGGGAAATGGGAATGTAAATCAGTAATATCACCCAATTAGCTTTGGATGGAACCCGGGTTGAAAAAGTGAAATATATTGAACCTTATGGGACCTCATGTTTCAAATATTTTTTAAGCTAAAATTCACAAATTGCTTCGAAGATTTTAAGAAATATTTAAATTATCCCATAAAATATATATAAAAATTTTCAGTAAAATAGGTTCGGTAGTTTTTTAAATAAAAATTAAAATAATAATAACACCCATATTATATGAAGAGATCCCGTGACCCACTTCAAAATAAAATAGGGTATCCATCTTTTTTTACCCAGTGTAAGAATCGTGATTTTTAAAGTTCGTTTAAATTTATATTGAGTATTGCATCCGTTCTAAAACCGCTTTATTTTTGCGTATTTTTTTGTGCATCTATATTCTGCGTCAACGCAATGACACTATTTTTGAGTTTAAATTATTATCAAACTTTGATTATTTCTACAACGAAGCTTAATTTTACTAGATACAGAATGTAAACAAGGGATTGTAAAACGAGTTGTATAAAAGTTTGCTGAATTTTCTTCACGCAAAATTATTTTACTCTGCCGTCTCGAACAAAAGTGATATAAATGAACAACTATTCATTGTTTTTACACAGAGAGTCAGACGATTTATATTTCGATGACGTCATTTGAATAAAGTTTTTTCGGCGAAGTTAAGTTTTCAAATCTAATAAATTACTGTAGTACTGTGATAATTTAAAATACATCCCATTTTAGAGCTGTTTAAATAAAATTGTATCTCAGTTGGAAAGCGTTTCATAATCAATGCTTTATGTATGATTGATCTTTCTTGTTTTAACTCTTACGCATTTAACATTTCGGATACTAGAGGAATTGTCTTGTACATGATTTTAAAAGAATCTTTAATCTTTAGCACTCTTTAACGTCCGCCAGGTGTCCAGTGCTTAAAATGTTGATCCGTGGAAAACTCAAATTCAAATTCTTGACCCTATTTCAATGATTTCTCTAGACATGACCCTACATATACGGAAAGTAAGAGCGGTGAAAATTTTTGGGTGAGGAAAGACCTCCGAGTAAGGTAGGCCTAGAGTACCAAAAGTTCGGTACTGTCGAAGAGGTAGGTCTCACTCAAGAGTTTCAGAAAAAATACCCACGCTCTAAAAACCCCTAACTATAGAGTTAGAGTGAAGGATATAAAAGTATATGGTAATAGACTTTTGCGTCTCATAGTAATACTTATAATATCAATATGATTGCTCCCCCGCTTTAACAAAAAACTGCCAACTATACTATTAGTGCGCCAACACAGCATATATTTATATCATTTGTCAATTCATGACTCATGTGATCTGATTGGAAATGTATATGTAATTGTCTTATATGTAATAAGAAGTGTGTACTTGCAATTAATCACGAGATTATAATAAATACAGATATAGCAGATTTTTAGATAAAAACATTCTAAATCTTAAAAATACCAGTTTTTCCCTAAAACATTATAAAAGTTTTCTGCAATTTATTAATAGATGAATTTTTAACTAAGTTATTAATATAGATTAAGGGACATGGCATTAGGTTTCTAACGCATGAAGTCATTTTTAGACCTTTCGGCAAAATATCGTTGTCTTTCTATAAAGATCTAAATAATGCCGCAGGCAAGCAGTTTTCATGCAACGAAGTGAAAGGCTAAGGCTAAAATAAATACATGCAATGAGTACATGTTGAGTTAGGAAGAACTCCTATAGAGGAAAAGCTTAAAATTACCGTAATGCTTTGAGAATTATATCTAGCTGTCGCTCGTGTTGATAAAGCGCCTTTTGTTTCCATTCGACACAACAGAGATGCATTGTGTTGAGTGCATGTCTTTTTGGTTATTTTTAAATTAAGATTCCTTAATGACCAGTCTAATGAATCAGCATTTTTTTCCAGTTGTAGAACAGGGTGCGAATATAGGTTGATAGAAACAAACGGAACTGTAAAAGAATTTTGATTGCGTAGAAATATTCCTTATTGTTTCAGTTCTGAGCTACTAATTTGTTTCTACAAAATAGACAGCTCAAATAAATATTTTAAGCCTTTTACCATAGAAATACATACAGTGTAGGGCGACCCTTTTCTTAGTATGGGATTTTAATTCCTTACATTTACCTTCATGCCCCTAACCATTCAGCAATGGTGAATAACGATAAGATTAGGAAATAGTTTTCGAGAAACAGGATTTGAAGAAAAAGCGAGAGTAGACATAATTTTCTTGGTTTGCAATTGATGTCGTGGCCCATGTTCATTTAAATGTCAGTGAGTAATCGCGGGCTGCTAATGGCCCAGAGAAATCACCAATAGAGAGTTCAGTTGTGTAAAGAGCTTTGCTGCCCCAAACGGGAGTCGAACCCTGGATCTCCGAACTGGCCAGCTGACGCTTTACAGTTGAGCTACTGGGACGAAATGGCAGGCTCTTATCTTTGAAGTGGCACGTGATCTAGAAGTCTCTATCCCAGGGCTCTAGAAGTCTCTGTTAGAGCCCTGGTCCTTTGCAACATGCAAACCTCGAAACTGTCCCACGTTAATTTATTTGTCTCTCTTCTGCAGACATCCGGCATCTTCACGATGTCGAGGAGGCCGGACGGCACGCTGGAGGCAACAGGAGGAGCGGATTCCACCCTGCTGAATATGCTGTCCAGATACGTGCCTTTTCAGTACGTTCCATTCTTTTCTGGAATACACTTATTTGAGTTACAGTTAGAAATCATTTGTCTATTCTAACTAAAGATGGATATCATCCTGTTCTAACTATTTTTAAAGATTGCTGGTATTTTAGGGTGTACTGAGCCCTCTTCCTGATGGGTTCGTTAGGATTTCAGAAAGGCTAATTTTCACCTATTGTATAACATTTTAAGCAATTTTGATTAGAATTTTTAAAACCTGTTTTATAATTATGCTGTAAATGTGGACTATGGTGTAAATATTTTTTTTTAACATTTTTCAACATATTTTCCGCCAATAGTTGAGAAGTATTTATGATTGTGGTCATTCTGTCTGTCTGTCTGTCGGTTCGCACGATAGCTGCTGTAAAAATGACTTTATCAAAGTGACATTTTAGTATCGTGTTGAGACGGTCTGTGGGACCTATGGGAATGAATAATGTCACCCAATTAGCTTTGGATGGAACTCGGGTTGAAAAAATGAAATACATTGAACCCTATGCGACTTCATTTTTCAAACATTTTTTAAGCAAAGTTAAAATTCACAAATGGCTTCGAAAATTTTAGGAAATATTCAAATGATCCCATAAAATATCTAAAAAAAAAATTCAGGAAATAGGTTTTGTAGTTCTTAAAATAAAAATTAAAATAATAATGACACTCATATAATATGAAGAGATCACGTGACCCACTTCAAAGTAAAATAGGGCATCCATTTTTTCCCCAGAGTATAAATCGTGATGTTTAAAGTTCTTTTAAATTTATATTGGGTGTTTCATCCTTCCTAAAACCGCTTTATTTTCCCGTATTTTCTGTGTCTCTATATTCTGTGCCAACACAATGACACTATTTTTGAGTTTAAATGATCATCAAACTTTGATTATTTCTACAGCGAAGACCAATTTTAATGAATGAAGAATGTAAACAAACGATTATAAGATGAGTTGTATAAGAATTGGTGAAATTTTTGTTTTATTTTTATCAAATTTTTTATCCCCCCCCCCCTAAAAAAAAACTGTTGTCAGAAACGGTAATCACCCTACCTGCTTTAGTCGTGAAACTATCTGTAATATTAAGCTGAAGGACGAGTTTTGGTAAGAATTATTGACAGCGGGGTTTGACTTATGACTTACTTACAATATAAAAGGGTTGAAATTAATATTGATATAAATTGTGGATATAATTCTTATATTAGATGTATTGAATTACCTCTGAAAAATGACACAAGGCGTTTTGACTCTTTCTGCAGGTCTAAAGATTCGTCTAATACCATGAAATTTAATGATACTATAATATATTCGAAGAATTCTGCTGTTGCTAATGCTTTTGCTGATTTCTTTGGTTCTAATTTTATCGTTAGTATGACTTTTGATGTTGCCTCGTCCAACGATTCTTTGTGATCGATTTTTAATACGGTTAATGTTACTCATGTTACTGTGAATGATGTGAAGTTTAAATAACCTTTCGATTACTATTTCTCTCAGTTTTCATTGTAATTTATGTTTACTTAAACTAACGATCCTAACTGGTTCGGTTGTTAGACGAATCACAGACCCAATCAGCGTTCCTACGGGAGAGTAGGACTCAGTTCGGATACGGAGGGTTCAGTTCTTCGTTCTGGTCATGGGCTGCTCTTGTCTTGAGTGCGTTTGTTTTGAGGAGGACGTGGAAGGAAAACCCAGTGAATTCAAGGAGGACTAGGAAAGGTTTAGTATTTGGTGTTTGGTCGCAATGAGAGGCGAGATAAAAGAATGCCAGTGGTAAGCATAAAAGCTTTAGAATCGTAACCATTTAAGAGTTATCATCAGACCAGTTAAGAGAAGTATCTTGTATATATTGTAAATTATTCTGGGCGTGTGCAATAATAATTATTGTCCATGTTATGAATTGCTTTCAACAGCAAGATGCTGTTATTTCTATAAAGTGCACAACCCATTTAGTTCGATTGACTCCGTGCAGTCCTGTATTATTGCCCTCGGACCGAACGCTCTGAAGATCAAAGGATTCAAGTTTGAGTTACGTCATTTTGGTGATAAAGATAACTGCGGATCTGTAATCCCGCCACATAAATCTACTCATCCGTAGAATAAAAGTAATCAGAAAGAGCCGAGGAAGGTAGTCACTTTGCAAGGATATAATGGCTGATGTTACTAGATTAAGAAGTTCTCTTTTGACGACGTTCCTGCTTGTATTATTAAAGCGCCTTCCACTAATCTTGTGCATCCTTTGCTTATCATCTTTATTATTTCATACTATAGAATATAGTACAGAGAAAGTATTGTTTTCGCAAAAATGATCGATATCGAGATTTGAATGCCAATATAAGTTTTAGAACTACCTGAACACGTTTCGACTATTTTTTAGAGTGATAGCCGTCTGTACGGGGCTCGATTTCACATGCACACGATAACTGGCACACATATTAATGAATATTCACGAAACTTTACGTCCGGTTTTGTCAATGAAAAATCTAGAACTAGATAGAATGTTTCTGAAATTCGAACGAAAACTTCGAAATTTATTCAAGATTTTATGTTTTCTTAACATAGTAGCGAAAAAATGTGACCTAATTATAAATAAAAACAGTCCTTTATGTCTCGATGATCATGTGATTTTACAGTTTTCAATCACTGTAGTGAAAAATAGCTGTGATACAAGTTTTGTGTTCGTGACGTCATAACTCCCCCTTAGGGATGAGGGTGGTGTGTGTGTGTGTGTAGGGGGGGGGGTGAATTTCCCCCTCGGGGAAACATTGTCAGACTTGATATCAAGTGAAATATTTTTTCAAGTCTTTTAAAATAAAGAGCAACGTGCCTATAATTGTGTAATTGTGATTATTTGAACCAACAAAACAGACTTAAAAAAAAAAAAAAAGCTACCTAATATTGAATTCTGGTATGAGAACATCGAGTTTGAAAATAAAAATGCTACTTTCACTGTAAAACTCGTTTCTTTGCAAGCATAGTCTGCTTGCTGGAAACTGGTTCGAAAGGTAGACGTAAATTAATGGCGACAGAACTTTTTCTAGAATCTATATAGCAATTATAAAATGTGTTTATGCTTTTCCAGATTCTCTAGAAGCCTCGCGGGGACCCTGTTTTGCACACTTATAGTGTTAACCACTGTGCAAAACCTATATAAGCCAGTCTGTGGTTATAATTATAGTTGTGGTGCACAAAAAAGGAAAGGAACGTATCAAGCCACTTTAAATATTGATTACTGCGTTGATTACCATTTATACAGCACCTTTCAGATTAAACATTAAAGTTTACTTATTCTTAGTTGCGTTGATTACTTAATAATATCACTTTAACCATCACACGAGAATTATGCAAAAGCATAATATTAAATTGATTTACCTAAACATGGCCGTAAATTATCGTATTCGTGGAACATTGCATTGCGCTGCTATTTTACCACCCATTTTATCTTTAGCGCGAGTTCTGTAAAAGAATATTAATTAACATAATACTACTCCATTAATTGCACCAATGTTAACTTTACAAATAACCATTTATTAACAACATAACATTAATTATTAAATTCATTACATAATTTACATATTTTATTTGCGGAGGAGCGAGCGAAATGTGAGAGATTTGCCGTGTGAGACCAGGTTACATATTGTTATCGACATAATTTAAGACCTGCTATCATATTTAGTAAGCACATACCTGACCACAACGCTTGCATCCTTGTATATTCTACCGATTTTGCTCATTTTGTTGAAGTCTCCTTGGACTCTGACTGTCGTAGAATTGCATATTAGGACACCTTTCGCGGACTATTTCCGGACTACTCTGTGGCACACATTCTTAAGAGATCCTTCTGGCATTCTGATCACTGGCTGGAACTGTGGCTCTACAGCTCTTAATTCAACCTCTTTGACTGCTCTCTCATTCCATATTCCTATCTGAATCTCTAGTGGAATTCTCTCACCTCTCGTAGGAGTTCTGTAATCTCATCTCGTGGTTGCCGCCTCTTTTTGCCTGAGGTCTGACACACCTCTTTGTCTTCTCTCTCTACTTCCCGACCGTCCAAACAGTTACCTTACACCTTTCTGGTAGGTCGGACGGTCTGGGTTTCAACAACAACACCTCTTTGTCTAAAAAAAAAAACAAAAAAAAACCCGGCCACATATTTACCTGCCATCAGCCTTTGGGTTGGCTGTGTGGTCTGGGCCTTCCACACCTCTTTGGCTCCGGTCGGCCATTAAGCTGCTCTATGCCTTAGGATGAGTCGGTCGGCCTGGGCTTTCGACACCTCTTTGGTTGGATTTGCACGCTGCCACAACTGCCGCCGTGTTCATTCGGAGTACGATCACGTTAAACATGTGGGTCCGTAAGTCTTTCCGAGAGGTTGGTGGTAGGGGAAGGAGGGTACACTTCCTGTGGATGCCTCCCCCACTGGGTTGCGGTCCAAATTGGGTGGCACTTCCCGGCCGTCCAAACAGTTACCTTACACCTTTCTGGTAGGTCGGACGGTCTGGGTCTCAATAACAATACCTCTTTGGCTCTGATTGGCCGACCTTGGGCACTTTGGCTGGAGATCTTCCGTAACTGGTTATTCTTTTTAACTACTCTCATAGCTACACCTCAGTCTGTAGGTTTATGGCCTAATTTGATCTCGCGGGTCAAAGTATTGCAAAAACTGGCGTCGTTTCGTCTGAAGCATTGTTTGCTATTGCAGAAAATCGTAAATATTGAACATAAAACTGTCTTACCCGAAACTGGTGTGAGATCTATTTCTACACTTATTCCGTTAGCCACTCGCAATAGTGTGTTCTCATGTGTGTTTCAGTAGTGTGTTACAATAGTATGTTCCATTCGCAATAGTGTGTCTACTCACGATAGTGTTAACCACTGTGTGAAGTCTGTGGCAGATACCTCGTGTACAAGGCAGCTGCCACACATTTTCACGAAGCTTCGTAATTCACTTCGTTAACGAAAAATTTAGAGCGATATAGAATATTTTGAAATTCGAGAGAAATTTCGAAATTTATTTCAAGTGTTATATTCTTTGGAAATCGCAGCATAAGACAAAATTGAACAGAATCATGCATAAAAGAATTACTTATGGCTCAATGATCGCAAAATTTAAAAGTTTTAATCATTCTGGCTAAAAACAGCTGCGATGCAATTTTTGTGGTTGAAAAAATAAAATACATTGAACCCTATGGGACCTCATTTTCCAAACACTTTTTAAGCGAAGACACGCAACACACACAGCAATGTTCACAAATTGCTTCGAAAATTTTAGGAAATATTCAAATGATTCCATAAGATATATAAAAAATTTTTCAGAAAAATATGTTTGGTAGTTTTTTAAATAAGAATTAAAATAATAAAGACACTCATATAATAGGAAGAGATCACGTGACCCACTTCAAAATAAATTAAGGCGTCCATCTTTTATCCCAGTGTCAAAATCGTCATTTTAAAAGCTCTTTTAAATTTATATTGAATGTTGCATCCGTCCTAAAATCGTTTTATTTTCGCGTATTTTCTGTGCACCTCTATTCTGCGCCAACGCAATGACACTATTTTTGAGTTTAAATGATTATCCAACTTTGATTATTTCTAAAACGAAGCCTCAGTTTAATGGATGTAGAATGTTAACATGTGATTGTAAAGATGAGTTGTATAAGAATTCCTGAATTTTTTTTCACGCCAAATTATTTAACTCCGGAGTCTGGAATAAAAGTGTACGAATGAAATAGTCACTGTTTTTACATAGCGAGCTAGACGATTTACATTTCGATGACGATGATTTACATTTCGCATAAAGTTCATTTTTTTCGATGAAGTAAAGTTTCGATGAAGTAAGTTTTCAAGTAAAATAAGTGATTGTAGTTCTGTGATCATTAAAAAGATATCACCGCTGAATGGATCGCATTTTAGAGATGTTTAGACAAAATTGCATTTTAGTTGGAAAGTGTTTCAATAATCAATGATTTATGCATGATTGATCTGTCTTGTTTATATTTGCTTATGACGATACTATAATTTCTTATTTTTATAAGTGAATTCAATATTTTTAATGGATTATTGTAGAGAACAAACAATATGATTTAGAAATTGCTCATATTAAGTAACACTAACTCCACCCCCTATTTTCAGATACGAACTCAAAGAGCAGGAGGACCACACCTGGGGAACTGTCGGCGAAGATGGAAACTGGACCGGCATGATAGGATCTCTGCAAAGAGGGGTAACCTTTACAAAAACAATCTGCATAATAACTGTCTCAAATGATAAAATGATATTGCTTTCCCAAATCCTTCCTAAATCTCCTCCCCCTCTCCCCGTTAATCTAGAAGGCTGAATCTTTGCACACTTATAGAATTGACCTCAGGACAGAACCTAACGGAGTGTACTATGTTTCATCTCGGGGGCAAAGAAAAGGAGAGGGGGAGGTCTATGAATAAAAATACTTTGTGAAACGGTTATGGAAAATCCGAGCCATGTATTTAAGCAGACATAAAATTAACTAGAGTGTATATCAATTCGAATTTCTCACACCATAATTCATTTTTAAATAGCTTGTGGGGATTTTTTTTAATTTTCCAAAAATTTTTTTGAAATATCGTTATCGTGACTCCAAATGATTTCAATTATAGCGTGTCACCCTTCAATTGCAGCCTTTCGTTTGACACCGTACTTGAAAACGTTCCCCCCAGAGGGGTCATTTGCCTCCTCGAGGGGGGCTAATGACGTCACAAACACAAAAATTACATCGTGGCAATGTTATCATAACAAGGATTGAAACTATTAAGTTTTGAGATTAACTATTAAACTATTAAGTTTTGAGATTAACTATTAATCTATTAAGTTTTGAGATTAACTATTAAACTATTAAGTATTGAGTTATGCACGATTATGTCCAATTTTGTCCTATAAAAATTCGATCTCGTTCTAGATTTTTCGTTAAAGTTTCGTGTATATCCATTAATATGTGTGACCACTATCGTGTACACAAGAAATCGACCACCGATACGCATGCAGACAGACAGACATCATTCCAAAAATAGGCAAAACGTGTTCAGGAGGTCCCTAAACATATTGACATTAAAATCTGGAATTCAAAAATTTTCGCGAAAGCAGTAGAGAGAAAGGTGGTAATATGGATATCCTCGGTTCCTCGGCCGGAACGAGGCTCACTCTAGTGGCGGAGTGGTCAATCAACTCTAATCACTCCTCCTGAGATAAGAGATCGCCATTGCCGTGCATTATTGATAGAGCATTTGTGTTGTGAGCGTTGGTAGTTTCATCCTATTCTTGAACGTTTAGCTAGACAAGAGATATACAAGTGTTATGGGAATTTATGTTGCACAATGCGCAGATTTCGATGTTATACTTTGAACTACACTCGTTAGACGTCGAAACCAGACTTCGACTTTTTGGTTTGGTTTGGGAGGAGTGATGTGATATTTTCAACAGGGTGTTGCTGGTAATATGGATCCACTGGAAAATAGCTGGAAATCAGCTGGTAAACAAGGAGGCTCAGCGGGGAAGACGTCATGGAAGAGGTGACACACCCCTCTGAACCTCAGTGTGCCTCAGCGTTTACTGATAACTGTCATGGAGAACTGTGGGTCATGTGTGTGATGTGTGAATTATGGGCACACAGTGAATGTGCTGGGGCCGAGAAAGAAATTTATATTTGCCACTTTTGTAAATCATTTATGTTTTTTCAACAGTAAAGTTCATTTTTGACGAATAAACTGTGACTATTTCATGAGATTCATAATACCCGCACTTTAAAAAAACAGTTGATTTCACTTTTTTTTGGTAATCGCATTATGGAGGTTACTGTAAATATTCTAAAAATGATTCCTCCTGTTCTGGCCATAGCTGATTAGCATATGCGACCAACCGTTCCCCAAACGAGTGAAATGAGCTTATAATGTAGGCGCACTTTACAGAAAACAAAGTGTTACCATCTTTTCCTCTACTTCCTCTATTACACAGTAAAAATAACGCAACATACATTTGTTTTGAGGATACGTTGGATCCCCTTCATCAGCGTGGCTAGTGTTAGTATCGACCACGGAAAGGTTCCTAACGGATCCAATTTTCAATTAACTCTAAATTTCATAGATTGTTAAACAAAATAAAACGCATTCAACAATGTTTAATATAAATACTTCAATACTAGTGTTTTATTAAATGTTTGATAAACTCGAAGTTTGATAATCTTTCTATATTAAAAAAGTAGCCGCCGCCGCTGCTTGACAAATTTCTCGTAATTCTTTGCTCCGTATCGCAAAAACTATTGCATATGAAAAAAATCTGATGTGGGCAACACATATCTTTCCTTATATCATACAATGAATTGACTCGTTTTACAGTCAAAAAATAATGTATAAGATCCACGGAGCTGTGTTTTTATCGTTGAATTGTACTTTTGGCGATTTCCCGGATGACAACATGTAAAATCATTTTAAAATACTCAATTACCTTATACATCGCGCAACTCTAAATAAACAATCATCAATATGGATAGCATCCTCAATAAGCGATAGAGTCCATATATTAAAATACCTGAATAATGACGTCATCCATTAGACCCCTCATTTTCACTCATTTAAATCATTTTTGCAATTTTGACCATATTTTTGTCAATCTGAGGCGAACTATTGCCAGGTTGGAAATACTTTGCTAAATTATTCGCTGAGTTTGCCAAATGCACCACCAAGTGCTACAGACAAACAGAGAGAAGAGTATTTCTTATATACTAAAAGGTATGCCCGTCATATGACAGAAATCAGAATTTGCGAGACATTACTTCCCATTTGGCGTCACTTTTACCAATTGGGCGACATTTTTGTTATTTTAGCAACATTTAAAATAGTCGCAAAGTTAGCGACGTCCCGCTCAATTTCTCGCCAAACGTTACGGATGGACGGAGAAATGTGTTATTCTTATATTCTACGTTTATGGTCTTTCTAAGATATTGAACTTTCAACATCTAGTCGTCCTTTTTATTGATTTAGAGTCATTTTTATTAATTTGGCGACATTTTCATTAATTTAGCAACATTTAAAAATGTCGCCAAGTTGACGACATTTCGCAAAAAATCTCGCCAAGCGTTATGGACGGAGATATAAGTTATTCTTGTAACAGATAAATGACTATTAGCATCCAAATACAAAAGTATTACCTAAAGTATATTTTCACATGAATGGAACGAGCTAGATCCATGAGAATAATGTCACCCAATTTATCGCATGATATTACTTATGTAAAGTGAACATATTTCACAATAGATAATATTTTTTTTATTTTATATGATTTTTTGATAATTATTTTGAAAAATGTGCAATATCTCGAGAACGATTCATGCTAGCGTTCCAAAATTTATCTCAATTGTTTTCTAATGAAAAATTACATACGAAATGACTATTTGCGCAACTTTAGTAAATGTTTTAATTTTTTGATGATTTTTGCAAAATTTCACTCGAAAATTTAGGGGTTCTGAACATTTGATTGCGTATAAAACAATAGGCTTCCAGTATTCATGGATTGTAATTTTTGTACCAAATTTTGTTCGAATCGGTTCATTTGTTCATCAGTTATTGTCTCCACAGTCTTGCTGACACACACACACACACACACACAGACATCACCTCAGAAATGTTTGATTGGTGTTCAGGGATGCTTGAAACGTGCTCTCTTGTCGAAAACTCGAATTCGAATTTTCAACGCCGTCACAATACTTTCCTTATATACATTATATGTATATAATGAAAGTAATATGAAATTGGGGGTACACCTGTAGAAAAAGCTTTGGGGAATACGCGGAAATAAACCGTTTTTTGATATATATTGTAGTTTCAGAAATATTTAATGTCAAAGTCGAAGACAAAATATTTGAGCTGCGAGTTCGCGTCCTGGATAGACTAACAATAGCAAGACCACGAATTTTTGCAGGCAGGTACCTACATGGGTGAATATTTGCAGGATGGAGACCCTTTTACTTTCCTTATATGCATATAATGTATAAGGAAAGTATTATGACGGAGTCGAATATTCGAATTCGAGTTTTCGACGGGAGAGCACGTTTCAAACATCCCTGAATACGAATCAGGCGTTTTTGAGATGATGTCTGTGTGTGTGGAAACCCCAGGCCGTCCGACTCATCCAGAGGACTTGAGCAACTATTTGGACGACCGGAGATGTCTGTGTGTGTATGTGTGTGTGAAAGTGTGAAAGTATGTGTGTGTGAAAGTGTGAAAGTATATGTATGTATGTGTGTGTGTGTAAGTATGTGTGTGTGTGTGTGTGTGTGTGTGTGTGTGTGTGTGTGTGTGTGTGTGTGCGTGTGTGCGTGTGTGTGTGTGTCAGTGAGCCTGTGGAGACGATGACTGACGAACGAATGGAGCGATTCAAACAAAATTTGGTACAAAAATTACAATCCATGAATACTGGAAGTTTATCGCTTTTATACGCAATCGGATGTTCGGAACCTCCTTAAATTTTCGAGTGAAATTTCGAAAAAATCATAAAAAATTTAAAACCTTTAATAAAATTACGTAAATAGTTATTTCTTACGTAATTTTTCATTAGAAAACGAGTGACATAAATTTTAGAACTCTAGCATGAACCGTTCTTGAGATATTGCACATTTTTCAAATAAATTTATCAAAAGATACTTTGTGTAATACTTTTGTATTTGAACGCCAATAGTCATTTATCCGCTATAAGAATAACTTATTTCTCCGTCCATAAGGTTTGGCGAGATTTTTGTGACGAATTTGGCGAAATATCGCCAACTTGGCGACTTTTTTAAATGTTGCCAAATGAACGAAAATCTCGCCTCGCTAAATGGATAAAAATGACGCTCAATCCATGAAAATGACGACTCATTGACGAAAATTCAATGTTTTGGAAAGAATATAAGTATCTACTATAAGAATAACTTATTTTTTTTTACTGTAACAGTAGTCAATTTATTGCATTATATAAGGAAAATCATATGCTGCCCACATCAGATTTTTTTAATTTCGATGTAGTTTTTGAGAGAGTTTTCCGCTAGCAGGGGGCAGAGCCCCCTAGTTGTGTTAAAAATGAGAAGCAAATCGACTTTGCTATATCTAAACATTCGTTCTCTTTCCTTGGCTTCTATTTACTTCTTATCTCGGCTATATTTCATTACCTTTTTGTAGCAAATGAGGGTATGTATTATTACTTATGTATTGTTACTTTATATCGGGTGTTTTTTTTAAATTGAAATTCGTACCTCGTACGAAACTCGATCCAATCGTACCGTTTACGAAAGTCGGACCCATGGTACTTTGTTTTAGCTGGAAAGATAGTTTTCTAGAGTGAACCTCAAATATACTTTAACCAAAATAGGTTTTAGAATATGGGTGCGCATACTACACCCAAATCGTAGGTAAGCGTAGTGAATTGGGGTGGGTGAGTAGCTTCCCCTATAGTTTAGTCATTCAAAAAGTAATTTGATTTCGAAAAGGGAACAAGCACGTGAAATTCATTATTTATTTTCAGGAATCCGACATGGCTTTTGGATGGATTGCCAACACTTATATCCGGGACCAGGTCGTGGATTTTTCCTTCCCCTACCTGGTGGACGCGACCATCTTCTTCACGCCCTCCCCACACCTTTCTGCAAAGTCCTTCGCCTTTCTGGATCCTTTTCAGAACATGGTAAAGTGAAGCGCATTCCTTGTCATAACTTGGCTGCCATTTGTTTACATCTGGCTTCCGCAGTCTTTTACGTAGTTCAAGTACTTGTTATGAGCAGAGGCTTTTACAATGGGCGGCTCGCAATGGAGCGCTTATGTATTGTTTTAAAATAACAAATAGTTTATTTTTGGAACTTTGAGTTTTGTCCACCGATTTCTGCACGATATAGCCATGGACATGATTCGTAAAAATACTAAATAAAAATAAGTTTGAAAAGTATGAACACGCTAGCACAGACGCCCATGGAATATTGACACTGTTCTGCCAAACTCGATATGAAAGTAACGTTTCTGCATCTTTCCGCGATAGGCCGGAGTTCACAACATATTTCTTTATTGAAGGCTTGCGCATGTGCACTGAGGTCTAGCCCCAAAAAGTCTGATCTCGAATTTATAAATCCGTAAGTAAAATAAACAAAAGAGATAGATAGATAGATATAGATATAGATAGAGATAGATAGATAGACATATATAGGGAGAGTTCTTCCATTTTTCTAACTTTCACTCGAATTATGTAACTATCAAAAATAGGACAGAGTTCTAATATTTACATATTGTAATTTTTGTACCAAATTCTGTTCGAATCTCTCCATTCCTTCGTGAGATATCGTTTCTCCAAACACACACACAGACATCAGCTCAAAAATGTCTGATTCGTGTTCAGGGATGCTTGAAACGTGCTTCCCCGTCGAAAACTCAAATTCGAATGTTCGACCCCGCCACAATACTTTCCTTACATATTATACTATGTATAAGGAGAGTAAAAAACGAGATGTTAATTTTATCACCATTTCGTTTTGCAGGTATGGCTGATGTTGTTGTTGTCGCTTCTTCTGTCAGCGGCTGTCTTGGCTCCACTGACCGTCTCCTCCCCCAAAGCGGGACAGAGGCCAAACATGTGCTGCGCATTTCTAAAGGAACTGGAAAGACTTATCGGATTATTAATCGGACAAGGTAATAACTGTGACACGCTCATAACCAAGTAAAGTACGTGACAAGGTAGTCACTAAGTAAAGCGCGTGACAAGGTTAAAATTATTTGAAAAATAATAAAATAATTTTATTACGGCTCAGTTTATACTTAAACGTACATTTTTTTGGAACACCTCGGTGGTTATTTATTAAAGCAGGGGATAAACGTAGCTATAAATAAATTTCTGACAGTATTAAATATCTGAAAAAATTTCTAAACTATAATCATTTGCATACAATTATTACTATAATTATTTGCATACAATTATTACTATAATTATTAGCAAACAATTATTACTATAATTATTTGCATACAACTATTACTATAATTATTTGCATGCAATTATAATTATTTCAAAGCAAGTTTTGTTTACAGCCTGCTTGTGAAAAAAAATTATATCTACATGTTAAATTTTTATACCATTTTTAAATATTATAAATGCGATATTTGAGACACATGTTATGTTACGATACTAATTTCCAAGCGAGTGTTAAATATGTTTATTTATAACAAAAACTAGATTGCTACGAAAAATAGGTTATATAAGCAGACGTGCTTTTCGGAAATGTTTGGATTTCCTTTCAAATTGCGAACAAGCTCAGAGATAGATGAACATCTTTTTCTGGCTTTCAAATCTGGGATTGTTCACTCTGAAGAAAAAAAAAATCATGAATTTCTGAAATGTATGTCTGATACTTTATTTGTATAGCATTTTACGTTGTGATCTAGTTTTTCATTGTTTGTACGCAAAGTTTCACGTTGTTGTTGTTGCTGCTAAGCCCCTTGACCTTAAAAATGCTAGGTCCAAAAGATGACACCGCCCATAGAGCATGGGCACTTGACGTCACACGAAGAATTTCGCCCTTACATTTCCAAAACAAAGTACTCGCATGCTTAGCAGTATGGAAATTTTCATTATTTCTGTAATTAAAACCGTTATTTTATAAATTGACAATCGTTTAACCCTTAACTTTTGTAGGGTCTGCCTAAATTTATCTTCTTTGATGGATATTTTTAATTTGCCAGAAAATAAATTATTCACTCTCCATAAAATATATACACGAGTTCTTTTTTTTAAGAAAATACGTTTTCTGCCTTTCCCTTCTCGCTCGCGTGTACACTGCAAAATTTGCTAGTCAATGTTACATCTTCAGAACGCTAGCGAGTGACTACAGTAAAATTGAGTAGCAGCGTACATTCACTTAAAAGTGCACTTTAACAAATGAAATCTTTAAATATATATATTGTTATTCAAGTATTCTGAATAACATATTTTCACCACAAAGATACATTTCGACGTTTAGTTTCAATTTTTATGGGCCATCATCGTCCGTCTATGACACGCTATAGTAAAAATAATGCCCTTTTGCTCTTACGTTTCTGCGCATTCTACTACGCAGGTTGTTTGTGGACGCTCGTGCGTATTGTTTTCTATGGATCTACCCTCTCCTGGTCCTCCACTAGAAGACCCAAAGTGGTTCCTATGCAGCCGAGAAGATGACAAGGAGTAGCCGAGGAGGAAGAACTGGTACAAGGAGGGAAAACTCTGGACTCTTCGTTCAAACTTCATATCCTTAGTGTGGAAGTTCCTGAAACTGGTCAACACTGTCCGAATGAATCTAGAATCATCCTGTTGGAGCGAAGGACTCTTAGTCAAGTACCGGTGATAATATGGAGGGGCGTTATGACAATTCCTAGATTCAATCAGGATCAGAAGCAACGAGAAAATTGTTCGAAAGGTGAATTCGGATGACAAGCCGCATTGGTCAAGGAGTCCGTCGTCTCGTTACCACCAACGCCAATACGAGAAGAAATGTGTGAAGGAGGTGTTGTATTTATGTTTATTAATACCGTTTGCTATAAATAAATGATAATGTGTGAAACACAATTCCACTTTCATTTGCCAATTTCATTTATAAGTTTCGAACTATTAACGAGACTGGCATCATTCCGACAGTATTTGTAAAGATAGGCAAGTAAACTGAAATGCTAGGCTTCTTTCATCAGAATGTTCTTTTGGTCAGAATGGACGAGAGGGAGTAGCAGAGGAGGAAGAACAGGTACAAGGAGGGAAAACTCCTCCTAGAAAACTCCTTCCAAATATTATAGCATAAACATTTCTTGCCACATTAACATATAGTACGGCTAGTATTATAGTTCTGTCCATTATTATTCTAGTGTTATATTTATTTCATACAGACAATCTTTGCGAAGCGCACGTGTTAAGAAGCTAGACCGCCACTTCTCCACTCATATAAATGCCCTGTCTTGGGTCAAATCTATCCTAGTACTGAAAAAGTATTTTTCCTCAAAATATTTTCAGTTGAGCACGATGGATGACTTCAACATGTTTTAACAGCTGAATCTAAACCTTAAAGACGGGACTCAAGTAGAATCCTGTATACCGGCCTTATGGTTCGGTTTCGGATAGGGTTTCCTACGTTTTACATATTGGGGGTCGGAAATCCTTTACTTTTCAAGCTATGAATCTATTTTTAAGAACACCTTATTTGTATCTTATCCCGTTTTATCTGTGAGAGTCATCGGATAAATGCAGTAACGCAGGTTATATTCCGTAAACAGTGGAAAATGATGCATATGTGAGATTTAAAAACTACTCAATCGAATGTTGAACCATCTGAAAGCCACCTATTGTTGCTTTTATTTTTATTTGCTGATTCCAGGCACTTACAAGGTGTACTCCAGGCCTCTTGCTCGACTTTTCGTGGGCGTATGGTCGGCGGTGAAGCTGGTGCTTGTGTTCAGTTATTGCTCGACTTTGCTCTCCCTGATGATGATACCGACCAGTGAGCGCCCCATCGACACAGTCCAGCAGCTGAGGGAGGCTGTCATCGCGGGAAAACAGCAGGTCGCCGTCTATCGGGGAATATCGCATTACGAGTACCTCATGGTAAGATCATCTACTTTATAGAGAGCAAGTTTGCTTTTACCAAATACTCGTATGTTTAGCAGTATGGAAATGGACGCAATTTCTGCATTAAAAACAGCTACTTTAGAAATTTATAACCTCTCATTTGAGTAGGACGGATCTAAATTTATCTTCTTGGATGGACATTTTAAAAATATTCATTTTCAATAAAATATATACACGAGTTTTCTTAAGAACCTATCCTTTCTCACTCGCATATACATTACAGAATTTTCTATTAAATTGCATCTTTAGAGCGCTAGTTAGTGACGGCAAAAATGAGTCGTAGTGTACATTCACTTAATCACTTACAGTTCACTTTAGCAAATGAAATCTTTACACATAGAATGTAGTTCAAGTTTTCTAAATAACTTATTTTCAGCACAAAGCTTCAGTTTTAATTTTTATTTTCCATCATCGTCAGTTTACCATGGTAAAAATAATGCCTTTTACCTTTATGCTTCTGCGCATTCTACTGCCCAGGCTGTTTATTTATGCTCGTGCCCATGCTCTCTGCAAAAGAAGACCTTCGATATCTTTAAAGAGATCGATTTTACCACGTGACTACTCCTAGGTCAGTAGTCTCGACTGTATGAATTTTCTTTATAGAGGAGGGAACGCATTCATTACTGTAAGTAGGAACATCAGGTTTACGCTTTCGGCGTCACGCATATGCTTGGTCTTGAACGATAAGTCTACTTGTATATAAGGTCGACGGGTAAGATTGAGAAGCCCATCTGTGGCTCATGAAAGTGGTTATCTTTCCTTTCAGACAGATTTTGCGGTTATGACCGGTCTTCAGCAAAGCGATGATGAAGAAACATTATCCTGTTATACAGAGGCTGTTAATGCGTTTTTAGAACGATTTTATTGCAAACAATAACAAAACTTATATTAATTTCAAAAAATTTCTGGCAACAAATCATTTTATAAAAGTTAAATTATCGTTTGTTGCAGTGAATTTTTTTTTATTTTGAAAGTAACAAGTGTAAACAACCTTTGGATTAAATACTACGGGAGTGAGACAGCCCAGTGGATAGCGCGTGGGAATTGCATTCGGCCGACCCGAATTCGATTCCCGTCTCTTCCCAAACTGTCCCCGTGTTCACGTGAAGTATGGGCACCTTAAGTAGGTGGATCCATAAGTTCTTTCGAGAGGTTAATGGTAGGGGAAAGAGGATACGGTCCCTGTGGATGCCTCCATCACTTGGTTCCGGTCTAAATTGAGTGGTACCTCACGGCCGTCCAATTAGATACCTTGCACTTTCGGGTAGGTCGGGCGGTCTGGGTCGTAGA
Organism: Amaurobius ferox; assembly: GCA_951213105.1. NCBI lineage: Eukaryota > Metazoa > Arthropoda > Arachnida > Araneae > Amaurobiidae > Amaurobius > Amaurobius ferox. The sequence goes on along the minus strand of OX578149.1, from coordinate 5,544,986 downwards.
AGGAGTATTGAAGACTACGTTTTTTCTCTTTTCGAAGAGAAATGCTCTTTTTCTGTGATTAATAAACGCTGTGAAATCCATTTCCGAATGAAAAATAAGCGATATTATTAATAATAAAGGAAAAAATGAGTAAAGTATTGCTTTTTAACTGGAAAAGAACAATACATGAACGCCCAAAAGAGGTACGTACATTCTCAAGACTATTTCAAAAATACTCTTGTCTCAAAAGAAAAGCCGCTGATTCAAAGTGCATTGTCATTAAATACCCTCGTAGTGACTGTAAACAAGATAATACTCGAAATAAAGGTTTAAAAGAAAACTGAAAATTATAATAATGTTCATCGCCTTTTGCGTAGGCATGTCGCTGAGCGCAGAACACGCTGTAGAATTTTTTTATGAAAATCATTTAGCCGGTGACAAATGGAAATATATAGTGTAGCAATGGATGGGGCATGGACCTATTTAAATGACTGTAACAACAACCACATAAAAAATATCGATTTACTACCGCAAAAGCGGAGTAAAAAAGAAGAATAAATAGAAAGTTTCTGTAAAGGATTCATGATTATTGCTGGCTTTTTGTGCAACTTTCTATGTCATATTTGTACGATCAAAAGGGTATATAGATTTTTTAAGCAAGCCATTAACATTGTGAGGAAAGGTCCCTTTACAGTTAAGTGTCCGTGTCCGATCACAATAAAAGGGATTGCTGCGCCCCTATTGGCAGGGCCGGATTAATGCACGGGCCTCCGGGGCCGCGGCCCTGGGCCTCCAAATATTAAGAGGCCTCTAAATTTTGTAAATTAAGCAGAAGCAATTTTTAATTAATATAAAACTGGTAATTTTTATTTTCATTTTAAATGATAAAATATGTTAATACTTTTAAATATTATACATCCTTTAAAGTCTTAATATATTACTTTGAAGTTAAAAATTTAGAAGTTTCTTACATGCACAAAAGGGCCTTTGGTGCTGTGATCTTTAGGCCTGAATAGTGTTATGTGTTGATGTTCTGCAGGTGTTTTAGGGGCCCCGAATTAACAACAGGTCCTGGACTCCACTTTGGTTTGACCAGGTCCTGCCTATTGGAGAATTAAATATGTTAGGAAGACGATCTTGACAGCAAAGCGAGATAGAAGAAAAGAGCGGATTCCAAAGTTGTAGACTAATGTTTAATGGGTAGGAACGCACGAAACGCGAATTTGGATGGGAATATATATGAATATAATACAAAAGGATAATTTATACTGACCGCGCCGTTCGTAAGGCTTTAAAGTAGAGCTGAAAGACCTACGTGCACTACTCTTCTCGGAGTGGAAGAATCCAATATTGTTTGTTCATCACTGACTATGTCTCAACGGTTTGCGGCCGAAGACTTCTAATAGTCCAGTCAATAAAGACAAAAAAAGAGACAACCCACAACTAATTCAGGGAAAACTGAATTTTTGTACGCGAGTAGTATAATGTTAAGAAATGTGTTTTCCTCAAAAGTCACCCCTTGCACCCCTTTCTCCCCCCACGTTTCCTAAATTGCAGTGTCCCAGAAATACATTTGTATTTCATGACATGGAAGAATAATGCCGTTGGTATACCAAACTATTTCACATACCTCATGGAATACGTATATATTCTTTAAACATTGTTAGATATGTGTATCTTTTTATACCAGCAGAGAATATGTACAATTTGAGCGTCTTTACCAAAAATTTGCAGTTATTTGTCTGATATATATATTTTTGGGGTAAATGTATTTTTCTTTCATTATCTTACAAATATCCAAAATTTTAAGCTTTAAAACGTTATATAGTGTGTACCGCCCATGGTAAGAAAAGTTCCACGGTGAATCAGATTGCTACCCTTTTGCTTCCAACTTCTTCTGTAGGTACTGCAAAGAATGAAGTTAAAAGATTGGCGAGAAGTTCGTTCTCTGGTATAATCAACTGTCTCCACACACACTATTTGATTGGATGCTTGCTCCCCAATTTTTGTACGAGTCTGACGTCAAGGCCCACCTCTCTTCAAAGCCTGTTTTTCCATATGCGTACCTGGTATGTGCGTCGGCCATTCACGGTGATGCACTCTGTAGGTGGATTGACTCGTGTTGGTCCAGGTGCACCTGCATTTTTACATATAAATGAAGGATTCTTAGGAGCTTCAGTGATCATTAACGGAGAGCATGGAAAACTGCGTAAAATAAAGGAAGAAAGTGATCTCTTATGATCTGAATAAGATTTGTGTTAAACCAGAACAATCCCGCCGTTCTGTCAGGTGAGCTACTTTTGTTTGCCTTCAGGTTTAGTATCCAATAATATAGTGAGTTAATCGAGACACTGTTTTTGAAATAGGTCTTGCAGCAATAAAAAAAATTCGTGGTCTTGCTATTGTTTGTCTATCCAGGATCTCGAACTCGCAGCACAAATATTTCGGCTTTGACTTGGACATTAAACATTTCTTAAACTACTATATTAAAAAATCTGATCTGAGCAACACATGACTTTCCTTATATAATGCAATGAATTGACTACTTTTACAGTTAAAAAATGTTATTCTTATAGTAGATACTTATATGCTTTCCAAGATATTGAATTTTCTTCAATGAGTCGCCATTTTCATGGATTGAGCGTCATTTTTATCCATTAGGCGAGATTTTTGTTAATTTGGCAACAATTAAGAATGTCGCCAAATTGGCGACATACCGCCAAATTCGTCGCCAAAATCTCGCCAAGTGTTATGGACGGAGAAATAAGTTATTCTTACAACAGATAAATGAGTATTGGCGTTCAAATACAAAAGTATGACACAAAGTATCTTTTTTCATGAATGGAACGAGCTAGTTCCACGAGAATGATGTCACCCAATTTATTGCATGGTATTACATATGAAAAGTGATTACATGTTTCTCAATAGGAAATATATTTTTTTTTATGTGACTTAGTGATAATTTTTTTGAAAAATGTACAATATCTCGAGAACGGTTCATGTTAACGTTCTAAAATTTATGTCAATCGTTTTTAATGAAAAAATACATAAGAAATGTCTATTTATGTAACTTTATTAGCGGTTTTGATTTTTTGATGATTTTTTCAAAATTTCACTCGAAAATTTAGGGAGATTCTGAACATTCGATTGCTTATAAAAACAATAGGCTTCCAGTGTTTACGGATTGTGATTTTTGTATCAAATTTTGTTCGAATCGGTCCATTCGTTCTTCAGTTATCGTCTTCATAGACTCACTGACACACACACACACTTTCACACACGCATACACACACACACACACACACACGCACACACACACACACACATTACTTCAAAAATGTTTGATTCGTGATCAGGGATGCTTGAAACGTGCTCTCCCGTCGAAAACTCGAATTCGAATGTTCGACCCCGTCACAATACTTTTCTTATACATTATGTATATAAGGAAAGTAAAAATAAAAGGACTGGATTTCAGTGAAATAAGAAATAAGCACAGGAAATATATGGTAACGTTCATTTTTAGCAAGCAAACGTTAAATTTTAGGGGACTTTTGGGAAAGATATGCTTTAGTAAGTACTACTCATGTGACAAAATTCGGCTTTCTTTAAATTTGCTGTGGGCCCATGTCTTTATAGACTGGGCTATAAATATACAGGGGGACGCATCCACCATTTTGAATCCAACCGGTTTAGTCAATTATCGTCTGCCGGTGCTATTCCAATGGCTCGCGCATGTTACATGGATACTATTGGATACGTATGGATACGCTATTGGATACGCTGTAACATGGGTGGTTCTGCTCTACTTTCAAAAACTTGTATTCTCGTCACTCAAGAAAGTAGTTTAGGGTGGCTTGATTTTTTCGAGATCCCGAGAAAGGAACCCCTCTTCGCAGCCGTCGCTTCAACTGAGAGTCAAGATGGCCGCTGCTACGCTAGCCTGCATATTTAGGAGCCTTAGCGCGACCTGTGTAAGACGTTACCAGGCAGTGGTCCAGTCTGAAGCTGGAATTCTTTCTCCCCACAGGCCGCAGACTCGGGCCCGCTGAAGGACCTGGCCGACAACTTACGCATCCACCCCGAAAACCTGCTGTCCAATTTCAATGATGGAGCGCAGCGCCTGAATCGTGGTGAAAAACTGGCCACCCTGGTGATGCGGATGCACTTCCGCTATGTGGCGAGCGTGTCGGGCGATTACCTGTACCACCAATCGAAGGACAGCATAGGACACAACCCGGTCTCGGTGGCCTTCCGGAGAGGCTTCCCGAACATTGAAAGAGTCAACAGGATGTGAGTATAGCATGCAACACAATTCACACAACTCATAACCATTGGACCTCGATATGAGATCGACAATGGCTAGTTATAGGCGTGCATTTATTCAGATTTCAAGAAATTTTATATTGACAAGCATATACAATACATAAAACATATACAATACATAATAATAACAATAATAATAATAATAATAATAATTATAATAGCATATAACACAATAGAATCTCAGATATCCGTGATAATAATCGAATTATTTAACCCTGGTGAATCATCCTAAGTAGAAACTCACCGAAGAAAACTTCCACCCGCGCCTTTCCTTGGAATCACCTCCCCAGTGAGCCACTTATGCGCTGGTTAGTGCTCTTCATCACAAAATAGTCGCAGAGTAATCGCAGAGAAAACTTTGCGCAATTTTGTAAACGTATACGGTGACCGACGAAATTCGTCATATTGCGAATTTATGGAAGACTGGTATTAAAGTCTATCAAAGACAGGGAAACGAACACTCTAAAAAAACGAAGTTGTAACTTACTGTTTTCCGATACGCTCGATACTATAAGTAGGCAAAGTTACAGCCTTTTTGGTCACTGGGTGATTTTTGGAAGGTCTGGAAAGGCAGAAAGACGCTATGTAATTATTATATAGATTAAGTTGTGACTGTACCATTATATAGATTAAGTTAAGACTGTACCAAGCTGTCATAATATGGGAATAGTTAATGAAGAGTTAGCATACCGATTCCCAGTTCTGTCAATTTCAAAAGTCTACAGTTGTATTCTTTAAATTTTAAGCAGTTCCAGCATGATTTGTGTTGCGTGTACTAACATATAATGAAAGCAAACTATTTTCTTCCCAGTATCCACCGTATCACGGAGTCTGGCGTCTACAGCCGCGAGTTGGATATCATCCGCTACAAACTGTCGCTGAGGGCCCCTGGCTCGCCACCCGGAAGGGACAAGAGGGCACTCACACTCGAAGACCTGGAGAAGCCGCTGCAAATTCTATTGGGGACCGAAGGGATAGCTGCCGTTATCCTCTTTCTAGAAATATTGTACTACAAGTGGAAAAGCAGAAAATGTAGGACAACCCCCTGATTAACACTCGCAGTGAATGAAGTTGCTGGCAGTGTCATTTAGCTTTCTATGATGCACCCAGTGTAGTGTGTAGTAAACGATATTATTGTGACTTTTAGTCGTAGTAACTTTAACTGCATAGGCTTTCGCAATGGGGGATGCTATGCATTGGGGGCTTACAATGGAGGGTGTTCATGAGAAGGATGTATAGTTTAGAAATAAAAGAATAGTTTACTCGTGGAACCTAATTCATTATATTTTGTCCACCGATTTCTGCACGATACAGCAATGGTCTTCATTCGTAAAAGACACCAAATAAAAATAAATTTAAGAACTGTGAACACGTTAACACAGGCGCCAATGAAATATTGACACTGTTCTGCCAAACTCGATGCGAAACGAATCGCCTTTGAAACGAATCCTTCCGCGATAGGCGCTACTTCACGACACATTTCTTTATTGGAGCCTTGCACATGTGCAGTGATTTGGAACTGGCTCTAGTCAGAAACCCTAAAAATATCTGATCTCCGACTCTCATAAATCCGTAAAAAAAATAATAAAAAAACAACTTTAAAGAGAGAGAGAGAGAGACTGAAAATTGTTGACATAAGGAACAGTTGTTAAATAAAAAGGAGTGCGCAATTTGTAATGCACAATTTGTAATGGGGGTACTAAGGCACCCTTAGTACCCCCACCCCCGACACCACCTGTGTTTAATTGTACAACAAAAACCTCGGAGTGGAGTAAAACCACCGTGATTATGCCACGCGGTAATCTCCCCACTTCTCATACCCTCGGAGGTGGGTTCCGAAAATAACCTTCTTTAAAAGTGACTTCACAAATGTTTGTAATGTCTATTATTATGCTTGTCATGCCATTTTTAGGATTTACTATCACCTGCATTTCTACGGCTTAATAATCGTGTCTTTACATACGGCAATCGGCAGACTCAAAATCTGTATGAGTGAAAAAGTCTTGTAACGTCTAAAACAGTTAACATTTTAGTTATAATCAAATGAATTGCTCTAAAATCTATATTTGACAAGTCTGCTTCGCTAACAGGCAAAATAAATCTATAAATATTTCTAATGGTACTAGTTCAATAGGTAGTTTTGTTGTATTGTCTACGAAATTGGGAAATTCATTTTGTACTGGGTGGGGCGACCCAGTGATTGGCGCACTAGAATGACCTGAGTTTGATTCCCGGCTCTGTTCAAACTGTCCCCATGTTCACGCGGAGTACGAGAACGTTAAATATATGAGTCCATAAGTTCTTTCGAGAGGTTGGTAGTAGAAGAAGGAGGGTACGGTCGCCGCCCCCCACTGAATTTCGGTATAAATGGGGTGGCACTTTCCGGCCGTCCAAACAGATACCCAACACTTTCGGGTTAGTCGGGCAGTCTGGGTCGAAGAAGAAGAAGATGAAGAAGAAATCAATTTTGCACGTATGAAGAAAATGAAATATTTAACCTCGTACAAAGTTCGTGTAGAAGTACTTTTTCTTGTAACCTCGGTGCGGCGATTTAACATTTCTTGACCATTTTCTTATACCATCGCATCCATTTGATTCATGCTTTCCACATGCTTCTTTTTGATATTTCTTTAGTCATTCATTTTTCTAATATTTGAAAATCTATCTGTAAACATACGATGCTTCATGCCATGGATTATACGAGAAATAAATTGTTTTAAGAATTTGTGGAGCTCAGCCTTGCTTTCTTGACGAAATTTATATCGCTTCCGCAAAACTGTGCCAGGGCTGAGCCCCGGTAAGCTCCGGACCGACTAGACCTCCGTCCTTACTATTTAGCTATGACTCATAAGCAACAAACCTTTAAAATTCTACGTCTCTAACGTAAGGGGTTAGGGATCATACCGCTGGGTCAGTGAGCAAGCACAAGGTCATTTATATTGTAGAATGAATGCTTGGAATGTCTTTGCTGAAAGACAACCCTGAGTACTGTTGAGTTACTGAAACGAAATTGTCAAAGTGAACACTGCAGTGTTCACTTTGACAATTTCGTTTCAGTAACTCAACGGTAGAGCATCGGCTGGCCAGTTCGAAGATTCAGGGTTCGATTCCTGGTTGGTAAAGTAAGGTTCTTTACAGTACATTAGACAAAAATTGACTTTAATCCTTATTTGGGTAAACCCACTTTTCATATCTCCTATTTATATATGAACCGCTAGAATATTCTTTATAAAAAATAAATTCTGAAGCTTTTTTGAATGCCAACGTATTAAATTATACCAAATCACAAAATGAAATGAAATGTGTCAAATCTTTCAGTATAGTTTGAAACGTCATCGTGACGTGAATCATTTTTGCACTATGTTAAGTTTGCGTATGTGTTACAATGTAAAATGTATCACCATGCATTAATTGCGGCAACTAAGCAGCAGACTTCTCAACTATTTTGTATTACCGGTGATAAATGCTGTTATATTAAATTTCAGTGATAGTATGAATCCTCCAGTCGTGAAATTCAATTAAAATTCGCCCACGCTCCGTCAAAACACGCAATTTTGCAGAAATATGGAATATACGCATCAGCACTTTTGACTGTCTCTCTTCCAGATTTTATTAACCGCTCCAATAAAATTCGTGGATCCGAAAAATTAGTTATTCATTTGCGAAATATTTAAGGTTCATTTCGGAATTCCACTCAAGAAGAGCAAATAAAAGCGAACTCTCAGACGATTCTCCAAATTCCAAGCTGAGTGAGAAAGCCATTTGAATAATGATTTGTTGCCATTTTCACGAATTATGTCGCAATCATCGAAAAGTCGTTCCTCCGAGAGAATCGATTAATCTTTTGCGGTTAAGATGCGGCTGACGAAGATCTTCCAGATTAATATTTGAAATTCAGTAGAATGTTGTTTGTGTTCGATAATGTCAGTTATCACGAGAATATTTCCGCAGAAGTTCATCTAATTCAATCTCATTCTTGCAATGGCGATTAATACAGTAGATTAATACAGTAGTAGTACACCGAGAAAGAAATGGGAATGGTCTTTTCATACTATTTTCTCAGTATTGAGTATTGATATATTTTAATTGGGTCTAGTGTATATATTTTATCATATTTTTATAATTTTAATACATTTTAATTAGATTTAGAGTATTTTAATTACATTTGAATGTTGTATTATTATTATTATTATCGTCTCGGAGTATTGCCGGAAATAGAAAAAGATTTCGAACTTTTATACGAACTTTCACTTTCATTTTTTTGTTCTTTCGCTTATTTGCGTGTTAGAATCTCATGATTAGTAAATGTTGATTGGAACTTATTTAATATTAATTACTCTTCTGAAAATGTAATTACTTCAGTTTTAAACAATTAAGCAAAGACCTCTCGTAGAAATTCTATTTTTTAACAGTAAATTATATCATAGATTAAATACACTTTATATACTCTACGGATAATAGACTGATATAATTCCATAGTGATCGAATTCAAGAATTCACTGAAGGTATTTATTTTCTTATTTGCTTAAGTTTAATTCGCTTTTATTTAGGATGTTAAACATAATATATATATTTTTAAAACGATTTCTTTTTAAATGATGTAACTGAGATTGTCCATTTTACCTTAGATAACGCTTTTTTTATCTTTGTTCTACGAAACTTTGGTATTTCATTGGTAGCGATTAGGACACCGATGTAAAAATCTTCAAAGTAGAAATGCAAATTATTGTTTAAAATGTTTATGTATTCTATTTAAATAAAAATTTGGAAAGATCTTCAATCTCTTTATATATCTTCAATCTTCTTCATTCTCTTTATAACTTTGTATTAATTAAAATACATAATTAATTATATGTATTATAATTAATACAAAGTTTTTTATGTATGTGCACAAAAATATTTTTAGTGGAATATTTATGATTTTAACTGTTGCATATGAATTTCTTATTTTCTTTATTAATTCTAGCATGTTTTGTTTTGGAAAAATAAATGAAATTAAATATTGAAAATAAATAAATTTTGAAAATAAATGCTTATGTAAGTAAAAATTGGTTCATATGTAAATTGTTTTGGGTAAAATCTTTTAATCATAATTCGTCATGAGCAGTATCAAGTGGGGTTAAAAAATTCTCTTTATATATATATATATATATATATATATATATATATATATATATATATATATATATATATATATATATATATTTGAAGAATTTTAATTACTCGTATTGTATACCAGCGATGGATCCTTTATAGAAATTGTTCTGTATAGCAAAAATGAAAATAAAATGGTCTGAAGTGAATATTTAATATAAAAAATGACTATACAATAAGCTGATGAAGATGATAAATTGAACATTATAAATAAAACAGGTACTAAATTGGTATAAAATATCTCTCTCTTCCTTGTTCCATATATAAGTTAAGGAATTGAAAAATAATTACATATGGTATAAAGATAGGTGAAAATTCCCTTAACTGCACCCTTTGATTAAATTTTCTTGTGTAATATTTTCTTGTGTATCATATATGTAATACAGGTATTTAAGGTACTAATCCTCTTGTTCCGTACATAAACATACATGGTGTAAATGCATGAATAGTGTATAAGATGAAAAGGTTTAAAACAGAAAATTTCTTTGCTTGTGGAGCTAGGCCTTTCTGGCTCTCAAATTTTTTTTGAAAATGAAAATTGAAAAAAGTGAACAGCATTTCCGAAACCATGTACGTTATCAAGAGTCTTACCTGATTCGTTAATGCTGATTCTACGTTTCTTTATGTGCATTACTGTAAATTGTATTACAGAAATAATGCACATGGTCCGGCGTAGAAGAACTTAGAAAATGGATCAGATATAAATATACAAATAATCAAATAAAATAAGCAAATATACCAGCGTATTGCTTTGTATTTATATGAAAATAAAATGTAATGATTAAAATAATAAAAATAATAATAATAAAATAACGTAAATTGAGTTACTCCATGTGCTGCTTACATTGGAAAATAATTGATACTGATTAAGCTTTTTCCAACTCAAAAAAATCTGATGTGGGCAACACATGACTTTCCTTATATAATGTAATGAATTTACTACTTTTACAGTAAAAAAACAGGTTTTTCTTATAGTAGATACTGATATTCTTTCCAAGATATTGAATTTTCGACAATTAGTCGTCATTTTCATTGATTTAGCGTCATTTTCATTGATTTGGCAACATTTCAAAAAGTCGCCAAGTTGGCGACATTCGCCAAATTCGTCGCCAAAATCTCGCCAAGCGTTATGCACTAAGAAAAAAGTTATTCTTACAGCAGATAAATGACTATTAGCGTTTAAATACAAAAGTATTATTCAAAGTATATTTTTTCATGAATGGAACAAGCTAGATCCACGAGAATGATGTCACTCAATTTATCGCATGGTATTACATATGAAAAGTGAACATGTTTCTCAATAGGAATTTTTTTTTTATGTGACTTTTTCATAATTTTTTTGAAAAATGTACAATATCTCGAGAACGGTTCATGTTAGCGTTCTAAAATTTATGCCAATCGTTTTCTAATGAAAAATTACATAAGAAATGTCTATTTGCGTAACTTTATTAGCGGTTTTGATATTTTGACGATTTTTTCAAAATTTTATTCGAAAATTTAGGGGGGTTATGAACATTCGATTACGTATAAAAACAATAGGCTTCCAGTGTTTACGGATTGTGATTTTTGTACCAAATTTGGTTCGAATCGGTCCATTCGTTCGTCAGTTATTGTCTCCACAGACTCACTGACACACACACATACACACACACAGACATCACTTCAAAAATGTTTGATTCGTGATCAGGGATGCTTGAAACGTGCTCTCCCGTCGAAAACTCGAATTCGAATTTTCGACCCCGTCATAATACTTTCCTTATACATTATGTATATAAGGAAAGTAATAGGTTACGGTTGAGTTGATAGACTTAGTGTGCAATTGTTGGAAGTGAAACATGGAGATGATAATTTGATATATATATATATATATATATATATATATATATATATATATATATATATATATATATATATACATATATATATATATATATATATATATATATATATATATATACATATATATATATATATATATATATATATATATTATAGATTAATATGTTCTACTGAACAAAGTTGTGCACCAAATTTCAGATCTTTAGGACATAAGAAAGTATTTTAAAAAAGTCAGACGGACAGACAGACGACTATCGGTCATGACGAATAAGATATTTTTAAAAAGGGAGTCAGTCATTGCTTAAAGGGATAATTGAGTTTCTTTTGACATATGAGTCCTTTGATTTGGGCAGCATAAGTGAAATTGGGAATAGGAAAATTATAAAGGTTTGAATTCAATGCTATTTCAATTAAAATATACGTATAGGTAAATAGAAAGAATTAGGATGAAGATTAAAAATTTTGCTTTGATGTAACTACACGTTTTGAGCATCCCTGAATAGGAATCCATCATTTTCTGAAGGATAACTTTGTCTTTAGACCCGATATCTCTCAAGCTGCGGAAGTCAAACGCTATTGGATATGATTACTTTAATTACCAAATGCTATTGGATAGGATTACTTTAATTAACAAATGCTATTGGATAGGATTACTTTAATTAACAAATGCTATTGGATAGGATTACTTTAATTAACAAATGCTATTGGATAGGATTACTTTAATTAACAAACGCCATTGGATAGGATTACTTTAATTAACGAACGTAATAGACTTACTGATTTTCAGAAGGATCGTTAATATTTTGAAGAATTATTTGAGAAAATGTAGTAAAATAAATAATTCTGTTAAAAATTCTCAAACACATGTTATAAGTAATGTTTTATTTAAAGTTAATGAACATCAGTCCAGTTACAGTCATGTTGTAAGTAATGTTTTATTTAAAGAACATCATTTATGAAATATCAACAAGATCCTTTCTTGAGATACGTTTCGATAAAAATTAAAGAAATAAGCTTATTATCATAAGAATGGATTCTTTGTATCAATTAAAACGATTATCTGGGCGTTATCAAGAGCCGTTCTCGAGATCGCAGGGTGTCTGTCAAAAGAATGAAGAGATTTCCATGAAATTTGGTATATTTATTTTATTTGATAACAACAATCATCCCGTAGATTTCCAAGCGAGTTCGAGCCAAGAAAGTTCACTCTCAGTCTTTTTGTCCCTGACTTTCTAAATATATTCATTTGCAAAGAAAGTCATGTCTTGGATACACAATTACATTTTAATTTTTAAATTAACGATAAAATGCATTTTATAGATGAATTAAGAAACTAAAAATGGTTTGGTAATTTTTCGACAGCTATTTCTTGTTTGGTTTCGAAGTTTGTTTTACACAGGGCTTCTAGAAATGTCCTTAAGCAACCAACAACTTTGTAAGGAAAGGTCCACTAAAGCCGCTATTACACGACAGTAATTTGGGACAACAAACTGTTCGCAAAACAGCTTCGTGACGTTTGTGACGTCACTCCACGTAGCGCAGAACGAAAGTGACGTCACTCCAAGCAACAAATGGGGTAGCTAAAGCTTCCATTGCTGCGTGAAGTGACGTCCCAAAGCTGTTTTGCGAACGGTTTGTTGTTTCAAATTACTGTCGTGTAATAGGGACTAACTGTAAAGAGTGCTCTTAACATCCCAAAGGTCCCGTTTGGATTGAATAAGTTCGATAAGATCAGCTTCCATTTCTGCATTCCAAAACAGTTTATAGGTCATCTTGGTCGCCATTAAAGTAAGAAATAAAATAATTCGAAAGCACGGGACCTGTGACGTTTCGGATTTACGCACTTCTGATGGGTCGATTTTCTCACAGTTGTTCCCTCAACAACAACATTTTCGGGTTAAACTTAAAATGTTGGGGCTAAATTTGCTGTCTGAGCTGTTTTGCGAACTGTTTGTTGTCCCAAATTACTGCCGTGTAATAGGGGCTTAAGTCTATCTATTGTAAATGAACTAACTCTACGATCGAATAGGGATTACAACGCCCCTAGTGGATAATTTACAAAGTTAATATAACGAACTCGACAATAAAGCGAGATAGAAGAAAAAGGCCAATTGCAAAGTTATAGAGTATTGCCTAATGAGTAGAAATCGATACCGGGAATACACAAAACGTGTATATGGAAGGCAATAACTACCTGATCGGGTGAGTAGCACACCATCAGGAGTCGTGACGTTCCACCTTTCACAGTGTTGCCATCGCACAGATGGGTATTACGTTACTGTCTATAATGGCACACGTTCGTGAATCCTTCGGCAATGTTAACACTGCGTATATACACTATATGATCAAAAGTACCCGGATACTTTGGATGTTAGACTGGTTTTCGAATTTCTAAACAAATACTTGGCGAAGTGTTCCGTAACTTTGGCGATGTAAAGAACATGCTTGAACGCACACTTTCCAGTAAAGTTTCGGTGATTGGTGCAATTTAGGGGACCACCAAGATATAGAAAAAGAGGAAAAATATATTTGATCACCCTGTATCATAAAAAGCTGGAAATAATTTGCAACTTTCACAGTATAGTTAACTAGCTTTGTTCAATGTGTATAAGCATTTTCGTAAGACAAAAACCTATATTCATGAAGATATAAACGTTTCTTTAAAAACAAAAATAAATTTTGTTGCATGTTTTTTTGCTTACAATATCCATAGGTTTCAATCAAATTTCACGAAACTTACAGAACATTTGCTAACGTCCAAGGAAAATATTAAACTTCAATTGAAAATTTAAACATTGAATATATGATGAGATAAAAGCCTTTGAAGAAACTATGTTTTTACTGCGCAGGCGCGAAACATAACAGTAGTTTTCTTTCATGATTTTGTAGAGAATACTGTAGGGCAACTTCTACAAAAAACCCACTGGAATATTGTAAAAATTCACAAAGATATCGACGATATAGTGATAAGTTATTCTCTGACTTTCTGAAAGTACTTGGATGATAAGGGATTTTCCACAAATTGACATTTTAAATCGTAAATCATAGGATAGTTAAACTGCAGTAAATACAATTAACTAATATACTAAATACATATACACGTACAGAGGTGTCCGGAGACTTTTTATCATTATTTGCATAAAATTGGATTAGTTAATTTTTAGAACAGGGGTGTCCGATGAATTTGTAAAATGTCAATTTGTGGAAACCCCCTTATCATTCAGGTACTTTCAGAGAGTCAGAAAATATCTGATCGCTATATCGTCGACATCTTTGTGAATTTTCCCGACATTCCAGTAGATTTTTTTAATAGAAGTTGCCCTATAGTATTCACTACAAAATCATGAAAGAAAACTATTGTTATGTTTCGCGTCTGTGCAGTAAAAACTTAGTTTCTTCAAATGCTTATATCTCATCGTATCTTCAAGGTTTTAATTTTCAATTGAAGTATAATGTTTTTCTTGGATGTTGACAAATGTTCTGTAAGTTTCGTGAAATTTGATTGAAACTTATGGATATTGTAAGTAAAAAACATGTAACATTTTTTTTTTTAAAGAAACGTTTATATCTTCATGAATATATGTTTTTGTTTTACGAAAATGCTTATACACATTGGACAAAACTAGTAAACTATTTTGTGAAAGTTCCAAATCATTTCCAGTTTTTTATGATACAAGGCGATCCAATATATTTCCCCCGTTTTCAATATTTTGGTGGTCCCCTAAATGCACAAGTCACCAAAACTTTACTGGAAAATGTAAGTTCAAGCATGTTCTTCACATCGCCAAAGTAACAGAACTTCGCCAAGTATTTGTTTAGAAATTCGAAAAACATTCTAACATCCAAAGTATCCGGATACTTTTGATCCTATAGTGTAGCTACATATTATGATTGGCATTTATTGCTAGCCGTATACGGCGTTTTGTCGTTTCTGGTGTAAGTTCCCATTCATTAGCCAATGGCTACAACTTTATAATTGTATTTTTTGTCTATCTCACTTTGTTGCCGAATTCATGATCCTAATTTTTTAAACGATCCGCTAGGGGTACTGCAATCCCTTTTATTTAGATCGGACAGGGTTACTTTGCTATAGATAGACGTAGTGTGTACACTGATGGACATTTCATTACAAAGTTATTGGAGTGCTTAAGGATTTTCCCAAGAACATTATGTATAAAACAACTTCTAAGGCATTTTTTATACACAGCATATACAGGCATAAAAAGGACTTAATATGCTTTTAGGGTGACTAAGGTGGTTTTTTTTTATCAACATTTATTAAAGAAAATTTCTATACTTCTAGTTTTAATCTTGCTCCGATGCATAAGAAACTATATTTGTCAGAATTTAATTTCTTGCGATGTTTCCACAGTCAAATGTTTGGAAATATCTACGGATTTTATTTCTATTCTTAAGTATTAAACTGGTATGAAATAGATTCTTTGTGTAACGAGAAAAACTAACAAATAACACTCAAACTGTAACTGTAAAAACACTTTGTAATTATTTTGTAATATATATATATATTCATAATTTTTGCCCTTAACAACCGCGCATATTTCACCTGATTGGTTTTGAAGGTTAAAAAAGCTGACTTCGTCGACAAATATTTCGAAAGGGAAACTATGCAAGGAAACACTGTTTAAATATCCCTAGCTTATTTGTAAATTGATAATATGAATGTATATTTATGCCGTTGAAAACTCCTTTTCCTTATTTCGGTCCCGGTTGCTGTTCTAACATCAGCCGATCCAGCTCTGACGAATGAAGGTTGCGTTTCTTTTTTGTCCCGACGAAGAAGGCTGTTGCTTGCCTTTGAAATCGGTCGGCACTATTAATTTCGTATCGCAAGTTGCTTTTAATGAACATTTCTTAGTTTAATAACTTATTATGTGGTACAATAGTGCTTGAAGAACGTAGCAATCTTTCTTGCTGGAATGTTTTGGCATCCGTCCATTAACCAGATTCTGTGAGCTTGTACAGCTCATAGGCGTAGCCAGGAGGATATGACTGAAGGGAACCCCTTGTCTACGACACTGGTGCACGACTGTTTAATAGTACCATTTTTTGAAAGGAAATACCTCTCATAAGCACTTTTATTGTTTCAGAAGTTTGCAAAGTCCGAAAATCTGGAAGTTTGTTTGGCCCAGTCTTAGAATAACGAATGTAGAATTTATAGTGAAGGTAGTGACACACACATCCATCCTTTCAATTATGGATGGTTAATGTCTGATACGTATGTGCAGTTATTCCTTAGATTTATCTCGTTTCTCTAGTGTAGAACTAATGCTATCACTATTTGTAATGAAACGGACATCTCTATTTACAATGAAACGGAGATCACTATTTGTAATGAAACGGACATCTCTATTTACAATGAAACGGAGATCACTATTTGTAATGAAACGGACATCTCTATTTACAATGAAACGGAGATCACTATTTGTAATGAAACGGACATCTCTATTTACAATGAAACGGAGATCACTATTTGTAATGAAACGGACATCTCTATTTACAATGAAACGGAGATCACTATTTGTAATGAAACGGACATCTCTATTTACAATGAAACGGAGATCACTATTTGTAATGAAACGGACATCTCTATTTACAATGAAACGGAGATCACAATTTGTAATGAAACGGAATTTACTATTTGTAGTGAAACGGACCCTTATTATGTCTATTTGTAGTGAAGCGAACACATACCACATCTTTTCATTGATGATTTTATTTCTACAGAGTTACTATTCTTCCTTTCTATCCAGATAAGCGAAGGTGTGTTTGGTCACTCAATTCAGACCGGAACCCAATGGGGATGGAAACTACTCCATCCTTCCCCTCACTTTCGAACCTACATATTCATCGTACCCGTACTCTGCGTAGTCACGGGACAGTTATGGATGTCGTTGAGGGTCGAACGCAGGAATACCACGTTTGATTTTCCCTTCTTCACCACTAGCTCTGTTTAACCCGGCACTTTAACAAAGTTATTGTTGTATCCTAAAAGAACTTATAAATATAAGCATTAATAAAAGTGCACTATAATGACAAATATTTTTAGCTCTTCGCCTGCCTCCATCTGGTTACATCCGCCGATATCACTAAAATTTCAGAAGTAACCTTTGTGACCATTAAACGCTTCTAACATTTCTCTCCCATAATGAGTGATTTCAAATAGCATAAAAATGAAGATAAAATTTTATTTAGAAATTCACGAGAAAATGAGTGTCAAAGTAAGTTGCCATTTAAAGGATAAATGTTACACGATTAATAAATAGGTTCCTTATTTGAGGGCATGTCTGAACGCCTTCGAATGGCCAGTTCATCCATAATTGCATTTTACACATGAAAAGTCAGAAAGTTTCGAAAACTAAGTACGCCCATAGGCGGCGCCAGGCTTTCACAATTGGGGGTGCTATGCATAGAAAGTAAGATCATATATCAGGCACGTAGCCTGAAAAAACTTTTCTTTTGGGGGGGGGGGTGAATGACCTAGCAGTCTCTCAGCAGTGTTCCTGATACACACACACACACACATATATACATATAATACTAGGTGGCTCTGCCCCCTGCTCGCTCCACTCGCGCAACACTCTTCGGGAGGCTTCGCCTCCTACTCGCTGCGCTCGCTTCATATTTATCTTTCCTAAAAATTCTACTTTCAAAAATCTCTTTTCTATCCCTGCCTATTTTCCGCAGTCGGAAAAAGCAGGGATTTTTCTTAGCTCAGGGAATCAGTAGTCTCTCAGTAGTGTTCCTGTCATATAGTATGATATATCATGTATATATATATATATATATATATATATATATATGTATATATATAATACTAGGTGGCTCTGCCCTCTGCTCGCTTCGCTCGCGCAACCCCCTTCGGGAGGCTTCGCCTCCTACTCGCTGCGCTCGCTTCATATCTACCTTTCCTAAAAATTTTACTTTCAAAAATCTCTTTTCTATCCCTGCCTATTTTCTGCAGAAGGGAAAAGCAGGGATTTTTCTTAGCTCAGGGAATCCAAAAACTGAATTCCTTGATCAAGATCTCGCTTCGCGAGATATTTCATGCCAAACTAAAGTTTAAATCGATAAACAGTTTATTTCATCGTGTTACCCTATTATTTCTCTATAAATGTACACAATTTCATATTTTTGTATGCTATAGTTTTTACGGTACGAGACAGAGAAATCGCTAGACGTGCCGATACGAAAAAAAAGTTCACTTCAGAAGTGAAAAAAAAGTTCACTTCAGAAGTAAAATATCTCAAAAACTATATCGAAATTAAAAAGAGAGGCTCCGTTCTGCAAAAATTCCCCCATGTAGGTACCTACCTGAAAAATTCGTGGTCTTGTTATTGTTAGTCTATCCAGGACGCGAACTGGCAGCTCAAATATTTTGTCTTTGACCTTGACATTAAATGTTTCTTAAACTACATCATATATCAAAAAACGGTTTATTTTAGCGTCTTCACCAAAGATTTTTCTGCAAGTGTACTAAATTTGATATTTTTTTATATATAATAGTTTTTTCGGTACGAAGCAAAGAATCTCGAGAAATGTGTCAAATAGGTGGTAGCGTCAGCTACTTTTTTTAAAATAACAATAATAATTTAATAAAATAAATAAAATTACAATTTAAAAAAAAATGAGAGAGAAACTGAAAATTGTTGGAATAAGGGGACGTCGTTAAGTAAAAAGGAGTGTTTGCGCAATTTGTAAAGGGGGGTGCTGAAGCGCCGCTAGCACCCCTATGGAGCCGCCTATGAGTACGCCGTTAACTTTCTGGACACATTCATCTAGAACCTGGGACCTAGTTCCGTCTACGTGAAAAACGAAGTCATACTACAGTTGCAATTTCTAAGGATATCAATTACGACACGATTTCGTTCTGAGCGTAGACGAGACTAGATCCCTGAGTAAAACAGTCGAAGAGACTCGTGACGTCACTTCCAGTGCCGGTGCTTCATCCTACCAGCTGATAGTGTTTAATGCGATCTTCGAATCATTGAGTGCATGCGTCATTGGGTTGATGAATTTTTAGCATTGTTTACTGTAATGATCGAGTTGCTTTGATTGTTTTATTTTAATTGTGCATTAAAGATGCGATAACGTTATTAAAATATTGGACGTATACGCCACGATTTTACGAATGAATCTAGACTTTTAAAGATCATAATCAAGATGGACGTTCCTTGCGGAGTCTATCCAGGTGAGTCGTAAAAACTTGAGTCTATTCGAAACATTGTATGGAACACCGATCTAAAATTTTATGCTGAAATATGTTTCAGTATTTCTTAATTTCATGATCGGGAAGCCCTTTGAAACATCCGAATGTTAACATTTGCTACCATAAAATTTGGAGAAATGAGGCTTATCTGCACTGCCAAAATCCGCACGACTTGGAAACATAACTGTTGAATGAATCCTGCTTTGTGAATGTGTACGATCAGGGCCTGATTAATGCACGAGACTCTGGGATCACGGCTCTGGGCCCCCCCAATTTTAAGGGGCCATCAATTTTGTGTGTGATAAAAAATATAAGTAGAAATATTGTTTAATTTATTTAAAACTGGCAATATTAGTTTTTATTTTAAATTATAAAATATATGAATAGTTTCAAATATTATATATCATTAAAAGTCTTAATATATTACTTTGAAATAAAAAGTTTGGAAGTTTTCTATATGTACAGAAGGACCTTCAGGGCTATGATCCTGCCCCCCCCCCCCCCACACACCCAATTTGTTATGTTTAGATGTTTTGCATGTGTTTGGTATTCTGTGAGTGTATGGGGCCCCGAATTAACACCTGACTCTGGGCCCCACTTTGGCTTGATCAGGCTCAGTGTACAATGGTGGTTTGTTTAATGTTCAATGCACGTTTGTACAATATAAATGTAGACAGAATAGTTCGTGTTATTCCATTGTGTGTATATATATATTGCAATTTTATATAGCGCAAAATATACTGGACATTCGTTTAATTGTTGTCCGACATTTGCAACGAACGCGAAGTGATGACAATATATAGGTAGGGTAATGCCGAATCGTTGCATATAGCCATATGGAATTATTTTTACATTTCTCTAGCAGTGATTTTTCATGAAACTAATAGCATGAACTAATAACTTTATAAAAATAAGAGCGAATTAAAAATATTTCACGTTCATTTTTTTCTCTCACTCAAAATATTGTAACGGATAGGATTACGTTTCCATTGCAGATACCAGTATCCACAGGCCGGTTTCGCGCTTATTACTTTCCCTCCATGTACATAGTATAATGCATACGGAAAGTATTGTGACGTGATCGAAAATTCAAATTCGAGTTCTCGACGGAAGAGTATGTTTCAAGTCTTTTTTAACTCGGAATAGAACGCTTTCATCTGATGTGTTTGTGGACGAATGGAGCGTTTTGAATATAACTTTGTACAATTATTACAGTTGGTGAATATTGGAATATTAATTTTAAACGGGATCAAATAAATCTTCGGAAGACCCCTGAAGTTTTGAATGAATTTAAAAGCAGATATTTAAAAAGTTAGACTTTTTAAGAATGTTTAACAAATAATTGTATGCATAATTTTTCATTAATAAACGAATAGCACAAACTTTAGAACGCTAGCATGAATCGTTCTTGAGATAGTGCCCGATTTTCAAATAAATTTATAAAAATATTGCATGAAACTTAAAAAGTAGTAAATATTTTGAAATAAGTTCACTTTCCGTATAACAATAGGATGCGACCCA
Source organism: Amaurobius ferox (assembly GCA_951213105.1). Classification (NCBI taxonomy): domain Eukaryota; kingdom Metazoa; phylum Arthropoda; class Arachnida; order Araneae; family Amaurobiidae; genus Amaurobius; species Amaurobius ferox. Next base: position 5,523,943 of record OX578149.1, on the reverse strand, counting down.
TCCGTTAACATCATTTTTGCGCATCTAGTTCGCTTCATTCACGAGGGAAGATAGGTTTTGTAATAGTTTTTAATTTTGATGTCCAACGATTTGTCCTTAGCCATTTATTTCACGGGATATTCGTTACATGAAATTATCTTTTGTTTTCGTGACTATCGCGTCAATGGGTGTTTAGACTGTCGTAACGTTTGTTATCGTAAAGTTAGAAAAAAAAATGTAGAGAGAGAATGGTTGGTTGTATTTTTTATCGTGCAATCTTATTGACATACCTGTACGATTTTGCATTTATGCTTCTCTATTACTTATTTTACAAACCCCAAACAAATTTTATTCTGTATGATTCAAGGTTAGCGATTTCAGGTAACTAGAAGTCATCCATTTCTTAATTTGTTCGAATCCAAGTTAATAATCAAAGTTAATTTTTGTGCTGTGAATTTCCTTTTTTTTACTTTCCTAACAATGCATAATACGTGGAAAGGGGACTTATTGTAATGAGGTCAAAAGTTCGATTTTCGGATTTGCCTAGATCGAGATGTTTTAAGTATTCCTAAATAGGAATAAACTATTTTTTACTTTCCTTATATGCATAGTGTTACGTACGTGTAAAATGCTCTTTTGAGAACTAGAAGGAGAAAACACCCTTACAGGTAGCCACTTCTATGACGTGAGTTGAGGGTTGCCCTATCTTGAAGTTTGGATCGGGGCTGCCAGATTTGCCAAATTATTGTCAACGCCTTTTATTGACGCCTTTTTTCAACTTCTTGAATGTACTCGAACTGTTAAACATGAATGTCAACCCAAGAAATGTTCGCCGAATGTCAACGACGTCACAGAAACGACAAAATCCGTTTTCGGGTGAAACAATAGCGATTGTTTACGTGCATGAACAGTATTATAGTGTATATTGTTACGAATATGTTAAAAGTTCTACTGTATCTTTGCCTCTATTCAAATAATACCTAGAAGATCTTTGCTTCTCTTCAAGGAGAGCCTATACAATCTTTACAGGCAGCCATTCCTATTACGTGAATGTAGGGTTGCCATATATTGAATTTCGAGGTAGGATTGCCTTCTCGGGCAATGTTTCGCCAACATGTCGACTTTTCAAATGTACTAGAAATTTCTCAAAATAAAGAATATCCTTCGAGATACGAGCCCCTTTTGGAAGTTTGTATGGAGAGTCTATAAAAGGAGGCTCTGTTGGAGAGCAGTCGACGTGATGTGAGCTCCACTGAATGGTGAAATACGTTTTGAGAATGGTATCATACATTTTGTGAATGAGTGGAGCATTTAGTTGCTGTTCCTGACTGTACCTGACAGCTGTTGAGTGATCTGGTGAGATAGTTATCGAACTATTGGTTGTATATTGTTTCTGTGTAAGCTGTGCTTGTTAATAAACGTGTTAGTTATCCAGAAATTTGGACTCATTTTTGTATCCTGAGTGTATACTCATGGTTTCAGAGGATACGTCGGAACAACAGTATAATGTATAGGGAATGCATTGGGATGGGGCCGAAAATTCGAATTCCAGTTTTCGAGAAAGAAGCGCGTTTTAAGTATCTCTGAACTTGAACGGTTTTGAAGAGATGTGTGTGGTTACATATATGTATGTGTGTGTGTGTGTGTGTGTGTGTATCATTGAGTCTGTGGAGACGATATCTCACGATGGAAATTTGGTACAAAAATTACAATCGGGGAATACTGGAAGCCTATGTGATTTTAAATGCAATCGAATGTTTGGAAGACCCTCCCTTTCCATACATACACACACATTTTTGAATGAAATTAAAAAAAAATCTTTATTTTAGTGTTTTTTTCTATTGAAAATCTAAAAAAGAAATAAGATTTTTAAAATTATTACGAAAATAACTATTTTATATTATTTTCCTAAAAACGAAGGATATATTGTGCAAAACGTTAACACTCATCGTTCTCGAGTTACGGACCATTTTTTAACCGAAATGGAAAGAATCGAAACGAAATATATGTTCATTATTACTTTCTTTACAATACATGGTAATGTATAGGGGAAGTATTGGAATCATGCCGAAAATCACAACTCGAGTTTTCGACGGATCTACACGTTTTGAGATCTCTAGAATACGAAAAAACTATTTTTAACGTGACGTTTGTGTGTGTGTCTGTGCAATGTATGTATCCACTCTAACTAAAAAACTAATGGACCGAATTTCATAAAATTTGGTATGTAAGTCATGTGGGTAAGACCCTGGTGCTGATTAGTTTTTGGTAGGATTCGCAGAAACAGAATCCGCCTTTTTTGCGAAATGGCCCGTAAAAATTTCATGTATCCACTCTAGCTAAAATACTAATTGACCAAATTTCACAAAATTTGGTAGATAAGTTACTTGTAGGATGATCTGGTGCTGATTAGATTTTGGTACGATTCGGAAAAGAACAACCTGTCTTTTTTTGCGAAATGGCCTGCAAAAATCGCCAAAATCTAAAATAAGAAAAAACTACGTATGCTCAAATATATCCATTAAATACTTGTTTTATACGTAATTTTTAACGAGGAAAAGAATGAGACCAACTCCATTACACTAGGAGTAGCCGTTCTCGATATATTTTAGCTTTTTCGAATTTTCTCTACGCCACCGTTGAAAATAAGTTCAGTTACCAAATGAGAACAAAAATTGAATTAAAAGTGAATTAAATTTAAATAAAATAAAGAGAACGTGGATATAAGTCTGCAGGGAAAGTCATGTGCTGCCCACATCAGATTTTTATTAAAAGAGTGAGTACGTTTAACCACAAATAAATGGACACCCATTCTGAGGAGTTATCACGGGTTGTTCTTCAGATATTAGAACAATGTGAGTGAAGGTAAGGTGATGTGCTTCCAACAGTTATTAGTGTGCGAGAGTATAAAATAGGAATTTCAAACTTTCGCACTAGAGTACTCTCCCATACAACATCTGTGTAGTTCTACTGATGTATGTATCTATCACCTTCTCAGAGAGGCAGGTGTTATTGGCAAGAGGATGGGAGCTTATTTATAGTGAAACGCGCAGAAAGATTGCGGTGATGCGCCATTATTCACACATCACAGGTGATGTTTCTGTCCGCAGTGAAATCACGGCCATGTTGATGGAGATGTCATTCTAAGGATTCTAAATCACGCAGCACATTAAGGGGGGAAATTTGATGTGAGTGGAATGACTTCTTCAACACGGTGATGAATTTTGCTGCTCAATTTAGAAAACATCATTTATTTTCTCTCATTTAAACAGAAAAGTCATGACAGGACCGTTATTTCTTTAACCGCTACAGTAGTAGATACATACTTTCAATTACAAAAATATTTCAAATAAGATATCAATGTATCTTATAACAGTTTTAAACCGAGAAACGTATAAGATTATATTTCACACTGTCCCTCGATTTAAAGTCAATAAAAATGTCGTCATACATTGGCATGTTTGTTTGTTCAACCCATCAGAAGATGCTATATTAGGAAATGGCCCAGACATGTTAAATCGCCGCACCACGGTTGCAAGAGGAAGTACTTCTATATGAACTTTGTAAGAGGTTTAATATCCCAATTTCTCCATACTTGCAAAATGGATTTCTTTTCGACCTAGACCGTCCGACCCACCAGAAGGTGTAAGGTATCTGTTTGGACGGTTGGGACCAGTGGTTGGAAAAACTACTATTTTTTGCAGTGAACTACATCTACAACTACCTTATGACAATAGTAGTTAACTACAACTACTTTTTTAAAAAAAGTAGTGACTGCAAACTGCTTTTTAATGTTGTCACTGCTTAGCTACTTTCATAAGACTAATTTTGCCACAGCTTCAATTGACGCAAAAAATTGAGGATATGGATATACTGTAGCAATTTAACATACTTATTTTGAATAAGTAACATTTATAATTCAACTTATCAATATTTACGATTTTATCCATTTCCGAAAACAATAAAATAAAACAATAGTATAAAGTAAAATAAAAGTAAAAACTATTTAAAACATGTTTGTTAATTTTCAGTAGAATTTGCATATCAAAATGGCAATTAGATAAGCAAAATTTTTTGGGACATAACAGAAAATTAACTTCCTGAGGCAATAGCCCTGCAGCATCGAACACATTAGTTTTTCCTCGTTCTCCTTCAGGAACTGGCCTATGCGTTCGACGGCAGAATGCATCGAGTTCTATCTCGTCTTATTCGGTATTATTAGTCGGTCAATTAATTACCTCTGAAGATATCTTGTCAGCTGAAACAACCCCATTTTTTATTTGTTCCAAAGAACTTGGCACTTTACAAATCGTTACATCGCTGCTTAGCACACTCAATTTCGTACAAAGGACGAAGGGGTGATCACGTGATATGTAGAATAGCGCCTTGTTTGTTTACTGAAGTAACGTTAAAGTAGTATCAAAACTCGATACAAACTAGGGATTTTTTATATCGCGCTTACAAGGCGCTTATCTTTACAAGAAGCGCATTACACTACAAAATACTAGAAAAATTAGTGTCTACTGTAGTTTTGCTACTTGCAGCGCACACTACTTTTGACCACTGGTCGGGACAGTGCCACGCAATTTAGACCGGAATCCAGTGGAGGCGGCATTCACAGTGATCGTACCCTCCCTCCACTACCACCCACCTCTTAGAAGGACTTACGGACCCACTTATTTAACGTGCCCATACTCCGCGTGGATAGTTTGGGCAGAGCCGGGAATCGAACTCGGGTCGTTCGAGTGCAATCCCTATGCCGTGACCACTGGCTGTACCACCCTACATTAACATCTTAAGCTAAAAAAAGTGACGATATCTCACGAACGAATCATGCGTTTCAAACTCGATATTTCTTTCAAAAGTTACAATCTGTGAATATTAGAAGCCTATTGATTTTAAAAGCAATTGGATATTCTAAAGCCCCCCCCCCCCCCTTCGTTTTCGAATAAAATTTTTAAAAATCATCAAAAAATCGGTACGTTTAATAATCTTACTTAAACAATTATTTTTCATGTAATTTTTCATTAGAAAATGAACGTTAGCATGAACCGTTTTCAAGACGTTAGAACGTTAGCATGAACCGTTTTCAAGATATTGTGCTTTTTATCTATAAAAAAAAAATCACATAAAATTGAAAAAAAAAAGTATAAACTATTGTAAAATAAGTTCACTTTCCGTATGTAATATTATGCGATCCATTTGTTAATCCCATTCTCGTGAATTCAGTTCGTTTCCATTCACATGAGAAGATACTATGTTGTTGTTGAGACCCAGACCGTCCGACTTAACAGAAATGTGTAAGGTTTGGACGGCCGGGAAGTGCCATCCAATTTAGATCGGAACCCAGTGGGGGAGGCATCCACAGGGACCGTACCCTCCTTCCTCTACCACCAACCTCTCGGAAGGACTTACGGACCCACATGTTTAACGTGATCGTACTCCGCGTGAACACGGCGGCAGTTTGGCCATTAATTGGAATCGAACCCGGGCCTACCGAGTGCAACTCCAGCGCGCTAACCAATGGGCTTGTGTAATAGTTTTGTACTTCGACGCCTAAACCATAGTCTTTTATTACGTAAATATTTATTAGAAAAATAATAGTATGCATTTCAGAACACCAGTATAAATTGTACTTAAATTTTTAAGTGCCATCACACGTTCGCGCTTAAAAATCAGAAATTTCTTCGAAAATTTTACAAAATATTCAAATTATCCTATAAAATATATAAACAAAATTTCAGCGAAATAGGTTCGGTAGTTTTTTTTTTAATCAAAATTAAAATAATAATCACACCCATACAATAAGAAGAGATCACGTGACCCACTTCGAAACAAAATATGACATTTTTGCGTATTTCGCTTTATTTTTGTGTATTTTATGTGCATCTATATTCTGCGCCAATGCTATTGAAATATTTTTCAGTTTAAACGATCATCCAACTTTGATTATTTCTACAACGAAGGCTTATTTAAATGGATGCAGAATGTAAACAAGTGATTGTAAGATGAGTTGTATAAGAATGGCTGAATTTTTTTCACGCAAAATTATTGAACTCTGGAATTTGGAATAAAAGTGTATGAATGAAATATTCACTGCTTTTACATAGAGAGCCAGGCGATTTATATTTCGATAACGTCATTTGGATCCATTTCATTTTTTTGGATGAAGTTTTAAGTCTTCAAGTAAAATAAATGATCGTAATTCTGTGATCATTAAAAAATATCACCGCTGAATGTTGTTGTTGAGACTCAGACCGTCCGACCTACCAGAAAAGTGTAAGGTTGTGGTGACGTCACGACTGCGAAACTTCACAGACTCTCTGCGGGACTTCACAGACTCTGCTATCCTGTGAAGGCGTACAGCGCATGTCTATGAATTGGTATTTAAGACTGTGCGACGTGCATATCTTCAGTCTCTTGAAGCCTGGAGTCTCGAAGTGTTGAGCCTCGGCGTAACGTTAGTTACGTGTCATGCATTTTCTAGCGCAACCATACGCGTGCATGGATTGGGTAACTTGACGCTGTAATGTTTGAAGTACAGCATGTACCTGTATCGTTGTGTTAAGTTTTAGTTATTAAATGCTAAGTTTCTGCCGTGTCGAGTGTTCTTATACGATAGCTGTAGTCTACAACCAGCTCAACCGTATAACAACTGGTTAAGTTTAAACTTATACCGGAGTGGTGACCTTAAACCCTATTCCGAGGTACTTCACTAAAGTGGTGTTATATACCAAAGTGGTGACCCGGACATGAGTGGATAGCTCGTTCTGATGTAACTCGCCCAACACCCCTGTTCGAGGTACCTGCTCAACTAAAGTAGTTGACCTGCTCAACTAAACTGCTCAACTAAAGTGGTTAACAACTCGCCCTACACCAAAAGTGGACTCGAGGTGGATATATGACTCGCTTGGATTTTGCTCTGTTTGTGACCAGAAATGGCTCGTTCTGATGTCGATTCAACAGTAGTGCACCGAGTTTTATTCGCAGCTGCCGAGTTCAGGTAGGTGAAGGCTTCAGCGCATTTCGTGACCTGTGTATATTCGAGCGGTTTTTTCTGGCATGAGTTAGTGTATATTACATGTTTCTGGGTTATTTCAATTAGTTCTAGTTATTGGATACAGTGTTTTTGATGAGGCATTGTGTAATGTACGTTAAAAGTGATATACCGGGTGGTCAGAATTAAAACACCCCTACTCTGATCTCTCTATACTTCGAACTACTCGGTGTAAAGGCTCCAAAATGGTTGACCTACTATTCAAGGCATGGGGAAAGGGATTACGCGAAAAAAAAATTGGTTCCGGAAACACTGATAGGTAGCGCTGTACAACAGAAAATATGCTGAAAAGACACAAAATAATCACAAAAAAAACAAACACATGCGATATGGAATTTTTCCATTTTAATTTCTTTTGCTGATATGAAAAAAAAAGAAAAGAGTGAAGAACCTTAAACTGTCATTGTAACTGCAATTTCGCACTGTAAGCACAAAAATTTGCATAAAAACCTTGGTTTGCAGCTGCTATGTTCTGGCAATAAAAGGGGATAAAACTGGGAAATTTTCATTCTTATCAGCGATGGCTGTCACACTGCCAGAACGCGCTTTGCTTGTTGAAGCTGTTTTATGAAAACAAAGGACATGCTGCAGCTACACTTCGAGAGTTTCGTCGACTTAAGAATTTGCGCAAAGGACCATTACTTCCACAAGCTCTCAGGAGAATGATCGCTCGATTCGAGAAAACTGGACATCTTGGAGTTCAGCCGGGTCGAGGACGCAAATCGACTCGTTCAGATGTCGTTGACGATGTTGCCACCGCTATTGTTGAACAATCAATGGATAACGTTATAGGCTGTAGCAGTGCACGTGGAGTGTCACGACACTTGGGTGTTCCCTACAGCACAGTGCGGAACGTACTGAAAAACATAGTGCATTTTTTCCCGTACAAAATTAGTCACAATCACCACTTGCTGACCATCGACAGGGAGAAGCGACTGACCTTTGTATTGACATTTCTGGCTAGGGTTGAAGTGGATGCATCGTGGTCATGGCAAATTCTATGGAGCGGTGAAGCGCATTTCCATCTAAGTGGAACAGTCAACACCCATAACTGTCACATTTGGGACACTGAAAACCCTCGTACCATCCAAGAGATTCCACCTCACTCACTGAAAGTTACAGTCTGGTGTGGATTCACAGCCACATTTATTCTTGGACCTTTCCTTTTCGAAGAGGCTACTCCCAATGGCCCTGTGACATGCACCGTGACGGCCAGGAGGTACAAAAACATGCTCGAAAATTGTGTTGTACCCCAACTGCAGCAGCACCAATGTCTTGATTCAATTACCTTTATGCAAATGGAGCGCCTCCGCACATTGGACTCTGTGTACAGCAGTTTCTTCGGCAACATTTTACTAATGGTAGAGTTAAGTCGTGCGTTTCCGACAACCTGGCCATCTCGTTCTCCTGATCTTAATCCCTGTGAATTTTAGCTGTGGGGATACTTAAAAAGTCTTGTTTATCGAGGACGTCTGGTAACCTTGGCAGATTTGAGAGACAGTATCACTCTGCATGTGAGAAGCGTCTCAATCGACCCATTACGATCCGCAGTTGAACAAGCTGTCCACAGACTGCAGATTTTACATCTTGAAGAAGGGAACCGTATTGAGTAGCATTCCCTGCATCGATAAGATCCTTGTAAATGAATGTTTGGTACGTTCGAATAAAGTGTTACAAATGTGTATTTTGTCTTTTCAGCATATTTTCTGTTGTACAGCGCCACCTATCGGTGTTTCTGGAACTAATTTATTTTTCGCGTAATCCCTTTCCCCATGTCTTGAAGTATGTTCAACAATTTTGGAGCCTTTACACTGAGTAGTTCGATCTATAGAGAGCTCAGAGTAGGGGTGTTTTAATTCTGCCCACCCGGTAGCACTCGTGCCGGTATTGGGAACTACAGGAGTGTAGGTTGCTAATATTTTAGAGTTGGCATAGTTAAGCTATTTTACTGTATTTGATGTTTTTTTAAAGAGCTTTTGTGTGGCCCGGATGGTGTTTTACATGGAATTAACAATTGTTTTTACATATTGTATACATATGTGATATTTTGAGATTGTTTTTACACTTGGCTTGTCTTTTTTACATATTCGGATGACAGGGAATGCTCTAATGTTAGAATTACGCATCCCTTCTCAAACAGGTCGTGAAAGTCTGTGTTTTCAATTTTAGAAACCATATTCCGTTTTCCGGGATTAGTATTGTTATAGTGTGTATTTGTATCACATTTGTAAATATGCTGGGAAATAGTTCACCCGAGGAACAGATTCAGGTTCGGCAGAAAACACAACCGGATTATTTGAGTCTCTGTAGAGTAGCTTTTAAAGTACCTGTTTTTTGGGAAACAGATCCTGCATTATGGTTCGTACAAATCGAATCACAATTTATTACGGCAGGTATTTCTGTGGATTCAACGAAGTTTCATTCAGTGGTTTCTGCGCTTGACACCCGGATTCTAAAATGTGTTAGAGATATTGTTTTGAACCCCTGATTGAGGGAGCGTATCAGGTTTTGAAGGCACGGGTTTTAGCTACCTATGAGCAGACTAAGGATTCAAAATTAAGATTGTTTCTCAATGATTTGCATTTAGGCGATCAACGGCCTTCGCAATTGTTATGTAAAATGGAGGGGTTAAATTGCGGTAAGCTCAGCGACAGTGCATTGCGCACATTATGGATGCAAAGACTACCGGCTAGGGTGCAGCAGATACTCAGTGTTTGTTCTGAAGAGTCCATGGAGTTTTCTAGGATTGCAAAATTGCGGATAAAATGTGTGAGGGTCCTAGAGATACTGCAGTTATTTCGAGAGATAACTCGGAGTTTGAGATAATCAGGATAGAATTGGCTAAGGTTAAAAAAGCAATCCGTGAGCTGAGTTCCATTTCTAGGTCAGGGACTGTTCGTGCTGAACGTAGCAGTTTCGGGCGTAGAAGGAATAGGTCTTCATCAGGTTCGCGCGCTAGTGGTTTCTGCTGGTATCATGATAAATTTAAGGAAAAAGTTCGGAGGTGTATTTCACCATGTAAAGGGTCGGAGAAACTAGTGAACATTTCTGTTTTGTCGACGGCGGAAAATGCGTATGCTGGTTGTCGATTGTTTATGAGCGAGCTACAAAAACTAAATTTCTGATTGATAGCGGAGCTGCAATTAGCTGCTTTCCTAAAAGGCTTACTTCACGAAAAGACCCAAATGATTTGGTTTTGTATGCGGGTAATGGCTCGGTGATTAAGACATTCGCTGGTATAAGATTGGATTTCGGACTCCGGAGGAAATTTAATTGGAACTTGATGATTGCCGATATTTCAGCGCCCATATTGGGTGCGGATTTTTTAGAAAGGTTTGGCCTTTTGATTGATTTAAAGAACCGACGAATTTGCGATGCTAAGGCAAAATTATTTGTTTATGGTACGATTGTTTCTGGGTCGTCGTTAGGTTTGTTGCTTACTAGGGGGGAAAACGGGTATGATTCTATAGTTTCTGAGTTCCCGCAGGTGTTCGGTTCAAATCCGCAAGCGTTCATAGAAATGGTTTGGCTGAACACTGTATTGAGACTACTGGTCCTCCGGTGCTTTCCAGACCGAGGAGACTAAATCCAGAGAAGTTGGCTGCATTAACTAAAGAACTTAAGGGTGTGCTTGCGCAAGGCGTTATTGGACCGTCAAAACGTCCGTGGGCTAGTCCAATTCATATGGTAAAGAAAAAGGACGACTCATGGAGAATTTGCGGCGATTTTCGAGCAGTAAATAAGGTAATGACACCGGATAGGTACCGGCTTCCTCACATTCATGATTTTGTGATGGGACTCAGGGGTAAAACGCTTTTTTCAAAAATTGACTTGGTTCGAGCGTACCAACAGATTCCGGTGGAGGCCAGTGATGCTTGTACAACCGCGGTAACTACTCCGATTGGTCTGTTTGAATTCCTAAAAATGCCGTACGATTTGCGTAATGCGGGCAGTACGTTTCAACGCGTGTTGGATAGTATCCTCCGCGAGTTTGATGTTTGTCTGTCGTATTTAGATGATGTGTTTGTTTTTTCTGAAAATGAGGAAATGCATGAGGATCATTTACGCAGATTATTTAGGAAATTGAGTGATCATGGTTTGATAGTGAATTTGCCAAAATGTGAATTCGGAGTACCGAAGATTTCTTTTTTTGTGTTTTTGATATCCGATAAGGGAATTGCTCCATTGCCGGATAAGATTGGGAAATTAGCTGAATACTCTGTTCCTACTACGGTGAAGGAGTTGAGAACTTTTTGGCAATGCTAAATTTTTATCATCGGTTTTTAAAAGGCGCTGCTGAAAAACAATCGCAGTTGGACGAACTCGTCAAGAATAAACGTAAAAATGATAAAACGCTTATTCTGTGGACGAATAAGGCTAGAGAGGCATTTGATTGTTGCAAGAAGGCTATTGTCGATGCAACTCTTCTCGCATTTCCTGCTCCGAGTGTACCGTTGATTTTAATGGTTGATGCTTCTCAGATCGCAACGGATGCGGTATTGCAGCAGCAGGCTAAAGAAGGTCAGGAGCCTTTAGGGTTTTTTTTGGAAAAAGATTACCCCTGCGCAAATGAAATACATCACGTTTGATCGAGAGTTATTGGGAGTTTATGCGACTGTAAAACACTTTAGGCATATGTTAGAAGGTCGTCAGGTGGTTATTTATACTGATCATAAACCGTTGACGTATGCATTTAATCAAAAGCTGAATAACTCTTCCGCTCGACAGATTCGACATTTGGAATTAATCAGTCAGTATTCAACCGATATCGGGTATATTCCGGGGGATGAGAATGTAGTCGCTGATACCTTATCTAGAATCAATTCTATGAGTTTGGCTGCTTCAATTGATTTTGATGGTATTGCGCTGGATCAATTACAGGATCAGGAGTTGAAGGATTTTTAGAAACGCATACAGGTCTCGATTTGCGACTCATGTCTTTCCCTGCCTGTAATAATTCTATATATTGTGATATGTCTAAAAAGATGTACCTAGACCTTTTATCCCACAGATCTGGATGAAGAAGGTGTTTGATAAAACACACAATCTGTTACATCCTGGTTCGAAGGCGACATTGAGGTTGATGCAACAACGTTTCGTGTGGCGTTCCATGAGAAAAGATTATGCTGAATGGTGTCGACAATGCCTTGAATGCCAAAGAACCAAGGTATTTAAGCATACTAGAACACCGTTGGCGGAATTTCCTCGTGCAACAAATCGTTTTTGCCAGGTTCATTTGGATATAGTAGGACCGCTGTTACCGTCAAAAGGAAACAGATACCTCTTGACATGCATCGACAGATATACACGCTGGTCGGAAGCAGTCCCGATGCAAGACTAGACCGCGAAGACGGCGGCTGAAGTTTTTCTCAGCAATTGGATCGCGCGTTTTGGCGTGCCGGAAGTTATCACGAGAAGATCGAGGTGCAAATTTTGAATCTCGACTGTTCCAATGTTTATCCAGGATTTTGGGGGTACACAAGTGTCGTACTACCGCATATCACCCTCAAGGGAACGGTATGGTGGAGAGATTTCACAGAACCCTTAAATCAGCTTTAATGGCGGTGGATTCTATTCATTGGAGTGAAGCTTTGCCAGTGGTGTTATTGTCATTGAGATCGGCAGTGCGAGAGGAGTTACAAGCTGCACCGACAGAGTTGGTTTACGGTACAACCCTTCGCTTGCCGGAAGACATGATTCAGAGAGCAGATAAAGAAGTAATGGCTCCAATACAGTTCGTACAAAATCTGAGGGAACAGATGGCCGAGCTGAGGCAGATCCCGGCAACTGACCATTCTACGCAGAAAGTCTATGTTCCTAATGATTTAAAGAGCTGTTCTCATGTTTTTCTCCGTATAGATGCAGTCAGAAGACCCTTGGTGCCGCCATACCAGGGACCGTTTCCAGTGTTGTCGAGGATTGACAAGGTAATCTCCATCCTGTGCAATGGCCAGAAACAGAACGTGTCATTAGACAGGGTGAAGCCAGCGTACGTGGTGGTTCCTGATGTGATTGAGCACACAAGTTTTTCGGAGACTCCCACTGCTTGTGCCCAGAGTGTTTCTAGGTCTGGCCGGAGAACTAAACCTGTGGTTCGTTTTCAGGCCGGAGTTTAACCTGGAGGTTTTTCCTAGGGGGGAGTACTGTGGTGACGTCACGACTGCGAAACTTTAGACTCTCTGCGGGACTTCACAGACTCTGCTGTCCTGTGAAGGCGTCCAGCGCATGTCTACGAATTGGTATTTAAGACTGTGCGACGTGCATATCTTCAGTCTCTTGAAGCCTGGAGTCTCGAAGTGTTGAGCCTCGGCGTAACGATAGTTACGTGTCAGGCATTTTCTAGCGCAACCATACGCATGCATGGACTGGGTAACTTAACGCTGTAATGTTTGAAGTACAGCATGTACCTGTATCGTTGTGTTAAGTTTTAGTCATTAAATGCTAAGTTCCTGCCGTGTCGAGTGTTCTTATGCGATAGCTGCAGTCCACAACCAACCATTCACCGCTGAATGTGTCGCATTTTGCATTTGAGTTGAAACGTGTTTCATAGTCAATGCTTTATGCATGATGGATCTTTCTTGTTTAAGCGATATATTGGCTTGGAAAGATTTTTATACTTTGTAGAAGAAAACAATAGAATTATCAAGTATGGTAAAACACGTCTAAAATATGGCAAATATTCTTTGTTAAAGACTAGAAGTATTTGTAAACTGTATTTCAAACACCCTATTGACGAACAGGAAATATTTTCAAAGTGCTGTAGAGCTTTCGGACATCCCAATGTCCAGCATCCAGATTGCCGCTGATAATGGACATTGTGATGCCCGAAAGCGCTATGGCACTTTGAAAAATTTTCCTGTACGTCAAGAGGGTGTTTTAAATGAAGACTTACAAATACTTGTAGTCTTTGAAAGAGAATATTTGAAAACAATCACTTCCCTTTTCTTTTGGTGTGTTAGTTTTCCTAAAAAGTGTTTCCTTATTTGTGTACTGATTGAATAGCGTCATCTAGATTGATTTATCAAATCATTTTACAGAAACTTTTATAAAAGTCTGGGGTTCTTATGCTGCTGAACCACAGACTTCAAACTCATTCAAACGTACGAAACATACGGATGGTTAAAACGTGAAATGTACAAACAGTTGAAATGTGAAAATACTAATAATACTGTCTTAATGAAAGCAGGCGTAGGCTAGTTAAGCGACTGCAATGTTTTCGAGGGCGTTGTAAGCCCCCTTTCTCAGATTAAAGGCATGCGCCCTTAACAACCGCTAAGAAGAAACAGTTAGGCAAGTTCGTTTTGAGTCGATGATAGGGACGCATGCTATTCTTTGGCCTGAGAAAGGGGTATTATAACGCCTTCGAAATAATGGTAGTTACTGAACTGGCATATGCCTGCTCTTTTCAAGGAAGTATTGCAAGTTAATGGCTTACGAGTAGCAGTTTTATTTATTGTGAAACATACTGACACTTCTCAAAACATACTGACGGTTCTTAAAACATACTGACGGTTCTTAAAATATACTGACGGTTCTTAAAACATACTAAGTTCTCAAAATTGTTTTGTATAATTGTAGCTTTGTGACTAAATTTTCTTGTGCCATTTTTGTTGAACTTTGCGGTAACTCGTAAAAAAATTGAAAGACATAAATAAAAAGCTTGTATCACTATTCTTTCTTTTTGAAGAAACCTTCAAGAAACAACTGCAATTTTAATAATTCTCCGCACACCGCACAGGAAGACGTCATTCTCTACAAACTTATTGATCGCAGAAAAAGATTACCGACATGCAAAGCATAATGGAAGGAAATAGTTCCCGATCTCAGTTCATAAATGTTTCAAAACTCTAGTTCCGAGTTTTTCTTTGAGCATCAAGGCTTCTTCTCCGAGCAAGTATATCAATGCACCGAAGATTTCTCCTCCGTAGTCAGAAGATTACTGAAAACTTTTGTAGAAGAATATGGACGCATTCCAGAAAGGAGAGTCACTCTGCCAGGACGTAGAATAACATCCACTTAGCTAGAAATAAAAGTTCTGCGATATATTCAAACAAGTTTGTTATTATCTAAACTTTTTTTCGGAGTCATGTCAAAAATTTAATTAAATTTATCCTAAATTATTGAATCTATATGGACAATTTCTTCCACATTTCGAATGTTCGTCTCTCTTTAGGTGTAGAAATTTGAAATATATATCTGCGGTATGAGGGGGCCCTCAATCGGCAAAGTGTAAGAATGAATCAATTCATGTAAGAATGAGTCGATTCATGTAAGTTCTATAAAAGTGGGTTCATTTAACAGACCTGTAGATCCATTGACCCATTAAGCTCAAATAATTCTTATAATTTTCATAATTGATATTTTTAAACTGAGAGTTTAAAAACTATCAATTGTGAAGTTTTACCACTCGCCTGCTACTTTTAAATCTATACGTGTGTACATCAAATTTTAATAGCGCAAATCAGCGTATCTTTTATGTTCTTACAAGTTAATAAGGAGTTAAGCCTGGTTATTGTATGCGATAAATGTTTCCATCGTTGTATTTCAAATGAAATGCGTATGCTCTTTATCGAGATATCAAATTGTTATGTATAAAGCATTTCATGCCAGTGATTTAATTCCACAATGCAAACAATGCTCCGTTGTTTTATCATTTTTGTCAAATGAATCAAAATATATATTTTTACCCTTTTATACTATATAGTGTAGAGAAGATATTGTTTTCCCGAAAATTTTCGATTTCAAGATTTGGATTCCAATGTATGTTTTACGACCTCCTCAATATGTTTCGATTATTTTTGGAGTGAGATGAGGTCCGTTTGCCTGTCTGTCTGGAGTGGATTTCTTGGGTACATGATATCTGCCACAATTATTAAGGGATTTTCACAAAACTTTATATATGGTTTTGTTAATAAAAAATCTAAAACTAGATAGGTATTTTTAAAATTTGAGTGAAAATTGTATTTTCTTAACATGGCAGCACAGGATAAATTGTGACATAATTATGCATAAAAGGTTTTTTTCATGACTCAATGATCACGAAATAGGTTTCAATCATTGTAGCAAAAAATAGTCGCAATATAATTTTTTTTCATGACGTCATAAGCTTCCCCTCGGGGGGGGGGGGAAGTTACCCTCGACGGGTTACATTGTCAAACTTGGTATCTATCTAAATATTTTTAAGCAGTTTAAAATGAAGACTAGCATGCTATCATTGTGATTATTTGAACCCACAAACAAAATAGAAAATTACATTCTAAAGACATTGACGTATTCATAATTCATTTTGACTCGCATCACTCCAACAAACCAACTGCACGGTGACTTTATACAGGGTGTCCCAAAAAGATTGAAGCGCGCTTTAATTCTTTACCTGTTGGAGATAAGTGGGCAATGTGTAAATTGCAAAAATGTTGAAAGTAAAGTAGGAAATAAGACTACGTTAATGAACTAGTCTTCCCATTTATTTTCAAAAAGTTACACTTTTTAAATTTTTATGCGATCCCCTTAAACAAATTGGGTCAATCAGATTTTTTTTTAATGCAACAAGATCATTAAAAAACCCCGCATATCTGTATCTTTGAAATCAACTGAATTATGATAAAGGAAAAAAATCTTAACTTATGCCACTTTTTCGTACCATGTGAAAGGCTGTTTCATCAGTGAAAATAGGGATATTGACATAAACAAATTGACGATAGAAATTGTTTAGATCAAAAATGCGTTAATATGTGTCAATATTTTTTTATCCCAAATGCATTTAAATAAAGCATTATACAGACTGAGATAATATAAAGTCGTGCTACTCACTACGTGTTTGGGGTTCTTCTATGTATTATCATCCAGTTTTATCTTTTTTGTGATATGTCACAAATTTGCATTTTTAATTTGGTATAGTGTCACCATTCACAATTTTCAATTTTCAATTAAATATAACTCATTAAATATAACTCAATTTTAAAGATACGGATATGCGGTTTTTTTTTTAATAATCTTGTTGCATTAAAAATAATTTTCTGATTGCTAAATTTGTCTAAGGGGGTCGTTTAAAATGTGTAACTTTCTGAAAATGAATCAGAGGACTATTTCATTAACGTAGTCCTCTTCCCTACCTTACTTACAACATTTTTGCCATTTACATTGCCCACTTATCTCCAACAGATGAAGAATTAAAGCGCGTTTCAATCTGTTTGGGACACCTTGTATATCCTTTGTGGGAAAGTTCTGAAAAGATGCACGTAACTCTATTAACCAATCTACAACATTCAAATTGATTGACAAGCTCACCGAATAGGCCGCTGAGGTGAACAGTGCGGATCTTTAAAAAATCTGATGTGGGCAACACATGACTTTCCTTATATAATGTAATGAATTTACTACTTTTACAGTAAAAACATAGGTTTTTCTTATAGTAGATACTAATATTCTTTCCAAGATATTGAATTTTCGACAATTAGTCGTCATTTTCATTGATTTAGCGTCATTTTTATCCATTTGGCGAGATTTTCGTTAATTTGGCAACATTTCAAAAAAGTCGCCAAGTTAGCGACATTCCGCCAAATTCGTCGCCAAAATCTCGCCAAGCGTTATGGACGAAGAAATAAGTTGTTCTTACAGCAGATAAATGACTACTGGCGTTCAAATACAAAAGTATTACTCAAAGTATCTTTTTTTATGAATGGAACGAGCTAGATCCACGAGAATGATGTCACCCAATTTATCGCATGGTAGTACATATGAAAAGTGAACATGTTTCTCAATAGGAAATATTTTTTTTTCATTTTATATGACTTTTTAATAATTTTTTTTTGAAAAATGTGCATTATATCTCGAGAACAGTTCATGTTAGCGTTCTAAAATTTATGTCAATCGTTTTCTAATGAAAAATTACATAAGAAATGTCTATTTACGTAACTTTATTAGCGGTTTTGATTTTTTGACGATTTTTTCAAAATTTTATTCGAAAATTTAGGGGAGTTCTGAACATTCGATTACGTAGAAAAACAATAGGCTTCCAGTGTATACAGATTGTGATTTTTGTACCAAATTTGGTTCGAATCGGTCCATTTGTTCGTCAGTTATCGTCTCCACAGACTCACTGACACACACACACACACATACTTTCACATACACACACACAGACATTACTTCAAAAGTGTTTGATTCGTGATCAGGGATGCTTGAAACGTGCTCTCCCGTCGAAAATTCGATTTCGAATTTTCGACCCCGTCACAATACTTTCCTTATACATTATGTATATAAGGAAAGTAATAATAGCAAAGTTTGCCTGTCAATGTCGTTTTTTCTCGGGGACAGACAATAGACCGTGAAGAGATTTTAGGTTATTGTAACACTATAATGGCTTGGTGACGATCTTCATACTATAATAAAGTGATATTTGATAGTATTCTACCAGTACTTAAGTACCGTTTTCTCAATTTTCCAAGAGTAATATAGGTGTTCATTTACAAAATGTTTGGTAATAGGTACCCACAATAGTCATGACACTAAATTTTTTTTATAGAAATTCGATCATTCGCTTGAGCTTGTCAATTGGAAGAAATATATTCTATTTTTCATAGTCCTTATTTTTGTTGATGAACCTTCCTATTTTTTTGTATTTATCATTTGAATGACCTTATGACAGGTGCTAAGGAATTATTCATCTACGGTGTCATCAGATTCAGAACAAACAACAGAAAATCAAAGAGAACAAAAGAACAAACAGCAGAAAATCAGTATAACGAACACAAAGTCAATAGAATACCAGCTCTTTTGACATGTCATGAATCTCAGAGGGCACTTGATCCCTGTCGCTAACTAGATGATCAAAAAATCGGATGGGGCCAGCATATGACTTTTCTGCAAACTCAAATTCACTTTCTCTTTATTTCTTTAACAATTCATTAAACGGAGTTGAATGGCACAAAATAACGCGCATCATTATTTGAAATGACGCCGAGTTTACACTTTTAATTCATTTTCGTTTTCATTTAGTAACGGGACGTACTTTCCATAGGCGGCGTAGCAAAAATGCCGAAAGGCTAAAATGTCTTGAGAACGGCTAGTCCTAGAGTAATGGGGGTTATCTTATTCTTTTCATCCTTAAACATTACGTATGACACAAGCACTTAATTGACACATAGGAGCATATTTGGTATTTTTTTTTTTAATTTGGATCATTTGTTTAGGCCATTTCGCAAAGCAAGGCGGGTTATTTTTTCTCGAATCGTACTAAAAACTAATCAGCTCTGGTTAACTCGGACACAATTTTGTGAAATTGGGTCAATTAGTTCTTTAGCTGGAGTGGGCACATGTGATTTTTGCGGGCCATTTTGTTAAAAAAGGCAGTTTTCTTTTATTCAGGAATCGTACAAAAATTTAATCAGCACCAAGGTCATCCACAAGTGACTTAATTCAGTATGAGTTATGTCCTCTAAGTATGTATCCAAGTTTTCTGGATAACTTACGTTTATTCACAAGCACAAAGTAATCAAGGACAGTATGCAGTCGAACAGCAGCACTTAAATGCTTCACTCATTTCACAGAATAAGCAATACTATTCTCAAAATACTGGCGAAAATAATTTAACAAAACAACTGCTACTATTCTCAAAACATTGACGAAAAGCATAGTCCAATGTAGCTGGTATAGTGTCAACTCGTCAACTGAACTCCAACGGAGGGATATATAGTCTCTCCTTTTTATAGTCTCTCTATAGAAACTTCTGGAAATCTTTCTGTAGAAATTTCCAGAATTATCTAATATCTCCTAGACTAGTGTTTCCCAACGTGGGGCCCACGCCCCACAGGGGGGCAATTTGATTGTTAAGGGGGGCAATTCGAAAATGGACTCGTCCAGAGTTTAAGATGCAATAAAGATGCAGAGAATTAATAAGATGCAATTAAGATGCAGATAATTAATAAGATGCAATTAAGATGCAGAGAATTAATAAGATGCAATTAAGACGCAGAGTTTAAGATACCAAATGTGCAAGAAAACTATTGTTACCGTTTCCATCTTGATGGAACTATTGTTACCGTTTCCATCCGTTATTGTTACCGTTTCCATCCGTTATTGTTACCGTTTCCAAGAAAACTATTGTTACGGTTTCCATCTTGTTACCGTTTCCATAAATGATTTGCTGCTAAAAAAAAAAGAAATAGGCTGGATATAACACAAAGGGGAGACTTGAGACTAAAGCTAACTAAATTGGAACCTAACATAAAATCTCTTTGCAGCAAGCGCAAGGATCTCACTAAATTTAAATAATAAAATAATTACTAATAATTAAAATATAGAAAAATCTTTCATTAAAATTATTTCGTACTTTAATTTCAGTTCTCCATTATATGTTTTGAAAATTTACTTACTGTGTTTCCTCAACAATTTCCTACTGATTTCTTCCTAAAACCTATCATTTAAGTTTCTTTAGTGAACAATTCAATTTTTGAATATTAAAAATTATTTATATGTTACATGGGGGGGCATAAGAATTTTAGAAAGGCTTAGGTGGGGCATGGCACAGAAAAGGTTGTGAAACACTGTCCTAGACTAATCGGTATTTCGTGCAGTTTCTGGAACATTCCGGAAGTCACCATATGGACGATAAATCGTCAAATCTGGCAACCCTTTTTTTGACTCTAAAGTTTAGCAACTATAAAGTGACGTCAGGGAAAGAATGTACTGCTGTCTTCTAGAGAAAACGCTCAGATGGCACCGTTTGGTCTGCGATAGAGACGAAAGACAAGACGGGGGACGCCAATGAAAGAATATTACAAGTTCGCAACAATAAGAAGAGCCACATAAAATATTTTTAATATATTTTCGAATGTTCAAGAGCCACGGGAAATATTATTTTAAAATTGTATTAATAAAGAATACAACTGCATTGAAACCTGGCTATGGCGATATTTTTCGAGGTTCCGAACACTAAAATGTATATCAAACACAAATATGTATATCAAACTTGTCTATAACGATAGATATTTTTTACTGGTCCCTAGAATATAGTTATAGACAGTTTCACTATATATAATAATTAATATTGAAAAATTAGTAGTGAAAAATCTCTCTTTTTCTGTAATGAAAGTTTTCAAGTCGAAACATAGTTCTATCTTTACTAACAGCCACCTCAATGAACTTCTTTCATTCATGCTTTCATATCATGCTATGAACTTTCAGCTTTGATATCCTACCAGCCAGATTTTAAACTATGAACTGTAAAAATGAGGACTGAATTCTACTCCCCAAAACAGAAAGCATTTAATCTCTGCTCGTAAAGACTTTAATTCAGTCCTCATTTTTACAGTTAATATCACAGTTATCAGTGATCATCTAAGCTACTGTCATAGCCAATCTCGAGAAATGGATGTTTCAAATGAAATGAAAATTTTTTTGAACAGAAAAGGAAAATAGAATCGGAAGGGGAAGTCCTTAGTCACCTCATATCTCCTCCAGAATTGGATACTGAATCCATATCACTTAACATCTGAGCTCTATCAGATTCTGAGAAATAGATGTTTCAAGGCAGAATTTATACCAAAAAGCGATAGTATGGCAAAATTTTTGCCACCAACAATAACCGGTTGTCCAATTTTAAAATAAATATATCACGCTAATTTATACAGACCGCCTCCTTTAATTTGATATGTGATTTTTATTTTTGCGTCGAGTATTAGCCATAATGTCGGACGCATGATAACATGAAAAGAAAAAAAAAGGGGGGGGGGCAGGCCCTTTTATCCCGAATCGTATCAAAATCTAATCAGTACCAGGATCACCCACAATTGCCCTATAAAATTTTATGAAATTGGGTCGATTAGTTTTTGAGTTAGAGTGGATACATATATTGCACAGATAGACACACCCACACACGGGCTGTCCTGAAGAAAATTGTTGAGAGAATGCGGTGCTGTCTCATTTAAAGAGTATTGAAATTTCGGAGTTCCAAGAGACGGAGCGCCTGGTGGGGGTGTGAAAGGGGGACTCTGCCTTTCTTGAAAATGTTTGAATCATTTAGGCCATATAATGGCCATTAAGCCCATAAATCACCTTTTTTTACAATATAATAGCTTAATGCTTAACAGGGCATATATAACAGGGCGTATATCAGATTAACAGATATGGATTATTTTGTAACTTGGCACGCTTTCCATTTTTTTTCCTGCACTTATTTTTGTTTTCTTGTAACTTTTCACTTACTTTGATATTATCTACATACATAATCCTCATTCTTTCCTAAATACCCACTAGTATTATGAAAAAGTTATTTTCGTCCTGGCAGCATCAGTTTCCACTTTTATTAAAACATTTACAACATAGAGAGGCGTGGTCAAAAATTATAATGGCTTCACTGTCAATTCTTTTACTCGTTCACTTTTCAGCTAAATTACCTGTAGCTGTAGTAACTAATATAAAATATTACTAGAAATAAATATTTGGGGCAGGCAGCTTCGTTGGAATTGAATGGATACCTTACACGGCTAGGGGGCTTCTCAAATTTTTGACAACAAAAAGGAAAATTCATTTAAATAGAGTTTGAAAAAACGTTTCTATTTTCTGGTATTATTATTAAAAGTATTATTATTCTAAAACGTTTCTATGACTTCAGGATACCTCCGCGTTGATCATCAGCATTTTGGACACTTTTCAACCATAACTTTGTATACGGATTAAAATAAATAGCGTCTGATACGGATTAAGATAAGTAACGTCCGTTTACGCTCATAAAAAGTAAATTTGACGTATGGTGAATGGTTAAGCTGCTTTTTAAATCTGTTATTATGGTGTTCATGGCACTAAAACCTCGCCCACATTGCGCAGTAGAACACGGAATGGATCGAATGAGTTTTACGAACACCGATTTCAAATTCTTAAGCCGCACCTCTGAGACGCAGTCAGTTTCACATAAGTCGAACCATTGGGCTACGGATATTATTTTGAGGCTTGGGGGGGGGGGGGGGGATTGGAAGGTTTTTTTTTCACATTTCCTCATTTCCTCATTTGTTTCCATTCAAGTTTGTAAATGACTAGGAAAAAAAAAAAAAAAAAAAAAGGCTGAACTTTGTTAAAAGTTCCCCAAACTCAGCAAATACGAAAAACTTCCTTGTGATCTTGTATTCGGTATTTTTCAAAATTTCTTGAGAGTACGTGGCGCATACCCTTTCGGGACAGCCCTGCACACACACAGATATACATATATACACACAGACATTATACACACACACAGACATACACACATACATACACAGACACGCACAAACATATACACACACACAGTCACGCACACAAACACACACACACACCACCTCAAAAATGCAAACAAACATACATACATAGACACGAACACCCACCCACAAAGACACACACACACACACAGAGACATCATACATACACCACGCACATGCATACATCTTTTTCGTGTTCGGTCGTACAACGTGTCGATCCGTCGAAAACTCGAGTTGCGATTTTCGACAGTATTCCAATACTTTCTCTATACATTACTATGTATTGCAGGAGAAGTAAACAAGCTCGCATAAATGATATAGATAACTCCATCCGAAGCCTGTTTTGCTTTTGGGGTCATTTATCCATTCTTTAGTACGACTGAACACTTCTTTTGATCCACTTTGTCATAACTCATGAAAATTTTGAAAATAAAAGTTCGGAAACATTTTGAAAAACTTGCAAGGAAACCCACTGAAATTCCAATCATTCTCTGTACTTCAGGGCAAAAAAGAAATATATATATATTCGTTAATGCATGATCCTGAAAACATATTACCTACATGCAAAGCGCAATGGCGGAAAACGGTCCCCCCCATTTTCAACGTATGAATATTTCAAGACCGAACTCAAGTTTCAATTTTTTTACATGATCTCATGAATAGTGATGTTTTTTTAACAGATATCAATGCAACAACAACGACAAACATAACATCTCGCAAGAAAGAGATTGCGGAACACTTTTAGAGATGAATACGGAAACAGGCTCGCATTCAAGGAAAAAATTAAAAAAGAGCAAGCAGGACACGGAATTCCACCGCTGAGCTCGAAATGAGAGGGGTGCGAAGGATGTGATTTTTAGCGCAATCTTTTCTGCGCAGAGTTGAAAAATATTACAAGATTTTGAAAGAATTTCGGCCAAGTTTCGGTCGCTTTCTGAGATGTTGGAGTCGTTTAGGGCGATATAAAAAATTGAATGAGGACAGCACAGGGCTTTCTCTAGACTCAATAAAATGAGTATTTATTTGAAATTATATCCAACTTGCACGTCTAAGATATTTCCTTTTCCATCGGGAGACTTAAAATATTTTAAAACCATCTAGATTGAATACAAGAAAGATCAATCATGCATAAAGCATTGATTATGAAACATTTTCCAACTGAAATGCAATTTTATTTAAACATCTCTGAAATGCGATACATTCAGCGGTGATATTTTTAAAATTTTCACAGTACTAAAATTATTTATTGCACTTAGAAACTTAAAACCATGGAGGCAAAAGTGCTTTCTAACTTCATGCTTGTACTTTCTAACTCCATGCTTAAAAATTCACCGAAAAAGGCAATGCTATAAAATCGCCTGCTTCTCTATGTAAAATCAATGAATATTTTATTCATATCACCTATATGCCAGACTCCAGAGCTAAATAATTTTGCATTAAAAAAATTCAGCAATTCTTATACAACTCATCATACAGCTTGATTTGTTTACATTCTGCATACATTAGAATGAGGTTTCGTTGTAGAAATAATCAAAATTGGATGATCGTTTAAACTCAAAAATAGTGTCATTGCGTGGGCGCAGAATATAGATGAACAGAAAATACGCAAAAGTAAAGTGGTGTTAGGACGGATGCAACACAAAATATAAATTTAAAATAATTTTAAACATCACGATTTTGACACTGGGAAAAAGGATGGAGGCCCTATTTTATTTTGATGTGGGCCACGTAGTCTCTTCATATTATATGGGTGTCATTAATATTTTAATTTTTATTTAAAAACTACCGAGCCTATTTTGCTCAATTTTTTTATATAATTTATGGATCATTTGAATATTTCCTAACATTTTTGAAGCCATTTGCGAATTTTAAATTTGCTTAAAAAATGTTTGAAAAATGAGATCCCATAGGATTCAATGTATTTCATTTTTTCAACCCGAGTTCAATACGAAACGAATTGGGTGATATTATTCATTTACATTTCCCTATGTCCCACAGTCTGTCTCAACAACATACTAAAATTTCATTTTGAAGAAGTCATATTTACGGTAGTTATCATGCGAATGGACAGTAGACAGACAGACAGACAGAATATAGACAAGTCATACTATTCAACAAAGTGGTAAAGTGTTAAAAAACGGATATATTTTGAGAGCGGTTCATCTTATAGAGTAATAGTGCTCATTGGATTAGTTTTGTTTGTCATAAAAATACAATGAAACAACTATTCAATGATTCATTTGAGTCCTATTCAGAATTTAACCATTTTTTTCGGACCCTTTTGAAAAGTAAATGACCGGTCTTATTTTTACAAGTCGTGTCCATGCCAACCTGCGTCAGGCCCCAATTTTATAGAATAGTTTTTGAGGTGGATGGGGTGCAAATATTGAAGAGACAAGAACGCAAATAGTTTATTTGTATTCTAGTGCCTTAAATGTGTTCGACGAAAATTATATTTTTCCTATACTATTTTACCTAATGTATTGAAGGAAAAGTAGAATTGTTAGACAGATGTGCTGTATTTGGTTTTAAAGTTTCAAAAGTTTCATAGAAATCAAATAAAGGATCGTTGGATTCAGAAATGTTTGTGTATGGATCCCCTATTTTAACTTCAGGAGGAAAGTAGATTTTTTTAAGACATAGATGGACACACTTGCAGGAGTTTTATTTTAGATTTTAACCGGCCCCTATTATTTTCAAAATAACTCTTTCAAAATGGAATATTTTACGGTGTCCATTTCGAAATGCATTTAGATTTCAAACCAATCAGAACTAAAATGACGTCGCTGCGGGGAAAAGGGGGGGGGAGGTAACGTGGATCCGAATTCTTAACTTTCTGCATTCTCAATATTTTGCTCTGCACATTCAAAGTCGTGCAGAAATGACATGAAAATTTAATAAGGGAATGCAATAAGTTGGAAAACAAATCTTCAGCGTCTTGTTTTCGTATTGCGTTATGACCGGAAATATTTCGGATTTATACTGGACTAGAGATGTTAAGGCGGTCGTATACAGTTATAGAGAAGTATGTAAACACGCCAATGACGGGGAAGCTAAGATTCTTAAAAAAATTGAATTGAAACTTTTTAAATGGAATTTAACAATGTGTGGCGCGGAGTGTCAAAAATAGTCATCTATTCAGAAATGAACCCAGTATAATTTTATTCCGTGGTCAATGCTAAGTATTCAGCCCTCTTGGTTACCGAAGGCTTTCTGAGAGTGTGAAGAGATTTTTTGACACTCTTTTGTTTAACCTCGGTAAAGAAATCGAAAATACGACTCCGTTAGGTTCTGTTCCATGGACACTACTAAAAGTGTACTATTCAGTCTGTTAGGTCACTGGAGGGGTTTTTTGGTAAGGGGGGGGGGGGTCTGGATAGATTTAAAAAGTATTCAACTTATCCACCCTATTGCAGAAAATCGAAAATACGGCTCCATTAGGTTCTTTACAGTCGTCTATATTAAATGTGCAAAGATTTAGGAAGGATATTGAAGGTCAAAGACTTTATAAGGGTAGAAATACTTTATGAAAAATCACCATTTTCTTCACCCCCTCCTTAATTAAATCCAAAGTCTGTCTCTGTTAGGTTCTGCATCGTAGTCGTTACTATGTATATAAAGATTCAGTCTTCTAGGTCACGGTGGAGGGGGGACGTGTTTCAGAAGGGTCTGTAAAGACGAAAATGTTGGACTGTTATTTTATATAGTTTCCTCATTCGCCCGCTTGAAACTCTTGTGCTCCTAATAAGGTTGAACTGGCCTATCGGACGGTCAGGCGACGCCCGATGGGTCGCTGGGTTCGAGAACATTCCAATGTACATAAAGAACACTTCAATGAAAATAATCATGTAATCACAATAATGAGCCGAGAACATCCATAGGTTTATGATTGGTCCAATCTGAATAGGGTCAGGTACTTTACAGTAACGGGTCAGGCACCATACAGTAACGGGATAGTCCGGGCCATTGAACATAAATTTTTTTCACTGCTGGCACTGTTAAACAGTGAGGGTTTGTACTGGTCATCTAACACTAGAGGTTTCAAAAGAAAGAAAAATTCAAAAGAAGGGGAAATTCAACGAATCAAAATATACCACACAAACTGTCTCTCCATTATGAAATCTTCGACAATAAATTAAATGTATCGCGAAATCCGCAGACCGTATTGTTCATTTTGATAGGTAGATCGCATTTTTGCGTCTGGTAATAGCCGAGGTTCGGGCTACGAAGTAGAAAATGATTATAGATACATTATATCGGTTGTTCTTACCCAATTCTAATGTTTGATTGCCATTTAATACAGCAAATATAGTTGTGAGCAGAAAGTCTTTATTAGATATTCGATTTTCATTTCAAAAAACATTCTAATTTTTCCCGAGGCCATTCTTATAGATTCTGTACTTTTCACGTATCTAGACAAATGCTTCCTAGAAACAATCAGAACATTCTGCGCTTAATTTATATTCAAAACGCGGTCGGGTGTGCTGCAAAATGCATTTCGGAGCATCGAGCATTTTTCGCTGGGAATAAATCTTTTGCTCATGCCAATTACTTTTGACAGAATAGCGGGTGCTTCTTTTGTACGAACGCAATCGGAAGATGTACGAAATCCAAACGATTTGGATTCAAGAGTAAAAAAAACTTGATTTGAATGCCGCTTAGAGTTGGCAGGTTTCACTTTCCCTGCAACGCATGGTAATGTATAGGGAAATTATTGGAAGCATGTAGAAAAATCGCAATTCGAGTTTTCGGCGAAACGACATGTTTTGAGACCTCTAGAATACGAAAAAACTATTTTTAGCGTCTGTGCGTGTGTCTGTGCAATGTATGTATCTACTCTAACTCAAAAGCTAATGAATCGAATTTCATAAAATTGGGTAGGTAATGCACTTGGGTGTGACACTGGTGCTGATTAGTTTTGGGTACGATTCGGAACAAAAGAACCCGCATTTTTTGCGAAATGGTCCGCAAAAATCTCATGTATCCACTCTAGCTGAAATATTAATTGACCCAATTTCACATAATTGGGTAGATAAGTTACTTGTGGGATACTTTGGTGCTGATTAGATTTCGGTACGATTCCGAAAAGAAAGACCTGCCTTTTTTATGAAATGGCTCGCAAAACGCGCCAAAATCTAAAAAAAATGATTATGTATGCTCAAATGTATAAATTAAATGCTTGTTTTATACGTAATTTTTGAAGAGGAAAAAAAATAAGACCAATTCCATTACTCTAGAACTAACCGTTCTCGAGATATTTAAGATTTTTCACATTTTTGTTATGCCGTCTTTAGAAAAATGTCCAGTTACTAAATAAAAACAAAAATCTGAGGTGGGTAGTACATGACTTTCCCTGCACACTCACATTCATGTCCTCTTTCTTTCTTCAATGATACATTAAACTGAGTTTAATTGCACAAAATCATAGCCATAATTATTTTAAATGACACTGAATTTGCACTTTTAATTAAATTTTCGTTGCCATTTGGTAACGGGATATATTTTCAAAGGTGGAGTAGCGAAACTGGGAAAACACTTAAATATCTCGAGAACGGCTAGTCCTAATGTAATGAGGTTGGTCTTATTCTTTTCTTTGTTAAACATTACGTACAAAACAAGCATTTAATGGATATATTTGAGCATACGTAGTTTTTTATGTTATATTTTGGCGGCTTTGCTGGTCACTTTGAAAAAATGGCGGGTTCTTTTTTTCGAATTGTGCCAAAATCTAATCAGCACCAGGGTAACCCAGAAGTGACTTATCTACCAAATTTTGTAAAATTTGATATATTAGTTTTTCAGCTAGATTGGATATAGGAAATTTTTGTGGGTCATTTCGCAAAAAAGGCGGGTTCTTTTTATCTCGAATCGTATCAAAAACTAATCAGCACCAGGGTCATACACAAATGATTTACCTATCAAATTTTATGAAATTCGAGCCATTAGTTTTTGAGTTAGAGTGGATGCATATATTGTACAGACAGACAGACAAACAGACAGACACACACACACACGCATACACAGACGTCACGCTAAAAAAATTTTTTTCTTATGCTAAGGGTCTCAAAACGTGTAGAACCGTCGAAAACTCGAGTTGCGATTTTTGACATGATTCCAATACTTCCCCAATACATTACTATGTATTGCAGGGAAAGTAAAAAATATCTCTGCTGAATGTATCGCATTTTAGATATGATTAAATAAAATTGTATTTCAGTTAGAAAATGTTTCATAATCAATGCTTTATGCCTGATTTATATTTCTTGTTTTATTTAAAACGAATATTTCTTGCAATGGGGATTTCAAATGATTTGAATTGACCTCATTTTTTATATCAATCCCAATTGCTTTCAAAGTGTTTTTTTTCTTTGTATGTTTTCTTTTGTGTTGATTTCTGTCTATATTGTATTTCTACGTATATTGTCTTTTGTATATTGTAATTTCTATGTTATTCCCCTGTAACTGCTCCACACCCTTTGGGCGAGTTGGGCGATCTGGGTAATAAATAAATAAATAAGATACATTTGTGCAAAGGGTAAGGAAATCCTTAGTAAGGCATAAGACAACGAAAACTTGAGCACACATGAGGCAAGAATGTAGTGTACACCTGCTTCGATCCCTTCGTGAGTGCAAGAGGACCAACAAACCCGAAGTCTAAAACACGAAATGGGCGCAAATGAAAGAACCAGAAGGTAGTTATATTGGTTTGTTGGTTCTCTTATACCGAAGAAGGGTATTCAGCGTACCCCCGAAACAGCTGTATGCTGCATTATTGACTTCTACTTTGTGCTTCTGCAATTTTAAGTTCTGCAATTTTTTCAAGGCTGCCATTAACATTTTTCGTCTATTTCGCTTTGTTGCCGTATTTGTTCTCTTAACTTTTTAAACTATCCGTTAGAGACGCTGCAATCCATTTTGTTCAATCGGTTACGGTCACTTTTCCATGAATAGACAATGCTCGACGAAGACCTACACTCATGTTAGAAGTGAAGCAACAAACGGAAAAACTAGTCTTTCGGCGAAAGAAACAACGTGCAGCCACAAAATGTGCATACATGATAGGCACACGCACGCGGAAACTAGCCCGCAGGAAACATTTTACATACCCACAATTTTTAAGGAAACGTATTAGGTATAAAAACGGTCTGTTTTGTGCAGAGCCTGTATTTCCGCGTTACGGATTCCAGAAAGAAAATTGAAAAATGAGTAGACGACATCAACTGAGTGATGTCAGGCGATAGGAGGTGGTAGGGCGTTTCGAAGGAAGTAGCCCGAGTTCTAAATGCCAATCGTTCCGTTATTTGCCGCCTACGATATCAAAGTGAAGGAGCAGTGTCGCGAAGACCAGTAAGTGGACGTCCAGTGGCCACAACCGCTCAGGCTGACGGCTTTTTTGTCTCTGAAAACACGACGGTACAGGTCAATCACTGCACGTCAGCTTGCTTTCGACCTTATAGCGGCGGCAGGAAGAGCGGTATCTCGTGGTTACATGTAGGTCAGCTGTTTGCAAGACTACCAATGGTTTGTGCCCCACTGAGGTCCTCGCACAGCCAAAACTGGGCTCGAGATTATCTCAAATGGCCTTCAGTGATAGAGCATGGGCACGAGCATCCATAAACAACTGCGTAGTAGAATGCGCAGAAACGTAAGGTCATTATTTTTATCATAGCGTGTCATGGTAAACGGACAATGATAGCCCATAAAAATAGAAACTAAACCCGTTAAACATCGAGATTTATCTTTATGATGAAAATAAGTTACTTGGAATATTCGAATAACAACATATATTTAAATATTTCATTTGCTAAAGTGTTTTTTTAAGTGAATGTACACTACTACTCATTTTTACCGTAGTCAGTGACCAGCGTTCTAAAGATGTAGACATTGACTAGCAAATTTTGCAATGTATATGCGAGCGAGAAGGGGAAAATATACAACGATTTTTCTTTAAAAATCTCGTGTATATATTTTAATGAAAGCTAATATTTTACATTTCGTTTAATCAAAAATATTCATCCAAGAAGATACATTTATATATGTCCTACTAAAATGAGAGATTAAACCATTGTAAGTTTCTAAAGTAACCCTTTTAATACAGAAATAATGAAAATTTGCGTATTGCTAAGCACGGTAAACGGACAGCTAAACAAACGGTTAACAGGCACAGTAAACGGCTAAGCAAACGAGCATTTTGTTTTGGAAACGTAAGGGCAAAAGGGTCTGTGTAACGTCACACGTGCCCATGCTCTATATGCGTGCCCATGCGTTCTTCATGAGACACGGTTTGGTGATCCCCGACGGCTATTGGTCTAGAGAACGCTTGGAAATGGCTACCACGCCAATAACGTCTGCGAAACGCACGTATACAGAGGCGGTTGTTGGATGGTTTGGGCAGGGCGCCCGCACAGTCTTCTTCCCTCGCGGTACTGCATTGCGGCATAGAGATGATAACCTTGCTCAATAAGTTCGCCCATTTCTTGCGACCATGGGTCTTAATGTCATGTTTATGGATGATAAAACGCGAGTTTACAGGGCCCGCACTGTCGGATAGTAGTTAAAATCGGAAACACTGCTTCGTATGGTATGGTCATTCGATATCGCCCGACTACGAGCATGTATGGGACATGTTTGGGATGCGTTTCAGTATCTCTGTGATCCCCTACAAGAACCTTTACAAGCAAAGAACATGTCTGCTGCGTGAATGGGCACAGATACCCCAAACCGCCCTAGATGATTTTATAATAATAAAATCATCTAGGGCGCATTTATTTAATTTAGGCATGAATCGACGCTGTCGGGCATTGGTTTCTAACAGAGGGCTTTCCATTCCCGTTGGAACAGTTCCACCCGTGGACTGTTTCTGCCGCTCAGATGTTTTTGTTTATCTCTATTATTTAATTATATATTGATCATTTCCTTTGCCTTTTTTTTATACCCCATGATCTGTGAGAGTTTCAATGAATTCGAATAAATACTTTTCTTTTTATTCGTTTTTGTACTTTCCCCGAAATACATGGCAATGCATATAGATAAAGTATTGGCATCATGTCGAAAATCGCAACTTAAGTTTTGACGGATCTGCACGCTTTGGCACCTCTAGAATACGAAAAAATCATTTTTAGTGTAACGTCTGTGTGTCTGTCTGTCTGTGCAACGTATGTATCCACTCTAATTAAAAAACGAATGGACCGAATTTCATAAAATTGAGCAAGGAAGTCCCTTGTGGGTGACCCTTGTGCTGATTAGATTTTGGTACGATTCGGGATAAAAGAACCTGCCATTTTTTGAGAAATGGTGGGCCAAAATGGCCTCTATCCACTCTAGATGAAAAAGTAATAGACCCAATTTAGAAGTCGTATGTCATTTAACTATTGCTCGTAAGTAGCCTTTCGATACGGTCGAAAATCAGATAAAAAGTAGATGAGTTTTTCAAGATTGGATGGATTTCCCCAGGAAGCTCTCAATTTGTACAAAAGTTTTCTTCCAGATCCAATTTGGAAATTTTAAATCGAATTCATTTCATATGCATCCGATTTATTATTATTTTTCTTTCGTTCTTGCTCTCGTTTCCATTCTTGGTTCTGGAATGGAAAATAAATCAAAGCCAATTTGAAGAGCCACGGGCATCCTGTTGAATAGCATAACCTAGAAAGTTAAACGTTGTAATCTAATAAAGAATCTCGATACTGAGATGATGGAAGGAATATTGATTTCGCAATAACACGACTCTCCAGTCTGGATTTCGTTAAATTAAAGTAACGTATCGAGATGACGCATGGAAAATACGCATGGAGTGTGGCTCCACTCGACTTTCTCGCGGCAGAATTCCTTTTTATGTAGCTTGGGATTTTTTTTTTTTTAAATTTTACAAGAAAAACTTTGAAAAATCTTTATTGTGGGTGCAAATGATTACAATTTTAGTAGCGTGTTATCTTTCACTTTAAAGAGCTTGAAAATTTTTTTCGATTGATACCGTAGCTAACAATGTAACCCCGGGGGTAGGGGTAACTTTTCCTCCCAAAGGGGTTTAATAACGTCACAAACACAAAAATTGGATGGTGGCTATTTTTAGCAACGATTAAAACTGTTAAGTCTCGTGATCCTTGAGCCATCAATAACCTCTTCTATTCATGATTATGCCCAGTACTGTCCTCGGCTGTCATGTTAAAAAAATAATTTCGAATTTATTTTGACGTTTTCACTCGAATTTAAATAACATTATATCTAATTATACATTTTTTGTTAACAAAGCCGGATGTAAAGTTTTGTGAAAATCTATTAATGTGTATGGTAGCTTAGTGCACACAGGAAATCCATCACCGACGTACATACAAAGTGACAGACTTACATCACTCCAAAAATAGACGAAACGTATTCAGGAGGTCCGAAAATATATATTGCCATTTAAATAGATCTCAGTTCAATAACACAACAGTTTTAGGCCGCGTCAAGGATTGAACCCAGGACTCCCGAGAGCGATCCTTTTTTCTTAATCATTGGGCTATCCCTGCCCATAATTATTTATTTAACATGATTGAAGGTTTTGATTGATACTTATCTTTTTCAAAATACATTAAGAAATGGTGCAATATCTCAAGAATGGTACATTGTAGCGTTTTAAACTTGTGATATTAGTTTTCTAATGAAAAATGATGTATGAGATATGTAATATTTATTTCTCCCTATTGATGTTTCTGATTTTTTAATGATGTTTTAAAAAATTAATTCAAATATTGGGAGTGTTTTCGAACATTCGTTTATTGTTTAAATAAATAAGTTTCTTGTATTCACTGATTGTAATAATCGTGCCGAATTATTTTGGAAACGCTTCATTCGTCGGTGAGATATCGAGTCCACACATACACACCCGTACACACACGCACGAACAAGCATATGCACAAGCATATACGTACACACGCACATGCACACGTACACACACATGCACACGTACACACATATGCACATACACACACGCACGCATGCACTTTACTTACTCATTATACTATGGAAAGAAAGTAATGAATGAACATTTAAAATGACGTTCTGTACGTTCCATGTAACATACAGAATATGTAAAAAGCAGACTCCGATTCGGATGGACCCATTTTGAGCATCCCTGAACACGAATCAATCTTTATTCAATCCTGTCGCTGTTTACGGCCACGATATCGCTCGAGCCCTTCCAGCCAATCGAAAGGAATTCGATAAGATCATTACAATTAACAATTGCAGGGACAATTACAGGATCTTGGAAGATATTTTAAAATATAATTTGATTCTCTCCACGTGGAAATGCTTGAAAATTGCCTAAATATATATAATCCCGTCCTTCTTTCTCTTGTAGAATGTACTGTAGGGATTTTGGAATTCGCGATTTTGACTGAGAAGCGTAGATTATAGACGACCTGAACAGAATTTGAACTCTGATTCAAAGCGTTGTCTCTCTCTTTTCTGGTAGGAGCTGTTTTCTTCTAATGGAATGGTGTATGCGAGAATGAAGATCACAGTGTTCACCCCTTGACAATGCATCTCCATTCCCTGCCATCAACGAATCCGCAAGTTGACTCGCAAATTATCCCAAAGATTCCTTTCAGAAACAATTTAGAAACACGTCGATGAGTATATTTTTGGTCCTCAAAAGTGGCAACTCGACAGATTTTTTTCTGGAACTCCCAGCGAAAAATACAGTACAGACTACTTTTATCCCTCCCTGTGCATATTGCAGTGCTGTCCATTAAAATTGCTACAACATGAAGGCGGCATGCAACAAAGGTCAAATTTGCATGAAAGGTATTACATGCTGGGATATGCAAATGATTAGCATTGCCGCGCATGTGCACAAAGGAGGTATGAGTAACGTCATCTACATTCTGTATAAAAGGGAAGATTGCACAGCGAGTTTCTCATACGGAAATCGCATTTGAACCTTGGTTGTTTGTGTGAAGGTCGTGTTATGCCTCGTGTAAGGAGAAACTCTTACCAGCACATGTCGAAATTCGACCGCTGTAGGATCGTGGCCTATCGGGACTGCGGTTTATCATTCCGTGACATTGCTGCTCGCGTTGGTCGGAATCCCATGACTGCCAGGTGAATATGGAATCGATGGGTCCAGGAGGGCCATACTCAACGCTATGCAGGATCTCAGCGGCACCGGGCCACTAACGCCCGAGAAGACAAACATGTTGTCCTCTCGGTCTTGCGGGAGCGTACAGCCACGTCACGTACCCTCAGTCAGAAACTTGGCTTGTTTGCATGTTGTCCTCTCGGTCTTGCGGGAGCGTACAGCCACGTCACGTACCCTCAGTCAGAAACTTGGCTTGTTTGCATGTTGTCCTCTCGGTCTTGCGGGAGCGTACAGCCACGTCACGTACCCTCAGTCAGAAACTTGGCTTGTTTGCATGTTGTCCTCTCGGTCTTGCGGGAGCGTACAGCCACGTCACGTACCCTCAGTCAGAAACTTGGCTTGTTTGCATGTTGTCCTCTCGGTCTTGCGGGAGCGTACAGCCACGTCACGTACCCTCAGTCAGAAACTTGGCTTGTTTGCATGTTGTCCTCTCGGTCTTGCGGGAGCGTACAGCCACGTCACGTACCCTCAGTCAGAAACTTGGCTTGTTTGCATGTTGTCCTCTCGGTCTTGCGGGAGCGTACAGCCACGTCACGTACCCTCAGTCAGAAACTTGGCTTGTTTGCATGTTGTCCTCTCGGTCTTGCGGGAGCGTACAGCCACGTCACGTACCCTCAGTCAGAAACTTGGCTTGTTTGCATGTTGTCCTCTCGGTCTTGCGGGAGCGTACAGCCACGTCACGTACCCTCAGTCAGAAACTTGGCTTGTTTGCATGTTGTCCTCTCGGTCTTGCGGGAGCGTACAGCCACGTCACGTACCCTCAGTCAGAAACTTGGCTTGTTTGCATGTTGTCCTCTCGGTCTTGCGGGAGCGTACAGCCACGTCACGTACCCTCAGTCAGAAACTTGGCTTGTTTGCATGTTGTCCTCTCGGTCTTGCGGGAGCGTACAGCCACGTCACGTACCCTCAGTCAGAAACTTGGCTTGTTTGCATGTTGTCCTCTCGGTCTTGCGGGAGCGTACAGCCACGTCACGTACCCTCAGTCAGAAACTTGGCTTGTTTGCATGTTGTCCTCTCGGTCTTGCGGGAGCGTACAGCCACGTCACGTACCCTCAGTCAGAAACTTGGCTTGTTTGCATGTTGTCCTCTCGGTCTTGCGGGAGCGTACAGCCACGTCACGTACCCTCAGTCAGAAACTTGGCTTGTTTGCATGTTGTCCTCTCGGTCTTGCGGGAGCGTACAGCCACGTCACGTACCCTCAGTCAGAAACTTGGCTTGTTTGCATGTTGTCCTCTCGGTCTTGCGGGAGCGTACAGCCACGTCACGTACCCTCAGTCAGAAACTTGGCTTGTTTGCATGTTGTCCTCTCGGTCTTGCGGGAGCGTACAGCCACGTCACGTACCCTCAGTCAGAAACTTGGCTTGTTTGCATGTTGTCCTCTCGGTCTTGCGGGAGCGTACAGCCACGTCACGTACCCTCAGTCAGAAACTTGGCTTGTTTGCATGTTGTCCTCTCGGTCTTGCGGGAGCGTACAGCCACGTCACGTACCCTCAGTCAGAAACTTGGCTTGTTTGCATGTTGTCCTCTCGGTCTTGCGGGAGCGTACAGCCACGTCACGTACCCTCAGTCAGAAACTTGGCTTGTTTGCATGTTGTCCTCTCGGTCTTGCGGGAGCGTACAGCCACGTCACGTACCCTCAGTCAGAAACTTGGCTTGTTTGCATGTTGTCCTCTCGGTCTTGCGGGAGCGTACAGCCACGTCACGTACCCTCAGTCAGAAACTTGGCTTGTTTGCATGTTGTCCTCTCGGTCTTGCGGGAGCGTACAGCCACGTCACGTACCCTCAGTCAGAAACTTGGCTTGTTTGCATGTTGTCCTCTCGGTCTTGCGGGAGCGTACAGCCACGTCACGTACCCTCAGTCAGAAACTTGGCTTGTTTGCATGTTGTCCTCTCGGTCTTGCGGGAGCGTACAGCCACGTCACGTACCCTCAGTCAGAAACTTGGCTTGTTTGCATGTTGTCCTCTCGGTCTTGCGGGAGCGTACAGCCACGTCACGTACCCTCAGTCAGAAACTTGGCTTGTTTGCATGTTGTCCTCTCGGTCTTGCGGGAGCGTACAGCCACGTCACGTACCCTCAGTCAGAAACTTGGCTTGTTTGCATGTTGTCCTCTCGGTCTTGCGGGAGCGTACAGCCACGTCACGTACCCTCAGTCAGAAACTTGGCTTGTTTGCATGTTGTCCTCTCGGTCTTGCGGGAGCGTACAGCCACGTCACGTACCCTCAGTCAGAA
This sequence comes from Amaurobius ferox, assembly GCA_951213105.1. Taxonomy (NCBI): domain Eukaryota; kingdom Metazoa; phylum Arthropoda; class Arachnida; order Araneae; family Amaurobiidae; genus Amaurobius; species Amaurobius ferox. The sequence goes on along the minus strand of OX578149.1, from coordinate 5,486,324 downwards.
ACTTGGCTTGTTTGCATGTTGTCCTCTCGGTCTTGCGGGAGCGTACAGCCACGTCACGTACCCTCAGTCAGAAACTTGGCTTGTTTGCATGTTGTCCTCTCGGTCTTGCGGGAGCGTACAGCCACGTCACGTACCCTCAGTCAGAAACTTGGCTTGTTTGCATGTTGTCCTCTCGGTCTTGCGGGAGCGTACAGCCACGTCACGTACCCTCAGTCAGAAACTTGGCTTGTTTGCATGTTGTCCTCTCGGTCTTGCGGGAGCGTACAGCCACGTCACGTACCCTCAGTCAGAAACTTGGCTTGTTTGCATGTTGTCCTCTCGGTCTTGCGGGAGCGTACAGCCACGTCACGTACCCTCAGTCAGAAACTTGGCTTGTTTGCATGTTGTCCTCTCGGTCTTGCGGGAGCGTACAGCCACGTCACTCAGTCAGAAACTTGGCTTGTTTGCAGGGCGAGTGTCCGCGCGGATGTCTGCAGCACTACAGACTGTCAGCACGGTGACCATTACAGCTGCTTCTCTTGGCGCTGCAGCAGACAGGCCTACAGTGGTGCGACGGCACTGGACACAGGGGTGGCACAGCCGGTTCGTGGGCCGACTCGTTAACAATTTTGTACATACACTAATAAAGTGATCTGCAAAATTTCAGCATTTTATCATAAAAAGTTCCAGAGATATGTTTAAACAGAGGTGGTGAGGGATTGATTACACATTAAAATATAAAAGTTTACAGCAAGAGTGCAAATGACGCAACGCAGAAATACATCATTGGCAAATAATATCTGCCTCTTTAATGGAACTTTGGCTTGGATGGAAAACATTTTGAACAGATTTGTAATCTTTGTGTCAAGTTATTATTTCTACACAGTGTAGATACTTTTGTACCAATAAATAGCAAAATTATTATTTATTTATGTAATCATTGTTTTCTTTCGTAATTTGTGTATGCCCCTGAAACGCGATTTTCCGACATGAATTTTCCCCTCTGAGAACCCATGTCGATGCATCGAAAAGTGGTTTAAGCCAGCATTTTTGTCTTTTCATATCTCTGGGACTTTTTATGATAAAATGCTGAAATTTTGTGCATCACCTTATTAGTGCATCACATTATTAGGACACATTTCACTCATTGGTTGTTTTCACTCAATGTTTTTGTACGGGGATCGTATAAAAATTTAAATCTTGTATTTCTTAAAATTTAATTCCCTTGAAAATTTTAATCGATTTCATAAATTTCTGTACCTTACTTTACGCAATTTTGTAATTTATTATATATGTCTAAGATCAAAATTTAAGGAATAAAAGCCGAGGTCAATGTTTTTGGGACACCCTGTATATAATCTAACTATAATATCGGAAACTCTAAACTTTTAGGAACGAAGTCTTTCTCAGAAAGAGTGGAAAAGGATTCTGTCTGGTAAATCTTATCAAAGCTGTTTATTTGGCAGGTTTTCGGAAGTCAGGAACATACCGTTGTTACGAATACACTATTTTTGACCTGAGAAAAAAGTCCTAAGAGGTTTTCGAAACAATCACAGTCGCCGAATTTTCTTTTGTTCGCTTTCTTCAAGGAAGTATTAAGAAAATATAGCTATTAGACGACCCTGAAAATATGTCTAGTATTTGTAACGGAGACATAAACCATCCATTTTAATATAAAAATTGCGGACCTGAACTTGTAATAAATGATGTCTTTACATTTTATCGATAGTATTTGCTTTTTATTGCCTTAAAAGTATTGTTTCGTCGAAGAATTTAATTTTCGAGTTGCTGTTACAGGATGAAAGTGTTTTATTTGAGAATGTGATGGTTATCGAGAATATTCGATGATTATTATTTCATCATTGACAGGAAGAATTTGAGGTTAGATACCAGTAAACGAACAATTTTCTCTCTGGAATCAAAATTACTACCCTAATATAAAAAAAAACATGAATTTGTGAATAAAATAAATTATTGATAAACAGCCGAAAATAAAAATGCAACTGTCTTAACTGTTTTTCTGAATCAGAACGAGCTTTCATCTTCAGGACAAAGAAATCAGTAGTTACACTTGTATAGACAAAAACAGAAGTTGCTTTTACCCTTACATGTGTCATTACAACCGGATTTTATTATTATAAACATTGGAAAAGTCTTTTTTGCCTTAAGGGTTGTTCTTGTTGAGACCCAGACCGTTCGACCTACCAGAAAGGTGTAAGGTAACTGTTTGGACGGCCGGGAAGTGCCACCCAATTTAGACCGGAACACAGTGGGGGAGGCATCCACAGGGACCGTACCCTCCTTCCGCAACCACCAACCTCTCGGAAGGACTTACGGACCCACATGTTTAACGTGATCGGACTCCGCATGAACACGGCGGCAGTTATGGCAGCGTGCAAATCCAGCGCGCAAACCACCGGGCTATCGCGCCCGAAATCTGACAACAGCACGCGGTGTTCCCAGGTAGTCACCCACCCAAGTACTAACCGCGCCCGATGCTGCCTGACTTCGGTGATCTAACGAGAACCGGTTTTGCCTTAAGGGTGTAACTGTTCTGTGTTTCCTGTTCTCCAAGAAGAAAAGTCAATTTCTATCCGAAACCGGTTGACAGCCTTACAAATTTGCTTTAAGCTGTTTAACAACAAATGTTTTTATCCACCTCTGACTCATGCTTGTGACCTTTCTGAGTGACAACCTTCTGCTTTAATTCAGGAAATTAAATGGTGACCCGAATGTGTACAAACCCATTTATTAAATGGCTGAAGTCAAATGGAAGCATTGTAAGAAATACGCAACTCAATACCAAAAATCTATGTGTTAAAACTATTGTTCCGAAACTTTGGGAGAAAATACAAACGCAAATCAACTGCGAAATGGCTGCAAACTACATGTAAGAACTCCGTGCACTGAGCATCCTTTGGCGAGACAGATCCAGACAGAAAATACCAAACTCCATGCATACTGGCGAAGTGACTCGTTTTGTAAAATGGCGGTAGCAAATCCTGAAGCGGGTTGAACATGATCAAATGGTACAAATAGTGAGTGAACTTGGTTATTAACGGGATTAATGCAAATTATCTTCGCGATTTATTGAATTAGGGGGCACTAAAATTGTCAGCTTCAAAAGGAAAACAATATCGGAAACCAACGAGGCAACTGAGTGTAAATTGTGCGTTCTGTTTTAATATTGTTTGGTCCGAACAAAGAGAATGCGACTTCTGGAGAGGTGCTGAATGGCAGAAAATTCTCAATTAAATATGGCGTTAAAGGGGGACGTATGATTAAACAGCAATGCATTAAACTGGGAAGAATAATAACACTTGCCGGTATTTAACGTCTAAGATAAAGGAGTACATATAAAACCAACAAGAAAAATACGGCGCAGTGATTCAGTACTGAAAGTGTTGAGCTGCAAAATGGTTTGATCCACACAGGCAAGAGGCGAGGCATGTCGAGAGGCGACGTGGTTTCTGACGAGGTAAATATATAGAATGCAGCAGATCTTGCAGTGAGTGGAAGATGGCTGGAAATGGAATGTGACCTCGAAGCAAGGCAGCTGAAATAAATGTGTCACCGCCGGGAATACATAATCAAAGTACAATCTCTTAAGACTAAAGAAAACTGAATTCTGTCAATTATTTGCGTTCTAAAATAGAAAACATACGTAATATTTGCATAAATTATATTTAGATATTGAAACAATAGAAATGGATCATGGTAATGTTGATTTGTTTACAAAAAATCTGTATAATCTAATTTTTTTAATTTAGAAGTGAACGATACAGATTTTCCTCATTTCATTTGTATGGCATTGCGTCGAAGTTGGGGATCATTTTGACCAAGTTGTTTAAATTATATAAAAATATTGTAAAGTTATAAAATATCAGTGTCTACATTTTTGAGACAAAATAGATTGATTTATGGAAAACTATGCATATGAAATGCGAATAAGTAAATGAAGAAAATATGTGTTAGAGATTAACATTTGAAATAATAAAATTATACCCAGAAAATGGTCAGTTTTACAAATGCAGTTGAAGCTGTGGTCAATTTCTTATAAACCTTGAAATTTTTAACGATGCATTTGATCTGTACTTCAAACTATTTATCCTGATTTTTTATGCTTTTAGTTGAAATGGTTTTGCAATTTGTGGTATTTGAACGAATGTTTCTTGTTGAACAGTTTTAGTGAGGCATTAAATGTCGAAAAAGTTTTTAAAACTATATTATTTCAAGTCTGATGTAAACTATTCAACAAAGCATCATGCATTATGAGGACATAATACGATTTAAGATTAAATATGTTTTAGAAGAAAAATTTTCTTGATTTTATTACATGTGAATGGTTAATTAGAAATTTACCAATGCCACAAAAGTACAAAATGTTTGATAATATCTTTAGCATTATTAATGAAGCTATATATTGATACTAATAGTTTGTGGAAAATCTGTAAGTATTTCTAAACGAAAAGGTGTCAAAGAGTAGGATGCATTAGGGTCATTCACCCAACAAAAGTTGGGGAATGTATGAGACACATCCGGGTATCCTCACGAATGTTCGTTAGGAATTATGGCAATTTCAAAAACCTAACGAATGTCTGTTAGGCTAAAGACAATTCCGGGAAACCTAACAAGTGTCTGTTAGGTATGAAGTCAAATCCGAGGAATGAAGTCAAATTCAAATTCTTAACTATCAACTTTAACTTTCCTCTTTAATTCTTTCTTATTTTATATAAGGGGCAGTCAAATGAAAACGAGACAGATGGAAAAAAAGTACGTAAACTGTTTATTCTTTCAAAAGTAATCGCCATAACTGTTAAAGCATTTGTCCTACTGTGAGACAAAACGGTCAATGCCTTTATGGAAGAATGTTTTTGGTTGCCTACGGAACCATGATTGTACCCAGGCATGCACCTCTTCGTCCGAGGCAAATCGACGGCCACGAATGTCTTTCTTCAGGAACTGCAGGTCCGAATGTCTTCCACTGTCCACTGCCGGCCATTCCTAACGGCAGCATCCTCCGCAGCAATGACAGAAGGGGTAATGGCAGGATGAGCCTGTCCTGGCCGACTGCTGTCTCTCAATGACACCCGACCGCCTCGATATCGTTTAGTCCACTCAAACACACGCGCCCATGACATACTGTATTCGCTATACACAGCAGACATCCGGGCATGAATTTCACTTCCTGACACTCCTTCCGCAGTCAAGAAACGCTCTACAACACGCTGTTCCTCTTTCCCGGCTTCCATAGTCATGTCGGATGCACACACGACTCGCTGACCTCACTTCGAGCACGTCTAACAGACGAATGGCACAGCTCTTAACGTTCGCGCTGTTCCTTCCTGATACCCAATAAAGGGGCGCTTCTATACACAACCCTACCTGCATTACCAACTTCCGCGCCAGGCCCCTTATATAGTCTGTCTCGTTTTCATTTGACTGCCCCTTATACTTTAAATTTCTTTTCTTCTTTTTCCGTTTTCTTCAACTCTTTTTCTTCCTTCTTAATTATCAACTTTTCTTCTTTAGCTTATTGCTTTAATGCTTTCTTATTTTCTTCTTCATTCTTCCTTATTTTCATCACAGCAATTCGCTTATAATCGTATTGTGTTCATCTATTTCACTAAGGGCACTGCAATCACTTAACGTATACATTTGTACAATGGATTTAGAGAGAAGGTAGTTAAAACTTCTATGGATGCAAAGCAAAAAAATCTGATGTGGGCAGCACATGACTTTCCTTAGATACTGCAATGGATTTACTACTTTTACAGTTAAAAAAAATGTTATTCTTATAGTAGATACTTATATTCTTTCTAAGATATTGAATTTTCTTCAATGAGTCGTCATTTTCATGGATTGAGCGTCATTTTTATCCATTTGGCGAGATTTTCGTTAATTTGGCAACATTTAAAAATGTCGCCAAGTTGGCGACATTCCGCTAAATTCGTCGCCAAAATATCGCCAAGCGTTATGGACGAAGAAATAAGTTGTTCTTACAGCAGATAAATGACTATTGGCGTTCAAATACAAAAGTATTACTCAAAGTATCATTTCTCGTGAATGGAACAATTCAGATCCACGAGAATGATGTCACCCAATTTATCGTATGATATTACATATGAAAAGTGAACAAGTTTCTTAAGAGTTCATATTTTTTTTTAATTTATGGGATTTTTTGATAAATTTATTTGAAAAATGTGCAATATCTCGAGAACGGTTATAGCGTTCTAAATTTTATGTCAATCGTTTTCTAAGAAAAAATTACATAAGAAATGTCTATGTGCGTAACTTTATTAAAAGTTTTGATTTTTTGATGATTTTTTTCAAAATTTCACTCGAAAATTTAGGGGGGTTCTGAATATTCGATTGTGTTTTAAAACAATAGGCTTCCAGTATACACGGATTGTGATTTTTGTACCAAATTTCATTCGAATCACTCCATTCGTTCATGAGATATCGTCTTTCCAGACTCACTGGCACATACACACACACACACACACACAGACATCACTTCAAAAATGTTCGACTCGTGATCAGGGATGCTTGAAACTTGCTCTCCCGTCGAAAACTCGAATTCGAATTTTCGACCCCGTCACAAAACTTTCCTTATGCATTTCGTATATAAGGAAAGTAATATTACGGGAGTTATTGCAGCTAATTAAAAGAAAAGTCGTATCAAACATAGGATGAAAATGATCGTTAATAACAAATTGGTTATTAACGATAATTTTCATCTTATGTTTGTTATTAACGATCATTTTTATTTTTATTTTATTTAGCTGCAATAATCCCTGTAATATTTTACTTTGTGAATCCCTTTTTATTAACACTTTATAACATAGTTGAAAAGTGTTTATGACTTTGTTCATTTTGTCTGTCTGTCCGTTCGCACGATCACTGCCGTTAAAATGACTTTATCAAAATAAAATTTTAGTACATTGTTCAGACGGTCTGTGGGACCTATGGGAATACAAATGAATAATATCACCCAATTGGTTTTGGATTGTACCTGGGTTGAAAAAATGAAATGCATTGCGCTTTATGGGACCTTATTTTTTAACATTTTTTAAACGAATTTAAAATTCACACATTGCTTCAAAAGTTTTAGGAAATATTCAAATTAGCCCAGAAAAATATAAAAAAAGTTTCAGCAAAATATATTTGATAGTTTTTTAAATAAAAATTAAAATAATGACACCCATATCATATGGAGATATCACATGACTCACTTCAAAATCAAATAGGGCATCCATCTTATGTCAAAATCGTGATTCTTAAAGTTCTTTTTAATTTATATTTAGTGTTGTATCCGTCCTAAAACCGCTTTTTTTCTACTTAATTTCTATGCATCCATATTCTGAAATAGCGCAATTACAATATATTTGAGTTTAAGCGATCAATGCCATCCATCTTGTGTCAAAATCGTGATTTTTAAAGTGCTTTTTAATTTATATTTAGTGTTGTATCCGTCTTAAAACCGCTTTACTTTTGCTTAATTTATGTGTATCTGTATTCTGAAACACCGCAATTAGAATATATTTGAGTTTAAATGATCATCAAATTCTGATTATTTCTACAACGAAGCTTAATTTTCACTTATGGAGAATGTAAACACATTAAGCTGTAAGACGAGTTGTATAAGAATTGTTGAATTTCTTTAATGCCAAATTATTTAGCTCTGAAGTCCGCAATATAGTTGATATGAATGACGCATTCATTGATTTTACATAAAGACGCAGACGATTTTATAGCAGACTTTTTCGATGAAGTTTTAAGCATAGAATTAAATCACTTTTACCTCCATGGTTTTAAGTTTTTAAGTAAAATAAATTATTGTAGTATTGTGATGAATGAAAGGAATGGGAAAAAGTGTATGAATGAAATATTTGCTGCTTTTTCATAGAGAGCCAGGGGATTTATATTTCAATGACGTCATTTTAATAAAGTTAATTTTTTTCAATGAAGTTTTAAGTTTTCAAATATAATAAATTATTGAAGTAGTATTGTGATAATTTTAAAAATATTACCGCTGAATATATCGCATTTTAGACATGCTTAATTAAAATTGCATTGCAGTTGAAAAGTGTTTCATAATCAATGCTTTATGCATGATTGATCTTTCTTGTTTATCTTTACCGGGAATCTATTTGCAATTTTGATTCCTTTCAGACCCTTAGTTATGCTTGGCGTCTCGTTCTCGACTCGCTACGTGTTAAACCTTTATGGGATTTTCTGAATAGTTAGTAGATGCTTTATTTTGGTTTACACGGCATTTATATTGGTTACCGTTTAATTTATCAACTTTTGTCCTTTTATTGTATTTTTTGCATTTTATAATTCAATTGCATTTTAAATGCCTCGTATTTAAAAATGTAAAATGATTATTAACATGTAAATTTTGTCTGACGGTTATGGCCTGTATTTAAGTACATGTTCGCCACTTATTTTCACTTCGCCACTGGCGAAGGGCATAGTTAATGCCCGAAAGTGTGTCATTTTAGTATGTCGTAAAAGGAGATTTTAATAAAATACTTTTAATTATGGCCAATTTTTTGGTTGTCTTTATTTTTAAGGTACTAAAAATAGCGTTAACAATACAAGAAAAATCAGAAATGTGAAGCATAAGACGAGAGAAAAGCAAATCTCAAGACTTGATTTTCCGTAAAGTGTATCCTACTTTTGTCGTAAATCTTCGATTAGAAAAGGAATATCTTATATTCAAAAGAAGATGCTATTGTGTAAAATTAAAAAATAAAGCTTTTATTAATGAAAAAGAGGGATTTTTTGATTTTTAAAACATATATATATATATATATATATATATATATATATATATATATATGTTCTCTAAAGCTTTGCTATTAGATCTTCCCGAGCAACTGAGCACTTTCAGCCGCGCAATTGACCGCTTTTATGAATGCAAGTCATCAACAACCATCTTAAGAACATTTTTTACAGTGACTTTATTGTCTACCTCTTTGTTGATGAGTGAGTGAAATCTCGAAACCGCTGTCCCCAAAAGGCTAAAGCGTTGACGAGGTGAGTACTCTTTTGTTTATATTAGTGTATGTATGTTGTTCAGTTTCAATGCTTTTAAAATCAGGGTAATACATAATATCGTTCCGAAGCAGATTTGGAAACCTTAACACTCTGGTATAAATATATTCATACATAAAATGTACTTTTATTGCTATTTTTGAAGTTGCTGATATTTATAATAAATGCTTCATACTTCATATTCCCAATAGAGCTTTTAGTGTATGTAGCTTTACTTACTATGATTTGAAGCCGATCCAGGGGAAGATTTAACCTCTGTTTGCAAGCGATTGTCGACACATATTAATGGTTATGGAGCCTAGCAGACTTTTTTGTTTCTCCGAATCCTTCTTGCCATCTTTAAATACGAATTTGAAATGGATGTAAGATTTATACTACGGAAGGCCGTAAATAGTGCACGATTATATCCACCTTTAGCCGCTTCCAAAGTTCGGTAACATTCTATCAACACTGTTATACAGTGGTTGGAAAAACTACTTTATTATTGCAGTGATCTGCAACTACAACTACTTTTTTTAAAAAGGAGTGACTACAAGCTACTTTTAAAATGGAGTCACTACATAACTACTTTTATGAGACGAATTTTGCCACAGCTTCAATTGACACAAAAAGTTGAAGATATGAGTATACTGTTGTCATTTAACATACTTATTCTAAAAACAGTAAAATAAAATAAAAGTTTAAACTTTAAAATCAAAAACAACCAAAGATAGGTTTAAAAGTCCTTTAATAAAATCTCCTTTCCTCTACGCACAAAAATGACACTGTCACTTTGACCGTGTTATTTTTGTGCGTCGAGGAAAGGAGATTTTATTAAAGGACTTTTAAACCTATTTTTGGTTGTTTTTGATTTTAAAGATTAAATTAAAGTTGACGTGTATCCATTTTATTTATTAAAAGTATAAAATAAAATAAAAGTAAAATCTATTTATTTAAAAACATGTTTGTTCATTTTTAGAAGAATTTGCATCTCAAAATGGTAATCAGATAAGCAGGATCTTTTGGGAAATAACACATTTGAATATATCTATATGAAAAGTCAACTTCATGAGGCAATGGCCTTCCTAACCCTGCAGCCATTCATCGTACATCGTTGCGCAGAACACTAAATTTTGTACAAATGAAGAAAGGGTGATCACACATGATGTGTAGAATGGCACCTTGTTTGTTTACTGAAGTGACGTTAAAAGTAGCGTCCAAACTCGATACAAATGAGTGATTTATTGTATCGCTACTCGCTACTCTACTTATTTTTAAAAGTAGCGAGTTACACTACAGACTACGAGAAAAAGTAGTGACTACTGTAGTTTCGCGACTTGTAGCGCGCTACTTTCAACTACTGCTGTCGAATGTTCGGATTAAGGCGTTTGAAATAATGTAGATGTATTGATGTCTTGTGGGTTTGTGGAAGTCTGACACAGAGAGAGAGAAATGGATAGAGAGGGAAGGATAGAGAGAGAGGAGGAGGGAAAGAGAGGGGGTAGAGTGGGAGGGAAGGATAGAGAGAGGTGGGGATATAGAGGGAGAGGGAGTGTGAGTGATAGAAAGGTGGGTAGTGAGGTAGTCATACGAAATAAATAATGTGTATTGTTTTCATACAATATGGAAATATGTAGAAAAAGATCTGTGTTGGATCCCATAAAATTTTTTTCACTAGCGCAACTTCAACTCTTAAATGAAACAGATCTATTTTTTAACCCGATTTACATACGTGTTCTCGAGCTGTTCGAAGTTACCACTCTTGGAATTTCTTCGAACATAACTTATGCATGATACAAAGCCTTAAAACAACCGGAGGAGATGGGGGTCCGTTCGAAATCTCTTTAAAAGCTTTCTTTCGGAGAGGAAAGCTCTTACCTGGATGGAATTCGACACAACTCCTCCTCGGTTCTCGAGAGATTCTGCTTTCACGTAATGCATTCCCGATGCCGGGAGAGACGAAGAAGGCTCCTCAAAAGTGGAGAGATATGAGGGAGTGCATCACCACAATTCGATCTTGGCTCTGTTGTTCTAGGTTTTATTTCAACCGCGCCGACCAGAAGCTGGATGTTTCACGGGAGAGTGCCTTGGATGTTTACCTATACATTTTATATTGGAGTGCGTTTTACGGTTACCGCCCTACTCTTTCAAGCAGCAGGACCGTAATAAACACTGGGCACGGCTTTCGCAAAAGATTCAAATTCACTTGTCTCTCGTTTGTTAAAGAAGTGTTATTCTTGGAAATAAGATAGACTCGATAAAAAAAAAGAAACATGAAATGAATATTTTTTTTCGTGTTGCATCAAATTTGCAGTCTTTCATTCGCTTTTTTACAATATCTACAATACACGGTAAAGAATAGGGAAAATAGTGAAATCGTGTCGAAAATCGCAACTTCAATTTTTGACGAATCGACACGTTTTGGAACCTCTAGAACGCGAAAGCACTATTTTTAGAACGACGTTTATGTGTGTGTACACGCGATATATGTATTCGTTCTAGCTTAAACACGAATGAACCCAATATCATAAAATTTTATAGATTTGTGGGCGACCCTGGTGCTGATTAGATATGGGCACGATTCGGGATAAACGAACCTACTATTTTTGGCGAAAGGGTACACAAAAATCCACTGCAGCTAAAAAACGAATGGACCCAATTTCACAAAATTGAGTAGATAAACCACTTATGGGATACCCTGCTGCTGAATTGAATGGGTATGATTTGAGAAAAACTTGTCTTTTTTTTTGCGAAATGGTTTTCAAAAATCGTCAAAATTTAAAATAAAAAATCACTTATCCACCTCAGTATTGTTTGTTGTAAACTTAACTTCTTGTTTTATATGATTAATTCCTGTTTCTCTTAAACTTTAATTTTTTATTCTTTAGCCGTTGCAGCTTCTGTAGACTTAACTTTGTTTTTCCTTGCTGAAATTTAAATTTCTGCCTTTCTTAAATTTTGTATTGTGACTTGCTCTTGCCCATTTCTTGCCCTTTCCGCTCTTTCTTTTACAGCCGAGCAAGCATCAACCACCCCAAGACGATTTTCTGGACCACTACAACAAATCAAACTAACTAAAACTTCGCTCCCACTGGAGTGGAGCGACATTGCGGACCACCTGCAATTTATTATTACACCACAAATGGCCTGACATCTTATACTCGATGTGGGGATGAGAGTCTCTGACACAGGGACCCCAAAAGCAAGCGTTTTGGTACAGTGTCTAGAACTAATTACTAATTGTCTAGAACTGTCTATTCTAGCCACTGTAGTTTTGGTCTTGGTTGATATGCCTGTGCGCTTCATCTGCGGGTGCTGAAGCACAAGGAGGCGGTGGCTGAAGTAAGGTCTCGTAACGTAGTTGAAAGTCCATAACTCGTCTTGGAAGGCGGTTGTGGCTGAAAAGGGGCGGGGCAAGGAGAAAGCGAGTCAATGACAAAGTAAAGTAACTGGTTTACTATTGGTTTAGATCAATTTAACTTTTAAATTTACAAGTAAATTTCAAGTTAGAATACACAAATTATTTACAGTTACATTTACAATTACAATTAAAATGACGACTGGAATATTAAAGTTTAAAGCTAGAATTAAGTTGAATAAAACTCAGGGACATAACCCAAATTAAAATAGGAAGGTCATCTATTGAACTTCCTAAAAGACGTACAAAATAGTTACAAAAGCCAGAGCGCCTTCAAACGTATAAACGCCTTCATCAGTGGCAACACAAGATGTAAAACATTCAATTGTTCATATATAGTGACCAGAAACACGGCAAAATTTGCATAAATAAAATGGTAATGTACAAGGTTATTAATTAATAATAAATCTCTAAAATCCAAATGAACAAGCATGCACCGATTATTTAAAGCAGGCTAATTACAAGCAAAATACAAATATGACAAAACTACAAGCCCGAAAATTCAAAAGCATTTTAAAAGGAAGTCAATGGTAACTGTGAAGAGGCGAGAATGAGTCGCCAGGCAAAACTTAAAGTTTGAACGGGATCAGAATTACAAATCGAGGCACGGTAAATATAAATGTAAAGGGATTCGTAAAGAAGAATATTACGAGGGTTATTGCAATGGATAAAGAAAACTTTTTTCAAAAATAGGCAGAAAATTATCATTTGTGACATACTGAGCAAGAGCAGTGGAAAGTTTGACATACCGGGCGTGTTCCGCTAAACGGCTGCCAATAGTACGTTTAGTACTGCCAATGTAAAAACTATAATTACCATCAGGAGACAAAAGGGGGACAACATACACCCCAGCGTGACTTTTAAAATCATGAATATCCCCAAGTTTATCTGAACGAATATCACTCTATGCAATTCAAGCCTCTTCACAGTTACCTTTGACTTCCTTTTTAAATTTTTTTGAATTTTCGGACTTCTGGTTTTGTCATATTTGTATTTTGCTTGTAATTGGCCCGCTTTAAATAATCTGTGCAAGCTTGTTTATTTGGATTTTAGAGATTTATTATTAATTAATAGCCTTGCACTTTACCATTTTATTTATGCAAATTTTGCCGTGTTTCTGGTCTCTATATATGAACGATTGAATGTTTTACATCTTATGTTGTCACTGATGAAGGAAGGGCGTTTATACGCTTGAAAGCGCTCTGGCTTTTGTAACTATTTTGTACGTCTTTTAGGAAGTTCAATAAATGACCTTCATATTTTAATGTGTGTTGTGTCCTTGAGTTTTATTCAAGTTTTAATAGACGTGTTAAAAACTGGATTATATAGAATTAAGTTATTTATAAAATTTACAAGTTACACGGAAAGGACAGTTTCAGAATATACGTTATGATTATCAAGTTAATAAAAAGTTCAAGATTAATCTATTTACAATACAATAAAGCAATAAAGTTTATGCTGCATCAATATGACAAAGAGCGAATACAAGACTGGCATTAATGCGGGAGCTAAAGCAGCCATTCAGGAAGGATTGGGAGTTCACCGGGGAGAACGAATCAGATGTTGTCAAAAGCAACGTGTAAAACAGGCACTTAAGGGTGAGCGTCAGTAAATTTTCTGCCCTATCCGCGCTTTGTTAACTTTCGCGGCACAGATATTTCGCCGAAATTCTGCTCAAACAGTTGCGAAATATTTCTTGAAAGATAAAATGCAATGCTTAGATTATATTAAAACTAAATTTAATGCTCCAAAAAACATACATTATATTTTTTATTTTAATCCAAAATATTTTTGGTGCTGCCATCTGTTGTCGTAATTTAATTCATACCGATTATTTTTATTTTTTAATGAGCATTTTTAAATATCTATTTCTTCTAATATAGTGTTAAATACAACAACAGATCATATATAATAATGCCACAATCACGGAAAGGTCTTTTATTATTCTATAAATTTGATAAGGGATCTGAATGTACATCACTGAGGACTGCAGTTTTGTCTTCAATTTCCTTTGTCTTCAAGTCCAAGTTCAATTACGTTTTCGTGATTATGGCATTATATATGATCTGTTGTTGTATTTAATAGCGTATTAGAAGGAATAGACATTTAAAAATGTTCATTAAAAAATAAAAATAGTCGGTATGAATTAAATTACGACAACAGATGGCAGCACCAAAAATATTTTAAATTAAAATAAAACATATATTCTATGTTTTATTGGGTATTAAATTTAGTTTTAATATAATCTAAGCATAGCATTTTTATCTATAAGAAAATATTTCGCAACTGTTTGAGCAGAATTTCGGCGAAATATGTGTGCCGCGAAAGTTAACAAAGCGCGGATAGGGCAGAAAATTTACTGACGCTCACCCTTAATGGATCCATTAGAGTTTACGTAGTCTTTTTATGTTTGATTTTAAAGATTTTTGCTGGCCATTTCGCAATAAAGGCAAGTTCTTCTTTTTTAGAATCATATTGAAATCTAATCAGTATCAAAGGTGATTTATCTACCCAATTTTGTGAAATGGGGTTCATTCGTTTTTTTGCTGGAGTGGACACACACACGCCACACCACGATGAAAATAGCTTTTTGGTGCTTTAGAGTACTCGACACGTGTCCATCCGCGAATTGCGATTTTCGACACGATTCCACTGCTTTTCCTATGCATTACCATGTATTGCAGGGAAAGTAAAAAATGAATTAGGATTGAAAACAAGTTTCTGAATGTCAACAGGGGTGCATGGAAAAGTATAAAATACATTCGAATTTCGCGTGAAAGGAATCCCTATTGCGGGTGCAGACAGATTCATTTTTCAAATATTCCTACTTAAATATCCATGGAAACCATACAAAATTTTGGAAACCATTTCATCTGCCTACACTCTCATTCCCTTTTTATATAAAAAAGAACGATAGATGTCTTTTACCCGTTTCCATAGATAAATATTGGGCGCAGTTTTCAATCAAAAGTGAGTTTGGTTTCACTATATGTTCTTCTTGTGATTTTACAAATCATTGACGCATGGATAGATTTAGATCGATACATAGCATGAGAGTTTACATTATTTAATCCTTTCAATAAGTATTTCAAAGTGTTTGAGGTTTCTTCTCAATGTATACACTACCTGACATATAAAATGCAAAGCCATGAAGCTTTGGCCGTAGAATGATGCAAATGGCGAGACAAAAGCAGCCGGTCGATGTTTGCAAATGATGTGAAATGCAAGTAGGTCACGTGATGAGAGGAAGGGATAAAAGGGATGAAAACGGCAGATGAGCCAACAATTGTGACTATCTGTCGCCTATGTAAACCCGTTTTCCGAGTTGTTTTTAGTTTCAAAAGCCGCGTATTGTTGATGAGATGCCTGGCCGACGACGCCAAAGTCCGTTTCAATATTTGGACGATCGGGCGAGGGGATTCACTTTAGACCTATGTACGGCTGGGAGGTCGTACCGGCGTATTGCCGCTGAGACACGCGTAGAGACGTCCATTGTGCAAAGAATTTGGAGAAGACGAATTGAAGAAGGACATGCGCATCGTCGCAGTGGTACAGGTTCATCCAGACGTACGCCAGCACGCGTTGATCGATGCATTCGAAAGTATGAGGTGGTGGCCCCATAAAAGACGATTGTCGACATTCTGCAGAATTTGCAGGGTACATTGGAAGTTCCAATATCAGCGAGAACGGTTTCTCGACGATTGGCCCAAAATGGCTTGTACTCAAACCATCCTTTACAAAGACTGTCATTAACGACAGGACACCGTCGTGAGAGATTGCAATCGTGTCGGGCCCGAGCCTCTTGGACGACTGAATGGGACAGGGTCGGTTCTGTTTGTCGAATGACAATGAAAGTCTGGAGGTGATGTGGAGGAGATAGATCCAATCCTGCTGCGACTGTTGACCGTCATACTGCTGGACAACGCGGCATCATGCTTTGGGGGACCACTGGCTTTGACAGCCGGTCACCTCTGGTTCATATCTGAGGTACAATGACGGCACAACGATATGTGGATGAGGTTCTGCGACCGATTGCACTGATCTACCTTCAGCGGTTGCAAAATATTGTTTTCCAGAAAAATAACGCTCGACCGCACACGGTAACTATAAGCAAATATGCCTTGCAAGATATCCTGGTGCTACATCGGCCTCCGCTGCCTCCAGATCTCTCATCCATCGAGCATGTATGGGACGTGATTGGGCATCGTTTGACTGACTTGACCCCGCCTCAGAGGACGACCTGTGGAGGATGGTTGAAGGTATAAGGTCATCCATCTCTCAGGAAACTATCCGCAAGCTCATTGCATCTGTTTCTCGAAGGGTTGCTGCTTGCATTGCCGCAAGAGGTGGTTCCACTGTCTACTGATCACCCTGTCTTTGCCATTACTGTATTGCACTATCCTTCTGGAATTAACATAATTTATTTATATATGACATCTCTGTCTGTGTATCCTGTATCATTCCACTCTATTTGCCCTTTCACGGTTTTGCATTGTCTGGGTCGGGTAGTGTATATATGTCTTACTGACCTAGATAAGTGTTCGACTATTGTGAAAATGCTTAAATCGTGTTCTGGTGGCATACATGTATCGCCTATATTTAAATCGTATTATAAGATAAAATCCATATAAATAAAATTGAAAATCTGTCTCTGTCTGTCTCATCGTCACGGGAATTTCATGAAATTTTGTGGGTAGCCGTGAAATAGCCTCACTTATTGCCCAAAATTGAGTTCATGTTTCGAGTTTCTAGGACCAGTGGTTGTCGAGATACTGATAAAAACCCACAATTAAACCTTCCATAAAGATAGCATTATGTTGATGATATTTTCCCCGTCAATTTATTTCAAGAAAATGATATCATGCCGCTTAGCAACGAAATGAAATCCAATATGTTGATGCCGCAGACGATTTTTATTAAATCTTTCTAGATTTAAATAATAAAGAAATGTATGTAAGATAAATTTTATTAATGTTGCATTTTTGATTGGACAATTACGGACATTATTGGATATTTTCTTTTCTTTACATCATCTGCTTTACTTTAGCAAAGATTTTTCAAACTCATTATATTATGGTTATACCTGTATGTTGTGATACACGGGTATATCTTCTAATTTACGAGAATATAAGTAGTACGGATATAAAATCTAATACAGTTTTAACGTTTTAATTTTGGCTTATTGATATAATTTTATATTTCTTGTAAATTTGTTTACAAACGGGACCACGATGTGTTATTTCTATAATTTTATATAACGACAGCAGAAATTCTTAAATTTCTTTTTAAGAGTAGAAATATTTCAATAGAATGTTTTGAATAACAATGTTCTTTAGAATAGAATGGGGAATTTGTACATGATTGTGAATTTTAAGTTTCTTGATATCGTATATTCCGTACGAAGAACGGGTATACCGCTAGTTAGATAATATATCTAAAAATTAAAATTGTAGAATTTTTTTTTTTTTTTGCAGTTAGGTGGTTTTAAATTTTTAAACACAAAATTTTCGAACAATTGATCTGACGTAGAAAAAAAAAGCTCATTTAAAAATATTTGAAAGATGCATCACACCCACTCCAAGAATTTTTCTATTACCTAATGAGTCACATTCCTCTTTTGATTGTTTAAGCTAACCTTTTGAACTTTTAAAAGACCACTCAATTTGTGTGATACAAAACCTCTTTCTCTTCCTTTGAGGAGGTATTTTGACATTTTTCTGACACTGTCGATTTCTTTTTTGCACGCGCAATTCAAACATCTCTTAAAATAAAAGGATAACATTTTAAAGGACTTTAAATTATTCATAGCGATGGGGGAAGGTATTTTTTTATGTATATGGGATCTCTCTGTTAAGCATATGGTAGGCGGGCCCAAATAAGATCGATTTTCTTAAAAATCGAATCACTCAACGAGATTTGAAGAAAGCTTGTTGTTTTAACCAGGATTTCAGTTTGAAAAATTAAGTCTTCCCTTTTTTATGCTGTATATTTATATAAAGTAGAAGGGGATCTAGGGGAAGGTTTAGATATAGTAATACGACGCGCAGATTTAAATGGACTGACACGTTCTGAGCACGACTGAATATGATTTGGTTCCTTTAATGCGAATAACATCTATGGTTGGGCTTTCTCTGCCGGAAACACGAAGCGTTATGAAAAATGGAAACATTTTGGACGTTTATGTCACCGAAACCAATAGATAACAAGAGAGATCAATCATGCATTGATTACGAAACACTTTCCAACTGAAATTCAATTTTATTTAAACGTCTCTAAAATGCGATACATTCAGCGGTGATATTTTTTTAATGATCATAATACTACAATAATTTATTTTACTTGGAAACTTAAAGCTTCATCGAAAAAAAAAATGAACTTTATTCAAATGACGTCATTGAAAT
Organism: Amaurobius ferox; assembly: GCA_951213105.1. Lineage (NCBI taxonomy): Eukaryota > Metazoa > Arthropoda > Arachnida > Araneae > Amaurobiidae > Amaurobius > Amaurobius ferox. The sequence continues at coordinate 5,467,484 of OX578149.1, read as the reverse complement.
ATAAATCGTCTGGTTTTCTATGTCAAAGCAATGCATGTTTCATTCATATCATTTTTTCCAGACTCCAAAGCTAAATAATTTTGCGTGAAAAATAATTCAGCCATTGTTATATAACGCATCTTACAATCACTTCCTTACATTCTGCATCCATTAAAATGACGCTTCGTCGTAGAAATAATTAAAGTTGGATGATCATTTAAATTAAAAAATAGTGTAATTGCGTTGGCGCAGACTATAGAGGCATAGAAAATACGCAAAAATGAAGTAATTTTAGGACGAATGCAACACTGCATATAAATTTAAAAGAACTTTAAAAATCACGATTTTGACACTGGGAAAAAGATGAATGCCCTATTTTATTTTGAAGTGGATCATGTGATCTCTTCATATAATATGGGTTATATTATATTATTTTAATTTTTATTGAAAAATCTACCGAATTTGAATATTTTTTAAAATTTTCGAGATTTTACATTATTTCGAGTCTAAAGATACTTTTAGTTAGTTTGATTTTGCGATCCAAGGTGTCCGCATAACAAGCGGTGTTCGAATTCTTATTTTTGGGGGCCAACAGTGCCTATTTACAAATCTTATTTTATTTCACGTTAAGCATCTGTCATATTTAGTGTTATATATACATAAACGACAGCACTCAAATTTACGTGCATTTGAACGAGGCGAGCGGTATGTCTTGCTTGGTATCACTTGTAATCGGAATTTCTTTTTCAAATTTCTTATGTTTTTATTTCTTTATTTCTTTTCTATTGTCCTGCTTGTTCTCTTTGTGAGTGCATCATTATCTTTTTCTACGTAGTACAATAGGCTGGACAGAAAAGAGTTGATTTCTGTTTGCACCTCATGAAAAATGACTCATCATCATTTCTCTATCCATTTGTATTATTGGCTGTTTTATTGTGTCTGAGGATTGTTATGTGACCTTGTAAAAAAAAATCTGAAGTGGACAGAACATGACATTCCCTGCACACTCAAATTCCTTTTCTACTTATTTCTTTAATAATTCATTAAATGGAATTGAACGGCACACAATAACACTCATTATTATACGAAATGACACGGAAGGAGCACTCTTAATTCAGTTTTCGTTTTCATTGGGTAACAGGACTTATTTTTAAAGGCGGCGTAGCAGAAATGCGAAAAACTAAAATATCTCGAGAACGGTTAGTCCTAGGGTAATGGTATCAGTCTTATTCTTTTCGTCGTCAAGAATGACGTATAAAAGAAGCATTTAGCGGATAGATTTGAGCATATTTAGTCTTTTATCTCAGATTTTGTCGATTTTTGAGAGCCATTTCGCAAAAAGAAGCAGGTTATTTTATCCCGAATCGTATCAAAATTTAATCAGCACCAGGGTCACCCACAAGTGACTTATAAAATTTTATGAAATTAGATCCATTAGTTTTTGAGTTAGAGTGGATGCATACATTGCACAGACAGACATACACATACGCGCACACACAGATATACACACACAAAAACATACACAGACATATACACACAGACACACACACACAAAAACATATACACACACATAGACATACACACACACAAAACATACACACACAGATATATATATATAGAGAGAGAGCTTCTATATGTCTGTGTGTTGTTATTGTCGGACGGTCTGGGTCTCAACAACAACACACAGACATATATACACAATATACACACATACACATGCGCACACACACACATACGTCACGCTAAAAATATTTATTCAAGTTCTAGAGGTCCCGAAATGTGTCGATCCGTCGAAAACTCGAGTTGTGATTTTCGACATAATTCCAATCCTTTCCCTATACATTACCATGTATTGCAGGGAAAGTTCCGATTTACGCTTACGGGTGCTTTAAATAAAGGCAGCAGTTATACAGAAATTTAGACTGCGAATCCATTCACGATTTCAGGGGAAACGTTGTAATAGCATACGGAAAGTATTTATCGTTTTTCCAGAAAGTTTCAGCACTCAAAATTTTGATAGGAAAGCGCGTCCTAAAAACAATTCCAGTACTTTCATGGTGTCTGTTTTTTTTCGTATATGTGAAGTGTGGGCACTTTCATTCAAGACATGAATGCAAGCTATGAAATTTCATGTCGCTATAATGTGTAAGAAAATGAGATCTGAAAAATCATCTAAATCTGGAAGTAACTGGTTTCGGAGGCTATCGGAGTGCCGTTAACAAATTCGTCAACATTCCGGAAACAGGTGAAAAATAATTGGAAAAAGAAGGGAGCCATTTTTGCTATTTTATTGACAGGTTTCGATTTTACTCTGGGGAGTGTAGGTCGCGCTTGCTTTTAGCTTTCGATATCGGTTTATATTCTTCATTTTTGTGAATTATGCCGTTTTTCATGGTGCTATTTCTAATACCTTTCTAACTTTTAGCAAAAGTTTGGGCATTTTGAAACAGTCGTGTTTGTTTTCATACAAAGGCAAAAGAAATTATTGTTACAAAACGTATCCTCTAGAATAGTCGGTGTGTAAGCAGGATACAAGAACGAGTTCACGATTCTGGAAAACCTACGTTTATTCACAAGCATAAAGTAAACAGGAACAGTATGTAATCAAATAGCACTTAAATGTTTCACTCATTTTACAGAATAAGTGATATTATTCACAGAATGTTGACGAAATTTATTTCACAAAACAACCCTTACTAATATCAAAACATTGACACAGTCCAATGGAGCTCGTGTCACGCCCATTCGTCCACTCCCTTGCAACGGAAGGGCGCGTCCTTTTTATAGTCTCTCCATAGAAACTTCTGGAAATCTCTATATCTCAAAGAATAATCGTTCTATCGAGAAGTTTCTGGAACATTCCGGAAATTGCCAAATTTCGCGATAAATTGCCAAATATGGCAACCCTTCAACTGGAAAATTCTGGAAACTCTGTGCTGACATCATGCACTGTATATTTTTTGCCTGACCTTCGACAGACGAAAGAGGCGCCAAACGGAACATTGAGTGTTCGCAACACTATACTTCGTCCTTAAGAGGACCTTCATGTAAAAGATCAGATATATTTCTGTTACATTAGAAAACGTTTTCTGACTTGTTGTTTGTTCTTCCGCGTAGTATACGTTTTCTCCGCAATGGCTGGCCCTCTTTCCGATGCCTTCTGTAGATGGGCGTTTGAGACCCGAAAGTGCTAAAAGCTTTTACGTCCTAAAATCGTGAAAACAAAACTTTTAATGCTTCAGGGTTTTAATTCTATGTAACTGTGGTCGTGTTGCCAACTTATTTTATTTTATTACAGTAGTATTTAAGTTATTTTCGTAGTCAACATATATAGAAAATACAGTCGAAATATACAGAAGTTTGTAAAATTATATTTAATTTAACTTTGCGCGAGAATAACGGATTAAAATGAAGATTCACCTGATTCTTATACTACCTAAACCGGTATTTAAATTTTTAGAAAATAATACATAAAATATTTTTTTTGGAAATGAATCGTTTTATTCTTTGCAAAATAGTCCCCTTTAGTACCCATACATTTTATCATTCAAATAAACACATTTTCAAAACAGTTGTGTCATTCAGAAGTTTTTATAACAGAAACGGGAAATTCATAAGCTTCAACTGCTTCTTCTGGACTGTTAAATCGTTGACCGAGCATTTTATTTTTGATTGTTGGGAACAAGAAAAAATCAACCGGTGCTAAATCAGGGCGAATGAGGACAAAGGACCAATCCATTTTATTATGCTTCAAATAATGGATAGTTTGAAATGCAGTGTGTGAGTTTACATTGTCACGATGAAGACTGATGCGACTTTTTGCATTGTTTTTTCTTATTTAAGAAACTATTTCTGACCAATAAATTGCCGTTTGAAATAGGTAAATTTTTTGAAATTGTAAATACTATTGTTGCAAAATCTTGCGCCATTAAATGGACAACATCCCTGTCTATAACAATTTCGACAATGGCAAAACTGAGGAAGTAGAATTTCATAAATTAACATAGCTGAGACAAATTTCCATATTTCGGAATTTTAATACTTCTTAAACCCTGGATTTGGGGATTCGTGTTTTGTGCCGGGATCACAATATCACGCTCCCTAATTCAGATATCCATCCGTAAATTGCTATTCTCGGTATCCATACCTCATCGAGCTGTTCCATTAAGCTTGTGGAATTTGAAAGTTTCTTTGGCCTATTCGGAGCCATTTCCTTGATTCCCCGGCTTTGTGAGGAAAAGACCCTCATTTCCTTGCCGCAGCAGGTGCAATGTTTCTGTCAGCGATTTCCCCAAACGCTGGCCGAATTTGTTCTTCAAACGCCATTTCCGTTTTCGACGAACGCGAATGACTACAGTTTACTGACGAGCATTGTCTGTCCTGCACTGCGGACCTGCTTCTTTTCACATCTCGTGTCACATGTGTTGGAGATATCAGCATTGTCTGTCCTGCACTGCGGACCTGCTTCTTTTCACATCTCGTGTCACATGTGTTGGAGATATCAGCATTGTCTGTCCTGCACTGCGGACCTGCTTCTTTTCACATCTCGTGTCACATGTGTTGGAGATATCAGCATTGTCTGTCCTGCACTGCGGACCTGCTTCTTTTCACATCTCGTGTCACATGTGTTGGAGATATCAGCATTGTCTGTCCTGCACTGCGGACCTGCTTCTTTTCACATCTCGTGTCACATGTGTTGGAGATATCAGCATTGTCTGTCCTGCACTGCGGACCTGCTTCTTTTCACATCTCGTGTCACATGTGTTGGAGATATCAGCATTGTCTGTCCTGCACTGCGGACCTGCTTCTTTTCACATCTCGTGTCACATGTGTTGGAGATATCAGCATTGTCTGTCCTGCACTGCGGACCTGCTTCTTTTCACATCTCGTGTCACATGTGTTGGAGATATCAGCATTGTCTGTCCTGCACTGCGGACCTGCTTCTTTTCACATCTCGTGTCACATGTGTTGGAGATATCAGCATTGTCTGTCCTGCACTGCGGACCTGCTTCTTTTCACATCTCGTGTCACATGTGTTGGAGATATCAGTCTCCGAGCTTTTTGATCCTACCATGTACATATTTTTTTCAACCGTTTAGCGAAACGAACTGCAAAATGTTTTCAGTCCTCTTTTACAGAATTTTTCACTCAGCTTTCGAATTGCATGTCTAGATGCCCCGTGACTTGGCACGTCTTATGGGGACATAAAAATTTAAAATATCAGGAATACGACTTTCTCAGACTTTGTATTATTTGAGTCTGCTTGTGTCATAATCAAAATCAGAATTTAAAAAAAAATGCTGCTTTTTATCAGATTCAGTTCACGAGTTATTGTTTCAAATGTTTTGCAAAGTGTTTTAAAAATATTTAAAGTGGACCCAAGGTTTGTCACGTCTATCTATAGGATGCAGTTGGACGATTTGCGTTAATATATACAGGGTGTATATAAACGGTTTTGGAAAAATAAAAGGGGTGATAGTACCTATCAAGACGAACAATATTTACTATGGAACCTAGGGTAGCGTTTCACTCTGAGTGTCAGAAAAGAGTCACTTCGAAACACGTCCAACAAGCACAAGTCGTCACTTCGGACTACAAAGCTGTCGTGCCGGAGAAGTATCACATCTCAAGAACATCACCGTCACTTCTAGTCATCCGACACTTCTTGAATGCCACATATCCCGGACGGTGGATTGGACGTAGTGGACCTGTGGCTTGGCCTCCACGCTCACCGGATCTCAACCCACTGGACTTCTTCTGGGGCACATAAAATCATGGATGTACGAGACGCCTGTGGTCTCCATAGAAAATTCTGTCGCGAGAATTGTTGTTGCAGCGGACAGGATAAACACTTCGAAAGGGTGCGCCAGTCGTTCATTCGCCATTGTGAATTGTGCAACGGCACACTTGCCGTCACTTTGAGCAATTACTTTGAGTCTTTCTCTGGTGTAAATAAATAGAATTGTACAACTTATGATTACGTTAATTCTGATTATTTTCACTGTTGAAAGTTCAACTTTAACATTACGCTTTTCTGACATTTAGAGTGGAATGTGACCCTAGGTTCCATTGTTAATATTGTTCGTCTTGATGGGTACTGTCACCCCTCTTATTTTGCCAAAACAGTTTATATACATCCTGTATATACATATATATATATATATATATATATATACATATATATATATATATATATATATATATATATATATATATATATATATATATATATATATTAATATTTTAATAATATTGACATCTATAGCGTTATATAAAATTATTTTACCTATGAACTTACTATACAGGGTTTTTAGAATTTACGTTCAGAGATTTATCTCTCTGGTGATTACTCGCAAATCTATACTTACCTATTAGAAAAATCATTAGAAAGTAGAGTGGTATTATGTCATGGCAGTTCGTCGCAAAAGAATGGTATTAGGAGAAAAATAGATAATCTAAACATTTTTATGCTGTCCCTTTCGAGAAAAAGTTCTGTGAAACCAAGAGGCAGCTTATGCAGGTTTGATATTTACGACTCATTACAAAGAAACAAAGCGCAGACTTTTAGGCACTGTTTTGCAGTCTTGGCCCGGAAGGTCATGACCCCAATAAATTCACTTCACACAAATTACATGTGTGGTTGGGGCAAAGATCTCTTAGGGGGCCAAGACTTAAACCAAGCTTCACTGTAAAATCAAGTAGTCAATGAAGCAATGATGCTACATTGCACTGAGGAGCAACCAATGAGCGCTAGGAGGGCGTATATGGACCTCAAGCAAAATGATCTGGTAACAAGGAGATAATTCAATGGATATTCAAGCAATGATGGGGCAGAAACATTGAGATATTCAACAAGAATGATTATCCAAACGTTCAGAGTCGTATTTTCAAGCAGTGTAGTGGTTATTTTGAGTATTGAGAATGTGTTAGAAAAGAGAAAACTGATTCCAAATGTCAGAAAAAGAAATGGCCAATATTCCAAGCATGCTGAGAAACAGACCCCAAAACAGAGGTGGTATGTGCCAGTCTGCGTATATATTAGGTCAATTATTGATTTTGGAATAATATTATAAGACCTGGTCTCACACGTGCATTTTTTCTTCCTTAAGCGTTTATTAAAATTAACGTAATTTTATCATAACAACAAGATGTGTGAATAAATAATATTTATTTTAAAAGTTAAAAATGTGGAATTTAATGTTGTAGTGTTTTAATGAATGATTCTATTTTAGGAACTCGTTCAAAGAGGTAATGGTGGGCCACGATGCAAATGTACGAACTATTCGATTTACGATCACCATTAATTAAGAATAATAATTCAATCCAACGATTTATTGACCAACTTAAAGCTTATTTCACAACACGTTCAATTAGAAAAAGTTGCGCTTTAAGCTTATGAGTACAATAAAAGCGATGAAAAACTTGGAAAACTAAATGTGTAACGATTAAGAACGTTTAAGAGAATAACTCTGGAAATGAAGCTATCCTTACATTTCTAAAAGTCTGATATGGATACAAATGATCCGAAACAATATGGAAATCGATGTGTCCCACCCCAGATACTTAGTTGATTTGCAACACCTTCTTATAGGGAAGAACTGTTATAGATTATTTGAAATATTTTGGCACCCCATTACCCTCTGCAATAACCTTTTTCCCAATTTTTATATCCGCAAGAAAATAACCCCTCTCCGAGTTCATTATATTCGCTGAGATTCATGAATTATTCAAAGAAATGCAACCGAAAAAGGGATGGGGTTCCTCTGAAGAGGAGAAACAACCCCCATCCTAAAAACTCGCAGATCTTGACACAATTAAAGAAATATCCAAAGAAAGCGTTATATATTTCTCGAAACTGAAGAATTGCAGCTCAGGGAAGCAGTTTTCCTTTTTAGTCATCTCGTTCGCCGATGTACCAAAAAGGTTCATTTAGCCCGATAAATGTAATTGAACAGACATTTATTTGGAGCACAATTTAGGGAGCGTAATAGTTTTTAACCTTCGAAAACTCGATTTAAAAAATTTAATTATAAAAATATTTTACCTTTTTAGGATTAATGTAAGGCGAACCGTATCAAAATCGGACGCAAATTAGACATATAGTGATAAAAAGTGCATTTATCGCAGTTGCAAACATTTTACTTTGTCATGCTATGGTATAGGGTACAAAGAAAATATTATTTTTGAGAAAATTTTCGATTTCGAGATTTGAAGACCCGTCTATATTTTAGGACCTCCTCAACACGATTTGATTACTTTTAGAGCGGCTGTCTGATTTCTTGTGTATACGATGGCTGCCATACATATGAATGGATTTTCAAGACATTTTATATCCGGCTTTGTTATCGAAAAATCCAGAACTCGATAGAATTGTTAGAAATGAAAGCGAAAACTACGAAATTTATTTGAAAGTTTATATTTCCTTAACATGGCAGCCTAGGATACAATTTGACATAATTATGTATGAAAGGGGTTGTTTGGTTATAGCTCACGACCTATAGGTTACATATATAGATCATTTTAATCTATAGATTATGAGACTTAGCAGTTTTAATCATTACAGTAATAAATAGCCCCGATACAACTTTTGTGTTCGGGCGTCATTAATCCCCCTCGGAGGTACATGAGTGCATTGTCAAGTTTAGAATCATTCCATAGATTGTTTTTCAAGCCCTCTTAAATAAAGGGTAATATGCTGTATTTGGGATCACTGGAATCAACGATACAGATTTTCAATTTTTTTTTCTTGCAAAATTTGCGGGAAAACCCCCCACAAGATACTTCTTTTTCTTGAAGGGGGACTACTTAAGTGCAGTTTAAGCCCACTGGGTAGGGGTTTCCTGAAAGAAGAGTTAATTTTGACGAGAAAAGCATAAAAATGTTTCAAGCAACCGGAGAATTTTCTTTTCATACATTCCCGCTAAGTGACTTTTAGTACATGCAACTTTTAGCTGCATATTTATAACAATACGACATTTAAAATCTAACGATAATGATAGCCAACAATAACAAAAGTCTCAACGATAGTTTCACAGTCTTAAGAGCTCTGAATAATAAAGTTATTTCTTATTTATATTATATTTTTAATTATTTATATTACATTTATATTTTTAATTATATATATTATATTTATATTTTTAATTTTTTATGTTATTATATTTATATTTTTAATCATTTATATTATTTAAATTATTGTTTAAGTGATTTAAATATGATTTCTTTTGAAATGGTAACAGAGTTTATAATAATGAAAGGAAATTTTAAAGATAAAGGGTGCAAAAAATAAATAAATAAATAAATAAAAAAATAAATTCTAACTTCAAAACTGTATAAAAGACACTAAGGTATTCTTCAAAATTTTGGTACATGGAGCTCTTCGAAATATATTTAGCTGTAGTTTGAAGAAAAAATGGAAATCCTATCCCGAAAATTGTATTAGAAGATAGATTTTCTAGATTGGTATCTATTTAGTTCTTAAGACGTGTTTTTCATGGGTCCAGTATTAAAATTTCTGTAACAAAGAAATTGCCAATTTTCTTAAATTTTTTATACTTGGGCAATAAAACTGAAAATTGAAGTTTCAGTTTTAATAAAATGAAGCCCAGAGCTAAAATTGCCCAGCGCTAAAATTATGGTGTGAGTTTAATTTTCAAAATGGGTTTTCTTGTCTTTCTTTTCCAGAGATTTTTTAAAAATTTGTCTTTTTCCAAAAATCTGTATAAAAAAGTATGCATTTTTTTCGACATTCCGGTTCTTCAGCTCCCTTTAAAACTCCTGTTAAGAAAAAAAATCGAGATCGTGTTTTAAAAAGGCATGAAAAAGATATATTTTAATGCCGAGGTTGATTTTTACCCCTCTTTTAGTAGTTTTGTTTATAAGTTGAGTGAGTTTTTCTAATTTTCGAAAATTTCTTGTACCTCCTCGGATCGAACGTTGTAAAGAGCCTTGCTGACCTAACCGGGAATCGAACCTTGGATCTCCGAATTGGCCAGCCGACGCTCTACCTCCGAGCTACTGGGATGAAACTCTTATCGTCGAAGTGGACTGTGCAACGTTACTTTAAAAAAAAATCCAGCGAGGTGCTAGGTCAATTATTGGCTTCAGAGGGGTCATACATACATACAAACATGAGTTTTTATACGTTAATATCAAAATATTATCGATTGGATTCAGTGTTGTCCAATTGTGATAGCATATATCTACAAACATCATTGTTATAATTTTGATAAGTGACTCTTCTAGGAAACCAGATTATTCCGTAGGTTCTTTGTTTTCGATTCGTGCTGATCTGGAACCTTCCCAACCCATCACTTCCTTTCTATTACAAAGTGCTACGGGGAGTCATGTCACTCAATTAAGGCGTTGGACTCCTTCCAACAGCGTCGAACAAAACTTGGCAACAGGCTGGTTTCTTAAAGGACGATCGGAAACTTCTTTACATCGTCGTTATAACACATCTCAATCACTGAAAAGTGCAATTATTTCAGGAGCGAAGTTTATAATTTACAGCTTATGAACGAAGACGTTATTTGATTAGTGGTATAACTCCATGATCGTTCATTTCGAGATATCGAGTTTTAAATAAAGTCAGAAAATGAAATATTTGAAAACGGGTGATCCTTACTGTGTTGGCAGTTGTTAAGTTCTCTGTCTATGGTATGAGTTCATGAGAGCGGAATGGGTGATACCAAACGAACAACTATTAATATAAACAAGAAAGATCAATCATGCATAAAGCATTGATTATGAAACACTTTCCAACTCAAATGCAATTTTATTTTAAACATCTCTAAAATGCGATCCATTCAGTGATGACATATTTTAAATGATCACCGTACTACAATCATTTATTACATTTGAAAACTTAAAACTTCGTCCAAAAAATGAACTTTATTCAAATAACGTCATTGAAATATAAATCGTCTGGCTCTCTATGTAAAAGCAGTGACTATTTCATTCATACACTTTTATTCCAGACTCGAGTTAAATAATTTTGCGTAAAAAAATCAGCAATACCTATACAACTCATCTTACAATCACTTGTTTACATTCTACATTCATTAAAATGAAGCTTCGTTGTAGAAATAATCAAAGTTCGATGATCATTTGAACCTATAAATAGTGCCATTGCGTTGGCGCAGACTATACATGCACAGAAAATACGCAAAAATAAAGCGGTTTTAGGACGGATACAACATTCAATATGAATTTAAAAGAACTTTAAAAATCACGATTTTGACACTGGGAAAAAAGATGGATACCCTATTTTATTTTGAAGTGGGTCACGTGATCTCATCCTATATGGGTGCATTATTATTTTAATTTTTATTTAAAAAGACTACCAAACCTATTTTGCTGAAATATTTATTGTATGGGATCATGTGAATATTTCCTAAAAATTTCGAAACCATTTCTGAATTTTGACTTTGCTTAAAAAATGTTTAAAAAATCAGCTTCCATAGGGTTCAACGCATTTCATTTTTTTCAACCCAGGTTCCATCCAAAACGAATTGGGTGATATTGTTGATTTCCATTTCCATAGGTCCTACAGACCGTCTCAACAACATACTAAAATTTCATTTTGATAAAGTCATTTTTACGTCAGCTATTGTGCAAGCGGAAAGACAGATAGACAGACGGACATAATAACCCAAGTCATAAACGCATTTTAACTGTGTTGTAAAGTGCTAAAAATGTGAATGTGTGACTGAGAAACCCATGGCAACCGTGGAGGTATACCAAAGTGAACTGAAGCGTGGACTCGAGTGACTCATACCAGAATCATTTTTAAGTAGCTCGTGATTTTGTTTTGTTTTCTTTCTTTTTGTTTTTAATTTTACAAGGAAATATTAAAAATATCTATATCATTGGTCCAAAGGATTGCAATTATAGCATGTTACACTTCATTTTAAAGGGCTTGTAATGGATACCAAGTTTGACAACTTACACCTCTCGGGGGGGGGGGTAACTTTCCCCCCGAGAGAAATAATGATGCCACGGACACAAAATTGCATCGTGGCTATTTTTTACAACAACGATTGAAACTATTAAGTTTTGTGACCATTTAACCATAAATAACCCCTTTTCTGCGTCATTACGTCACATTGTGTCCTATGCCGACCATGCTAAGAATATATAAAATTTCGAATAGATTTCGCTTGAATTTCTAAATATTCTATATAGTTCTAGATTTTTCGTTAATAAAGTCGGATAAAAAGTTTCGTGATTATCCATTAATATTTGTGTCAGCCATTCTGTACACAAGAAATGGAACCCAGACAGACACTCCTTTAAAAATAGCCAACACGTGTTGAGGAGGTTTTAAAACATACATTGGCAACCAAATCATTTTCGTGAAAACAGTACTTTTTTTAGACTATATTCTATAGTATGAGAAGGTAATAATATTTCAATGAAAATGCGTTGGATTTCATTCTAAAAATGACACAATCACTTTTTTAATACATAAATATCTGTACTTAAATAACAATAATTTTTCTATAAAACACATTTATTCTTGTTCGCATTGTTCAGCACCTATTTTAAAATCAATGAAATGAGCAGGCTGTATGGCGGGAATGGAAGAAAACAAGTCGAGCATATCCTGTTTCGCCTCGACATTGACCTTCCCTCGATGGATGCAAAGATGGATTTTGTATTCTGTTGGATCTTTTGGTACGGCATATTGAGATTTATGTTAGAGAAATCCATATCTCGTTTTAATATTTCTTCGTACATCATTATGAATGACACATGCTCCACTCAATTTGAAGCCAATAACATCATTTTCTGCATTATGTCTTCCTTCTTGTAACTGAATGCTGAACAATTTTTAGTAGTACATAAAAGTCACTCTATTCCATTTCATGTGAATGTGACATTTTTTAATGTTGTTATATTTAGGTGTGTTTCTCTGTTCGTTTGCTTGGGTCAAATCTTGAAAAAACATTTTTGACCCATTTCTACTGGGTCGATTTTCTTGAAATTTACACACATACGTATTTCCATACACATATATATTCCCGGCCGTCCAATTTGCTGTTCTAAGTCCTCGGACGAGTCGGGCGGTCTGGGTCTTCAACACATACGTACTTGCGATGACATTATAGCATTTCATCCAATTTGAGTTGATCCCAGATTCTGACCCGTCCCCCCAGCATGGCCCGTCAAAATCACATTGTTGTGAGAAAGTTTTAAATTTTTTTCTCATATATATATATATATATTATATTAGAAATCAGTCTAAGCTGCGTGACATACTGCGTAGTTTTTTTGGCACCTCGTTTTAACCGTTCTTAAGGTATTTTAATATATTGCTGTGAAATGTTAATGTGACTTTATTTATTGAGGTACATTTCTTTAATGTCGAGTCTCATGGCAGGTGATATGCTTAGGGTTGGTTTAAGTGTTAGTTCCGTACGTGGACAAGTCAATTATTTTACTATGCCTATGATTCCACCAATTTGCGGACTATTTATATGACTTTAATTCACCTTGTTTGTATTGGTATTTATGTAGTCTATTCTCTGGCAAAGTACCGGCTACCGGGAGTGTCGTCACGACATAAAGCTTGCTTAACCGGGGAGCGGGGGTCACCCCCCAGCCATCTTTTGGTACCTTGCTTTCACTTTCATTTGCATTCCTTTCTGGTTAGATATATTAATCTTCTTTGTTGAGCTGCTTTGTGCCTTATAAGTGAGATTTCTAGTGTTTTTATCGTTGTTTTAATGTTATTTGTAAGATATATATATATATATATATATATATATATATATATATATATATATATAATAAAAATACAGAGATAAGGAAGCTAATAGATAATACATGTAATAATTGGGATACCTTAGTTCAATATCAAAGAAGTTGATTAATTTCCTTCAAAGAGGAATTAAAAATATACTTATACTTAAAAATATATAAACAAAAGAAAAAACATTGATTCCAGAGATTTTATACTAAAAAGAGAGATATGTAATAAAACATGGGAATTGAATAATCTGTTTCTACATGTATGATACAAACAATCTAAGTACGTGAGTCAAAAGAAATGAAAAATGCTGGGTGCCTAAAATTTGAGAATGACAAAATTAATGAAAAAAAGATGTACATTTCAATATATGGTATTGGATATAACCCCTACAGATGCTATACTTTTCAAGGGTCTTTATTCATAGAAGTTCTAAATGTGTTCCATATTATAATACAACCACGTGGTTGACATATATATATATATATATATATATATATATATATATATAAAATGTGTAAAAGAAAATTCTATATTTAATAAAGCTGTTGAACGTAGTTTTGGAAATATAGTTACCTCCAGAACGGACAAGTTCTTTAAAAATTATTTTCAGCAAAAAAGATAAGTTCCTAAATTGCTTTTATAATTACAATAAAAACACTCACTTCTAATTTTTACAAATAAGAATAAATTACTGAAAAAGATATAATTACAAATTAAGGAGAATGACTAATACGATACGCATCAAAAGTGATTGTATAACAAATATTGTTGCGACTCATTCCCTCAAGTCGTGGATGTACACCCAGGACACTATTCTCAAAACACTGACGCATCTCGCAGTTCAATTTGACTCGTATTACATCAATTCTGTTCAAGCTCCAAATGAGAGATGACGTTCTTATATATATACAAGGTAAAATCAAAAAGTTCGAAGACTGTGCTGATATCTCCAACCCGGATTGGAGGAGAGGGGAATTATTTTGCCGTGGCGATCTAGAAAGATCTCGCATCTCTGAAACGAGTGGATATTTTTAGAAAATTCCGTCTCATTCGAAAACGTGACACAAGTCACCCAGTTAACTATATTTTGTTAAATTTTGCACCTATGTTTTGAAAATGTTGTCAAGATATAGAAGTGTTTTCTCTTTGCTGAGAGGCAAGACACAATTATGCCTTTGTTTATCTTCATAACAATAAATATCGTGCCCACGTGCATAGATACGAAATAACGATGTTAACGAAATAACGTTACACAGATATAATTTCATCCATACGTTCATCACTATTTTGTTGTCAACGTCATTGTAATACCTAGTGATGTATTGATCTGCACTTGTCATTGTCCAGGGGCCTATCTTTTCCAGAATGCTTCCGTTCCAAGCGGCGTGCCCTGGTCCCCCCTCCCCCATTAAATTTCAAAGCAATAGCTCAAGGTTCAGTTTATGTAGGATGGTGAAAGGGGTGGACCTAAATCATTGGTATCAGGATTGAAACAGTTTGTTTCCGACACATTTTGGATGGGAAATATTTACTGCGCTCTTTAAAAAGGAAACAACTGGGTATGGCTACAGCTCGTTCCAAATCAATTGTTTAAATGAAACTGCAGATAGAGTGTATGCTAAGCGAAATGAACGTGGTTGCGATCGTTTGGATTTTGATGTTTTGGAGGCCATTGTAGTCACCAAATGCTTTCGAGATCCATTTAAACATTTTGCGTTGCATTTTATGGATTGAAAGCCACGGTAAAATAGTTCCCCTCGACCATAAAATTATTCTTTTTTAAAAGTTTCTGATAAAATTGTTTTCCATTTTGCTTTCCCTCCAATACATGGTCATGTGCAGGGAAAGTAATAAAAATTATAGGGAAAGTATAAAAGATCCAAAATAAAATACTACACAAGCATCCATTAAATGCATGTCTTACACACAAGTTTTGACGATGAAAAGAAAGAGATCAACTACATTACTCAAAGATGGACCATTCTAGAGATATTTAAGTTTCGAAACTGGGAAATGGAAGGCATTTTTCACTCTAGTGAAAAAACTTTTTTATGAAATTTCTTAAAATTGAGTTGTTACGTCCTTTGAGGGTTGAAAAAATATAAGCGAACTTTTCTCACGAAATGATCCATAAATATCGTAAAAATATGGAATAAATAACTAAAATTGCTGAAATATAAAGTAAGTACTCGTTCTTTATGTCAGTTTTCACAGTACAGCGAAAGAGACAAACCCCATGACTTTAAGATGAACCGTTCTCGAGGTAGGTTAGTTTTTGGAATTTTGAAGAGTTGGAAGACTATTTAAAGTGCATTAAATTGCCAAATAAAACGAACCTGCAAATTGGATATAATATCAGAAAAGTGCCCACGTTATTTTCTGGAATTGAACTTAATTGAATGCATCATGAAATATAAAATAAGAATTTGAATTTGCAGAGAAGGCCATGTGCTGGTCACATCCTATTTTTTGGTCACATCGTATTTCCCTACAATACATGGTCATGGGGAAAGTACTGAAATCGGGTCGAAAATCGTAACTCCAGTTTTCGACGAGGCTTTTTAGGATCTCTAGAACATGAAAAGACAATTTATAGCGTGCACGTCTGTGTGTGTATGTGTGTGCAATGTAGGTATTCAATCTAACTCAAAAACTAATGGTCAAAATTTCATAAAATTTTATGGACTAGACACGTGTGGGTGACCTTGGTGCTGATTAGATTTTGGTACGATTCGGGATAAAAGAACCTGCCCCTTTTTTGCGAAACGGCCTACAAAAATAGTGTATATCCATTCTATCTAAAAAAACGAATCGAGCCAATTTCACAGAATTGGGTAAAGTCACCTGTTACTTTGGTGCTGATTAGATTTTGGTACGATTCGGAAAAAAAAAACCCTGCCTCTTTTTTTGCGACAGGGTCGGCAAAAATCGTTCAAATCTAAAATGAAGGATCACGTATGCTGAAATGTATCCATTAAATGCTTGTTTTATACTTCATTTTTGTGGATGGAAAGAATAAAATGAACCCCATTACTTTAGGCCCAGTCGTTCTCGAGATATTTTAGATTTTTCGCATTATAGCCACGCCGCTTTTGAAAATACGCCCAATGACCGAATGAAGACGAAGATTGAATGAAAACTGCAAATTCAGTGTCATTTGAAATAATGATGCGTGTCTTTTTTTATAGTTAAATTCAATTTGATGAATGATTAAAGTAATAAAGATAAAATAAATTCGAGTCTGTAGAGCCAGTCATATGCTGCCCACATCTTATAAACTATTCATTCATAAACTGCTGCCGCTTTCATCCGATATCAATAGGAGTCTGTAATGCGAGTTTACCGAGAGTCGAAAGCCCACGAAAGTCGCGTAAAATTAAATATTCGCACTATCAAATAAATAGAAGATGTACAAGTACTTTCAACTTTCAACGGATGGATACATTACTAAAAATCTGATGTGGGCAGCACATGACTTTCCCTGCAGACTTATATCCACGTTCTCTTTATTTTAATTAAATTTAATTCACTTTTAATTCAATTTTCGTTCTCGTTTGGTAACTGGACTTATTTTCAAAGGTGGCGTAGAAAAAATACGAAAAAACTAAAATATCTCGAGAACGGCTAGTCCTAGTGTAATGGAGTTGGTCTTATTCTTTTCTTCGTTAAAAATTACGTATTAAACAACTATTTAATGGATATATTTGAGCATATGTAGCTTTTTAGTTTAGATTTTGACAATTTTTGCGGGCCATTCTGAAAAAAAAGGCAGGTTATTTTTTTCTGAATCGTACCAAAATCTAATCAGCACCAGGATGATACTTGACTCATCTACCGAATTTTGTGAAATTCGGTCCATTAGTTTTTCAGTTAGAGTGGATACAAGCTTTTACGGGCCATTTCGCAAAAAAAGGCGGGTTCTTTTATCCTGAATCGTATCCACAACTAATCAGCACCAGACCCGCCCACAAGTGACTTACCTACAAAATTTTGTGAAATTCGGTGTATTAGTTTTTTAGTTAGAGTGGATACAAAATCTGTACAGACAGACAGACACACAGACACACACACAGACGTCACGCTAAAAATGGTTTTTTCGTATTCTAGAGGTCTCGAAACGTGTAGATCCGTCGAAAACTCGAGTTGCGATTTTCGACATGATTCCAATCCTTTCCCTATACATTACCATGTATTGCAGGGAAAGTGAAAATACGCATTCAAAAGAATGAATGGACTGGCACATAAGATCATTTTAATAGACGATTGGTAAGACCCAATCGATTTCCGGAGAGATCGAAGAGCAATTACCACAAAAGACTTTTCGTACAGTGTGTCATATTAAATATCCGCTTGTACTTGGCACTGAAAAGGGAAAATAAGTCTCAGGGTAAAACGATACAACTCAATGTTCTTTTGATGAACGCCTTTATTTATTTTACGGAAGATTAATGTGTTCTTGGTGATAAGAAGGTTCTTGTCTGTTGAAGAAATCGTACCCAATTTTATTAGATTTTCGAAAATGTTTTGAAAGATTGAGTTTCTTTGTAGTTGATTTCTGTGATCTCAACTGCTCGGGATAATTTCAAATAGGGGTGTTCGTTTATTTCGGGTTTAAAGCATTGTTACGAATGCGTAAAATACTTCACGGTGCTTTGCTTCCCGGCAAGGAGAAAACACTCTTTAGAAAATTATTTCTATTGCTTAAAAGCCCTGTTAGCCACTGCTGTAGCGTAAAAGTTGAACTTGGTGACATTTTCGTGGCCTGAGTGATAGATTTGGCGAAATATCGCCAACTTGGTGATTTTGGAGCGTTTTCAAATCTGACGGAACTTTTTAGAATTATTCACTAGTCTCAATATTGCCCTCTTTTTAAAAATTTCTATGGAGAGTATATGAGGGAGTCATTGTTCAGTTTGAAAGAGTGAACGCAATATGAGTTAAATTGAATTATGAGCAGTGTTTTTTTCAGGAATATTAAATCGGGAGGGGGGGGGAGGGGTAAATGAAACTTTAGAGGATGGTAAGTTTTATATTTGCCCTATATAAACATATAATTATATATATGAAAATGTTTACTACTATAATTTCATATATAAAAGCAATTATTGTATATATATATATATATATATATAATATTATATCATCTAAATATCTATACATGAGAATATTATGCAAACCGTGATTATAGTTTTCTTCATGGAAGTATAAATATAGATTAGCCAATAAGGATGAGGCACACCCCCCTTGTGGGATAGAAAACTGTTGCTTAAAAATATAATCACCATGTTGAATATAATTCTCATAGAGAGTTTTTTAGAAAGGAATGATGAATATTTTAGGGCAATATTATATTTTTTTAAAATTTCTAAAATAATTTTATAAAGATCATCTCTATCAATATTATTAAACAAATCTTTAAAATCATAGGTATAAATAAATTTGTGTATCCCATAATAATATTCCTATTGTATTTAACTTTTATCCTAATAATTTACAATTAAATGTAAGTAATAATGATTCTAATGTGACTTTCTAGATTTAAATTTAGATTTGCGAAATTATAATCTGGCTATAAACTTATATGGTAAAAGACTACATTCTGATTTTAATACTTTTAAAATTCAACAATTTAGATCTTGTTTGCGTATATCAGAGTTTAGAAATATCATATCAAACCAGATTCTTAGAATAAATAAAATTTGCGATGAAAATTATAAATTAGCACATTTTATGGAATTATTAAATACTGCAATTAATAATTCATATCCTCTCAAATTCATAAATCAACTATCACTCGATGCCATCCAAGACAGCATTCCCAAATCTGGCGACCACTAATTTATATTTGATAAAAAAAACACTTATTATTATTATTATTATTATTATTATTATTATTATTAATTATGTGATTAGAAAATAAGGTTCATAAATATTTATTATTTTGAAAATTATTTTCGCTGAAAATATGTAAGTTTAGCCAATTTGTAGCAACGATTTGAGTTCCTTTTTAATGGTGTTAGTGGCATACTCGTTTATTCATTTCACCTGTTACTCCCTATTATAGTAAGATTTTACATCTATGATTGCTGTTCATTTTATATTAATTATGGATGTTCCGTCTAAAACTCTTAACTCCCTGGATAGGTTTCAGTGGAGGCCCCTTCAATTATTTATTCTCCTCTGATTCCATGGTTTATTCTTTTCTTCTTCTTCTCCCGAACGCACCTCAACTTTCTTTCATTCAGTCTCAACTGCTCGTCTCCACAGCAGGTGTGTACAGGACTCCTGCCTCATGGTTCATGGTAACACTTGATTTCTTAATAATTTTTCAATTTTTTTCTCTATTGATGCCTGTAGTCTGGGTTATGGTATTTATAGTAATGAACTATTGCCATATCAGTAACAAGCATTTGTTTGGATTAATTACAGTTAGATGCTCAGACCTGATGAGGAGTTTAGTCTAATTAACTTCCAAATTAAGCCAGTGCTGTTCATTTATGTTTTCGGCATGATAGCCGTGGTTTAACTGTTACGGTAATTTTATTGTTTAAATATTTCGTAATTATTTGGAATTGGTTATGATTCCAACTTTTTAAAACTTTCTAATATATATATATATATAATAGGGGGCTCTGCCCCCTGTTTGTTCCGCTCGCTCAACCTCCTTCGGGAGACTTCTCTTCATATCTATCTTTCCTAAAAGTTCTACTAAATAAAATCTATTTTTCTACCCCTGCCTATTTTCCGCAGGAGGGAAAAGCAGGGATTTTTCTTATCTCAGGGAATCCCAAAACTGAATTCCTTTATCATGAGTTCGCTTCGCGAGCTATTTCATGCCAAACTTAAGTTTAAATCGATAAACTGCTTATTCCATCGTATCTATTATTTCTCTATAAATGGACCGAATTTTATATTTTTGTATGCTATAGTTTTTACGGTACGAGACAGAGAAATCGTTAGACGTATCAGTATGAAAAAAAAGTTCACTTCAGGTGCATAAAAAGTAAAATATCTCAAAAACTACATCGAGATTAAAAAAAGGAGCTTCGTCCCATTAAAAAAAGGAGCTCCCTCCCCCCCACAAAAAAAAATTCACCCATGTAGGTACCTGCTGGCAAAAATTCGTGGTCTTGCTATTGTTAGTCTATCCAGGAAGCGAACTCGCAGCTCAAATATTTTGCCTTTGTGACATTAAATATTTATTAAACTATACTATATATATATATAAAAAATGGTTTATTTTAGAGTATTTCCCAAAGCTTTTTCTACATGTGTACCCAATTTCATGCTTTTCTATACGGTTTTTGCGGTACGAAGCAAAGAATCTCGAGAAAAGAGAAATTTGTCAAACAGCGTTGGCTTCAGCTACTTTTTTTAATATATATATATATATATATATATATATATATATATATATATATATATATATATATATATATACAGAGTGTCCTGTGCTATCGGTGCCCGATTGCGATTTCCTCAACCGTTAGTCACAGAGATACACTTCCAATTGCGAAAATATTTTAAATTTTAAAATCTATTATCTTAGAAACAGTTTAAATCAATAAATGCATTTCTGAAAGAAATACGAAACATAAATTTTTATACAGTCTCCCAGTCCTACCATTTATATTTAGGAAAATCATCCTCACATACAATTTTATGCAAAATAAAAAAAAATTCATCCCTTTACGACCAAAATTGACCGACTTATAGCTGTTTAAAGTTGGAGTACTTTTGTGTTGAGAAATTTTCAATACGGTCCCTGATGGGTTGGTTACCTGAAACGGGGCATTTTTATGCGTGGAAAAGCGACTTAAGCCATAAAGTTTAATGATTCATAACTCGGTGAATTGTGGTCATAAAAGGAAGATTTTTTTTTTATTTTGCATGAAATTGTATGAGGATGATTTTCCTAAATATAATTTGTAGGACCGGGGGACAGTATAAAAATTTATATTTCGTATTTCTTTCAGAAATGTATTTATTGATTTAAACTGGCTTCTAAGATAATAGATTTTAAAATTTAAAACATTTTTGCAATTGGAAGTATATCTCTGGGACTAATGGTTGAGGAAATAGCCATTTGGCATCGATAACACTGGACACCTTGTATATATATATATTAATTGTAATTTTTATAACATACAGTCACAAAAGTTTTATTTTGAAAATAATCGGTCGCTATAAAAATGATTTAAATGCCGTCACATAAATAAAAGCTATGTTAAAATAACTTACACCTGGTGTATTCCAAATCTGTAGTATTAAAAAAATCTGATGTGGGCAGCACATGACTTTCCTTATATAATGCAATGAATTGACTACTTTTATAGTAAACAAAATAGGTTATTCTTATAGTAGAAATTTATATTCTTTCCAAGATATTGAAGTTTCATCAATGAGTCGTCATTTTTATTGATTGAGCGTCATTTTTATCTATTGGGCGAGATTTATGTTAATTTGGCAACATTTAAAAAGTCGCCAAGTTGGCGACATTTAGCCAAATTCATTGCCTAAATCTCTCTAAGAGTTATGGACAGATAAACAAATTATTCTTATAGCAGATAAATGACTATTGGCGTTCAAATGCAAAAGTATTACGCAAAGTATTTTTTCTCATGAATGGAACGAGTTAGATCTATGAGAATGATATCACCCAATCTGCAGCATGATATTACATATGAAAAGTAAACATGTTTTTCAACAGTTAATATATTTTTTTAATTTATGGGATTTTTTGATATATTTATTTGAAAAATGGGCAATATCTTGAGAACGATTCATGTTAGCGTTCTAAATTTTATGCCAATCGTTTTCTAAGAAAAAATGACACAAGAAATGTCTATTTACGTAACTTTATTAAAGGTTTTGATTTTTTGATGATTTTTTCAAAATTTCACTCAATGTAGGGGGGGGGGGGGGTTCTGAGCATTCATTTGTGTTTAAAAACAATAGGCTTCCAGTATTCATAGATTGTAATGTTTGTACCAAATTTCATTTGAATCGTTCCATTTGTTCATGAGATATCTTTTCCACAGACACACACACACACGCACATAATTTTACACACACACACAGACATCATCCCCAAAATGTTCGATTTGTGATCAGGGATGCTTGGAACGTGCTCTCAGGGGAGCAGAATATAAAATGTGTCTGCTCTTATGTGTCCCCGATGTATGTCCGAAGGAGACATCGATTCTGATATCCGTCAGTGTTTGGAGAATAGTATTAGCTATTTTGTGAATGAATGTTTTATGGTACCTGAGAGCGAACTGTTCTGTGATCATGTAAGATGACTAGAGTGCTAATAACTGCATAGTGTTCATGCTTGCGCTTATGGGTGCTTTCAAATAAAAGTGTCAGTTATAGATAAATGTGGACTCATTTTTGTTTTCTGGGAGTATACCAACGATGAGAAGGGGATTCGTCGTGATAGTATTTACAAAGCATTTATTTGTTTAATAAGGTTATTGGTTTTTAGATTTTATATAAAAAATGTGAAATATATTAGTTACGGATGGTGGCATTTATTTATTATATTATCTATTTAATGTATTTATTCTTATTAAGGACGGCATTCACTTATTATATTATGTATTTCTTTTATCGTAATATTCGTATACGTAGCTTTTGTAATTTATTTTGTTATTATTTTTTCGGTTTTTGAAAAGAAATTCGGAAACGGATTGGACATCCCTCAGTTCGTTGACTTTGAAAATCAATAGACGTCTAAAGCCCCTATTACACAACAGTCATTTGGGACAACAAACTGTTCGCAAAACAGTTTTGGGACGTCACTCCCTGCAGCACAGAACGAAAGTGACGTCACTCCAAACAGCAAATGGGGAAGCTTAGCTTTAACGGTTTGTTGTCCCATATGACTGTCGTGTAATAGGGACTTAACTAATATTCACCCACGGAAATAACCATCCCAAATGTTCATTCGATGTTATCTATTTGCTCACGATATCTCCTACCGATAAACAGACATCTTCGAATAAGGGTTGATTCGCCTTTAGAGATGCTCAGAACGTGTAGATCTATCGAAATTCGAGTTTTTTTTTTTACCCTAATGCAATATTTTCCTTTTACAATGTTAAGTATTGTAGGGAAAGTAAAAATCTTCTAGCATTTACAGTTCTAAGAAAATACTCAACTTATATTTTTCTTTGGCAATTTGTTCCGTAACTCGATGACTAGAGTCCATCTCAAGAGTGCTATTTTACTTATATAGCGAGAGCTAAGAACAACAGCGTGTGTGTTGGTAACACCAGGGGATCTGTATTCTGATTGGATAAGAATGGTGTACTTTTCACGATTCTTTCTTTGTGAGTTTTACGAGCTTTACCGTAACCCACTTTTGGCAACAGGTAGAGAGAGCGGCGTCTTTCGCTTTTGAAATTCGGCTTCATTCAAAATGCAGTTTCTATCTTTTGAGTGGGTGATGCGAACCCCATCTTCCAAGTTTCGAATGAGACTTAATTTGATTTCTGTTTCTTTTACCATCCAGAAACAAGCCGACATTTTTTAGACCCGTTTTATTGGGGCTGGATTATTTATTGATTCATCTCCTGCAAAGGGTGTATGAGATATTTTGGCGCTCCGCTGGAATTTTGGATAAATGGATAAACACATATGCCCTTATTTATTTTAAAGGATCATATCACCTTTTAAAAGAACGAAAATTCATATAAAGGTACCCTATTTCAATATTTCGTATTTCCATTATGCATAAATCTATAAAAATAGAGTTAAGCTCACTTAAACAGTTGTATTTTAAATGCCAACCTTTATCTACAGTTTTACGAAATTCAGAACCCTTTCAACAGTCATATCATGTACAGATTTATTGATGACCTCATTATTATTGAAATTACTAATGAAGCACCTATATTAAACTTTAATTTTTATCCACCTAATCTACAACTGATTGAAAATGTATACACATCAAACTGGGGGGCGTGGTAGCCCATTGGTTAGCGCGCTGGAGTTGCACTCGGTAGGCCCGGGTTCGATTCCAGCCACTGCCAAAACTACCGCCGTGTTCACGCGGAGTACGATCACTTTAAACATGTGGGTCCGTAAGTCCTTCCGAGAGGTTGGTGGTAGGGGAAGGAGGGTACGGTCCCTGTGGATGCCTCCCCCACTGGGTTCCGGTCTAAATTGGGTGGCACTTCCCGGCCGTCCAAACAGTTACCTTACACCTTTCTGGTAGGTCGGACGGTCTGGGTCTCAACAACAACAACACATCAAACTGGATCAATTATTTAGACGCTAGTTTAAAAATTCAAAATGCAGACACGTTAAAATTTAAAATATAAACTACAAAACAGAAACTTATAACTTCAAAGTAAATAAACTTGAACATTATTCTCCCAATCTTTCAAAATCAGTACATAAAAATGTTATTAATAACCAGTTATTAAGAATAAAAATGTTAAGCACACCATGTTACTACAAAGAACATCTTTTTAAATTCATAAACAACACTATCCAAAATACCTACCCGCTAAACCTTATTTTTTCATTTATTAAAACACATTTTAATTTTAAATTCAACACCTTGCTACAATTACAGCAACACATTGACAGATCATTCTCAAACAACTTTGAATAATTTTTCATCTCAATGTTTCACTTCCAACAGTAGAAATCTTAGTATATAGAATTCTATATGCTAAGATAACTGTATAAATAAGAACTATTAACTATAACTATTCTATATACTAAGAACAGTAACCTGTTTTTTGGGTTAAAATACTTAGTCAGTATCACGTCAACTTCACTGTTAAGCAGCACAAGGGGTAAATACAATTATTTTATTATATTCTTATACCTTTTCATTACATTGTATTCTCCTACAAATACTTAGCCAGACGCTGGTACATTTGATTATATTTGATTTTTTATATATCTGATCCAATTTATATTTTCTTCGACGTCGGGCCATATGCATTATTTCTGTAATACAATATACAGTAATGCACACAGAAATGTAGAATTCCCATTAACGAAACATATATGGCCCTTGATAACGTACATGGTTTGGAAATGCTTTTCACGTTATTCAATCTATTCAATTTCAAATTATTTTTGGGAGCTAGAAAAGGCCTAGCTCATTGTGCAAAACAATATTACTGTTTTGCAACTTTTCATCTTACACATATTTCTTGCATTTACACCATGCATGCTTATGCAGGGAAGAAGGGGATTAGTACCTTAAGTACCTGTATCACATATGTATGATTTATAAAAATACTTTCATCTAAATGTGTAAATAAAGATTTTTTTTCACCCATCTTTACCACATGTAATTCTTATTCCTTTCCTTAACTTATATATGGAACAGGGAAAAAGGGGTATTTTATACCAATTTAGTACCTGTTTTATTTATAATGTTTACTGATCATGTTTTTTAAATATTCCACTGCTTGTCGTATAGTCTTTTTGATGTCACATTTACATTTCAGTCCATCTGCCATTCACTTTTGCTATACAGAACATTTTCTATTAATGATCAATCGTAGGTATATATAATACAAGTAAAATAAAAATTCTTCAATTATATATATATATATAAATATATATATATATGTGTGTGTGTGTGTGTGTGTATATATAATAATAAGAGTTTGAAAATCCAATGATAGAATAGAGAGAAGTTTACGCAAAATTAAGTGACTTATTTTATTTTCATAAACGAATGGAGCGTTTCGAATGAAAATTTCAAAAAATCACAACCTTCAATAATATTACGTAAATAACTATTTTTTATTTAATTTTTTTATTAGAAAACGATTGACACTAAAATTAGAATGCTAGCAGAAATCTATTTCGAAGCATTAATTTTTTTCCCAAATAAATTTATTTAAAAAAAAATCACATAAAATTAAAAAAATTATTAACTGTTGTGAAATTTCTTCCCTTTTCAGATGTAATATTATGCGATCCATGTGTTATCACCAGTCTCGAGGATTTAGTTTGTTCCATTCGTGAGAGAAGATACTTTTGTAATGGTTTTGTAGTTACCTTTCGCTAATAGTCATTTATATATATATAAGAAACGCTTTTCTCTTCATTTATTTGTAACGCTTGGCGATCCATTTGGCGAACACATAGACTCATTGAGCGAAATATTGCCAACTTCACGGTATTTCGCCCCAGATTGACAAAAATATTGTTAAAAGTGCAAAAATAACGACAAATAAATGAATTAATTACTAAAATATTTTAATATACGGACTTTATCGCTTATTAGAGGCTGTCTTTATTGATCATTGTCGATTTAGAGTTGATCGAAATATTCGTATAATTAATTGGGTATTTTCGAAATGTATACACACTAACAAACATATACACACATAAACACAGACATTATCTCAAAAACGTTCGATCGCATACACACACATAGTTTTTCTTGAGAATTTTTAAGAATTCCTTGAGAATACTGATATATAATGAGATATGGCCTATATTCTGAATAAGTTTATTTAACACAAGCTTTTATATGAGCTGCACAGGAAGTGAAATGTAACAGCGATCACATACATCTACGAAACACAGACGCGTTTTTGCCATTTCTGGTGTGGTTTCTATGTCTCTCTATTCTGACTAAAAAGATCTATCTTCCCCCCCCCCTAAAACCAATTAATATTTTTATCAAATTTTCACGATGTTTAACGGAAATAGTTTCATTGTAGATCGTAATTTTGTATTAAGATTTTATCATAATATTACGCTACTCGTATAATATAACGACATATGGTTTCCGCAATCTCTTGTGATTTTCAATAACCCCTTCTGTTTCTTTTATTTGCGCTCAATTCTCTTTCGGATTTGTCGGTTCTCTTGCACTGACGAAGGGAATCCAGCGTATCCTCGAAACAACTGTACTCTGCTTTATTGTGTTTTCTGTGCTTATACACGTTGCCCAAGTTTTCCATACTCATAGGTACGGCGCCCCAGCTGGGTCACGTGATCTCTGCAGGAAACTGTTTATTTCAGAATCCATTCCATTGTGCAAATTCCATTCTAAAGTGCGACACGAGCCATTTCTATCAGATTGCAATCTCTTTTGAAAGGTATATTAAAGTATTTCGTCTTTGCAGGATTTCTTTTTTCTTCTTCTTTGTAATCATTGAAAAGGAAAAGTTGACGATTTTGGATCTCATTTTTTCCTTGCAGATATTGGGAAATAGTGTAGGATTGAAATGAATGCAAAAATAGGACTATTATAGAAGTTTCATGATTGAAATACAGCTGGATTGAAATACACTCTAAGACAAAAAAATCGACGCAACCCGCAAAATAACCCGATAGTAATGAAACTGTACATGCAAACACCTGTCGCCCGAATATGCAGATGATCAAAAATTCGCAGCCAATGAATGGTCGGAACTACAGCGCATTGAAACTGAGCACCATGGTGGCGTATAGAGGGATCAAACCTCGCTTTCAGGAACAAAACGTGCAGTGGATTTCGATTGCGTTTACGTATGCCTCGCCGACGAATTCGCGGCCACTACGAGCATATGAAGGAGTTTGAAAGAGGGCGTGCGGTCGGACTGCACGAGGCTGGATGGACACACACCGCCGAATTGCTCGGCATTTGGGTAGGGGCGATGCAGCAATTAGACGATGTTGGCAGAAATGGACCCGAAATGGCAGATTTCAGCGGACAGTGAATGGCCTAGAGTGACGACAGAAAGGGAAGATAGAGCGATTGTCAGAGCAGCTGTGATATCCTCGTTATCAACCATCCAACGTGTGATAAACACGGAAGTGATCACCCGGACCATTAATAGGGGACCGAATCTACACTCGCAGCGCCCAAGGGCGCGGTAGCCCAGTTGTTAACGCGCGGGAATAGCACTCGGTAGCCCCGGATTCGATTCTCGCCATTGCCAAAACTGCCGCCGTGTTCACGCGAAGTACGATCACGTTAAACATGTGTGTCCGTAGGGTCTTCCGAGAGGTTGGTCGTAGGGGAAGGAGGGTACGGTCCCTGTGGATGCCTCCCCCACTGGGCTCCGGTCTAACTTGGGTGGCACTTCCCAGCCGTCCAAACAGTTACCTTACACCTTTCTGGTAGATCGGACGGTCTGGGTCTCAACAACAACAACTCGCGGCGTCCAATAAGCCGCCTACCACTGACCAGCCGCCTACCACTCAACAGCGATTGCAATGGTGCCGGGGCCGATAAACGTGGAATTGTTTGGATTGGGAACGAATTGTTTTCAGTGATAAACACCGTTTCGAACTGAATCCCGACGACCAGCGCAGAAGTGTCTGGAGACAGCTCGGATATCGCCAGGATCCTGCTCTTACTGTTACACGCCACACGACCCGACAACTGGGAGTTATGGTCTAGAGTGCCATTTCGTTTGATAGCTGGACCTCTTTGATTGTCCTCCGTGGGACCATCACAGCACGGTGGTACGTTGCCGACATTCAACGACCCGTTGTATTGCCATTTCTTTCGCGACACTCCGGGCTAACTTTTCAGCAAGATAATGCCAGGCCACACACGGCAAGCCTCTCTATTGATTGTCTGCGTGCTTACGACACACTTCCTTGGCCAGCCAGATCCCCAGATCTTTCGCTTATTGAGCACATTTGGGCTGAGATGGGGCGTTACCCGCGACCATCCCAGTATGTAGATGAATTAGTTCGTCCATTGGAGGCTATTTGGAACGACATCCCTCAAAACACCATCCGGCAACGCTGTGCATCCATTCCAAGTCGAGTAACAGCTTGTATCAAGGCCAGAGGTGGACCAACGCCCTATTGACGTGCTCACTTTGTGTAGATCTTTCAGTGCAATAAATCATCCAATTGTTCTAAAATTCTAATCATTTCCTTTTTAATACATCCATATTACACGTACCAAATTTTATTTCATTTGGATAATTCTTTCGTGGTTTTTTTTTTTTTTTTTTTTTTGTGTGTGTGTGTTACAGTGTATTTAGGATTCTTCGGTAAGAGTAGTTGAAAATCATATTGTTTTTTTGTGATATGTGTATTTTTATTACATTTAATTAGCTTTAAGAGTCATTATCTGTTTACTTTAGATGTTGCGTTCGCGAGAAATTTGGCTCTGTTTTGTTTGGGATTTTTATTAATCAGCTAAAATAAAAAATCTTATGTGGGCAGCACATGATTTCCCCTGCAGATTCAAATTCAGTTTGTCAGTTTTAGTTCATGATGCATTAAATTTTGTTTAATTGCAGAAAATAATATGGATACTTTTATATCCAATTTGGGTTTTTAATGCATCTTTGTTTCATGTGGAAACTTAATTCACTTTAAATTATTAAGCTCCTCCACATTCCAAAAAAGTAAATTGTCAAGCATCCCTGAGTCATGGGGTCAATCTTATTCGCGTTGTTGTCAAAATTTACCTGAAAACAACAAGTACTTAATTAATATATTTCAACAATTTTAGGTATTTATTTCAGAATGTCACTCTCTTTTCGGGCCATTTCGAAAAAAAAAAGAGTCGGTTATATTTTTTCGAATCCTATCGAAATCTAATCAGCATCAGGACGTAACTACTCAGCTTTGAGGAATTTGATTAAATAGTGTTTTAACTGCAGTGGAAAACGTCTTCAATTCCTCAAAATTGAAAATTGAAATATCTCGAGAATGGTTCATCTTAGAGGCATAGGCTTAGCCTTATTCTTTTTGTTATTAAAAATGACGTAAAAAACAAGCATTTAATTTATACATTTGGGCGTATGTATTCTTTTATTTTACATAGGATATTTTAAGACCTGCGGGCCATTTTGTAAAAAAAAGAAAAAAAAAAAAACAGATTTTTTTCCCGCATCAAACCAACCAGCACCAGGGTAACTCGCATGTGACTTATCTACCAAATTTTATGAAATTTGGTTAATTAGTGTTTGAGTTGGAGTTGTGTAGTAGATGTGATTTTGCGGGCCATTTCGAAAAAAGAAAGTTGGTTCCTTTTTTACGAATTGTGCCAATATCTAATCAGCACCACACACAGGATAACCTATAAGTGACTTATCTGCCAAATTTTATGAAATGTGGTCAATTAGTTTTTGAGTTAGAGTGGATACATACATTGCACAGACAGACACACACACACACACACAAACACGTCACGCTAAAAATAGTGTTTTCGTGTTCGTTCTAGAAGTCCCGAAACATGCAGATCCGTCGAAAAATCGAGTTGCGATTTTCGACACGATTCCAATACTTCCCTTATACATGACCATGTATTGCAGGGAAAGTTAAAATGGATAAAAATATTGTATTTGAATGGATTTTAATACAATTAGGTATTTAAAAAAATCTGATGAGGGCAGCACATAATTTTCTCTATATAATGCAGTGAATTGACTTTCACAGTGAAAAAATGATGTATAAGATCAACGTCGCAACGTTTTTAGTGTTGAATTCTATATTGGGCGCTTTTCCGGATGTCAAACTATTTCGAAGTACCCAATTCACTTATATTTCACGCAACTCCAAATTAACAATAATCAATACGGATAGTATTCGCAATTGAGTCTATATATTAAAATATTTGAATAATTAATTCGGAGTCCATTTCGTAGACTTAGCGTTATTTTTGTGATTTTAACGATATTTTCGTTCATCTGGGGGCAAATATTCGCCAAGTTGGCTATATTTCACTAAATGAGTCGCCAACTTTTGCCAAATTTATCGTCAGACGTTTCACACAAACGGAGAGAAGAGCATGCACAATTTCGAAAACTGTGATCTTAAACGTGATTTCTTCACTGCGATGAAAAATAAATTCATTGTATTATATAGGGAAAGTCATGGGTTGTCAACATCAGATGTTTTTATGCAGGTATATAAGAAACACATGACGCTTCATGGTGAGATATGGTTTGGGGGTCTGACCCGTTTTTTACCAGGATTATGCGAAGGATTTATTAAATAGGTGCCGTTCAGGGACTGACGAAATAAAACACACATCCATGTAGAAAATATAATGTTTATTGAATGAATACATGTTTTGTTGATACAGAATGCGCATTGCATCGCTATTTTCCTCTGAGAGGTTCGAATGACATGAATGACAAACGTGTTACAAGGATGATTTTTCTTTATTTTGGTTTTGTATAGAAATGTGTGATATTTGTCTATTCCGAAAGCTGGTCGGGTGAATAAAAAGAACTCAAATTATCATTCAGTTTGTCGGTTTTGTATTCGAAAATTAAGCCCCCCCCTCATAGTTATTAGTAAATACAGTGTCTGCCTATTCAAAATATCAAGGAAAGCCATAGTCAGGCTAATAATTTGAGAAGTATTAGGGTTATCGTATTTTTTTTTATGATGGTGGATATGAAACCCTCAGGGTATGAAACAACATTAGGGGGACTTCCCCCCTTTTTTTAGGAGGGGTAGAGGAGTTATCTCGCCACCTGTTAGAGAAAGGTGTAAAAAGACCATTACAAAGTTGTCGAACGTTACAAAATGAGTAATAATCATTTTTCTCTATAGAGAAAACTGTTCAATAAATCTCCAAATAACAGTTTTAAAGAGATAAATGTATTAATCTATATATAACAGTTTAAACACAAAAAAAAAGCACTTGTGCAAGCAGGTATTGTTTTGGAGTTCAACATTTCGTATTTTGCGAATAATAAAGTTCATTTTATTTTTGGACATTGGAGAATGTTCGATTTTTTGAGGGAGGGTAATTAGATTATATACACTGTTTTTGAAGGTTCCTTTAATCTCTTGTGTGTGTATGTGGAAGGGGGGGGGGGTAAAAATGCTTAGTATTCATTTTGCAACGCTCTACAACTTTGTAATTGACATTTCCCCCCATCTCTAGCAGGATGTGGGATAGACGCCCCTTATAATAGGGGCTTCATCATATAGCGTTATTGGGGAATGACTCTAATCCTTTCTTAATGTTCCTCTGAACAACCCTAATACTTGTCGAGTTATTGTCTTGGCCCATAGCTTTTCTTGACACCCTGCCTATAAATAAAATTTCCAATGTGCTTAAAAGCTACAAATCATCAATAACAAATAACACAAATGGATAGAGAATTAATAATGGGTTATCTCTTTAGGATATGCAAACAAAAATCAACATCTGTGCGTCGTCTTTCGATTCATTACCTTGTACCTACGCACAGAAAGGAGCGCGACATAATTGAATAGTAATTTGGAAAATAAATTGAGATTAAAAGTGATTTCAAAAAATACATACCGTTCGCTCCGTGAAAGTGTTTTAACACTTGTTGCCTGCCATTCTCTTGAAAGCAAATTTAATGTTGCCTTTTAAGATTAAATAAGGTAGTTCTTAACATGAAGTAAGATTAGGTTTATAAAGGTGTTTACCAATAGTGATAAATGATGATAATTAAAGTAATATAGATTAAAATTTTGAGAATAAGCGTTGAATATAGTAGTGGAAGACTTAAACAGGAACTAAATATATGATAACGGGTGGTTTATTATTATAAAGTTTTAAATTTTCAGAAGAAAATACCCAAAAATGTTTTTGGAGTCATTTTTTTAATGATATTAGTAAATCATGCAATTATCCTCTATATTTAGTTAGTAGTAGTATAAAAAATTAAAAAATGTTATGAATGTTTTTAAAAATTAACATATTTTAAAAAATCATTTTCTCAAATAATTATTTAAATATTTCCGAAAACATATTTTGGATAAGTATAGAACGTGATTTTGAGCGCCATCAATAATAAATTATATCACAATGTAAAATGTGGGTATATAAGGTTCATTAAGCAGACGCACGTTTTGTAAATATTTGGATTTCCTTCATTAGCGCAAATAAGTCTGAAACTGAACGGCCAAATCAAAGTTAGACCATGTTAGGCAAACAGAAAAATGGTGAAACGATGAGACCCAATAATTGGATAGCGCCACCTAGTGTTATGAAGGAAAAGTAAAACGAGAAAAAAAATTAGAAAAGGCAGATAATATGAACTCGAGAAGCAAACAAACACCCCCTCCCTCTCAAATAAAATGTAAAATCTATATAAAGTGTGGAATTTGAACTAAACCTTATTTGCATAACATTTCATGTTGTGATCTAGTTTGTTACATATGTGTATTTTCTTAAAGTTATCAAGAAACGTTTTTTTTAATAAATAACCATCTATTATCGTATATTTAAAGTCTTTCATTACTGTATTCTACTTTCATTCCCAGAAGGTAGAATACAATAATGAAAGTATTCTTCTTCATTTATACTTCTTTATCATCGATGCTGCTTTCATTATTATCACTATTGTTATTGGTACACACATTTGCAAAGCCTTCTACATATATGTTAACACTAAAATGTATGTTCCAATACATGATTCATTTGCACGGTACAAGCGGTTTGCTATTACTTTTAATCAAAATTCATCTATCAAATTTCTTATGCATTTATATATATTTTATTTTTTATTAATTATTATGCTTTCTTCGGGTTGAATGAGTATATTTTTGTACATGGTACAATGTAATGAATCGAAAAGAGAACTAGAGGGTTGATTTGTGTCTAAGAGGTAACTCATAATCAATTCTCTATCCATCTGTGTTATTTTTATAGGATAATGATGTGTGGTCTTTGATGGCCATTGGAGATTCTTTTCTTCATGTTTTAATGTGTTTATCTGTTTTGTTGTAATACTTTCTTGTTAAGATTTCCTGGTTCTTGAGTACCTGCCATTAAACTATCCAAAATGGATTCAACTGATTTGTTTTATTTAGCTGTATAAGAATGGCATCTTGTTTGAGATGCTGAAATTTAAATGAGTTTCTTTCAAGCCATGTTCGGCTTTTGCCGGAAGATGGCAGCACCAAACGTTTTCAGGAATTGAATTCGCAGTCCATTTCCTTTTAGAGTGACCCGTTTTCTTGAGTCCTGAATATGAGTGGATATCGTATAAGATAAGGCTCTAAACACGTTGAGTCTTTCAATTTCATATGTACAGAATCGAATTGAAGCTATTGGAGTGTTCAGACACATTTCCCTGAAAGACAGCGGGATTGAATTGTTTCTTGTGCGCTGCTGAGTCGCGGGGTTTTCAGATGGAATCTATTAACGCCAAAGTTCTCAACAGAAGGACACTCCAAAGGGAGAAGAGGCCCATTGGATTCCACGTGCTTTTGCTGGACACTGAAAAGTGAAACAATATACGATTAATAATATATATAATTAAATAAAAATACTATTAAACAACATACTGACGAACGCGTAAAATGCCCTGACTAGAGTCTCTTTTTAACTGTATATGCTTGTCAAGTTTACAGAAATCTCACTTAGGACATCAGTTTGTTACAACGTATCTTCTGAATTCGTAGGTGTACGATCGGGTTACAAGAATGAATTCAAATGTACGGATAACTAACACGTTTATTGACAAGCACAGAGTCAACAGGAACACTCTACAGACAATAGATCGATCACTGTCTCACAAAATCACTCAACAACAGCCATTCCTTTCACAAAACAGCCACTCCTTTCACAAAACAGCCACTCCTTTCACAAAACAGCCACTCTTTTCACAAAACAACCTCTCCTTTCACAAAACAGCCACTCTTTTCACAAAACAGCCACTCTTTTCACAAAACAACCACTCCTTTCCCAAAGGAGTCACTCCTTTCACAAAACAACCAGGCCTTTCACAAAACAGCCACTCTTTTCACAAAACAACCACTCCTTTAACAAAACAGCCACTCTTTTCACAAAACAACCACTCCTTTCACAAAACAACCAGGCCTTTCACAAAACAGCCACCCCTTTCACAAAACAGCCACTCTTTTCACAAAACAACCACTCCTTTCACAAAACAGCCACTCTTTTCACAAAACAACCACTCCTTTCACAAAGGAGTCACTCCTTTCACAAAACAACCAGGCCTTTCACAAAACAGCCACTCTTTTCACAAAACAACCACTCCTTTAACAAAACAGCCACTCTTTTCACAAAACAACCACTCCTTTCACAAAACAACCAGGCCTTTCACAAAACAGCCACCCCTTTCACAAAACAGCCACTCTTTTCACAAAACAACCACTCCTTTCACAAAACAGCCACTCTTTTCACAAAACAACCACTCCTTTCACAAAGGAGTCACTCCTTTCACAAAACAACCAGGCCTTTCACAAAACAGTTACTCCTTTCACAAAACTGCCACTCCTTTCACAAAAGTGTCACTTCTTTCACAAAACAACCACCCCTTTGACAAAAGAGCCCCCCTTTCACAAAAGAGCCACCCCTTACACAAATCAGCCACCACTTTCACAAAACAGTTACTCCTTTCACAAAACTGCCACTCTTTTCACAAAAGTGTCACTTCTTTCACAAAACAACCACCCCTTTCACAAAAGAGCCACCCCTTTCACAAAAGAGCCACCCCTTTCACAAAGCAGCCACCACTTTCACAAAACAGTTACTCCTTTCACAAAACTGCCACTCCTTTCACAAAAGTGTCACTCCTTTCACAAAACAACCACCCCTTTCACAAAAGAGCCACCCTTTTCACAAAGCAGCCACCCCTTTCACAAAGCAGCCACCACTTTCACAAAACAGTTACTCCTTTCACAAAACTGCCACTCCTTTCACAAAAGTGTCACTCCTTTCACAAAACAATAACCCCTTTCACAAAAGAGCCACCCCTTTCACAAAGCAGCCACCACTTTCACAAAACAGTTACTCCTTTCACAAAAGTGTCACTTCTTTCACAAAACAACCACCCCTTTCACAAAAGAGCCACCCCTTTCACAAAGCAGCCATCACTTTCACAAAACAGTTACTCCTTTCACAAAACTGCCACTCCTTTCACAAAAGTGTCACTGCTTTCACAAAACAACCACCCTTTCACAAAAGAGCCACCCCTTTCACAAAAGAGCCACCCCTTTCACAAAGCAGCCACCACTTTCACAAAACAGTTACTCCTTTCACAAAACTGCCACTCCTTTCACAAAAGTGTCACTTCTTTCACAAAACAACCACCCCTTTCACAAAAGAGCCACCCCTTTCACAAAAGAGCCACCCCTTTCACAAAGCAGCCACCACTTTCACAAAACAGTTACTCCTTTCACAAAACTGCCACTCCTTTCACAAAAGTGTCACTCCTTTCACAAAACAACAACCCCTTTCACAAATGAGCCACCCCTTTCACAAAAGAGCCACCCCTTTCACAAAAGAGCCACCCCTTTCACAAAGCAGCCACCACTTTCACAAAACAGTTACTCCTTTCACAAAACTGCCACTCCTTTCACAAAAGAGCCACCCCTTTCACAAAAGAGCCACCCCTTTCACAAAAGAGCCACCCCTTTCACAAAGCAGCCACCACTTTCACAAAACAGTTACTCCTTTCACAAAACTGCCACTCCTTTCACAAAAGTGTCACTCCTTTCACAAAACAGCCACCCATTTCACAAAAGAGCCACCCCTTTCACAAAAGAGCCACCCCTTTCACAAAAGAGCCACCCCTTTCACAAAGCAGCCACCACTTTCACAAAACAGTTACTCCTTTCATAAAACTCACACTCCTTTCACAAAAATGTCACTCCTTTCACAAAACAACCACCCCTTTCACAAAGCAGCCAACCCGGCCGTCCAAATAGGTGCTCTTAGTCCCCTGGACGAGTCGGACGGTCTGGGTCTTCTACAAAGCAGCCACCACTTTCACAAAACAGTTACTCCTTTCACAAAACTGCCACTCCTTTCACAAAAGTGTCACTTCTTTCACAAAACAACCACCCCTTTCACAAAAGAGCCACCCCTTTCACAAAAGAGCCACCTCTTTCACAAAAGAGCCACCCCTTTCACAAAGCAGCCACCACTTTCACAAAACAGTTACTCCTTTCACAAAACTCACACTCCTTTCACAAAAATGTCACTCCTTTCACAAAACAACCACCCCTTTCACAAAAGAGCCACCCCTTTCACAAAGCAGCCATCACTTTCACAAAGCAGCCACCACTTTCACAAAACAGTTACTCCTTTCACAAAACTGCCACTCCTTTCACAAAAGTGTCACTTCTTTCACAAAACAACCACCCCTTTCACAAAAGAGCCACCCCTTTCACAAAAGAGCCACCCCTTTCACAAAGCAGCCACCACTTTCACAAAACAGTTACTCCTTTCACAAAACTGCCACTCCTTTCACAAAAGTGTCACTCCTTTCACAAAAGAGCTACCCCTTTCACAAAAGAGCCACCCCTTTCACAAAGCAGTTACCACTTTCACAAAACAGTTATTCCTTTCACAAAACTCACACTCCTTTCACAAAAATGTCACTCCTTTCACAAAACAATCACCCCTTTCACAAAGCAGCCACCACTTTCACAAAACAGTTACTCCTTTCACAAAACTGCCACTCCTTTCACAAAAGTATCACTCCTTTCACAAAACAACCACCCCTTTCACAAAAGAGCCATTCCTTTCACAAAGCAGCCACCACTTTCACAAAACAGCCACCACTTTCACAAAACAGTTACTCCTTTCACAAAACTGCCACTCCTTTCACAAAAGCATCACTCCTTTCACAAAACAACCACCCCTTTCACAAAAGAGCCACCCCTTTCACAAAAGAGCCACCCCTTTCACAAAAGAGCCACCCCTTTCACAAAGCAGCCACCACTTTCACAAAACAGTTACTCCTTTCACAAAACTGCCACTCCTTTCACAAAAGTGTCACTCCTTTCACAAAACAACCACCCCTTTCACAAAAGAGCCACCCCTTTCACAAAAGAGCCACCCCTTTCACAAAGCAGCCACCACTTTCACAAAACAGTTACTCCTTTCACAAAACTGCCACTCCTTTCACAAAAGTGTCACTCCTTTCACAAAACAACCACCCCTTTCATAAAAGAGCCACCCCTTTCACAAAAGAGCCACCCCTTTCACAAAAGAGCCACCCCTTTCACAAAGCAGCCACCACTTTCACAAAACAGTTACTCCTTTCACAAAACTGCCACTCCTTTCACAAAAGTGTCACTCCTTTCACAAAACAACCACCCCTTTCACAAAAGAGCCACCCCTTTCACAAAAGAGCCACCCCTTTCACAAAGCAGCCACCACTTTCACAAAACCGTTACTCCTTTCACAAAAGTGCCACTCCTTTCACAAAAGTGCCACTCCTTTCACAAAAGTGTCACTCCTTTCACAAAATAACCACCCCTTTCACAAAAGGCCATCCCTTTCACAAAAGAGCCACCCCTCTCACAAAGCAGCCACCACTTTCACAAAACAGTTACTCCTTTCACAAAACAGCGGACACTATTATAAAATATTGATGTATGTTGCAATTCGATTGGTATCACGTCAACTGCTCTCCAATTGAATGATGATTCTTTTACGTACTCTCTGTAGAAACTTCTAGTAGTTTCTCGTATCTCATAGAGTATCCATTATTTCAAGGTGGCTCTCGAAACTTCGAAAATTTTCCAAATGTCGCCCAATCTAGAGATCCCTCTCCCTCCGAATTTTAGCCTATGGCAAACCTAGTTTCACGTCATAGGAAAAATTGCCTGTACGGGTGTTTTCTCTGTCTGGTTTTCAAATGAGACTCCAGTGAGGGGATTTTAAGCGTTCATAACAATGCTATTCAAATATCTGAAATATTAGTGTTTTTCTTAATAAACGATTCATTTGCCGAAACTTTTGAGTTGGATAATGTCCCGTGGTACTTGATTCATTCGAGTTCCTCTTTCATCGCAACCAGTAGCAGCTTATACAGGGTTCCTAGGAACATTTTTAAAGAATTAAAGAATAATTCTTAGATTTTGAAAAGTCGTTTAATAATCCTCCACTAGACGTATACATAAATAAAAGCCAGAGTGCTTTCGGGTATCTTTATAACCTTCCTCTGTGGCATTAAATGAAATTCACAATTGCGAATTTCCTTTAATGCCACTGATGAAGGATATAAAGATACCCGAAAGCACTCTGGCTTTTATTTATGTATACGTCTAATGGAGGATTATTAAATGACTTTTCAAAATCTATGGATTTGTCTTTCATTTTTTGCTTAATCGATTTATAGTTATGACGTGCTACAATTCTTAGTATTCTTAAAGAATCCCAATCACTTCGTTAGGACAGATTTGTCTATAGTAAAGTGACTCTGTCCGATCGAATCAAAAAAATTGCAGCGCCTCTTAGTCAGACATTAAAAAAAACTCGACAACGAGATAGCTCAATACAAAGTATTAACTAGGACTAAAATTGTTGCAGAAGTCATATGGACGAATGACTGACTGTTTTATTCAGGAATGACACTTGCAAAGAGAAAACAACACTTATATGAACAGAAATCGAATGTAGAGTCTGTTTGAAATGAGGGCCATTCAGAATACTTTGACAAGGTGTTACCCTGTTAGAAGCCCCGATGATACAAGTTTTCGACTGCATTCCGTATGCGAGCTTTTTGTCTTTTCTCTACTTCTTTGAAATTGGCTTTTTCGTCTATCTCGCTTTGTGATCAGTTCGTTGGCCTCACTTTTTAATTTTCCGATAGGGGCGCTTGTGATCCAATTTGAGTATAGTCATCTTAGTCTAGATAAACCTAACGTGTACACTCGTGATCCTTTCCTTGCAAAGTAATGCTTAAGAACTTTTCTTGAGAGCCTGTATATATTTTTTCGCGTTACTTAAAAGTTTTCGTTCAAAAGTTATCTAAAATTCTTCGTGAAAAGGTTTATTTGAACTCTATTTTATGTCACTCGAATTTCTATTTACTATGCTAATATATAGAGAGTAAGTGGCTCCGTTAAGCTTTTTTGGGCATACATATTGCATACATTGCTTATATCGTAAATCGTAGTCGGTACCCGATTTCAAAAATAGGCATCATTATATATATATATATATATATATATATATATATATATATATATATATATATATATATATATATATATATATATATATATATATATATATAGCAGGTGATAGCAGGTATAGCAGATGATAGCATATAGTAAGGTGATAGCATTTATTTACAAACATCTGGTGTACCACAAGGTGGCTGTAGTAGTAGTATACTCGCTAACTTATATCTTTATTATTATGAATGTCATTTTAACTCTAATTCATATATTATATATAGATATCGATATGTTGACGACTTAATTTGTATTATCATTGATGATTTCTATCCAATTAATATTGATTTTTACCCATCTAACCTAGAATTAATTCCTAATGAACCTAGCGTTAGTCAAACTGTAAATTTTTTAGACCTAAATTTAGATACCCTCAATAATCATGTAATCACCAATCTATATGATAAAAAAGATTCTTACAACTTCACTATCATAAAGCTGCTATCATATCAATCTTGTAATTCTATTCAATTGTTTAGAAACATCATTTTAAACCAGCTATTTCGAAATACATCGACTTTCTGATCCTCGGTTTCACTTTCTCCACATCAATAATCTTAAACGCAATTGTCAAAATTACCAATATCCGGAAGTATTTGTAAATAATATTATTAATAATTTCAAATATACCACGTAATAATTTTACACATGCATTATTTATCTTAGATTGGATAACTCATTTTTGAGAATTCGCCCATTCTTATCACCAACTTACCACTTGGCCTGAGATAAATATTGTTTACTATTTTCGAATGACTATTTTCCACTTGTCCTGAGTCCTATACTGATTACTATTTTTGAAAGTCTCCATACATATTATGTATCGTTCAGATGTATTCATTCCGGTGCCCACTCACGTTGACGAAGTGAGGTGAAATGCTCAGTCGCTTGTTCAACTTACACGTGGTAACAATGCTTGTGAGTTCATATTTCCGTTCGAGGAGGTATTATCTTTCTGATTTGTAATTCAATTTATTTTTCTTCTTCCACTAGCCAGTAGACAGTTCCAATGGTGTCTATAGTTAAATACTATCGCCACTGTCAGAAACTGGCTATTCTATCGGTTTTAATTCGAATTGTATGGCTGTCCTGATGAGAATGCAATTTCGAACTAACCGCCATTTTTTGTGTAGTTTCAATTGATTGTTCTCCATGTCTTAATCTTTTATCTTGAGCTAATTATTATTGCCTTTTCTCATTTTTGCCATGTTTTCTTTTTATTTTTATTTATATTTATATACTTTTAATTGTGAATTTTGTATCCTAATATTCTTCTCATCCCCCTTTCCATTGTAGTGATATGTTACCTTCTATCTTTATCCTTAGTCTTGGTCTATAGTTACTCATTTGTAACAGATATGCTCAAGATGGGTTTTTTTGTACATACAGTAGTTTATGCATAATTTTCGATTAAAATCTTTCAATTTATATATATATATATATATATATATATATATATATATATATATATATATATATATATATATATATATATATATATATATATATATACATATATATATGTATATACATATATATATGTATAAGATTTTTTTAAATTTAATATTAATAAATTATTACCTTTTAATTCCTGCAACTCGATTCAATTGTTTAGAAATATTATATATAATCAACTTTTTAGAATTTATAGATTATCAGATAAAAAATTTCATGCTTTGCACATTAATAACCTCAAAATTACCAGTAAAATGTATAAATATCCTGCATATTTAGTAAATGGTATAGTTAATAAGTTTCGATTAGCCTAAAATTCTCATATTCTCCCCTTATTATCTTATTTTAGCCGTACTTCTTCATTCTCTTGAAATTATATTTTCATCTTTTTATCTTGAAGCTTTAACTGTTGAATATCTCTTTTTATTGCTTTTACGCAGTACAGTTTTTATTACTCTCTTTGGCAACAGCAAATCACATCTTTTCATTTCTGCATATGGCAACATTGGTCTAGCCATATTTTGCTTGTCATGGTTGCACTAATGAAGTGTATTTTAAGGTATTTATGTTTCCTTTATTGTTCCAATCTATATGCTTGTCGTCCATATAACACAAGTTTATAGATAAAATCTATCTTGTGTTTCAGAAACAAGCATTTTTGTGTTCATTTCGAAGGGATATATGGACCCGAAGAGAATTTTTTCGAAATGAACTTAACTTAAGCCTAAAGCTCTTCCATGTGCAAGCTTTTTTGCTTGATTTTTTTGTTTTCTTATTTTCATTCCTCATTTTTGAAATTTGTTGATTGTCTTTGTCTTTATGATCTGCATTACGCTTTATTATTTCCTCTTTATGTCTTAATTTCTTTTATTTCTTTGTATTTTGTAGAAAATTTTGGAATAGTGTATTATGAGTTACTACATACATTCTAACATTGGATTTACTAATTTATATTTATATATATATGTATATATATATATATATATATGTATATATATGTATATATATATGTATATATATATATATATATATATATATATATATATATATATATATAGATATATATATAACCATATATTGAACCATTTTCAGTATTTTTCAATGAAACCTATTCTCATGCTTGAAATTTAAAACAATTATGAAAGAGAAATTTAAAAGAATTTGTACTCCAAAAATGTAATCGCTATTATAGCAATTTTAGTGCAAATAAAAGTGTCCCATAAAGCCTGCAAAGCTTTATGGATTTTTAGGAGGCTTAAACCATTGATTAAAAATCCGCTGTTCTATTTTATGTACTATGCAAATATGGAAAATATATAATCGGTCCGATTTCAATATTTCATTCGTTATTACTTTCCTTATATACATAATGCTTAAGGAAAGTATTGGGACGGGGTCGAGAATTCGAAATCGAGTTTTCGACGGGAGAGCACGTTTCAAGCATCCCCGAACACAAATCAAACATTTTTGAGGTGATGTCTGTGTGTGTGAGTGTGTCAGTGAGTCTGTGGAGACGATATCTCACGAACGAATGAAGCTACTCAGACGAAGTTTGGTACAAAAATTAAATCCGTGAATACTGGAAGCCTATAGTTTTTAAACGCAGTTGAATGTTCAGACCCCCCCCCCCCCTAAGTTTTTGAGTGACATTTTGAAAAAAATCATTAAAAATAAAAACCTTTAATGAAGTTATGCAAATAGTCATTTCTTATGTAATTTTGCATTAGAAAACGATTGACTTTAGAGCGCTAGCATGTACCGTTCTTGAG
The DNA here is from genome assembly GCA_951213105.1 of Amaurobius ferox. NCBI lineage: Eukaryota > Metazoa > Arthropoda > Arachnida > Araneae > Amaurobiidae > Amaurobius > Amaurobius ferox. Next base: position 5,423,654 of record OX578149.1, on the reverse strand, counting down.
ATATTGCATATGTTTCAAATAAATTTATGAAAAAATCACATAAAATAAAAATAAAATATTAACCATTGTGAAATATGTTCATTTTTCACATCTAATATCACGCGATAAATTGGGTGTCATTATTCTCATGGATCTAGCATGTTCCATTCATTAGAAAAGATACTTTAAGTATGAACGCCAATAGTCATTAATCTGGTATAAGAATAATTTATTTCTCTCCACAACGCTTAGCGAGATTTTGACGACGAAGTTGGCGGAATGTCGTCAACTTGGCCGACTTTTTTAAATGCTGCCAAATTAACGAAAATATAGCGAAACGGATAAAAAACTATGCTCAATCAATGAAAATGATGATTCATTGACGAAAATTCAATATCTTGGAAATAATAGAATAATCTATAAAAAGAAAATCCTATTTTTCTGTCGGAAACGTTTGGGAAAATTTTTGGTGACGAATGTGTCAGAATATCTCCCACTTGCTGACTTTTTAAATGTTGCCAAATGGACGGAAATATCGTCCAAATTGCAGAAAGGACGTTCAATGAATGAAAATGTCGCCTAACGGATGTATTAATTACTAAAATATTTTAATATATGGACGCTATGGCTGATTGAGGATGCTAACTATATTCACAATTGTTTTAGAGTTGAGCGAGACATAAGTTTGTTAGGTACTTTGAAACAGTCTTACATGTTGTCATCCGGAAAACTGACAAATGTACAATTCAACTATAAAAACACAGTACCGTGGATCTTATACATTATTTTTTGACTGTGAAAGTACTAAAGGCATTGCATTATATAAGGAAAGTCATGTGCTGCCCACATCCCATTTTTTTATTTTAAATTGTAAAAAGCTTATATCTGAAGGAGAGTTAAAGTCCCCCCAAGCGTCAGACATCGAACAGCACACATTCCTACTGTTTCAAGACGATTTTTTTTTATTTTTTTTTAATTCCAATATTTTGTACCGTGTATATATTTCTTTCAATTTCAATTGAAATGCTTGAAATAACAAAAAGGCGACATGTTTTAGGAATCGAATTTTTCTAGAATTATTCCGAAATCAGAATGGAAAAATTTATTCCTTTTACGACTGCATTCCAAATCAATGCCTGAAATTTAGTAGGATATCTTTTTGAGCTGTCTAGTAATTGGCTTCAAAAGGAAAATCGGCCCTCTCTGATAAGATCCAAAGGGTCTTGAATTTTATGTAATCGTATGCTTTTGGAACCTCTTTCAACTTGAATAGCTCGATGAGTAAACAAGTTTTTGACCGATCAATCATGGCTAATTTCAATCATGGCTATCCACCATTATCCACCATTAAAGTAAAGAAAAATCTGATGTGGGCTGCACATGGATTTCCTTATATAATGCAATGAATTTACTACTTTTAAAGTAAAAAAAAAGGTTATTCTTAATACTTATATTCTTTCCAAGATATTGATTGTCAATAAGTCGTCATTTTCATTAATTTAGCGTCATTTTTATCCATTTGGCGAGATTTTCGTAAATTTAGCAACATTTAAAAAAGCCGCCAAGTCGGCGCTATTCCGCCAAATTCGTTGCCAAAATCTCGCCAAGTGTTATAGACGGAGAAATAAGTTATTCTTATAGCGGATAAATGATTATTGGTGTTCAAATACAAAAGTATTTACTTAAAGTGTCATGGATAGAACGAGCTAGATCCACGAGAAGAATGTCACTTAATTTATCGCATGATATTACATATAAAAAGTGAGCATGTTTCTCAACAGTTAATATTTTTCTTTAATTTATGGGATTTTTTAATAAATTTATTTGAAAAATGTCCAATATCTCGAGAATGGTTCATGCTAACGTTTTAAAGTTTATGTCAATCGTTTTCTAAGGAAAAAGGACATAAGAAATGTCTATTTGCGTCACTTTTTTAAAAGTTTTGATTTTTTGATGATTTTTTCAGAATTTTACTCGAAAATTTATGGGGGGTTTTGTACATTCGACTGTGTTTAAAAACAATAGGCTTCCAGTATTTACGGATTGTAATTTTTGTACCCAATTTCATTTGAATAGCTCCATTCATTTGAGAGATATCGTCTCCACAGGCTCACTGACACACACACACAGAGACATCACCTCAAAAATGTTCGTGATCAGGGATGCTTAAAACAGGCTCTCTTCGAAAACTCGAATTCGAATGTTCGACCCTGTCACAATACTTTCCTTATACATTATACTATGTATATAAGGGAAGTAAAAATATGTATTGCTCCAATTGCTTTAAAATGAACAACGAATCAAATACTCGACTTAAATTACAACTGACTGACATGAGAGATAACTCGATTTCTTTGAAAATTATTATCATTATAATTATTGGTGGCAAAAAAGTTGTCATACTATTTTTTCTTAACTAAAATGTATTTCTGAAGCATCTATTTCTGTAGATTTGCTATAGATGCTTAGAAGACGACTGTTACGGATTTAGCATTATATTTGGGAGACGGTAGGGATGTTCGCTAAGAATTTCTCGTTACAGTTAATATTTTTTCATTTCCAGTTCAAAAATATTCATTTTTCCTGAAACATTTATTTCTACAGATTTGCTGACTTGAATCGAATATTAAATTCTGCAAGGAAGTAGGGTAGTTCACTAAGAATTCCCATTTCTAATTACTTTTCCATTTTCGGTTTGAACATTTTCCTTGAAGCATTGGCCATAGATAGAGCTCATGAATGATATGGATTTATCGTCCATTTTTAAAATTGAAACATTCACTTCCGATTTTAAAAATGTGAATTCCGAATAAAAAAATTGCATTTTCCTCGCAACATCTATTTCTTAACATCGGCTGCAGCGATCTCTGAAATGATGATTGGTATGGATTCAGCATTCCATTTAAAAAGGGGTTGGGGTTCACTTAGGATTTCCACTTCCATTTCTAGAAATGTCATTTCCGGTTTTTCCGAAAAATTCGCTGACTATCCGAAATAATAAAAATTCTTAATAGTTCTATCGGAAATGAAGAGCACATTCCTTTCCACCCTACAAAATCTACTTCCTAAATGCATTGTTATCCTTTAATATTTTCCGATTAAAATAAATTCATTTCAGTAATCCCTCGATTCATTCGAAAGTATCGCGTTGTGGGGATTTTCTAATACCCCGTGCAGGGCGATCAAGGGCATATCCTTTCACTTCTGGTTCCAGATACTTAAGTAGTTGTCCACTCGTATGATAAGAGCCGTGTTGACTTCTTTTATGATTTTTAGATATTCCTATGTCCCCGAAGCGTTCAGTATCTCAAGGACGGACCCGTTTAACGTTTCGTAAAGGATGTATGTCATTCTCTATTAAATGCAAAATGACATGTAATCTGTAGAAATAACTATTTCTGTAAAAAATTTTAAAATAAAGGATTTTTTATTTTTTTCGATTTGTGAAAAAAAATATTCAAAAAATGCAGGACTTTTCTTGGTCCGACCTCCCAGAAAATGAATAAACTTTCTATTTTCTTCGATGCATTCAATAAGCTACGCAAATGCATAGATTTAATTGTAAAAAAAAACAACAAACGGTAATGGACCTTCAGAGATGTCCAAGACACCCAAATCCAAGCCTGGGATTCTGGACCACCTCAAGATATGTTTCCTTGACATATGCTACACTAAATTGGAACTCAATACCCGTAAAGGTCAAACTAGGAACTTAAAAATGTAACAAAAAAATCAAAGAAGAATGAAATAGCGAAATAACAGCAGAAGTATTCAATATGTGCGTCACGAAATTGTAAAGAGCCTTGCTGCCCCGACCGGGAATCAAACCCTGGATCACCGAACTGGCCAGACGACGCCCTGCCGTTGAGCTACTGGGACGACATTGCAAATTTTTATCGTCGAAGTGAATCTGCAAAATACAACTTTGGAGAAAAAGTAAAATGTTGATGTAATTTTATTTTATAAACTTTACAATTTATAAAACAATTACATAAAGCAAATTGAAAAGGCGTTTTCCACCTCTCAGAAAATAACAATACGAGTGGGAAAAAATAATTTTATTTATTAAATTGGGGGCCCGGTTCCTTTACTTTCCCTAAGATACACAGTATTTCCAAAAGGAAAGTATTTTGTTAAAAGTCTGGTTCTCTGATTTGGTTGACTCGAAGTTTTGAGCATCCTTGAATACAAATCAACCCTTTTATTCAATAATCATTTCAATCATTTTTTTTTTCTCTTTGTATGGGTAGATGATATCTCTCGAATAAATTGAGTTGATAAATCGAATGAAGTTGGATAAGTTTATTTCAATGGATGAATATCTGCGACTCATTGATTTATTTTCAAGGTAAGTGGGCTTAAGGATGACCCTTAATTTTTCGAACATTTTTTTTGTACGTTGAAAATGCAATTGTTAATAATGTTACAGCAATAGCTATTTTATATATATGATTTGTTATTTAAAAGCGAATGTTATTATTTATAGGATGCTTACGTGCTTTTAACTAAAAATGAACGGAACTAGAAATGACACTATTGTTTACGAGTTATAAAGAGCCGTTCTCGTGATATTAAAATCTTTAGAGAAACGTCTCAAAAGAATCCAGCGAGGTCCATGAAATTGGGTATGATTATTTTCAATTGGAAAAAACAATAAGCATATTTATCATCAGCGAGTTCGAGTTATAAGGAAGATCAAATAGTGCTATTGTTTTCTAGCAGTATCAAAATTCGTTTATCTGTAGGTAAAGTGTGAGGATTCCATTATTTATTATCATTTAATTCTAGTACCACTTTTCCTGATTTTTATTTATGTCCTAAACTTCTCTACTTTCATTCCGAAGAATCGTATACTCATGATTGGCCAGATCTATAAGAAGGGCAGACTTTCGAATGACGGCTGTTTCATTTTGCTTAGTTTGCGCTTGTGTGTGTGTGTTTTGATTGTCCATGGAAGGGGTAGCATCGAGAAGTAATAGCCTGCAATCTTGTGAACCCTATATATCGTGTCGTAGTTTGATTAACATCGGTTCTGATTGAAGGTCAGTTTAGTAATAAGTTAGGTGTGAAATTCATTGTAGATTAGTGTGTCTCGGGTAGAATGTGTAATGCTAGCTTTGTAAATAATTTGTATATAGATTTGTAATATATATATATGTGTGTGTTTTGAATTCCAAGCGAAGCTAGCTGGAAATAAAGTTGTTTATGTGTTAAATGTCGTGATTCCTTCATCGAACTCTAGTCATTAGGTTATTGGAAGTTTCATTGAGAGTGAAGTAAATGGTAATGGTTCATACAAAGCTCCTGATCTTGGGTAGAAGTGGAATGGTACTTTATAAAAGTCAAGTGTTGGAGATATCAGATTTCTTTCATTTACACACGTACGCACCTGCCCCAGTGTTGATGTCCACGTGGAGGTCAGACTTGTGCCTCTGAGCCATGACGGCTTCCAGCGGCTCGCTGGTCATCCTCTTCACCTCCGAGAGGGTGGCCGTGCACCTCAGCTTCATCTCCCTCTTCTGGAAGTGACGCTGCCTCACCTCGAATTTCAGGCCCAGGACCGTCGATTCCTGGCCGTCCGGATAGACGACGGGGATTCGCGGTATTAGATACTCCGGTCGGACCTGAAAGAAGGAGTCAATAAACAGCGGCAGAGATACAGTTACGTGGCTATAAAATGTGTGCTTCAGTCAGGCTTTCACAATGGGGAGGTGCTATGCATAGTATATCTGAAAAATTGGGGGTGCTATGCATAGAGCATTTGTAAAATTGAGGTGGGGGTGCTATGCATAGAAATGAGTGAAAACATGAGTTATTTCATGCGAAGTATGCATAGTTTAAAAATAACAAATAGTTTACTTGTGGAACTCTAATTCATTATATTTTGCCCACCGATTTCTGCATGATATAGTCATGGTCTTCATTCGTACAAAATAGTAAATAAAATGAAATTTGTAAACTATGAACAAGCTATGGAATATTAACAATGCTCTGCCAGACTCGATACGAAACTCTGTATCCCTCCCCGATAGGCGAGAGTTCACGACACATTTCTTTATTGAAGTCTTGCGCATGTACAGTCATTTGGAACTGGGTCTAGCCAGAAACCCTAAAAATAATTCATCTCAGATTTATACATCCGTAATAATAATAATAATAATAATAATAATAATAATAAACAACTTTAAAAAAAAAAGAGAGGAATAGAGGAAGAAACTGAAAATTGGGGGAATAAGGGGCAGTTGTTAAGTAAGAAAGAGTGTTTGCGCAATTTGTAAGGGAGGTGCTGAAGCGCCCTTAGTACCTATCTACAAAAGTTTCATGAAACAAAATCGAACATAAAAACAGATTTTAGTAGTCGAGATGTGCAGATTAATGTGTTCATCGAAACAATTGCATCACGCCGAGGTTAAAATACATGTAAAATTCTTCATCCAACAGATTTTGGCTTGTTGAACAAAATGTGTTGTTCGATCGTTGTTTTGTTTCGATTTGCTGACACGCGTCCAAATTGTTATAAATGGACTTTATTGTTTAGCGGACACTCTCATTTTCTTTCTATTGTCACGTAAACGAAATAAAATAACTTGAGTCTACTCCACATTTGCCAGGCATTATAAAATCCTACATTAGATATGATACAATCTATTTACCTTAAAAATCACCCATTCACTTGTAGGTCACTAAAATGGCTAAGTCAGGCAATATGTCACGTGAATAGCATGTATGGAAGATTTGCATGTGACGTCATGCTCGACCTGCCATTAATAATATAAACACCTTGATTTATCTGTCTATCTATCTCTAGGTAATGTGTCATGAGAAACATGACATTTGTTTATAAATGTGACTTACACGCTAATTTTAATAATGCTGTTTTTAATTAAAATGGGAATTAGAACTTTTATTTATTTAAAACTTACTTTAGTTTTAAACCTTTTGGAATATAGATTAAGGCAGTTGCGAGGCAAAATAGCCATTTTCAAAAAAAGTACTTTCTCACGCTCTTTGCACATCTGCAGAAAAGCAATCCCACAGCTGCAACTTAGGAGTTTGATTCCAGAAAGCATACTTGCCCCCCCCCTTTTTTAGAGAACACGTGCAGATTTTACATAGCAGGACCACAACGGTCAAAATTTTCCTTTCTTGCTGAGAACATTTTCCCACTGGTAATATAAAACTTGTATGTACGCCCCGTCAGGATAGACATGGGCAGTTTTCAGAAGAAGCTATAATTCCTGTCAACAGTAAGAATTTACTGACTAAAGTTACACCCTCTAAAATAAAGACTTCAGCAAACTTCACAGATGGGCAAAAATTCTACGAAAAGGGGTATGCAACATGGCACCCCAGCCTTTAGCATGGACAAGGCTACCATCCAATAGGAACGTATCGTATGTACAGGAGTGGCCAATCATACGCGAATATAGTACAGCGCCACTGAGAATATGACGGCAAGTGTAAAATAAAAAAAATAGAAAAAGAGTTATCTCTTGGACGCGGCCGGCCTGCGGGTCGGACCGCTGAGGTCCTTTTCCTTTTTTTGAGCAGATTTTTTCAAGAGGACTCTGGCCCTGCTCTTCAACCATGAAGGTTGTTTCAGAGTTTTGGTCCATGGAGACCTATAGACACACGCAGCACTAGGACTATGTGTCCAATTTTTTAAAGATAAATGTGTTCTGATATTATTACGTTTGCTCCTTGATATTAATAGCTATGAGGAAGAATCACGAATCAAGCCTCGTCTTCGGACGACTGTTTCATTAAGCCTCGTCTTCGGACGACTGTTTCATTAAGCCTCGTCTTCGGACGACTTATTATCAATATACCTAAGAAAATGATTCCGACACTTGAATGATTTTATAACTTAAAAATTTGATCCGATAAAGTACCAAGAATAATGTTGTCTCCTGTGATGAGTGCCTGCCTCGCTTCAATTGATCTCAATCGATATAGACATGTCAACATAAAGCATCATTATTATTACTTATGAAAATCCTGCCATTGGACCACCAAAATGGGCATGTTTCCTGCTACTGCTTCAAATATATGTAAGTCAAACTCTTCTTATTTTATAACCCCGGCAACTGCAATGAAGGCTTAGAATTTGGAACTTTTATTATTAATCATGGATAATCTCCAGTCATTTGGCGACATCAGATATTGCTATAATTGAACTTTGAAACCTTAAAATTAAGACCTTAATGAACAGTAATAGAACTTGTATCATGTAACATAATGTAGAATTAATTCTCCGCAATTCGAGAAAGAACATAAATAATGTTAAAATTTGAGAATGCAAATAAGAATGTTAAAGGTAATTGTTGCATCATTATGTATTAATTTTGGATTAGACATTGGTATGAGTTAGACTGTTAATTTGATAACCATTAGTATATTATGAAGTGTTTGTTCTTTTAATTACATATAAATATAAATAATAAATGAATTTTTTGGCCAATTTAAATCTCTTCTTTGTTGCCTATGTTCTTTTTGGAATTTTTAATTTAACTTTTATTTCAGCATTGGAGAATGAGGAGCTTAATATTGATCTATACCACTATATCATTTTTTTTAATATCAGAAACATTCACGGCCTTTCCTTTTTTTTATATGTTTCCTGATATAATGGTGCTACAAAATGTTGCAAAACGTGTTTCAATCACAGATAAACATTTCAATTTTTATGATATAACCATGGAGCTTTACTTAGTGTATGACCTCATATACTGAAAGTGAGGCCATAATGTGGGCAACCTGTTTCTTACGTAATGCAGTGATTATACCTCTTTTACAGCGAAATTATGATGTAATCATGCAGGTCTGCGTAGCTTATAACATCAGATACTGAAAGTAAGGCCATGATATGGGCAGCCCGTTCCCTACATAATGCAATGACTATGCTTCTTTCACAGCGAAATTATAATGTAACCATGAAGCTTCATGTAGGGCATGACTTCAGATACTGAAAGTGAGACCTTGATGTTATTTTATTTCTTATCATTTTATATATTTTTATTTGAGATACTACGTAACTCAGAGTGTCACGCTCATTTCGTTAACATGTTTAACCAAGGCTTAACTGTATCCCGCGTCCCACGCTCACTTACCTTCGGAACGCGGGATACAGTTAAGCCTTGGTTTAACATTCAAAATAGTTCGAGTTTCTTCCAACAAAAGTAGGAAATATTATTCTGCATGTTTTTAGTTTATTACTTTTAGGGCAGAATGCCCGATGGTCTGACTAGACAAAAATTAACAAAAATGTCGCCAAATTAATAAAAATGTCGCCAAATTGATAAAAATGTCACCAAATTGATAGAAATGATGCTAAAACAATGAAAATGACGACACATTGATGAAAATTCAATATCGTGAAAATAATATAAGAATCTACTATAAGAATAACCTATTTCTCCGGCAGTAACAGTTGGAAATACTCTGGTAAAAATTTTGGCGGTCTATCGCCAACAAAGCGAGTATTTTTAAATGTTGCCAAATTGATAAAAATGAAAATAAATCAATGGACGATTCATTTATGAAAATTCAATATCTTGGATAGAACCTAGTAAACGACCATAAGAATAACCCATTTCTCCATCCGTAAGTAATGCTTGGCGAAAATTTTGGCGGGATGTCGCAAACTTGGTGACTTTTTCGACAAAAATGTCGCCAAATTGATAAACATATCACCCAATTGATAAAAATGATACTAAATAGAAGACAATGCTTTGCAAATTTTTAATTCCGTCACATGACTGGCATACCTCCTAGTTCAACTAATGAATCGGAATCTACCTATGAAAGCAAACCAAGTGCTGTCCTGTTATTATTTATATTGGATATGACTATGTCTGGAGGTGTGTAAAAAAAATTGTCTGATGATTGTGACTTACACGAAAACCCTTTTTTATTTCGATCAGACTACGGATCGTATACACAAACATTCTATTTCAACAACTGGCAACGGAGGAAATAGGGATGATTGAACAACTCTTATGAAAGAGAAAACAGTTTCACACGAAGATTCATTTCTTTCTTGAATACTATTTATCGTGTCATAAATGATTACTTTGGGCTTCATTCTTTCAAAGACTGTTGTTGTGTACCGGCCCTTATACGCGGATGATGAATGGTTTGTGTGTTTTCCGTCCTAGCGGCATGGCAACTGCTTCGTGTTTACGCTGTCAACCCGAAAGTTGGACATCTCTGAGGCGAGTCCTCGTATTCATTGATTCTTCTTTTTCACAAAGTTGATTAAAAACAGGACTCAGAAATGGCTTTGTTTACTGACGAAACGCTCTTTGCGGAATTTTTAGTGTGGTTGTTTAATTCTGAGACGGGTGGTGTATAAATAAAACCACCTTGTGCCCTAAGAACAATAAAAAAAAATGTGTATTCAAGAAATGAGTTTCACTACAAACTCATAAATGTCGATTTCGGGGAAAATGAGTCACTAATATCTAGATTACTTCACTTTCTTATACGTTTAATTGTAATTGTTTTATTGCAGAATATACATTTTATTGTAACGTATGTTGTGTTATGAGGCTGTATTTCTGGTAAGTAAAGCACGTGACTTTGCCCACAATCCATAACAAACTGGTTTACAACGTAAAATACAGCACACATTGAGACAAATAAACATACGTACGTTTCGGAAATCAACTGGTTTTCCTTCATCAGTGCTAAAAGTCTGAAACCGTGCTACTATATTGGGCTGTCATTTAGCCATCTCAGTTTGACTGACATTATTTTGCGCTTATTTGAGCGTTTAGGTTCACATTTTTTGCATTGATGAAATCAGATTTCTGAAACGTACGTATGTTTATTTATCTTGATGTGTGCTGTATTTTACATTGTAAACCAGTTTATTACGGACTGTGCGCAAACTCACGTGCTTTACTTACCAGAAATACAGTTTCCTAACACAACATACGTTACAATAAAATGTATCCTCTGCCATAAAACAATTACAATTAAAACGTATAAGAAAGTGAAGTAGTCCAAATATGAGTGACTGATTTTCCAATTCAATTGATTTTCGAAACATACGTATGTTTGTTTATTTTGATTTGAGCTATATTTTACGTTGTTTATTACGTGTTTATTTTATTTTATTTATCGTCTGTGTATCCCAATCAGTATCAGAGTGAAAGAAATAGTTTTTTGTTATAAACTTTTGTCTGTAAGTTTTTTTTAAAACCTTTTTATATAAATTCAAAGATTAAAAAAATAAATAACTGCAGTTGTTTTTTGATCTTTCTATCCATACGCGTTGCTTCCGACTTGATAAAGAGGGATCGTCATGCTTTTAAAACAATGGTATTCACCTCATTCCTTCATGCCTGTTTTTTAGCAAGGGAATACTAAAAATGTGCATTTTTACAAGAAGCAATTGCATTATTTGTTACTTTAAAATGATATCCCACTTAAGTTCTTCAAATTGTTTTACGTATCGTTTCAATTCAATTAAAAGGTTCGTTTTCATTGAAAATGGAACAAGAGGCTGCTAACTTGAAACATTTCACTTCGTTCTACCTGGTGTTTCCTGAAGAGTGTTTGAAGGAAAATAAAATGATAGGTGACTCGAGTTGTGAAAAACAAACAGCGAATTAGGGGAGAATTTAGCGATGAAAGTTGCACCTGTCCCGGAATAACTAATAGTTTCGTAAAAATGCAAAATTTGATTTTTTTATACGCCCCCCCCTCTTTCCAATAAAAATATCAATTAATGAAATTTGCGTTGTGCTTAATGAGGACGAAAGAAATTGACCGGGAAACTTTGTAGAAAAAATTAGCCGAGATATTACAATGATTGTTATTTTTGGTACTTTTCGTTCGATTGCAAGATATCATCAACAAATAAATTATTTAAAATAAAATTATTTAAAATGAAATGGTAGCCAATTTGAATGGGTGTTTTCCCTGTTTTAAATAGACTTATTTCTTGCACTCTAATAGTCCGAATCTGTACGAATTTTTCTAATTGCCCTATTTTTTATTGGAGGACGTATAAAAATATTACAAAAAAAAAAAAAAAAAAATCATAGCTAAATTCTCCCCTGTTTGCCGATTATGTTTCATTTCCCGACCAACCGTTGATTTTATATTTCTTTCGGACACTTCGTCAAACACCCTGTTATATAAACAATGCAAACCATGTTCACTTTATTTTACAGGTAAGAGAATTTTGAAATTGTGAGATGAAAATGTATGTATGATTTCTAAAAACTATCCCTAAATATCCCCCAAACACTTCCCCTTAACACTATTTCTCATTTCTTTTTGACCAGCCCGTTCAATGAACACCGTGATTCTAAATCTTTGGTTTGTTTTCTGTAGGATGTGTACTTCTGACGTTAAAATAGACAAGTTTTTTTCCTCCATCATATGCGACTCAACGTTTGACAGTAAGTTCAAGCAACATTTATTTCTCTTTAATATGCTTTTAATATGTATTAAGACTATATATTTGTATTCCGAAGCTGGTAAAGGATATTTTGTTCCTTTACGTTTTTGGAGACAGATCCTGAGGCTGTGGTGAGAACTGAATCATTAGCATATAGGTTCCACACCCGAGATTAAACGGGTAGACTAAAATGTATCTTCAATTTTGACTATTTAATTCGAGAAGTCGTTTACGTGGAAAGTTGAACGGGTTTGAATGACACGTGAGCTGGCTCAGCAAACATCCCAACAGCAGAGTTAGTCAAATGTGTTCTCGAGCGAGCCAGTGAAGCGCGGCCCCCGAGTCCTACACCGCGAGATTCGATGGACGCGTTGAGTTCACGGCGTTCAGAAAGGAATAAAATATCGGGTCTTTGTCGTGCGTGTGGGTTCTTACCGTTTAGTGGATGGCAGTGTGATCACAGTGAAAGTTTCAGGACTTGTTGGTCGAGATATCACACTATTTAGAGACAGCTCCACAAGTCGCTGTAAAGACTCAACCCATGATTTATAAGTGACACGTTAGAGACTCAATGATTAGATCGAAACACGTCTTCAGGTCCGACTATTGCATCTGGGATGTCTTTCGTATGGAAAGTTACATGGATCGGTGTGAGAGCTGTTGTCGCACGTTTTTACCCGCAATTTAGATACGATACTTACTCGCTTGACTTATTCTTAAAGCACCCATTATTTCTCTTAAATAAGTTGTAATTATGTATTAGAACCCTATATTTGCACTCTAAAGCATTTTTGCCTTATTTGCATCTTTCTAAATACTCTCATACATTTTGATATTAATTTACCCAGTTGTTGCGATTAAGTCCGAGGTCCGAGTGCAAAAAACTCAAACAAACGGAAATATCCTTTTCTTTTACGACTCCCACTCGCACACAATACATGTATACGGAGAAAAATTTTTCAAAAATAAAATTGTTAAAAATGAGTGTACAATTCAACACTGACGGATGAATATTTGCAAAATATTTCAGCGTTTGCGAAATCAATTTTGATTAATATTTTGCGCGTCATGAAATTCTAGTGAAGAAACACCCAACATGCTTCTCATCACCATTTGTCGAAGATATGATTTGTTTAGAATGTGTTTATTCATTTTTTGTATACTAAAGAAATGTTTATATTTATTTAAGCTTCCAATTTTTATTACTTTTTTTGCACATATATTTTATAAGTTTCGGGTATTATTTTTTAAAGAGCTGATTCGACCGGCGAAATTTTTGAATTCTAATATAGGCCCGGCGCTTTGAAAATGGGCTTTTTTAAAGATCCTATCTCAACGGTCCGCATCTTTTTCTGCATTTGCGGGGGACGCGGTCATAGTTCTGTACAACTCTGTAGTAGGATTTATGTTACCTTTAATATTGTTTTCTTTACTTAAAATTAAATTCTACCAAGATGTTGCACATACTCTATACATGCTCTGTATGTGGGTTCCTTCTCCGAAACCAGAACGTTTTGGCCTTAGAGCCATGGAGGTCAAAGTAAGGAATTAAAACTTTATTAAGTAAACGTCCCTATCGTTTGAGACAAGCATTCAGGTGGCGCTGGAATAAGGCAAGAAGTCCTGCATTTCTATGGCGAAAGGTCACACATGTTTATGTAAACTGTTCATTTTGTACAAATAAATGATGAGTGCAATAATACCAAGTAGAAGTGAAACAATAAAGAATATTCCAGAGCATTCGAAATTATTTTACTTTTGTCTCGCTCTATTCTGTACTCTATCCTACAACTATTAAAAATACATGAGGGATCTCTTCATTTAAAAATAATCCCAAATATATAGACTCAATATCACGCCTTTTTAATGATACTTTACTAACACTGCAGAGATCATATCCACTTCGACGATAAAAGTTTGCAATTTCGTCCCATAGCTCAGCGGTAGAGCGTCGATTTCCGGTTGGGGCAGCAAAGTTCTTTACAACACTATCCACACCTAGATATATTTCTCAAAGCATGATGGTATTTTCAAGCGTACGAGGTTGATCCCCCTTCTTTCAACTCCATGCTTAGAACGTTTCAGTCCAGAGACGATTTTTAACTGCGGGCGTTTCAATTTCAGTTTCAGAGAATGACCCACAGTTATGGTTGATCCCTTTCATAAGAAAACTGCTCAATAATGAACCTTCATTCAGTCGATGCGAGGTAAACCATGGAGTGAACGCTACGAGTCGACGCCTTGAAAAATAAATAAATATGCATGACTTTCCTTTAGATTCAGCGCAAAGTTCTTGAAATTTAAATTCATAGCCACGACATTAAACAAAAATATTTATTCAGAGTTTTTCTTTACTATAGTTAATGTTCGCTATAGAATGGTTACTCTTACAGTAGCACAAGCAATAGCTCAAAAACAACGCACCTTGTTTTTGCACTCAGCGGTTGAGCCGCCCACAAGGAAAATGAATGTTTCATTTAAAAAAAAAAAACATTGATTAAATGCTTATAATTTTATTTTTTATTCAAACCCATTTAAGTCTATTATGTTTATTCAAGTCCATGTTCTCGTCAAGCGAAGAGAATTTAGAAATAGCAAGAATTCTAAAGTCATTTTTTGTATATAAAACATACAATTCGCCGTGTAGAATACGAAGAAACCCTAGGATGTTCAAATCATAACGGTCATACAGAACTGTGATTGCAATAAAATAATGCAAACTGGTATTTGGAGCAAATTGCATTCTCCTTTTACCGTTGTGAAGATTCGTGTTGCCCCAACCGGGATACGGGCCACGGATCTTCGTACTGTCCAGCCGACGCTCTACAGTTGATCTAATGGGACAGGATCGCAAACTCGTATCGTCGAAGTGGACACTGCATTCTCCATCCTCTATTGGTAGGTTGACGTGCAACTGACTATCTGACTGACCACTTTCTGCTATTTTCAGTTCATGTAAGGCTCTTGATGCTATTTTTATCCTCCAGGAAAACTTCTTGCGTTGTCGTTAACCTCCTAGTTTGAAATCGGCTTTTCATAGCCACCGAATCCGTGCTAGTCGTACTAGGCTCCATTTAGACCTCCGACATCTTTGCACTCACCTATAGGGTCGATGGGTTCGGGCCTCATTGTACAGAATTTTCCTCCCCGAACCGGGAATCGAACCACGAATCGTCGTACTGACCAGTCGACACTCTACCGTTGAGCCACTGGGGCGGAATTGCAAGCTCTTATTTTCGAATTGGACTCTGCTATATATAATATAATGTTTTGTAGGGCAACGAAATCTTCTGAGCGACTTTTCGACATTCGGCCTAGACACTTCAAGTAGCTCAAATAGCGCAGTTAAATAGTACAGCAGTTAAACAATAGCGCAGATAAATGGAAACTTGAATCGCACTTCTGAAATTTGCATTTTATTTTTACACTTACTTCTTTGTCATTGATGTACCAGTGTAGTTCTGCGGGGGGCTGCGACTTGGCGGCGGTGCAGTTGATGTCCACGACGTCCCCCACGGTGTATGCGTGCTTCCCGCCTTTGATGCTTGGGCCGTCCTTCTGTTGATCTGAGGGAAGAGAGGGGATAAACGAACACCTTTGTCGAAAAATACAAAAATGATTCGCAAAACATTCCATCTTAAGTCGATGAAACGGGTCCCAAATCAAAGTTCCAATTTTGCTCTATATAAATTTATTTCTTTTCCTACCAGATATAATCATCAGATATAGTGTGGTGAACAAAGGGAATCATTAAAACTCATAATTAGGAAAATTGGGATAATCCAGGAAAAATGGGATCGTAAATCGTATATATTCGTACATGGCTATCGTGGTCGCAAAATCCACTCTTTGCACGAGTTCCTTAAAATACTCATTCATTAAAACACTACACATTAACATCCACATTTTCAACTTTTAAAATAAATGATTATTTATTCATTTGTCTATTATTGTTATACTTAAAATTGCATTCATTTCAATAAAGGAGGAGGAAAGGTCTTTAAAATCTTATCCCAAAGATCAACCATGGACCTAATACATACGACCTCTGTATTTCGGGTCTGTAGCTCAGCACGACTGCCTTTACCGATTCGTTTGCTGACATTTGTCTTTTTCTAAAGCATTTTGATATTTAAAATAGCGGCTCACTACACTGCTTGAAAACCCGACTCTCGCTCTTAATAATGGTCTCACACATACAATCATCCATTTCTGTTAATTTCTATGTCATTCGAAAGCATGAGAAGTGGATATCAACTGAATTGAAGACAACACTTTACTGACAAAGGCGACAGCATGTCTGTCGCTAAATAATTGGGACTCTGTATTTTTTTTATCATGGGATACTCAAGTCCGTACTTTTACTCACTAAGATTCCCTCTATTGTTCTTTTTCGAATGTTTGGATCGCGACGATTTCTTTCTAAGGTTACGAGATGAAATTGTTTATGTTTATGGATACACGTGTTCTTACCTTGACTTGTGCGGTTGCTCTTCTTTTATCCTTGAAAATGAAGCTTCTTTTTGCCTCCTAAACTGGCTGATACTTTTTATTAAAATTTTATGCTGTTACTGATGAAATGTGTTTATTTCTCATGCATAACTAATAATAATCGGTCATTTTAGTAAAATACTTGTTCTATAGGATTATAGAAGTAACTAACCGAGTACCCGTTGAAACACAAAATAAATAAAGCCTTAACACTAATCTCAATTTTTATTGAATGGTGTGCATTTAAATTGGATTGTTATCGAAAGTATATATTTTAATTATGCGTTGTTGGGTGAATCCCATCGAATTGTAACTTCTCTTTTATCTCTATTGAATATCAAATTTTGTATATCAAATATACCTAGATTTCAAATGTCTATCAGATTGAAAGGTACTTTTCAATCAGTTTGCATGTCGAACGGTTGAGTGGGGAGCACTTCAAAAAAGAAAACTTTTAATAAATTCAATTTTTTTTAAGGATTTAATCGAACAATGGATACTTGCATACTACATTTCGAGCCCCAATCTCCCTAAAGGCAAGGGGGTTTCTCTTATTAAAAAAATATATATTTTGGTGTGTACCCATCCCCACTAAAGTATTAAATTATAGAAAATTATAACCGCCCCCCCCCCCTTTCTATCGAACTTGGCATCAAATATATCTACTCGGCATTCAACGCGATGTACTTTTTTCAATTATTTCACTTTTCGAACGTTTCGTTCTTTGTGGAACATTCATCACTTCAAAGGAACATATTTAAATAATTCGATTATTTCCAAGAGTTTTGTCAAACGATTTACCAGTACACCAAAGTTCAAATCTCTATCTCATTTAAAACAAGACGGTTCTTATGTTTTGGCAAATTGAGAGTTTTGGTGCATGGCACCCCTGTAATAAGTAGCAAATATTGGAGAAATGAAATAGTATACTTTATTCTTTTCGAAATACCTACCACCCTTAAACGCTATTTAAAGTTTCTAACGGATCGCGAAGTACGTTTTTCTATCATTTCATCTTTCAAACGTTTTGGCGCAAACGCATAATTAAACCTTCCATAGAAATTGCATTAAGCAGACACTATTTTTTCCTCAAATTTATTTGAAGAAAATGATATCACATCAAATGTATTTATACGGCAGATGACTTTTTATAATATTTTTTCCGAATTAAATAATAGATATTCATATGACTTTTATAAATGAACGGTATTGCATTTGAGACATTTTTGTATAGCGAGAACAGATATTTTTATACTTCATTTTAATAGAATTAAATTAAATATTTTAATGGAATATTTTGAGAAACAATGTCATTTAGAATATTACAGTAATTTACACCTAATTGTGAATTATAAGTTTCTTTATATTATACATTCCCTATGACGAACAAGTAAACAACTGGTAGCAAATAAATTTCAGGGTATAATTTGTTAAATTTTTAAAGGGTATAATTTATTAAATTTTTTAAACTCTATTGTTATTCTGGGTGGACATTCACACACACTTTTAATAGTTTTCAGTAAAGTTAATGGTATTTATTTGAATTTATTTTAATTTTAATGGTATTATATATATATAAGAAAACATGTTTTTTTATTAGTTTTATCCTTATTTTAACAAAATATTCTACGATTTGTACCCATTAAAATGAAAACATTTACAAGATAACCATTAAGATACTTTTGCAATTTCCATCATAGTGAATTTTCATCCATAGTAGCAAGAGAGACTTTAAATAACTTTAAGGATTTTTCCAAATACTTGACACGATCGTATGAGAAAATAAAAATCTGATGTGGGCAGTACATGACTTTCCCTACAGACTGAATTTCGTTTTCTCTCTTTTTTACTAATTTATTAAATTGAGTTTAGATGCTGATGAAACTTAAAGGATGGCGCCATACATATTTTTCAAATGAATATGCTTTGAATTATTGAAACAAAATTGCCCGCGATAAGCAAAAGGTACTGTCTGTTTCGAACTCAGCATGCCAAACTTCATATAGAACAGTGAACATTTTCCAAACAAAACAAGCAAACACAAAAAAGGAGTTATAAACTTGTGTTATCGGTAGATTTCTGTTCGACCTGGGAATTAAATTTTAATGTTCTACGACATTGTTTTTCAAACTTATTTGTACACTGAACCCTTTTGAAATTTAATTGGATGGTGGAACCCTAAAATGAAAGAAAATACCACTGTGGTCTAAATTACGAGTTCAAATTCTTATGCAATTTTTTATTTAAGAGAATTTACAGGAAAATATCGCGTCACCGAACGCCAGGCTTCCACGAAACACCCTTTGCCCTACGACATCTGAACGTACATTTTAACGCGTGAAAAGAACGTTTGGTTGTTCGACCCAGACTGTCCGACTTACCAGAAGGTGCACGCGCATACAACATGCAAGCGCACATATACGTTCATTTACATGTACACGCATAGACACATAGATGCACATACATATACACGCACATGTACACACGCACATATAGGCATGCACACATACACACATTCATACACAGGCACATACACACACGCACATATACACATGTATACATACACACGCCTTCATACACAGGCACATACGCACATACTTCAAAAACTTTCGATTCGAGTTCGGCGATGCTTGAAACGTGCTCTTTCGTTGAAAACTCGAATTCGATTTTTCGACCCCGTCACGATACTTTCCCTATACATTATACTATGTATGTAGGGAAAGTAAAAATGTTTTGAACTGAAATGAAATACTTTCCACCCCATCTATTTTTGCCCCGAAACGTTGCTTCCCCTATTAGAAACAAAACAACTGATAATAAATATAAAATAAACACTATTACCCAAACCGTTGCCGAATAGCCAGAAATTGAGCCCACCGTTCTGCATTCGATTTTCTGTTGCCCAAAGCAGGTTATGAATATTCCATTCTGTTTTAATGCGTCTTGTAATTAGTTTTCGTTTAAAACCCGGATATGAGCCGCCGCCGCAAAGTGCATTTCTCTCCTAATTAATGCATATTAACTAACAAATGACTTTACGCGCATCCTGACACGAGTGGAAATATTTTCCGAAAACCGTTTTCAGAGCATGCCAAATGGTTTCTTATTGTTTGAATCGATGGAAGTGGCGGCGATTTAGCGTGTATTAAGGAAAGCAGCTCCTTTTCTTTTTCGGGCTGCTCCCATTCTTTCAGGCTCCGATTGCTTTTAAAGCTTAACTATCATGAAAAAAGTTTTGTCTTTATTTCAAAAACGGGAATTTTGGCGTGTATTAGGAAATAGACGGGTCCAATAAAAATGAGGTGTTAGGCCTATCTTATCATCTCACACACAGTGGGTGCCTTTCTCCCGACCTCACATCATGTTGCTGTAAACCTCTGGGTCAGTCGTGTGGTCTTCAACGTTCAACACAGTGGGTGCCTGCACATGGTGGACTTTTTGGCCAAAAAGGGTGCCATGGCGGAGCAGAGATTCTCAAAGACTTTTTAATTCAGCACAACTGTACATTAAAATGCTACACAAAAAAGAAATGGAGGCAGAATCGCTGGAGGCATCTAAGGGAAAGTCATGGAGCGTCCTCTGCAAGAACATTTTGCCAGGTTCAGACTTCTGACGGGTCATGGCTGCCTCGGGGCTCATCTCCACCGAATTGGGTTCGCCGCTTCCCCGGATTGTATTTCATGTGACCTAGGACAGCCTATGTTTGGAAAACATTTGGACGAGTGACTTTTAACTCAATCATTGAGATATACTGGAGAGCTCGCTGTCTAATGGCCAAACGACCGGCATTTGTAAACAACAAACATTAATCTTATACAAGAAAAGAAGGTGTGTGTACGTGTCGTCTGTAGTGGAAAAATTAAAGTTTCGGACAACTACAACATTCGATACTGGGTTAGCTGAACTCCCGGTACGACAGACCTCTGCGAGAATTTTTTAAAATGCGAATGAGTTATCTCATGAAGTACGATTTTCAGCGATTTACAGACACATCGGTATCTTATCGACTGAAAATATTAACGCAGCGTTTCTTTCTTGACATTATTGAGAACATCGAAGAGCGTCCCTTTTCACGATGTTTGAACTGATATTCTAGGACAAATCCTTCATATTTTGTTTCTAAATGCATCGAAACTGGCATGCTTTATTCTTTTTTTATTTTCTTTATTTAAAGAAAGAGGAAGATTAGCACAATTATACAGTTTTGGGAAAAAAAGGGTATAAACCTTTGCGTTATAACAAAAAAACTTTTTAATGACTCTATTTTCTAATTTTCTGTTTCAACCAAACACACAAAAATTGGAATTTTCAAATCCGTTTTTTTTTTCGATTTGCTGAGCATTGTGAGAGAAGTAGACGTTTGTACGTATGCGTGGCATATAGTTGCGGCCGGTTACACCTACCTTAAAGCTAAAAGATTTGAATAGAAACGAAAAGGAATGATTTTGGTTTAAAACAGGCGTCCTTGAAATTGAGTGATGTTATCTGTATCTGTATTATTTACGTAGAGACGCTTATTCAGGACTCGGATCATTCATTCGAGTGGGTATATAAAATTTGCGGAGTATGGCAAATTTTCTTGTTAGGATGGGGATCACCCAGCGGTTAAGGCGGGAGTATCGCACGCGGTAGTCCCGTGTTCGATCTTCGACACCGCCCAAAACCACCGCCGCCGTGTCTACGCGGAATATGGGCACGATACAACTGTCCATACGAGAGGGGATGGACAAGCATGGTTCCTGTGCTCGCCATCCTCATTAGGTTCCGGTCTAAATGAGGTGTTAGTTCAAATACAAATTTAACTGTAAAAATCTACAAAAAAATAGTTTAAGCAATTGGAGGAAAACAATAAAGATAGTAAAAATACCGTTCAAAATTACACATTAATATGTAATTTTTTTAATTTAAAGGGCAATTAGGCACTTTTTGTAAAAAGACTGCATTGATAGGAAAGACTCCCTTAATCCATCCAGTATAATGGGACTCTAGGCACTAATGGGTTAATCATTTCGCAGTTTTGCCTGATTTTAAACATCTTATTAGTCAAACTAGAGCTATAAAATAATAAGTCTACTGGAATTATTCTTCAAAGCAATTGGAGCTTACAATTTGTACTCTCAAGCAAAGACGCACAAGAGTAATGGCCGAGCGATAGCTTTGGATGGGTGGGATGTGTGCTGCGGAAAATTGGCATAATCCCTACCAAAAGGGATGAAAATATAAACAATAGCAAAGATGATTTATTTAGAACTAAACCCATTTTCTGTCAAAATATATTCATTTTTTTAATATAAGTCGCACTTTCCCTTTAACGCAACTCTAATATAAGACCCTAACGTTAAGCGCCATCTATCGGCGTGGGATGTTTAAGAACAGTAAATTTTCTGAAGTTCTTTTACCTGATTATCTTACACCGTGGGTAGGACGGTCTAGGAGAAAAAGAAAGAATGTGTTCTTGTTGCCATTGCGGGTATATCGAAGGAAAATCGGCTCTTACATGCTGAACAGCATGAAATAGATTCATGGATACGGTTATTTATAATGGGAGTGCGATTATAAATCTAAAATCTCTCCATTTTAGGCGAATTGGGAATCATATGGGGTGCATAAGGTTAAGTAAAAGATAACCCTACCACTCGTTCTCTAGTAGATTTGTGTTCCTAAAATCCCTGGACTCACGCTCGTCAACCGATTTATTTATTTTTTATTTATTTATTACCCAGGTCGTCCAGCTCATCCAAATGATATGGGGCAGTTATAAGGGGACGCTCGGGGAAAACACAGAAATAACGATACACAAACATACAACCGGCCGTCCAAATAGATACTCAAGTCCTCAGGATGAGTCGGACGGTCTGGGTCTTCCACACAAACATACAAAGGGCCAACGGCCGTACCGTGCTGAAAACACCGGTTCTCGTTAGATCACCGAAGTCAAGCAGCATCGGGCGCGGTTAGTACTTGGTGGGTGACCACCTCGGAACACCGCGTGCTGTTGGCCATCTCGGGTGCGGTATCCCCGTGGTTTGCGCGCTAGATTTGACGCTACCACAAATGCCGCCGTGTTCATGCGGAGTACGATCACGGTAAACATGTGGGTCCGTAAGTCCTTCCGAGAGGTTGGTGGTAGGGGAAGGAGGGTACGGTCCCTGTGGATGCCTCCCCCACTGGGTTCCGGTCTAAATTGGGTGGCACTTCCCGGCCGTCCATACAGTTACCTTACACCTTTCTGGTAGGTCGGACGGTCTGGGTCTCAACAACAACACAAACATACAAAGACAATATACAATACAGACAGAAACAACACAAAAGGAAAAAACCACTTTTTGGTATTGATATAAGAAATGAGGTCAATTCAAATCATCTGAAATCCCCATTGCAAGGAAAAATCATTCAGTAAGAAAGCAGACAGTTTTAAAACGGCTTTCAAATAATAAATTACCTCGTTTACCGATTGACATTTGTGCGAGGACAGACAGCTTCAGTTGGCCGGAAGAGACGGAACCCGCGGTCTATGAGTTATAAACGCCCAACTAAACGGATAGAGTAAAATACATCTCCAGCTCTGACTGTCTGATTCGAGGTATCTTTGCGCCAAACATGACTCGGGTCGATCGCCGACTGGAATGACGTCACAGCTCGTTACTAATGGCTGGGGAATGTCCTAACCAAACGGAATTACTTTGCGACAATCTAGATTTACAATGTAAATTCAATACAACGCCCCAACAAAACGTACCTGTCCAGAAATTGTCTCTATATTTTTTAAATGAAAGTTATTAAATTAATAATTCCCACAAAGCGACAGGGAATATTAGAAATGACATTGAATCTTCCGAGGTATTAAAGGATCGCCAACTTAGCGACATTTTCCTATACTTACCCAGACAAAGATATTTTGTTAAATGTGTTGCCAAGTGTAACAGACGGACAGCTAGAAAGATGTTGTTTTTTAACACTTTCCAACAGAGTGTTTATGACTTCGTTCATTCTGTCTGTCTGTCTGTTCGCGCGATAACGGCGGTAAAAATGACTTTATCAAAATGAGATTTTAGTGTGTTGCCGAGACGGTCCGTGGGATCTATGTAAATGAATAATATCACCCAATGAGTTTGGGATTGAATCCGGTTTGAAAAAATGAAATACACTGAACCCTATGGGACATCATTTTTCAAACATTTTTTAAACGGAGTTAAAATTCACAAATTGCTTTGAAAATTTAAGAAAATATTCAAATTATCACGTAAACTGTGTAAAAAAAAAAAAAAAAAAAAATCATCAGCAAATTATGTTAGGTAGTTCTTTTAATTAAAATAATATTTGCAACCATATTATATGAAAAGAACACGTAACTCATTTCAAAATAATATAGGGCGTCCATTTTTTTCCCCTTGTGTAAAAATCGTGATGTTTAAAGATCGTTTAAATTTATATTGAGTGTTGCACCCGTCCCAAAAGCGCTTTATTTTTGCATATTATCAGTGTGTTTCTAAATTCTGTGCCAACGCAATTGCAATGATTTTTAATTTTAAATGATCATTAAACTTTGATTATTCCTATAACGAAGTCTAATTTCTATATAGCATGCGAAATGTAAACAGATCAAGCGATTGTAAGATGAGTTGTATAAGAATTGCTGAATTTTTTGTCATGCAAAATGATTTAGTTCTGGAGTCTGGAATATAACTGATATGAATGAAATATTCATTGATTTTACATACAGAAGTAAACGATTTATAGCATTGCCTTTTTTGATGAAGTTTTTAAGTATACTAAATTATTGCAGTACTGCAATAATTAGAAAATATCAGTGTTGATTCGGAACTTAGCATTTTAGAACTGTTTCAATAAAATTGCATTTCAGTTGGAAAGTGTTTCATAATCCATGCTTTATGCATGATTGATTTTTCTTGTTTATGTATTTCGTGAGTATTTAGAAACATCTTTAGTGAATATTTTTTAAGCAAATAAGAAATATCTGAAATTGGTATACAGAGTTTCAATTCTATGACTTTATCTTACATAATAAAATATGTTTGTACTTCTGTGTATGTGTGTGTGCCTTCTATAGCGGAACATCTAAGCTTAGGACAGCCGCAAAATTTGGGACAGAGTTAACTGAACTCCCAATAGACAGACCTCATAGAATATTTTTTCTTAAATTCGAATTATTCTAAAATCTATGAATTTTTAAAGCTGGAGTTTACCATTTTCCAGAATTTCGCCAAATTAATTTATTAACCGCAGCTTCAGGGGATATTTCGTGCTTGCGTTCCCGACGTATGTGGGCTGGGAACAAATAAGATCTCATGCTTTCTGCCTAGACACGGACTGCAATAAAATTTACGATTTTTTAAATTTATGAATTTTAAAAGTTATGTTTTCAGTTTTTGGAACATATCATTATTTCGATCATTATTTCGAGGTGTGCTCCGAAAATTTGACTTGCATCGGATGAAAAACTGGATAAAATAGCAATTATTTTTTTCTATTTTACTCCTAGGGTGCATTTATTTATTTATTTATTTTTTTTTGCGACTCTAAGCTGTTTATTTTAGGCAATCCAAAAGTTTAACTTCTTGAACGTCTGTTTTCCAACTTCTGGAATATATATATGTATATGCATAGCATTATAGGATGTTTTACTGTCGTTCTGCCACCGATCGGCAAACCATTTGTTTGTGGGCGTGGAGACGAATTGTTGCGCGTTTATATAGGGCGTATCTGTATTTAAGTAGCTGGCGCTCATGAATCCGGACAATACGTTATTCGTTCTAGTATTTATATAGGTAACATGAGAAATGGGTGACTGTCATTCCATTTCAGAATGGTAATTATATCATCTGAAACGAAACGGGGCATTTTATTTGCCATCACGAAGTTGTCCCGATCCATTTGGAGGCGTGTTTTTCGAATCACTGGAAAACCCCGATTGCTCGAGAACTCGGGTTTTGGAGGCATTTATCTATTTTATACTGTGTAAGGAAAATATAAATTTAAAATACAAAAATAGGTTTTTTCAAACGCATTTTCTCTTTTCCAAAACCGCGGCTCAATGAGCGATATTCGATTCGGAACTGCTATGCGGATTTATAGTACGTTTTTCTATTCGGTTTTAATGTTCGGCGTAATTAGTATTCGTTAAAAATCCGGATATGAGCTGCCACCGTAAATGCATTTTTCGCGTCATTAATACATATTAACTTCTGTAGCAAATAAATGGCTTCACGAGAGCGGAAATAACTTTCGAAATGCAATTTCAGGATATGGGAATTTTCTTGGAGCGGCAAGGTTACCGGCGAACGTTGGTATTCATGGTATTTTAGCAAAAGGATTGTAGGGCCGGTTCTTGCGACACTCACTGCGACGAATCACATCCCTTATTAACCGTTAGGACCCGAAGACATCTTTTGGTCTAAGCGGTATAGCACGGGTCTACTCTACTCTTTGTTCCGAGTTCGAACCCGAAAGAACGGAACTTGCGCCCCCACCTCTTTGGATGATGACATTTTGACTTTGCAGTAATTTTATGGGACTGAATTGACACACAATGGGGGAGAGGGGATCCTAAAATGAAACTGTCCTCCTAACTTTTGTCACTCGTTTATAAAATCTAGCATTTGTTTTTCCAGTGAAAATATAAATAAACGATTTTATAAATACTGTTGCGAACGCGCAATGTTCCCTTTGGTTCCACCTCTTTCCTCTGTCTCGAAGGCCAGGCAAAGAAAACGCCATCCATTACGTTAGCATGACGTAATGAGGACATGAGTCCAGGGTTTCCAGGATTTTCCAGTCAGAAGAAGGGTTGCCAGATTTAGCGGCATTTAGCGACTTCCGGAATATTGTAAAAACATCTCGATAGAACGATTATTCTTTAAGATATAAAGCTTTAAGAAGAAAAATGGAGAGACTCTAAAAAGGCTCAGACCCTCCGTTGCATTAGAGTCGACGAATGGACGTGACACGAGTTACATTGGACGGTGACTTTTATCAATGTTTCAAGAGTAGTAAAGGCTGTTTTGTTGTTGTTGTTGAGCCCCAGACCGTCCGACCTACCAGAAAGGTGTAAGATAACTGCTTGGACGGCTGGAAAGTGCCACCCAATTTAGATCGGAGCCCAGTGGGGGAGGTATACACAGGGACCGTACCCTCCTTCCCCTACCACTAACCTCTCGGAAGGACTTACAGACCCACATGTTTAACGTGATCGTACTCCGCGTGAACACGGCGGCAGTTTTGGCAGTGACGGGAATCGAACGCAGGCATACCGAGTGCCATTCCCGCGCGCTAACCACTGGGCTACCGCGCCCTAGTGGCTGTTTTGTGAAATGCCTTTCGTCAACGTTTTGAGAATAATATCGCTTATTCTGTGAAATGAGTGGAGCATTTAAGTGCTGTGACCCAAACCAAGATTCTGGCTAGAGCGTAGTACTCGATTATTAACTAAAGCGGTTTGGGGTTTGGTTACTATTTATGAACATCGTCATCTTTGATTCGAGTTTTCGAAATTTTAGATTCCTTAGTTTCGAAGCTGAGAACGGATCGAATGACCCTCAAAACCAAGAGTGGAAGTGCTTGTGGAAGTGCTTGTGGAAGCTGCTTGATCATTTTGATATATCACCTCTTCAGTCGAGCGACTATTATACACATTATATAATGGTCTCGATAAGAATATATTAAAATAATTGGAATTGAGAGTCAAACATGTGGGTTATTTTTTTTTTCGAAGAGGTTAAGGCAGCGAAAATTTAAGATTGAAATGAGTTAACTTTGGGGTAGAACAACTCAGAAACCTCTTGTGCCGTGCTTGTAGAAGGTCATAATATTATGATAGTGTCCATTATAGGGTGGGGGATTCAATTTTTAGAGCTTTGATATCTGTCTTTTTTAGAAGATGTTCAATGTTTGGTGCCGTGGAAATTCGATATTGAGAGACTCCCAATGGATGAAAAAGAAGATAAAGCTCCTTCTTCGACATTAAAGGAGCCCCTAAAAATGTAGACACCTACTGTTTTGTTATTGTGCCGACACGGGGGTCGAGCGGTAAAGGCGAGCGTTTCCAAGCGATCGTCGTTGTGGGTTCAAGTCCCACGTAAGGCATGGATGTTGTGTTGTTGGGCGCAGTGTGTTTCGCCCCCCTCTGGTGCGCCTGGGGCAACATCCTAGGAAGGCTAAATGGTTCACGTTCTTGGCCGATATATAGGCGAATGATGAAAGTCAAGTGCCTGACCATTTGATAAAAAAAATGTTTTATTATTGTCGACTGTTTAGGCTTTTAGAAGGCTATTACTGAGCCGTTTGTAGTAGTTAAGGAAATGAAATTTTGGAGAATAGATGATCTTAAAAAAATTCATAGCGCTAGTATTGAAAGCCTGTCAAAGACAGGGAAATGACACATTTTTTAAAATTATTTTTATTTTGTTGAAACATGTAGGGTGCTTAATTTCGAAAAAAAATGTCACAATTGAAAATGGACACGGTTAGGTACTTCTCCATGGTCGAGTTTCTTATGTTCCCGACGGGGTCTCTGGAAGGGTTCTCAGAGACTTCACTCCCTCTCCTCTATGTTGTCCAAACCGGGAGAGAAGAAATAAAAAATACGACTCCTTTAGGTTCGGTCCAGTAGTCGTTGTTATAAGTGTGAAAGCCCCAGGCCGTCCGACTCGTCCAGAGGACTTGGAGTATCTATTTGGACGGTTGTTATAAGTGGGGAAACCCCAGGCCGTCCGACTCGTCCAGAGGACTTGAGTAACAAAGTGGACGACCGGGAAGGGTTGCTATAAGTGTGCAGAAGTTCAACCGTTGAAGCCGATGAAGGGCTGATTGATAGTCTTGAAAGAAACTTAAAAAAAAACATAATTTCCACCCCGGAGGGAGATTGAATGTCCAATTGCGTTAGATTCTGCCCGATGGTCAATTCTATGCGTGTGGAAAGATTTAGTCGTCTAAGTCACCAGAGGACTGCTGAACAGTCAATAATGACATTATTTTCCTTTCGAAAATAATGTGTGGTTAGCGTGTTACATCTCATCATAGTCATTATATAGTACTACATCTCATGAGCTATTCATCAAGTCATCATAGAGTACTACATCCCACCATACAGTACTGCATCTGTATTATCAGTACTACATTTCATCATAGTCGCGAGGTCGGCTATTGTTTTGAATGTGATATGTAGTGAATTATGGCTTTTGAGTTGTATTAAAGGGGTACAAGCAAATTTTACAGCGATGTATGTATGCATTCATTCTTGAGTATGCCGTAGACACACACGCTTGCCTGCAAATCCTGCAAATGCCTATCCGTTAAAATATCGAAATTAAATTTTTCGGGAACACAATACTTTCTCTATACAGTAGCACGATGAAGTAAAATCGTCTATTTTTGGAATATAATAATTATAACGCGAGTCTTCGATGATTTTGTAGTAAATGAATGGGTGTTGTAATATTTTGATGAAGTATCGTGAAAGCACTCACCGTAGGCTCCCGTGGCCATGGTGGCCCCGTTGTTGGAGATGATGATCTCTTCACTCCTGAGGGTGTGCGCTTGGGAAATGATCGCTTCACACTGCACCTTCAGCCGACTCTGGAAGAAGTGGTAGGGTCGGGCTACGAACTTCAGGACCAGCTTCGATGTATACAGGCCTTCGGGGGACTCTCTGGGAAGGGGACGAAGCAGCTGCTCCCCCTGGGCCTGATCAAAAAGAAACACATTACAACCATGTACTATCAAAAGTCATATCATTATCTGGCAGACTTGGCGAAAGTTGTCCATTGCACAATGTTGAAAAACCCCTTACAGGCGGTAACAGTGGTGAATCGAACGGTGTTTCTAAATAAGGTTATATAAGGCATATACATAAGGCATGCAGATTAATAATCACAACTCTGTTAGACGATTGAAACAACGAGGGGATGAAGGAGGTGGGAGAAAAGTAGGACGTGCTTTACTTGTCTCTTACGCCAGAAACAAATAATTTAAATTTCCCAAAAATGAAGTTACATGTTCATACATTTACCAATTTAAGTTAAGACATACATGTGTAATTACGAGTCTTCGAGCTTGTTAACCAGTTTTTACTTTTGAAAAACTTTATTTGAATAGAAGGGTTTTTAGGGTGATGCTTGTGTGTACGTTAGTATGTGTGTATTTTGCTGTAGTACATCATTTTATTCTTCATACACGAACTTATAAAGAAATGCATCCTTCCAGAAAACTTTGAAAACATTTTTTTGCTATAATTAGATTTTGAACACGATTTTAACATGATTTTGTTCCACGTATATGATATTGTAAAGAAATGCACTTTCAAAGGAGATTTTTTTCCAGGCTAAAATTGCCGATGGGCATGTAGTTATGAATCGTGTGGCAAGTAATATTTATTGCGTTAAAACAAAACCCAGTTTCCCCATACTTTGCTTTTCTACTTTATCTTATTTATTTTTCACGTCTATGAAAATATTACTGAGACAATCACACTTATGTTACGACTTTTATATACACCAAATTTGATATTATTTATTCCGATAGTTTGAAGAGTCCACTTCGGCGATAAGAGCTTGTAATTTCGTCCCAATAGCTCAACGGGAGAGCGTCGGTTGATAAGTTCGGAGATCCAGGGTTCGATTCCCGGCTGGATCAGCAAGACTCTTTACAATGGCGTCCAAACAAATCAAACCTGTAGGTTAGTGCAAAGATATCAGAGGTCTAAAAGTGACCCTAGTACGTTTAGTACGGATGCAGTGGACTCTGGAGACTGAGCGCCGATTTCAAATTAAGAGGATAACGAAACAGCAGGATACTAACCTCGGTAAAAAATAGTAGTGGCAGGAGGCTAACCTGAGGTAAAAGTAGCAGAAGGTGATCAATCAGATGGTCAGTAGCCCACCCATCTGACATTAGAGGGTGGAGAATGCAGAATCCGCTTCGGCGATGAGAGCTTGCCATTTCGTCCCAATATCTCAACGGTAGAGCGTCGGATGGCCAGTTCGGAGAACCAGAGTTCGATTCTAGGTTGGGACCGTATGGCTCTTTACAAGTTTTGGAATATTACTGCCTGTTCTGAGAACAATAGAGCCCAATACAGACAAAAAAAGTCTCGACGTTTATTTTACATTCATGTACTAATCTACTTTTATACAAAATTTGGTTTCAATGGGTTCGATAGTTTTGGAGAAAAATCGACTACAAAATTTCGTAGTACAAAATGTGAATGCGTGCAATGCGCATGATGCGGGGCAACATTTAAAAACGACATTGTTTTTACAAATATATAACAAGCTACATTTGTACAAAATTTGGTTTTTGTCGGTTGCATATGTCTTGAGATATTACAATGTCGTAAAAATACGTTTGACCATATTAAGCATGACTCGCGTAAATAATACAATTATGCTGTTTTTGTTTTCGCACAAACGTTACCTTTATTTGGTTAAGTATTGTTTTAGAGAAACTCCCGATTTGTCAACAGGACGACACACGAATGGAATGCTAAAAAAGCGGGTTTTCGTCATAAACTCTTTGAAAAAAAAAAACAGGTATAACCATGATTTCCAATTTGGCCGAAAATCGCTTTAACACGAAAACAACACTTCCAGTAAGTGAGCGAAACTATGGAGCGGTCATTTGTTGTCATTTCTTAGAGATCACACATTATTAGGCCCTCTATATATACTAAATCTCTTCCGGTCATTCCTTTTGAAACTGTTTACCTTTTTCTTTTGTTGAGTTTAATTAACCTCTATCTAGATAATTCTCAAAATAGGAGTACTTGATTTATCATCGCCAAATTCTAGAAAGTCCTCCGTATGGAAAGTATGCTTCTTAGAGACGGGCGAATACTCGAATACTTCGAATACTAAAAAGTATTCGAGATCTCGAGTATGACGTCACTTACACATGATCGAGTTTCAGTAAATCTTCTGCACTTTGTTAACTTTCCGAGATCACGTTTTTCGCCGAAATTCTACTCAAACAGGTACGAAATATTTTCTGAAAAATGAAATGCAATGCTAGGATTATATTAAAACTAAATTTAATACTCAATAAAATATAGAATATATTTTCTATTTTAATCCAAACTATATTTTGTGCTGCATCTGTTGTCGTCATTTAAATTTCTACCGATTATTTTTATTTTTTAATGAACATTTTTAAATATCTATTTCTTCTAATACAGTATTAAATACAACAACAGATCTTATATAATAATGCCACAATCACGGAAAGGCAATTTCTCATTCTATAAATTTGAGAAGGGGATCTGAATGCGCATGAATGACTGAGGGCTGCAGCTTTGTCTTCAAGTTCCTTTGTCAAGCCCAAGTCCAATTACTTTTCCATGATTGTGACATTATGATACAGGATCTGTTGTTGTATTTAATACTGTATTAGAAGGAATAGATATTTAAAAATGTTCATTAAGAAATAAAAATAATCGGTAGGAATTTAAATGACGACAACAGATGGCAGCACCCAAAATATTTTGGATTAAAATAAAAAATATATTCTATATTTTATTGAGTATTAAATTTAGTTTAAATATAATCTAAGCATTGCATTTCATCTTTCAGAACACATTTTGCACCTATTTGTGTCGAATTTCGGCGAAAAACGTGATCTGCGAAAGTTAACAAAGGGCGGATAGGGCAGAAGGTTTAAAATAAAAGCTAGGATACTCTAGAAAAAGAAATTCGAAAGTATCTATAAGAAAGTTCGTTTCCACTTCCGCTCAATGAAAACACTTTAGAGTACTGGAAAAGGAGCAGTCTGTATTCTCGCTCGAAACTGCTGTCGACCGTTTTTTAAGAGCGACCCTTCGCCACCTCTGGTTTAATGTGTGAAAAAAAAACCCAGACTAGATCCTGAACGTGTTTGAATACTTAGTCTCTTAAATAAAAATGTGCAGTAGGCAAGAAACACTTATAATAAGTCAATTATGATAGTACCTAAAATGTAAAACGACCGTAAAATAATTAAAATTTAAAATTAAAAGTTTCATTTCTAAATGAATGGGTTTATTTCTCAGTTTCATTTTGTTAATATATTTACTGATATTTAATAAATGTAAATATTATTTATTAGCAATTTCAAATAACTGGTTCGGATCTACTTAATCTTTAAATTCGATTGGAATTCTAGAAAGGTGTTATTCCCCCATCTGTACTTCTTCCCTTTTTTTTTCACACAAGTCTCTATCTAACCTTAAAATATAAATGAAAGACATTTCTTGAATGCATAGAGGGATAAATTGGGTAGAATAGTGGGCTTCAAACCTAAGTGTCGGGTTTCGAAAGGCCCGCTTCGAACGATTGTTATTTTGTGCTAGAAATAGGTTTCATTCTATAACCCGAAATCATAAGTGAATTATTTTTTACCTTCCATGCAATACATGTTAATGTATAGAGAAAGTATTGGAATCATGTCGAAAATCGCAACTCGAGTTTTCGACGGATCGACACGTTTTGCGATTTATAGAATACGAAAAAACTATTTTGAGCGTGACGTCTGTGTGTGTGTGTCTGTGTATCTGTACAAAGTATGTATCCACTCTAACTCAAAAATGAATACACCCAATTTCATAAAATTGGGTAGGTAAGTAATTTGTGGGTGACCCTGGTGTTGATTAGATTTTAGTACGTTTCGAAAAAGAATAACCTGCCATTTTTTGCGAAATGACCCGCAAAATTCGTAAAATTTAAAATAAAAAAAACTAGGTATGCTCAAATATATCCATTAAATGCATGTTTTATACGTAATGGTTAACGATGAAAATAATACGACCAACCCCATTGCACTAAGGCTAGTCGTTCTCGAGATATTTCAAATTTTTCGAATTTTCGCTTCGCCATCTTGGAAAATAAGTCAAAATACCAAATGAGAACGAAGATTGAATTAAAAGTGAACATTCAGTGTCATTTTAAATAATTATGAGTGTTATTTTGTGCAATTTAAACTCAATATAATGAATTATTGTGGAAATAACGAGAACGTCTATATGAGTCTGCAGGGAAAGTCATGTGCTGCCCACATCAAATTTCTGTAACTAAAATTAAAATGAGAAACATGGTATGATTAATAAAATAATCCGACCCCATATACTGAATTAAGGAAGTATTTATTAAATTTCGATTTCATTAATTTGTTTGGGAACAAAATCCCGAATGGGAATCAGACCCATTCAGAAGAGTCAATTGGAATATTTATTACAACTCCAACTTAAGGGGGGTCACTCTTGTAGGAAGGAGACATTCAGATACCCCAAAGGAACCAGAAAGTTTTTCTAGATCAATAATTTTAAAAGAAAACTTTTTAAGAAAGACACTCTCATTGAAGATAACAGGCATTAAAATAGGTAAAAGGCATTAAAACGATGGGGCAAAATTTTTTAGAAACATTTTTCGCCATACAATGCATGGTCGTAACGCACGGGGTTAAGCGCTAAAAGGCGCTGTTCAGGGAACGCATTAAGCGCTTGTTGTCGCACTCGTCGTCAGTTTACCATGGATTTCAGAAGGAATGGATTGTTTTACGAATCAGTGAAGACCGATATGTATTTCATGTACGGGGTTGTATAAGGGAATACGAGGAAAACCAAAATCCGTAAATGGTTCCAACACGATGGAGCGTCCCCGCATTTCAGCGTGGCTGTGTGAAACGCCTTGGATGCAACATTTCCAGAATGGGTCAGGGTGGTCCCATCACTTGGCCGGAACGATCGCCCGATCTCTCATGTCTGGACTTTTGCCTATGGGTCCGTATGAAAAGTTTTGTCTACGATAGCCCTGTCGATTCCGATGAGGACCTTGTTGGCAGGATTTCTGCTGCTGCTGCTGTTGTATGAGAAATGCCAGGTATTTCCGTCAATGTACGATGATCACTATGTTGCAGGTGTGAGGCCCGCATTCATGTTGGCGGTCGCGGTTTTGAGCAGTTCCTGCAAGTTATTCATTACAATTTGTTTTGTAATTTCTTTGATTTCTTGTTTTGAGCAGTTTCTGTAAGTTGTTCGTTGAAATGTGTTCTGCGATGTCTTCACTTTCTTCATACCTCCTTTGTCATTCTTGTGTTCCATCATTTCATGCAACAGCACGTGTTAATCCTTAGTGCTTAACCGCCTGAGTTACGACCATTCATTATACGACGAAAAGTGTTTGGCTAGGCGTGTTCTATTACCCATTAATGAGTTGCCCCATCGTTTTGAATTACTCTGTATAATGGCATAAGTCCATTCAATGCGGTATTGATGCGGTACAATGATACGGCATTGACCTATTTGCCAGTTTGAATGAGACATTTTTAAAGGAATTTTAAAAAATAAAAAATATTTTAAAACAATCATTTTCTAAAAAAATCTTTAAAAGAGTTATAATCCATGTAATATAATCTGTATTCCAATACTGATTATTACATGAATGAACCTCAAAGATATGGAATAGGAATGTATTTAGAAAGTCGAGTCAAGCCCAGAACAAAGAAGGTTTTCTTTTACGAAATGCGACCAAAATGCAGCCGTTTCCCACAATTTATTTCATGCGACTGACAGATCGAGAAGCGAGGATTTCAGTCATTAAAAATCCATTAAACTCATTTTCCCGTTAATTCTTTGAACACGATTTAACTCCACTCTGCTTTAATCCAATTTTGTAATCATTCAATGATCGCTCCACCGTTCAAATGGTTTATACAAGAGCCGGACGCCGTTGAAGGCGATACCCGGAAAGTAACGACTCTGTGGCGCAGAAGGTACCTTTCAATAGATAGGAGTATTATAAAATTCGATGAATAACAATCGAACGTTTATTCATCGCACGACGTCATGAAAGGGATGAAAGATAGTTCGGAGATAGATTGTACCAATTAATAGATTTTGAGAACTTCCTCTTTGATTAAGTTCTGTTTTGATTCCAGAATCTGGACATTTAAGATATCCGGGTTCAGAAGAAAGGGAGGAGAGAAACTCTTTAAGGGAGAAGGAATGCGCCTTTGCAACGCCCGCTGGATTTATGATATGTGTGCGTCTATTTATTAAAGTCTAAGTGAGTCTATTTATGCATATTTATACATAATGTTTTAAATGGAATGACGTTTATATTTTGTTTTTTAAAAACATTGAATGACCTTTACAAAATAAAATGAAAAAGATCGAAAAAAAAATGATATGAACAGCACATGACTTTCATTTTGGACACTACTTACTCGTATTTTAATTATTTTTTATTGTATTAATTAAATTATTTTGTTTATCAAGATAATACACGAGAAGAATACTTTCAAATTCATCCAATTTGCAAAGTTGTTCTTTAAAAAGAAACTAAGGTCTGGACGGGGAAATAGCAGTTTATATCTCACAAAAACACCATTTCATGGTAATAATATTCCCCGCCAAGTACAAAAATAAATATTTTTCTTCCAAAAATATATGAAATTTCAAAATGCTTTGCTACGGGCCGAAGCTGTACTTTCAGGTCTTGGGTACCTGCTAAAGGATCATAAGCCTCCTTCAAATCACTTGTAGCCTTTTTTAGTCATAGTCATCTTATTTTCTGTTTTAGTCATAGTTATTTTTTTTTAGTCACAGTCATTTTTTTTTCTTTTTTTAGTCATAATCAATTTTTTTTCTTTTTTAGTCATAGGCAATTTTTTTAGTCATAGTCATTTTTTTCTTTTTTAGTCATAGTGTTTTTTTTTTCTATTTTAGTCATAGTCATTATTTTAACTGACTACGACTAAAAGGACTAAGTGTGATTTGAAGGCGTGGTAGAATCTTTCAGTAGGGTAAAAAAAGAAGTTTTTAAGTCTTTCAGAAGTTTTAAATCGAATGCATCTTCAAGTTTAAAAAAAAATTTGATGTGGGCAGCACATGACTTCCTTATATAGTGCAATGAATTTAATATTTTACAGTAAAAACATAGTATAGTATATAAACATAGTATAGTACCTACTATAAGAATATATAACATATATTCTTATAGTAGGTACTTACATTCTTTCCAAGATACTGAATTTTCGTCAATGAGTCGTCATTTTCATTGATTTAGCGTTATTTTTATCCATTTGGCGAGATTTTCGTTAATTTAGCAACATTTAAAAAAGTCGCCAAGTTTGTGATATTCCACCAAATTCGTCGCCAAAATCTCGCCAAGCGTTATGGATGAAGAAATAAGTTATTCTTACAGCAGATAAATGACTATTGACGTTCAAATACAAAAGTATTACTCAAAGTATCTTTTTCATGAATGGAACGAGCTAGATCCACGAGAATGATGTCACCAAATCTATCGCATTGTATTACATATGAAAAGTGAACAGGTTTCTTAATAAGGAATATTTTTTTTTTTATTTTATATAACTTTTTTATAATTTTTTTGAAAAATGTACAATATCTCGAGAACGGTTCATGTTAGCGTTCTAAAATGTATGTCAATCGTTTTCTAATAAAAAATTACATAAAAAATGTCTATTTGCGTAACTTTATTAGCGGTTTTGATTTTTTGACGATTTTTTCAAAATTTCATTCGAAAAATTTTTTTTTTTTGGGGGGGGGGGGGGGGTTCTGAACTTTCGATTGCGTATAAAAATAGTAGGCTTCGAGTTTTTAAGGATTGTGATTTTTGTACCAAATTTCTTCCGAATCAGTCCATTCGTTCGTCAGTTATCGTCTCCGCAGACTCACTGACACTCACACACACACACGTTCAAACACACACACATACTTTCACACACACATACTTACACACACACACACATACTTACACACACACACACATGCTTTCACACGCCTCCCCCACTGGGCTCCGGTCCAAATTGGGTGGCACTTCCCGGCCGGCCAAACAGTTACCTTACACCTTTCTGGTAGGTCGGACGGTCTGGGTCTCAACAACAACAACACACACAGACATACTTTCACACACACATACTTTCACACACACACACACACACACACACATACTTTCACACACACATACACACACACACAGACATCACTTCAAAAATGTTCGATTCGTGATCAGGGATGCTTGAAACGTTCTTTCCCGTCGAAAACTCGCATTCGAATGTTCGACCCTGTCACAATACTTCCCTTATACATTATGTATATATGTATATAAGGAAAGTAAAAAGTATACGACTCCCACACAAAATGAGCCATCCGTGATTAGAATTTGTTCAGTAGTTTAGGTTGGAGATTAAAGGAACGTGAAATGAAAATACTACAGATGAACTACAGAGGAGTATCTCAATGATAGGTTGGTTATATGGCTTGCAGAATATCTCAGTGATAGGTTATGCAAATATCCTACAAATAATGCAATATGCCTTTAAAATAGAAATAAATGACATATAAAAGAACTTGGAAATATTTAAATATTTATGTTTATAAAGCGATTTTCAATTAAAACACTCTATGGAAATGGAGAGGATATAAAAATAGAGTAACCTCTGAAAATCTTGCTGCAGTTGTAATGGAATAATATCCAATTTTATTAAAGTCTCCCACTTTTTTAGAGGTATTGCATCATAACTTCAGAAGGACATAATTGAAATGAACTGGAGCTCAACTCGACTTTCACATACCAGAATCCATTCCTTTTTTTATAAATTTTGCAAGAAAAACTTGTAGGATAGGATGATGTTAGTTCAGAATCAGGCTCGAACTCGAGACCAGGAGCTTACAAGACTGACACTATAGGTTAGACCAAAAGTTAGCTTCCGATCCGAACTTATAATTCGAGTACAGATTTCTAGCAACTTCGATCGGTGTTTTTGGCAGGAGCAGAGTCGACTGTTGCCAAACACTCCACCCCCTGAGAGAAGCTCGGTTGAATTTCGGTGAGGAGGATGTCACCTAGAAAATCTCGCCTCGTCCCCAGCCCGAAATTCAGTCGGGAGCTGAATAGCCGGAAGGCGTGCTGAAACTCATCGTGCGGCTACGTGACGTCAGTCGTAGTCATCTTGGACAGATGAGTGGTCGGCACCTCTGATTCAGTGCGGTGTTGCCATCTCGTGTTGGTTGCGTGCGTTAATTACCCAGTTCACCATTATAGGATTTGATGACGGTGGTCGAGACCAGGAGCTTATAAGATCGACATTATAAGGTTAGACCAAAAGCTAGCTTCGAATCCGAATTTATAAGTTGGGTACTGATTCCTAGCATATTCGATCGATGTTTTTGGCAGGAGCAGAGCTTCTGCTGCAGGATCCAAATGACCACAATTATAGCATCTCCCCTTTCATTTGAAAGGGCTTGACAAAATCTTTTGATGGATACCAAGTAAGTTTGACAATGTACCCCGAGGAATGTCAACTTGCCCCCCCCCCCCCTCCGAGTGGGGCTAATCACGTCCTGAACACAAAATTTGTATCATGGATATTTTTCACTACAATGATTGAAACGGTTAAGGTTCGTTATTATTAAATCACAAATAACTCCTTTTACGCATAACTATATTGAATTTTATCCCATACTGCCCTGTTAAGAAACTATAAAATTTCGAATCCATTTCGAAGTTTTTACTCGAATTTAAAAAACAAAAAATCCATCTAGTTTTAGATTTTACGTCAGCAAAGCCGGATATAAAGTTTTGTGAATATACATTAGTATTTGTTACAGCTATCGACCACCGACAAACGACAGACAGATATCAATAGCCGAAACATGTCGAGGAGGTTTTAAAATATATATTGGCATCCAAATGTCAAAATCTAAAATTTTTGAAAACAATATTTTTCCTATACTATATTTTTCTATACTATATTCTCTAGTATGAGAAAAATGTCTGAAACGCGTTTAAGGATGCCTAAAATCAGCCCAAATGTAAGAGTGTTATTTCTGAACCCATCCCACTGTTTTCCCGTTACATATACTATGCATTGAAGGAAAAGTAATGGAAGACGTAATAAATGTATTTCCAGTTATATGCAAGGCTCTACAATGGTCCACTAGTAATGATCCAAATTTCAATTATGAAACCATTACCGAGCATTTAAAGTTGCTTTTGAATCCGATTTTCTTTAGATAAGAGGATTCTACAGACCTGTAAATGACAAAAATGCCGAAAAGGGCAATATTCCGAAGGTTAATGGGATTTTAAGTGACATTGGAGTTCAGTTTAAATGTGAAATATTGCGAATCATTTAAGAATAATGTTTTATTTTCTATTGCCTGTATTTTTTCGGTAAGTTTACGGGGCCTATATTGTTACTTGTAAATAGTTTTCATACTTGCAGAGACGTGGCTCCGACTGGATGGAACGTCTTGGTAATAGAAAATAAAGTTGCCATGGATATACAGGATGATTAAAAAAAGATGAGCCACACTTTACGAGGTTGTAGTACACACCAAACCAATCATTTTTCGTCGTAGTTTACCGGGTTGAAAATGAAATATAAAGGCGTTACAGGGCGTACAGTTTGGCGAGGTGGTCCCATAGCTTGGCTTCCACGATCGCACGATCTGTCGACTTCTTTTGTGGGGATATATCAAGTGTCTCGTCTATGACACTCCCCTTGAATTAAGGAGGAACCCGTAGTCAGAAATTCGGCCGCCGCTGCCGGAGTACGCGATATACCTGGTCTGTTCGAGAAAGTTCGCAAATCCCTCCATGGCCGCTGTGAGATGTGCATTCAGGTTGGCGGTCGCGTTTTGAGCCATTATACGGTAATGATTGTTTATTAAATGCCATTTTATAAATTCTAAGTCATTATTGTGTTTTTGCCTAACCTCATCGGTTTCACCATGAAGCGCGCATTGGCGCCTTTACGTTTTATTTCCGACCCGGTAAACTATGACGAAAAATGCTTGGTTTGGTGTGTATTACCACCTCGTAAAATTTGGCCCATCTTTTTTTAATCACCCTGTATATATATATATATATATATATATATATATATATATATATATATATATATATACCAAATTGTATGTAAAAATGTAATATGTCATATATAGGTCAAACCAGCAACCCTCTGCATCTCCGAATTAACGTACACAGGAATCACATAAAAATGTTTTCAAATAATGCAACTTCCTTTAATGAATCAAAATTTGAATACGAACATTTTTCTAAACAT
Source organism: Amaurobius ferox (assembly GCA_951213105.1). NCBI lineage: Eukaryota > Metazoa > Arthropoda > Arachnida > Araneae > Amaurobiidae > Amaurobius > Amaurobius ferox. Next base: position 5,382,694 of record OX578149.1, on the reverse strand, counting down.
GGGTTCGACAACATTGAAATTAGTATTCTGTGTATTCAAAAAAATTACTATGACAGATTGTTTCTTGAAAATGAATTCATTTGTGCACATAAAACTATTTTTCCATATGGACTCAATCAAATATTTAATCATCATAATATAGTTAAAAAGTCCTTTAATTCTCCTAATGAAGACCTTAATATTTATAATTCCTTCAACAATCATAAAAGTAAATCAAAAAGAACTAAAAGAGCAAGTAAATATAATAAAAAATTGCCATCATTATCTGAACTAAAAAATGCCATCCTTCAGCAACATGCAAATTTTAAAATTACTTTTGATTGGAAACAATGTAAAAACTGGATTTTCGCAATTAAAAAACAGCAATTAAATATGGTATATAACCTTTTTCTAAGTACTGCATTTGATAACGTTCATTTTAAACATTTATTCTACGATTTGCTCATTACCAGAAGTAAAAATCTTAATGGTTATATGTCACAGACGTAAACTTTAATGACGAATCAAAACAAAATACTAAAATAAACGAATATTGTACCTTGAATTTTACTAATTCTGTCTTAAATAATCTGAAGATAAATAATTTTTTAAAATCGGTTTCCAATTACTTTCCAGTCAAACATGTAAATCCTAAAATTGCTTATAAATATGATAAACCGCTAGGACGTTATATTTTCAACTATAATCAAATTGCCAAATCAGTAGATATTAATCAAAACTATGAATTGGATAAAGAGTCATATTGCCACTGTCATTTAGAAAAATACAAAGACTTCGTAGATAAACACCATGGGCATGTTATAACGGGAAATCTAAATATTATTAATTACGATGCACTAAGATCACTGATGTTACTGGGTACTAAGTACCGTCTACCTACTAAATTTAAACATAAATTAATTTGTAAAGGTTTATTTCTTGACTTAAATAAATTTATCTATAAAATCAGTTATAAATATCAAATCCCTGTAGAAGCCTTTAAACCCCGGAGAGTCTTAATAGAGCAATACTTAAATCATTACATATATAATCAGAAAATTAATAATTCATATAAACTTAATTCAATTAAAAATGATATTAAAGAAATACAAAATGATTTTGTCATTACATATGTCGATAAAGCATGTGGAAACTACTCAATTATATGTAAATATTATTATAAAAATACCCTTCAGTCACACTTACTTAATAATCAAATCTATAATTTACATAAAACTAACCTTGAAATCTTATACAATAGAATATCAGCCAAATATAAGCAAATCCATCTAAAAAATAGTTGTAATAACATTCCATATATTGTTTTAGTACCCAAGTTTCATAAATCCCCTGTTGCTTTTCGAACCATTACCAGTGGGCATAATTCTTACATTACTA